>OX438607.1:40000-2440000 GCA_949316135.1 Choreutis nemorana
ACGGCCGTGAAGCCACCGCGTGTCGGTCCGAAGACCTCACTAAATCATTCAATCGGTAGTAGCGACGGGCGGTGTGTACAAAGGGCAGGGACGTAATCAACGCGAGCTTATGACTCGCGCTTACTAGGAATTCCTCGTTTATGGGGGATAATTGCAAACCCCAATCCCCAGCACGAAGGAGTTTCAACGGGTTGCCCGGGCCTCTAGGCCAGGGAGAACATGCTGATTCCTTCAGTGTAGCGCGCGTGCGGCCCAGGACATCTAAGGGCATCACAGACCTGTTATTGCTCAATCTCGTGCGGCTCGAAGCCGCCGGTCCCTCTAAGAAGAATTTTAATACGTCGCCAGTGAGTTGCGTGACGTGAGCCACGCGCACCTAAATGGCGACGCCTATTTAGCAGGCTAGAGTCTCGTTCGTTACCGGAATTAACCAGACAAATCGCTCCACCAACTAAGAACGGCCATGCACCACCACCCACCGAATCAAGAAAGAGCTGTTAATCTGTCAATCCTTCCGGTGTCCGGGCCTGGTGAGATTTCCCGTGTTGAGTCAAATTAAGCCGCAGGCTCCACTCCTGGTGGTGCCCTTCCGTCAATTCCTTTAAGTTTCAGCTTTGCAACCATACTCCCCCCGGAGTCCAAAATCTTTGGTTTCCCGGAAGCTGCCCGCCGAGCCATTGTAGTAACGTCGGCGGATCGCTAGATGACATATTTACGGTTAGAACTAGGGCGGTATCTAATCGCCTTCGAACCTCTAATTTTCGTTCTTGATTGATGAAAACACCTTTGGCAAATGCTTTCGCTGATGTTCGTCTTGCGACGATCCAAGAATTTCACCTCTAACGTCGCAATACGAATGCCCCCAGTTATCCCTATTAATCATTACCTCGGAGTTCTGAAAACCAACAAAATAGAACCGAGATCATATTCTATTATTCCATGCACGAAATATTCAAGCAGCATTTTGAGCCCGCTTTGAGCACTCTAATTTGTTCAAAGTAAAATTGTCGGCCCACCTCGACACTCACCGAAGAGCACCGCGATAGGATTTTGATATTGAACCGGCGTTTTACCGCCGGCTCACCGACGATATGCTCCGCAGACGTGTCAGTATCACCGCGGGTGCGGTGCACCGACAGCGCGGCGCACAAATGCAACTACGAGCTTTTTAACCGCAACAATTTTAGTATACGCTATTGGAGCTGGAATTACCGCGGCTGCTGGCACCAGACTTGCCCTCCAATTGTTCCTCGTTAAAATATTTAAAGTGTACTCATTCCGATTACGAGGCCTCGTAAGAGTCCCGTATCGTTATTTTTCGTCACTACCTCCCCGTGCCGGGAGTGGGTAATTTGCGCGCCTGCTGCCTTCCTTGGATGTGGTAGCCGTTTCTCAGGCTCCCTCTCCGGAATCGAACCCTGATTCCCCGTTACCCGTGACAACCATGGTAGTCGCAGAAACTACCATCGAAAGTTGATAAGGCAGACATTTGAAAGATGCGTCGCCGGTACTGGACCATGCGATCGGCAAAAGTTATCCAGATTCATCAAAATTAACGACATCGGACGCAAGGCCCTCCGTCGATTGGTTTTGATCTAATAAAAGCACTCATCCCATCACTGGTCAGAGTTCTGATTGCATGTATTAGCTCTAGAATTACCACAGTTATCCAAGTAACCGAGTAAGATCTAAGGAACCAAAACTGATATATTGAGCCATTCGCGGTATCGCCTTAATACGGCTTGCACTGAGACATGCATGGCTTAATCTTTGAGACAAGCATATAACTACTGGCAGGATCAACCAGGGAGCTGTCGCGTGTTAAATGTCGTTGTCTATATTTTAGATTTAAAATAAAGACACGGACGACGGTGAGGCGTTCACCTCTCCGACGCCGTTCCTTAGTTAAATTCAAATAATAGAGAAACGAACACTCACATCACGAACAACATTTAAAATATTGTATTTTGTGATATAATATTCATTTCATCACATCATTCTTTACTTTCCAGTATTAACGCAAGCGACGATCACTACAATCGAACGCGAGGACATACTGGCGAGATTCAAGCGAACATAACCTATCAAGACCGCCTACCCGTTTGAGGGTTGGCCGTCGAAGACGGTCATTGTCACCATTCGTTAACGTTCAACACACCGAGATCGTGTTCACTTTTTTAAATATAATTTAACATTATATTCGTTAAATATAGTCTAAAAGACAGCACGGTGTCGGAGAGACCATACGGAAACAGAGACAGTTTTTTATAAAACAATACACTTATTATATTTGCTTTTCATTTGACTTAATATATCTTGAATGATATTCACGAAGGAGGATACCGTATGGAGTTCGCGTATTGAACCGAGCATATCTTGTGTTAGTAAGTTTATATGATATATTTTCGTAAAATTTCGATGAAAAGTGATAATTTTAAAATTTTCCTACTTACTTACTTTACGTTAGATTGATAGATGGTTAGGTAGGTTGTTTAAAATCGTTAATTACGGGTTTTGGTAGTGATTCATAGTGTGATAGATATGAACGTATAGTACGTTAAAGTATTATTAATCGTTTTAATATATAAAATTTTCCATGATGATGATGATAATAATGAAAAAAATGTTGTCTTCTTTTAGTTGGTTTGATGAATGAATGGGATCTGACGTTTCATGAAACCATCTGGAATGGGTGAAATTTGCAAAATAATAAATTTAGATATGATAGAGGTGAAAGATGGTGAAACATGTAACGTGTGAATAATGTTTTTAACGTGAGAAGAAAGAAAATAAGTGTATAAATGTAAAATATTTTAATGTACGTGTATTGTTTGGTATAGCGGTAGAGTCGTTTTAGAGTTCGTGTATTGAAGTGTTGGAAATGGTCTTGAACTTTAACTTTTGTCTGTTTTGATTTATTCATTCGTTGTATAAATATAAAACACGACCTACTTCATCTTGACCATCATGGTCATCATCATCATCATCATCGTATTTTATCCTTTCTCGGGTTCTAGTACTGAACCATTACGACTATTATTTTATTGTATTATTGTAGTTCGTGTATTGATTTTAAACTCTCTCTATGAATTTTTCGTCGTCCTCGTAATTTTTTTAAGGAAGTTTTTGTTTTTTTTCCTTTCTATCGAGATTATATATAAAACTAGTTTTTTTTTTTATTTTTTATAAAACAATACACTTATTATATTTGCTTTTCATTTGACTTAATATATCTTGAATTATATTCACGAAGGAGGATACCGTATGGAGTTCGCGTATTGAACCGAGCATATCTTGTGTTAGTAAGTTTATATGATACATTTTCGTAAAATTTCGATGAAAAGTGATAATTTTAAAATTTTCCTACTTACTTACTTTACGTTAGATTGATAGATGGCTAGGTAGGTAGGTAGGTGGGTAGGTTGTTTAAAATCGTTAATTACGGGTTTTGGTAGTGTTGATTCATATTGGGATAGGTATAAACGTATAAAAAGGATAACAAATTACTTTATCCTACATACATTTTAGGTATGTATACTATGTTTTTAAATAACGGTAGATCTTTGTATACAACTTTGTCGGAAATTGACACAGCTTTAGCTTTGAGTAAAGTTTCTGTATTACATCATGCAATTGTTAATTCTACTGAATTATTTTGGTTATTAAAGTCTATTGAAAATGTAGATAATTTAGTTTACCCAGTTATTGAAAGTAATCTAGTAAAATTAGAAAGAACTATTATTGTAAAAGCGTATATCAAAGAAAACCAGATAACATTTATTATAGAGATTCCGCTGTCAGATAATAACACTTATAATTAGTTTAAACTTTATTCCTTACCCATGTTCAACGAATCCTTGAACCAATCCTTTACCATATTCCCCATATCCTTACCTTTTAGTGAAAAGGATGAAATACCTACCGATCGTAAAGCCTTGTGAACCCATGGCAACCGAAGAACAGTACCTCTGTTCTGATGATGACGTCATGTCATACACTGAGACGACGTGCATCCAGCAGCTGATGCAGTTTGAGGACAGTTTAACTTCGTGCCAGCCGTACCGCATCGAGGTTGAAAATGTTAAAGTTCAAATATTTGGTTAATTTTTGTTAAAGTTCCTGCCATTCTGATAACAATAAAATGGGAATGATGAGTCGAGGCAGTCTTCGAGGCACCTATATTTTGAAGTTTTTAAAGAAATGCGATGTCTACATAGATGACATCCATCTACAATATCGTCACAGCTACGCCGTGAATTGGACCCACAGTGCAGTGTAATTTTTTCTCTGATGTAAACAAAAGAAAATTTTCAAAAAGTCAAAAATGCCTTTCAAAAATTTTCACCCTAAAGAGGGAGGAGTTATGTATTTATACATAGAGTTACCTGGAGACCACACACTGAAACCATATTAGCTTCCGAGTATGCATAATGCAATAAAGGTGTCTAATGAAAACACATTAATTTTAATCGCTTGTATCGAATTTAATTCTAAGAGATATTCTGATGTATTAACCCAGTATAAAAAGCATTGTAATCAATTAATAAAAACTCTTCTTATAATAATGTCATAGTGTACAGACGTTCTTTTATTTATTTATTTTTAAACCCTCCTGACTCCCCGTAAAATTAACTGGGTAGCTTGAGCGCGTCACTTACTGGCAAACTCTCGGTCGAGGCGGTTGTGTCTGATTTAAATATTCCTTTGTTCACTGTATTTGAATTGTAACGGTTGATTGTGTGGTTTTAAAATTCGTTAAAGTCTTTGATTGTTCGGAGTGTTTTTTTAATACTTATTCTCAATTCTGATATTAAAGTATTTTTGCCAGGCCCTTACAGGGTGTCACATTTATAACTTATTTATATTGACATTTTTGTACCTATTGTAATGTGACAAGCAATAAACAATTTTAATTTGGTTATTTAACCTCAAATGTAATACCTATTGTCGCGAGACCCGAATCCACATTTTTTGCTGATAGATTAGGGGGAGTCTGAATTTAAAATTAAGGACTTTTCAAATTTAACTGGCCGTGTATGAAATAAAAGTCATGTTTAAAAAAGCTTACAGTTTTATTAATCGTTCGAATTTTTCACATACTTAATTAAATTAATATTCTCTTTGTATTCATTTAGTAATTCTAATTAAATTATTGGAACAAGATAGTTACTCTTTAGAAAGTCTACGGTACATTATAGTAAGTATTGAATGTATTCTATGTGTATGAACATACGTGGTTAGTGATGTCCTGGTGGTGGTGGTGATGGATGGTGACCAAACACAAACACACACATATCGTTCACACAAATTATTACAATCACGTTAAATGTAACATTTCTTCCTACGAAAACTATCACCCGTTTAAAAAACTGACATGTTAAAACTTAAATATGAGAAAAATAACATTAGAATTTGTAGTAAGTACAAGTGTATTTATACTGATGCGTGGTATTGTATATGTGGGACGACACAAACTGCCTTTGTCTGGATGAACCTGGTATGCCACTAACAAGTTGTTTGGATTCAGTCGACTAGAAAATAATACAATTTGGTTGCAGTACTCGCAGGCAAACGCTACGACACTAGGTTTACGATAAAAAAAGAGCTAAATATGAAGTTTTTAAATTCAAAACCACGGGTAAACAAAAAGTGGTTCGCCTGATGGAAAATGATACCTATTGACACAACGATGTCTGGATCGTCGAGAAGATCGCCAATTTGTTGTCCACACAGAGTTTAAGATGTTATACTCCTCGTGCCAGTAATCCTTCGAACTGAAACACAGCGAACTGTTGACGGCAGTAAAAGGGTGAAACCAACCCCTACGATTGCAAGTCTATTTAGTTTGATGATGTAAAGATATAAAATGTATTTATAATTTCATCGAACTAACCGAGGACTAACTAACTAGATACCTAATGTCATACCACGTGTGTGTGTGAGTGTGCCATAGTGTGTGTATCAAATGTATTTTTATTAGCACTGTCGAGTGCGATGAGTACGTGCATTGTCAGTAAATATTAAAATAATATTTGTGTTTTACTAATTACTCATTACAACCCTCGTGCTTGTCGACGAACGTTCTATTGTAAAAGGCAATGTCTGGAAGATGCTATTGTTTTAACAACATTCTAGCTAGTCTATGTGTTATGTTGTAGTCTATGTGTGATCTCGTTATTATTACAACAAGGATTTCTAGAAGGGTAGTGATATATTTACAATTTACAATGATTTAGAATTATGCTACGCAATCCGCTTACGTTGCTAGCTAAATATAAGTTTAAAACTATATACGAAGAATAAAATACAAAAATTATTGGCACTTACATTTATAACTTACAATTTATAAGTACAGAGGTTTCTTATTTGTTTTTAATACTAACGAATCAAAGCATCACCCTACCGTGCATGTAGAGGTACCTCCCTACTACGTAAGTATAGGAAGTCGTGTTACAGCTACTATTGCCTTCAATGAACAATATCAACTTTACCTATACATTTATACATTGTCAGTGTGTTTGTTGTAATACATAATGCCACCACATTGACAGCACGTATATACGTATTATGTACATAGTACTTAGGATTGTGACGTAATTATTTATAACGTGTATGTACCTATATAAAGCACGATCTACAATGTTCAAACTCACAAATAAATAACATCATAGTCAGTGTTGTAATAGACAATGTTCACTTCAAACACAAATTACTACCCATTTAAATATATACAGATTTCGGAGTTAAAATAGCGACCGATTGTCGAGTTTAATTGTTTTATTACTTTTCTATGCAAAACATACAAAAATAATATGTTGGTTCACGTTACACACACTTTAATTACACGATTCATGAGCGAGACATGAGCAACCGCCAAATAAGTAAAGAAAAAAAATGATATTCATTGCTTTATAACAGTACATTGATTGATGAATGAAAATAGACTCCTACTTTTACAATATTTATTTCTTAATCATAAAAATTATAGAAAAAAGATTTATTTGAAACAACAAATTTTCAAGACAAAATCATCGTTTTATTTCACTTTATGATGTATATTTCCAGTGCAAATAAATCAACAATCGGTTTCCATATTTCACTGCATATGTTTTGTTAATAAAATTCAATAGAACTTCGAGGGCACATTGTTTAATAATGAACAATATATGCAATCATTGAAGCTATGCTAACATTAGTTTTGTTATATTGATCTATGTACTATATAAAGGCATGTACATTATCACTATTTATGTGTTAGTTAGGAATACGACTAGACTCATCTATATTCGCTATTATTATAATTTGTCTATAATATATGCCTAGGTGCTGTTTAAATAGAATTGTCCAAACGAAACGCTTCAATACTGAAATAACGGTAACCATGACGACCACTACAACAAAAGGGTTATTCCGGCCCAAACGTTAAACTATACATTTAATATTAATAAATGAATGTAGTGAATTTAACAAAGCAATACTGACAGCAATATCGATTAATATTAAACTTGGTTTGTTGGAGCTATAAATTGACGTATGACATTGTGTAACTAGCCGACAAATGATTTTATAAATATAACTCTTTTATAACAATATTTCAAGCATTGTAAATGTTACATAACACTATCATATATTGAATACATCATCAAACACGCTATTTACCTAACGCATGATACTAAATTATTGTTATCAAACATCGTACACAATATGAAAACTTCATACGTTTGTTATTGTATTGTCTATCCACTTCATAAAGTTATTTCGTTCAATAATATTACACTGTAGTGTGTATAGTGACGTCGGTACATCTACATATTCCGATCGAATTAGCTCCAGAAAATCATACACCATTGTTTTGTTTGACATTTAATAATTACCTAATTATTGTACTGGCTTGATTTTATCGCGTACTGAAATAACGTCGCGAAATAATTGTGACCACTGCAATAAAACTTGAAAAAAAAAACGTAATAAAAATGGTAACAATAACATTTTATATCGACGCTCAGTTTGATCAGATTCATTAACAATACAATAATAATATGACAGTCACTCGGCAGACTGTCACACTCTGCAGTTTTCTACAAAATGTTTGAGGGGCCTGTCAGAGTTCAACAAAGTAAGGGCTTGTACCTAGAACTCAGTTGGTTTAGGGGGGGATGCATGAGTCCCATAGCCCCCCCCCCCTCGGATACGGCAGTGTCACTCGGCTTGTTTTAAACAAACAGTGAGCGTGTGTATAAACAGTACATAAATTAATATGTTGTTAGTTATAAACGTGGTATCACATACAGCTCGTGGTTTGTACCGCAAACGTCATTACCGCAGTATCTTATATCGTTTGACTTTCAGCGTGGTCTTGCCGCTGGCAAGGCGCAGTGCGGCGGCGGCGGCGACGCTGGCGTCGGCACCGGCGGCTGTCGTGTCGGCCGCGGCGTCGGCGCTCGCGTCGGCGGTCGGCGCCAGCTCCTGCCCGGCGGCCGACACCAGCAGGTCGCCGCGCGCCAGCCGCCCGTCACACTCCGCCACGCTGCCTGACAACTGCAACACAACCAGACATATACATCAACACAAGTAGGTACGTAGGTACTTATACGGAACTACTAACCGTCGTGAATAAATTATATAATATAACACTGTATAGGCACCCGATAACTTTGGACTTTGAAATTGGACTATTATAGAAAGCGAAAATCAGAAGTTAAAATATCATAATAAATCATAAACCAGTGGGGTTCGATAGCAATCTGCTCAATAGTAGTGCAATCACAATATATCTAGTGGTATATATGCTTTACGTGGCTTTAACAGTTTATTTCAGTGGTGCAATATAGTCACCATGTCTCCGAGGTAAAGATGCGTGTTGGTGGCGGGCGTGACGCACACTAGCCCCAGCACGCGGCCTGGCTTGCGAGCGAGCTCCACCTCCAACTCTGTGTATTGAACCGGATCAGGTCGGAACACCGTCATACGCAGCTGGACAACAATACATCAAATCAAAATCTAATCATTTATTAAATGCTCATACAATTTGGATACATGTGACAAACACATTGACAAACATTTTGTAATAATATCAGTAATACCTAAACTAAACTGACCATGACCCACAAGATCACGACGCTGACGTAGATACCTTTTTGGTTGGTGTATCCTAGGTGTCCTATAGCAAAGATGAGGGGGTGTATAACTCAAAATTATCGATCCCCCGGTCTACACTAGAATAAAACTAGTTTAGAGGGTGGGGCTCGAGTGGTCAGTGGATTTATCTATTAAAGTAAGAACATGCGTATGTACCTTGGCTGCTTTCTGTTTGATTGACATGCAGAGGCGCTCGTGCGCCATCTCTTTGGTGATCTTGATGCCGTTGCACTCGAGGATCTGGTCTCCCACCCTCAGCCGCCCGTCCTTGCCGATGGCGCCTTGCTTATAGATGTCCAGGATCACCGCCGCCGCACCCTGCGACATACATGCTATAGTTAGAAGGTTTGCGTAACAGATAAATACATGCGCAAAATTTCAATATTTAGGTTCGTCCTAATTGGGTAATAACAAAGCTATGTCGCTTAGTAACGCCACAGTCGCGGCCTAGCATGCTAGCCGTACTGTACCAAGGAGTGATTGGCGCGACAGCAACATCAGCGCGTAACGTGAGGCTGTCTCTTCTTTTTTACCCGACTACCAGCCCGCAGCCCGGGAGCCCTTTTTGTAGGACGTGGGACTATGACATACTAATTATCATACGTTCCATTTTTCACCTACTAAAAATCAATCACAGACTATTGGTGACGGGCGAAGATCCTCATTTGACGTATTGAACGTAATATATATGGTATTTCACAGGTGGTAGATATGCGAGTGTAATCGTCAGGGTCGGTAATACCCTCCTTTCTATTTCTACCGTGAAGCAGTTCGCTGTATTTCGACACGAAGAATTAGAGAGTCAGTTTAATTTCCGGCGCGAGAGATATAGCATCTTTACCTTTTTTTTTTCTTTGCAGGTGAACCGCCTGCTTGTTCGCCGTTTATGTTCTGCAATAAAAAGAGAGGTATACGTACATTGACCTGCGTGTCGCTGCCGCCCAACAGTACGATCCCGAGTGGCTCGCTGTTGGCGCTGACTTCAATAACCGTCTCCTGGTTGGCCACCACCGGCGCCACGCTCGGCTCCGGCGGCGGCTCCGCTGTAAGGCAAACAACAATATGCACCTGTAGATACATGTATGAAGTATCCTGAGAATATCAGAATGATCAAGGAAATTATAGACATATGAGACACGCTGTCGAGTTCCGAGCGGGCTCAATGCGAGGAAAGCTACTAGGGAGCTCGCTGTGTTAAACAAAATTGTACAATATGCCGTCAACGTCATTTTTCACAGCAAGCTCGCTCGCTGCGCAATCGCAACATTGAACTCGCTTGCAATTCACTCTAGTCGTAACAGGTTCAATTCTATCATGTTTATTAATATTCGAACTGTATGTACACTTGAACTATTCCAAAGGGTTGATAAAAATTGTAATAGGATATAAGCAATAGTACACGTACACCTCGCTGGAGAGGGCGCGGGTCGCGGCGTGGTGGGACGCGCGTCCGGAGTCTGCGTCCGCGACGCCGCTGTATGGAGACATATAAATATATTGTATTATTTACGCATTTTTACAATTCTAGCCGTAGGCAACAAAGTAGACGGTCTATATTGGAACGCGATTACTACCGCCTATTGAAACGGCGATTCCCTCAATGTTTTAGAACATTGTTATGGAATGTTTATGTGACTTCGTAAAAACCAGTGCAATGAAGCACAGGTCACAAGCCCGTACTTTCTACTGGCGATCTTGGGATCCACAACAGATTTAATCATAAGGTGTAAGAAAGAGATGTATAAGTACCGGCGGTGGCAGGCGCCGTAGCTGAGTCTCCGTCCTCCTTGAGGTTCGGACTGCACACCGTCAGAACCACCACGCCTTCCGTCTGCTTCAGCTTGGCAGCCGCCTGCAACCACAACCAAGGTAGTCAATAATTAATTATCTCTGCACTTAGGGTCCTAATAGACTAAAATCGGTAATGCGTTCATGCGTCCGTGCATACATCGTTCGCGATCTGCGTTTTTTGTGTTGTATTGTGTTTCACAGACAAACCTATATAGCCGGACTCTGATTTAGAGATTATGTCGTACCGGCTTACAGCATCGGACAACAAATTACAGCACGCTCGAACTCAGAAAGTGGACACGGAACGCTCGAATCCGTGACCGCTTTCCATCATCAGTCCCGCTGTTCCATTATTACATTATCGATAGCCAAAAACAGTCGGTTCACAGTCACCGCTGCGCTTTAGAGACTGACAAAAATTAACACAAAATACCTACTGAATAGCGTAGGTAGGAGTTTAAGAGCCTTTTGGTTTTTAATGAAAAGATGCATTATGTAACCGCGTACTTACGGAGTCATAACTGCAGCTCAGCAATGAGTCCCGGTTCACTGCAAGTATCATGTCACCGATCTGAAGACCCGCCTGAAACAACAACCAATAATAATCATTTTTACATACAATTCACACTAGCGGATCCGGTAGGGCTAGGTTAGGAGGAATTTGAATTTGAATTAATGCTATTTTGGTGAAACCCTAAGTGGCGTTATAGCAAGAGTTGCTTTTTAAGAAAATGTCGTCTATTACTGTACTAGGTCAGGCTCGATGGGGAGGCGGGCAGGTAAACCCATGTTTTCAGTCTTGTATTGCCTTTACAAAGACGATACAGCCTGCTCGATTGCATACGAAACAACTTAACTAAAGTTGCTAAGGCTTCCGGTCTCGTCGTTTATGAAAAAAACAGTTTATGTGGAAACAGTGTGTACATACTTGTTCTGCGGCACTCCCCTCCTGCAGGTCTGACACGAAGATCCCCCTCCCAGCCTCCGTGTGCCGGCCCTCTATGATCATGATGCCCAAACCAGAAGGACCCTGCAAACATATAACTCGGCATGAGATATTACTTGAAATTGTTAGGCATCTTACATTACAGAAAGATTAAGGTGCATTTTATAAAATTATTGCATGTAAGAGTTGATGAGAAATAGCAAGTTAAACAGAGGTGGAACTCAGGGCTGCGTCATGCAGCAACCTTGACAAATCAGATAAGTATTTTTTGGTAAATGGACAACGTTTATCTTTGTATTGTATAAAACAATGGTTTTGTTTGTGGTAGTTTGTTTTTTTTTCTATGTTTGCTAATAAGGTATATGTTTAATTCCTAAATTTATTAAATTGTGTAAGATTGCATTAATTTGTTGTTTGTGAGGACCGCAATGTGAGCATGACGGCTAAAGTGTTGCTATACTTCACAGATATGTTGATATAACGCGAGCCGTTAGCTTGTTTGCCAGTTTATTATTTAAAACAAAAGGCCTGTTTTGGTATTTTTGACATTTGGACAAGTCTATCCTGCAACCGATGCTTTTTTTTTTGTGCCGGCCTAATTGAACTTATATTGTAATTTGATATTTTTAAGGGATTCATCAACTTTTTTTGTACTATTTCATTTCATTTCATTTATTTATTTTATTTAATTAATACGGCACACATGCACCCATTACATTAATTAAATAATATTAAAATAGAAACAACTTTGAATACAATTGATATTAACAAAAACATAATTAACATAAATATGATAATAATAATTGTAAAAATATTATTTATGATTTTCACAAAAAGATAAATATTCTGTAAAGAGTTACTATTACGACTAGTATGTAAGTCTGAAAAATCTCCAGGCTACGCATTTGTATCTAGGCTGTGTGAGTACTTAATTGACATAAATTATATTGGCTAAGTTTTTGTATTTGTTTAAATATAAAAATGTTAGTTTTACCTTTTTCACGGTGATGTCTCTGACTCCCTTGTAGTTGGCAAACCTGTCGTCCGCCTGAAACAATACGACACGTTAAACCATATGCAAGTACATAAATACATCTCTATATATCTCATACATCTAGTAGACATATAGTCATAAGTAACAATACATTACTATAGGCTTTGCACTTAAACATTTATTTACCTTAAGTATTATATTGAGTTCAATACTATACTATTCATACATCATGTACAAAGAAATAGGCAATAAGGCAACATAACAAAAATGTTGTGATTTAATGCAACAGGTAAATAGTGTATGTTATATGCTGTATTTTTACGTAATGGCGGACAACTAAACTACAATATAATACATTATACTTGAAACCATTTTAAAGTACTTATTTTCTAATTGGTTGTTATAGGTGTTCATTAAATAACTTTATTTTCTAATTGGTTGTTTAGGTGTTCATTAAATAACTTTATTTTCTAATTGGTTGTAATAGGTGTTCATGTAATAACTTTATTTTCTAATTGGTTGTAATAGGTGTTCATGTAATAACTTTATTTTCTAATTGGTTGTAATAGGTGTTCATTAAATAACTTTATTTTCAAATTGGTTGTTATAGGTGTTCATTAAATAACTTTTTTTTCTAATTAGTTGTTTTAGGTTTTCAATAAATAACTTTATTTTCTAATTGGTTGTTATAGGTGTTCATTAAATAACTTTATTTTCTAATTGGTTGTAATAGGTGTTCATTAAATAACTTTATTTTCTAATTGGTTGTAATAGGTGTTTATTAAATAATTTATTTTCTAATTGGTTGTAATAGGTGTTCATTAAATAACTTTATTTTCAAATTCACTTCTCCTAGTTAAACAATGTCTCTAAAATCCGTGATATACAATAGTTCTTTTTTTCAAACAAGTCGCAGTTGTAAATATAATGATGACTGTATACGTTACAGTGAGGGAAATAAATACAATATTGGAATATCCGGCTATTATTTCCATAGGTACTGCATGACAAGGTGTTAATACATTACGTTATGCTAAACTGTATCTGTTTTTTTATGTATACAGAAAAGTCGAATATATAATATAATTCTCTGAAAATAATATACATGTCAGTTTCAAAATAAGATTTATATCCATCACATATTTCAGTACATAAAACATTTATCTATGTAATATATGAATTATGTATATAGTGACGACTTATTATTAGATATATGTTAAGGTTAGTTATTACATCTTAAGGTGACATAACTAGTTATTTGACCCGCGTAGTTAGTATCACATTACATATTTATTTATTACGCGTAGGTACATAATATACAGCTGTTACATCGATCACCATATTTACTGTAAGTTACATGCCCTATTATTAGGTACAAAACGTTTTATAAATGGTAGTTGATTGATTGATACACAAAAAACTTTACATGCATCTTAGGTATTCATTGTCGATCGTCTAATTGTAATAAGTAATGTCTTGGAACCATATTTTGTATTATAAATTAGTACATATATCTTACCAGCATCACGGAATACAATACAATTATAGATGCCAAATGTGTTCAAAGAGTTTTAATATTACTGAATGATGATGACAAATGATACCTTTTTCTTGGTGAAGTTGAGCGAGCGGCGCCGCCATATTGTCCTGAGGAAGGTTGCTGGTTTGTACGAGTCCTCCTTGCTCACCTGACGCCGACCCTCGTTCATCACACCCATCACATCACCACATCACCACACCACTCACTATCACCCAACACTCACCCATTTATATTGTTCAAACTACTGTATTATTTGATGTGTTCAATTATGTATTTATCACTCTTGCAAGAAATTTGTAACAATTGTGATCTTTGGTTCAGTTTTGTTAACATTAAGTTAAGTTTCTATATATCTATTTAGTTTTTAAAATATTGTGATGTGTAGAATTACTGTTGTAATCAAATATTGTGATGTGTAGAATTACTGTTGTAATCAAATATTGTGATGTGTAGAATTACTGTTGTAATCAAATATTGTGATGTGTAGAATTACTGTTGTAATCAAATATTGTGATGTGTAGAATTACTGTTGTAATCAAATATTGTGATGTGTAGAATTACTGTTGTAATCAAATATTGTGATGTGTAGAATTACTGTTGTAATCAAATATTGTGATGTGTAGAATTACTGTTGTAATCAAATATTGTGATGTGTAGAATTACTGTTGTAATCAAATATTGTGATGTGTAGAATTACTGTTGTAATCAAATATTGTGATGTGTAGAATTACTGTTGTAATCAAATATTGTGATGTGTAGAATTACTGTTGTAATCAAATATTGTGATGTGTAGAATTACTGTTGTAATCAAATATTGTGATGTGTAGAATTACTGTTGTAATCAAATATTGTGATGTGTAGAATTACTGTTGTAATCAAATATTGTGATGTGTAGAATTACTGTTGTAATCAAATATTGTGATGTGTAGAATTACTGTTGTAATCAAATATTGTGATGTGTAGAATTACTGTTGTAATCAAATATTGTGATGTGTAGAATTACTGTTGTAATCAAATATTGTGATGTGTAGAATTACTGTTGTAATCAAATATTGTGATGTGTAGAATTACTGTTGTAATCAAATATTGTGATGTGTAGAATTACTGTTGTAATCAAATATTGTGATGTGTAGAATTACTGTTGTAATCAAATATTGTGATGTGTAGAATTACTGTTGTAATCAAATATTGTGATGTGTAGAATTACTGTTGTAATCAAATATTGTGATGTGTAGAATTACTGTTGTAATCAAATATTGTGTTGATAAATTGTTATTGTTGTTATTTTGTTGTTACTAGTATTGAGAAGATAACAATAACTACTTAAGTGCTCTTAATTAAGGTGTGAGTTGAGGTAGTTATAATTGTGTTTATAATTAATATTGATGACTATGTGTTAGTTATATAATGAGGCGGATGTTGTTACAAGTAGCTATCGAAATATGTAAGCGCCTACGTAACCTATTGGTGCTATATGCCTACAACATATAGTTTTACATTTAGTATATTTTGGAATTATATGGAATTGGATATTTTAATAACCTTGTAAATATATAATGGGACAAAAACAATATGTTGTACATGACTTATTTAATAACCTCATGTTTTCTTTATATTCTCATGTTTGGTTTGATGCTGCAATTAAAGTATATAACATTTAAATGTAATTTTAAATTATTTTCGCTACCTGTGTATGCAGATTGTAGATTGTGCTATTTTTATATTTTTTGTCAAGCTTTATAATACTTAGGTTACGAAATACCTTGCATTGCTATCATCATTGATACCAAAATCAAAGCCTACAAAATTATTTAAACATTCGCCTTCATTGGAATTGAAAATGTTTGCTGTCGAAAAAATATCGAAAAATGAAATCCTATGAATTAGCACACTACACATTAAGTCAGTGTATATTGTCACACCTACAATTGTAATAAGAGTCTGTGTTAGTGTGTGTAGTGCAGTTAAGTAATCTTGGATGCGATAACAGTTATCTATACACTAGTAAAAGCAAATTCTGATTGTGATAATCCCGCACACCGCACACCGCAAACCGCACACCGCGCCGCACAGGGCTTCATGAGAATTAGGGATAGATAAAATAACGGCGTGAGATAGAGCCCGAAACAATTAACATCAACAATTTTTTAACCGTTGTTGTGTGTGATTAAATAAAATAAGAAAATTAAAAAAAAAATTGTTTTAAAATAATATATTTGTTTTTACTACTTTAATAATACATTTCTTACGAGACTTGGTAAGACTCGTTCAAAATAGAAATAAAGCACGCACACATAGAGAATATGAATATTTTTTCAGACAAAAGTCGCAGAGCTTTTCGTACCGATAGGTTCCGTACGTTTGTACGTTATTCATTATGTTCATTGGAACCGTAAAAGTAAAGGCCCTCCACTTTATTTAGGCAATAATAATACCCGCAATATAAAATGCACATCGAACCCGTCTGTAATGTATTCTAAACTCGTCAATGACTCATTCATTCAATATATTCAAACGTGTCTCCACACGAATGTATTTATGGTAATTTTAGAATCATAACTAAAAATATTAGCATTCACGTTTTACTAATCGAATCCTCGGCTCCAGACGAAACTTATTTACACAAATCTTGCTTAAACGTTGAGTTTGCGGAGTTGAGTCGCTTTGTCATTGTCAAATGGATTATTTTATTGAATGCTATTTATATATTCTTTATGTCCAGGCAAGGGCTTCGGTCGATAGTTTTTAAAATATTTATCTATTTTTAATATTCAGTTGCAAAGCTCAAAACTCCTATTGTTCATGGTTAAATGTGTATCTTACACAACCTCAGCACAAGACAACTTATCTTACCTACGCTTCCATTATAAAACGGAGGTTTTTACAATTTTCAATTTGAAATTTGTGTGGATATATATTATTATATGACAATTATAATAAAACGTCTGTGACGTAGTGGTGTAAAACAGCCGATTGCTACGTTAGAGGTTACAAGATCGAATGCCGGCGGGGGCGGACTTGGATGTATATCGTTACTTAGTGCCTGTGTCACAAGATTTTTACTGCAGGGCTGAGTCAATGTGTGTGTCGTGATGTGCATTATAAAAATATTGGAAACAAAGCTTGCACCGTGGGAATATGCTAATGTCATAATGTCAAGTAGCTAGTTAAGTAAAACGAGCAACTATGCATGTATAGGTAGACAGGTAATATGAGATAGTGCATCGATCGCATCGATCAATCAGCGATGCGAGCTTATTAAACATTGACAACATATCGAGATGACAGTAGGTGCCTTCACTACTTTACTGCTGACCTCAAAAGGCTGAATAAAGCATTTTAGATTATTTTCATTTTCGGAAATCGTTGCACGCAATAAATAATTGTATGTAAAATACTATTTCATCTAATTCTTGCAAAATGCTTGTTTAACTTAATGCATATCTGATACTCGCACTTCACCATTTAAATGGCCCTTTTACGGTTTGACAAATGTATCATATTCAGATCCACGTCCGATACAGCGCAACGACCTTCATCACCCTAACCTCTACTAGAACCTCCCCCCTCCCTCTTAGAACTCATCTTTCTCTTTCGTTTTTTTCTTCCTCTTTCTTAGACCTCCCTTAGTACCAAATAAAAACTAGAATAGACTTAAAATTTGCATTTTGACACCGTCATTTTACTACCACCGGTTCGGAATGCTATTACTACTGGGAGGAATCCGGCAAGAAACCTCCGCAGTTGCTTTTTTCTATATTCAAATTACAATAATTTTCTTATGATTTGTAATAAATATAAAATTTCAAGACAATCGTTTGCCGTGACCGTGACTCAAGTTTTATTCAATGAAATAACACTAGAGCTACATGTTACGTTTAAACCATACTGTTTCTGTATAAATTTACTCGTCTAACTACAACTACAGTATCTGCAGTGGACATAGCATTACTGACATCTAGTAATACGAGTATAGTTCATTCTGTCATGTGTATTATATTGTAACAGAAACATGTAGTAAAACCGTAATTTTTCTGTCTCTGATATTTGTGTATAGAACAATATAGTTTAGTTTTAAGTCGAGAGAAGTCAGGGCTGTGACATTGAAAGGTATTGTATGTTAAATATATATGTGTAGATATGTATATAGATATGTAATGAAATGAACAAACATTACATTGACCCGACATTACCTTAAACAGCCTCCTTCACATCTCATGTGACTTACAAACTAGAAAATGAATCTGTATGAATTACGCGTGTTTAGACATCAATTTTATTACGTTTTAAATGGGTGACTTGTTTAATCTTATTTGTATTATATCTAACTGATGATCTTACACAAAGACTGTCGATAAATTATTACGATTTATGACGAATACCTCGTTAAAAATAGCTTAAATTTATGATCATGTCAATGAATACGTCCGTAGATATTACAATCATTTCAGTGCTGAAATTTTACGCTAGTTTTAATGAACACCTAAGCTTACTAGACATTTTGAAAATATTTTAGTATATTTAATTATTAAAGTATTTACCTATTTAAACCTACTATGTCACTGAAGCTACATAAATAAATACATATAATGTCACGGTTGGGTGATGTGCTCGTTATATAATGATGCTTGTAGACATTATATCGTACAAAAATTCCGCGAGTCCTTGAGTGGGAACTCTAGACAGTCACTATGACACGATACGCGGTGTCGCGATCCGGTATAACTTTAATATTGACGGTATTGACGGTATCGCGATACAATATATACGTATGATAATATCACGATTTAAAACATGGTATATATAGTATGACAGTGGGTAAGTTAAGAGGATGTGCCTGTAACGTTGTAATTTTTACTTGCGCTTGTTAGAGCTACAAAATTTCAAAGTCCAGTTTACACAGGACCGAGAGGTTAACTCTACCATTAAAAAGCAAGTTTAAAGATGAAAAATAAAGAGATTGTCATCCTAATTTGATTAATTTGACACAATTTGTAATGTATGTTTGAATCTAAATGTTACAGAGGAATAATTAAACAAGGTTATTTGTTTATTTAGTATTTGGCATTGATCTTTCCAAAATAATCAGTACATTTTATGAGAATTCGGTTTTCCTGTTTCGGTGCAGTGTTTAACAATACATAAATACCTGCTTTTTTCCATAATTTAATCATGTATGTATGTATGTAAGGTATATTTTTAACTCAATTTATTATCTGTATTTTGTTGTATCTTCTCGAGAATGTGTTTAACATTGATTTAAAAAAATCTACATAAATTTAAAAGAAATTGAAGCGATGCAAGAATGATCAACAATCACAAGATACCAAACCACGAATGTGTATTACATGTGGCTCTCATGTTAGTGGATCGTTTCTGACGATAACGTATCAATGTCCTGCTAACTAATGGTTAACACTTCACTATCGAGCCGAGTCACTATTATTATAATAAATTCAACTAATAACAATATAAATACATTAAATTAATGTATTGTTGGAGCACAACGCGTTCAAATCCTTGCTTTACCGCATTCAGACTACAAAACCGTACTGTTTGCAATATGACATTACTAAACTAAGATAACAAATATAAACACACTCATATGTAATCTAATATAACACAACACACACACAAGGAAAAACGACTTCTATACTCTTCAATGGAACACACAAATTCAAAAACATGTTTCCTTCACGTTCGACGTTTACACGTCAGTAAGTGTTGATAAACAGATTTTATACAAATTCATTGAAATATGAATTCTACAATTCTGAAAAGACGATACATATTGTGAGCCGGCGGAAACATTATGGGGATCGTTATCCTTGTCACTCGTATGCTGCTGGTAATAGGTGAGAGCGAGACGGAGTGTAGACAAGGTCATCCTCACACGTAGTATAACAACATTTTAAGTTTGATATATAACTAGCTATTAGAACATATACTTACTATATATATAGGTATGTAGGCAAAAGTATGCTTCGCCTTTTATTTATACTGAACAGCTGTTTAATTCAAAAATACAATATCGACATTTATTTATCAAGCGGCGAGGTTAATTCCTGTACACCTACGAGTACACTACAGTACCTACCGACTAACTGTAGGATAGTTTGTTTTAACATGATTTTTACGAAATGAACATTGAAAATTTTCAGAAACTCTAATGATTTTAAACTACAAAATTCCTCACAGCAAATACGTCAGTGAAAATAGTTTATTATTATCTAATCTAATACGTAGTACCTTCATATTATTAATAGGTAGTGCCTTCATATTATTTTTTGTAGTCTGTACCTGCTTATGTTATACTTACCATAAAGTAGGTACATTATGAAAAGGTTGTAAAATAAATATGTTCTAATAAACAAGAGAAAACCTTTTTTCAATTGTAGAGATGTACAAAACACTCTATGTGTAAAAGCGAAAGTAGAGTGCTTATTACAAGATATATAAATTAAAGTCTAACTAGAATGAAACTGAAGATGGAACGATGGAACTGAAGATGGACGTCAATCGGTTCCAGTACATAAGTACATAAGTACTGGAACCGATTGACGTCCTAAATAAAATCATCTGCTTTGAAAGAAGAATATCGAAAATATACCAAAAAACACAATGGAAAATACAACACAACTAATCTAATAGTATTATTATATTAGGGAAAGTTAAAATCGAATTATCAACGACATTGTACATGATAAATATAAAACGAGGACATGTTGAGGACAAAAAGTAAATGCTACAAAAACTAACTAACTTTACATTAGTTTATTTTCACCTATAAATTCTAATAGTAAAATATTATACATAACATGAACTTACTATTCATTTGTATACATATCTAGTTAAATTACTAGCGTAAAACCCAAATGAAATGACAATAACAATTCCTAATATTCAAAATGTTTCGTGGATAATATAATAAATCCTTAAGTTCGAACAATACATTCGTTTGTTCAGGTAAAATACGAAAACATCGGAATCTATTGTTACTTTTTACAATGTGACAAATATCGCTTGGTACAATTATTAGTTACATCTGCTAGTACACATTATGTGTACTGTACCAATCAACTCAAACGCAGTGTCCATCCCCTCATGCATATCCTAACAACCGTACTGGTTATGTATTTATATATTTTCACCTGCATCATCGCACATACTAGTATCAGTGTTGGGAGCTATATCAAGTGTGATTGCAGACTTGACGACTCGTGGCTCAGAACACTTAAGTTTAAGGTTTGGGTTTCGATGTATGTGAGTGTGTAATGATAACGTACCTGATCGTCGAGCTCGACCGGGAACTGCGTGTGTGACAGTGGTTTGACTGCGACATCCTCCAACGCTGTCTTTCGTCTGTAACAAACAACAACACCCATTGTTGAGTACTGCAACTTTGATCGCGCGATGGTGGCCAACAGTGGGCAGCCGTCGAATACCATCGTTAGCTATGAAAAGCCAACTTTTTCCGCCAATTATCGGCGATCGTCACCGACCCGAGTTGTCACTAACATTGCCGCACGTATGTCTGAGCCATAACAGCAACTGTCGCAGTGTGGATGTTATGGCGGATCAATACCAATGGTCGCCAGATTGAGATAGTATTCAAAAATTCTTTATAGTCACCATCACAAAAATCACTTGCTTATTTCAGATCGTAATCAATGAAACTTTGCAATTAATGGATGCTTGTTATTTCACTATGGCGTGTCGCGGTTTTGATAGTTTACATCTCCTCCAAAGGGTCACCTAGTAACCGTGGCCGTCATGTCAGCGGAAGTCACGATGTTTTAAAAAGATAATCTTTCTAAAGTTTACTTATAATATTTTCAGTAGAATCTCTGAGGCAATAATATGAATCAATCTCAACATTAAAACAAATGCACCTAACAATAGTGACATATGATAGAGTAGTGTAGTTGATGTGTAGTATACCTGAGCAGTATAATCTTGAAGACAGGTCCGACGAGCCCCTTGATGATGGCGGACGCGTTCAGGTGACACCGCCCGTGGAGCACCACGCCATTCACCTGTACAAACACATCCTTTTACTTAAATACCATACTATATCCAACGCGAGCCATAACAAACCAAAGGTACGCAAACAATGCATGGAAAAACGGTTCCTATGATGGTACGTGATACCAGCATCTATTGACACGACGATGCCTTGAAATGTTAGAACGCTCAGAGCACGCCAATGCGATGCCCAGAGGTCAGAGGCCAGAGGAGTTATGTAACTTTCTTCCACCATTTTAATTTGAATACGTTTTACAAATATTTAGTTTTCAGCATAAACTTTAATTAAATCTTGATAGGTGCCTTGTGGCGATGGAGACATAATTTATTTTAAATATTTCCAAAGGGTGAAAATCGGTATCCTATTGCTAAGCCTCCGATGTCCGTCCGTCCATCTGTCAGCGAGCTGTAGGCATCTAATAAACCAAAATAGCTAGCTACTTTCAATTCTGTTGCCGTTACACTATTATAAAAGATATAAAAACAAAAGGGGGCTCCCATACAAGAAACGTAATTTTTTCGTAATTGTTTAATCTTATACGATGGTACGGAAGCCTTCAAATGCGAGTCCGACTCAAACTTGGCCGGATTTTTTGTATAACATGCAATATTGTAATAATACAAAGATATCGTACGCTCGCAACAGTTAAAAGAAGGCATTGGGATGTTCGCCACGTTAATAAAATATAACCTGAGCGAATACAAACACACATACACCTTATATATATCTAATACACATCCAAGGGATATATTTATTTATTCAGACAACGCACTGCAGAGAGAGCAAAAGTAAATACATACAGATGAGATTGTACCTTTCATACAAATACGTCTCTGAAACCAGGAATATTGTTTATTTGGATTAAATTCATGATATATTGATTTGATATTCACAGCGTAACGTTTGTACAGACACGTAGAACGAGTGACAGTTGTATCGGCATCGATAAAAATAAAATAATAATAAATACATGTAAATAAGATTGGTCGCAGGTACTATTCCCGGCGTCGAGGGGTGGACAATTGGACATACGAGTATTGTATTAATAAAAAACACACTAAACACGCCAAGTACGGTTTTTGTTTTAATTTTTAAATTGTTAATCGCGCGGGTTTTAGCAAGCTCTTTCTTAACACGAACTACTGTAAACATACGATACAAGATTACATTAAATTCTTCTCATAAACGGGTAAAGTGAGAATGAATGAATCGCGGGAGCTATAAAAAACATTGTGATTTTATTCTATCTCGTAACACTAAATGCAGTAACATACTGTTCCTTTACTTCTTTGCGTATTAGATTATTACACGTAGGTTTATAAATAAAACAATCACATTAAATATGATGATAATTCCCTCTATTCTATTCAGTATGCACTGAAGATTCGCATGTTTATGTTTAGTCGCAGTGTGACAGGTTGTGAATCTGTCGCCACTATCCAGGCACAATGAGGAATATGGCAGCTCAGCTTACGGCAACCTAAGACTCGAACACACGACCAGTTTGGTCGAGTCGGTTAGTTAACCAAGGTACGTAACAAACTGAGCTACCACGTCCTTGTCAAACGACATGACGTGACGTCAGCTTCACGTATAAAACTATTGACTAAATCGACATTATTTGGCTAGCTTATTAAAAAGCCTAAGTCTGCCATTAGTAAACAGTATTTATCAAATAATACGCACACGTATTGCGTATGTTCAAATACTACTTTTGTGTTAAAATAAAATCATCGAACTTTGTAAATACGTATTTAAATTAATGACGCATTCAATTCTTCAACGAATGATTAAAATGTCTGTGTTCATTCATAAGTTAGATTCAACTTGTTTTCTTCGTACAATTGGCACCTGCCCAAGTGTTGTCAGGGGGAGGTCATAGAGTGTGACTTTCAATATATTCTTTAGAAATAAAGCCTCAGCCTTAAAAAAAATGCATCATCTTATTGATATACTAAATAATTGCATATTTAAAAGTTTCAGGCTTTTTGCTGTTTTTAGATAGAATACTTTTAATTAGTTATCAAGAAAAATCCTTTCTTAAATATCAATAATGTACTTAGTCAGTTTTGTATAATAGAGATTAAGGTGAAGGATCAGTGTGGACATCCTCTGCCATGAGATACATATTTTTAGAAATGAATGATGACCATCACGAATACTTGTTGTTTAATGACATATTTTGTGTAATGTATCCATACCGTTTGATGTATTCGTTTCGATATAAACGTGGGCTGCGTAAAGGTTTGGATGCGCGCCATCTATCGGGCGGCGGCGGAGGCTGTGTGACACCAGTGATTCATAGCTTACTGCACGGTGAGACGGACGGGCAATGGGCATGTACTACTATAACCTTTTATAGTAAGGGTTCTTCGACTACTGTAATTGTTTACATAAAAATAATAATCATAACCACATCACTTGTCTCAGCTCAGCATTAAGATTGTAGAATCTTGTGTCGCAGGTGCAAAGCAACGATATGTATAAATTACATAGATAAGAATACTACATCCAAAGACCGGTGAGCGAAACAATATATGAGGTAATATTTTTTGTGAAATCGTATACATTAATTATTTTTTTATTAAAATTTAATTATCTAAAGAATTAAACAACCACAAACTATTTCAAAGGATTTCTTCTCTCAAATGGTACCGTACGGTGCGGAACCCTAACATTTCAGTTTTCCACGTTATTTCTCCATCTTTGGTATTTACATCGAGATTTGCTGCCAATTCGCCCCCCACCCCTGCACCCTCCACCCTGTACCACCCCCTCGAATCCCCTCGCATTATACATCTCATTCTTTCTACAATCCAATACAGTTCAAGTATAACGTCGAACTTTGTATCGATCCTTTAAAGTGTTTTTAATGCACCTTTGTATTGCAAGCAGCATTCATACAACATTCATGCAAATGCACTCACTTCATCTTATGTGCTAGATAAAAGCTGCTGCACCGAGTACCTATTGACGAGGCCGGCTGACCACTACTTACTTATATCTGGGCTCAGGAAAATGTTTTGTACAAGTGTATTATAAAGATTTACCTTTGTATTCTCTTTTAGTACCCATTTAACAAGGTAACTATTAGGTGATGTACATCTTGTATTAAATACGATACGATTTTTGACCACAATTTGTATTTATATAATGTTATTACATTACGTGGCCTTATCGATACCGTGTGAAAACATCAAATTAACGTACAATAATTTATTACAGAACAAACAAAAATTACATCATATTTTTATAAAAGGGAGACTTATGAAATACTTCATTGTTTTAATTACGTTAAGTCAATATACAGATTAAAACTACAACTTTGTATTCATCATAGAGACCTGTGTTATGAGGCTTTTCCATCGACAAACACCTATAACAGGTTGTGTGGGACCGTACGTTGATGACAGTAAAGACCCGTACATCAAGTAAACCTCTCTAAGTTAAGTTAACTCTATGTCAAGCAAGACATGTTATAATAATTAATTTACAATAAATTTGCAACGTAAGAAAATGATGTGCCTTGAACGTCGTGAGTGAGTCAAGCCGATGTACTTGCGTAAGTACACAGCGCAGGTGTTGACCAAATCTTGCATTGTTTTGTCTTTTTCTCTTTTATTTACGAGATTTTCACAGAACGTTATCGATGTTTAAATTAATTTTCATAAATACAGTTTTAAAGTGAGATTAATTTCAAGTTTGTCTAACTTGTATAGGTATCTTTAGGAAAGCCCTTCATAAAGGAAAACCTGCTTAGAACTGATTCCACGTGCGGTCTTCATTTTTAGCACAATACTAGTTTATATATACTGTTTAGTTAGCGAGCTTACAAATACAATGGCTTGCGAAATGCGAAAGTTGGAATTTGCGTATCAGAACAAATTTTATAAAACCTGTGTGAAAAACCGATTGTATTTTCCAATGAGCATACGGCATGATTGTAGCCACAATGAAGAACATAATACGAGAATAGCAAATACAAAATATTTGAGTTATAATTCATTTTGACTTGTAGTTCACGTTATGTACTACTTAATACAGTCAGTACCCTTCCTAACATACAAGTATACGTAGAAATGTATTTTGCTGACAAAATACAACTAATTACCTAACAATCTTAGTATTATCTTTCGATGGGTTCTTCTGGGACTTAGAACCATCCTCCTTCCTATTGCGCTGTATTTCAGTTCGAAGGATTGGAGAGCCAGTGTAATTACCAACACGTCAGGTCTTACATGTTTTACTCATAATCAACACATTGTGGCGTTGGTTTTGGCATTCTAATACGCATCAATAGGTGGGGGTTATCATTTATTTATTTATCATAAGGTTAAATAACTGAAACCTGAAGAATCCTACATACAAACCTACAGCACCAAACGGACTCAAACATTCACCTCAAGTATCTCATCTCCGACTTTAACAGCGGGGTTGGCCTTCGCGGCGGATCCGGCCGGATGCAGGCCGCATATGAACACGGCCATGCGGCTGCGGTCGCGGTGCCCCGCCAGCGCCAGTCCGAGCCCCGCACGCGCTGACCGCTCCAGCTTCACCACTACCACGCCGTCGCCCAGGGACGAGTACTTCTTGCGGATCTTATCTGGACAAAACAATTAGATAACCGTTAGATGCAACTATTTTGACGGTTTCTGTTTTGGTTGCATGAGTTTTGGTTCTCGGATTCAAATGCTAAAATGAATTGTGTAGTTTTTGCTATGAGCTACTGTATTTTCCATTTTTATTATATTTGTTTGTATTTTTATTATTATAAATACATGCAGTGATGCCGACCTGGAAAGCCTTAAGAAACACAACAAAATGCTTTAACGTCAAAAAAGTCGTTTCCTCGACTTTAGCAATCGCCGTATCTCTAAAGTACCTACTTACGAGATACGGTGATGCGTAAAATTACCACAGCTTTGTACGTACCTATCTACGCAGCGGTAAATCTTACGATAACACGGATATGGAATCCTTCGTAAGCGAGTCCGAGGCGCATTTGGCTGTTTTCTTTAAAAGAGCTCTCTCACTTGGAACGTTTGCCTGTAATGTAACGTTACAGAGTCGAGCATTACACTAGTGAGGGTGCTGAACAGAGCATAACAGAACGCAACCTGTAATGTTACAGATTCAACCATTACAGTGGTGAGGGAAGAGGAGGTGGAGTGCGAAACTTGATAATACAATGTGGTATTTTATTACAACTTTTGACATCTGTTATATTACAGGCAAATGCTCGTGTAGTCAGTTAGGCCGTATTGTAATGTAACGCTCAAAATCGATTCTGAAATCTAACATTGCTGGCGAATGCTCCAGGTGAGGGAGCACCTGCAGTAAAATGTTTATCCTCACAAGATCCAAACAGCAAAATTCCTACAATATTGCTGTCTCGTTAACAGAGTTTTCACAAAAATTCAATGGTGTCGAATGTTCTTTCATCCCATTCTAATATTATTATGTAATGGCTGAGGTGAAAAAATATGTGACATAAGGGTGAAGTGTTTGCATGGGAAATGGCTTCTTTTAGCTTTGTTCGAAACATATCATTTAAATATATGTCTTAATGCAATACTGTAGGGTATAGTTTGGAGTGGTGTATTGTTGGAGGTGTCCTGACGGTGGATGTGATGAGATGTCAATATGTCACGGAAGAAACGAGGGGACGACTGCGTGTTATAGCAATTTAATGTTCCCTCAAACATCACACTGGTTTTGGACAATACGCGGTTTGTGTATTATATTTTGTTATATTTGCTAATATTTCACTGCAAAGGCCTGCGCGGACGAGGCATTTAAGCGCGCAGAGGACAATAATCCCTGAATATATGTATTATATTATGCGGTACTTTTAATCCAAGGTATGCGTTAAATGATACAGTTGCGTACAAAAAAGTACGCAAGATATTTTTCCCCCCACTTTGCATATATAAATTTTATTTATAGATTTATAGATAGTTTCCCAAAGTGACAACAGCGTGAAGTTCTTCAGAAAGGTTGTTAAGGATCTTGCAGAGTTGGCAATACGTGCGTGATACCCCTGGTATTGCAAATGTCCATAGGCTACGATGACGGCTTACCATCAGGTGGGCCGTGTGCTTGTTTGCCTCCTTGTGGTAGAAAAAGATAATCTATTTTTTGTAAATATTTTAATAGCTATTTCCAAAATATCAAAACTATGTCAGCATTGGTCGATCGAAGATGTATGTTGGACACTGTTTTTCTTTATAAATTGTTGAATGGTACTCTTGATGCTCCCGACTTGTTGGCTTCATTAACTTCTTTTATACCTTACAAGACACCCAGAGCAACGACTTTCAATTTATTTTCACTAAATAGCTATCAGACCAATTTGGGTTACAATGCACCCTTAACAAGAATAACTAGGAAATATAATTCTTTCCAAAAGACAGAGAAATTCGATATTTTAGCAGACAACATACCCAGTATTAAAGCCTATTTAAGTAGTGTTATGTTTGTTTGCTTTTGCCTATGACAGTTATTTGTTCGTTTTTGTTCGTTTTATCTATGAAATTATTATGTTCAGTTGTTTGTTGTAATTGGTTTACATTATTTAATATTTATTATGTATTTGTATGTTTGGACATTAAGTTTTAGGCAAAATTTTTACTCGGTTTTTGATGTTTTAAATGTTTGAAATGTTTTTTCTTGCATGCAGTCTTCACCTTTTTTATAGTGACATTTGACTTGTTTCATACTGTGATTGTTCTTCAATTGTATGAGTGAGTGTACACTATGTTGGTGATCTTCTTAATAAAAAATAAAATAAAACCAAAAAAAAATTCATAACGATAGTCAGTTGACAGCAGCAGCGGACGCGAACTCGACGCATTGTTGTAGTTGTTAATTATGAAGGACCGCTTTGAAGACTTTGCACAAGAAGTGTAAGATCAAACACAACCTCAACGTACTGTGTACTGTTTGTCACCGCAGTGGCATAAAACACAACCTCAACGTAGTGTGTACTGTTTGTCACCGCAGTGGCATAAAAAAGAAATCTTGTTGTAAACTGTAAAAAAGAATAACCTATTTCATTTTTAAGTCAAGTTAAGTCAAAATGTTTTACTCGAAAAGATTTAAAATAAGCACTTTTGTCATACCACCGGTTGAGAATGCTATTTCTACGAGGAAGAATCTGACAAGAAACCTCCGTAGTCGCTTTTTTCAATATTCAAATAAAATTTATATTTTTTTATTACAATTACAATTTGTAAAACATAATAATTATAACTTTCTAATTATTGAATAAAAAACAATATGCTAGATAAACAAAGTTGCTTTATAAAAATACAATTAATTTACATACTACAATTTAATAAAGTACAAAATAATAAATTAATGCGACATCATCAGTTCCAACACAAATACACACACACACACACATGTAGCGATTTTAGTTTATTTTTGGATTACCACAATTCTGATTTTATTTCACGTTAAGACAAGCTTATTTTTCCTGTAACTTTTATTTCTTAAGGCTGTGGTTTTTGGTAAATAAATAAAGTTAATTGTACCGGTATATTAAACATTTCACTATAATATTTCATAGATCTACTTACAATTAATGAGCCGAGCTTTCGTGAAGCAGTAATTTCAAAAACTATTCTTGGACCAAAAAAAAAGAAAATAATGTAAGCATGTTCAATTAAGCTGCAATCCCAGTTGAATAATGTTATATCAGAGGAGTATAACAACATGGCAGCGGTACATATTATGAAGCTCATTGCGACCACCTCCGCCAGCGCCATCTCACGGCAAATTGCGTTTCCACTTACAACTATCAGGCTATCCATCAACACTACACCTACATTGCATCTCGGTATAGTGTCACCGCAAGCCGCTTACGACAACAAACTACCTAAATTAACTCTGTACATAAAATTAAAAAGCAACTGACTATGCATATAATTTTTTCAAACTGGTCTTAAATTATTTAGTATTCTGAAAATTATTATTATTGGTTTTAATTATTTATTTTGACCTAATCTTGATCGTATTTTAAGCAGCGTAAGATGAAAGGCAAATAATAACATAATAAATTAAGGTTATACTGCTTTTGTGTGTCCCTACCGGCTTACTATACTTATTACTATATGGTACATATTTACGAACTTTCTGGACTAGTTGTTTATTCAAAAACGATTTTTAATAGTTTCCCTAGATTTTATAAATTAAGCTTTTGGAGTTAGATTAGTATTAGCTACAACGTTGTATTGTACCATTGTACGTAGATGACACATGCTTTGTATAGCACTGGACAGAGTGTGGCGATTGTGTAGATATTGGGTCAAGTGCAGTGAAGCCTGACCTGGCTACCACTACACTATCTATAGCACTATTACGACACTGATACGACGCTGATACGACACGAAATATCGGCACAACACACACTTCGTTACAGCCTTCATTAATTAGCACTATCAGTGCATCTGTCGCGACTGAGTTGACACTTGAATGAGATGAAAACTAATGATCCCCTAGTCCGTTGTTGTTTTTAAGTGTTTATTTTTCGTCAAACTGTCGCGTCCTATGTTTTCATAGACGCGTATTTATTTATACATGTCGGTATGTTGTTTTATATATTTCGCTTGAGAGTTAGATATAAATATAAGTCGATTGGTTTCCAAAAACGACGCCAAAACCCACCATGAGTTTTGTTTTATTTATTCCAATTGGTGACAAACAGGTAGGCGGCTCGCCTTATGGTAAATGATGCTAACGCCCATGGAAACTTGCAGGCAAATCTGTGTATGTTTTGTTGGTTTTTGAGTGTGTTTAAAGACGATTTTATTGTACTTTATTTTGCATATCGTTTAAGCTAAAATATGTTTCGCTAAATTACATAAACAAAAACGACAATTACACACATAAACATTCACAATTATTTGTATATGTTTAGTTCATCTTCGGAATCAATTGGGGTGCAACGGAAGATCAGCGTCGGTCTCGTAAGAGCTGACACAGTGCTGAGTTGCATACCCTTTCATGGTTGTAACACAGCATCTTAATGTAATCGTTTACGTTAATACATATTGTTAGAACACTGTGATGTTAGATGCTGTGTTATTTTATGAATAAAGTTCTTACTTACTTTAATATAATACTCTTTATAATACTGACAGTATTAGTATTAGTATTTAAATTAATAACCAATGGAAACAACCTACAATCACTTGACATGCCCTGTGTTGACAGCTACATACATTTTCATCACAATCAAGTAAGCATACATTAATGATTGGTCCCTGCAGTAGAATCGCGACTAACAATCATTAGTATGTAAGCAAGGTACAAAATGATTTTATGAAAACCTTTACGAGTAGTTTTGCATTACGTATCAAACATTATTATTATTTTTAGATACTTTTATATCAAATTTTGTTATTTTGTCATTATTTTTGTACTTATTTGATTAATGTTATTTTAATTTTGGTTTTATTAGTTTTAATCATTTTCTTTTAATTTTATTTGATTTATTAATTTAATTAGTTTTAATTCGTGCGGTGATGGCTAATGTTATGTACACCGGTATAGTCATACATATCAGACCAAATAGTTTCATATGATTTATTGTGTACATTTGAATATGTATGATGTGGTAGTATTATTTAATAAATAAATAAATAAACATAAAACGTACTAAAATAACTGAGAAAATTACAAAATTAAAGCAATTTAAATATGAAAGCGGATAGTTATAAACGTGAAATGCCTTGCACAGTGTTTGAACAATTAAAACTTGTATAATGAGGGTCTGGGTGAGGTACATTCGAGTCCATAGTATCAACTAACGTAAAGTCCAAACAGTGACAATAACTACGCGAGCAGCACAGCACTCTGCTCACTCAATTAACAACGAAGAGCAATGTTTTGCTAACAAAAATATGTTGATTTCAATCCATAAAACATCTTAAAATAAACCGGTCAAGTTCGAGTCGGAAACACACTCACAGGCAAAAGGTTCCGTACCATCGTACAGGATTTAACATGGTATACTAAAGGGATAAAGTGACAATGCGCCAAAAATCGCATTTCTTGAAAGCCTTTTTTAATGTTATTACTTGTTGCTATAGCGGCAACAGAAATACATATTATATCAACATATCATTTGTCTATCTATTACGGTACATACAGCCCGCCGATATACGAACGGACGGACGGACAGCGGAAGCTTATTAATTGGGTCCCGTTAGACCCTTTCGGTACGGAACAATAAGATTTAAAACATTTCAAAAGCAAATGCAAGCTCATTTCGACGGTTGAATGATGCTTCAATAGTCATTATCTCACATGTTTTATTGCTGATCCATCAGTCGCATGACCCGATATAAATCAAATGTTGAATTAATGATGTTGTGGAGTAGTTGCAATGAACTGACGTGTGATCCTCGCTTCACTGTTGTACGTCGAATTTTATCTTAAAACGGCTGGCAAATCTGACATTGGTGACTCAGACAGTGCTGATAAATAGCTTTTTACTCGACTAAGAAAAGAAGGAAATAGGAGGGTTATTATTTTGGTTGGTATTTAGGAAGTGCATGTTTATCTGTTCTCTCATAATAACTTATCCCTTCGAATAATATTGTTGGAAACATCTTGAAATAAGACAGGTCTTTTACCGCGGGACAATCAATGACTCTTGAGTATCATGGTCTGAAAAAAGTGTACAATTGTTTATTCAAATCGACTCGTCCGTCAACGACGCGATATGACGATCTGCTAAGAAGTGTACTGCAGGCGTTTAACAGATTCTGTCCGCGGAGTGGAGCGTAGTGGCCGACTCAAGGGAGTGGAGTGGAACAAACGAGTACATTGATTAGTAGGAGCGTGTCGTCCTGCCTTCCTTGTTACAGAAGGTCAGAGAAAAGGCGCCCGGTCTGACCTCGAACCCGTCCGAAAAGATATCGCCAAGATAAATGTTGTTTATTACCAAACTGTAAGGAGCCATTAATAAAAACATGTCTTCATTTAATGAAGAGCAAAGAAAACAAGACTTATTGGGGAAAAAGGTAAAATTAGGTAATTAAATTAATGAGTAGATTATTAAAAGTATTGTACTACGAGTAAAACATTAATTTGTTTGTATAATGTACGTAAATACAATTTCTTATATCTTAAGTTATTTTCAGTTTAAATAAATCTTGAAATTAACAGAATTTAACTAATCATGATAATTGCATTTGAACTTTGAGCAATAAACAAATGATAATTAGCCACAGACGAAATAACCTTAATGTTAGTAGCACATACATTACCATATACCCGAAACACAATAGTGCAAAGTATGTGCTTCGTTACAAGATAATGTAATTACTTGAGCACCACACCACACCACACCAGTGGTCGGCTGACATGGCACGATGGCACCCACCACATTGCAGCGGCGCACACTTCAACTAATTAATGTATTCATTATCAAATTCATTCATTCAAATTCATTTTTGTATCAAAAGATAGCCCTAATACCTTCAATTTAATTTAATAACGTACGAGGATTAATTTGACCAAAGCTACCAACAAAGATTGCTTATATTACTATAGGTTCGCCCGAACTGTGATCTCGCGACCCTTTGACCGATCTGGCTCATATTCGAACATAAAAATATTTTGAACTTATTAATCCACTTATTAATCTTTATGACCATCCTATCATACATACTGCCTGGGTTAAAACGCCGAAATTATTTTTTACTATAAAAAACACCGAATTGTTCAGTGACTCTTTGAAATGATTGAGTGGGAATGTTAACGTTCCGATGTCGCAGTACTGACGATTCCCGCTTGTGACCCGCAACGCTAGTCACGTGGGCGCGTCATTGTCACTGGACAGTCGGAGAAACGCTGACCCTTGAATAACACCATAGAAAGCAACCTGTATATATACCGAGTTCAAGTTCTGGTTCGGCGTCCTCGTCGATGGTCTCCATGACGTCAGCGCATGTCTCAAGTGCGAGGCGCACGCGGGACACGCGCCGCGCGCACTCCCCGCACGACGCGCTCACTGCACGCACGACGTGATCACTGCACGTACTACGTGATCACTGCACACACTACGTGATCACTGCACACACTACGTGATCACTGCACGCACTACGTAATCACTGCCCGCACGACGTGATCACTAGACACACACAACGTGATCAATACACGTACGATGTGATCACTGCACGGACGATGTGTTCTGTGACTATGCTAACTGAAAGACTCTTTCAAATCAGAATGGATTTAATCTGCACGGCACGTGGGCTCACTGCACGCATAACGTGCAGTCATTCCTCAAAATTCGTAAACTCTCCCCACAACGTGCACTTTATTTTCACATGATGAATTAGCTTTTTGAACGCACTGTTTCGCTGTTGTTTTAAATTCCAGTACGTAAAATCGTATTTTAATGAGTGAATACCGACCAGAAATTTATAAATAAAAAAATAATGAGATGTGACCGGCACCAAACATTTTACTGTTTTAAAAAACCGAAAACATTCCTGAACTATAAATACATTCCCACACGTTCAGAAGAAATAAAGAAACAGCGGCGCATAATAAAAACACAAGATATGACATCATATGGTACAAAAGTCCCTTCAAGCCTCTTCTTATACCAACTAAACATAATCAAGTCAGTTCTCTGAGTGCGTAAATGAACGACCTTACATTACTTCACTGAACTTGAGTGTTTGTCATATTTAACTGCCATAAGCAAGTAAGAGTCATAATCAATAAAGTGAGCAAAGATAGAACTAATAGAAGAATTCGTGCTGTGCAGCAATCTATGACCTGCCAAAGTAAACCAGGATTAATCACCGCGGCATAAAACTTTTTAAAGTATATCGAAACTTTCGTATATAAGTATAATGTTTGTTGGAGTAAGTCTCCGTGAGTTTTTAAGTTCACAGTTTAATGGAAAATAATCTCCTAAGACCGACACGAGTCGTCAGAACTTGTCGCCCACTCTGCTAACTTCACTTCCTAGTTCCATCTAATAATATTAACGGACTCAAAGGTGTTTTCTTTGCTATTTTTTTTAAGAATTTAAACCTGCCACGTCATGCATTTAACCAGGTGTGTTTATCGCTGTAAAGAATTTTAAAATAAGATTTATTTTACAAAATGCAGATGGTAATTATGGGCCATTCCTGTTGAGTACGTACTAATAATTAAAATATGATGAAGGTGAAGTGTCAGCAGCGATACAGACAGTCAGTTGGCATGATACGTTAATGTGCCTCTACAATCGCCGACGCCCGACTATTACGCGCGATCAAGATTATGTAGATGGGTTATTCGCTTGTTATCGCCGATCATCGTCTACAACCACAAGTAACCCGTTAAATAAAAACACGATCGTCGATCTTTCACCGATGGACAGCTGAGCGTGCATTTTTCTAATAATAATGATGATCATAAACTAAAATACTGATTATAAAAATGACTTCCTCTAGATTTGGATGCATTTCGTAATAGAGAATATTCGCCATATAAGTTACAAAAAAATTTAATAATATAATATCATCCAGTACTTTTCCCGCTTGCATTTTTTTTTCACCAATCTTTTCTGACATTTATTTCAATTATAATAACCACATCACGACACACACAATGACTTAGCCCTGCAGTAAGCATCGTAAGATCTTGTGTCACAGGAACTAATCAACGATATGGTATATACTACATAGGTAAGAATACAACATCTAAGACCGATAAGCGAAACAATGCATCTTGCAAATAACACGAATTCCCAACTCCGCCAGGATTCGAACCCGGAACCTCTAGCATAGCAGCCGGCTGTTTACACCACTGCGCCACCGAGGTCGTCAATAATTGTTTATACCGAAATTAAAAACTATTGGTAGCTGCTACAGTTTCGACGTCCAAGTATCCGAGTAGGACGATTAACGAATGTTGTCGCATCCGAACAACATTCGTTCGGATGCGTGTGGCAATTTGCACGATCATCGCCCGTTCCGTGATTGTCGAACATCGGCGATTGTGAGGAGGCGCCTCCAGTAGCGATCTAACACGCGGCGGCAGTGAGTGTTGTCAGTTGTAATTAACACAACATCTGCCAGTCAGTGAGTCGTCGTTATGTCACATCTCACACAACATGCACTCATTACCACTAACAATGTCAAATCACTCGTTTCACTAAATCCCTGTCGTAATGATATGACTCCAATATTATCTTGCAGTTAAGGTGGTTATGGTATTTAAATATAAACTATGTAGAACATTTGTTGAAAAGGAGAATTAATTAATTAGTAATAACGTCGGCATTGTTGAGTCGTTTTGTAATAAAACATCAAAGTAAAGACGCATTAAAACTGATGTAAATTGTTTACAGCCGCCGCGTCGCGCCGCTCGTCGCGCTGCTCGCACCGTGCTTTCCGAGATCATTCATACTAAACATTGTTTTACTGCGTTATTTAACAGCTTGTTTTAGTTTTAGATAGGTACAAATACATACTTTCAAATTTAAGTTAAATTAATTTAGATTCAATGTAACCACATTAAAATAATATACCTTATTCACAATGAAATCGTAGGAACTCGCAGTTACAAGAAGGCATGGTCAATCTTTCCATAGGAATAGACATAGGATCGAAAAACATAACCCTTTTGGCATTTAAAAGCGTATTTCAGGGATGAAATAAATGTTTTATAAACGGTCCAGTGGCTTCGTGTAGCGCGGTGGCGGGCGCACTCCACCGCTCGTAGGTACTCCAATTATAATTCACTTCAGTTTATTGGATTCCTACACTGTAGGTAGATGAGGGCTATTGAGCGGGATGAGCGGTGAACAGTGAGGCTGTAGTACCCCCCTGGTGGGCTAGTGTATGGTGTGTGGTCATTGGACCGGCACCGCGGCAATTAACTAGGCCTTTTATCTCCCGACCGACGCTGTGCGATCTCTGCTTTCAATTAACTAATATTAACTACACTTAATAGCAACTCACTTTAAACATTATTTTGCTGCGACGTTTAAAGCAACAATAAAGCCCTTTTACAAACAAATTAAAAAGCTTTGTTAACATCGAATGCCAATTAGTGACTTGTATATGAGTAAACCCTGAAAACTGCGATGTATGGGGAATTATTTTAATAGCATTCGAGAGGTGGAGATCAAAGAAGATGGAGGGATTCGTTTCAAGTATAATAACGAATTCAATTTAGGGAGAACCCTTTAAGGGATCCCGTAGGATGTTAGTACGTAAGTTTGTAAAATGGATCTCATTAGTCAACTGGTATAACACTGTGACAGACTGTTGCACATTGTAAGTCAAAGTTATTTATTACTGGGTTTAAATGTACACGTGTAAAACGTTTTAAAAACATTCTTTATTAATTAATCCATTTACAAGGAGTAAGTACCTGTTAAGGTACTCCTTGTAAAGCATGTACCAAAGATATCACATCTCTGACGTTCCGCAATAAATCTTCATATACCCGAGGGCCTGAAATTGGCAAGACAATCTACTTGTATGAATCCAATTTTATATTGATCATAATGTATGATACGGATAAAATACAAAAACAAAGCGTTTATTTTTTGTCCTGCATTAAATAATAAAATAAACAGAGAAATGTAAACTGGTATTAAATCAAAAAGTACCTCTACTTTAGTACTGCCTCAGTTTTTTAAATGGCAACATTTATAACAAATTAAAGGAGGTTTATAAAAGGAAACCGCAGGAATGTTTTCAATAAAATCTTTTTGTTTTCGGAAGTGTTGCTTGCCAACTGTACGTACAGAGTGGTTCATAAATTTGATTTTATTGTTTCATAAATAAATTCTTATACGAAACCATACACGAACATTTCAAAAAATATTAAAAATCATCACAGAATATTTCATATCAACAAAAATGACAACACTCGATGTCCACAATAAACAACTTATTTAAATAGAATGCATTATAAAATATGCAAACGAAATTTTAGCGTTTGTATTTTATTTTAGACAATTCCCAAAATTAACAGAGCTTATTGAAATAAAGTTAAAATTTCCATTAAATGTCGAGTTTAGTCAGTGGGTAGGGCTGTGAGTGGTCAGCTCGTCATGTACTACTACAAAGGTGGAAGTAGCCGATGTGCTTTGTGACGAGATCAAAGTTATAAAGAATCGAGGTCAATTGAATAAGAACCGGGAGAGTTGATGGATTTACTGCCGTCTCCGCTTGAAGCGCACCGCCCCATACAACGCCATACACACTCACCCACTCACATACATGTCCTTTTGTATTACTCAATTGTATTCGTAATTCCATTTTTATAAAAAAAAAAAAATCCCTAATAAATGATTGATGCAATGTTCATGGACAATTCCTACATCAGTAATGTCATACGTAGGTCTACTAGAATCTTATAGCAAGTGGATAATTAAAATTTGTAATGGGCAATACCGGGGAAATTATGAAGTAGTGTTGCCAACAACACCTTAGGCGACCTTACTCACTCACAGAAACCTTACATATTTGTGTCTGACTATATCTTTTAAAATATTTACATCTCGACTGTATTATAATTTGATCACATATACTCGTACATTACAAAGCAATCTTTATTCGAAAATATTGTATTTAATAGGTTGATTTGTTGGAAATTTGAAATTACTTTGAAAGAATGAAGCAAGTACACAAGCGTGTGATACCGTTGATTAATGTTGCCAGTACTCATTGAAACTATATAGTGTGTGTATGTCGCAGGATCGTTACGAAAATCGTATAATCGTAATACTCCTAGGGTGTTAATAATATTGGTATCGAAATGAAGATATATCGCCAACCTAAGCAAAATGTAATACTTATACCAATAATCCTGGTAAATTTTAGGTTTTTTGAGAAAATTCTTTTAAGTTTTAATTGATTTTATTACTTAAATGATTGTTATGTTTGATCAGGTATAGTGACCACGACCGTTTGCACGAAATGTTTTTGTTTGCGTCCTTCCGATTTCCCCGCCACCTATGGTTTTCGTGAAAATCTAGTTTTCGCAATGATCCTGCGACATATTAAATAGCTTTTAGCTAACACAAGCGTTTAAAGCTGTTACTTTTAGCCAAAGCTGTGCAAGATTCGATTTGACTAGAGGTAGTAAGGGGAGGTTTGAGCTCCTTGTTTTGTCCTTTATAAAATAAGAATCATTACGTCAGTTATTGATTGCTATGTAAAATATAAGTTAGTAAAATCGTTAGTCCTGAATGACTATCAATGCTCATTGCAGAGCTAATACTATTAAAACTAGGAAGCTGAATTTAGCAGTTAAATATAGTTAATATAATTATATAATTTAAAGATAGACTTTTTTTAAAATTCAACAATTTTTCAACATTGAACCGCAGAAATCGAGTTTGTTGAAACGAAGTTGAGGGTCGTTTTAATCGATAAAACTCAAATGATGCCTCAGCCCTCGGTTCAAAAACAACCTACAAATTTGGCAGAGTTCCTAATACTATCACACAAATGATCATAAAGAGATGTTTCTGATAAATCATTCCCGAATCACATATATTTTTATTGTTTTGAAGACTACGAGTTTATAAGCTACAACTAAAATTTCCCTTCGAAAATTTATATCTTAGTGTATGCAACGCAGTTGTGATGCAGTGATTAATTTGCATTAGTACAATATACAATACAACACGACGTCCCGCCGAGTCGTCGTCGTCGTCGCCGTGTCGTCCCGGTACCGTCACGTCTAAAAACATGTCTTCATTTAATTAAGAGCAAAGAAAACAAGACTTATTGGGGAAAAAGGTAAAATTAGGTAATTAAATTAATGAGTAGATTATTAAAAGTATTGTACTACGAGTAAAACATTAATTTGTTTGTATAATGTACGTAAATATAATTTCTTATGTCTTAAGTTATTTTCAGTTTAAATAAATCTTGAAATTAACAGAATTTAACTAATCATGATAATTGCATTTGAACTTTGAGCAATAAACAAATGATAATTAGCCACAGACGAAATAACCTTAATGTTAGTAGCACATACATTACCATATACCCGGAACACAATAGTGCAAAGTATGTGCTTCGTTACAAGATAATGTAATTACTTGAGCACCACACCACACCACACCACACCAGTGGTCGGCTGACATGGCACGATGGCACCCACCACATTGCAGCGGCGCACACTTCAACTAATTAATGTATTCATTTGTATAATTGAATTGCGGATACAATTGTAAAATAAGCAATATCAAAAGATAGCCCTAATACCTTCAATTTAATTTAATAACGTACGAGGATTAATTTGACCAAAGCTACCAACAAAGATTGCTTATATTACTATAGGTTCGCCCGAACTGTGATCTCGCGACCCTTTGACCGATCTGGCTCATATTCGAACATAAAAAATATTTTGAACTTATTAATCCACTTATTAATCTTTATGACCATCCTATCATACATACTGCCTGGGTTAAAACGCCGAAATTATTTTTTACTATAAAAAACACCGAATTGTTCAGTGACTCTTTGAAATGATTGAGTGGGAATGTTAACGTTCCGATGTCGCAGTACTGACGATTCCCGCTTGTGACCCGCAACGCTTGTCACGTGGGCGCGTCATTGTCACTGGACAGTCGGAGAAACGCCGACCCTTGAATAACACCATAGAAAGCAACCTGTATATATACCGAGTTCAAGTTCTGGTTCGGCGTCCTCGTCGATGGTCTCCATGACGTCAGCGCATGTCTCAAGTGCGAGGCGCACGCGGGACACGCGCCGCGCGCACTCCCCGCACGACGCGCTCACTGCACGCACGACGTGATCACTGCACGTACTACGTGATCACTGCACACACTACGTGATCACTGCACACACTACGTGATCACTGCACGCACTACGTAATCACTGCCCGCACGACGTGATCACTAGACACACACAACGTGATCAATACACGTACGATGTGATCACTGCACGGACCACGTGTTCTGTGACTATGCTAACTGAAAGACTCTTTCAAATCAGAATGGATTTAATCTGCACGGCACGTGGGCTCACTGCACGCATAACGTGCAGTCATTCCTCAAAATTCGTAAACTCTCCCCACAACGTGCACTTTATTTTCACATGATGAATTAGCTTTTTGAACGCACTGTTTCGCTGTTGTTTTAAATTCCAGTACGTAAAATCGTATTTTAATGAGTGAATACCGACCAGAAATTTATAAATAAAAAAATAATGAGATGTGACCGGCACCAAACATTTTACTGTTTTAAAAAACCGAAAACATTCCTGAACTATAAATACATTCCCACACGTTCAGAAGAAATAAAGAAACAGCGGCGCATAATAAAAACACAAGATATGACATCATATGGTACAAAGGTCCCTTCAAGCCTCTTCTTATACCAACTAAACAACCAAGTCTGTTCTCTGAGTGCGTAAATGAACGACCTTACATTACTTCACTGAACTTAAGTGTTTGTCATATTTAACTGCCATAAGCAAGTAAGAGTCATAATCAATAAAGTGAGCAAAGATAGAACTAGTAGAAGAATTCGTGCTGTGCAGCAATCTATGACCTGCCAAAGTAAACCAGGATTAATCACCGCGGCATAAAACTTTTTAAAGTATATCGAAACTTTCGTATATAAGTATAATGTTTGTTGGAGTAAGTCTCCGTGAGTTTTTAAGTTCACAGTTTAATGGAAAATAATCTCCTAAGACCGACACGAGTCGTCAGAACTTGTCGCCCACTCTGCTAACTTCACTTCCTAGTTCCATCTAATAATATTAACGGACTCAAAGGTGTTTTCTTTGCTATTTTTTTTAAGAATTTAAACCTGCCACGTCATGCATTTAACCAGGTGTGTTTATCGCTGTAAAGAATTTAAATAAGATTTATTTTACAAAATGCAGATGGTAATTATGGGCCATTCCTGTTGAGTACGTACTAACAATTAAAATATGTGATATGAAGGTGAAGTGTCAGCAGCGATACAGACAGTCAGTTGGCATGATACGTTAATGTGCCTCTACAATCACCGACGCCCGACTATTACGCGCGATCAAGATTATGTAGATGGGTTATTCGCTTGTTATCGCCGATCATCGTCTACAACCACAAGTAACCCGTTAAATAAAAACACGATCGTCGATCTTTCACCGATGGACAGCTGAGCGTGCATTTTTCTAATAATAATGATGATCATAAACTAAAATACTGATTATAAAAATGACTTCCTCTAGATTTGGATGCATTTCGTAATAGAGAATATTCGCCATATAAGTTACAAAAAAATTTAATAATATAATATCATCCAGTACTTTTCCCGCTTGCATTTTTTTTTCACCAATCTTTTCTGACATTTATTTCAATAATAATAACCACATCACGACACACACAATGACTTAGCCCTGCAGTAAGCATCGTAAGATCTTGTGTCACAGGAACTAATCAACGATATGGTATATACTACATAGGTAAGAATACAACATCTAAGACCGATAAGCGAAACAATGCATCTTGCAAATAACACGAATTCCCAACTCCGCCAGGATTCGAACCCGGAACCTCTAGCATAGCAGCCGGCTGTTTACACCACTGCGCCACCGAGGTCGTCAATAATTGTTTATACCGAAATTAAAAACTATTGGTAGCTGCTACAGTTTCGACGTCCAAGTATCCGAGTAGGACGATTAACGAATGTTGTCGCATCCGAACAACATTCGTTCGGATGCGTGTGGCAATTTGCACGATCATCGCCCGTTCCGTGATTGTCGAACATCGGCGATTGTGAGGAGGCGCCTCCAGTAGCGATCTAACACGCGGCGGCAGTGAGTGTTGTCAGTTGTAATTAACACAACATCTGCCAGTCAGTGAGTCGTCGTTATGTCACATCTCACACAACATGCACTCATTACCACTAACAATGTCAAATCACTCGTTTCACTAAATCCCTGTCGTAATGATATGACTCCAATATTATCTTGCAGTTAAGGTGGTTATGGTATTTAAATATAAACTATGTAGAACATTTGTTGAAAAGGAGAATTAATTAATTAGTAATAACGTCGGCATTGTTGAGTCGTTTTGTAATAAAACATCAAAGTAAAGACGCATTAAAACTGATGTAAATTGTTTACAGCCGCCGCGTCGCGCCGCTCGTCGCGCTGCTCGCACCGTGCTTTCCGAGATCATTCATACTAAACATTGTTTTACTGCGTTATTTAACAGCTTGTTTTAGTTTTAGATAGGTACAAATACATACTTTCAAATTTAAGTTAAATTAATTTAGATTCAATGTAACCACATTAAAATAATATACCTTATTCACAATGAAATCGTAGGAACTCGCAGTTACAAGAAGGCATGGTCAATCTTTCCATAGGAATAGACATAGGATCGAAAAACATAACCCTTTTGGCATTTAAAAGCGTATTTCAGGGATGAAATAAATGTTTTATAAACGGTCCAGTGGCTTCGTGTAGCGCGGTGGCGGGCGCACTCCACCGCTCGTAGGTACTCCAATTATAATTCACTTCAGTTTATTGGATTCCTACACTGTAGGTAGATGAGGGCTATTGAGCGGGATGAGCGGTGAACAGTGAGGCTGTAGTACCCCCCTGGTGGGCTAGTGTATGGTGTGTGGTCATTGGACCGGCACCGCGGCAATTAACTAGGCCTTTTATCTCCCGACCGACGCTGTGCGATCTCTGCTTTCAATTAACTAATATTAACTACACTTAATAGCAACTCACTTTAAACATTATTTTGCTGCGACGTTTAAAGCAACAATAAAGCCCTTTTACAAACAAATTAAAAAGCTTTGTTAACATCGAATGCCAATTAGTGACTTGTATATGAGTAAACCCTGAAAACTGCGATGTATGGGGAATTATTTTAATAGCATTCGAGAGGTGGAGATCAAAGAAGATGGAGGGATTCGTTTCAAGTATAATAACGAATTCAATTTAGGGAGAACCCTTTAAGGGATCCCGTAGGATGTTAGTACGTAAGTTTGTAAAATGGATCTCATTAGTCAACTGGTATAACACTGTGACAGACTGTTGCACATTGTAAGTCAAAGTTATTTATTACTGGGTTTAAATGTACACGTGTAAAACGTTTTAAAAACATTCTTTATTAATTAATCCATTTACAAGGAGTAAGTACCTGTTAAGGTACTCCTTGTAAAGCATGTACCAAAGATATCACATCTCTGACGTTCCGCAATAAATCTTCATATACCCGAGGGCCTGAAATTGGCAAGACAATCTACTTGTATGAATCCAATTTTATATTGATCATAATGTATGATACGGATAAAATACAAAAACAAAGCGTTTATTTTTTGTCCTGCATTAAATAATAAAATAAACAGAGAAATGTAAACTGGTATTAAATCAAAAAGTACCTCTACTTTAGTACTGCCTCAGTTTTTTAAATGGCAACATTTATAACAAATTAAAGGAGGTTTATAAAAGGAAACCGCAGGAATGTTTTCAATAAAATCTTTTTGTTTTCGGAAGTGTTGCTTGCCAACTGTACGTACAGAGTGGTTCATAAATTTGATTTTATTGTTTCATAAATAAATTCTTATACGAAACCATACACGAACATTTCAAAAAATATTAAAAATCATCACAGAATATTTCATATCAACAAAAATGACAACACTCGATGTCCACAATAAACAACTTATTTAAATAGAATGCATTATAAAATATGCAAACGAAATTTTAGCGTTTGTATTTTATTTTAGACAATTCCCAAAATTAACAGAGCTTATTGAAATAAAGTTAAAATTTCCATTAAATGTCGAGTTTAGTCAGTGGGTAGGGCTGTGAGTGGTCAGCTCGTCATGTACTACTACAAAGGTGGAAGTAGCCGATGTGCTTTGTGACGAGATCAAAGTTATAAAGAATCGAGGTCAATTGAATAAGAACCGGGAGAGTTGATGGATTTACTGCCGTCTCCGCTTGAAGCGCACCGCCCCATACAACGCCATACACACTCACCCACTCACATACATGTCCTTTTGTATTACTCAATTGTATTCGTAATTCCATTTTTATAAAAAAAAAAAAATCCCTAATAAATGATTGATGCAATGTTCATGGACAATTCCTACATCAGTAATGTCATACGTAGGTCTACTAGAATCTTATAGCAAGTGGATAATTAAAATTTGTAATGGGCAATACCGGGGAAATTATGAAGTAGTGTTGCCAACAACACCTTAGGCGACCTTACTCACTCACAGAAACCTTACATATTTGTGTCTGACTATATCTTTTAAAATATTTACATCTCGACTGTATTATAATTTGATCACATATACTCGTACATTACAAAGCAATCTTTATTCGAAAATATTGTATTTAATAGGTTGATTTGTTGGAAATTTGAAATTACTTTGAAAGAATGAAGCAAGTACACAAGCGTGTGATACCGTTGATTAATGTTGCCAGTACTCATTGAAACTATATAGTGTGTGTATGTCGCAGGATCGTTACGAAAATCGTATAATCGTAATACTCCTAGGGTGTTAATAATATTGGTATCGAAATGAAGATATATCGCCAACCTAAGCAAAATGTAATACTTATACCAATAATCCTGGTAAATTTTAGGTTTTTTGAGAAAATTCTTTTAAGTTTTAATTGATTTTATTACTTAAATGATTGTTATGTTTGATCAGGTATAGTGACCACGACCGTTTGCACGAAATGTTTTTGTTTGCGTCCTTCCGATTTCCCCGCCACCTATGGTTTTCGTGAAAATCTAGTTTTCGCAATGATCCTGCGACATATTAAATAGCTTTTAGCTAACACAAGCGTTTAAAGCTGTTACTTTTAGCCAAAGCTGTGCAAGATTCGATTTGACTAGAGGTAGTAAGGGGAGGTTTGAGCTCCTTGTTTTGTCCTTTATAAAATAAGAATCATTACGTCAGTTATTGATTGCTATGTAAAATATAAGTTAGTAAAATCGTTAGTCCTGAATGACTATCAATGCTCATTGCAGAGCTAATACTATTAAAACTAGGAAGCTGAATTTAGCAGTTAAATATAGTTAATATAATTATATAATTTAAAGATAGACTTTTTTTAAAATTCAACAATTTTTCAACATTGAACCGCAGAAATCGAGTTTGTTGAAACGAAGTTGAGGGTCGTTTTAATCGATAAAACTCAAATGATGCCTCAGCCCTCGGTTCAAAAACAACCTACAAATTTGGCAGAGTTCCTAATACTATCACACAAATGATCATAAAGAGATGTTTCTGATAAATCATTCCCGAATCACATATATTTTTATTGTTTTGAAGACTACGAGTTTATAAGCTACAACTAAAATTTCCCTTCGAAAATTTATATCTTAGTGTATGCAACGCAGTTGTGATGCAGTGATTAATTTGCATTAGTACAATATACAATACAACACGACGTCCCGCCGAGTCGTCGTCGTCGTCGCCGTGTCGTCCCGGTACCGTCACGTCTCATACATTCATTAAACTCATCTCCACCACCGCGCACCGCGCACCGCGCTGGCATCCACTAATGATGCCTTTATTTATTTCCTCTGAACGTGCATAACATTTATATTCTCTTTTTACTTTAATAATATTTCACCAACTGTAGGTACCTACGCCTGTATGGTAAAACTGTAAAAATTTTGGAAACCTTCCAATATTTATTTGTTAAACAACACAACATTTCAGGCACTATAAAACCACTGCAATAAAAAGTTTAGCGTAAGTGAGAAGCGCGGTAAACAAGCCCGCAGCGTCCGTCCGCCGCGAGCGTCATCGCACGACTGAAAGGAAAACATCCACCAATATTCAGAGACTCAAACACGTGGTGAAAAACACAATGCCGGGGGAAAGTAACAACCGCCGCCTCTCAACAAACGAAACTGTACTTCAAACCGTTCAATCAAAACCCGATTTCGAACGACGACGCAATGAGAAACTTTCGGAGAAGAAAAACAAAACACCATTTCAAGTGTTTCGGGATCGTGCGAGGGAATGTGGCCCGTAAATGGTAGACACAAGGAAGGGCTTTCCCTTGAAGCCATTATTTTGGAGAGAATGTGTTAAGTTCGGTACATTTCGTTGGGTTTTGTCCGAGGCACGCCCGAGTCTGAGCTTACAGAATGCAAAGAGTCAAGTAGTAGTTCACACTACATGGACTTTAATGGCACAAACATTCATTTTCTTCGAGAAATTTTCCTCGTACCCTGATACGCCTTAGAAGCTTGTATATAAGTATGAGATTGCAGTAAAGCTGAGCTTTGATTTATTCAATACAGGAACGAAATAAGTTTGAGTAATGTCGGAGTTTGTAAAGTAAATGACGTGAGAGCGTCAACAACGCGGACACAGGCTGGACTCAGGACAAAGTGCATGTCATCGTGTGATGACATGAACTTTTTTTTATTGTTTAGTGATGCCGTGTTTGGTATCAAATGAAAAGGAAAAAAATATAAATATTGTTATCTGCTGCTCGCGCCTTTGCTTGCATGCAAACAATTTTTTTTTAATCACGCTTCACAAGTGAACCAAACATTTATTATTAAAGATAGCCCAAAAAAAATACGCTTAAATCTAAAAATACGAGACAACTGAAAGAATCACGCTCAAAAAATATGAAAAAAGAAAATAATCATCACATCTGAAATTATGATAGCCGTGGTCGTTTACCAGCTACAGTAGTACGTATGCTGCGAGTATCATCTTACTCATTTGTATTATTTTTTATATCATATTATAAGCCAATAAGACACTGACATATTATTGGATCAAGAATTTGAAAAAAAAGTTTTAGCTCAGCATTAATAATTCCTGGACGTTTGAAAAATGTTGTTTGTTTATTAATAAACAAAACAGGAGAGGGGAAAAAACCGTTTAATCAAAAATATCCGTCCATCTTACAACAGCTAAAAACAGGAAAAGATAACATAACTCGAAGCAATTCTGCAGAGTTATATCCCATCGTGTAATGATGTTTGGAGTGAAGGGAGCTCATTTAGTGCAGCTGATTGCATCACCACTGACTCAAGCTGCTATTCCAGGTCCAGTTGCAAACTGCATACTGCGTGGATGTATATATGTGCGTATTTATATACATGTATGAGGAGTTCATTGCAGCGCCGCATTGCAATCATTCAACCATTCCGATTCAGTTATTTTAATTTACCGCGTCATCTAAACAGGTCCCATTCTATTTCTGCCGTAAAGCAGTTCGCTGCGTTTTGGTTCGTATTGGAGTGCTAGTTTAATAACTGGAGAATAAGAATAAGAATTATTTGAACGAAATATGAGAAGTAAAACATATGGATCCTCTACAACCTATTGGCGGTGACCTTGGCATTCTAAGACAAGAAGGGCATCGTTTTGTCATTGGGCGGCGGTATCAGTTTCCATCAGATCCGAATGCTTTTTAAATGTAATTAGGTATATTAAAAGGTATATCTCGTTACTATTCCAGGTAAGCGTTAGGTTTATGGTTGCTTCGTAGCATAATAATAGCAGCAATGTGTTTGGTACATGTTAATTCAGCAATAAACCAAACGCTGTAGGTGACCTCGTTACTGCATGAAGGATACCGCTCAGGTCGTTTTATTCGTCCACTTCCTGATATAGACTAACACTTACACTTCCTTACACTCGAAGCAATACGTAAGCAGTCAAATGCTAACGTATAGCCACTAACTAGTGTTAATTACTTAACACTTTGTCCTAACTACCAGATCAGGTCGCTAACACGGTTAGCGCCGAGTGTTACAAACAAAATCTGTTTCATCTTTTGTTCGTTTTCAAATTAAAATAATATTTTACTCAATAGGAATTTAGGAATTAAAAACCCTTAACATATTTACTTTGTTAGCTACATCCTTTTCAAAACATTTCGCTTTAATATCATAAGTAAACAACTGGAAATTACAGTATCAGTTAATATATATGAAAGTACGAGTAAATTCATTAAACATGTATGTGTCGGAGTGTTTGTCCGTGTTCCTGGGGTGGGGCGAGTAACAGCTGCCGCTGCACATTAGGGGTCGTTGCCATGGTCACGTGATGTAAAGTAGCCATTAAAAGCTCCCAGGACGATACAGGAAAAATTTACGAATTGCAAAACAAAATGGAATAAGTTTTGTTTTTTTTTTGGGCTCTAATTTTAGAAGGATTTTTCACTTTAGTTTTAAATAGGCACCTGAAGAACAAATAAGTAAGTGGAACGATAGATAATATTTTGTATTTTTTTGCTATGGTCAAATATATCAAATAGTTTAAATCAAACTAAATTTATAAATTGTAATAATACAATGCAAGCCCTCAGCATCCATCACTACAGCTCTTGTAAAGCCAGTAATTTAGATGAACGAAGCAAATAAATACAACAGAATCCCAGAACAAATACACCACTACCGATATTTCATGATTAACGTTTCGCGTTTGTCAGTTTAAAGCATTAAATAACACTCGGTACTGTAACTATTCCTAATATTTATTATAAGAAGTAAAACAAAAGTAAAATTTTCCGCCAAACAGATATATTAACGATTCGCTGAGTAGCGGTGATGCGTTGGTGATTAATGTCAATGAAATATATTCACAGAGTAAATATGTAATGATGAATTACACACACAAAGACAGGCAAATTATATTGTCGTATCTAGGTTTAAACGTATTTTGGGTTGAGCAACACGTAAACATAAGCATGCTGGTCTATAATGTAAGACACAGAAACTTTTAAATCATAAGATTCCATTAATTTCAGTAATAAACAAAAATGAATAATAAGTTAATAATATAAGTTTTCAATGTTCGTCTTTCATACGTATGTATGTTGTTCTTTTAACGTACTCTTACTACTTTATAGTGTTTTAATTTGTTGTATGTGAGTGGTGTATCGAGCCACACTCTCTCTATCCCACCACTGCTACTCCTGTTAACCAGGATCAACTGTGTCGTTTGTCGCAACGTGAAATTCAGTCGTGCAATGAAGCACAGGCTACGGGCACGGCATGTGAGGTATGATAATGTTGTAGTGAATGTTGCGTCTAGTTAAATCAATGAGAACGCATACGTTGCTATTCCCGTCCGAGGCCGCGCTCTGTAAACAATGCTGTCCAGGTGTCTATCCGGTACATTATCAACACGTCTCACCTACACTCACCATACACTACATCTGCCTACATGTCTGCAAAAGCTCTGTATAATCAACACCAACAGACTGAAATTACAGCAGAATTTTTCCGAACAACCATCGACATTTCGAATACTTCGCAAAGAAAGACTCGAGCTTCTTTACTTGATAAGATGCATATTATAATGAAATATTTAATAATTTCACAGTCGTCAGCTGATGTCTACCAATAAACAATGATGACGATAATGTGATGACGATATGTCACACTGATACATATATATATTATACAAGTCTGCAAACGAAGTTGTCTGTCTTCATTTTCATTTATACTCATATGGCCCGTGAAGTCGAAAGTTGTTCTAATAACATTTTTAAATACTAGACATTTATCGTTATATTGGACGATTCACACCGATGTCTTTATAAATTAAAGCCGATGTGTTATATATTTTACATTTAAATCCATTCAGTAGTTTTTGAGTGAAAGAGTAACAAACATCCAATAATCCATACATCCTTACAAACTATCGCGTTTATAATATTATGAAGGTTGGATCATGTTTTAGAAACAGCATATTTTGCCACAATGCAAACGTTATTCCTATCAACATTTATCATAATATTTCGAACACCTTTTCTTTTTTTTATCTACTTGATTGAAAATAGAATGTAATATGATTTTTTTGGTCATTATTGATTAATTATTTAATAACGTGTTTACAAATTCATTACTGTATTGAAGATAAATACTTAAACTGGTCGAGATACTAAATAATTTTAAAATATTATCTTCGACGGAGTTCGAAACTATACTTGATGAGGAAAATGAGATAAGAAAAACAAGAGTAAAACAATGGTAATTTAACTAGAGTTTGATATCAACAATTAACAGCACGTTAGCAATTAATACAATTATTCCAACAAACATTTGTCAGTAATTTCACAGCTTGTAATATCCCGTAATTATAAATCAAGTGTCATGTGTTTAATTGGTGTATAATTAATTATTATAATGAAGTACAGCGGCAGCATGAAGCATTTGGAAAACACCCAAATGTAATAATAGACCAGATTATTAAATACAAATTATGTCTAACCACAAGTTATACATTATTTCCGTTTCTGCGGTAATTATAAAAACATTTCCTTAGTAAATGCCTGTTTGTAATTATATACAGCTAACTAACCAGACGTCGGCGTTATATTTCAATTCAATATAATTTGTTTAAAATCAAAATTCGAGTTGATGTTGATAGTTGATCATCATAACCTGTCAGTCGGGATTTACTTGTTAATTCACGTTCACAAAGTAGAAATAAATAATTTTAGAGCAGGTCTTCAGACACATCGTAACCATGAGGAATGGGATAAGATGTAAACTTTTCTAAAGGTCCATCAAAGAGTTCCCAACCAATTTTCTAATTAACATTTCTACCAAACTGTCAAAATGAGTTTTTTATACAATTCAGATACGTGATCTAAACCAATAAAAGAGGCTGTACATATGCATATACAATACTTTTTAAGTAGATGTTATTGAGTATGTTCGATGATCGATTCGTTACACCATGTGCGAGCCGCCGCCAGGGAGCAGCACTGAAGGGAAGATTGATCACACACACACACACAGCCTAGTGTAACACACACGCGTTTAATCATTGTATACCACTCAGCAATACTTTCAAATAATCAATTAAAGTTTGATTAAAACAGTTATGTTTTACAGTTGAATAGATTTGGTTTTATTATTCAATGAAAATGTAAAGAGGAATCAGGTGATAATATAATTGAAAATTTGTTTAAATTCATATTTAGAAAGTAGTAAATCTTAAAACACGTTCATAGTTCCATTATAATTGCTCATCCTGCTACTAAATATAGAAACTAGTGCAAACTCCAACTCCTTATTGGAAATTAAACCTTATCTATAAGATAGAAGTTTTAAAATGCAATGAATAATTTTTGTTTACAGCATTGTACCGACAATACAAGCTATACAAGTTGTTTTCACCTAAAATAACACGCAGCCGTCTTAATATAGATTCATATTCAATTGTGTATTATTGAAACTTCAGTGGTTTGTTCTAGCCTGATGAGATAAAAATAAAAATGCGTTTGCATGATAAGGTATATTTTTGAAAAAAAATTAACTGTTTCCATGATTTAAATTAAAAGTGAAAAGATACATTATAGAGGAATAAAATAAAATCTGAGAGATGAATCATGTAAATTGAAAATAAATTAAACCAATGATGATTATGTATGTTCGTGCGATGGCTTGAAAATGTTAAACAAAAAAAAACTAAGATTCACATTAAATTCCATTGTATAACCACAAATTAATTAAATTTAGATTAAGTCTCGAAGCTTTCTATGGTTAAAACAAAGTATGGAGATGGTTATAATTATTGTATTGCCACTTTTCGAAATGTCCTCTTGCTATTTATCTTACCGTATTTTACGTAATGCATAAATTTGTACTATATTTACAAACTATTTCAAACTCTGTACTTATTCACTTAACACAACCATTTCTATATAAACTGTACAAAATGGGCCCAAAAGTGCTCCCTGCGTTACACCACTACCGATTGTGATCAACTAGACAGACGTATAGATACACGTGTATGAAGTAAAATGAGAAGTTAAATAGAGTGAATAATGTATCTTTCCACTTACTTGTCGTGTATCCGTAGTCATCTTCTTCTTCTTTATCTGCCTCTTTTTCTTCTTTGCTGCGTTTTACAGCTCCGGCCGATGCTCTGTCGATCTACAAACAACATAGACATGTCAGCAATATTAAGACTAAAATCTCTATAAAGCCGGTTTTATCAAAAGATATTTTATCATCATTGAAGACATTACTAAAACAAGCTTGCAAAGACAAGCTTTTGGCAATGATTTAATATTTACATTTTCTCACGTGGTACTCAAGCAGAAATCAAAACCACGCTCTGATTCAGATAAAATTTTAATCTACCTAGCAAGGAGAGTTTTTTCTTTACCCAATAACACTGCACCTACCGCCAAACACCTGCATTCAGGTGTTTGAAATGTTTCATATTTTCGTTCCACATCTGCTACTCTGTCCCACCACTGAAACTGCTGTTCACCAGGATCAACAGTGGCGATCAATATTTTGATCCAAGATTAAACTAATAATGCAGCTGTGCAATGAAGCACAGGCTGTGATATCCTGCCGGGACCCAACGCATTCAATCAGAAGAAATAAAAGTGACATCACAATAACTACCTCAACTCCATTCTCCGAATACGTTCTCCCCTGCAGCTCTCTTTCATCTTCCTCATCACTGCTATCCGAGTCAGAGTACACTGTTTTCTTCTCCACCTCTCCTCTATCTCCCGCCGCGTCCCCCTTGTCCCTTTCATCTCCATTCTCTTTTTCTCTTTCATCTTCTTTTTCTTCAGGTTCAGACGTCACCATGATCTGAGGAATTGACTTTCGTCAAGTCACAGTGAACGTTTACTTTATTATGATGGTAATGAATGTTAGCTAGTAAGATGTTTTGTTTTAATAATTTATATATATCAAATAGCTGATGATTTATTTTCATTGCAATATAAATGTTATATGTGAATGACAGCTAGCGCACAACTTATAAGTAGAGATTTCAAATCAGACCTAAAAGTAAAATAGTCTAGTCTTTTAATTATATTTAAAAATTTTGAAGGTTTTGACATTCCTTATTTTTAATTTCTGATTGAATTAGTACTAGCAGTAATGTGAAGTACCTTGATTTCATGTTGCGGAGTACCATCGACCACAGCGGCAGCAGCAGCGGGCGGCGCGGGGCTGCGGCGCGCTGCCTTAGCACTGCGGGGAGGGGGGGAGGCGTCCACATCCGACGAGTCAATGTTCTGAACAAATAAATCAATAGTACAATTTTTATAACCACTTGAGTCTATATAAACTGTAAAGTCAGCAATCCAAGCACGATAAATACCTACATATACTTCTCTCCCTATAATGAGAAAGAAAGAAACATGCTCATACATACGTGAGTACTGACCCATGCAAGCAGCGTCTGCACGGTGAGTGTGACGGTGTCGCCGGCGCGCTGTATGAGCTGCACCGCGCGTTCGTGCGGCGCTGACCGCACACACACGCCCTCCACCTCCAGGATCCGGTCGCCAGCCTGACGTAACGATAACAAAACACAGGAGTAACATCAAAAATCACAACCTATTCAGTAGTCTTTGATTTAATTCAATTTTAATTCGAAATGCTGATATTAGAGAAAGAATTTAGTTTTTTTTTTGCAAGACGCATTGTTTCGCTTACGGGTGATTTTGTATTGTTATCTATGTAGTTTATACCATATCGTTGGTTAGTGCCAGCGATACATGATTATATCTTAGTGCAGGGCTGAGTCAACGTGTGAGTCGTGTGTATATTGTTATTATTAGTTTGTTTGAAAAAAAAAACAAATTAATTAATTCCTTGCTTCGTCGGTTATAGTGAAATAGCTTTGTGTTTCAATAAAAATGAAGAGACAGCTAAGTAATATTTTACTATTATTTACAAAATTGGAAGATTCTTATAATAATATTATTATAATAAAAGGTACATAACTTTAATAACAGAGGCCGGAACCTCCTTTTAAGCTTATTATGTTCCTGTGGCAGGAAGCAACGCTATGCTAATAATAACATTTTATAACTAAGTAAATTAAGGTGCACTAAGAAGATAGGATAAAAGGCGCAATTTACAAACAAACAAAAACACAGTACGAAAGACAGAGAGAAAACAAACTTTCAAAATTCTTGCATGACTGTATATACTGACTATGTACAGGTGAGTGTTTATGGGCGTGTGTGTATATGTGTGTGTCAGGATGTGTGTGTGAGTGAGGGTGTGTGTGTTTGTGTATTGTGAATGTGGTGACCTCATTTATTTACCGTTAAAAATATGCCATAAACACTATAACATATTCATTACCAGAAATGATTAAAATAAGGTTTTTGAACCAAAACATGTTTTACAGTTTGAAAACTAAAGCCCTCCTAAAAATCCCGCTGTAAAAGCGTATTTATGTATGTATGTCACTCACATGTAGCTCCCCACTGTTGGCTGCGGGACTGTCAGGCACAACGTTTTTAATAAATATACCAAATATCGCCTTCTCATCGCCCTCGCCGTCCTCCTTGCTCACAATGTCCACCTACGACAACGCATTGCAATTACAACAGAAAACACTCACGACTGAAAGATAAAACAGAAAGTCACACCATCTCGCGCAGACTGTTCGGCTATGGTTGTGTTTACAAGAATACATGTATATTACTCTAGTGTGGGTTACTTCTTTACTGAGCGAACTTGAGGTTACTGACAAAACTTAAAAACCTCCGATTGGATATGCTTGCGTTCGATTGTTCGTCCCCACTTTCACTAGTTTCCCCATCCAAAAGTTATAAACTAGTGATAACTTTAACCGATGTCGTCAAACATAGCTAAGAACACGCTCGATTAAGTCACCATTCAAACAAAAAAAACTACATCAAAAAACGCTTCATTCGCTCCAGAATTATGATACCACATACAGACACACAGGCAAACATATCGAACTTGTAACACTCCTGTTATTGCGTCGGGGGTTAAAATTAACAACAGCCGTAGTGAGTCGGTGTTCGTGAGATGTAACGACATTAGGAACACAGGCCCGCCCCATGCAGGCCCCTCGGGGTGCGATATTATCTCACTAAGTTGATTACTTCATTCCGTCGTGTGTTATCTGTGACACCGGCTCGGCAACCCTAATTAATTATTTTTAAAACAAAAACCATTGTCACGGTGCGGGGACACATTTTTTTGTACAAGAGCCGTAAGTCATAAATTCATTATTCCTGACAATGAGTACTGATAAAAAGCATTACATAATATTCATTATCACTGCAGCATCTTTGAATTTTGCTTATTTGGAGATTTTGCTTCTTTAAGACTCACCCAAATATAATCAAATATATTTTTCTTCTATTCAAATATACTTTTGAAAGAGAACGTAACTTTTACAATTTGTTGTTTTCGACGATCATTTGTTTGTAAAAGTTTTAATTTTATTTAGTTAGTTAAAGTTCAATTTTCAAACAAAATAAAAATATATATATATTTCTTAAACGATATAATTATTGCTCACGAAACTACCTTGAACTAGTGGCTTATGAGCTATCAATCCTGCATTGCAATTTAAGACACTCAAGGAAAACTACTAGTAAGAATTGTACCTTTCCGCCGACGATGCTGACTCCGAGCGGGCCCCCCGGCTTGCGTCGCAGGCACACGTCCCGCGCGGGCCCCCAGCGCTGCAGGCCCTCGCGCCGCGTCGCGTGCGGCGATGACACCGTCATTGTACCACGTCTACTGCTAGAAGGAAAGGGACCTCATTAGAACTGTTCCGGGTTTTTTTTTAATTTAAAACTAGGCTTGCTTTTGACCGCTTGATGTTGAGCGGCGATGGAGTCTGTGAAACCTATTCAGTCTTCCCTTAAAGAGCCTCAGATTATATTTATCAGGGAACACATCGGCAGGCAAAACATTCCAATCCTTTAGAGGACACATTATAAAAGAGTCCTCGAAAAGTTTAATCCGTATGGTTGGAATAAACACAGCGGAAGGATGGAACTCCCGACTACGTTTTGCGTCCTGATAATGAAATTGATTTCTTCAAATCGTTGGGTGTGTGCAGGAATTACACGATTTAATTCCACCGGCCATTTAACAGTAAGTATCAGAGTTTAATGTCGTTGCAGTTAGTATGCTCTTTGGCTGCCCGTTCTACGGAACTATGCGATGAAACATAATTTCCTTCGTACAATTTATCTACATGTACTATACCAGAACCAAGACTTAGCCACAGTCGGCTATCTTGAAGTACGTGTTTAATTACATGACTTACTATCGGAACTATCAAAGAGTTTATGGATTTTCTTTCGTTACAATAAACGACGATACGAGACATTGAAATATAATATAAAATTTATAATCTATCACTGAATGTATGTACTTTGATGATTTTCGTTAGACCCACCATTAATAATAACTTTTGAATAAATTTTATTACAAATCACATGTATTTATTTAGATAACTGTAACAACACCGCAATCAAAGCTCACAATACTAGACAGCAGGAGTGAGCGAGCTCGCGTTTCGTTATATTGTAACATCCTTTATTAAATCTGCGCGATGAGATGAGAGTGTGAAGCATTTTATTGTGATTGTCAGTCCAACACATGCATACGCTGCAATACTGCATACACACATACATACAAACGACCAGCGTGGATACATTTTATTCGTCATCATAAACTCCGAAGCCAAGAACACTACTTTCCATCTCCAGGGGATAACATCGAAGCAAGCAATTGGATTTTCTTTATACTGTAACAGATTTATCTACGTCTACATTTAAGAAGTCGAACAGTCGGTTAAAATACTTGAACTTAATTTAATACCGCGAAAAATAATTCAAATCACGTTTAATTAACCTAACAATTTAATAATGGAAGTCGTAGTAACCCGTAGTAGATCCGTAGTAATCTCGCAGCAAACTGACAAAATTAACATAATACTGAATTCAATATTGTCCTTGAAACTGTTTACTTCCTGCGAAATATACTCAAGGATGAACTCGTATCAAAACAAGTTGAGATTTACATTGACATTTTATCAATATTAAGGATGTAATCAACTAAAAAGCGCTTCCACAAATTAATTAAATTAGTTTGCGAATCTGTCAACATAATTACTAAATGGAGATTTATGCCGATAACAGCCAAATACTAAAATAAATGCACGAAACAATACATTCATAAATTTAAACATTTTGTCTTTAACAATATATTTTCTAAATCTACTTGTATATTCCATTGGCGTGTTGTATATCCGTCTAGATAGTGAATGTGGATATTTCCCTGAGCATTAGTGATGTGATCCCAGTCGACGAAGCAGATAATGATGGGCCGGTGCATCCGCTGAATGCACATGAATCACATACCGACGTGGACGCTGTACGAGATGAGATGAATACAGGTTCATTAAAGATCTATCAACAACCAGGTTATCCGGGCGACTGACTTTAAACGTACTGTCGGTCACTGTGGAAAAACCTTCCCAAATAAAAAATACAATCTACCTTATAAAAGCGAAAACGGACTGACTTTTTTGTCAATTCCACAGTTAAAAATGAGAGTTTACACATACACAATGCTAGAGTATACGGATTTTAGTGATCTCATATCCATCATAGATGGCGTAACAGTATTTTAAGATAACTTTACAACAATACCAATAAATCAGAACTTTGCATTTTTCACTGAAACAAATGTGACTACAGATCAAGCACTATATTTTCAGCATCGTTCATAACACAATTTGTCTGAATGCGCCGCGTATGCTGAGCCATAGATTTGTATAATGGACTCTTAACACCGACTTACAAGTAGAAATATATTACTGGAACAAGTATTGCCCGATCCGGGATTCGATCCCGGCGCATCGAGCTGCGCAGGCAGTATTAGTTAGTACTAACTAATTAAACTAACATGTTCTCTCTAAATATAGATACAATGAGCTTCAACCAACTGTTACCTAAAAAATCTAGCAACAGAAAACTCACCGAAATTATTAAATAACTCGCCCGCGCATTCCCGTCGAGGGCGATATTTTTGTAAGTTAAAGTATGAAGGTTTATTTTAGTCGCTATAGTCGCGCGGAGGAGACTTTAGGGCGACGTCGCTGTGACGACTCACAAGTCGCGGCCCGATAACTCAATTACCAGCATTAACTATTTACTTATAGTGATGTACCACCGAGTCGAACGTCGATATTTATTCATTCTACTGTGAGTTCAAAATATCTTGTCACCGGGACACAAGCAGACTGTTCACCTGATGGAAAGTGATACTGATACGACGATGCCCTCGATGTCTTACTATGCCAAAAGCATGGCCAATGCCCGTGTAGAGGTAGAGATGTTCTCTATAAGGTACGAGTAGATGCAACAAAATTATTGATACTCAATTGTTTTACATTTAATAAAGTTCTAGTAATTTATATATGCAGTATTTGTATGTTTCTACAATGACTGATATGATTTCATCACAATCATTAATTTATTCAAAAGTACCGAGAAATCCCATTTACGAAATGTACTTTGAACAAAAAAGTTACGAGAGGAACAAAAAAAGACCTCATCTTATTTCGAAAATCCATTATGTTTTATTTTTTAAACAGTACTTAACTTTACTTATCAAAACTGCTAAATAGCTTAAGGATTGAATATGTTAATTTGTTATTGTGAGAAGAGTCGATAAAAATGTGATCGATCGATGTTCTCCGCGCATCACTTACCTATATTTTCTATAATCCTCTGAGGTGGAATGAGAACGAACCCTCTTGTATTTAATGCAAGTTTCAATTAACTATATTTCAAATCAGAACTAATTCATGCTTTATTTCGTTTAACTTTACAAAAGCTGTACTTCTGCAAACAACACGTACTTATAGATCGAAAAATTAATAAATAATGTGAATTAATTTTTATGGCATAAAATGATATAAACGAGATAGCTCTGTCTTATGTTAAGCTACCATCCACTCAAGTTATAAATCTACAATTGTAGACAGTAAATAAATATGAATTAGTATTTTGATAAAGTTTGTACTGTAATGAGTTTGTTTTGTAATGAAATCGAACCCGGTGCCCGGTGCTGTGTTGCTTATTGTTTAAGTTATTGAGATACTAGACGCGAGTTTATACTTATAGTCGTAGAAAATAAATAGGTGAGGAAAATATTTTTGTATCTTAAAATAATCAAACCATCAAACGGGAGAGTTTTTCACTGTTAAATTAGTTTAACTTCGTGCTATATATGTTTTTATTTTATTTGTTTAGTGACCGGAAAACCATGCATTTTTTTCTCACACAAAAAAATGGAACTCATTTTAGTTAAATTGAAAACCGACATATCTGAAAATACATAAATCTTTAAACATAAACTGGTTTTATTTCAATGCTAGGTAGGGATCAAAAACCGCAGGGCGCCAATGTCACCCTGTTTTTGTTTGGAGCTCAATTTTTTTCTAGATATAGAAGAGAAACTTTTCCACCGAGCTCATATATGAAGTAAGGGAAATTCAAACCCATTTGTATTATCGTATCCAATATAATACTAGTTATTGCAACGTGTCGTCACTTGAGAGAAAAATACTTAAATATCGTTGCCGACTCATATCCCCGGAAAAAATAAGAAATGCAAGTCAAATGATACAAATGCAAGTCAAATGATACAAATGCAAGTCAAATGATACATAGGCTTTGTTTTATATTCTATATTTATATACGTTTTATTATTAATAATACTTATTTAAAAAAAGGCAATTTAGCCCATAAGTATGAAATTTAAAAAAAGTTCATAAATTCGTCAAGTATTATAGCGATAAACACATTTTCGTGTACGGAAAACTTGTTTAGCTATGTGTAGTAGAGGTTAATTCCAATTACATGAATTGTCCCCAGGGCCCCCGGGTCCACTATAACAGGGTGCATTAGCAAATGAGCAGACATTATTTATGCCCCCGCTGGGGACCAACGGTTATGTAAAGAAACGGTTCTAAGAAATTGCAATCTTTATAATGTTTACAAGGAAACTGGACAATGCATTGACATTTCAGACTAGTTAAATAATTGCAAACATTGCGTGGTGACACATTTACATGACCGAAATTTAACCTCAAATTAATATCTTAAAACAATTTTCTGATTTCTTATTTGACGTAACTTTCCCTGAAATGAGTTGTAGCAACATGATCTTGAATTATTGATATTAAAGCTAGGTCTGTCCTTAGTCTGTAGACATTATACCATAACCACCTTTATGTCAATAGATTTACAGTACTATATTAATAGGAAAACAATACATTCGTATTTCAGTCCGTATTACAAGAGGTTAAGGTGGTGAGGTGCCGCAGTCAGTTAAAACATGACTTTATGCTCGTCCTTGTTGTATGGTTTCATCGCATTAGGGACAATCACGTGTCCAGGGAAATCTTGTGACAATTGGATACTTGTTAATATCTACTCAGGCATTAGAAGACAATAATATAATTATATTTATTTAACGTACCTGGACTTCGGTGAAGACGCAATGAACTTCAAAGGACCGGCGGACTTGCGTCTGTCCCTCTCCCTCCCGGGTGCGGTCAGCAGGACGTCATCATCACTAGTAGACCCCCCCGACCCCCCGGCGACACCTCCCGCCTCGCCAGCGCCCCCCCGCCTTCCACTCCCCCGGCCTGCTAGCGCAGGCGCCGACCGACGCCGGCTCGACCCTCTCTCCACCACCAGCATCTCCCTGATCACCTCACAGTACTTGCAGTTCTTAGCCTCGTCCGTATACGCCTTCGTTATTTCGTACGCGTACTTCTCTAAGAAACATTTATGGCAGCCGGGTACGAACGTGTCCAGGTCGGTGGATTCCTCGCTCGTGTCTCGATTTTTGATCTGTAGTTTCTTTTTCTGTGTTTCGCTGGTGGGGTTCTTTGTGTCCGTGGTGGTGGCGTGGTGGCCTTCGAGCTCTATTTTTTTCTGTCTGATCTCTTCAAGGCACTCCGCCTGGTCGTTGTAGTATTCAACGCATCGGATGCTCTTGGACGGCTTGGTCGGACTCTTCCTCTTTTTGTTGCAAATATTCACGTTGATCGGCTCTATTTTCAGGGATTGCATTTGCTTTATGATGTGTTCCTGAACGTAGGGGCGTCCGAAATTGGAGAAATCTTCCTGTGAATTGGCAGTGTATCGTTGGTCGTGTTTGGCACTTACATCGTTGTCATTGTTTCTTAAAGCTAGTTTATGGTGTTTACGTTCTGCTTTGATGTCGCGCTCGCCGTTCGGTTTACGAGCATCGCTGTTAGTACATTTAGTCGACGAGGAGTCATCGTCCAGGCAAGTTTCGTACCCGTCCACCTCGTGGTCTATGTACAACAACGAGCAGTTTTCTTCTTGGACGGATATTTTAGTTGCTTCGTCGTAATAACCTATATTTTCATCTGCCGGTGAATTCAGGCACTCCTTCCAGCTTTCATCACTCTTAACCTTTTCCAACCTTGGTTTATCATTAGGTTTTAGGTCATTTTCTTTCCAATACTTGTCAAAAGTTATCCTCTCTAGCCCAGTTGGAGTGACAGCAAATACCATCTCATCAGATGTTGATATATCTTTACTCTGTTGCTTAGAGAGGGTTCTATCTTGACTGTTATCTTTCCTGTCCGAGGACTTGCTCCTATCAGGCAAATCTCGAGGTGTTACAAGTATATCGTCTTCGGTTATAGTCATGTCGTCGTCTTGATCATCGAGGGAAGCTTCGGACTTGAGTTCTTCTAGCCCGTTTACTTTATCTTCTACGTTGGTGACTGGTTCCTTCTTATTGCTATCAGTGCTCAAGTCTCCGAGTGCTGAGAGTTCCTCATCCTTGATGGAGCCATCCTCAGGCTCGAGGCATATCTGCACCACCTCCAGTCCCTCTCCATACTCCTGTAGGCACTCGTGGAATGAGTCCAGCCCTGTGTTGTCGTCTGATGCGAGGGAATTTATGCATTCCTAAAACAATATAAATATTTAAGTACATACTTGAATTCAAAACTCGAGGGTTTAAAATTAATAAGCACGTATGGATTGAACTATGTACTCATACATATCCAGACACATATAAAGTTCGAGGGCTTTTACAATGTGTCATTCTTCGTCATAATACGCTGTCTGCTTTGAGAGAAATTATGAAAAGCTGTTAAGATCAAACTCAATAACAACCTGCTTATCTGGAAACTTTTAAGGTGCCCTTTGACAAATATGTATAAATAAAACAATTAAGTAATACTCATAATATATTTATTTCTGCAACACACATTTATATTTATATAAGCATTACAACGACATATAACACAGATTTCTTAAAGCATTATGTTTGAAGCTACAATCAACGCATATTTTTATAATATATCTATCAATTCACAACGTCGAGATATAACTCTTTATATTATATTTTTATTAATTTAAATGTATCAAAATGGATAGTAAGCTATCCATACTTATAATTCCCCAAATATTAAACAATAATGTACATATATTTTTTAGTAAAATTTTAACATTCTATATCGTCGACGGTATCGGTTCCCACAATACAACTCTATCACTTCACATATTGCTATCTTTATTTAATTATTTCCTCTTCCATGCCCCATATAACAACCATTTTTAAAACTCACATGATATGTCATGAGATACCTGTACATAGAATTTACAATAAACTTTAAAATTATATTTTATGCCATTAAATTCCAAATTTAAATATTTCAGCCAAATAACAATTACAAAATAGTCAAAATACTTTTGTTTTGTAGATACGGATTCTATATTAATCCACGCTGACTTATGATACAATTTTGAACAAACCTATCAATATACACAATCATGAATATAGACAGAATGATTATTTCTTGATATATGACAAAAAAATTAAATAGTAATCAACTGAACATAGCATACATACAAGCTAATCTATCACACGTCAAATTGACTAGAAAACTATTATTAATTATATTTATTTATTCATTAAACTATACAACCGTTACGTTACGTTACGTTTACAAATAGACAATTTGTTTTACGTATTAGTAATAATATATAATATGTATATGATGATTAATGATATCTCATTTCCTTTATATATATGTTATATGACAGATATTAATTTATATATTATCCAAATCGTCAAAACTTGGACTAGCTTAAAACTAGGATAACTTTTTTTTGACAAATATAAAGCAATTCGGTGGTAAACATTCATTTTAAAAATAAAAATTAGTAAATAACAACATAAACACAGAGATAGAACTGTAGTTAACAAAATAAAAATATATAATGTACCTATACTATACACTAATTGCATTATTTGAGCGATTAACTTTTTATGTACAAAAAGTCTGACTACAACTTTTTAATATTTTATATTCAATTAATATCTAACTATTCCATTTATTCTGTAAAAGTAACATAAAAATATGTTTGATTGTTTATAATTACAATTACACTGGTAAAACATTTTTTTGTAATATATTTTTAATCTGAGTGTATGGTCTTCGTAGATTTGTTATTTTAACGACATTTTTCACTTGGATGTGAAGGTATCTGTGTAGGCCGTCGGCCGCGCTGATGACGGCCGCCGCGAGCATTCTACCTGCAACTGCAATATGTCTTGTTGCAACGACATTATCAAACTGAAGATCTTCGTGAAGTACTCCAACTGCTAAAACAATTAAACGATACAATCAAAGAAGGTTTATTTTTATTGATAAAAAAGTTTGTGATAGAATAAAAACTCTTGTGACATTTCAAAAAATCATTTCTCTTCGTGTTTTTCGTTAAGGACCTTAAAAGTTATGTTAAAAAATTTAATCTAATTTAACAAAGAACAACATGCAGTACTTTGTACACTAAAGGGAAAAATATATGCGAAATATAAAAATTTAAATACAGTACAAAAATTAAAGTGTGGTGAAAAATAAGAATCTTAGAGCAATTCCCTTTACTGCACAGATGTTAGGAAGTATGAAAAATAAACTATAAATTAAAGAAAATGCATGCTGTTTATAAATAAAGTATAGATAATGCTCTAAGCTTAAGTGAAGCTTGATATATAAAATTAAACTTACTGTTTTCCCCTCAGTGTACAAATAACACATTCATTCCAACTCACTCCAATACACTCACTTATTAACTAAACTTCAGTTAAAAATAAACAATACATTTTTAAAATTTATCGATTCGATTTTCCGTTTTTTTTTGTTGTTATGAATCAATGGAAAACGCTTGCGATAATTTTTCTGTCGTCATTATAATAGGTACTTAATAACAATATTCATACACATATATTATAAGTAAAAAAGTGCATGTCTGTGTATGATCACAATTTTAAACGCTTGACAGAAAAAGATACCATCGAATCGCGTCTCACTAAATATTTTTACGTTATTCACATTAAATACAAAAATTTTGAAACAGCGTAAGAGTTTCGAGTCAATTTATGAGAATAAATACTTTTTCGCTTTATATTATGAAAACGTTGTTAAATCAATGTCCTTAATAATATTTATAACATTAGATAGAGTGTATATTGTGCATAAGCGTGACATACCTGACTGCTGTGTATGCTGTGACCGTTTGGCTTCTGACCACCGACCACTGTACTGCAGGGTAGCGGCTTCGATATCCCCAGGGTTACTATACCTATAAAAAGAACACAATAATAGATACTTCAAATCGACATCTATATTCAGTTAGTGAAGCAACTACGGAGGTTTCTCGCCGAATTCTTCCCCGTAGAAATAGTATTCCGAACCGGTGGTAGTAAAAATATTTGAAAGTGCTTAATTTAAGTCTATTCGAATAAAACATTTTGTCTTCGACTTTGTTGAATTCGAAGCATAAAAATGAGGTTCCAACAGAACTATATCTTAGAATGACTAAATAAATCACATCAAAAAATAACTTAACGTTAAAATATAAATAAATGAATGAAAATAAATGAGCAAACAACAGACTGACAACAAATAAGTTAAGATTAATAAATGAATGAGCAAACACCGAAATGATTTTAGTTTTTAATTCTCACTGTGTATTAATGAAAACCTTTCGACATGTCAGTGTATTTGTTCACTTAGTTTTTCTTAATGTTCACAATTATTTATCAATAGTTTGCACACCTCGTGCTGCATCCATAACGTTCAGTACACTCCACGACGCGTTAACATCAGGATCATGATCCGTAAGTACAAAGTTGATACTACATCGATAACACTGTTTACTTTTCTATTAATACGCGTTTTTTTATCTAAAGAGTCAACACTCTCCGATATTGCTGATATAACTGATATTAAAATTACATTTGCTTTTATCTAACATTGTGTCAGTGTGTTTGTTTGGCACTCAAAAGATCTACGGTTGTGTGTGTTGTTTATGATTTAGACAAAACGACCTTTGTGGCTCAGTAGCGTAACCAGCTGACTCTAGAGGTTTTGGGTTCGAATCCCGGAGGGGGGGTTTTAACTTAGTTGCAGGACGCATTGTTTCGCTCGCCGTTCTTGGATGTAATATTCTAAACTATGTAGTTTATACCATATCGTTGCTTAACACAAGTTATTACGACATTTACTGCATGGCTGAGTAAATGTGTGTATCGTGATGTGGTGTATTTATTATTAATATATAGGTCTCAGATGTGATGTGCATTCACCAGGTTGGGTTTAGGTATTTGAACACAAAACCCTTTTTTGCGATTAAAGGAGTTTAAAATTTTCCGTTTTAAGTTTTAACGTATGCAAAAACTTAACCTGTTTGGAATTTGAACAGCGTAATGATCGATTTTGGACTTCTTATATGAAGGCCACATGTGGCCGTCCATAAAAACAAATTGCAAAATATTATGGCTTGTACACAGGTTAATCTCAAAGGAAGTTTAAAAATGTATCTTAGTATTGTTTGCTGCAAATACGACGCCACGCCTTAAACAGGTGAAAGCGACACTCGGATATGCTAGTGAGTATAAGACAATGCCATTTCTTTCTTATGTCGTAGGTAACGAATAAAAGAAAAAAAATGTGATGTCACTCAAACTATAATATTTACACATGTGTGCAGCACATAATGCACCACGACCAGATTTGTGACATTCTGAGGAAAGGCCAGGTCAAAAGTACCTGGAACCATTGTGCATGTGCGATGAGTTGCGTGGAGAAAGCGAAACAAGTATTTAAGTACCTGGAACCATTGTGCATGTGCGATGAGTTGCATGGAGAAAGCGAAACAAGTATTTAAGGTTCGTACCCCTTTGGGAAGAAAGCGTAAGTTTATGTTAATGTCTGTGTTTTGTGTGAAAGAGTCGCGTCTCATGTAGCATTGGATGAAAAAGTGTGTGTGAGTGATACTCACCCTTGGGTGCGGATTTGAGCGCGTTAACAGCGACATGCAGCGGCGCGCGCGCCACGTGCTGCTTGTTGACGGACACGAGGCGGTCCCCCGGCGCCAGCCTGCCCTCCCGCGCCGCCGCCCCACCCCGCACCACCGACCGCACCACCACCACCGACGCACCCGCCTCCATGGGGTCCTACACACACACACACACACATATATACACACGACCCACCACCACCGACGCACCCGCTTCCATGGGGTCCTACACACACACACACATACACACTCGCACCACCATCATCGACCCATCCACACATTTACACAAAGCCACCGCCACAACCTCCATACTTACGAGGTAGTCGAGTATAGAGAAGCCGAGGCCGCGGTCCTCCTTCACCAGCGAGATGTACTCCACGGTGTCGCTCCACATGGCGAGCCCGCTCAGCGGCTCCAGCGACCGCGACCTGCTGCGGGACAGCGCCCACGAACACAGCTCTGCAACAACACACACACCACCGGTCGTAATATTGTAAACTAACTTGTACCATCTTTTTCAGCAAATGAACTATTTATCTATCTATCAGGTCATCATTATCAGGCGGAAGGCATCCATTGCTGGACCCTGGAGTTACTATACCAAAAACAGTTTATCGTCTGCACAACAGCACTTGCCAGAGAGAGACCTATTACTATACCAGTTTCGCTTATATGTTGGCTAATGTTTCTGTTATTATTATTTTCAAAAAAATCTTTATTTAAAATCAGGCCCTGAGACGTCATTTTACTTGTTCCTCCAATGATAATTACACTACAGAACTAATCACATACATTATGCCAAATTTAAACTAAAAAGCTTAAACTCACCGCTATTATCTTGATTGGAGGAGGTGACAGTGTTGTTGTGTGTGTGTGTGCTGCACAGAGAGGTCTCAGACTTGGCTTTAACGAGGCCCCCCCTCGATCCCCGCAGCCCGCGGGTCGCGCTTAGTGCTTGCAAGCTTCCTCCTACGCCGGTTCCGTTCAGTAGAGTTTTCTGTAAAAATAATAATATATTTTATTGTAGTTTCTTTTTACGTAAGTATATTTATTAAAGGGTGATAAGAGGTGTTCTATAAAGGGGTGAAGTCAAAGTCAAAATGTTTTTATTCGAATAGACTTAAAATAAGCACTTTCAAAGCATAATTTTTTACTACCACCGGTTCGGAATGCTATTTCTACGGGGAAGAATCCGGCAAGGAACCTCCGTAGTTGCTTTTTTCAATATTCAAATACAATATTTTCTACTACAACTTACAATTTATAAATTTAGTCCAAGTTATTTGATTATTATTGTAGCTACACTCCCAACTGTCAATAAGATAAACCTGTGCAGCTAAATAAATTACTTCCATATATCGTTATCCTTAACATAATTTTGAATTTTATTATGAGGTTATAAGGTAAGTCATTAATTCACAAATTTATTTGTTTTTCACGTACACTAAAAAGGTTTAATGCTGCGCAAGTTCACATTGAAGTGTGTGTGTGTTATATTTATATAACATTTCAGGCATACAATTAATAAGTTTTATCATCATTCAATTGTTGATTATCGATATGTGATGTACTGCAATTTTCCGTAAGTTTGGAATCTGACAGAGTTAACAGTTGAGTGCTGACTGTATAGCATACCTTGTGCGGCAGCCGCGCTGCGACCAGCGTGACAGGCGACGTAGCGGCGCGCAGCCGCGACACCACCTCCACGTGGTGAGCGCCCAGTACGCGCCAGTTGAGTGCTGACTGTATAGCATACCTTGTGCGGCAGCCGCGCTGCGACCAGCGTGACAGGCGACGTAGCGGCGCGCAGCCGCGACACCACCTCCACGTGGTGAGCGCCCAGTACGCGCCAGTTGAGTGCTGACTGTATAGCATACCTTGTGCGGCAGCCGCGCTGCGACCAGCGTGACAGGCGACGTAGCGGCGCGCAGCCGCGACACCACCTCCACGTGGTGAGCGCCCAGTACGCGCCAGTTGAGTGCTGACTGTATAGCATACCTTGTGCGGCAGCCGCGCTGCGACCAGCGTGACAGGCGACGTAGCGGCGCGCAGCCGCGACACCACCTCCACGTGGTGAGCGCCCAGTACGCGCCAGTTGAGTGCTGACTGTATAGCATACCTTGTGCGGCAGCCGCGCTGCGACCAGCGTGACAGGCGACGTAGCGGCGCGCAGCCGCGACACCACCTCCACGTGGTGAGCGCCCAGTACGCGCCAGTTGAGTGCTGACTGTATAGCATACCTTGTGCGGCAGCCGCGCTGCGACCAGCGTGACAGGCGACGTAGCGGCGCGCAGCCGCGACACCACCTCCACGTGGTGAGCGCCCAGTACGCGCCAGTTGAGTGCTGACTGTATAGCATACCTTGTGCGGCAGCCGCGCTGCGACCAGCGTGACAGGCGACGTAGCGGCGCGCAGCCGCGACACCACCTCCACGTGGTGAGCGCCCAGTACGCGCCAGTTGAGTGCTGACTGTATAGCATACCTTGTGCGGCAGCCGCGCTGCGACCAGCGTGACAGGCGACGTAGCGGCGCGCAGCCGCGACACCACCTCCACGTGGTGAGCGCCCAGTACGCGCCAGTTGAGTGCTGACTGTATAGCATACCTTGTGCGGCAGCCGCGCTGCGACCAGCGTGACAGGCGACGTAGCGGCGCGCAGCCGCGACACCACCTCCACGTGGTGAGCGCCCAGTACGCGCCAGTTGAGTGCTGACTGTATAGCATACCTTGTGCGGCAGCCGCGCTGCGACCAGCGTGACAGGCGACGTAGCGGCGCGCAGCCGCGACACCACCTCCACGTGGTGAGCGCCCAGTACGCGCCAGTTGAGTGCTGACTGTATAGCATACCTTGTGCGGCAGCCGCGCTGCGACCAGCGTGACAGGCGACGTAGCGGCGCGCAGCCGCGACACCACCTCCACGTGGTGAGCGCCCAGTACGCGCCAGTTGAGTGCTGACTGTATAGCATACCTTGTGCGGCAGCCGCGCTGCGACCAGCGTGACAGGCGACGTAGCGGCGCGCAGCCGCGACACCACCTCCACGTGGTTAGCGCCCAGTACGCGCCAGTTGAGTGCTGACTGTATAGCATACCTTGTGCGGCAGCCGCGCTGCGACCAGCGTGACAGGCGACGTAGCGGCGCGCAGCCGCGACACCACCTCCACGTGGTGAGCGCCCAGTACGCGCCAGTTGAGTGCTGACTGTATAGCATACCTTGTGCGGCAGCCGCGCTGCGACCAGCGTGACAGGCGACGTAGCGGCGCGCAGCCGCGACACCACCTCCACGTGGTGAGCGCCCAGTACGCGCCAGTTGAGTGCTGACTGTATAGCATACCTTGTGCGGCAGCCGCGCTGCGACCAGCGTGACAGGCGACGTAGCGGCGCGCAGCCGCGACACCACCTCCACGTGGTGAGCGCCCAGTACGCGCCAGTTGAGTGCTGACTGTATAGCATACCTTGTGCGGCAGCCGCGCTGCGACCAGCGTGACAGGCGACGTAGCGGCGCGCAGCCGCGACACCACCTCGACGTGGTGAGCGCCCAGTACGCGCCAGTTGAGTGCTGACTGTATAGCATACCTTGTGCGGCAGCCGCGCTGCGACCAGCGTGACAGGCGACGTAGCGGCGCGCAGCCGCGACACCACCTCCACGTGGTGAGCGCCCAGTACGCGCCAGTTGAGTGCTGACTGTATAGCATACCTTGTGCGGCAGCCGCGCTGCGACCAGCGTGACAGGCGACGTAGCGGCGCGCAGCCGCGACACCACCTCCACGTGGTGAGCGCCCAGTACGCGCCAGTTGAGTGCTGACTGTATAGCATACCTTGTGCGGCAGCCGCGCTGCGACCAGCGTGACAGGCGACGTAGCGGCGCGCAGCCGCGACACCACCTCCACGTGGTGAGCGCCCAGTACGCGCCAGTTGAGTGCTGACTGTATAGCATACCTTGTGCGGCAGCCGCGCTGCGACCAGCGTGACAGGCGACGTAGCGGCGCGCAGCCGCGACACCACCTCCACGTGGTGAGCGCCCAGTACGCGCCAGTTGTTCACCTGCGGCATTGCATGAACATCAACTAAACTATCGTCAACAGTTACGGAAATCAGCAAATGTGTTTGACTACTCATCCGCTAGATGGCGGGTGGATTTATCGATACATACTGTTATAGATTATTACAGTATGTACCTTTAATTTGTATGGGATAAAAATAATCCCATATGTTAATCAAGATAATAAACTCTCAGTATGTCAAATTTCATCCAAATTCGTGCAACCATTTTTGCAAGATTGATCAAGAAACATCCATACAGACCTATGCACATAGGACAGGAAATGATACGACAAATGATAGATCTACGTGCGAGATCGTCTGGCTTGGTACCATCCTCCAATCTATTTCTAGCGATGCGTATCACTGTGTTTCGGTTTGAAGGATTGGGCAGCCAGTGTAACAAGCACAAGAGGACATCTTCTCCTCTACACGGGTAACGGTTGGCGATGTAAGACATCAAAGACATTGTCATGTCAATAGGCGGCGGCATCAGTTTCCATCAGGTGAACCGTTTGCTTGTTTGCCAATGACTTTTTATAAAAAATCATACCTCTAATAGTTCATCTCCTACTTTAAACAGCTGTGTCCTATCAGTAGGGCCGCCGGGTGCTATGGCTCGTATGTAATGTCTTGCTTGAAGCTCTCGCCCTCGGACTACGCGGACTGTGCCCTCTAACGATATGCCCAGACCTGACTCACTGTCCTTTATTATTATCCCCACCTGCAAAATACAAGAGATACATTTAAACATTAAAAGTATAGGAGATTAAATAATATATTGTTACATTTTATCTTTCCAATGTTTTAAAGGCCTATCAGAACTTTAAATGTCGTTCTAATTTTTTTTAATCTAAAGCTGTCTATATATTAAAGGCGCCACTTGCGGCTTATCTTGAAGCAAAAATTACCGTTCATTCAGTTATTTAGCTTTAACTAAGCTCTAATTAATCCAATCACAAACTTAGCATGCCGCAAAATGTGCCGCCGGCGAAGTCACCGGTAACATTTTGAAACCGCAACAACTTTGGTGTTTATATTCTTCTAAAGCTTGAAGTAGAGGGCGCACTCGCATGTGACAGAAGGTAAAGAAACCGCCAATATTTAAAATGCATTTTTTTTTGTAATAATTACAATTTGAGCGACTGCTCGCTGACGTGAAAACATTGCAGTATTACTTCCTATTCAAATACATACGACAGGAAAACATCTTTTTTGTTTACTTATAAACTTACAATGATATCATGTTGGTACTGATGCCCGGGCCAGTCCGGTTCGTTCCGTAGTATATCCCGCCACTTGTCCTGGATCCTCCGGCTGTCCTGCTCACGCTCGTGCTGGCCGCCTATCACTATCTCCCTCTCCTCCGATGGGGACGTCGGGGACGGAACATGGCGGACCTCCGACTCCGGCTCTGCTTCTATTACTGTTGACTCGTCGTACTATAAATTTAAATCACTTGATATATTTTTTATTTTTAAGCAAAGATTTAAATGCTTAAACATGCCCTGACACCGTCAAACTGTGGCTATGTTTTGTAGCTTGCTTTAGCAAAACAGTGATACTTAGAGAATAGTGTTATCCCAACAAATATTTGACACCAGAGATGTTATATTTGAACAGTCCTAATATCCAATTAATTGTAAAGAAAATAAACCGATGAATCTAAAGTTTGTTTGAAGCCTTCTCCAAACAAAATTTACATATCCTTAATATAATATAGTACAACATTATTATATTGTTGCAAGTAATATGTATCATAAAACAGAGTTGTAACAAATAGTTTTTAACAAAACACATAGTCTATCTATCGGTAGTTTATTGTCAGGTATTCAGACTATTTGTTTAATAATCATAAAGATAGTACTAACGACACTAAAGCTGTATTTTGCTAATGACGTGACTGATGGGCTAGGTGGCGCCACGAGCGGGCGGCCATCTTGCGCAGCCAGCGCCCTCTGCAACCGCTCGAACCCAGCGCCGCGGAGATATCTGGAAACAATCATGACACACGAATTTGGAGTACTATTGTAGTATTTCACTGATATCTGAATATTATTATATCTTAGCTCTAATTCGTGTAAAAGTCAATTTTGTTTTAATTGTTATTTGTTATGAATAGATACAGTAAAATTATTATAAACAATAATTACCACATTACAACACACACATTGACTAAGCCCTGCATTAATTTTGTATAATCTTGAGTCACAGGTGCAGCGATGTTAATACAACATAGATAAGAATCCCAGATTCATGAACATACCTTAACGCTTTGAGCCTGACGACGGGACCTTTGGCATCTCTCAGCAAAGCCACTGCCCTGTGGTTGGACACCCCGTGCAGAGACACACCATCCACCTGGAAACATAGAAATAAATTAATCATATTAATATTATAAATGTTTGGATATTAAGATGTTTGGATACTTGCTACAAATTCACGTAAAACCCTTGAGAAGCCTAGAGAACCTAAATTAACTGTTGTCCCAATAAATAAAAGATTTTTGATTGATAAAAACTATTTTTTCGCAAAGAAAGTCACAGGCTAAAGGTAGTAACAAAATGAAGTAAAAAGAACTCCAATTATTAAATGCTCTTACAAAAATATTGTCAGTTTATATAATAGATATATTTAAATTAAAAAGCTATAAATTAGACCTACATCTCTATTCTTCATTCTACAGATCTAGAATTCAATGAACTGCATAAAAAGTAATTCCATCCAATTCCGTGAAGTAAATTGCTTCAAGCTCAATTCTTAAAGTAACCCAACTTTCTAAAGTGGGTTTAAAAGCTGCCGTGGAGTAGAAATCACATTTTAAATGAATTTTCTCTCAATTTAACAACACAGCAGACTCTCAAAGGATTTATTCCACTTTTTAGTTTAAAATTCACCGCAATACCAAATGCAAAGTCTTGCTTTTAAGAGAAATAGTTATTGTGGTCAAGCGGGGATTGAAGAATTATTACGTTTCTTGTATGTCTGCCTTTTTATTTTTTGTTACAGCAGCAATATAAACTTACATCCTTCAAAATCAGGGCATGCTTAATTATAATCTGCTGGGACTATTTAGGTATGGAAAGTAGAAGAACTTTATACCAGTGCGAGCAGCTTTATTTGATCTGTATATGTTTATTTCTGTTGTATGTTTTTGTTTTTAATCATTCGTAAGCGATATGACTGGCTGAACATTATTAACTAAATAATGCAACTCCAACAGCTGCATACATTGCCATTTCAGTTACCAATACCCTAATCGTACCAAACATTACGATTATTTTAAAAGCTTATTGCCCTAATTAAATAACCAAGATAATTATGTACAAATATAACCTTTTAATTTTACGATAAAACATTAATGCAGTAAAATGCATCAAGAGCCATTACCAGATCGCTAACGCAGTAATTATGCGAACAACTTTATAATGGTCGTTGAATTAGTGGCATGCGAGCAATACTTAATAACCGGCCGGTCATTAGTATGCGGGGTAAGGTCGGCAAACAAACCCGGATATAGGATCACTGCAGCGCCAACTTACTACCGTTAGAAAAAAAGACATATATTATCATATCAATTTTTTTTTTTTATAAGATGTGTGTCGTTGGAGGAGTCACGATTGTCCGGTAGTTAGGTCATATGCCTATACCAAAACTAACAACGTAACCAAATAATACAAATGAGTAAGTTTGCTTAGTACTGTGAGTGGTATATGACCTCGACTAAATTGAATAGAATACAATTTCAAATTAGAATATTTTCTTGTTTTATATTTTTAGAGCGTGATTTTTAGGAGTCAGAAATTTCGTTTTTAAACTTTCCTTTTTATACGCCTAGAAACATACATTTTATTAATTAAAATAAAAACGCAAATATCCATAAAACCTTAAGTTTCAACCGGTAAAAAAACCGGTTGAATAATTTTGTTTTTGCAGACGGTACTCTCTGTCCGGTGTCGCTATTGTCCGGCGACCGCCGCTCGGGGGGCACCGTAATGAATACACAGCCTATTTACAACAAAACGTCTTTATACTAACACTCCACATTGTTATTTGTCAACTCTTATTTAACAAACTGAAACGCAACTTCATAATTTATTGAACCACGGCAAACCAATATTTATAAACAACAAAATTAAATATTAAAACTCATCGTTAAGACTTTTATTAAAACGAAATATTAACAAGAATGTCGTTATTACAAATAAAAGTGTTCAGAACAGAAACTCATCTATTCAATGTGATATCGATTGTTCGTATAATATTCTCTACGATTCGCATCTTACAAAGGATCTGATATTCTATTCTGAACGAGGCGCTCATTACAAACAGCGAGGCATTATTCATTGTTTGTTGCTTCTGAAAACGTTTCGTTGCATATTCAAAGCTCCGCGGCTTACAGTGAGTGCTGCAATGAGGCTGCATTGTATAAAAATAGACTGACCGTAAACAAATACTTGACACACCTTACGGGATACACTTGATCTAAACCGTCTTTGTCATACACAATAGGAGAGCCTCCAAAAGGTACCAAAAAACGCTCGCCACTGTCAAAAAGTGGCATCGAAAAAACCCCACCAACATTAGGGTTACCTCCAAAAGAAGATCTAAAAAACGCCAGTTTATAAAACGGTGTCGAAAAGTCAATGTGAAGACCTAGCGAAGGAGCCCAGACTCAGCTGGTGCCCTAGACCCTCAGCTAGGCTTAATCCCCATACCTTTATAATATCAAATGCTTTAACATCGAAAATTTAAAGTGATTTGTAACAAAGTATTACATCAATAATCATGCATTTATAGATTCTGCCACACGTCAACTTCCCAATGATTTTTTACTTTTGTAGATTATATTTTGTTTCCACCTTCTTGAAGCTTCTCTAATCAAAGTTCAATTTTAACTTAATATTAAGTTACATAAAAGCAAACATCTTGTAAGATGACTAACACCGGATTTTCAAATTTCATATCTTTTGGTTAAGTATAAGCAAAAAACCGGTGACTCCTCGTTATCTTCTATTGTTATAAGATCTCCTCCACTTACTTAATCAGATAAACATGGAGAAGGTGTCGGTGTCCCCTCGATACCAATCGATACTGATCAAATCATCAGATCAGAGACGAACCAGGAGTTTCAAATCTAATGATTCATGATTTAGCCGTCGAAAATTTACAATATGAAAACATGTTTTGAAAATATACTTTTATCTATTTTAAGTTGTTCTTATTTATTTATTTATTTTAATTTATTCAGGAATGACAACATCAATATTATTAATCAATACAAGTCAAGTTGACTGTCGTAATTATTCAAACAAAGCATGCAATTACAATAAAAGCGCCAGTAGAAATAAATTAAATAAGAAAAATGAATATAGTAAATAAACAAAAATTTATTTTTTTTATTTTGATCTGTGCTTTGTGTTTTTTAATTAAGTTCTAAGCTTAATGAGCTCAGGTTTAAAGATTCTTTATTTTTCAATAAAAACATAATTGTCACTTACTTGAGAACAGAGTGTACAAATTGATTTATATGTATTAGTGTCGAGCTTTGTTTTATTTGCCAAAACTCTTCGTAAATGGAAAGAACTTTTACGAATTTTGCTTCACATTTTTTTTAATATGAAAGAAGTATGTATCGCACCGCGACGCAATCCCAAAAAAGTGTTATTAAAAGTTGAAAATCGAAATAACCTTGTTTTGCTGTCAGTACAGTTCACCTCTTGACCTGAATGCCGTAGTTACATGGTATAGTTAGCAACAAGTTTGCTCCTCAGACGCTTGCTCTAAGCTTCATGAATCCAATCTGCTAATACCTTTCTCTTCAGCTTACTGACTTAACTCTCCACGAAAACTTATTGTCAGACCACGGAGTATGAGTTCAATTTTCCAAATTAACAATGACAAATATCTAAATGACTTTAGCTTTCAGTTTTACGACACCAACGGAATCCTTTCCCAACCAAATCCGTTAAAACAATGACGTCAAGTGATTTTTCTAAAATTCATAGCGGAATATCAAAGTCTAGTCCATAATGTTAGTTTAGAACAAGTTAATCCACACGCAAGCAGCTCCATAATGTCTGATCGTCGATAAATCAACAAGGATTTGTCTCGGCATTTCCGCGAGTGCTCCACTTGCAATATTAATAAAGTTAATAACGGTCCATAAAGGGAGAACAACATCAATTATGGTACAGCCTTCTCCGCTATGGAAATATCACATTTTTTATGACTACAGCCTCGACCTTCCACCGATGAATATTACTGTTCTACTCTTTTTGAGTCAATTGTTTTATCTTCTCCATTCACGACATATTAATTTTTGTTTTGTGACTCAGTATTTGATAAATCTCTCATTTCTTTTCATTCATGCACTTTTCATATTTTAAAGAGAATAGTTTGTGAAAGCCTACAGTCTTCGTACCTACTGACTTTTTTCTACATCATAATATTAATTGCATAACATCGGCGACGAGACTAAATCTAGCATAAACCTTATGATTACTATTAAGTATACATTTGCAAGCATCGTTTATGGAAAATTAAACACACATTATTGACATCGTCTACATGGAAGACATCCAGAGGATCGTCGTATCAACAAGCGGGGGTTTCCCTTTCACTAAGGTAAAATTTAGGGTAGAAAATCTACGTGCGAGATCGTCTGGGTCGGTACCACACTCCTTTCTATTTACAACGAGAAGCAGTTCGCTGTGTTTCGGTTTTATGTGTAATTACCGCCACGAGAGATACATTATTACCTGTACATGGGCAACGCGTTGGCGGTGTTCTTGGCGTTTCATTCATTAACGGCATTGTCATACCAAAAGGCGGCGGTATAACTTACCATCAAGTGAACCTTTTTTGCCCATGACGTTGAACGCGTGAAATGAACTCGCATTTCGCAAACAAACTGTTGATTAATAAGTAATAGCCCTGTAATACAATAATAAATGCATAGTGACTAACCTCTATAATCCTATCGTTGACCTGTATAAGTCCAGACAAGTCAGCGGCGCTCCCCTCGCTCACACTCTTCACGAATATACCACTCAGCTCCTCTGCAAAAAACAAAAATATATCATTAATAAACACCCGCTACTCTATCCCTCTACTGCAACTCCTGTTCACCAGCATCAACAGTGGCGTTCTTTGATAGAATAATCAACTAATAATGCAGCTGCGCAATTACGCACAGGCTGTGCCCGGACACACAACCGGCTGTCTTGGGACCCGCAACGAACTTAATCAGAAGAAACAGGATTATTTATTTTCTATACTTATTAACTATGTAAATTCAAATATTTGTAAAGTTAAAATAAAAGTTTATAGGGTTCCGTACCCAAAGGGGAAAAAACTGGGCCCTATTACTAAGCCTCCGCTGTCCGTCCGTCCGTCTGTCAGTGGTTTGTATCTTATAAACCATTATTAACCATAACAGAATCCAGAGAATGTCTATTTCTGGTGCTGCTATACAACAAATACTAAAAATATTTAGATTAAAAATTCAAGGGACCCATTAGGGCTTCATTTTTTCCGGCCTTTTTGAGTTCCCGGGAATCAAGATATATTTTTATCATTCCCGGAAATTCCCGGGACACGATAATTTTTGAACTTATCTCAGAAAAGCTAAAACGCGTTTTTAAAATTAAATAAGTTATTATTTAGTTCACAAAACAATAATTCAAGAATTTTAATTATTTAACAGTGACATTACATATTAAACAGATATTTAAGAGCTACATTATTTTAAATAAAACATAACGTAAATATATTAACGAACTTAGTTTAAATTATTCCTTATTTTTTTAATATATCATATTTTCTGGAATTGATTTTAAAAGTTCTAGGATTTCATACACATTCATAAAAAAGGTCATCAATTTGTGTCGAATGATGGAAATTATTTATTTAATTTCAAAGCTTCAAGTTATTGAACTGTAGATACAGGATTAGCCGCCTCGATATAGAGCGTTCTTTTTTGTTTTTACAGAGTCTACTGGAATAATCCAGCGTGTATACAAGTATGTAGGTATGTATTCTTTGTATTTCATTCTTCCGATGATAACTCAAATATCGTTGATCGCATTGTCATGAAATTTGGTATACGGGTTAATGAGGAGAAAAGGATTTTGGAATTTTGAAGGAATGAGCCGAATCAGTTAAGGAGTTACTGAAATTTTGGGGGTCGCGAGTTCAAAACTACGAACGAACCACTAGTATATGTAGACAGGAATGTTGTTTCTAAGAATTTTAAGAAAATAATTACAACGAACTCAAATAAAAATAACTCAAGAACCTACACTAATGTTTTACTATGACATTAATTAAATACGAAAAAAATCGCAACACAGACAAAACAAACCTAATGCAGCATTAAAAGGAGACAGTAACGGCTTACCTCGACAGGAATTTGTATAAAATGAATACAAAGTATTATAACATTTCTCAGAATAGGAGAGAAATATTCTTCTATTGAATACAAAAAGTATAGACTACGCCGTAGTGAGTTGACATAAACAAAGCACGCCATCACTCGCAGCCGTAGTAACCGTACTACATTACTACGGCAACGCGTAGCAACCACACTACTACGGCATATATTAAATATTTTTTTCTGATTAATTATTATACAAGGTTAATATATAAAAATACGAAACGCAATTGATTAACCTAATTCTAGATATTAATAATGTGGTTTAATTTATACTATTTCGTTTCTTTAACAAAACAAAAAAACTAATTCAAGTATAATTTTTAATTAAACTCAAAATGTGATGATTTTCAAATGTTGATAATAATATGCTTAATCCTTTGCCCCTATAACAGCTTTACCAAAACTATTTAATATATTGCATCGGAAAATTTATGCAAATATATGACAAGTTGGACGACGGGGATTGTTGTAATATATGAGAAGTTGGACGACGGGGATTGTTGTAATATACGAGAAGTTGGACGATGGGGATTGTTGTAATATAAAATGTCTATACAAAGTATAAAGCAATGTAAAAGTTTACGTGATGTGATGACATTGGAATATGAAACTTAATCATAGGTTTCTATACAGAGTGTAGAATAGTTTAAACTATTTATGTACTTACTTTATTAAACCATTGAGTGCGCTTGTATTTCAAATTATATTCGAATACATTCTGTAAATCGAATATTGACAAGCCCTACTTAAGGTCCCTTATGGAACTTTTTAAATTTCCACATTCATGGAAACATTATTATTATTTTTTAATAATAATATTTTTATTAGTCAAGTAAAAAATGTCACTAACATTAACTTTACATATACAAATCACAATAACAAACAAAAAGACACAAAACCGTTCCAGACAACATTTACAACGTTTGTCGTTTATATTGTAAGCGAGTTGTTTATTTTTTCAGTGGAGTCAGCTAACCAGAAAATGAGTAGCGAACGTAAATTAAAAAATATAAATGTCTTGCGTTCAAAGACAAGTGGCGCGTGATATTACATGTTACACGCTACAATACATATATACTACTATATAAAATGTAATATGTAAACATTTCTATTACGAATTAGGTAACTTATTGGGAAGTGTTTAAAGCTTGTTTTATTTATTTACTAGCCTGAGTACGCGTGTGCTTGTATTTACTTTTATCTCTCAAGAAACTTAAAGTAAAATGTGTAAATGGTGATAAACAATCTGTGTACCAAATGAAATTCAAATCCCTTAAGCCAATTATGCTTGATTAGGTAACAAATATCAAACTTGCACGCATTAAATGTTAGAAGGGTTTAAGCAAAAGTACATAACGTTTACAGTTAATAATAATGATAACCACATCACGACACACACATTGACTCAGCCTTGCACTAAGTATCGTAAGAACTTGTATCGCAGGTGCTAAGCAACGATCTAGTATAAACTACATAGATAAGAATACAACATCCAAGACCGGTAAGCGAAACAATGCGTCTTGCAAATAACACGTAGTTTCGCCCACGCCGGGATTCGAACCCGGAACATCTAGCGTAGCAGTCGGCTGTTCACACTACTGCGCTACTGAGATCGTCAATCAAGTTATCGAATTAAATAAAAAAGGTTATACATCAGTTGTATTTTTATGTTATTGTATTCGGGAAAGCGTCTAACATTTTAGCTCAATAAGATATGTTGTGACTTTATTTTACTACTTCCCTATCAATCGGAATACTTACTGATCTATAATAAATCCAGCAAGAAACCTCCTTTCAGAAAATAAACTTATGATAATTTATTCCAAATTACTAAAACAACATTGAACACATCATGTAGTTAATGAGAAATATCTTGTAATGTATGCAATATTTCTTCAAAGTAATTTCTCAGTAACAACGCGAACATCACGAACAACAATATTATCTTATTAAATGTTGTTTAAAACAAACATAGCATGATGTTCCCGTGGCTTTGTCTATTATGTACAATAAAATTTAATCAATTTAAGTATATAAATGAAAACATATCGGTGGAAGATGTTCACTATGGTGACAAACATAATTGAAAGCTATCTCAAATCTTAATTTACCCTTTTAAGAGCAGTGTCAAACTCACTCGTACAAACAAAGTGTAAGAATATCACATTTTCCTCATACATGGCTATTCTATATTTCACAGGTGGTAGATCCACGTGCCAGATCGTTTGGGTTGTTACCACCCTCCTTGCTCCGACAAGGGAGGAATAACATCTTTACCTCTACGTGGGCAACGCTTAGAGGGTGCTCTGGGTGTTTCGCGACCACAGGGGAATCGTTGTGTTAATAGGCGGTGGTATCACTTTCCCTCATGTGAACCGTTTGATTGTTTGCCTATGATGTTGTATTAAAAAAACAAACATAAGGGATAAAACTCGCTCAACCCCAACTTACGTAAGAGTAAAGATTAAAGATTTAACAAAATAACTCAAAGTAACCGATACTTCGATGCGAAGTAAAAAGCATTATACATTACAAGACTTTATTAAGTTACGAGAAGTTCCTCTCACAATGTAAAGTTATAAATAACTCTTCCTACATACACCACTATATACAAGTATATGTACGACATTAGGTACGTTATACACAAAGGATAATTTGTTACATGTGAATAATAACGTGTCTCAATAAAATTACCGATAACATGCTTAAATATTTCCACAAAAAAAGAAAGGGAATAGGAAATGAAAAGATATTTCCAGCTTACAGAAGATGAGAATTAAATCACGTAACATTGTGTTCCACTGAGCTAGTAAGGTGGCCATTTATCTTCAAAAGGGTTAATGCGATACAGGCCAGCAAAGTGTATATATTACATCTAATTTTGAAAGCTTTTAAGAATTTTATGTTGGCTCGCAGATACGCTCGGTGCACGAAGCAAGTTTAAATAACTTTATTTAAGGCCTCCTGCCAATCATTCACACGTGCTGCCTGTGCGGGAGTTAAGCACGGCGGGCATATAGTGATCAGGGTTAAACAACAACGCATTCAGGGTACTATTAAGGTTGCCGTGGGGTGCCGCTACAAAGATATTGCCTCTGGTATATTCGTAGAAGCACGAGCTGATGGTTTTGCAACTAAAATCTGGGTAAAAGCTAGTTTGGTCTAGCACCAATAGCATCCTGACTGTATTCATTGACAGGTTGGATACTCCTCTCCTGTGAAGATGGGTATCCTTCACTCAATACTTGGAATAAAAAATAAGTAATAAGCTAGAAAAAAATAATAATCTAATCATACTCGTATATAGGCTGTAGTTATAATTTTATACGCATGTACTAACCCTAGATTAGGTGATATTGTTAGTAACATGCCTGTGGGCTTAAGGGCTTTAAATAAATGTTTTTTTTTATGATTATAGGTTTCAGTGACTGCTTACAATCAAGGGGACCGTAAGCTTGTATGGCGACGAGTAAAATAAATCTTTTTTCGCCTTGAAAATGAAATCTGTCCCTTTTTTAAAACTAAAACTGCCAAATTACAACACAACCGATTTTATTTTTCGTAACGAACCTCCTCAGTGTACCAGCCACAAATTATAACCTATACGTAAGCTAACTCCTTCAACAATATACAGTTGTCAAAGCTGAAACTTTACGTGGGTCGCTGAATAAATAACACGAGAAACAAAATGGGACCGCGGATAATGGAAAGTATTGCGGGATGGAACCCAAACCCTTGACGACATCTCAAGAATGGCTGCACCTCTTGAAAGATAAACCAAAATTATCCGAACCTATATTCTTTGCATATACATTCAATAGTAAAGTTATGGAATGTGTGTGTTTCAATCAAATCAACACAAACTCACACACACACACTTTTTTAACTTTTACTTTTTGAAGTATTTTTTGACAATAAATTGTTCAACCTATGCCTTAAGTTTTTTTATGTTATTTATAATAACAATAGCATAATTAGAGAATTACTAATCCCGACTGTATTAGGCTTCTCGCTGCTGATTAAGTTTAAATATGTCATGAATCACTTTAATCTGGTCTCAGCTTTAAGCATCCCATATATTTTGTAAGCATGTCACTGTGTGGACGTCACTTTATATAAAACCACATATTCGTTATATTGCTGCATAAAATATTAGATATTGCAAACTAAATACACTATCTCACTTTAATAGTCTATCAACTTCTATATTATAATGAAATAGTTACCACAATCGACTGCTACGCTAGAGGTTCCCTATCTATGTAGTTTATACCATGTATTTGCTTAATGCCCGCGATACAACATTATATCCTAGTGCAGGGCTCAGTCAATTTGTGTCGTGATGTGATTATTACTAATGACAATGACAGTATAGTCTGTGTTTTTGCATTATATTATTACTCTGTGACAAATGTATTTATCGTAGTAATTTTGAAATAGCAACTACTATTAAATAGAAATAGCATTCCGAACCAATGGTATTTTAAGAGATGACGAGTTAAAAGCACTTATTTTAAGTTTGAATAAAAGCAAGCCTGTGTTTTAGCATTACATTAGTAATGCAGCGCTTGTGGCAGGCACTTTGATATTAGCTCGTAAAATGCGAAACCAACTGGTACAAAACTAAACTAACAATACACCTGCTACATTGCGACCTACATACTGTTTGACTAAGAATTATATTACAGTCATTCTTCTGAACGACCACTTTTCTAATATTTGCATGATGGTCGCTCATTAGCTGACAGTTGAATTCCTTTACAATGACAGTCTATTTCACAATACTTAGGTATAATTAATTTATATTCAAATACAATATTGCGAGACCCGCTGGTCTTAATAAAAACACATCACGACACACATTAACTCAGCCCTACACTAAGATATAATCTTGTGTCACAGGAACTAAGCAACTACATGGTATAAACTACATAGATAAGAATGCTACATCCAAGACCGTTAAGCGAAACAATGAGTCTTGCAAATAACACTTTCGCCCCCGCCGGGATTCGAACCCGGAACCTCTAGCGTAGTAGAAGGCTAATTACACCACTAGCCACCGAGGTCGTCAAGGTGACGTATATGTCATAAATAATCTATTAAATATAGCGAGTACATAATGCTTAGTAGGTAGTTGTACTGTATGCAAGCTTATTGACGACCTCGGTGGCGCAGTGGTGTAAACAGCCGACTGCCACGCTATAGGTTCCGGGTTCGAATCCCGGCGAGAGCGGGACTTTGTGTTATTTGCAAGACGCATTGTTTTGCTTACCGGTCTTGGATGTTTTATTCTTACCTATGTAATATATAGCATATCGTTGCTTAGTGCCTGTGACACAAGTTCTTACAATACTTACTGCAGGGCTGAGTCAATGTGTGTGTCGTGATGTCGTTGTTGTATGAGTAAAGTGTACACGATTTAAAACTCGGTTATGTTTTGGGGCCAATTACTATTTTTCCATTAAAGTATTTTTCCATAGCCTTCGATGACCGTCGTCCTATGCTTGTTTGCCTAAATCAAATAAGTGACCAGTGATGTGGCACAGCGGCTAAATGCCACGGGCCCCAAACCGAAAGGTGCCCAGCTCGGGGTCGTGAGCAATTCTGTGTTAACCATGACACAACCCAGACACAAAACATTGGACAAAAGCAACTTTAAAACCGGTCAATAGAATGAAGACTTTAAAACCGGTCAAGTGTGAGTTGGACCACGAAGAGTTCCGTACTATCATATAAGATTAAAAAAAAGCACTCTTCAGCTAATTTTGTAAAACTAACTAGATGATAAATAAAACACCCTTTAATTCTTAATTTCACTATGTTTTTAGTATTTGTTGTTATAGCAGCAACAGAAATAGACATTCTCTGAAAATTTCAAAACTCTAGCTATTATGGTCCATGAGATAAAATCCGCTGACAGACGATAGACAGACGGACAGCAGAGGCTTAGTAATAGGGTCACGTTTTTCACCCTTCGGTTACGGAAACCTAGAAACGGTCGTCAGTTTTTTAGGAAGGGCCCCATTAATTTGCCACGGGCCCCCAGACGGTCTAGTTACACTGTGTGGTACATACGTTGTTCGCAGACATATCCGGCGACGGTGATGCCGAGGCCAAGCGCGGAGTGTTTGTTGAGCTCCACGCTGTAGCTCTCGGTCTCAGGCGTCCCGCGCACCGCCATGTCCAGCGGCAGTCTGACAACACAACATTTACTCATTATTTATTTTTTGAAATTGCCACATCAACAGCTTCTACTTAATCCATACAATGTTCTGTTATAAGGGTGCATAGTCGAGTGCACACGGCAATTACAAATGCACACAACAATATGATAAGAATAATTTACAAATTACTAATTAGTATAAAAATTAAAATGAATTATTAAACTTGAAATATAAACAAAAATAGTATCATAAAAAAATATTTTTTAGAAAAGGGTAATATTTAAAGAAGATACATCAGTCCCTTTAAAATAAAATCGAATCGATCGATTTTATTTTAAAGTTCTCGGTTACCTATGAGACAACAACAACAAACCCTTGTCGGTTCACAAAATTTTTCTTTTTAAGCTTTTTTCCAATGATGTCAATGTTTTCATTAAGTTCATGAAATTGATTGCATTGGATAAGTGATTAAAAAGAAACCGATCCCTTAATTTATTTCCGGTTTTTGTTAACGCAACGGCTGAATGCGGTTTTCGTTTGAACCCCTGACATATTATATCAACATTTTTATTGCACGCAGTAATAACTATATAAATAACAATAATATGTACAATAACCAAGATTTACCCTTTTACTATAATTGTTTTGTCTCTTGTGTGCTTTCGATTCAATTTAGACTTGAAAACTCCGATCAATTTGAATCTAGACAGAGCTATTGTGGAAATCACATTACAAAGCATATCTGATCCGCTTTACTGACGGCGCACACAGCGCTTAAAGACGTGCATTTGAGCACTTAACATCATTAAATATGAACTCAAGCTACTGTCAGCTCATTACGACTACATTATGCATCACTCAAGACGAACAGTCTACACGTAATTCACTTATATTGTCATTAAATTCCACATACCTCTCCCACAGGTATTAACAGTATATTTTTCTCCATTACACTATCGATCTATTGGATGTGCCGCAGTGAAAGAATCAAATAGAAAGAGTTTGTTTTCAAATAGACAAGCTTTGTACACTTCGATAGTGGATGAAGAAAGGAACTTGAAAAGAATAGAATAGCCGTGACGTCTGAGCCACCATTTGGGAAATAAAAATGTAGTAAAGCAATCAGTCGATATTTTACTGATGGCTTAAATTGCTAAAAGGAAGTGTGTCTAAAAGCTGCAATAGTTCGTCGAACATTATAAATTTACAACATTATATTTTTACAGGTGTTGCATTTACATGTGGTAGATCTGCGTGAAAGATCGTCTAGGTTGGAACCACCGTTACAACGTGAAGCAGTTCGCTGTTTTTCGGTTCGAAGTATTGGAAAGCCAGTGTAATTACCGGCATGAGAATAACATGGGCAAAGCATTGACGGTGCTCTTCAAGAAATCAACTTCATCATCGTATCAATAGGCGACGGTATCAGTTTCCGGCAGTTGAACCGGCTTATTTTCCCGTGATGTACAAAAAGCAGTGCCAAAATTTCAAAAACTTATATAATTGCATCTCGGCAATTTGAAAGTATAACTACTAAGTAGTTTGATGTGTGTGTAATTTTTCGCCACATAAATTACTGCAATTTTCGTCTGTTAATATGGTTGACATGTAACATTACCTGAGCGGCGGCGGCTTGTGTTCGGCGACGGGTGGCGGCAGCGGCGGCCGCGGCGCCGGCGTCAGAGCTCCACGCGGCACCACCGCCACTATCGATGCCACTGGCTGTAATATACAACAATGTCACTACTAGTACTCTCATATCGGTTTCTTACTTCCTCCTATTTCTTCTAATTGAATTCGTTACGGATCCCAAAATAGTCGGTATTGAACATCGGGTATTGTTTGTTTTATAATTCATCCATACAAAAAGATCCATCTACATACATTCCATCAATATTTCAAATCACATTCAAAATCATATTTATTGTCATGTCGTATGTAACGTTTCTGATCCTTAATAAATAAATATCAAACAAATTGAATGGTTACTTTTTTTTCTGTAAGTAAACGCCTTAGCTTAGATCTTACTTTCACTCACTAAAGATTTTCATCATACCATTAACAAATAATATAGTTAGCCAAAACGTAAATCTCATCTTTCCTATCGAGATGCAATTAAAATTTAAATGTATCCGATTTCACTCACCCTATGATGCAGGCGTTCTTCAATGATGACAGGCGGTGGGTCGTCGAGGGCGTCGTCCGCGAGTGTAGCAAACCCACCAAGCCCGGTGTCTGCGAGCGCTGCGAACCCGATGTGCCCGGCCTCCGCGAGCCGACGCTCTAATTCTACAGGGTCGGCGAGCAAACGGGATGGAACCACCGGCGACGAGCTCGGGCCCTCCGACTAGTACCAACACAAACACGCATTAATCACAAAGTCAATACAAAATGAATAAAGTACTAAGGTTTGATTCATAATTTAACGAAGGTCTAAAGTTATAATACGACTATGTGGATAGTTTGACAGATTCTTATGTATAAAACAATATATTAAGCCGTCGTACATATACTAGAGCTTCCTTAAGAATATGGAAATATAAATGTTCAAAAATAAATTACAATCGGTTTATCGGTTTTATAACACAGACAGTCAAACCCACAGACAGAAGATTCGATCTTAAAAGAGCTTGGATTCAGAGTTTAGCGTAAATACAATTAAATGTGTTTATATACATAGAACGACATTCCAGTGTAGTACCACTATATTCCCAATCTTCGTTCTTTCTCAATTTTCTTAACGTAATAATTATCAAAGACAATAAGATTTTAATACTGAATGAATGATACGAGACACTGTTGGGATTCAGGCAATTCACGTCGAGGACTTTTGTAATGGGATAAATTAATTGTTGTATTCATTATTCACTGATAAATTACAAAGCCATTTCATACGGAAACAAAGATTTATAGTAAACAGTTAAAGTTAAAATGTTTTATTAAAATAAAATTGAAATATCCATTCTATAATGTTTATTTTTTTAGACTTTTTTTTAAATAAAACAATAATAGTTATATTTTCTATTATAAAAATTCTAGCTTTCTATTTTATTGTATATACGAGTAAACCAAGTTTTCTGTAATGTGACGCAATTATTTTAAAAAGCACAGTAAAAGATTTCAATGTAGAATTTATAATTGAATTCAAAATAAAGTAAACTAGAACAAATTCCCTTTCCCGCAGTAAAATCTTATAAGGTTGTACAAAACAAGTAATGCATAGTAACGAGATGTAAAGTGGTTTGTTTAGAAACCGGTAATTAAATTGGATGATCCGGCTCGTCGACACCGGTTGTACCGGAAACCGGCTCGAACCGGATCCAACCGGAATACCGGTACCGATACTACCGGCGCCGGGGTTTATCCCGGCATTTACTTTATATGTATGTATGTACTTTATATCTACGTGAGAAAATACACAGCTGTTTGTAACAGCAAGAAAACTACTCATGTTTCTCCTTATTTAAAGCAAAAAGCTTTTCGGAGGATTTCCTTAACTATTGGTAATCTGAGTTAAAAAACATGGTTGAAACCTTCCTAACTGCTTACAAGAAATCACCTATCTATTGAGCTGTTAGTAAAAACTAAACATTATAAACATGTAAACATATGTAATTTTTTCCTTGTACATTCTTGCACAGGTTTTGACCGGTTTATAAGTAACGTCAGCCAATAGACACTCGTTGCAAAACCGGATAAAATGAAGGACGTCTTTATCCAGAAAGCTAACGTCATGGATAACGTCCATAAAACGTGTAATATAATTTTATTATTGCAGTGCTTGAGTCTCCTTCGACCTTGTACTAATAAACCATTCAAAATTATTAGAACATTAAGAAAATACTTACTTTTGTGGCGTCCGAAGGGGATGAGATAAGAACCACATGTTTTTAAGTATTCTACGGCGTCAGACATGATCAGTAGTAAATTGGGAGTCTAAAGTTATACTGACTTACTTAAAATTCTCCTGAGCTGTTTCAGTCATTACATTTTTGAGTAAACAATATAACTGATATGTATGACACTAATGTGACATCTAAAATTGAAAAATAGTTTTTTTTAATACGGTAATGTCCCGATAAAAGTATGAGTTTTTGTACTGGAACTAAATTAGAAATTGTTTTGGAATTATAAGTTCTGGCTTAAGTAAAAAAAGGCGGAATGAATTGACTGAGGTTTCTCTGATTAACTTAATAAAATATGTTGTATGATGTTATGAAGATAATAGTAAAGTAAAGTTTTATAGCGACGAGACATTCCGACGTCCGTCGTCCGCGTCGTCGGCGGAACGAGTCTTGTCATTTTAATTACATTCACTTCTCAACTTTTAACTTCTTATAGGGACCCTGTATCTACAGTTTTCTTTTTATTACACTAAGTGGCGCTTGACTTATTCTTTGTTCTTCGTACATTTTGTATCAAAAAATTAATTTTATTAGTATCATGGAACGAAAACTCAAAATCTAACACACACACAACAGTAATTCACAAGATAGATCCGAGAAAGATCTGAAAGTGGCTAGTCATTATAATAAATTAAAGACCGGATTTTAATGAGCAAACCATAAACTTTTTAAAAAGTGTGTAAAATGTAAAGTAATATCTAATGAGGAGCGGCAACCCTGTGTCAGTGTCACGGTGTATCCGGCGGCGTGACGTCACCCGCGGCGTCTTCCGGACACATCGCTTAATTACTTCCCCATCACGTCACGCCACGACACCAAGGCATGGCAAAGCAGCCATTACACGCATGAAACGCTGCATTAATGGGGTGAAAAATGCATTAAAACAAGACATTACACAATGTTTTATTATAGTAGTTGTATTATAGTAGATAGTTTTTAAACGTTGACTGAAAAAAGTTTTTAATGAGTGTGTTTTTGATATGAAAAAGATTTATTTATCTTGGTAAAATCTTAACTAAAATACTATTTTTATCATAACTAACGAATAAATTATGACTATATTCTATTTGGTCAATAGGTAAAAACCTTAATCAACAAAAATCCAGTTAACATGAAATTGTGTAAAATGTCACGACGGACCCGTCCCGTCTCGGCCCCGGCACGGTCTAATAAACACCCTACAAATATCCATAACATAATCCGTAGGATTTAAAAATAGAAGTCACCAACTTTTAATAACCATTTAGGCTTTCAGTTATTTTAGGAACAAGTTTATTGTTACATACATTATAATTAATATTTTTCTGTTAATAAAAATCTGAAAATCCTTTATAATGCTTAAAGGAATAGATTTATATACAGTACGTATGTAACTATACAGCATCACGTTTATTTTAGAGCGCATAGTTTGATTGTATTGCCTACTTGAATATTGGACATTTATTTAATATAACCTGTATAACACACATTGCCTGCATGACCTGCAATACTCAAATCGCTACATTATGTTAATTCATATGACGTTCATTACTTACAAGAAAATAACTAGCCTTGCTAATAACTTGCATAAGATATTAGCCTCGTTATATTTTTGAATAAGGGTTAATGGGTAATTAATTATTATTGACATTGTATTGAACTATTTATTTTGCCTGCTTTGTATATGTTTTGTGTTTGAATATATACATGTTGTAACCTTAAAGTATAAAAAACAAAATTACAAAATAACTAAATATAATTTGAATCGATAATCATACGGTAATTTTTGACATTAATAGCTTACCCATATTAAATCATAAAAAATAATATTATGACAGCAGAAGCATCAAAAATAAAAGAAACTTCAATTTGGTTTTATATCCGGTAACAATGAAACCGGTTGAAACCGATGTGAGACCAATAACGTTGATCATATGCCCGGGCAGTCGGGCTGTCCGGGCAATGTCACGAACACAGACATGCCTGGCATTGTCTAACCACGTGAATGCGGTCATTTAAAAAAACTAAAAGTTTTAGACTTCATTGAAAAAACAGCTCTACTATTTGGTACGGTTAATTTTATCAATCTAAATGGCGATGACTTATAAAATTCTCAATAGAGGATCGGACAACTGTAAAAATACGACAAAACTTATATTTATTAAAACATACGTTTTTAGAAATCGAAATGTGAAAGAAATATTCGGTCGAGAAATTATTTTCATATGATTTTTAAAATGATTAAAATGTAAATTAATATTGAATATCCCTTTCTCTTTCTTTAACGGGGTTCTCTATGCAAACTCTGTCTTACATTTTTCGCAATTTCAAACCTGTATATGTTTGGCAAACATTAAACGATTTTAGTATCTCTTTCACAGATCGATTTGTACAAATTTTTTATTTTATTTTAATCGTGAAATTGACGAAAAGTCCGATCCCATATTAAGAAAATGTTTGAGACGTGGTATGGTTGGCTTGAATTTAAATGCAATGTCAGTTAAATCAGTGACGCAGATAAGAAAAAGAACGCCCACAAATTCAATTTAATTCCATATTACTATATATTTCTCCTATCAAAGAAAATACCTATGTCATGTCATAACAACAAATGCTGGCCAATAAACGGATGGCGCGAGAGAATTTATATCAAAACATTCAACTTTTAATTTTTCTTTATCACTACACGCTTTATCAAAAGAAAAAGTATCTGTATTCCATCTCGACATTAGAAGAAATATTTGAAATGTAGAATCGAAGAAAGCTTACAGTAAAACCGCTCAGGCACTAGCTGACAATATTTGTAGGTGTTTTATTGAATCAAAAGATCATTTCTTTCAATTACTTCACGACATGATTGGATCCCATTCAAGTGGAGATGACTTGAGTTTCCTCGCTCTAATCGGATCAGGTCAACTAACAATCCAACACAAAATACTAAACTCAAGAAACGTTAGTTGTGCTTGTGCAGAATGGGCTCTTTTGAGAAAGAAAATGGTAACCCCAAAGAACATTCGTTGTGTGCGGTAATGAGATCTAGAAAGGTGCAAGTGACAGTGGGAATTGCTTGGCGGGAACGGAAAGTGTCAGTTAATTTTTTTATTTCATTGTCTCCTCTTGTAAAGCAGAATTTAATGTAACCTGATAGTGTATTAACCAGGGAATATCTGTAGCGCTGTACAAGTGTGGAGAAAGAAGAATTTGACAATTTGTCTGTTCTTTTCGTCATCTCCTGAGTAACTCATCATGGCCTACAGTAACCGTTTATAAGCATGTCAGTGCAGGTGGAATCATCAAATCAATTATCATCTTCATCCATTCATTATTATAATGTTTAGCTTATTAGTCTTGGATATTGTATTCTTATCTATGTAGGCTATACCAAATCCTTGCTTAGTGCCTGAGATACAAGATTATATCTTAGTTTAGGGCTGATTCAATGTGTGTGTCGTGATGTGGTTATTATTATTATTCATTTAATTCCTTATCAAAAATTCAAATAATTTTAAATGAACACTTTTAAACACCTCGAAGTTATTGGCCATCAGAAGATAAAAAAAGATGACAGTGTTACTACTACAAGTACTAACATTATATATGTTACTTTTATAGCAAACAATTCATAGACTTGGTTTGAAAACAAACAAAAATTACTAGCAGTTACAATCAATAGTGACCATCCGACATTTTCCACAGGAGAACTTTTTGAGAGGCATATCCGAGTATCATACAAATAAAATATTAAATATTCAAATTGTGGCAGAAAAGTAAAGGTTACGGGTCAAATTGTAAAGTTATTTTAGTCAACTTTAGTAAGCCACTTAGCGCTTTGTCGCACGTAAGCTACGATGTGAAGGAGCCCTTAAGAACGACCCTCCCCCGCCCCCTTCCCCTCCGCCTCTCCCATCCCTCCACCCTCTAGCTATATCCCTCCCTTCCCACCACCCCACATCTCCCACGACATTCGCGTGCTCTTCAATTAAATCCGCTCTACTTTCATCTAATGACAAGATTTCAGAAACATCTGAACAGAACGCTTCAAATTATCATTATAAATATTATAGCAATCGTTTAATGGGATGATTTATAATGAGTCATTGAACGAATACAGATTTTTTAGTTATATTAATAAAATTATGATAAATAAGGTAAACTTGTCGCTAAGAAGAGATTACTTTCAGCCACAAAAAAACTTGCATAACAACCATACATACATACATGCATAAACTCACGCCGTAGTCCCTCGAGAGGGGTTGGCAGAGGTGCTTGCTACACACCACATTTCGCATGTTTATGTTGAATCCCAATGTGACAGGTTGCGAATCTGTCACCACTACCCGGGCAAATTGGGAAAAACTTTAATTATTTTATTGAGCCTAGCAGTTAATGTTTCAATACGGGAATAGCAGGATCCCACTAATCCGCGGGGTCTAATCCCGGTCGTAGATGAAACGGGATCCCGGGCTGGGTTAGCGAGAAGTAAAATGTCATATGTATGAGCAACAAAATACCCGATGTTTTATCAGAAAACGTGACGGTCCACTAATTCACTCAGCATTTAATTTGGTTTTGATTACTTGCGTTTTTGCTAGTGTCAACTTGCAAAAACGCAACACAATAATTTGTAAAATAATCACACATGATTCTGGACAACAGTACAGCCATAGCTTACGGAAACAACTTCATGAATCTTTTTGAAATAAATAAAATAATTAATCAACATTAAAAAAACAAAAACCAATAATATCCAGTTATTAATTTATAAATCCAGTCATTAAGTTATTTATTTCGTTATTATTAAATAATTAATTTACCTAAATCGAATCCATTTGTGGCAATATTTCATTGTATATTATGCTGAGTATTGAATCATACTGTGTGTGAAAGTAGGCTTTGGTTGTGCGAGAAACAACAGAAATGAATAATTCATTTTAATAAGTAATTGATTCAGTACAAACAGCGGTAACAAACCTCATATCACTGCATAAACCACAATGGTCTTATTTGTATCGCAAATGAGATTAATCTCAGGGGAATTGATATTAATAATGAAAATATATGGTATTTTTGATATGTCTTTTTAGATAGCGACAAGACTAGTTCATGCTTCGTCAAGTGAAAAACTATACGTCAACAGTACATAAAAACGTTATATGTATTTTTAAGTTCATTTAGGCTTGTAGGAATGGTTTTTGACAAAACATTCAAATAAATACATCAATAGCACTCCCCCAAGTATGCGAAGTTAAACCTTAGAATATAATAAATTCATGATTAAGTTGAAAAACGCTTTTTGTTTCGTAAAACAAACAAAATGGAGAATATCAACATAAGTATATTAAACTGTAGGTAACACTTTCTTAAATTTTTAACAATCAAATGTTTTAATAACTTTTTTTTGATTACATTATTATAGAAAACAAAGTTTGTGAAAATAGAACGTAGAAGTACTCGCAACGTAGACGACACGCAAAAAGTCCGGCGCACAAAAATACGTGGCATTGTAACAGATCGAGCCACACCGCACCGAACATACAATGCGTGGAAGAAGTAGAATGTTCACGTAAAATGTGAGTCGTGTGCTTTGAATCTAAGAAGTATCTACCAAAGACTATTCGCACATCACGCAGACTTTTTGTGGGCTGCGGACTCAATTGCACAAATGTCGTCTGCGTTGCCCTTCAGTGACTTATAAATAATATAATAGCAATAAATAAATGTAATGAAGTTTTTATAAGTGAGTGACCTGGTTGTATATCTGCAGATGTGGCCTCGCTACAAGCAGGCGCACACACACGCCGCACTGCCGCAACACGGCGGCCGCCTGCCGCGCGCACATGCCCACCACGCACACGCCGCCGATGCGCAGCAACATGTCGCCCGTGTGCAGGCGCCCGTCCTACCCACAACAACATCACCATTCATACATTTTATACCATCAATGTGCTAGTATGGATGTTTCTTACTCAATCACAATAAAACGGCTGAAGGAATTCTGATTAAATTTGACACAGTTTATCACATCACATTTAGAATTAAAAAAGGTTTATAAAGGGTAAAAACATAATTTACGCACGAAATCACTGGCAAAAGCTAGTAAAATAAGGTTGAAACAGCGTTAGGGTTGGTTTGATACCAAAATCCTCCGTTCGAGTTCACGACACGGGTCTTTCGAAATCTGCTTAATGCAGTTTTGGGCCTTAAGGTTATTTTTCCACTGAGGCGTATCAAGGCGGCAAGGAGGGAAGTAGACTCATGAAAAGTGGTATTTACACTGAGGCAGGACAAAGCAAACAGAGGCAAAGCAGCCGTGTGAAGACGTAAAGCCCTATGGCGTAATGACTCTAACTTACAGCATACACAGCTAACCAAGCATCTTAGTAACAATTACATTTTTTTTTGTCAATTTGAAATTACTCTTCATCGTGTCAAGTCAATTTACATATTTTTTTTTGTAGGCGTTAACGCTGGCGCTCGCGACTGCATTCCGCTTAACACTATTTCATTTGTCTCTTTGAGTCCGCACAGCTCGGCTTTAAAGATGGAGCACACCAAATACGGTTGCGGTCCATATGAAACTACAATAGGCGTCACAGCAAATGCGGTCTGCGGTGCGGCGCGGTAGCATGCGTGCGTCGATACTCTGAAGTTTGTTATAGAGTCTCAAACTTAACAACTCCTCACTCGCAAAAAAACCATACCGCAACTAGTTCTGGTGAGCTCCAGCCTTTACTTTGCTTATTTTTAAACTAAAACGGATCGGGTGTTCTGATCATTGTGATTGATCAACTCGTGTATTGCTAAGCTCAACTCCGCCACAGTGGAAACGCTGCCTAACAGCAAACAACAATTAAAACTAACTATAGTACTAACTACATTTTAGAGTTAAGATTTATTTCATTTGACGACCTCGGTGGCGCAGTGTTGTAAACAGCCGACTGCTAGAAGTTCCGGGTTTTAATCCCGGCGGGGGCGGTCTTTGTGTTCTTTTCAAAAGGCATTGTTTCGCTTACTGGTCTTGGATGTTGTATTGTTATCTATGTAGTATATGCCATATCGTTGCTTAGTGCCTGCGATATAAAATTATCTTAGTGCAGGGCTGAGTCAATGTGTGTGTTGCGAGGTGGTTATTAATATTATTAGTATTATTTCACCTCGGAGTATCAAAAACCATTTCAATATGTTAAAACCTTGTATGTGTGTGCGTGTATTGTTTTTTGTAAAATTTTCAAACAAAACAAGCATTGAAACAAAAACTCCCCATTTATAATTCCCGCCACAACAGTTGTCGAGTGTATGGAACGAAGGTTTTATTCTTTTTTCCGGGGCCTTTCGCTACAATAACTACGCGTCCGCGTCCCGTCCGTGATCCGTCCGTGGCTCGTTCGACCCCCCGTTGGTCAGTCCGCCGGGATTACCTTTTCTATTCTGAGTGAAACAACTCCGCCCCGGAGAAGGTCCCGGTTTTTTATTATTTTCCTTTCGCGTTAAAATAACAGATTACACACTGAAATAACTTTCTGACGTCCACGAAATTGAAACAAATGGTTAAAGTAAATAAGTACATGCGATGTAGATATATATATAGAGTAAAATAGAAATGTTGTAACACAAGCCCTCTTAGCTAAATACGCCAAGCTAAAGCAATTGACTTTGACTTTGACTTTAGTATAGATCTCTGACTCTTGAATTCGAAAGCAGCTAGTTTTACGATTTCACATGAATTATATTTACATTCAAACTAGTTCTCTAAGGCCAGAGTTGCCTTGTATATAAGTATAATTTATATAGGTCTACTATAAAATTATAGATATGTATTGTGTATTATTTTACTTTTAAATAAATATTGTAAAAACATAGCTTAACCACGAGACAAATAAAGAGTATATTAATATTTTAAAGAAAAAAGATATCATTGTTTGTTTGCATTGAATAGGCTCTAAACTACTGGATCGATTGAAAAATTATTTCATCATTACAACTGTGGCGACACAGTGTACGTAATGCGAGACTTGCAATATTGAAATATATAAAAAGTTATTAATCAGTTTCGAGGCAGTCCGCGTTAGGTACTACTTGAGTACAGTCGCCACCCTGCCTACCGATGTACTGTACGGGTTGGCTAAATACATTACGTGTACCTAACAACCTGGTATTATTCAGCACTGAACAGTCCCCATAGTCATACCTACACAATTTAACATTATCCCTGATGAGGGATAGAATATTTATTGACCCAGAAAGTGCAAATAGTACAAAGTACAAATTAATAATAAAGCGCATTTAAAATTTCTCAATTTAACTAATTCAAACCAGACATCTGTGTCTGAACTAGATTTGATATATGGATGACAAATTCATTTTAAAAACTTTGACCTTCAAACCTCGCTGTGAACATAGTATATAAGTAATATAAAAATTGTGAATCATAAGAAAGACATACAAAAAGCTTAAATACCCTCTTTATTAAAGTGACCGCAGCTTATTTTAACGCGTAAAGTTTCAAAGGGCTTCTTACCACTTATTTTAAAGAGAAAGTTTTTTAATTTTGCTCCCGAGCTGGGATTACAGGGTACGAGCGCTCGCGTCATTAACTTTTTATTTAAATTTACATAAAAACAGTGAATAAACCACTACATGGTATATCCAAAGTCGCTTGTCGCTGTCTATCTGTGCCTATGTTTGCTAAGATATTTAAAACTACTAAAACGGGTTTCGATGCGGTTTTTAAACAGATTGAGTGATTCAAGAGGAACGTTTATATGTATAAACATGCATAATATCCGTGCGAAGCCGGGGCGGGTGGCAGTATTTTATATTTATTTAAAATAATTTAACACCCAATTACATTAAGTTGTAGCATATGCACAATAATAACAATATTAATAGTCAATAACATTAACAAATCGTCATACATTCTCACAAAGCTTTAAACAGGCATTCATCAACGACTTCCATCCATCCGCAAACACATCTAGTTCAGGATAGGCAGCCAGGAGAGCATTGAGGGCAGTGTGCATCCTACAGAATGGAGCCTGGGCACGCGCCACTGTATGACTTACGGCCCGAGCGAACAGACAATGACGGCGGTTAGAGTGAAGTCGTGTGTAATTGTCAGGCACAAAAAGCCTACAAAGCTGTTCAACCGCCTCAAACTCCCTCAACTCCCCTCCGGACCTCCAACGAATATAGCTGAATCAGAATATGGAGACTATGACAGTATTCAACTGGCCGCTATAGGCGGTATGACTACTTAAAGGTTTATATGAGATTCCCTCCCCCTTGCGACGTAATAATCGATCTGACGTTCTAACCGATGTCGTTATAACAGGTTTAGAATATTGGTAGGATAGTAAAAAATAAATAAATATTAAAGTTTTGTACGCAAAGTGTCCGTCATTATTATATTTAGATGTCCCTGAAATTATATTTAGAAATTCGTTTGTGACAAGACTAAATAGAAATAAATTATTTAATATGTATAAAAATGCATCCATATCCCTCCAATCCCTAACTAATAACAAAATTAACTGTCCGTCTGTTTGTCTACATGTATATGAGGCCCACACGTCAAAACCACAAAACCAATATCAATGATATTCGGTACAGAGATAGTCCAGACCTTGACAATGGACATGGCCTACCTTTTATCGCGAAAAAAAGGGTTGAAGAGGTTAAAATAGGGGATTATAGGTTTATGGGTAACTACGAAACTTTACATTTGCTATGGAGAAGGATTTGCATTTCTCAGGGATTACAAAAAGCGAATAATTTTTGTTTATTTTATTTATTCCTTTAATTAGCTTATTTTATTAAAAGGAAACCATTCCATGAGTATTATTTGCAAAAAAAGTATCCGAAAAATAAAAAATGCTGCCCAAAGTAACTGTTCTACACGAAAGAAGTCGCGGGCAAACGCTAGTAGACAATAGAGTATATTAGTTTTTCGTATTTCGTAACCGTCAGCAACTAAAAACAAAAAAAATAAATGAAAATAATAATATTTTGACAAAACACCTACGCGAACGGTTCAATACTGTAAAAACCAATTAATCACATTACAATACAATATTATCTTCCACTGAGATTAAAATGTCATTAAGGTTGTTAAGTGAATAACAATATGAACCCGGGATCGAGGGATGGAACATTATATGTAAACAATCCGGTCACCATGACAACACACTAACTATCTACCAGAATGAAAAGTCGGAAAATCACAAGCATCATTAAATACACGACGGGACAGGAGTGACATTATCAATAAATATACTTGCAGAGGAATTATGATCAGACATCTTAATTGTGACAATCGACTTAAAAAAATCTTCAAATTTTCACGAAATAATTTCCCAATATTTATACAAACGGATGAATATGTGAAAAGTGTGTCACATAATTTGTTATTTCATCGACGTTAACACAAATTTATTATGAAATGTGTATTGGTTTCAAAATTGTTCGATCGTTTTAAGCTATAAATAAAATCATTCATAGGTATATACATACATACCGGTCAAAATCATAACCCTCTATTGCTTCGCCGTAGTCGGGCAACATAGGGGTGACATACGGCATTGAATAGCCGCTAATTAATGGTTGTGCTAGCAGCCCCGGATCTAGGGAGCCAAACCGGGGTCCTCGCTCCGGGCGACAGGTTTAAGGGGGCAGGAAATTTCAAAATGTAGGACGCACAAAACCAGCATCTCTTCCCAAACAAACAAGCTCGTCACCAGCGAAAAAAGACAGCGAAGATTTGCCCCGGTTCAAAAAAATCTTAGATCCATGCCAGATGTCCGGGAAATCCGGGATTGTCCCTGAATTTTTCGTTTTGTCCCGTGTCCAGTAATTGGACTTGATTTTACCGGATTTCAAAAACTATTCGTAATTTTTTGGCGACCTCTGTGGCGCATTGGCGTAAACAGCCGACTGCTAAGCTAGAGGTTCTGGGTTCGAATCCCGGGGGTGGCGAAACGTGTTATTTCAAAGACGCATTGTTTTGCCAATCGGTCTTAGATTTTGTATTCCTAATCATTTTAAAGCCACCTTCTGGCAACCCAAGTTGTAGTACACCTTTGAACTAGGAAACGAGACAGCGGGATGGCAATGTCTCGCCTTGTTGTCTCGCCAACCCGAGGAAGTGTGCGTTGTAGTATGAAATTTAATAAAAAGAACAACGACAGGCTCGACGTCAAGCGGTGTTGATCCGTTAACTAGTTGGTAGGTGTACCGCGACCGTTATTCACTCTCCAACAACTCTAGCAACATTATTCACTCGTAGAAAAGCCACAAATATTCAACTGCGGTCTTCATTTAACAAAAAAAATACACATCGTAATTTTATTTTGTTAAAGCAATAAAAATGGATGTGAACGATATAAATATTCATAGAATAGTACAAACTAAATTACGATTGAATGAAATGTTCAAGCCACCAAAATGGCGACCTATTTTAGTTATATCGAGGTATCACACTCGTTGCATACCAAATGTTCAAATGAAAAGTAAATAAATGGTCAGCTCTTACTAAAATTGATTCGCGTAAATATATTTTTTTATTCCAGGAGACCAGGCTGGCATTTGACCACAAACCCGCCTGACGTCAAGCGGCAATGAGGTCTAAGGTGGATCATGCCTGCCTAGGAGAAACCTATTCACTCTTGCCTTAAAGAGACCCAAGTTATATTGGTCAGGGAACCCATCGGCAGGTAAGGAATTCCACAACCTTGCAGTACGCATTATGAAGGAGCTATCGAAGCGTTTAGTCCGGATGGTCGGAATATCTACCACAACACAACACAACGTCAGCCTACGTCTTGTATTCTGATTATCAAAGGGGGCCGGTGGAATTAAATTGTGCAATTCCTGCGCACACTCTCCGAAATGTATCCTATAAAATACCGATAGACACGATCCTTCGCGGCGGTGGCTGAGGTCATGAAAGTTAGCAAAATCATCGTCAATCCCGATGATTCTTCGAGCTCGCTTTTCAACAGAGTCTAAAGCTGCTAGCTGATACTTGACCGAACCATCCCAAAGGTGACAGCAATATTCCGAATTTGCGCCTAATACAGGACAAGCCGTTGTTTGGGCGTGAAGTATCGCCTAACCCGGGATAGAACACCAAGCTTTCGCGTTATTAAAATCATAAGATTTAGCTGGCAAGAAATAAAATCAGGCTACCACTTTTGTTCAGCAAAGGATTTACAAACATTTGACCACTGTCCATCTGCTTCTATTTATTATTTGTCTGTTTAAGCCGTATAAAATTACTTGGTCAGCAAGGTTTCGTAATTGGTCAGCAGAGAAAACATATATCAAACAACAACGAGCCGAGCGAGCGAGCGAGCGGTGCTGCGGCATCGGCCGGCGACTGCCAAAAACGGCGAGTTGTTATTAATTCTTATTTTTTATTGATACAATGAAATATTTTGCTTACCCACTGATTTTAGTTAACCAAAATTTAGTTAATCCTGGGTCACTGAATGCAGTTAAATATTTAATTTAGAGCAGTAATTATGACACTAATCACAAACTCGTTTACAAATATTTGCTGACCATAAGTTGCTAACATGATGTGACTTTGCATACCTACATTTCATTTTTTCTCTCCTATTTTTTTTTCGTTATCAAACTTATTGCTAATCTGTTTGCCAAATTTCATCCGAATCCCTGTTGCCGTTTTCACGTGATTGAGTCCAAACACATTTATAATATTCGTAGGATATAATATTATTATGCTTGTTTGACACCCTATTGTAGACAATATCAACAGAGTGCGACAGTACGCACATCCTTGAGCGCTCATATCAATATCAAATTGCGGCCAATCATTACATTACTCCACTGTTTACTGTGACAACTTCAATAAATAAATAACAACAACTACTGTTCTATTTATTAAACTAGTTCATGGTTGTTTTCCGATGTGTTCGAAAATTTTAAAGATAAAAATGTTAATCTTAAATCTTTACTAAAATATTTTCAATAAAAATGGAGTTTTAAGTAGTTTGATGGCATTATTGATGATACTGACAACTTCTCGGAGTCATAATACTTATTTCTGCCGTGAAGCAGTTCGCTGTCTGATTGGAGAGCCAGTGTTATTACTGGCACGACAGCTATAACATCTTTACCTGTACATGGGCAACGAATAGGTGGCGCTCGTAGCGTTCGACAAGGGCATCGTCGTGTCAATAGGCGGCGATATCACTTTCCATCGGGTGTACCGTCTGCTTGTTTGCCCGTGATGTATTAAAAAAAAAGTAATGTTACGTGGAGCAAAAACTTTTTTATCCTTTTTACGAAAACTTCTTAAAAGGAGGCATGTCAAATTCGGAAAGTTACATTTTATACGAAGAAGGAGTAAATATTTTTATAAAGAATGCGTCAAAAACACATTAAATTCATTTAAAAAAACAGTGTACGTGCGTTTGCACAGGTGACATTTAAAATTTCATAACTTTATGATTAAAATCTGTGGTAAAATCGAAAAGAGTAAATACTTGTAAATGTTTTTGGTCAAAATCGAATTTCGACTTGCCGGTCACAATTAAAGTAACAGTATGTCCTCACCCTGTCCGCCACGCCCCCCGGCAGCACGGACTTGATGACGACGCCGGAGGACCTGCCCCCGACGATGCCGAACGCCAGACCAGAGCCATCGTTCACCAGCTCTATCACCTCCACTTGCGCCCATTCACCAAACACCTGCTGAACATCACCATTGTAAATTTAATGTTAATATACCATAATTTTACCACGCCACGAGGTGGACGGACGAAGAGCTGCAGGGAGGCGCAGGATGCAAGCGGCACAGGATCGCTCAGGCCTATATATCCAGCTGTGGACGTCTTCCAGCTGATGAGCACTGATTTAAGAAAAACTAATATCTGAAATCTATGTTTCAGTATTTAATTTCTGTGTGCCTACCATGAGTTTTACCTTTGATTGCACTTGCAGTACAAATTTTTATGAATCATTATAAATTGCCTCTAACGGATTGACGAGGAATTATGATTGGTCATACAAAATCACTAGAAATCTACATTATCTGAAATGTAGTAAAACTATACGATCTCATGGTATACACATAATTCTTTCATAAACAATATATATATATATATATATATATATCTAGTTAGAAGGCTTTTTGACTCGTTTTTGATTAAAAAGCCTTTTCTACCTACCTGTAGATAACTCCTACTTAAGAACTTGTACCTTTTTAAAAATATACAGGCTTGCTATTCATTGGCCGCGACAAAGACATACTATTCTTAAAATACCTACTTTTTAATTTATAGATAAGATATCCTTCCCTAAAATGTAATTCCTTGCCAAATTTTGTCGATAACTGTTTAAAAATTCAGGCAGAAAGACCGAGCTACTTCCGGATATATAATATTGATTGTTTATTGTCCAAAAAAGCAACCGTCTATCAACAAAATCTTTTCGGCAAGAAGAGATTTAATTTAATTAAAAACGCACAAGGAAAAATAGCAAATCTGTTTACCATGGCGAGAAGCATGGGCAGGTAATTAATTCGTAATAAAACATAAGATTCCCTTAGTTACATATAATAAATCGTTAGCTAGAAATTGAAGCATTTACTTTAAAGTTTTGAACTACTTTCAGAGGAGTGAGAAACGTTATTGACAGCAGACTTCCAAGTGAATGGTAAAGTTTTGGCTCTACCCAGACCAGGGTATTCAAAACGTAGGTCTTGTCGAAAACTGGGTTGAAGTGAAGCAAAGCGTGTGCAAGGCGATAAATGCTGATATTAATGTTATACCACTATTGAAACAAATAATAAGAAGAAGGGGTTAGCCATACATCAATATTTCGGATTATTTTTCTACACATTGGATAGTACAGGTTAGCTTAATACAGTAATATTGTACTGAAAATCCTAATTCCTCATAAATCCGTAGCGGCCATGTTACTCAATGGGTCCGGATAGTGGACACAGATTCGCAACCTGTCACACTGGGACTCAGCATAAACATGCGAAATGCGGTGTGTAGCAAGCACATCTGCCAACCCCTCTCGAGGGACTGCGGCGTGAGTTTATGTCTTATTTATATAAAAGGGAAATGCAATAAAACATAATTTAATTACATAAAAAGCGTTTTTTCTAATGCCCTTATGAAAACTGTTCGATAACCTTACATTCAACCAAACGATGTTTCTGTAACGAAATTGTGTTAAGATTAATAATATATTGTTGTAGTGAGTATCCTAACCGAACAATAGTTTACGCACACTAACAAGGTACACGCCAGACGTAACTAACCTTAGTCCTTCACGTTATAAATATGTCATAATCAACTATCCTAAACTCAGCGAAGGATTGTTGTTTATGGCGAGGCAGCAAGTTAGTTTCCTATTTTTAAAGTTTTATACTCGTAGAGTGCAGACAGGACTGTATTACAAAGTCTCCGCTTTACGCCGTCAAAGGTATGTCTGTCTGAAGAATGTATGATTGTGAGGGTTTTCTATCGCATTTGTTTCATTTACCAAGTTATTTAAAAAGGATAGTATTCAATATCATATGGCAAGTGGTACGGACCCTTCATGCGCGAGTCCGAGTCACACCTGACCGAATTTTTTCCATCTCCAACCTTAATTACCACAACAACTTAATCTGAAAGCTATAACTGCTGCCTTTAAATATAGCTTATTTAAATATTTACCATGATCCGTTTTATTCGCCGTTTGCTGACAGGTTTGGGCGCCAGTTCCTTCGATCAGCTGACCTTCTCCGCCATCTTGTATTCTCACTGACAGCTATCACGGAAATAGCCGAACATAACCGAAGGCATCTCGGACAAGCGACGCACGCACACTGTTTCGCACATTTCTTTCACTAGATCGTTAAACAATTCGTTTTAAGTATTTTCGTTTCAATTAAAGGATATCCTACTTCAAAACAAAACACAAATTTGTATGTATTTATGTAACTCGAAAAACAAAGGAAATCAATAAAAACTAACTGAGTAACTTAGTAACTGAGTGTTTAGGTGTTTCCGTTTATAAATAACTGTCGTCAAACTGAATGATAGTTTAGAAATTATAAATTCGTCTAAAGGGTAATACACTTTTTAAAATCATTTTGTACTCCTAAAGTTATTATAATTGTGAAAAAAATCCAAAGCCTAAGAACAAACATTCAGTAAAACTTTTTTTTAACTTATTCAGAGATTTTAAACGCTCGCAGTGCTTGCTATTTTTGCGCACTTGTGACGTCAAAGTCTCTCTTTGTGTATGTATGTATGTAATAATACTATACTAGTCTATACTAAAGACTATATTAAGGCCTGCGCAGACCAGGGAAATTTGTCACGTATTTCACATCTTTATCGAATGAAGCACATAACGGATTAAAAATACCGCATAATAAAAAACATGATAATCAGGGATCAGGTTCCTCGTCTGCGGAGGCCTATAGTCTGATCACCCGACCAACAACGTGCGTTTCAACTTTAATGAAAATCAAAAAACTTTACCATATTTCCTTGAAACATGATGCGGAACCAAAAAAGTTTGCAAAAAACAAAATTGACCGTTCCGTTTTTGCTTCATGCACACATTCCCTATTTTAGGAGGAGGCGCAGCGAAGTCTTAGATTCGAATCTGGGGCAAGTAATTGTGTGATGAAAACAATTATGTTTTCTGAGGTCCTTTATGTTTTCAGTATTGATAATATTATGTATGTATCACATTGATTAGTGCCAGTAGTACAACGATATGGCTTAGACAGGGACTAAGTCAATTTGTATGAACTGTCCCAATATATCATTACATATACATATACGTACATATGGTACATGTATTTGTTACTGACTGTGAACACCAACAGAGCGTTGTTTGTCACCGTTTATCCATGTTTTATTATTCTAGGAGTAGAGACAAATATTTGTGTTTTTTGTAGTTCAGCAACATTGATGTATTGACGACAATAAGTAAATTGAATTGCTTAATTTCTATTTGTATTTCACTTGTTAGCGACTTCGTTCAAGTAGAGTAAGTTTAGTTATTTTTAATCCTGTTTTACAGGTGGCTACGTGAGAGTCCTTTCATTTTTTTTAATTGTAGCCACGAGAGGTCAACATCTTTCCCTTTACACGGGCAACGCGTAGGCGTTCCAGACATCAAGGGCATAGTCGTGACAATACGCGGCGGTATCACTTTCCATCAGGTTAACTATCTGTTTGTTTGCACATGAGGTATATAAAAAAGTAGCCTAAGTTCTTTAGGAGGCTATTTGTCTCCGTCAAATTTTATCAAAATTTGTCCAGCGGTTCTGGAATGAGAGTAACAGACAGCTGCTTTCGTGTTTTATGTAATATGTTTTTTTATATTGGAAGTTATACCAACCTCATAAAAAGTAGGGGAGTAAAAAATATGTAAGTGTAATAGTTAATGTTACACAACTATTACAAGCCGTTTGACTATAATCAGTTACCTTAACTTATTAACGTTTGCAACACTAAAAGTATCATCCAAGCGTTGCTAGTCAAGCCAACCCTGACCCCTGTACTATACTAAAGATCTCCGAGTGGTCGAAAATCGACTTTAATCATAAATAAATGAGTATATTAAACAATGTCAAGTCATGGTAAATTTCAAACATGGCATGTGTCATAGGGATGTGTTTGTCAAAAGCAATTTTATGTGTTTTTTTTCATCATGAAATGCTTATCATATAAATTATGAGATTTTAGCGCTTCTACATTTAACTTTCAAACTTAATTTCACGCTACTGAGACCGCAGAATTTTCCTAAAAAGGGCTTCACATATGAATATTACGACAATAGAATCATATTCAGCCTAAATACGGCCTCCGTGGCTCAGCGATCTAAACCAGCGGTTGTGACAAGTGAGGTCCCAGATTCGAGTCCCAGCACTGACAGTTATTTGTATGAAGAACACGAGTATTTGCTGTATAGGTCAACGATGTTTTATATCTATTTAAGTATATATTTATCTGTGTACTTATATATTTGTTTAGTACCCAAAGTACAAGCCCGTGGCTTAGTTTGGGACAAAGACAATTCACGTGAATTGTCCCAAGATATTGTTATATTACATTACATGGTTAGTAAAATATAACGATCGAAAAAAACTATTTCGTATGTATATATCTAGTTAGTATATAGATGTTAGTTGACAGGAAAATTATACAGATAAAGTTTCCCAAAAATAGGCATATGCAGGAAAAGACACAAAAAAAATCTGGGGTAATTTTTTTTTCATTATATGACTATTATTATTTAATATTACTGTTCTTATATCTTCTGCAACTTTGTATTTTTTTATTTGTTAAATTATTATTTTTTTATTTATATTTTGTTCAGAATTACAATATTATTTTGTCCGTGGCATTCATCAATCAACTGACAAATTACCTATAGATATATTACGACATATAGGTTAATATTAAACAATATCTTATATTAATTATTACGTTTGAATAATTTATAATCAATAAAAATGTGTATATACATGATTGAACTAACATTTTTGAACGGAGACACCCAACTTCAAATTAAAGTTAACAAAGAATGTGATTGACTTGAGAATTTTATTACCTACATTCATACCATACGTATTTAAAATAATCAAATAATGTATTAAAAACTAGATATCCCATCGCAGAATGATAATAAATAGATTTCTAATTACCGGAAAATGTTCCCAAAAATAAGAGATCTCAAGATATTACAAACTTGTAAAGTGAAAAAATTAAATGACATTAACTTACCTAAATCAAGGTAAATTATGTAATTTATTTTACTAAAATTATTTAATTGGAAAGAATTAGGTTTATTTTTATTTTTTTATGTTAGAATTGCACACACAAATACGGAGTGGTTAGTGCGCACGTCCGTTCCGCGCGGCGGCTCGGCTCATACTGGAGTAAACTGCCGAAATGGCGCGAATTCAGGCATGCGCGGTAAGAAATCGATGTGAAATTACGAAAATGGTGCGGCACAGAGCGGCGTGGAAAACCTTTTTTCCAAAATTTTCAACACACTCGTCCTTTAATCTGGACGAATAAAGGAAAGAGAGAGCATTATGCGGGCTCACATTGCGTACAAACGAGGACGCACTAGCTTGGTACGGGGTGGATCCCGGTCGTTTCAAACTTGACTGTCAGCGTATTTTTTAGACATTTTCAGCCAACTTTATTGCATTTTCACTAATCTTGTTATGTTGCAGCTAAAAGCGCAAAGAATTTGTAACTCAGATTTATTTTTACGGAATATTTTATGCTATGAACGAGTAAACGGTTTAGAATTCAAGTAAGTTTGAAATTTTAAAACTCGGACTTTACTTTTGACTTTTTACTTTGTACTGTTAATCCAAACTTTTTATGAATACAAAAATAACAAGTAAAAACCATTATAGACAGCGATAAAACCCAGAAATCTAATTTGTAAAAAATATTTTCATACAGAACGAAAAAAACAATATCTCTACAAATATTGATTCAAAATATTTTGTTCTCTACAAATATTGATTCAAAATATTTTGTAGAGATATTGTTAATAACCTTTATATAAAATTCCGTTGAGATTTAATAAATAAAATAGATGCTTATTTTTCATTAATGAATTTATTATAATATGCATGGTAGTTCACAGTTACTACTGACTCTAATGGAAGATAATACACATACCTACGCCTGCGTAGCGTTAGCAACACAACCTACGAAACAATTTAACAGCAAGTACTGCAATGATCTCGTGTCAGAGGGCAGCACCAATGTATATTGTAATTGCTACAATCAAATAACACATAAACGCATGACGTAATCCTTCGAGAGGGGTACGCAGATGTTTTACACACCGCATTTCCCAATGTGGTACGTTGCGAATCTGTCACCAGTACAAGAAGGAACATGGCAGCTTCAAATTTCCAATTCATTCATACATATTAATCTAAATTTTTCAAAGTCATCTTTATGATTATGTTTCATATTTTATAGCAAATAAAGACTTTAGTTTACATTTACTTTTACAACTTATGCCGACCCGAGACTCGACCCTCACGATCTGAAATGTCGGGTCGGGTCGGGTCTATCGGTCAACCAAGGCATGTAACAAACTGATCTACCACCTCCCCTCACAATACTATGAAACATTACAATTAAATCATATAGTATTTGACATTTTGCATGTCCGCAGTTTGTTTACATTCTGTCAAGTCATGTGCTAGCGCGCCCTCTGCCTCGAACTTTGCGTGATTTTCACTATTGTATTCAATGTCAGTGATTGGATAAGGTCTCTTTTGATTAATTGTTACAATCATATCATGGACATGCCTTAAGCCTTATGCCTTCGATGGTACATTTTTACAAAATTTTGGTGACTTATTTAAGATTTAACATTTAACTAGAGAATACCTCTAGTCAATCGTGATTCAATAGGCATGTCCATATTTATAAGTATTGTAATTATTACCTCAAAATACATATTCCAACCCTTATACAAAACAAAATTAAATAGATGAAAAGACGAGCAAAACAAGTAATTGATTATTCTGTTGCTTTGATATTTTGCATTATAAAGTTACATTATTTAATCTAATCAAGAAGACAAAGCATTATTTAACAAACAAGCATACGACCTACGTGACGGCAGCCGAGCAAGTTACCGCAGCCGCTTGCAACACTGGCTGCATAACGCGAGCGTCACCTATCTCGCAACTTACTTTTGCTCGTCTATAACAAACGCTGTGCAGGCGATACGACGTCATTAACTATACTATAATGCGATTACAACATAGAACAGATTACAATAGATCGGCCGCAGTGGCTCCATCTATTGACAGATGGAACTAAACAAAGCGATTTAAACGTAACGGCGATCGATCGGTGGGCTAAAGCATGAGCCACTGCAGACACATCTCAATCATTTATTTAATTATTTTTTAATTTACTCAGCCACACATGAAGCTATACTTTACAAGTGTAATGAAACTTTATGATGTAAGATCGAAGTCTAAAGTGTCCAGCTTGATGTGCAGCTGTGTAACAGCTAATGCCGTCTCCAGCCAGACGCATCCATTTATATAACATTTTAATACAGATAATAATATTTTTAGATTAAATCCTACAATTTTAATATCAACCAGTACCGACATGTCCGTTATTTCAAGTGATCTATGTAAACATCAAACGCGAATGTCTTTACGTTGTTATTCTGATACATGTTGTTTTTGTTATATATATTATATTATATTTATTTTTATGTTCACATTGCAATCACACATAACATCTGTTTAGAAATTATATGTAAAATAACACTTACACTATACCTAAGTATATTATGGTCTATAAATTACAATTTTCAATTAACAACAGATCATTCAAAATCTACCTTACGGCTCTAACTATTTATATATTATATAATGCGGTAAACATATACAAGTACAAGTCTTACAAAATAATCGCTAATAAACATTTATACTTTAAACTAAAGCTCTAGAATTAAAATTTGACATATCAATATATGGAAATATAAATGCCGGATGAGAAATCAATACAGAATGTCTACATTACAAAGTCGTGTATCAATTCTTTGATTGGAGCTGTTACATATGCGTCATCAGGACGCATTGTTTCGCTTACCGGTCTCAGACATAGTACTCTTATATATATAGTATTTAATATATCGTTGCTTAGCACCTGCGACATAAGATTCTATAATCTCACTGCAGTGCTGAGTCAATGTCTTTGTCGTGATGTGGTTATTATTATTTTATAATTTTAACAAACTGCAAACTACGAGAATGTACTTTATTCGTTATAAGATAAGAGTAAAAATGGAATAACAATGTCGCTATTCAAAACTCACAACAGTAAATCAAATTACCCTGTTTAGAAGACATTGTATATCTTTTAAAAATTAAGTCCTCAGCCTTTTATCAATGATATCGTCTTGTTTTTCAAGGTTTGTTTCTTTTTTTTCGTACAATTTGACGTATACTAACCAGCCGGCGGCGTTCGGATCGAATGTCAAAAAATTATGGCATTTCATAAAGAGAGGGTTGTGCGATTGATTCAAAGTACGTCAAACTGTAACACTAACTCGCTAAGGGGTCTATGTTATACAGGGTTTGAAACGAACTGTTTTAAACAATAAATAAAAACACAGATTGTCATGTTACGTACTATAGCCCCATTGCGATTGACATCTTTCACTTTTTTACAATCGAATAATACGTCAACCTTACTTTGAAAATACATCAAAAAAGTGACATTTGACAGTTGAATGTCAAAAGTGACAGCTGTCTATCGCCAGGGGAGGGGATGGAGACGGATATATTGTGATGATCTATCAACTATAATTAAGACTAGGAGTGGGATTTTACAATACATTACATAGAAAGAAGTTTTGAAACATCGTTAGATATATTATCGTTATAAAATTACAACCTACATGGTAGGGTTTAAACTAAACACTAAATCAAGGGCATTTCGTTAAACTGGTATATACTGAATACCTTTGAGTTTATACTAAGTGGAGATTTTATTCGAGTTAAAAATGCTAAAGGTTAAATACGATCGAGTCGCTACAACAGTATGGTTTTCGTTTAATTCTGCAAAATTCTTTTTAACTTACACCTAAGAAATATTCATAATAATTAATAATAATACTTAAGTTATAATAATAATAACCTCCTAAAACTTTTCTTGTTTTTTTTTATCTTTTTATTTTTTCAAATTTATTTTTTAAAACAGAAGGTTTTATGTTTACATTTTAAAGGAATACGAAAGTTTTAATGTAGCTTTTAAATATTAATACTTTTAATAAATATATATGTCGCGGCATGACATTGTTCATGTTTTGTATTATGGTGACAATCGAACTTGACAACTGCTAAGCCCATGTCACGTGATGAAAGCGACATCGTTTAAAATTACCGAAATGCAAGACAAATGTTGACAGTTACTGACATCTCTTACTGTCAACTTGACATCTCAATGTTTTGGTGTCGTATGTACTGTCAGTTACATTGATGTGATGACGCTACATTATTGAACAAATATCCGAGATATCCGCGACATAGAAACATTGTGTTCATTAGTTTTTCTAATTATCATTCGCGGCACAGCCCTTTTAGTACGATACCTTCAACCAAAGCATTATAGCTAACATCAATTATATCCGAATAGTTATAATTAAACTAAGTAATTAATTAAAGTTAATAATTATCCCTTTTTTTTGGCATTATACTGTGGTTTGAGAGAAAACATAGTTTTTTACAAAGAAAATGGTGGGTTAGTTGACAATTTACCAATTAATTATCATACTTATTTAAAAAGCAAGAATATAGCCTAGAGTTTAATAAATCACAAAAAAAATATTCGACTCATCGACAAGTTCAATCGAAACCTTACAATTTCACAATTAAATACCTTTTTTTTTAAATATTCAAATATAATATCTACAGGCATTTATAAATTAATACATAAGCAAATGAGCACAGGCAATTATATACTCACAAGATTATCCAATAACTTATGACTTTTGATTAAAATCAAAGAAAACAATGTCACTGACCAGAAAAAAATTATTGAAACCAATTTTTCAACTTCAACTATTTTTTAACTTATTTTTTTAATGACGTTAGTGTAAGAACTTTGAAATTTGAGAAGAAAAAAATGAAAAAAGATTACGCTACGATTACGTTATGTTTATATCCGATTTTAATTCTAAGAAATGACTTGCACGATAATTTTTTTACTCTTCGCCATTTCTATTATCAATATCAATCAATAAATTATCATATCAGTGAATTATTTTTGTCTATAAATTCGACTACACTTGTTTTAAAATTAAAATTAAAAAAATATCGCAAATACATTAAAAGCAAATGCTATGCCTTATTAAGATTCATAGATAGGTTTGAAAAGGTCAACAAATTAGTCTAATACACACCACTCTGTACATAGATAGTAACGCCATCTGTGTTTTGGACATTGTACTATTATATAACATACAAAGAGAATTTAACAATCCTCATAGAACTTTAACCACAAAGAAAAATCTTAATAGGTATTTCGAGACCATATTTTTTCTGAATTACAAATAGCATGACAAATACTGACAATTTATTGTAATTACAAATTCAGTTTAACATTAAATAGGTTAGGTGTCTGTCACAGTTTCTTTTGATATTTGCAAATTATTTTTATCATTAATAAAACTATCAGCTGTATATAGGGTGTTTCAGCTGTGTATACGTCGATACTTAAACTGATCAAAGAACTCTTTATTTTTATTTTTAAATTTAAGTTGACTTTGTGAACGCTTCGTAAACATATTCCTTCATGGTTCAGTTTGTCTACCATGAGATACACCTTCTATTGCAGCTAGCGACTGCAGTTACAAATTTGTATGAATCTCTGCAACGGATTGATGAGGAATTAAGGTAGCTCATACAAAGTCACTGTAGTAATCTATCATATCTGACGTGTAGAAAAGTAATCACATGGCAGACAAGAAAGTTTATATATCGACGCACACTAGTGTGAGAGTGTATAGTATAATTAAGGTAGTGTTGCGTAGTGTGTTTAGGGATGTGTATAGTTACTTGTGTGTAAGCAGTAGGGGGCGCTTCTGTACTCGCGCGTATATCGGCTCTCATGTCTGCAGAGCGGAGCTTATCTCACGGTGGATATTACTCTGGAAATAACGATTACATACATTAATACACGTTACAAAGCGAAACCTGGAATGTATCTATACATTTTTGGGCCGTAACAGGTTTTTAAGGGTTCGGGTGAACATTGTGGCCCTGGTATTACAAACGTGTATAGGCTATGGTGACTGCTTACCATGTCTCTTTGCTTAGTCATCTTAATGTTATAAAAACATGTCATTTTCTACATAAACTAAGATTTTTTTTAATTCCACCTCCTGAGTTTAGAGACTACATCATGTTTATTTTTATTACTTTTGTGCAGCATTACCAAAAGGTAGTTTTGACAGACATCTATCAATCATTTATGTATTCCATTCTTACCGAGTGATCTACCTTTGAACGCATTGTCAGTTAACATCAAATGAGATTGACGACAATTAGTTTGACTATCTCAGTTAAAAAACTTACTTATCTTTGTAAATTATGTTTGTCTTTATAACAATTGATTTATTAATTTATTAGTGCAAATGTATAACATAATACAATATGTAAACGCGTAAAACTATAATGTACGTATACGCACTAGTTCGTCAATCTGCCGTGACAGCTGGTCGTTGAGCGCGTGCAGCACCTGCCGCTGTCCATCCTGAGCGGCCAGCGCCAACTCCAACTGACCCTGAGCCAGCTTGGCCTCCGCATCCTTATAACATATAATTATAATTAAACTCATACCGTAATTAATATCTATAATGGGGTAGGCAGAGGTGTTACACACAACATTTCACATGTTTATGCTAAGTCCCAGTGTGGCAGGTTGGGAATCCGTCAACACTATCCGGGCACAAAAACATGGCAGCTACAACGTAAGGAAATCCGAGACCCGAACCCTCGACTTGTCGGGTCGGTCGGATAACCAAAGCACGAAACAAACTGAGCCATCACGTCCTCCAAATATAATTAAATAGATAATAAAAACATCTTGTAACATACTGCGTTGCCTCACATGTCATAAACTGCGGTTGAGATCATATTTATGATAACAAATGTATGTAACAATAGTTTATTTGTACAGGTTATCAGATTTTTTCGCGAAATTAAAAAAACATAAAATTTATAACTCCAGAACAAAGGCACAGAGGCATTAAAAAAAACAATGAAATACCATTAAAAATATCTACCTGACAACACTTCTTATATTAAAACAAAGATTTTTGAAAAAGCCATCAAGAATTATCAGGAATTTTAAAACTCTTTCAAAAATAGATATTTTTTTAATTTAGTGTAATCTTGTATATATTAAATAATCTATCTGGTTTCGAGCACCTTTTGACTGGTATCCTACGTCTCTGTACCTTATTGTTTCGACTGTAACATGTACATATTATTTATTTACTAGCTTTTGCCTTTGACTTTGTTCGCGTAGAAGTCGAAAATGGTTCAAATATAATTATTAATTACTTGACATTTATCGTAATATTTCGGACAATTAACACAATATCTTTAAAATTATGAAGCCTATGTGTTAGTATGATGTATAGGCTTTATTATTGTAAAGTTTAATTAAAATTCATTGAGTAGTTTTTGCGTGAAAGAGTAACAAACATCCATACATCCTTACATACTTTCGCGTTTATAATAAAACAGTAAGGAAGTTACGTACCTGTTCGCTCTTCTTGGACTTGGTGATCTGCGTGAGTTCCTCGTTCTTCTGCGCGAGCTCTGCCTCGAGCTGTGCGACGCGCTGACGGAGCTGCTCCAACTCGTTTGCCTCGCCACCACCTGCCACGTGCGCATACAACGTTCTTATCATATAGATCATTTAATTAAATTTAACTTTAGACACCCCGCCAAAGATCGATTTTTTCTGGGAGAAATAATCGGGTCGATTTTGTAACCGACTTTGTAGGGATTGGGCGATTCTTCCTTATGGTGTATGTCAAGCTTTGTGTATGTCCTTATGTATATTTTTGGAAGGGGAAGTTTTGTTATTACGAGACTGGTTCAGCAGTAAATGCCATCCAACTCATGATGCTCATACAAATTAGAGTATCTAGGACACTCACCTTTACCAGCGTAATGCCTTGCCCGAGCCACCTCCTCCCTGTACTGATGAAGCTGGCGTTTCCACTCGTCCACATTAGCGGTGCTCTCCTGCAATGCGGCTGTCAAACGAAGATTGTTACTCTTCAGCGTCGCCAGCTCCACCTCCCACTTCTTGGCATTGGCTGAGCTGTTGAACGCATACAGATGTCATATTAAATCTCAGCCATCATCTCTATATTATTATAACTTTGTATCCCTTTTAGCAAAAATAACGCTAGAGGAGAAGTATTAACACATGACACTTACAATGACACGACTTTGTTTATGGTTAAAATCTGTGGTCACACTGAGACGAGGTAGGCCAACAGGTATATACTCAATTTCTAATTCTATTTCTACGATACTCTTTAAATTTCTTGTTTACGTGTTTAGAAGCAGATACACAAACACGGAAGTTTCTTGCCGGATTCTTCCCCGTAGAAATAGCATTCCGAACCGAAGGTAGTAACAAAAAAATGACGATTTGAAAGTACTTATTTTAAGTCTACTCGAATAAAAAACATTTAGACTTTGACTTTGAACAAAACTGTTCAAGTGCGAGTCGGACTCGTGCACCGAGGGTTCCGTACTTACTTAAAATAAACTAGGTATGTTAACAATTAGTTCATCACGAGAATCGATCCCCGAAGATTTGATAAACAATAGTGTGATTTTATACAGCTATTATATTTAAAGCAAAAGGTTGATGAACCTACACAATGACCCCAGTAATGAAGATATTTACTCAATGAACAATATTCATAAGACATTGTAAGAAAACTCGCACGTAACTCAAAATCGATACAAAGTCAAGATAATATAGTGTAAAAACAGAAGATTTTAAAGTCTCCATTGTAGTATTCTTTATTTATCATTACGCAACAAACAGTATCGATTGTTATAGATGTTTTATAAATAGGATGCGTGTACATCTCACATTCGTAGCGTCTCTACTTTTACACATAAGATACCGTTTTACTTGCAATGTAAACAATGCAATGACATCACGAAACTTCAACTATAAATATCAAGTTTGACACTCAATGAGTTTTCGGAATGTAAAAGTTGTCGCTTTCCATTTACGGCTATTCAATTACGTTTGAAAACTTATTACTCACATACGTAATAAGTGTGGCATTATTGGTATAATAATAATTACAATAATCAAATAAAGTAAATAAGTGTCTATGTAATATTCAGATCTCATAGACAGTAATGCACTATCATTATTGCGCCTACAGTAGAACCGACACGTAATTAGACTGGCCTCAATACCTCCCCGTTCGATTATATCTTTCACATAAATACCATTCTCATCTATTACTCGAAATAACTTAAGATCGTTTGCATAAAACTATAAAATTGAATAATTACCATTTGTAACAATAACGAATAGACGAGTGCTGAAACAAGGTCCTTGTGGAACCCCCGAATTCCTTATGATTAATTGTTATTTCTGACATTACCTACATGCCGTAATACGTAGCGTATAACTTGATATTTAGTTTAAATTGCTCAACCGACATCGATGGATATAACGATAAATTGCATATAAATCTAAACTTCCCGTACTATCTGGTATAGTTATTTTAACAAGCGTGAAGATGCTGATTAAAACGCAACACTATATTGGTCTCCGTGCATACTTTATTACGTAAAATGATAAAATATTTCAGATTTAATCATTGTTATATGGATTAAAGGAAAAGCGGTCAAGTGCGAGCGGTATTCATTTTTATGAGTGATTTTGTACTTTAAAAGATTACAAAATATTTTTCAATAAAAAGGACAAAGTCAAGGAATGTTCTGAATAAAGACGGTTTTTTTAAAATCAATTTCAAAAATCTTTGTTTCGGATTTTATAAATTAAAGGCTATTCCTTTCAGACAACCGGAACAATTGTAATGAATTTATGTTAATAAGACACGAAGCGACTTGTCACACATATACATACACAACCGCATTGATACGATGCTATAATATAACAATTTGATGAGGCAGTAAGTGTGACCATTCCGAATTGATGGTGATCATTAAATTAATTCTAACATGCCGGAAACACCTATATATGTGACTTATTTCCTTACGTCAGTACTGTTACATGAAGGCGAACGCAATCGCATGCGTAAAGTGATTTACACTATGTATATGTTTATTAAAAATGAAATAATCTTTATTTATCATACCATTGTAACACAAAACAATATATAATGGGCCCGGACGGAGTTAACATCAGGGGTGACTAGGGTTTATTCTTTACTCTACAATTATTACTTAACAACTTAAGTTATTTCTTTTTACAAGCAATTTTTATTTGAAGATGCAGATCTGCCAACTTGTTTATTGTTAATACCAAAAAAGTAACATTTCTATTTTTACCGCTTCTCCATTTTCTGAAACAGTTTCAAAGCTCGCTTCCTTACTTGGTACAAAGTTTAAATCAATTAATATAATTGACTGAAATTATTTCTACTTTTGATCCATCGTTTCCATACAAGAACACTCGCATTAACTGATTTACCATCAGTTCGCCTTTATAAAACAGAACAAGTCAGAAAATGTATTTTGATCTACAGTCTCTATTACAAATGACATAGAGTCGATATTGCAGTGATATATAATGGTGTGATAGTAATCTAGTTTTGCATAATTTGCATGTGCTTGTTTGTCACGCCGATACAGTACTGTAATAGTCTTTTCATATTTTATAGCCCAGTTTTTGAAATTCCAAATGAATAGTTTTTCACTGTTAAAACAGGTTTAACTTCTTGCTAATACGTCGTTAATGTAAAATTAATGTTTAATCCTTTTTTGTAACTATTTTTCGGTTCTCAATAAAAAATAAAATAAAAATAGTAAACTAGAAAGATCTGATTAAAAAACCGATTTTTTTTAAATGTATGTTTACTGACCGGAAAAAATGAAGAAAAAAATAATTTCGCATCGACCTCACGTTGAAAATACCACTTTTTTAATGAAATTGACAACCGACATTGCTGATTCCACACATTTAAACATAAAGTACTTTTTATTACAATGCTCTGCAGGGATCGAAGACCGCATGGCGCAAAAGTCACCCTGTTTTTCTATGGAGCTCAAAATTTTTCATACAAAATACGAAGAAATGTTTTCCCCGATCTAATATATTCGTAGACTTAAATGTATTACTTATTTAATTAAACATAAAAGTCCAGAAAAAAGTGGTGAGGTCCCTTCACAGAATCACAGAAAACAGCTAAATTGTAGACTCGGAATGAGTTGTTTTTACTTATGAATGCAAAAGTGTATGTTGGTTAAATAGTCGTTTTTTATTCAGTAACAAATCCAAGGGATACTAGCGCAAAATAATCCATGTAAAATGAAGAACTATTGCGGTAATCAAAAAGTTCTGTAAATGAAATATATTAATATTCAATGTTTGCGATGTCTTCATTTCTGTTTTGTTAAACCAATATGGGAGAAAAATTAAAATGATGCAATGAACAACAATAACTTTACGTTTCGAGGATCTTGCCAGTCCTGTTCATCTACCGCCATGCTGTTTTCCTTTTGTTGAAGTAAGCAACAAAATATAATTTTAACCTTAATCGTATGAAATAACCCATTACCTGCAACCATCCAAATACCTCTTTCGATCTTATTCACTTTACTGAACATAGTATTGTTTCACTGCAGACATACATATGTATGGCACATATTAATTTCATCTGTTTGATTATTATTAAGAAAGCTCTCTATGTCCCTTTAATTAAAAATGACTTTAAATTAGTAAAACAAAACCACCGTATTCCTAATAGAATAGAGGTAGAGGTAGGTAGAGGTAGGGATAGCAAAACTATTTCTTGGGTATAAGAACAGTGGCACAGGTGAATGTTAAATTATTTTAACTTTCGCACGTTAACGTACGAACGCATAGTTTTTGTGCATTTCCTACTTTTTGTTCAACGACAATCGACATGGAATTAACATTTGTGAGTACATTTTCTTTGTTTTTTTTTTTGTAATTTGAAAAAAAAATTCTAAACAATTTGTTACTGACATGCAATAAAAAACAACAATTCGTGAATATTAATAAATATATATTACGCTTAAAAACTCAACTATGGATAATAATATTATTAAATGTAAGATTTCATCATCACAACATCATACTGTCCTATATTAATTATTTAACAATATACTAAAGTATTTATTACTGTGCAAGTCAATAACGCTGCAAGTGAAAACAGTCGCGTGCTAAACTTAAACACGTCAGGGTTGACTCAATCGTTTGATGCATCATCAATCTCAGAAAAACAGCTGAGAACTGTTGTAATATTTTCAGATTACTCATTTGCTATATATATAATGATGTTTTATATTCCCAAAGTTTTTACACTTATCAATCTAATTTAAAACAATATTAAAGTTACAATAATGTTCTACTCTTGTAATTAAATTATTTTGCTTTATTTTAACACCAGAACTAAATAACAGCTTTTATAATAAATAAATAAAAAGTAGTAAGGTAGTCAACCCATCTTAATGAATCAGCCAGTCAGTGACGCTGCGCTGTGCACCAACCATATTGTTGTAACATTATCTCACATCTTTGTAAACAAAAGGAAAGATGAAATATAAAATTGCAGCATATCATTATCATATAATTAATATTATTTGAATTTGGATGAAACTTTTTTTACACCTCTGTAATTAATATTAAATCACATTCCAATGACATGTAAATGTTTTAACAATAAGAGAAGATATCACGTGACATAAAAATTGTACCCAAAATATAATTTAATAAGAATAAAGTTTGCTAAAACGGTGTATAAGTTCACTAAGTAGTCCGATGCACAGCAATAGGTCAGTAATAATACCTAGTCATAAGTCCATGCATATGTCGTTAGAATTGCAAATTAACAGCACCGTTATTAATTTAATTACTTGTAATCAAACCGATCATGTGTGTGTGTGTCAATCAGTTGACAACCGTCGAGGGTGTCATTACAGATATTAGAGTTGGTAAATGAACTATACCTATCTGTTGTAATAGTAAAGACATACTTTAAATAGGACAATAAAAGTCATTATAATCTCTTACCTCAAAAACAGTATAAATAACAGTTATTTAAATTAAAACGTAAAATCTTAATGAAGAAATCAACATTTTCGAGGTACATACAAGTCTGAAACCGCTTTCTTACTATCTCCTATCATCATTTTATTCATCTATTTATATTTATTCATCTGATTAAGTTCATTGCTGGTCCCAAGACAGCCGGTAGTGTGTCCGGGCACAGCCTGTGCGTCATTGCACAGCTTCATTATTCGTTGATTATTTGAACAAAGGTCGCCACCGTTGATCCTGGTGAACAGGAGTTGCCGTGATGCCCCGATTTTTTTCGATTTTGGCACATATATGCGTCTCAAATTTTAAAATTAACCCAAAATCTGCGCTCCAATAATCAAAAGCTCACTCGCTTAGAGGCTTTGTTCTTCCAAACTTAGTCAATAGTCAAATAGTCAATTAATTAATATAAATGATTGTCAATACGTTTCTTCGGACAGGAAGCGGTGCATTATTAACTGACGCCGAACGTCATTACGAGCTATTTATTGCAGGAAATTATACTTTTCACGCGTCAACTATACTGTAATTGTCTACCGCGATACGCAAATTAAAAGTTATTGCCCGTTTTTTTTATGTTGACGCTTCCTCAACAATTAATAAGTTCTAAAACTTGCAACATTTTTAAATATTTGCGAGAGATTTTCCATACTATGCTAGCATACGGTAATTTTAGAATAATGATAGATGTTAAGTGATGTTAGATATACTAGCAGAAGTATCTTACGAGGAAGACATGCTACCAAGTCATGACCTATAGCCAAGTTTTAAACTTAATTTTTGACAAAGTCAAACCCCAGTCATGAATAAAAAGTTACTTCTAATTATCCTAATCACGGTATTAATGCACATTATGGCTGATGGCAACACACAATTAAAATGGCGGCTTTTCCCGCAGTTTTCATAAAAGGTCTCCACAGTGTATAAACCTTTAGGGAAACCGCATTTCGTGGTGACGACCTATTTCAGACTCCCCATTTACGACATATTTATTAATGTTGTAATGGTTCGGCGAACCTGAAACTAAAGTTCTGTGGTGTGTGTGTGTGGGTGTTTGTGAGTAGATATTCTGCTGTAACTATATTTTCAAATTTTTATAAAATATAGTTTACTTGATTCGGTTTATTATTACTAATTTCCATAAATTTAGTTAACAGTTTTATATGGTAGACATAATTGGAAGTAGAAATTTTGAATTTAAAGATAAAAAAAGTTTCCGTCAGTGTGAAACATCCAACATATCCCCACTAATAAAAAGACATTCAACAAGAATCTATATTAAAATCGAGGTAAAAAAAAAGAATATATTTATATAATTTCAAATTTAACAATCTTCCAACAATTTATGTTTATATTATAACAACCGCAGCGACTAACAAATCTCATACTACACATAGTACATTCATTGAAACGTTAGTACATAACAGACCACGTGCTTTCTAGCGTGATTGCATTACGCGCGCGCGTGTGTGCGTACGTGTACGTGACGTCATTATACAGCATCCTCGTTTCCTTGTCCACCTGATTTACGTCAGTCCCCCTCTAACATACGAACAAACGCATTGAATAATAATAATAATTACAGCGACCGTTGCATTACGTAACACCTGGAACTAATCATCGTAGCTTTTCAAAAATTTCCCGAGGAAATGTAGAAATTTATTTTCATTTTCTATTCAATAAATCTCGAGATTTAAGGAACGAAGAAAATAAGCATTTAATTCGAAACATTATTTTGGGAGATCATAATCAGATCAGTCTGACCGACAAAGAAGTGACGACCAACTTTGTAAAAAAAACAAAAATCCGGTCAAGTGGGAGTCGGCCTCGCACATGATGTGTTCCGTACCATCTTTTAAGATGAACTATAATATAATTTTTAGATAATTTTGTAAAAGACACAATAAAAAGTAAAAATTCCTATAACATCACGTTTTTTGTATGGATTCCATTTAATTTATTTACGTTTTAGGTGTTTGTTATTACAGCGGCAACAGAAATAGACATTGTATTATGATTTATGAGATACAACCCGATGACAGACAGACGGACAGCGTAGTAATAGGGTCCCATTTTTACCTTTTGGGTACGGAACCCCTAAAAATCAGTGTCTAATCTTTTCTTCAGGCATTACTTTTCTAACTTTCCCACCTCACGGCCGACTATTTGTACGGCTGACAGTCAAACTTTTCCAGTGACCGATTTTGTGAGTGACTATTCGTAGGACGTGCGAGTTTCACTTACATATGTACAAAACATGGGTGAATGAATACCTACAAAAAAATGGGTTACCTACTATAGGTCGTTGACAGCTAAATATAAATAAATCTTCTTTATTGTTAACCGGAGCGAACCGAAAGTTGCTTATCTTATATAATAATTATAATTTATTTCAGATTTTTTCGTTTATCGAAAGTAGTTAAAACAAATTTAAAATTGCTTTAGCTTTATTGTAATTGTTTTCGAGACAAATTCAACCCATTTCCTTGTCAGGATCAAATACATCTCCCAACGAAAATTCTCAGATTCATAAATCCATTAGAATGGATAGTATGAAGTAAATAGTATGATAGTATGAATATTGCTAATTGTACTTGTAAGCAATAAAAATATTTGTCATTGCATGCACGTTGGAGGTTTCTTTACGTTACAATAATAATAATAATAACCACATCACGACAAACACACATTGAATCAGTCCCACGGTAAGATTAAAGAATCCTGTGTCGCAGATGCCATGCAACGATATGGTATAAACTACATATGCATATAAGAATAATACATTTAAGACCGGTCAGCAAAACAATGTGACTTGCAAATAACACATTCGTTCTGCCCCCGCCGGGATTCGAACCCGGAACCTATAACGTAGCAGTCGGCTGTTTACACCAATGCGACACCGAGGTCATCAACGTCACGATATGTGCTACTGCGGCCTCTACTGTGGGCTTTGCATAATGTTCCCTATTATCACCAAACACGTGCTGTGTCCTCAGAGAGTACTCCCGTGCCTCCTGCTAGCTGGGTGTGTGGTCGGCCAGTTCGAGGACTACCACGGCTTCGAGGGCCACAACCTCATCGGGTACAACTACAAGCAACCTCACCATGAACATCACGGTGATGAATACGACGTCGATTACCATGTATGTATTCAACGACTGGCTTTTAACCGCAATTTTGTCGGCGCAGATTTGGTTTTTTCTTCCTTTAGGAATCTAACACTTTTTTGGGATAAAAATTCAAGATCTGAACCTATCCGTATGCCAAATTTCATCTGAATCCCTTCAGCCGTTTTTGCGTGATTCAGTAACGAAAAGGTTTGTTACGTTGGACCATCCCTCGCCATTCAGATATTTTTATACAACCTCATGGGCAAACGAGTACAGTTTACCTGGTGGAAAGTGATGCCGCCTATTGACACTAACCCTTGAAGTCTAGATCGACAAGAGCCCTGCCAAGTCGTTGACCAAAAAAAAATACAAAGATGTTATACCTCTCGTGCCGGTAATAAGACTAGCTCTCCAATCCTTCTAAACGAAACACAACGCACTGTTTCACGGCAGAAATAGAAAGGAGGGTGATACCAACCCAGACGATCTCGCACATAGATCTATCATCTGTAGAGATGGCCATGCGAAGCCATCAGACGCCACTACACACGATGGCCCATTTTAATGACTTAAGGGGTAGCTTATGTCGCCCTTACATGACCATCTCCGAATGACAAAGGAAGGCCCATCGTGTAGAGCAACTATAAAATTTTATTATTGACATCGTCTAATGATAATGTAGGTCACGCACATTAACCAATTGGCGCATTATCTTTGGGAGCTCGTTTTATTGAAAGGACTCTATGTAATTGTGAGGACTGAATGTATTGGGACTCAACATAAACACGCGAAAAGTGGTGTGTAGCAAGCACCTCTGCCAACCCCTCTCGAGGGACTACGGCGTGAGTTTTTATTATGTGTTATATGGTATATGTAATTCTGATACATTTTGTATGTTGCAGGCGCACCCCAAATATTCTTTCGACTACTCCGTGAAGGACCCTCACACCGGGGACGACAAGGAGCACTGGGAGACCAGAGACGGGGACAAAGTCAAAGGTAAGATATACGACCACAAATTTTCAATGTTTTTACGGCTCGTTAGCGAAGCAGAAATCTTGTTTTAACATTACAACTTCTTGGAGCGTCCTGTAGTGAAAAAACGGTGTTATATCTTGTGGATCAGCTTTCAATTGGATTAATTCTATAAAATATTACTGTGAAAGCACCGAACTAACTTTGTGATATAAAACAGAGTTTACCACGATAGTGTGGTATTGCGTTGTGTTATTTGAATAACGTATTGTTTCGCTTACCGGATCTGGATGTAGTATTGTTATCTATGAAGTATAAACCATGTCGTTGCTTAATGCTTGCGATACTTAGCACAGGGATGAGTCAATATGTATTATTATTATTATTATACCCGCAGGTACGTACACGCTAACGGAAACGGACGGAACGAAGCGCGTAGTGGAATACGAAGCAGACGATAAGAACGGCTTCAACGCGGTCGTGCACAAGATAGGCACGCCCATAGAGCACGAAGAACCAGTGGTGGTCAGGAAACCGGTCGTATACGCTGAGCCGTTACGGTTCCACAACGAATACCAACCGTATGATGACGGTTTCGTACCGGTCACTGGTTACCATCACCAACATCACAACTAAATCAACGGTTACCATGTTCATCGATATAACCCGATTAAAGAATGCGATTAAAAATGGCACCTGAGAATGACTAGAGTCAACATAAAAAATAAACAATTTTTAGTACTGAGAAGCTTTCAGATGCTTTCAGGGTCGTTCGCAACTAGCGTATTGTGATAATTTTTTTGTTAACACTACAGTCGTTTAGACTGCGACAGTGTGCGAGCGAGATGCAAATATTTAAGACGCAATGTTGTTGAATGTCACTGTTTAACTTAGCGGGTTGTACATGCATAACACATTTTTAAGAGGATATTTAGAAGTCGACATTTAAATTACATACGAGTACGACACACACTAAACAAGTACTACATTGATAAAAAAAACTGACTCCATTTGAAATATTTGGTTTATTTCATTTATGTATTTCTCTTACGATGCACAAAAAAAACTAGTACCAATAAAAAAATCAATCGTTTTCAGTAGATTATATTGATGAATATGGAACAATCGATTATTATAAGAAGTATACTAAAGATTTAGTAACTGTTATAATTGAGAATAAGCTAATGGTATTGTTGTTAAATTTATTTGTTAACATGACGGTGAAAGACTGAAACAATATTACGTTCTGAAATTAATACGTTTATCGATATTTTTCTTATGTTGAGACTGTGTTAGAGTAATTCGCTTTTCTTAAACCTATTTGGATATTAAATGACATGTAAATAAATAACTTTAAGGCTTTAAGGAGGGTGTGGTAGCTCAGTTTGTTACGTGCCTTGGTTTACCGACCGACCCGACCCGACAGGTAGAGGGTTGCCGTAAGTTGTAGCTGCCATGTTCCTCACTGTGCCCGCATGATTTGAAACCTGTCACACTAGGACTCAACATAAACATGCGAAATGCGGTATATAACACCTCTGCCAATCCATCTCGAGAACTTGCGGCGTGAGTTTAAGCGTTTAAGTTAAGGCTCCCAAGGCCCATCCAATAATAGGTGACAGATTTTTGTAGGTGAAAAATGCAACGTTCGACAGGTCCACAAAAAAACTCGCAACCGCCTTAAAGCATATATTTACTGATTAATTAGAAAATGCATTTGGTTGCTATCATTATGTTGAAATTTAAACGTATTTAATAAGATGTTTAACTGGTTTGTTGTTGTATGGAAAGGCATTATTCTTTTTATTTAGTTTTTAAGTATTGTACAAAAACTGCGAGGATAAATAAAATGTTTTGCGTTTAATCATGATTGTGTTTTATTTACTTCCTATCAGAAACTCAAAACTAAATAATCGGCACATTATTTACAATAAAAAGGAGAATTGTATTTAAAAGATGATTAAGAAATTGATTTAGCCAAATGTTTTCAAGAGACACTTAAAAATATTGTTTACTAATTGGCTATTCCGATATATTCTTACATAAACTTTATATTTAATTATCTGAACTAACAAATACCTAAAAACACTTCATATTAGTAATTCATCGAAAACACAATGTCATAGAGACAGGTTAATATCCGTCACCTTTACACGTATATTCTACACGGTAAAACATTTTAAAACTCGTTAGAGAAGCAAGAATAATACATACAGTAGTAAATCAGACACCAAAGCTTAAAATACTTAGGTACTTCAGAACATTACATGTGTGCCATTTATGAGTGCCATTTTGTGTCTAAGGTACTTCAGCAATGAAATTGGTTAAAATCAATAACTGATTTCGTCATAAGTAATTTTGAGCAATATGGTTACCCAAAACCACTTTTGACTGATTTTTTTCATGTCAGTCAAAAGTAGTTTTGACAGTTCGTCATGTTTATTCTTATGTGTACTGTGTACATACCTCTGTGCAAGCGCCAGTTTGAGCCTGTCGTTCTCGTAGCGCAGCTGGTCCGGCGCGTCCGGCGCCAGCGCGGGTTCCGGCGCAGGTCGCGGAGCCCTGCCTACTGTACTGTAGCCCGACTACAACAAAATGATTTATCACTAATTGAAAAGCATTCGGATCATCCAGTGGAAAGTGATCACTGCCCTCTAGTAACACAATATGCACTTGATGTCTTGAAACGCCAAAAGCACCGTCAATGCGTTTTATTGCATTGGAGAGGCAGAGGAGACACGAGACATCTTTTGACTAAACATGGGCAATTCATTGGCGGTGCTCTTGGCATCGTCGTACAACAGGCACGGTATAACTTTCCGAGACGGATTAAAAAAAACTACATACCTATATATTATGTAACGGTTTATTTAAAATTTGAAAAAAACAACTGTAACAACATTTTGTAACTTATATGAGACAAAAACGAATGATTTGCTACTTAATACTAATATATTGTAAGCTTCGTAAATCTTAGAATGTCTTCTCAATTTTTACTTATATATTATAATAAAGTGAAATAAATCCGATAACGTGTAACGACCGAAAAAAAATTGTGAAAATTAAATTTAGGGCACAAGAACAAATCACAGTATGTTCAAAAACAAAGATTGCCTCCATATTTTGATAGGCGTTTATTACTGATACATTTATTGCAGGCAATTTGTTAGTAACAATACAGAGTCCTTATGGTAAAAACCAGTGATTTATATTATACCAATTATTTCGGATCAATTACCAACTTTCGTTTAATATGGGTATAGCTTCTCGTCAGTTTTTAAACACAAAAAAATATACTTGAATCATTTCCTACAAGAAAGATATCCAATTGTTTATATTAAACCTACTAACATAACATAATTTGACTTGTTTTTTTTTATCTATTTTTATTTTTCAGCTTTTTCCAATAAGGATGTGTCCCCATCATACCCTAAATCTTAATTATTTCTACATTATTGTAAACAAAGGCACGAGGACATATTTATTTTATTTATTTTATAAATATGTAATCATCGATACAAAAACATAGAAATAAGAACTTTGCTAACATCACTTTGTGGCTCTGCTAAAACTGATATCAATCGTCCAACGTCAAGGTCATTAATTCCACGTGTTGAACATCATCCATGGTTCCACAAATGTCACAATTCGGAGAATCAACTTTTTTCACAAGGTAAGAAAATTTTTGTAAAGATAATTAGAATGGTTGATTCGACGCTACTAAAATTAAAATTTTTTGTTTTTCATTTTTTTTATTTTTGACCACAGCATATTAAAACCAATTTTAAAATGAGGAAAAATTCTCCGAGCAATAAAACTGACATCCTCAATATAAAATGTTGACGCAAGAACTAAAAATAGCTATATTCACTCCGATAGCAGGCAATTATAGTTATTGATTTACTTTATTTCATACATAATTAACTTACTCCGTAAACATTATAAAAAAGGTTTTTCTATGTATTTTGTTTTTATTTAGTATAAAGTTAATAAATAATCAAAATGTTGTTTCCACTAGGTGCATTTTTAATATTTATTTTTCTTATAATGTAATTATTGTTATCTGTATTTGGGAATATAAATAAAAAACATTGGTTTTAATAGGACCAAAATAAATGTGCAATGTTACCTGTATTGTAGAGGACACGGAGTGAGCTCTCTGATGCACCGCCATGTCATCGTTTTCTGTCTTCGGCGGCTGAAACAAACGGCATACATACAGAACCTGTCATAATCTACTTCTAAAAAACAAAAGTATTAAAATTTTAACATTTCGGACTATTCTACCTGACAACCTGTGTATTATTATTCAGCACTGTACTTACAGTCCCCCATAGACAACTCTACAGTAAGGAAAGTAATTTATAGGAGACTAGTCATCGTCTACACTAGTCTAAAGGTTGGACAATACATTTTTTGTTCATTTTACAATTCTGTTAAATATGCAAAATACGTTTTAACATCAACACCAAAATTCCAAAATGAATTTGTATTTTGACCGATTTTTTTTTTTACTCCCACTCCAAATGTACATAAAATCGAGGCCATTTTGAAATAAACTATTAATAATTTAACATTCAAACTAATCTGTGTGAACATGGAAATAGACAAAAATTAATTCATTTGACTGAACAATCATTCAAAGAATCGTCTTAAAGTTGAATTCAAATTTGTTAGCATTGACATGTGATATGTCGATACTGTAATTTGAAAACCACCTGAATGTAAACTTTTTGACCAACACCTATTATAGGTTATTCAATATAAATATGTAACACTAATGCGTGCTCAACAGACATTTGCAGTCCGGACCTCGATGGACGTAAGATTGATAAAAAAATGACGTATTTCATTAGCCTCTATAAATTAAGAAATACGGGGATTTATTTGCTTCTTTCTAAGCCCCTCTCACCATCAAGTACTAACCTGTGGCAGCGCAGGGTCAGGTGGAGGTCTGGCAGCCAGCAGCGGGCTGGCCGTGTTGCTGGTGACGGGTGTGGCGGCGCCGCTGTTGCCGTTGGTGACGCCCTTACTGCCGCACTGCTGGCTCTGGATCGCCTCTTTCACCTCTTGGAACTTCTCTATAAACTGCCAACAGAAATTAAATAATTAAACTCTAGCACTAACACACCATAAAACGGGAAAACTTAATTTTTTTACAGGTCGATTAAGTTGTACATGTTAGATATACGTGCGAGATCGTCTAGGCTGGTACCACCCTTTATATATTAGTAATGCATTTCGCTGTGTTTCGGTTCGAAGGATCGGAAAATCATTGAAATGAGCAGCATGATATATATATTATCTATTACCCCAACACGGGTAACGCATTGACTCTTTTGGCATTCTTAAACATCAAGAGCATCGTTGTGTCAATAGACGGTCATATAAATTTGGATTTGTATAGTTAAAACCAATATTATTAAACTATAATACAGTACATATTTATGTTACCACTGTACCTACTTTTGTTCTGTATTTGTCTAACTGTTTGTTTTTACTATTTTAGATTCCCACTAAAACATTAGATGTGCTATCCGGTAATGAAGGGAAACCTGTAATTGGCCTTATTTTATTTTATATACTTATAATTAAATCTTAATGTATACGCTGTTGGTTTTCTAAATAAATAAATAATCACTTTCCATCGGTTGAACCGACTGCTTGTTAAGTTGAAAGAGATTTTTTTTTTTAAAGAGATTTACATCACACATAAACTGACGCCGAAGAAAGGGGTTAGCAGAAATGTTACAACACCGCATTTCGCATGTTTATGCTGAGTCCCTGTGTCATTATCCGGGCACATTGAGAAATGTGGCAGCTACAACTTACGGCAACCCGAGACTCGAACCGTCGATCTGTCAGGTCGGATCGGTGGGTTAACCAAGGCTCGTAACAGACCGAGCTACCACGTGCTCACATCGGACGGATCGGAGGATTTAAAATAAACTTATAGAGTTATTATTACCTTTCCAAGTTCCGTTTCCGATGCGAACCCGAGCCCGTACACAGTGTTGGCTCTGACGTCGCTCCACTGCCCGAACTTCTGCGAGGTCTTGGTGAACGTCATCTGAGCGGTGATCGTGCTGTTGATCACCGCCTGACAGGAAACATACCACGCTTTGTAACACGACGAGTAAACAATAACGCACTTAATGCTAGAAAGATCAATGATTCAAAATAACATAGAAAGGCCCTTTAATGCACCTCCATATGATTATTTTACTTTATAACATACCTACACAGTTTACATAACCTACATGTAACTTCGCAACATTTATATTTATCATTAAGGCACTCCAACCGGGACCTCGAGCGAGATAGACTAATACAGACCGCCAGTTTTTTTTACCCGTCCTTTTCATTTGACGGCCTCTATGGCGCAGTGGTGTAAACAGCCGACTGCTACGCTAGTGGTTCCGGGTACAAATCCCGGCAGGGGCATTACATTGTGTTATTTGCAAGACGCAGTGTTTCCCTTAACGGTCTTGGATATCCTTGTAGTTTATACCATACCGTTGCTTAGCACCTGCGACATAAGGTTATTATTATCACTATTTGCTACGGGCCCCGGACTGTCCCCCTCCCCTGAGTTATCACCTGGCCTCACTTTTATGTATAAATAAAACTAAAAAGTGTAATGATTACCTTGGTCCCTTCGACGCTAATGATGCGGTAAAGGTTCCTGGAGGAGTCGTAGAAGAAGGAGACGGAAACGGCGGCGGAGCTGGCCGACATCCACGAGCGCTTGGTCTTCGGATCTATGTGGAACACGTGCGCTTTGCACGTGAAGATCGGCTGCTCACTGCCAGAACATACAACATATATAATTTTTTAACGGTCACACAGGGGTTCACTCTTAGGTTTTTTATACCATCCAATTCCCAGGCAGTTTTAAGTGACCCGAAAAAAATTAAAAACTGATCAGCTATCCTCACACCTCACAAGTTAAGTTCTAAATGAAATTTTAAACAATTGTTTCAGAGGCTATGGCAACCACAACTATCATTACGTTCATACACGAAATAACACCAAGCCGCCGTAATCCCTCGAGAGGGGTTGCAAGAGGTATTTCGCATGTAAATGTTGAGTGCCAGCATGACAGGTAGCGAATCTTTCGCCAATATTCGGGCACATTGAGAAATATGGTAGCTACAACTTACGGCAACCCGACTTAAGACTCGGAACCCTCGACATTGAGGGTCTGATTGATCGGCTCACAAAGGCACCTAACAAACTGAGCTACCATCTAACCATAATAGATAAACTTTTCTAGCAAAACACCATAAAACCATGACCAAAAAGTATCAATAACTTTCGTAACTAAAGATGGCGTATATTCTACAAAAAATCTACATATATTTAAACATCATTTGTATTTGTGTAATTATTATAACTAGCATGATGTCATTCATTTATTGTTTATCTTGACATAATATATGTGTGTGAGTTTGAGATGACTTGAAAGCAAAATCATATTATATATTGGAAGATGTGTCATTCACTGTCACGTATTTATCTGCAGATAGGCTGAGCAATCTTAACATCAATGGCTCACACATGCTTTTAATTGAGGCACACTATAGACATACATATTGATACATAATGAAAAATTAATTTGGCATATACCTGTAATAGGTTTTTCAATATAAACTCGGTAACACTGGTGTATGCCAACAGAAATTTGCAGTTCGAATGTAGATGGACATATGATTACTAAAAATAGTATTTCATAGATAAAGAAATAAAAGGCATTTTTTGCTTCTCCTGTAAAACACTCATACATGGTTTTCACCGTACAGTGTCAATATGTAAATGCAAGTATTTTTCACACAAACTGAAAAAACTTTACGTAATAAACATTGGAAAAAAGAAGGAAAGTTATAACCAAAAAAGACTCAAATTGAATCAATTAAAGAAATAAATTACTGTACCAACATTTGAAAATCTCTATTTTAGAAAATATATGTCTTGGTTTGGATAAGATATGGATAACATACTACAATCAATTTTACCTTGCCTAAACCAATAAATTAAACACCTGCTGATTATTTTAAAGACATCTTTCAGAAACACCATTTTACTTTGACCATGTTATAATAAATATTGACACCCTACTAGTTTAAAACTAAAGTAATCTATCTGAACCATTTCAAAATTATATTTAACTAAACTTCAATGATAACAATGAAAGTAAAATCATATAAGTGTTTTATTTTTGTGTGAACCAATGGAGTGCGGTTCCCAAACATTACAACACAATTGTTCACTACAGCTGAATTACTCAATGCTAAATACCTAAGCATTTCTAAACTCAAAACATTATTGAAATATTCAAGAACTTCTCTAACATTATTTTAAATAGTTAAGGTTTTTTAGATAAAATGTACTAAAGAAATGTATTTTTTCTATTTACATTCTAAAAGAATTGCTTGCTCGAAAAATAAGGTTTCTAATGATTTGTAATGGTATGAATTGAATTAAAATTTTACTTTACTTTTAATGCTGTATAAACAGGTTAGCATCCTACAAATATTTATGTTATGTTTGGAACAAAAATAAAACCCCAAGGATTCAACAAAACTTTTAACTTAAAGATATTTATTTAAATGAGTACCTTTATGTATTTTTTTTCTGTTATTGCTTAAATATATTGTGATTTTCTGAACATAAAAGCAAGTGCTTTAATATATAATAAAATATTGGGTCAACATAAATTAATGTATAGGAATTGCAGATAATGCCGACTCAAGTATTATCTAGACATGAGACAAGTCAGTAAAGGAATGTATTGATGATAAGAGATGATATTCAGTTGACATGGAGAGGAACAGACTTGTTAAATAACTGACATTATTTATATTAAATCTATGTAGGGTATTCATGTAGGGCCCTGTAATTGATCATCATATTGAGGATGAAGGGCATGACAACTACCTCCTATTGCCAGACAAGAATCACATATAATATACTTGAGGAATCAGTGAAAACAAATATGTTTAGGAAACAAATAATAAAATAAATATTTTTCCAAATATTAATTATGCATCTTTTGCCTTGAAAATATCTTTAGTTCTCTACACACAATACTGAAAGCTTTTTTAGTCTAACCTGTGTATTTAAGAAACTGTAAGTATTTCTGAATTGCATCCTTGAAAGCAACTCTTCTACTTAATTCAGTCAGATTATAACAAGTAAATTATCTTCATATCCTTAATTATATATATGAAGTGTTTACGTCAAAAGCATTGAGTGTTAAAAAGTGTGCTCATTGAGGTATTAACATCGCATTGGTGTATAAATAGCAGGCAGTGACCCGGCACCGGCACTGGCACCTGGCACCCTCTACAGCCGGCGGCACATCAACCACTAGACTCACTCAATCGGATGCAACACTGCAATGCTTATACACCCGTAAATTATATCCAACTACACCTACCTACGTAAACAGCTGGTATGTCAGTATTTCATTATGGATTTAGAGAATATTCAAGGTGGAAATAAACTTGAACATAAGCTTCGCAATTAACATGAAACATAATTAGAAACACCTAAAATACACCTTCGCATTGGCAAAACTCCCCTCCCCGAAAATAACAAGGTGCCTGGGAAATGCATTTTCTGATTAAATTCCAACAGACGATTAATTTTCTAGTTCAAAACATGATAGTAAATATTTATCAATACCACTTACCCCATATTTTCTTTTCCCGCAGTCATTTAAACACAGTAATTTTAATAATAATTCACTTCATAATTTCCAATTTTTCATTCGCGAACTGTCATCGACGGCGGTCATTCCATAAACTAAAAGACCACAGACGGGACAGAGACTACCAACTGTAGTAAACAAAACAAATTGGTTTCGTTATGTTGGTAACATGGATGGAAACATAGATGCCCTTGGTTTTTAAATTAAATACCTTTTCATCATTTGCAAGGCACAGAACAAGTTGATACAAAATTTAAAAAATGCACATTTAATTAACCCAAAATATTGGCAAAACCAAAAATTTTATTAGAGACATCTATTGTATAATAGCAGTTTGTTAATAAAACTTTAACGTTTAAAACGTTGATTTCCATTGTACCTGCCAGTGTTAATTTACAACACTAGATGTCACTACAATTTGGTCTTACGAAAATTCATAGAAAGCAGTAATACTGGATTTTTTAAATAATTTAGTACGATGCATGAATAATTCTTAATTTTCGTTTTCTATCGCTAAAATAAATAACTTTAATAATGATTACCTGTTACAGTACGAAGTAGATCAATCATTCATTATTTGTTCGTTTTATTTTGATTAATGCCACGAGCGTGTTCAACATGATAAATCAGGTTTCGTAGCGACACCAACAATAAAATCTCATTTCTAAACGGAATTGGAATCGAATATATTTTTTCATATAATTGAATCAAGTGAAAATGGACTTGTTTCGTCATTTATACTTTACGTATGAGAGCAAAACGAAAAACGTTCACTTTGTGTTTTTAATATAAATTTGTGACAATAAGATAAAGAAAAATCGAACTTTTTATTGAATTTAGGGTTCCCTCATATATTACGGAACGCTAAAAATGAGGTGTTGAAGTCGAATTAAATCGATATTGTTATCAAAGTGAAAGTGATTGTATAACATGTAGTTGAAACTTCATCTTAAGAATTGTATCACTCTCCTCACCGCTACTTTGCATTGAATTATTCAATACTGATAGCGGTCTATTACTTTACTTTTAATTATTTTTACTTATGTTATAATTACCTACGAAACGTACATCTGTCCGTTACGTTTACACGTAAACCGCTGAATAGTTTTCGATAAGATTCGATAATAACAAATAAGTTGCATCGTGAAGGCGAATTAAGTTTTTTTTTTTTTCAAGAATCAAATTCTACGCATTCAATGTCGCAGGCAAAAGCCGGTTGAGGTTGAACAAGTCCTTTCTAACCGACTTCTAAAGAAGAAGAGGTTTTCAATTCCGTTTCTTTAAAAAAAATTGATAATAGAAAAAAAATGGTACGAAAATTTTACACGTAACTAAATAACTATGTCCCACTTATTTTAATGATGTTTTGAGTTCTACTTGGTTATTAGGTTAATTAAATAAAAAATAATACAATTTTAGATAATTATTTATTTTAAATTGTGATAAGTTTTCTTAAAGTTAAATAATAATAATTTTAAAGGCTTGCGTGTTTCTCAGTAATGAAAAAACATGACAAGATCAATAAAAATAAACATTTAGTCACGTGGACGGACGTTGAACTGAGTGACATAACAAAACGCGTTTTAAGAAAATCTACCTACTTACACTGTTATACAATCACTTTTGAAAACAGCTCATTTAATAATCAATATATATATATTATCGCTATACTTATTATCATATTAGCTTTTTGCCAGGATTTCGCTTGTGTTGACGTTAGCTTCAGCTCGAACCCAAGAGTAAAATTTAACACAGCGCCATCTGTTGTTCATGTATACTGTTATTTGTTTTTGTGTAATTCCACAAAAAACAAGTAACTTTTGTCTATCGAGGGAACTGTGTGCAAAGCAACGACATAAACATAAACATAAAAATACTATATCCTAGACCGTTAAGCAAAACAAAGCGTCCTTCAAATTACACCAATTACGCCCCAGCGGGTTTCGAACCCAGGACCTCTTGCGTAGCACCCAGCTTTTACGCCGCTGCGTCATAGAGGCCGTCATTATGTGTTTTCTATTTCTTACTGAATATACTGCACAAATAATATTAAAAGAAAACAAGTAGTTAATCCTCATGGTTAACTTTACTCATTACCTACTGGAGTGTAAACTAAACGATGGTAATTATATCAATGCGGTGGCAATCAAGCATACGGCCCTCCTGATGGTAACCAGTCAGCTACCACACGTCACGCACGCGTATCCAACCCTGTAAGACATGACTGACGCCAAGGGGGCAGCTGCCCCCATAGTAATAAAATCGTACAGTCATGTGTTTATGCAGTATACATTGACCTTGGACATAAGATTCTTCTATATATGTTGCAATCACAGAAAAAGTCAAAGTCTAAATACTTCATTTGCTTACACAGTAGCTACAATAGATAATTTTTCAGGCCAACATGTCAACTGCCTCTCTAGGCATATGCCCCTTCCCTAGGTGATAGGCTAGGGACGCCCTTGCTGTGAAGCCTTTTACCCCATGCTGTTGTCACGTAGGACTCCACGCTGTTGGTATTAAACAAAATGAACTGGTAAAAAAACGGCCTAACGAATGTATCTAATATAATAATACTTCCGCAAACATATAATGAATGAAGTTGAGTAAAATATATAGATAATTAAATAACTAATATATAATAATTCATTAACTATCTTTTCGAATCGAAATGTCCTCAGTATTGTCCTCAATGTGTACGTATGTGTTGAATGTAAACCATGTGTTATCCTTATCAATTGTTATGTAAGGAAATGAACAGGCCTTGTGTGAGGACGCACGTATGTAGTTACTAAAACAAAATAAGGGCCAATGTCAATAATAGGGCTAGAAAATACTTTGTTTTTTCATAAAATAATGAACTGTACTTCAAGTGTAAGTTTTTAACATAAAACCTACATTCACATTCATAACTCACAGATACTCAAAGAATATGTTAAACACAAAGTCGCTTCCCGCTGTCTGTCCCTAGGTATGCTTCGATATTTAAAACTACACAACGGATTTTAATGCGGTTGTTTAAATAGATTCAATAGGAACATTTATAAGAATATACTACATGCATAATATCCGCGCGAAGCCGGGGCGAGTAGCTAGTATGTAAGTATAACGAAGCACGGGATATTAACAAGGGATATTTCCTAAGTTTTTTTTTATTTAAGGTGATATAAATCAATATATCTTATTATCCACCATAGCCAGCTGATCGGTTTTCCAGTTCAGTGTATCTACCATGAGTTCGTTTTTCTACACATCAGGTAAAAATGATTTTGCGTGAGTAATGTTAATTCATCATCAATCCGTTAGTGGCGCTTTACTTAGATTCATTCAAATTTGTAACTGCAGTCGCAAGCGGCAATCGAAGACAAAACTTATGTTAAGCACACAGAAAAAAACACAAAAATAGGTTATAGTTTAAAAAAACATTAATTGGTTCATTACCTAATTCTACCTTCTTAACAAACAAATTATTTCCTCAAAACCTTAATTAGATGGGAAATAAAAATTCACGAATTAACGAGAAGACCTTTGGAGTCGTCAAACAAATTCGCGGCTATAATAAAACTAAGATCATAAACAAAAAAACATGATTAAAGCGAGCTTTGTAAACACTTCCTCATTTCCTATCTCATACGATTCGCATTTACGGAGACCGTGAACCAACCTTGACTTGTAAGTTATTCTTGTACATCACTTTTGTATTGCAGCATAAGATCTTTGCATTTGATAATGCAGTGTTCGGGCTTTTGATTAGTGATGTCATTGTAAGTAACGAACAACGTTTAATATTTATTGTGTAAGCTTTTGACAAATATTAAATCCCTTGGGCATAATTACCTGTGCTCCTTAAAGGGTTTAAGAGTCACGTTTTCCTCATGATGCTTTTGAATAGAAATGTATTAGGTATAAGTGTAATATATTTTATTTGATTATGTTTAGTCTCAGTGTTACAGGTTGCGAATCTGTCACTGCCCGGTCACAATGACGAACATGGCAGCTAAAATGTAAGGCAACCCGATACTCGAACCATCGCCCTATTGGGTCGGGTCGGTCGGTTAAAATAGGCACGTAAAAAACTGCGCTACCACATATGCAAATTATTGCAAAATGCAAATTATTTTATAAATTTTTTGTCACCACGTGCCGCCGTGTCAGTAAAATTTCGTAATATGAAAATTAAAAAACAAGTGTTAATAAATAACTCGACAAGCTCCATCATAATGCCATTAACATCAAACAACCTGTAACTTATTGTTCGAAATGACAACCAAATCGTATTTTTTCCTCAATACTTATTGATTGATTCTGCTAATAAATCATTTCTTTTTTTCCAAGATCGTAAATAAAATGTCGGAAATGTGAACGAAGCTACAAAATAAATTCAGGGTCAGATAACATTAACATATTGAAGTATAGAGACGTGGGAAAGAATTTAGTAACGTAAGAATTAACAATAAAACTCAACAATGTGATATAATTTAACTCGTGTTATTGTTAAAATTAAACTTGATGATACAGTGACAAGCATTCAAGAAGGTTTGGTGGTCTCTCACAGAAACGCAAAGAAATGTCCATTGCTAATAAAATTGCTGTTGTATGTATGAGTATGTATGACACTTTAAGTTCAACGTCTCTGGATTGAACCCACACTAGATAGAAATACTATTTCATTACTACTTCTGCATCAGTATTATGACGTGTTCTCTGGAGATCACGTATTGCTTGTTTGAGATGCTTTTTCCGTACCTACTTTAAAAAAATATTCATATTTAATATATATGTATGCAGTAATTGTATGTAAAGAAAATTAGTTTCAATTAAACCTTTTTCTTAACTTGAATCGGAAGTTTTAGTTTATTCTGTTTATTTATAAGACATTTAATTGTCAATATAGAAGAAATTTAAAGCAGGATAAAACTACTAAATACGAGGCTGTATGGAATTAATCCTTTGCCTTTTTTATGGGATAAATAAAAAACCATCACTGATTGTCAATATGTTTATTTACAAAATTTTCCCAAAAACAAAATTATCAAATTATTATGTTATCAAAATTATTTATCCTTATTGATAAGCAGGTAAGACGTTACCGTTATTTATTTACGTTAATACCTGAATTAAGTTAGGTAAAAATTATATTTAAATAAATTTTCGTTATAAACTAATACACGTTGAAGATTACAAGATGACTATAAATAATTTTATATAATTATATTTATAGTATTTCACTTATAAAAACCTAATTCAGATTTGATTCATTAAAAAATAATAATAATTTTATGCTTTCCCTGGCAAAGCTAGGTAAGGTCATGATGAGATAGTTTGTCGATGACGTGTAAATTCATATACCTAGGGTTATTTAATTAGATTAATCTGTGTGAATGGTGAGATGTAAACTGAAGCAATACTGGTAAGACCTCGCAATGCACTTGAAGGGATTGGCTCAAGTTAAATCATTGCCTTCGTAACTTGACATTAGCAAAACATTTGTATGTCTTTTAGTTAAGAAATTAACATAATTTTGCGGGATAATGATTTTGGGTCATTCATTTTATTTCGCAGTGTATCTATCTTTGCCAACTACTCTCGAGGGATTACGGCGTTTGTTCAAGTTAACGTTAAGTATGTTTTTTTATTTACTAGGCAAAAACTTAATGAATACATTTCTAACAGACGATATGGCCATCGTGTATTTTCTAGGATAAGAAATCGTAAGTAATATTAAGTACATATATATCGTAAATAAGCCAATACATACTGATTTACTACGGTTGAATTACTTAGTTGAATTAATGGGATTTAGCCAAAAACAGTCATCAAAACTTTTAAAAAGAGCTTGAAGGTGATTTGCAACGCATTTGTATTACCCTAGTGTTGCAAGCCTCTTAATCACTTCTCATTCCCCTATACAAATAAGTAATATAATTAATTAAATTCTTATTAAACGAGTACCTACTCGCGACGCTTGTTTACCATCCTTGGCACCTGTTAAAAAAACATTTTAAAAATGCAACGTAACTTAATTGAGTGCTAATTAAACTATTCAAATTTAATATTAAATTTTAAGAAAAGAAAAACATCCGTTATTTGATTACCTGGGTGGGTAAGCCCGACATTACGTCATTATTATTGACCGTAGCTTCAATAGCCTTGCTTTTAATTAGTATTTTGACACGATCATTATAAACCACGCCTTCGTAATCGTATGAGTTTAAGTATTAAAAGGAATTAGTCACTTTTGGTTTTCAATGTCGGTCACTTCTAAGGTGGTATGAACTAGAATTATGTCACTGGCCATATAAGAACAGGGGACCTTAAAGGCCTGCGCAGACAGGAGACTTTTGTCCGCCGAAGACAAAATTCGCAGAATATGATGTGTTATAATAGTGATTCGATCCTAACTTTGAACTCGTGAATCCATATATCCCGGGTCCCCCATGACTAATTTGACTCATATTCGAACAATTATTTTTGCTTCACTAAACCGCCTACCAAATTTCAATTCCATCTGATCAAGGATATTCGAGTTATCGTCGGACAAACATATACACGTATACACATAAAAACGCCGGATTCCTGTAGTAGACTCTGAGAACTTTCGAGAATCTGTGGTGTGCGTTATTCGATAAAGTTGTAAATCTATTTTGAAGGACAAATTAGTACGGCGGACAAAATTCCCTGGTCAGCGCAGGCCTTAAACCAGTTCCTCTGAAATGTTACAGTTTTTGAATAAGCATATAAAAGTCAAGATGTCTTCCAATAGATTTAATATAAGCACATTCAAATCGTCTTATGTTTTTACTACCACCGGTTCGGAATGCTATTTCTACGGGGTAGATTCCGGAAAGAAACCTCCATAGTTGCTTTTTCTAGATTCAAATACAATAATTTTCTGTTACTAATTACAATTTGTATAACATAATAATTTTAGTTTTTAGTTAATTATTGAATATAAAACAACTATCACTGACAATTTCTATTTCATTAGCTTTTTACGATTACGGGTTGGAAGCCACTGGTTAATGTAACTTGAGTTTCTTCTGTATATATTCTTTTTTTTGATAAAACCAAATAAATCATGTTGATATTATTAGGTGGGTTTCGTGCATTTTTTTTTAATTTAGTGTAAAATGAGATGCGAATACGTAGGATGGCCACAATACAACATGACTCCGCCCGCACGGAGAGTAGAAAGTTGGAAGTGACTGTAAATCAGAGGCTGGTCGACGGTTACCGTCGCTCGTGCCATGAGCACAGTAAGTTGTAAAACTATTAACAGACTATTATAAACATATTAAACATTTCTACATCTGTACCATTTAATGCAACGAACAATTTTGCTTTGAAACCTGAATTTGATTTATGTTATTACAAAAAATTTAAGATATTAAATTAAAATGAATATACCTAGACTCACATTTACAGTTGAATAAATGGAAGAATTCAAGAGTACAAAGCACTTTATCCGCTGGAATTGAACCAGGGACCTATGGCACGGCGTGCATCATGAATCATGAGAGAAACTATCTATCAGTTTTTTTTTAAAACAACATCATGGTAAAACTTTCATTCATCTGATGATACCGCCGCAATCGTCCACGCTTATTTATTTATAAATAAGCAAATTCATGTACCAAAAGTTTTATTGTAATTTAATTTTGTACGAAATATGTAATTAATGTGTTTTTTTTTAATTTTGTAGCTATGACAATCAAAAATTGACATTGTTTGAATTATAACCATTATGTTTGTAAGGTCTTAATAGAGCAGCTCTCGGAGAATATAATTTATTCTAAACATCTATGTACTGTACCCGTCTCAACAATTAAATATTACTATGTCTATGTATGTATATAGTTATAAATTACAACATAAATACTCCAATCCAAAATGACTGCCTTCTGTGTCCTGCCAATTTCTCTCTATCATGAGTTCGAATAGTTTTTCTACAAACCAGGTAACATAGATTACTGCAGTGATTTTGTATGAGCAATTTTAATGCTTCATCAATCCGTTAGAGGCGCTTTACAAAGATTCATACAAATTTGTAACTGCAGTCGCAAGCGGCGATCGATGGTAAAACTCATGGCTGTTGTAATGCATTTAAATTTAACATGCTATAATATATAAGTTTTCATTATAGCTGCCGTGTGTGAAGCACCTTAAGAAGAAGCTGGCCGACCTTGTTGTAAATAGGTCAGGAAACGTGAAAACCAGTTCCATTGGCGTAATGAAGATCATGGCCTTGCATGGAATCGAACTCAGACCCCGACCAGCAACGGAATAGGAAAGACTATTGGTTTACGGCTATCACACTGTAAAAGGCCGGAAGCGTGGGATCTTATAATTCATCGTTTTCGATTTTTTTTCCACTGTTTAAAATAAAACTCAAAATAATTGAACATATGGACTTACCTTGTGTAAAATCATCTGCATGTAAATATTGATGTTCACAAATTAATATATTTTATTTAATATTTTTTATTCGAATAGACTTCAAGTAAGTGCTTTTAAATCATCTTTTTAAAATACCACCAAAATCCAGTCACAAACCGTAGCTGCTTTTACAAAATAATTAATAATAATAACAAATATAACGATCCTTAAGGAATACTTGTAATGATTTTTCTATGGTTTGGAACAAAAAAAAACATATGATATAGAATGGGAAAACATACGTTACTTTAATCATATGCAACACTAGAGGTATCATGCGTGCGTTGCTGGCACTATATTACCCTAAAATCAAGCAGGTAAATTTCACTTGCAGGGATGCAAGGTGATGTTTTTTTACTTTGATAGCACTTTATTGGATTGCAATTTAATTTTAAAAACTCGCTAAGTTCGGTCACCTCGCTCAAAGTATTTATGTCACTGTGATACTTCCTTGTTACATTATTCTAATTCTGTTCCATACCACTTAACATTGAGTGCAGCTACAGTCACTTGCGAAAGTTATTAAAAGATTTATTTAAATAGAAAAAATAAACTTTTAATTTTAATAATGGCAACACAAATTAAATAAACTGCACTTAATTGATGCGGTGTAAGTTTCGTAACAGCTATCGCGAGTGAAGCCGTGAGACACGATTAGTCAAGGTGAACCCGGGTCAGATTGTACCCACTTTCCACTGGCAAGGTCAGACGTTACTGAATTTATTAAAAAAAAAATGTCAAACCGTGATGAAGTGCAAGGATATTCCTATTATCATTTAAAAGTCGTCCAAATTTTAACAACCCATATTTAGGTTTATACTTCTTTTATACTTTTATACTATCTAATATCTTACATACTATATGTATCACTATTCATTTTTTTTTCTTTGTTCCTACTATTGTGTTGTATTATACTGTGTTTGTAACCTTTGTAAATGTTGTGTTCGTCTATTATAGGCATATACATCCATATGTGTTATTTTATATATTTGAGTTATGTACTTGCTGTAAAGGTCCCTAAATAAAAAAAAAACTTTTTAAAGATTAGTTGCAATATGTTATCTGCAAATATTATTTCTTCAATAAATTAAATCTGTTCAACCCTTAATTTCTTGCATCAAACAATATTCGAAAACTGCTCACATTTGGTCACAGGTAACCCCAAATTGTAGGGTTTTAAAAATATTTCAATTGTACAAAAGTAAATAAAACTTTGTATTTATTTAATTGCATTATTAATGTTATAATAATTATATGAATAACAAAAATAATGCCTAATTAAACAAAATTGATTGATAACTTAATTTTTTGGACTTTATTCATATATAGTGGTCAAAGCTAAAATTAAATATTATTGGCCATAAATTTTGCCAGTATTCCTAAGAGCAAGTTCTTGTGCGAAGGGCTAAGATAAACTCTTTGTATCTAATATATACTTATACTTAATGTAATAAAATAAGACCCTATTATAAGACTGTGTAAATGACAACAATAACAAAAAAATTATAATAACTTTTATTTACAATTTCTTTCAGATCTTTTACAATTACCTTTGCCGAAAATAAATAAGCACTCAAAATAAAATACAGTGTTGTGCTGATGTAACCAGAAAGCAATTGGCATTGTATAATTTAATTTAAGAGTTAAATAAAAAAGAAAAGCACCGAAGCACACATCGAGTAACTCGATAGCACCTCACACACTTACAAAATTATAATAATCCTACATCACAAATATAACTTATAATTAACAATAGAAATTCAATGGAAAATTACTCAACATGGCGCGACTGACTTATTAAATTAATGACTTAATTTAAATTGTAATAAAATGATGTGTTATATGAGATGTGTCTCGCCAAGTCGCGTCGACGCTATTCGTTTTGCTTCAAGTAGGTTGGTTAGAGCATTGCTTGGTTGGTTGGTTGGTACGAGTAGCAGAGCGTGCGTGTCTCAACACATTATTATACTTTTACTTAGCAGCGATGGATTTATGTAAACTTTTACATAAATCCATTGGCCGTTACTTACGTAACGCGAAATACCAAAACCGCGTTTACGCTCTGTTATCCCTCCATTACTGTAATCAAGTTCATCTTTACAATCTCTCTGCTCGAGTCTACGATCGCTCAAAATGTCGATTTTGTTTTATATCATTTTGTGCTCACAACTCTGACATAATACCGACGCAAACTCAACGGCGACGCGCGCGCGATCCTCGCAATAAATACGCGGTAATAAATTATTACAATAAATTACAAAACTTTAAATCTTACATCTATAAACACAGCTGTACTTATCCTACGTAGGGAACATTCGGCGTTTGGGACGAAACGGAAATCAAAAGACATCGACGCGCGCCGGCCCCGGTGACTCAGTGGCAAGCGAGTCGCCACATTCCAACTTGAGATTTCCATTTTGCCCCCCGTCTCCGCGACAAAAGACAACTTATGATCTAAACCGCGGAGCGTAACACACGCAATCACATCAGCGATTCATCATCGTTTCGCTTCCTCGTACAAAATAGATTAAAAACTAGCGGCCAGAACGTGAAAGGCAGTTATCCAACATGATTAGAAAGGAGTCACGGTCGACGGGCGCTTTCTAGCGCGAATACAGCGCGAGGTCCGAGATTCTGCGTTGCCTTGCGGCCGCGTGGAAGCCCCGCGTACCGTCCGGAGCGCGCGGCTCGAACCGCGGCGCGCACGACAGCCGCCGCGCTCCGCCGCCTGCAGCGCCAACTGCACCGCCGCCGCACTCCGCGCCCGACAGCGAGCAGCCCGACAGCCGCCGCGCCAGCCAGCCCTCGCCGCTGCCCGTGCTGGCCTGCGACGAACGCCGCGACCCGCAGAAGAACGACACGCCAGAGTCCGAGCTGTGACTGCACGTGGACGGCCGCCGCGGCACCCACGTCTGGATCTCCGGCGAACGCGGTGCGAAGAACCCGCTCGAGTTGCGGCGCAGGTACGGGTTACCGTACCGATACTCGTACTCCGCCTCGGAGCCGCTGCAGCACGACGAGTACTCGCAGTCGTGGCGCCGCACCGCTGGCCGCCGCATAGGTGCTTTCCTTTTAGGCTCGCGCGGCACTCCGTTCAACTCGTACACCTTCATGCCCTCCTCATCGGGGCCTTGCAACCGGAGCGCCTCCCGGGCGGCCTCCGACTCGGTGAACTCCACCAAAGCACACACACAGTTAACCAGGCTCGGGTTCTTGTTGAGGAACTGCCTGACGTCAGCTGGGACCGGGTTCCCGGGGCGCAGCACTCGCACGAGCGCGATCTCCCCGCAGGGCGCAAACAGGCGCGACACGTTCTCGACGCTCGGCCGCTCGATGGGCATGCGCACGGCCACCACCGTGCGCGACGGCGTGGTCTCATCGTACGCTGGCAGCGGCTCCACACGCCGCAGCTTAGTGCCAGCCTCGTTGATCTCCAACTTGGTGGACCCCTTGAGGGCCTCCGCGACCACCCTCCAGTCCTTGGTCAGGTGCTTCACGCGTTTGAAGCTGGATATCAGCTTCAGAGAGACGTAGCCCTCCTTGTTCCTCCGGACATGTTTGAGCAGGAAAGCGTCCTTGGTGATGTTAGCATCGGAGAAATAGAACTCGACTTGCGTGACGATCCTGCCAGCTAGTTCATCGTCGGGAGGTGTGTAGGGAGGGTCCTGCGGGTCTGGAGCGACCTCGCATCCGGAATCCTTGCCGGCGCCGGAGCCCGCGTCGGAGGCGGAGTCGGAGAGGTCGGCGTGGTCGTCGGTGGAGGGCCGGCGGTCGAGGGTGATCCCTTCGTCTTCGTGAGTGGCCTCCATGTCGCGTCGCGTGTCGGCTCTAGTACATCACAGCACGTGAGAGTCGGTCGGTAGCTCGGTACGGACTGCGGGCGCGCGGCGTTCGACGCCATCTTTTATAATATCGGGGCTGATGCACCCGCGGGCTGGAGAGAGGCGAGGAAGCACTCACACCGCGCGGGATGTGTCGCGGACGTTTGTTTACTATCTCGATACAGGTTATCTCCGCGAATTACCTACTACAAACAAAACGGTCAAAACTTCACACGCCAACATTATCATAATCTAGAAACGAGATGGGCGTGATGCGTGCGTTGAATATTACACAAAAAAAATTAAGCGCTTCATGTACAGTAGGGCAATGAGCGATAATATTAGCATTCAGACTTGCATGATAAGATAACCTATTGCATGACTGTTAACATTACAAAGGATGAGAAATAGTATCTCAGGTACATTACAAATAATTATTTTTGTAATTAGAGAATTGTTTTTTCCTTCACGTAAACGCAAAGAAGTAAGGGCGTTACCGAATAACTAACTAATTGCTAATTGTCGCAATTAATGAACATGATCGCGATCATAATTAACTTCTTAAACAGACTATAGACAACATATCCTTTTATTTTTATTATATGCTGTTGTTGATAATCCTTCATATCAAAATAGTACGATACGAGTCAATGGGTTCGATTCCTAGTAAAGAAAACGTTTGTTTTGCATTTTTATTTTATTATATCATTAGCAACCTATTGTTTAATTTACTTTGACATTCATTTGTTTATTTTGTTTCCTTCATTATTATTACCTTATAACTTAAAATGAGGTGTTTTAATTCATTTATTATTTTTATTGCAATATTTGTTAAATCCGAGATCCTTTCATAAATAAATACCCACTAAAATTGTAAACAAAACTTTTCTTATTGTTATCTTTCTTTCTTGACTAAATATTTAAGATATCTTGGCTTTACCAGTTTCAAACTTGGTGTTTGGATAGTTGGAGAGTGATGGATAGTATTTGATTTTGATTTTCCAATTCAGGAAATACATGGTCTATCTAATCTATACTATATTCAATAGAGTCTAGGTTACTTTTCTATAAAATATAGTCCTGAAAAGCCATACAAAACAAGTTAAGCTACGTGACTTTAATTATAAGATTTAAGATCCTTTTCTCGCAAATAATTTATATGTAAAGATTCTTTAATAACGTTACATTATAAGCAAAGCATTTACAAAGTGCTTGCGTCATTTTTTTACTGTAATTTGAGGAATGGAGACTAACGCACTATGTTTCTAAGACGACTTTGGTCATATGTTGTATTCTAACCATAAAACATTAAATTGGTATCACGCAAAATTAAGTAATTTTTAGTTAATTACATTTACAAAAAACCTACAACATAAATTAAATAAAAATGAAAGTCAATTATCTTTACCCCCGCAAATTCAAATTACTTAGTAAAAATTGGTTCATGTAACTTATTAAATTGTACGTTATTTTTGTCTTAATTATTATATAGATTATATACATATAATTCTTCTATATATTTGTTTGTCTCCTCCTTAACGAATGGACCGATTTGTATGAAATGGTATGGAAGTGTCATTGGGTTCCTGGATGGTATGAAAATACAATGGGACTCGGTTTGTGGCGCTGCTGTTTCCGGCTAATAACTGAAGACGGCTCGAAGTTCAGCCGGGACAGCTAGTAGATTTATAAATAAAAAAATAAAGTAGTAATTTTAAGACAGCATTCTAAGCGTAATACATAATGTATAGTAAGACAGTGTTAATACAACCGCTCAGTTATCCTGCCACTGCGTTTTTCGCTCGCGTGCGTATCTTTTCACAAGTTTCAGTAAATGAGATTACAGCCGGCGGTCCGGTCACCCCACATTGTGTAACCACACACTAATTAGATTTAAGTTTTCCTAACCACAGCTTAAACTAGTATTATTCAACTGTTTGTTATTTATTGTGATACGTAACGGTCGGTGAAACGAACTACTTAACTTAATTATTACAAAATTTAAATAAATACAGAACGAGAATTAAACGCTACTTCACAGTTTTAAATTTTAAAATTGAAATTGAATCATGAACAACTGCAACTTACCGAAGTGAAAACATTGGTAAAAATGACCTTAATATTAAAATTTCCTTTTCAGTTAATAAATTCGGCACAACATACAAAACATTTGTAGTATCAAAGTCAAAATGTAAATAAGCAGATACATAGACTTAAAGTCACTAATTATTAAAAATAGTACATATTGTAATATGCTTTATGTAAAGGTAATTATAGTAGCTTCAAATTAATTTAAAACTTAAATATTTATGAAAAACTATTGTAATTCTTTGAAAAAAGCAACTACGGAGGTTTCTTGCCGGCTTCTTCCCTGTAGATAGCATCCCGAGCCGGTGATAGAATAAAAAAAGTATTTGAAAGCACTTATTTTGAGTCTATTTAAATAAATGCTGACGTAAAATATTTAATTTACTAGACGCCTCAGCTTCATTTGATCAATCATTTTTCTCTTAGATTTTTAAAATATTTCCTTACTAAAGTATCCTACCAATTTTTGTGGTAGCTCAGTTTGTTACGTACCTTGACAGGTCGAGAGTTCGAGTCTCGGGTTCCCGCAAGATGTAGCTGTAATGGCGACAGATTCTCAACCTGTCACACTAGGATTCTACATGATCTGTAGCACCTCTGCAAACCCCTCTCGATGTAATATGGCGTGACTGAGTGAGTTTACGTTATGTCAGCTTATTAGACTAAACTTTAGCTGTGCATCAATCAAGACAAACGATTTTTATAGGTAAATATAGTTTAAGCTTGATCTTTAGATGGACAAAGTAATAGCCAATAGCTTGTAGTAGTTTGTCAATGTCTTTGTGACTCAGAATGGGCGTTGTTATGATTTAAAAATTGCATGCGAAAATGAAGACCGCTTCGCTATTTTAATTCGATGGATTTGCAAATCAGTTCGGGATCTTAGATAATACAGTTCAACACGCAAACTGTCAACGAATCTATAATTACCTGGCTGTTATTCTGATTTCTTGGTATCGTTTTAGGGGCCCGTCAGTGAAAACGGCGTGTAGGGAACCACAAGTTATTGTTACGTTTTTATTACTTTAAACAGAAAACAGTCAAATTTAATTGTAAAAATAAAATCACAAACAGGTAGTATCACATCTATGTGCGAAATCGTCTGGCTCGGTACCACTTACCCTACTTTCTATTTCCAACGTGAAGTAGTTTGCTGTTTTTCTGTTTAAAGCTTTTGAGAGCCAGTGTAATTACCGGCACCAGAGGTATAACATCTTTACCTATATATTGGCAACGCTTTGGCGCTACTCTTGGCGTTCTAACTAGACATCAAGGGCTTTTTCGTGTCAATAGCCGGCGGTATCACTTTCCATGAGGTGAACCGTCTGCTTGTTTTCATATGATGTCGTTCAAAAAAATTGTAAGAACCTAATTTCTAATTAAATCATCGCCTAAAAACAATTTTATTAAAGCATTTCGTAAGTATGGATTATTTTTTAAATAGATACTTATTTTTTATTATTTTTAACCCCTTATATTTTTAATTTTAATTATATAATATATAATATAAAGTACGGAACCATCGTTAGAATCATAACAACTGATTATATATTTAGAACCAATAATTTGTCAATTCATAATCGCAATCTTTTATTTAAATAAGCCACAACATTTTTAATATTCTTCACAGTTAATGTCAAATTATTTAATAAGTAGGTACATATTCAAATTACCCATTTATTTTATGTTAATTTACTGTCGGACAAGTTATAAACAACTTTATATTTAAATAATTAATTTGATTTGTTCCAATTTTTTATCTTCTTCTTCTGCATTATATAATGTTTATTGTTACCTTTTATTAATTTGTCTAGTATCCTTAAATTCTTATTTATTATATAAACTGTTACATAAAGGGCAATACCATTGCCAAATATAAAAATCGAAATGACTTATTCTACATGACACCACTCTAGAGTCATGTTTATAATAAAAAAAAAATTATATGATTATGGTATGGTATAGACTTCTTACATTATTTCATTTTAATTCATTAATAAATAACCACATCACGAAACACACATTGACTCAGCCCTGCACTAGGTCAGTATCGTAAGAACTTGTATCGCAGGTGCTAAGCAACGATATGGTATATACTAAATAAATAAGAATACAACATCCAAGACCGGTAAGCGAAACAATGCGTCTTGCAAATAACACAAAGTCCCGCCCCCGCCGGGATTCGAACCCGGAACCTATAGCGTAGCAGTCGGCTGTTTACACCACTGCGCCACCGAGGTCGTCATTCACATTTTATTGAATAGTGTGTAATTTAATTATTATTATTACTGTAGTTGAGATCTCCCGTGTTATAACAATAACAAAAAATTTTTAATTATATCATAGAGTATTAAAGCTTATTATTATTATTTTTAATTCACTAAACACCTAAAAATTAAACATTTACAAGAAACATTAAGCTTGTTCCATGCCAATAAAGGTTTAAATTTAAATTAAATAAGAATTATGATAATCCAAAACTAATCGCTACTATCTTGAGTTTAAATGTAACTGTACAGAAAGTTTGGATGTATGAGTGTGTATATGTTTGGATGTATGAGTGTGTATATGTTTGGATGTACGAGTGTGTATATGTTTGGATGTATGAGTGTGTATATGTTTGGATGTATGAGTGTGTATATGTTTGGATGTATGAGTGTGTATATGATTAAGAAATTAAGACAATATATATAAAATTTATCACTTAAGTAATTTGAGATCACCTTTTTAAATGATTTATTGTGGAATTAACATATATAACCGACTTCAATAAAGGCGCAGTTTATATTTTTGATGGTATCGGTTTTCTTATGTACCATCAGCGCCGATGTCGTTTCCAATTTTTTTCGTTGATCTACCTACATCTTATTTTTTATTATTTTAAAATAATAAAACGGGTATGCACCCAATTACATTATTATTTATACCTATTAAATACACATCATTGTGAATTCAATTAAAATTAAACAAATACACAAAAGAAAAATACAATTGGACTATAAATTAAGTTGTAGCAAATACACAATAATAACAATATTAATAATCAATAACATTAACAGAAACAGATCGTCATACATTCTCACAAAGCTTTAAACAGGCATTCATCAACGACTCCCATCCATCCGCAAACACAACAAGCTCAGGATAGGCAGCCAGGAGAGAATTGAGGGCGGTATATTTTATCCGACTGCAAGGTAGGGTTTTGTTTTAAAACCAATATTTCTACAAATAATTAGTTGGTTAACTTTCTACTAGTTTTTATTTTACTGTTTATTACATAATTGTTAACTCAATAAACTCGTAAGTTTTGTAGTGGGTGTTACCGGTACATATCGTAAATGCTATCGGTAATTGGATATGACACAATTTGGGTGACCCAATACTTACGTTGGATCTCTTGAAGGGTTTCCTCGGACTTTGTAAATGCCAGGTGTCATGGGCAGGCCCTAGTTTTATATAATTTTTCCTATACTTAATTGAAAACACATGTGACCTAATTGACAAGGGGTCACGCCATTACCACGCTTGGCAATCATTTCGTTATATTTTTTCAACGTTAATCAATCAATTGATTTTTCATGAACATATTGGAGTTATTGGGACGGAACTCAAATTGTATCAGTTTTGAGTGCCAAAATTCAATACAAGTGTGTTTTCCTTTTTATCGCGTTTTTTAGAACAAAAATATAGAATACGTGATATAAATAAAGGTAACCTTGAAGCATCTTGTAGTCTCCGATTTTTTATCAGTTTTTTTAAATAGTTGCTTTTCCGTTTATCAGGAAACGATAGCCGTATTTGTTTAGCCACGTCACCTGCCTCGGTGGCGCAGTAGGCAGCGCGTAAGTCTCATAATCTTAAGGTCGTGAGTTCGATCCTCACCCGGGGCATATCTTTTTGCTTAAAATTCGAATTATTTTGTTTAATAAATATCGTTGAACCATGTTGCTTTATTTTATTATTAAATTTTGTAAGCCAGCAGGTAACAATGGCAAGATTGTCAATGTGTTTGTGTAATTGTTCATCCAATTAATAAATTTGGTTGTATTAAATAATTAGTAATACCATCAAGTTAATTATAATATTTGGCGACGAGGAAAACGAACCACGTTTAGTGTAAATAAAAATATGTAAAAACCATAATATATAAAATTTTATGACTCCTGTCAAAATGGAAGTAGAAAATAAATATGGTTAACCTCAAAGTGATGCGTAAATTTATGTAACTAAGCTTCTTTTCATAAAAACAGGAAAAAAAATCTTAAAAAGTAAAAAAAACTGGAAATGTGAATCCATGGAATAATGTCATTGCATACAGACTTCAAATTTTTGACTTTTATCAATACGAATACTGTTTCTTATCGCTAATATATATGTCTAGATTAAGAAAGGTAACAAATTCGATGTACAATCAGTCAATTTATAAAGCAAACTACTTTTTAAAAATAATTTATTGAATTGGTGCCCTTGGGGTTCTAAGACATCAAGGGCATCGTCCTGTCAATAGTCGGCGGTATCACTTTCCATCAGGTGAATCGTCTGCTTGCTTGCCCGTGATGTTGAATAAAAAAAATATCCACATACGCAGACTTATTAATTAAATTAATTCTATAAATAGCTAAGATAGTGTCAAGACAATAGGTTTAAATGAGCCGTGACACTTATTTATAAATAATCTTAATTCAGACAACGTTTACTGCGGCAAACCCTACATATGAGACGACAAGGCTATTGTATAACAATGCGCTTATCATTAGTTTTCTACACGTCAGATACAATAGATTACTACAGTGATTTCTAATTTGTAACCTAATCCCCCTTATCTTCTATCCCGTAGAAGCGCATAAGACCCGCGTTTGTAAAATGACAATAGAACTTATAATTTAAAAAAATGATTCGACCACCGCTATTAAAATTTAAAGCGGGGAAGATACCAGCAAGAAACCCAAGATTCTATAATATTTACCTAGATGAATTTATAGCTAATTCTGTACTAGATATAGTAAATAAATACATAGTTAAGGTTCATTGGCCAATGTTTTTCTTCAGGTTCCTAAGAGATATTAAATAAGCCATTTAATATTTATATGCGTCAAATTAAAGCTTTATAATAAGCTGCGTTTAACGGATTAAATACTCGCTTATAATAATTTATTGTGTAACTTTAGTACTTTTGCAGCGTTAAAAAATAATATCACAGAAGATATATAGTATAATAAAAATGTACATAAAACATAATCTCTTTGTTGTAATTTCGGAAATACAAGTAAAGACTGCATATCCACCAGTGTTCATCAAACCGACTCGCTACATAATAGGCACATAGGTCGTGTACACAGGTCAGTATATTTCAAGTCATGCTCATGACCTAGAACTGCCTGCAGGAAATGACCTCTACTCTCACACGAACAATATTATGTATCCTTTATACGACTGATTCATGACACATTTTCCTACGAAAGGACAGAGCAACAAAAAACCGTCCATGCACGAGTCGGACTCGCATACGAAGGGTTCTGACGCTAGTGATCCAGGCCCCACCAAAAGCCTCTGTAGTTCATTGGATTTCTGTCCTTTGCGTTTTTAAAACGTCGTCTATAACGTCGTCGCCAGTTTTATAAGAGTCTGTATAAAAATACAGAGGCTTTGACTGTCTAGCCCCCATAAATGTCACCATAATTTTTTTATTATCTGTAAGCGTTACCGATTGCGGAAAATTGTATTCGTCTAATGAAGCTGGATCCGTAACTGGTTCTGTAACATCTACAACTGTTTAGGTCGAACACAAAACATCGAAATATCATGATTCTGTAATGGAAATTTAGAAAATTAAACAAATCAAAGGCCCCTTTATTTATTTTATTCTTCTTTAACAATTTTTTATTAATTACCGAAATGCATATTTATTTAATGTAACATTAATATACACCGTGAAAACAGCTATTTACTTATTATGTTTCATCAGTACGAGTACATAAAGACTGATGTGCCACTGTAAGACAGGTGGACGAACGGATGCAGGACGGCGAAGGCTTAATAATTGACCCGTTGGCTACGGAACCCTGAAAATGTTTATTTCGTATGACAACTGAAATGTAGCTAAACAATCCGATATAAAAATAAAACTTATACAGTGGGTCAGATCGCGTTTAAGTTTGTTTTTAAAATCGAGCCTTTTTGCCTTTCCTGCTCCAAATAAGTCTCAAAAATAGAATGCATTTATAATTAATACTCATCTTGTAATCAAACTTCTGTGAAATAGTTGAAAATTCCCACGAAAATGCATTCCGAATGCGCGAGGCATTGAAAATGTAAATAGAAACGTCTAGAAATGTTTATTTGTATGCGTGCGTCTGTCTGTTTGTCCTTATTTCCTTCCGGACTCACACTTGGCATTGAAACTGTCACTTCTGGCGGAATTATAAATGGCAAGATGCACTGTACATAGGACAACTAGCATTGGCGCTAGTTATCTTACTACAGAAACATTTCATACTAACAAATTTAGTTTCATGTACTACCGCAGCGCTTTGTTTGTGTTCTCAATCGTCCACTATAATTTGAACTCTACGTCAATAGCTACATTAGAAATTGAACTTTACTGCAAAAGATTAAGGTTCATTAACTGCCATATAAAGCTTACGCACGGTCATGTTAGGTTGGTATATAAAAGCTTTGCATCATTGATTATACTTAGAAGATGTTTGTAGGACATTGCGTTGTTAACTTGTTTACAAATACAAATTACAACGTTTAAGGATGTTTTTTCCATAATTTTTATTTAAAACAGTGCTGTTGAGTTAAAATTTGAAATGAATGAAAATGTATTTGAACACATGCACAAACTCACACCGTAATCCGTCGAGAGGGGTTGGCATAGGTATTAAACATTTCGCATGTTTATGTTGAGTCCCAGTGTGACAGGTTGTGAATCTGTCGCCACTATCAGGGCACAATGAGGAACATGGCAGCTACAATGTACGGCAACCCGAGACTCGAACCCTCGATCTATCGGGTCGGGTGGGTCGGTTAACCAAGGCAGGTAACAAACTGAGCTACCACGTCCACCTCTATGTACCGCGTCATGTATTTGAAACTTTATTAAATTATAATTAATTCCATAATCGTTTTAACTTTCAAGATTCAAATTAGCTGAATTCTCTCGATTAGCTAAAATGATTTTTATGTTTACACTAGGGTGTTCCAAATTTAACGCATGACTTGAATGAATACCCAAAGTATTTTTCTAGCATGATCGTAAATAGATGGAGATAATTGTTGGAGAGTGTTATTTTGTTTTACATAATGAGGCTAACATTGTTTTAAAAACTAAATAGAAAAAAAGATAAAAATATTAATTTTCGCTATTGAAGCTTTAAGTTTATCAAGTACGACCAAGTCATTTTTTGTCTAGAATTAGTTGTTTTAGACTAACCTACAACCATAGACAAGAAATATTTTTTAAATAAAAATTTATGTAAATGACATTACAATGACTCGAGCACAAGGAAATGTAATTTCAATACATTTTCATTTACTGTTGGCGTTAACGCTTTCAGAAAAACGGTTCTTCTCTAAGGGGGCTAAATCAATGTTTTAAAAAAGACGCTCTGCTTTAAAAAACTCAATAAACATTATGCATTTTTTTTTTCACCTTACAATTTATAACTTTTATGATTTAAGTAATACCGTCACATTTTGGCTATTAATAATTTTTGAAGATATTTGAAGGTAGATCGTCTGGGTTGGTACCACCCTCCTTTCTATTACCAAAGTGAAACAGTTCGCTGTGTTTCGGTTCGAAGGATTGGAGAGCCAGTGTTGGTGTGTGATTACTGGCACGAGAGGTGTAACATCTTTACTTTAATATGGGTAACGCATAGGCACCGCCTTTGCATGTACGACCTCAGAGTACCATGTTTGCTCATGGCGTTCCAAAATTCCACAAAAAGAAAGGCCAACTAAACTGAATGTAGTAATACATACCTAAATCTATGTACATACAACAGTGCCGTGAATAGATCTTACAGTATGAATCGATCACTTAACAAGATCCGAGGCACATCGCCATACAATTTGTAACACGATTCGTGATGAGATTATTGTCACGAAAGCTTAGATCTACACGGATATACAACTAAATAGAATTAATCCATTTGATTTGATCAAAAACCCAAGATTAAAAGACATTTTTTTCATTACTTCATCAAAATGGAAACTATTTGCACGCTCATGCAACAACCTAACCTGTTTGGACAAGTTCTTAAGTTGTACAGCATAAGGATTGATATTGCACTTGTTATGTGAAGCTTTATGTAGCCGTCTGTACTTTCAGCATTTAAATTCCATAGTAGTTCTAATATCAATAGGTTTTAAAATGCCCTTGTTATGACACACAAAACTATCAGAAATGGATATTTGTTATTTTACTTTCTCATTCACTAATCGATGTTACTCGATAGTAATTAAAATAAGTAATTATAAATATATATATACGATTATCTTTATGACTTTATGATATGTGTGGGGTGGTGTAATCTCTTAGTGAATTTTTAACCGTGAATCTTTTCGACAGCACCGCGCGTTCAAAAGTGGTCCTTTGAGCCGAAAAAAATTATAAAAATCGATTTTCCTTGATCGCAATCCGCTGATCTAGCCTACCGATCGATCAACACACATGTGCAATATTTGCAATACTTCTTTAAGTTATTGATCCGTGTCCTACGGCATGATCACTCGGTATACTTGACCGAAATACAGCGGCATTGAACCGGGCGGCGGTATTCAAAAATACATATGTATTTAACGCTATCATTTACTGCTGTGCCATGTATGAGATTATTTAATTGAAGGGCTATTCAGAATGTTTATACACTAAGCTTTCTTTGTTTATAGTGGATGCTAGAAGATACACCTTTGACAGAAACTTCAATACTGAAAAAACAATAATAATAAAAGTACTTAAACTTCGGGTGGATTCGGTCGAGGGTTCGAGTCTCGGATTGCCGTGAGTTCTAGCTGCCATGTTCCGGATAGTGGCGACAGATACGCAACCTGTCACACTGGGACTCAAAGTAAAGATGCAAAATGCGGTGTGTAACACCTCTGCAAATCCCTCTCAAGGAAATTACGGCGTGGGCTTCTGTTATGATGTTAAGTTAAAGTAAAATAAATTATAAGCAATCTTATAGAAGACCAAAGGTATTATTTAATTGTCTTAAAGTAGTATTTTCTTCTTTAAAGTCAATATTATTATTCAAATAGACTTAAAATAAGTACTTTTAAATCGTCATCTTTTTATACTACCACCGGTTCGAAACGCTATTTCTACGGGGAAGAATCCGGCAAGAAACCTCCGTAGTTGCTTTTTTCAAAATAATTAGGTACAATAAATTAATTTCTATTACAATTTGTAAATAAAATACAGTTTTCTATTTGTAAACTAAATTTTTCTATTTTCCTGAACCTTTATGGTCGATTGTCCTTTGTTTCATACGTTTCGGCTCTTGAAGGGTTTATTTATGCTAGAAAACTTATTCGAATGGAATTTCACACAATTTTTTGGTATTTAAATTTAAATAATTTTCAATAAAACGCACAAAATTAATATAAATTGTCTGTATAATTTTGTCATATATTACGATCATCAAAGAACACCGCTCCTTTGTAGTGATATTTTGTTGAAAATTACTGTTCTCGTTATTATTTACGATTAAAATATGTTAAAAGTATGATTTTGGAGGTCTTCAATTTTCATTTCATATCTACTAAGTTTTTAATGTCCTACAAAAGGAAACAAAAGTAAGATTTTCATGACATCAAGTTTGATAATTATATCTGTTGTTTTAGTTTTATGAGGTTCCATTTTTAATTCACCTAAAATAGGCGCCTATAGTAAAAAAAGATTCGAAAATATAATTAGATATCTACCTACTGTAAACACATTTATTTAAAGTATTATATGAGCACTGCACACAATAACGCTCGAACGCCTTGCCGGTAATTCGAGCCGATTAAAAACAAATTTATCAGATTAAAAAACAAGTATGACATGTCACATTGGCCCAGAATCGATATTTACACTCAATGCCGAAATACATAAGGTCAGTAACTTGGTGAACTTGGGTATTTGAGCCTGAGAAAGTCACTTTAAATTTGCCACTGACAAAAACTTGAAATAGTCTGACAAATGTTGCAAGAAATTGCTTTTTAATATGAAATAACCTTTTATGTTACCTAGCTTCTTAATTGTACTAGGCACAACCACTACTGCAATGCCTGTTTAGCAGGATCTATTAGGGTTAGGATCAGTTGCGTAATTACCGTTCGAGGACCTTAGCACATGAATTGTGGCCCATTTTCTTAATAACTTGGGACTTTTTTTAGATCTTTTTGTCAATTAATTCCAGTCACCACGAACAACTTTTTTCGATGGAAACACTCAATCATTTTTGTAGCACTTTATTTCAATAAAACTTGCCATGTGCATTGGGGGCCCCCTGAGTTTTGTGACATTATGGTAAACACGGAATTGCTTATGACTCTCTCGGGCTGGGAGCTCCACTTCCGCCTGGGGGCCCGTGGCTTTCGACGCCATGATTCCATACGCCTTATTCCTTATACTTACCTTACCTTTTAGCTGATTGAGTTTCTAAAGTTCTCAGTACCTACGGCGATTCTTCTAGCTGAAATCGCGTTTAACATGTGATACCACAAAAAAGGAGGTCGCTAATATGCATAACAAAAGCTTTTTTACAACATTCTTAATAAAAAAAATAAAGTTTTATATTTCTTTATTATTTAATATTTTAATACCGTTCTCATACAAAAACCTCAGACGATATGACGCCATGCTGTTTTTAATTAACTCGGGTGCATTAAAGCTCTCCTTGATATTCTTAACATTAATAAAGTTTTTGCATAAACGTAAAAATATTAATTGCATCGACCATAACAATTATAAAGAGATGAGGACTTGATAAAAATAAGGTTACACAGAGGAAAATACGGCGTTTAAATATATTCTGCGAATGTGATCACTTTTGCTTGACCTTCTCTGTATTATGTGGCACGATTTTTTGTACTCTTATGTAACAAAAAGATGACCTTTTATGTACCTATAGATACATACATTACTTTGACGGCCTCTGTGGCTTTGTGGTGCAAACAGCCGACTGGTACGCTAGAGGCACCGGGTTCGAATTCTCGAATCCCGACGGGGGCGGAATTTCATGATATCTGCAGGACGCATTTTTTTGCCTACCGGTCTTGAATGTTGTATTCTTATCAATGAAGTTTATATGATATCGTTGCATAACACCTGCGACACAAGATTCTTTAATCTGACTGTGGGGCTGAGTCAATGTGTGTCTTGTGATGTAGTTATTAATTTAATATATAAAATATTTTTTGGTGAACCCCCATGTTTGGATTTACCTGTAAACGTGAAAGTTGTGAATATGCTGGGTGATTAAACACTACATTAAGTGATTGGTTCTGAAGAAAAGTTTGTGTTCTTACAAGTGAATAAGGTTGCCAGTACGATTTGATGATGTCGCAAATTTTAATACTATTACATTAACTTTACCTATACCTACATAACTACACTAACCTACTTTACATTAACTTTACTTCCATATATATTAATACAGAGCAAAATATGTCAATAAATCAAGTTCTTGTACAGGAGCCTGCTTAATGTTTATTTTTTTTAGTATCTATTTGTTGTTATAGCGGAAATAGAAATAGGCAAGTTTTGAAAATTCAAGAGTCTGTTATATGGTTCATGACACAAGCCAGCTGACAGACGAACGGATGGACGGGCAGCGGAGGCACAGTGATAGGGTTTTTCATCCACTGGATACGGAACCTTAAAAATAACTTTAAGTTGTGTGTTTTGCTTTCGTTTGGAGATAAAACAAAAAATCTATGTCCTTTTCCAATATAGAAGTTTAGATCTAGTTTTGTAAATCACTGCCAATGTCAAGTATATAGATTGAGCTTCTAAAAAGCGGTTACAAACTGAAAAGGTTTTCAATACTCAATAAGTATATAGGTATTAAATAACCATGAGGTCGTCATTTAGATTTTAGAGATCAGTTGTAAATACCTATAAATGAAATTAAAACTAACTACACCACTAGTTCACTCTGAACTGTGAGCTCTCGATCCCCTCAGCCTGATTAGCTAACTCAAAATCAACAATTTCGCGAAAAAAAATCGTAAATATTCGCTGTCAAACGTGAATTCGTATTACCTAACAAGTATCTGATATTGCCGATTTAATGAAAAATTATTGACGTCATCAAAACTCGGCCCATAATTTTCTTCATACAAAAACAACAAATTCGTTTATTTATTACGTAAGCTTTTTGATATCGATTCGATTTTAAAATTTTGAGAGATATAGACTGTCAAACAAAAATCTAAGTTTTATAATTTAAGAATCACTAAACTTTGCTAATCAGGCTGCGTATATCCCCTAGCCCGATTTAGCTCATATTTTACTGAAAATATATTTTTGCCTTATTCATCACAACGATAAGAGTGGTAGCTCGGTTTGCTACGTGCCTTGGTTAACCGACCAATCCGACCCGACAGGTTGAGGGTTCGAGTCGCCGGTTGCGGCACATTGATGTTGCCATGTTCCTCATTGTGCCCGGATAGTGGCAACATTTTCGCAACCTGTCACACTGGGACTCAACATAAACATGCGAAATGCGGTGTTTAACACCTCTGCCAACCCCTGTCGCGAGCGATTACGACATGAGTTTATGTTTGTGTCACAACAACGATCCGATCAACGATACTCGAGTTATCGTCGCTCAAACATTAATACTTACATACACACAAACGGCAGATTGCTCCAGTTAACTTCAACCGCTTCACTCGCCGCTTAACTTAACCGCTTAACTCATTTTAATCGTTCTATTTTTATTTCAATTATAATAATTAATTTAACATTAAATGCTAATGAGTGCTAGATTACGATTCACCGAGGTCTGTGCCTATGACCTAGGTAACCTATAAATAGTTCTTAACTACGTCAACTAAGAACTAAGCAGTAGGAAATAGTTTGCGGAAGAATACTCATGCATACAGTAATTTAATCTCACGAAGACGGTTTGGCTTTAGTTGTTAGTGTCGTGAGGCGCATAGGTTTACATTGTTCCTGTGTATGTATCGTAGAGTTAGAGATTACGCACACTAGACCGATTTGCATGTCACACATGTGTAGACGAACGGTCTTCATGTAACAGAATAACTGTAGACAAGGACCTCATAGTAATTACGATAAGTGAGATGAGTTTATTTACACTGTTTGTATACAAACCTATGTACTGTCAATATGGTAATTGTTTAAAGAAAACTCTTCAAATAAGTTGTACTCGCATACGAAAGTATTTAATACCATCATTGTTCAAAATGTACATGTTCATATACAACATGATATATTTATACAGAAATAGTCAAGTCAAGTGACAAACGACGAAAAAATAAGTTTTTTGTTTTTGGCTCACTTATTTTTTATTTATTTTTAGCGGCAGTAGAAAGACATACTATATAAATGAAAAACTGTCATTGAAATGTTACATTTCTATCTGTCTATTACCTACGACTAACAAGTGAACTTGTAAATAGATACTAATAAAAATTGACAAATCTCATAAGCACCATAAATAACCACATCACGACACACACATTGACTCAGCCCTGCACTAGGTCAGTATCGTAAGAACTTGTATCGCAGGTGCTAAGCAACGATATGGTATATACTAAATAAATAAGAATATAACATCCAAGACCGGTAAGCGAAACAATGCGTCTTGCAAATAACACAAAGTCCCACCCCCGCCGGGATTCGAACCCGGAACCTCTAGCGTAGCAGTCGGCTGTTTACACCACTGCGCCACCGAGATTTAAGGACATAAAGTGCATCCTAATTGAAGAATATATTGTATTTTTGTACAGGACCGAGTCGTAGTTTATCTTATGTTTAAATATAAAAATTGAGCCTTAGATCTTAGATCCCAAACCTTGCCTTTTTATAAGCACATCCTATTACCATAAAGTAAGTAATCAATTAACTTAACAATCACAATGCTACAGACGTCCAACACGACATTTATCTAATCTGTACCACCCACCGTTTTACCGAAAATATATTATTTAAGCAAGCCCACGAAAAGTTTTGCTACAAAGGTTTGTGTAAGTGAGTAAGGTCGACAGGATATTAAAATTGGTAGAAGCAGAGTTGGTAATGCACAGTCTTTGAACAAGGGAGTTCTTAGAGTCTACTGAAACAACCCGGCGTTTGTATGTATGTATTAATATTATATTATATTATATATTTTATGATTATATTGACGACCTCGGTCGCGCAGTGGTATAAACAGCCGACTGCTACGCTAGAGGTTCCGGGTTCGAATCCCGGCGGGGGCGGGACTTTGTGTTATTTGCAAGACGCACTGTTTCGCTTACCGGTCTTGGATGTTGTATTCTTTTTTATTTAGTATATACCACATCGTTGCTTAGCACCTGCGATACAAGTTCTTACGATACTTAGTGCAGGGCTGAGTCAATGTGTGTGTCGTGATGTGGTTATTATTATTATTATTAATATTTGTTCGACTCGAGTATCATTTATCGGATCATCTTGAAATTTGGTAGGTGGAATAATTAAGCAAAAAGTATTGTTAAGTTTGAATATGAGCCAAATAAGTCAAGTCAGTTTCCTAGATATACGGGGTCGCGAGGGGAACCAAAAATTAGAAAAAGAAGAAAGAGTCCAAATAAAAATAAAGCATTTCGAAATGCTCAAACAATAAACATTCAAACAAGGGGAAAAACTATCAATGTTATGTTTGTAGAATGCAATCAATTCAATTTTCTCATCACTTAGACCTATATTATGGAGTGTTGATAAGAGGCTCCATTACAAACGTGTAGAAACAGGAAGAAGGAAGTGCAGCTATCACCTTCACACCGTTATCGCTATTTTTACATTGCAATTATTGTCCTTATGAGGCAAGATATCTACAGAACAAGGCCATAGCACCATGGAAGTGTCACCTGGCTTACGATATGCACAATTTATTACTTCCCGTGACTGCTAATACTGTTTTTTTAACCTAATTACGGCAAAACCGAAAGGAAAAGTTATTAAGCTAGTTTTTACGCGTAACCTAGTGTAGTGTATTTGTGTGTATTTTTTTTTCATCCCATTTTGATTTCATAGTGTCAAAGTCAAAGTGTTATACGAAAAGGGTTGCCAGGTCCAAAAACGCAAAAGTCGTTCTCGGCACTTTTTTTGGCCGGATATTGTACTCTAAAAGCGGACATACGAACCGGACACTACCTAAAAACCGGTCGAATTCGATTTGACTCACGCTACGTGTAGTTACTATCATCCGGTCCTTGTGTCATGTTATACGAATAAAAGAAATACGCATATTTTTAAGGACATACAAAAACATAGCATTAACATTGGCAGTAGTGTAAGACACCGCATTTCGCATGTTTACGTTGAGTCCCAGTGTGACAGTTGCGAATCTGTCGCCACTATCCGGGCACAATGAGGAACTTGGCACCTAAAATGTACGCCAACCCGAGAATCGAACCCTCGATCTAATCCACACCCTCCTCCTCCGCGACCAAATATATTTTAATTTACTTTAAAAAATCGGATTGCGTTACAATTTTTAAATTTAGTTACTTACTTACTACTTATTATTGTCACTTACCTCGACTCGACCTGTCAGGTCGGGAGTTCGGTTAACCTTGGCACGTAACAAACTGAGCTGCCACATCCTCATCGTATCTTATCATAGTCGTCGTATTTTAAATGATGATATACACTTAACACTTAGTAAGTAATCTGCGGCTTGGAACAAAATTAAGGCGAATGTCCAAAATGTTAAAAGTATATTGCCGCTTGCTGAATGCAAGTTTATATAAAAAAAATTAGTACAGAAACTAGAGGTCACTAGTTCAAATCGCTAATAACAATATCAGTAAATGTAACAACCTTCGAAACAAACAAATAAATAATAATTAACTAATTCGTGATCACTCACTGCACGATTGATAAGAAGCCTTTAATAAATCACTAACATAACACTTAACTCATAAACAATTTAAATGAATTTAGTCATCAATACTACGTACATACCTTCAGACAGTCTTTGGACTACATTTCAAGTTGCAAGCTTTAGGAAACGCTACCGGTGAAAGATAATATCTTTTGAGTAACGTCAGCAAAAACGTTCATAAAAGATTTTAATTAAACCAAAAAAAAATCATTACTCTTCTCATTTAGTAAAAGTATATAATAGAATCTTAAAAATATTGTATCGGAACGTATACAAATGTATTTTTTGGCATAAAGGTCCACATCTATTGTTTATATGTTTTGTTATTGCATGTTTATAATCCTAGAGATAAATAGTTAACTCGTTTGTACCTGCGACTTCTTTCGCGTTCCGGATATTTTTCATTAAAAAAAAACATAATTAAGTACTTATTAATGGTAAAATGAAAAAAAAAGGTGTGTCAAATTTCATCTTATTTCGTTCAACCGTTTTAAATAATATCCACATTACGACACACACATTGCCTCCGTCCTGCACTAAGATATAATCTTGTATCGCAGCCACTAAGCAACGATATGGTATTAACTATATAGATAAGAATACAACATCCAAGACCGGGAAGCGAAACCATTGTGTCGTGCAAATAATCGAGAATCGAACCTCTAGCTTAGCAGTCGACTGATAACACCACTGTGCGACCGAGGTCGTCAACACACACACACACATATAACAAACATACACACATAGATATTTATAAAATTAGTAGTATTGTCTAAGAAACTTTTTGAAGTTATTTTCAGCGTTCATTTCATTTATTTACTTGGATTACCAACGATTAATACATGCATGCAATACAACTTAGGGACTAATATCATTCCCTGTTTTTATCCAATTATAGGTAACGACAGCTTACAAATTTAATATGTGTTAATTTTAATATGTAAAGATGTTTTTGCTATCAGTACAAGCAGTAATCTACAATCTGTCGAACAGTATGTATGCGCGGGCGCCAACAATACCTCACGACTTATTTAATTACCTACTTACTACTGACACCCACTGGTGCAGTGACCAGGAGGTACCAGGTTCGTATATTTATAACTTATTTCCGAAATAAATAGTAATTTGCTTGCCTTTATTAGAGGTCCGTACTCAAATGGTAAACACTATTAGTTAAATTAGTAAGTTTGTAATTCTACCAACTGGCATCATATAGTTTTATCTCATATTTCATGTAAAGGCAGTGGCGGTACTGTCATAGAAGCCTAAAAGCCCGGCTTGCCCTATCAAACTAAAATAAGTTCGCGCTCTTATTCATTCATTAACAAATCAAACGACTTTTTAAAAGCCACCGAAATTGTGGTTTTGCTGACATGTTCGCAAACTTCTGAGTGTTAAGCTGAGCTCGTCCACGCTAGTCCACAACGGAAGTATGAAGTATATCCCTCGGCTTGCCCTGTACTTTTTATTTTATTTTATTTTTTATTGTATTTATTTAGGGACGTCTACAGCAAGTACATTACACAAACATATAAAAATCACATATTATAAACAGAAACTGATGTACATGACACAACACAACATTTACAAAGGTTACACACATATACTAAAATAAAACAGGTCACAAAGAAAAATAACATTGGTTTAGATTAATCCATTATAAAAAAGAAATTAAAAAAGAAAAAAAATATATAGGATACTTTAACTGTAGGCACGCACTGTAAAGGTACACATACATAATACACACGCACATGCACACGTGCAAATACGCACACACATCCCACGTCATAATGTCTTCAATTTTAGTAGCCCAGAATTATTGTAGACTACACCATCCGTCCGTCTATCAGCGGGCTATATCGAATGAACCACGATGGCTAGACTCTTCAAATTATTGTAGACTACACCATCCGTCCGTCTATCAGCGGGCTATATCGAATGAACCACGATGGCTAGACTCTTCAAATTATTGTAGACTACACCATCCGTCCGTCTATCAGCGGGCTATATCTAATGAACCATGATGGCTAGACTCTTCAAATTATTGTAGACTACACCATCCGTCCGTCTATCAGCGGGCTATATCGAATGAACCACGATGGCTAGACTCTTCAAATTATTGTAGACTACACCATCCGTCCGTCTATCAGCGGGCTATATCGAATGAACCACGATGGCTAGACTCTTCAAATTATTGTAGACTACACCATCCGTCCGTCTATCAGCGGGCTATATCTAATGAACCACGATGGCTAGACTCTTCAAATTATTGTAGACTACACCATCCGTCCATCAGCGGGCTATATCTAATGAACCACGATGGCTAGACTCTTCAAATTATTGTAGACTACACCATCCGTCCTTCTATCAGCGGGCTATATCGAATGAACCACGATGGCTACACTCTTCAAATTATTGTAGACTACACCATCCGTCCGTCTATCAGCGGGCTATATCTAATGAACCACGATGGCTAGACTCTTCAAATTATTGTAGACTACACCATCCGTCCGTCTATCAGCGGGCTATATCTAATGAACCACGATGGCTAGACTCTTCAAATTATTGTAGACTACACCATCCGTCCGTCTATCAGCGGGCTATATCGAATGAACCACGATGGCTACACTCTTCAAATTATTGTAGACTACACCATCCGTCCGTCTATCAGCGGGCTATATCTAATGAACCACGATGGCTAGACTCTTCAAATTATTGTAGACTACACCATCCGTCCGTCTATCAGCGGGCTATATCGAATGAACCACGATGGCTAGACTCTTCAAATTATTGTAGACTACACCATCCGTCCGTCTATCAGCGGGCTATATCTAATGAACCACGATGGCTAGACTCTTCAAATTATTGTAGACTACACCATCCGTCCGTCTATCAGCGGGCTATATCGAATGAACCACGATGGCTAGACTCTTCAAATTATTGTAGACTACACCATCCGTCCGTCTATCAGCGGGCTATATCGAATGAACCACGATGGCTAGACTCTTCAAATTATTGTAGACTACACCATCCGTCCGTCTATCAGCGGGCTATATCGAATGAACCACGATGGCTAGACTCTTCAAATTATTGTAGACTACACCATCCGTCCGTCTATCAGCGGGCTATATTGAATGAACCACGATGGCTAGACTCTTCAAATTATTGTAGACTACACCATCCGTCCGTCTATCAGCGGGCTATATCTAATGAACCACGATGGCTAGACTCTTCAAATTATTGTAGACTACACCATCCGTCCATCAGCGGGCTATATCTAATGAACCACGATGGCTAGACTCTTCAAATTATTGTAGACTACACCATCCGTCCGTCTATCAGCGGGCTATATCTAATGAACCACGATGGCTAGACTCTTCAAATTATTGTAGACTACACCATCCGTCCGTCTATCAGCGGGCTATATCGAATGAACCACGATGGCTAGACTCTTCAAATTATTGTAGACTACACCATCCGTCCGTCTATCAGCGGGCTATATTGAATGAACCACGATGGCTAGACTCTTCAAATTATTGTAGACTACACCATCCGTCCGTCTATCAGCGGGCTATATTGAATGAACCACGATGGCTAGACTCTTCAAATTATTGTAGACTACACCATCCGTCCGTCTATCAGCGGGCTATATCTAATGAACCACGATGGCTAGACTCTTCAAATTATTGTAGACTACACCATCCGTCCGTCTATCAGCGGGCTATATCGAATGAACCACGATGGCTAGACTCTTCAAATTATTGTAGACTACACCATCCGTCCGTCTATCAGCGGGCTATATCTAATGAACCACGATGGCTAGACTCCTCAAATTATTGTAGACTACACCATCCGTCCGTCTATCAGCGGGCTATATCGAATGAACCACGATGGCTAGACTCTTCAAATTATTGTAGACTACACCATCCGTCCGTCTATCAGCGGGCTATATTGAATGAACCACGATGGCTAGACTCTTCAAATTATTGTAGACTACACCATCCGTCCGTCTATCAGCGGGCTATATCTAATGAACCACGATGGCTAGACTCTTCAAATTATTGTAGACTACACCATCCGTCCGTCTATCAGCGGGCTATATCGAATGAACCACGATGGCTAGACTCTTCAAATTATTGTAGACTACACCATCCGTCCGTCTATCAGCGGGCTATATCGAATGAACCACGATGGCTAGACTCTTCAAATTTTCAGAGAATGTCCATTTCTGTTGCCGCTATAACAACTTAAACAAAAAACACAAAGAGATTAATTAATAAAAATCAACATTTTATTGATCTTCTCGACCTCGGTGGCGCAGTGGTGTATACCGCCGACTGCTACGCTAGAGGTTCTGGGTTCGAAACCCGGCGGGGGCGGGACTTTCTGTTATTAGCATGACGCATTGTTTCGCTTACCGGTCTTGGATGTTGTATTCTTATCTATGTAGTATATACCATATCGTTGCTTAGTTCCTGTGACACAAGTTCTTACGATACTTACTGCAGAGCTGAGTCAATGTGTGTGTCGTGATGTGGTTATTATTATTGTGGTTATTATCTTGTTCCTTTTACGAAATTATCTAAAATGTACATAATGTTTGAACTTATAAACGGAACTCATCATGTGTGTTTCCGACTCACACTTGAACGATTTTATTCGTGTATAGATGCTTGCAACTCTAGATGATTAACGTGTATGTTGCAAATTTATGTCATATCTACCCCAATTGTATTTCTTGAACTATAAAAAAAGCTAAATCTTTCAAAAAATACTATTCTGAATTGTAGTTTTGTTATTTAATTTAATAATACTATTAAATTTAAAAAAAAACTGATAAAATACGCGTCAATCTTCACTACAAGATACAAAACTAAAACACATAACTATATTTGTTATGTTAATTAACTTATTAAATTACACATACATTAGCTCTGACTAACATGTTTGTTTGTTTGTAAATATACCATGGCCTTGAACTGTCCAAAAGTAAACGAATTTGCTACAATAATGAACTGTACATAGCTTAATCTTAACAACTGTTAAACCAATTACCAGTTAAATTTCTCATTAATTATAAAGCCATTTGTTCTTTTTAATTGAAATATCACTTTAACTATAATTATATATTTCCTACTCATGTTTGTACTTATCTTAACACATAGAGTTGAGTAATTAAATATATAATAATAAAAACATATTATTCTACGTCGCATAACAAATTTAAATTGATTATTACCTTTTTAGACTTAACACGTCATGATAATCAGAGATCACCAGGCCCTCACCCTCAGACCTTGCAACTTATCATCACAGTACAGTGTGCTGTATCAGAACCTAGCAGTTCTAGTTTATCACCAAACGAATATACATATATACACATAGGTACAGACAGTTATAATAAATAAGCATTAAAAAAAATGTTTTTGTATGGAAGCCCCCTTTTATTGTTAATTTCTTTGTTTTTTAATATTTGTTGCTACAGCGGCAACAGACGTAGATATTATCTGAAAATTTAAAAAGTCTATTCCTATTCATGAGATGCCACCCGCTGACAGACGGACGGACAGCGGAGGCTTAGTAATAGGGTCCCGTTTGATAAGGAACCCTAGAAATTATCCTCTTTAAGTGAATTTTTAACTTTCACAAATCATACAGTCCAACAACCTAATAATCAATTAATATAGTTTATCCTACTTGTTTTACAATATGGGATTTCACTGTTTGGTTACTATAAGACATTAGCTGCGAAACATAACTGAGTCATAACTCATCATAATGAAACTGAAAAGCCTCTAATCATACCGCAGCAGCTACTCATCCTCCCATACATACATTTTCACTTCACACTCTGGGAGGTTGGACATGTAACTGGTATGTACTTTTCTAAATATATATTTAATTATTTCACATTATTTTTCATTTTATTACAGGATTTTAATCAATTGCAAATAATTATAAATTTACATCAATAATTTAATTTTAATTTAAAAAACAACAGTAATAATTGAATTACATAGCTTTGTAAGTAATTAATGTAAACAGGGATGAGCGCTTATATCTGAAATACAGATTATATAATTTAGTTCAGACACAGATGTCTAGTATGGGTATTAGTAATTTTGAAAAATTGCATGATACTTTATTATGTAGTTGATCATGTGTTCCTTATGATTCAATGAATATTATTATTATTTTAACTCTTTCATTTGCAATATGTTCTGTAATCGTCACAAAGGATATATTTTAAAAGTTATTTAAACAATATAGTGACACAGACCTCACCTACTGCCATTGTATGCTAATGTATGAACTAGTTCACGACTACATGTCACACGTAATTACATAATGTGCTTTATATGCCTACATAGTACATGAAAGTTTACCCTTTTACAAAAGGCACAATTTGTCCAACTATTTATTGTGATGTATGTCTTAAGTTTTCCAAGGCGATTTTATTTAATTTCGAATTCAAATAATGTAATTAAAAAATTCGACAGAAACATAACTATTTAATTTTGTTATACTTATCTTATTGCTTATTAGAAATTCTACTCGATTAAAAATACTACGACTCTAGGCTTACATCTGTTGTTAATCATTTTTAAATTCAAATTCAAAATGTTTTTTATTTAAATAGACTGTAAGTGCTTCGAAATCGTATTTTTTTATCTACCACCGGTTCGGAATGCTATCTACAGGGAAAAAGCCGGCGAGAAACCTCCGTAGTTGCTTTTTTCAAAAATGTACAGTAGTTTTTAATTACAATTTGGAACATTTAAGTTTTCTACCTATTTCATACAATTAAAAGCTACTATGAATACCTTTATCTAAAGCAAATTACAATATGTAATTTTAAAACTACCTTTACAAATAAGTCTTAAATAATTATATAAAAATTCACATTTAATTAATTATATCATAAAAGTAAAACCTTACAGTGACTGACACTAAGCTTTCCTTTGAAATTAAATTAAATTAACGTATTTCAAAATAACTACAAAATTTAAAATTTAGATTTGTTTAAAAAGAACCCTAACTTGTTCTTAACTATAAATTAAGATAAGTATAACACAAGATCAAAGAAATTGTAATATATTAATTTATGTCAGTTCGGTATGTCGTAATATACACATAATATATTAGCATAATATATACACATAATATAGTTACCCATGTAGATTACGGTCCCACCTGGTTTGGTTATGTAACATATAAGAGTATAAACTAATGCGCATGTCACCACCTTACAGTGTAACAACATTATATACCTCTACTTTTTACCCAACTACGGCGAAGCAAAATGGAGGGTTATGATTTTTTTTCTGTAGAAAGAGACGTTAAATTTCTAAATTATTTTTTTTTCCAAATTTACTAAATTAAAATATCCTCTCTGAAACTTCGTAGTGATGCAGCGGCTTAAACCGAGGCTGTTACATGCGAGGTCTCGGGTTCGGGTCCCGGTTAAGGGAGGTACTTGTGTGATGGACACGAATATTCGCTATGACTTCATGGTTGTTTTCTGTTTTAGTATGCTTAGATATATATTATATATATGTTATTTATTTTATAGGCCAGGAATCGGTCCTTAAACAAACTAAATGTGTTGCTCTGCAAATAAAGAAACAACATTTATGTTAATTATTAAACCAATTCCATAATAATAATTCCACAAAAGCAAAATTAAATACATAAAATTTAATACGTCAATATTCCTTTTCCATCTGACATCTGTGAAAGACCAGTCTATGGATTACTAAGACTCAAGAAAGAGTATCTACTCTTACTTTACATCTACTCGTACAAGTAATATGGGTACGTTTATGGTCCCCATAGTATAAGTCTGTGGCTTAGTTTGGATAGTCTGGTTCCAAAAATAAACAATCCAAATGATGTTTCAACATTATTAATTTGTTAAGACCTTTATTCAATAAACTTTTTGTTTTGATGTAATTTGAAAATCTTTAGAAATTTAAACTTAAATATAGAATACAAAACTCAGGAAGTTAAACAAGCCATTAACTTTAATGTACTAAACAATTTGACAAACGGACCAGCAAAAAATATGTACTCATAATTTTACCATAAATATATCCATTAGCTAACACATCGTAAATAGGAAAAACAATACCGCAAGCTATAATAAATCCTTATATAATAACATTACATTAAAAAACATAATAAGCCCTTTAACTTCCTTTTTCCTATATATAATAAAATTAAAACTTAGTCAATAAAAACGAGTTGAGATGTTTACTGTCGAGCCCTTTAATTATTACGTCCAAGTTTGTTAAAGTTACTGAAGGTTCCCTACATATATTTGAAATTATAGAGTTGTGACCGTAACGCTGTTCTGCATTTCGCTCAAAGGTTGAGCTTCATTATATAGAGTGGAAATGCAGCCAGTGCTATCGGCACACTCCATTGTACACATGATTTTTATTAGGTTTTTCAATGTTATCATTATTATACATTTAATTTTTACCTTGATAATAAAAATTACTAACTATAAAAATGATGAATAAACAATTGAAAAAAAGTAAGTTGATGAACAAAAATTGGAAATAATTTTTTTTATCAATTTTGTGAATAAATTGTTACAAACATTTTAAAACTTGTTAACACAAATTATCTTGGTCTCAATCTAAACCATAAGCCTATACCATTTAAATAATGTATATTAAAACACAAAATCAAAATTAAATAACGGAACCCCAATAAACCGACAATTACAAAAGCGGAATTGATTTATTTTTATACACGACATCTTTTGTTATTCCATTCTAAACCCTATGTCATCGTGATAAGAGCTACGGTTCACATTATATTTGACAGTCGCAAAGGTCCTATTCGCGAATGTACAGATAAATAGGTATTTTAAAAAACAGTTGAAAGCCTTGACATCGTTTAAGTACATGCGTGGAAGTCGACTTATATATCTATATACATATATTATATGTGCATGTATGTATGTATTACGGTGTAAGTATGTAGTCTTGAGGACATTAGTGCATACAGTGTTGCCAACTGCGAGAAACAAATGCCAGAATACATTTAAATAACGGTATACTATACTATACTACCAATTATAAAATTAATCAATGTTAAACTCATGTTGATAAGGTTATATGTTGGTATATATAAATGCAGGAGGCAAATATCGAAACTGCTTATCCGATTTAAAAAATTCTATCACCAATAATTAAAAAGAATTTTTGAGTGGATATGTAAATATTTTGTGTGAAAATAATTTAAATTTAATATTTAGTTTTTTTTAATGAAATCAAAAAGCATATTATAATAGTAATATGATTGAATTAAAAGATTTTTCTTTTTTTGAATATTTTATTTCCTCGACTGAAGATGTTAGTTGTAATGTTACATAATGGGAGTCCGTAGTAATATTCCCGTAGCCGCGTAGTAACTGACAGTGGCTCGGAGCTAATGCTGAATATTCCTCCAATGAATAAAATAAAATGTGTTTAAATCATATTTGTAATAAGTGTATGAACATTTATAACATTTTTAGACAATTAACTATTTCATAACAAACAAAATGTTCCTGAAAAGTATTTAAAACTTATTTTACGTGGTATTTGACAATGCAACTGTAGAGTGATACCTCTATTGTTGCAAGTTAAAAGCCCTTATTTCCAGGTACATACATAAAACATAAACTCACGCCATAATTACAAGGTAGGCAGAGGTGTTAAATACTGTATTTCGCATGTTTATGTTGAATCCCAATGTAACAGATTGTGAATCTATCACCACCATTCGGGCACAATGAGGAACATGGCAGCTACAATGTACGGCAATCTGAGATTCGAACCCTCGACCAGTTGGGTCGGTTAACCAAGACACGCAACAAACTGGGCTACCACATCCTCCACGTCAAATGACCTGCGTCATCCAAGTATTTCTAGATAATATAGTAACTTTAAACTAATTTTATTCTGAAATATATTTAATAATTATTATTTATTTCTATGAAATACATAATTATAGGCAATTAATAGTTTAATTTGCAACACATAATTTAACAAAGCATACGCCAATTATTGCGTTAAATATCACATGTTAAGATTTTATTCATGCTTAAACCGATAAGTTGGTGTATTGACAGATCCATTTATAACGTTGATAATTAAACTGTCAGCGTGTCAAATGTGGCTCATACACTTCGACGAGTGACGGCTCCGATGGCGCACTAGCTTAAACCTCAGGCTTGACACTTGGGGACCCGGCTTTGAATCCCGTCTAGTATTTATGGGATAAAGTTTATTTGATCAGATTTTTTGCTCTATCTTAGAATTTAATAGGAATAATAAATTAGGATGTGATAAAATTTGGGGTTTCCGGTATAGGTATGTCACATTTATAAAACATCTCAAACTTTACAAAAATACCGAGGTGTTTGTCTGATTCCTCCCCGTAGATTAACTTGTTGATTTTGAAATAATTTTGATTATTTATTTTAAATCAATTTCAATTAAAATACGCTTTGAATTTAACCATAACGAGTAAAAAAGAAGAGGTTAAGAAATCATTTAGATTTTTCAGTATGGAATAAATAGTAATTAAAAAATAATGCTTTATATACTACTTAATGTCTTAGGTAATCTAGTTTAATATTAATGTTACATAATAAAAGGTAACATTGTTCAAAAGCGTGGTGATTATAGTACATAAGTTTAATCTTCGTATCGTTTGGTTGAAGCCGCCGTCCGCTAATCCAATAAAGATGGACTAGGCGTGCTCTGCAACGAGACAGCATGTTGTGCAATCAATACAAACTAACTGATGCATTTACTACGTACAACGTTAATTATTCCTTGAGACTGACTTCGCTTATTGTTGCTAATCTCTGGCAGCGCGTTGACCAATGATCAACGAGTATTTTTTGCTATAGAAGTTTAAGTCGCGACATGAAATGTAGTGTAAAAGTTTTAATATAACTTTATTCTGACAATAATTATATTTCCTATAATGTATAATGATTTAATGTTAAATTGTATCGATCAGATTTCACTGTCTGTTATCACTATTTTCTATAATATTGGTTCTTGTAAATTGTTAAATGACCTTTTTTTTTTTTAATTTAAATTTTCTCATGAAAAGCTAAATGTATTGCATTAATAACTCAAAATTGCCTGTCACAATGATAAACTCGGAAGAATGTAACTAAAACTTTGTTTTCTTCTCTATAATATGGATTACTTGTTTCGGTTGCATGTGACCGTTGTATGGTTGTATGGTATGTATTTGTATGTACATAGTACATGCTATGTGCGGTATGGCACAAGGGAGCAAGGTCTGCAATCAGAGTTGCGGCTGACTTATCTAAAAACTGATATATGGACACTGATTGGACTACTACGGTCGGCAGATTCATATTTATCTATTTATATGGCATGCTAACAGCATAACATATTATTCTTATAGTTTTAGTATTATTGAAAATGGGTACAATTTATGCGTGTACATATTTAATACATGACATAAATATCAACTCACGCCGTAATTAATCCCTCGAAAGGGGTTGGCAGAGGTGTTAAACACCGCATTTCGCATGTTAACGTGTGACAGATTGTGAATCTGTCGCCACTATCGAGCTCAACTAGGACAGCTACAGTTTTTACTTACAAATTTTCAATACTAAAAAATAAATTAAAAATCAACAAATTGAATGATATCTGGACGAAAAATAACACCTATGTAAGGTGTAATAAAACTTAAAAGAATAGTAATTTTTTTATTTCAAAAAATTATATATCGATTATTTCATTATTCAGGTCTTAATAAATTCATCGATGTTATGTAAAAAATAGGAATATGCAAATGGAATTTCGTTTTATACATTTATGTACTTAGTTCGGTTTAGTCTAAATAAATAAAAAAAACGCCCATGATCAATTATTTCTATAATTGACTTACGTAACTTTCAATTAAGTTGAAATACAATGTACTAAAAAAACTGGATGTTGGCTTGACTTGATAGAATTTATATTTACTTGATAGGAAAAAACTTCTTACAACTAACTTGAAAAATATGCTCTTTTTTGAGCAAAGCAACGGCCGGCAGCTAGCAAACTAACAAAATCTGAACACGATTTTTATTAAAGGTAATTCATTTGCTGTCGGTACGTTGTGATAGGAGAGTGCAAGGTAAGCGGCCGCACCCAACTGCACATACTAGTCTAGTACCCACCACATACTCGCTAGTGATGGCATGTGTCCACATATCGATAGTCAGGATTTAACAAAAAAAGCATCGACTGTAAAATAACGCTTATATTTGTTACTCTGCGGCAATACAAAACTCAATTTAAAATAATGGAGAATTTTAAAACTGACCAATCTTAATAATCTCTTAATAATAATTCATAAAGAAAATAGTTGAATATATTAGTTGATAATCCGTCATTATCAAACATCTATCGCCATCGTCTCATGTCTCTTCTAATCATTAAAGCTATAACGAGCAAGTACGGAGGATTTTCCCCGGATTATTATTTGTGAAATGATGCTAAATTTGACATTTCAAAAGAAACTAATTAAATGATTTTTTTTTAACTTTCATCGATAAGTTTAGATACAACACTAGCTGGTGACAATCAGTGCCGACACTTAGCAGAATAATGTTGCAACATGCGTGTGTCGCGGTGTGTGTGTCGCAACGTGACTGATAACACAAACACGCGGTGACATTTACACACGGGGCGTGGTCACCACATGCAGTCACTTACTGGCTAGTAGAAAGATTAGATAAGATATTATGATGATAATTATCTCTTATTTGATAATAAACTTTTTGCTTCAGAACCAATTAATATTAATAATGAATATCTAAATCGATCGCTTCAGCTCTAGGCCCAAAATGAGCCGTAGGATTATTATTTTTAGGTCAGAGGTTATCTACATTACCTCTCGTAAAAGCATCTACACACATACCAACTTTATTGAAATACTTGAGTACATAAGACAAGTGGATATGATACCTAGGAAATTAAGTTTTGACAAATTTTTAAATTAAATATTTTTGCTGGAAATAATGAAAAGGATTTCCGGCAAATATCAGTATTCAGCCTGTCGTAATGAATGTTACTATCCGCTCTGATCCCATATTAGTAACCTGACATCCGGTAGGATACCAGATATTAAAAAAGTATGGTAATATCATAGAATTAAGTTAAATATAAGGTTATTTGTAAGGGAAATAATATTAATATTGTTGTTTTGACGGCTTTTAGATAAAGGTGAAAAAGAAACAATGCATTTCTTTGTAAAAAAAAAAGCATTTAAATGTATATCGATTTTGGAGACACGATACTCATTTAAAACTCTTTTTCACTACAAGTTCTTCGCTATCTAGATATAGTAATTCTAGTAAGTGAATTGAAACTGTAAAGGTCACCACTTAAGCTGTAGACTTCCTCCCACCGCGACACGAAGGGCGCCACCTGGTGGTAGGTAATGTAACAATTACAGTCGTCGGCCTCACCACCGCGCAAGCGCCTTAATTGTATGGTAATGTGACACCGCGTGACATTGCCCGCGGCCAATGTGTGACATCATTAAAATCTCACATCGAACCACTTTACATGTGAACTACAGCTTTACATATTTATTTAATATTTCTATTATAACAAATAGTTTGTAATTTTCTACCGAGATTCTTTGTACCTATAATACTAACTTAGATATTAAACATAAACTTTGTCAACTTTAAAAGTGATATTAGTGTTTAGCTAGGGGGAGGTATCCCCTCCAAAAGCATCTGAGTTCTTTTGACTGATGTCTTTGCTGTATCAGAGCATTATTTTTTTTATCACATGTGGGGTCAGGATCACACAAGACAGCATGAAGACTGTGTTTCAGTTGATAGGTAATTCAAATCGTAAAAGTTAATATGCTAATATTAAAACGGTCTATTACAACATGGTTATTTCAATTTTATTTTTAATAAATTCTTCCTTGTAGATAGCATTACCGACCAGTGAGGTATTTTAAAAAACAACGATTAAAAAGTGCATATTTCAAGTCTATTTAAATAAGAAAGCTTTTGACATTATACTTCATTTGTAAAATCTGTGCTCAACTCCACAAACACTACAGTAGCAGTGCGATGCGAGCTGCGAATGTGGCAAAAACTGAGTAACAAGTAGACGACTGCAAACTTATCAACTTGAACCTGGCTCTCAGCCAATCGTGTCAGGGTCTCATGAGCTCCTCAAACATCATACAACTATATAAATCACACACAAACATCCGGCTTCAATATTACCAAGTCAGACGGTATGCATTTATACATTCAAAGATGCATCAGACATTTTAATATGAGCTTTTATGAATTGAATTTCCTTTTAATGAATTAAAGAATAACTCTATGCTGGTGCAGTGCTGTCCAGTTATAATCAGCAAGAAGCTGTCAACTACTAACATCGGCCTCTCCAAAAAAATGTATCTAAGCAACATCGAGGGCAAACATGCTAACAGTTCACCTGATGGAAACCGATACCGCCACCTATTGACACGATGATGCTCTTGATATTTAGAACCTCAAGAGAACAGCCAGTGCGTTGCCCATGTAAATAATATTATACTTCTCATACCGATAATTATCCTTCAAACCAATTCAAAGCGAACTGTTTCATGCCAGAAATAGAAAGGTGGGATCTAATTACGATCAGAATAATTCCATGCACCATTGCATTTGTCTTCATGGGGTCGAAGATCTGCAGGACCTCTCCAAAATATTTCCGTTTGGAATGATTTTACTTGCCTGTATCCAGCGGCTCCCTGCAGCTCGCACAGGGTACAATAAAGATGTAAATTGAAAGAAGAATGAGGATGTTAGTCCATCTTTTTACCTTCCCGACGCGAGCAGTATTAGAGCGTCCGTAGAATGGAGACCAAAACAAAGATCGCCAGTTTTTTGAATGGTAAGCTGTCGCTTTATTGGAAAAGGATACCTAAAAAAGTAACAAGTTTTTACGAGACCCATTCTATTTATTTGCCACGGGCCCTACATTTATCCCTAAAATCTCATAATGTAGGGCAAAAAATATGCAAAATAGTTAATGTAATAACGGTCCCTTATTTTTCAATAATTGATTACAAAACTCACACAAACAACGACATGTTAACATTTTACTATAATTCATGTTAAATTGAGCTGTCAGAAGTGAGTTAAATGTTTAATATGTAGGTGTTGTTAATGTGAAAAGTACAGACAGCAAAATACGACGATTTAACCAATTATATGCCAAATAGTTTATTATTTAAGACAAACAAAAGTTTTAAATTTTATAAGGAAGTAATCGCTCATCAAAAACCAAATGCGTTGCTCTGCAAATAAAGATTTTATTTCATTAGAATAGCTTATTTACAATGGACACCTTAACTCAAAGTACAATATTAAAATATAACAAAACAAACCTGCAAATAAAGAAACAACATTTTACGTTTATTTATCAAACCAATTCCATATTTCAGAATATTAAATCAACAAAACTTAAATTCAATAGACGTCGTAGAACTTAAGACGTCAAAATCATGGCGCCGCGTGGAATGTACCACAGTATATAGATTAAAGAAAAACTATCTATAATATTTCTTTGCACATATTTAACTACAACTCCATTTTTTCGACACAGTTAGTGATTAGTAGGGATTGCAATTGCTGGATCTAGCATACAGCAATCCAGCTGGATCCAGTGCCTTTTTAAACATGCTGGATTCAGGTTAATCTAGCAAGAATCCATTGGAATGGATTGAAAACGCCGCTGGATTGCAATCCCTAGTGATTAGATTGGATTATATATATATTTTTATTTGTCCTAATTATGGTCAGCAAATAAGTAGGTACTTCATCTTTAATATGCCTCCAAGCAGAATATAGTGTAACACTGTATACATGCGTAACATCTGCAATATTGTATATGTACTATATTCAAAATAATTGAGTTTGATTTTGACTTTTTGTAAATAACAGGATTTTCACTTCAACATATATTTTCTATATATTATATTTATATATTTTCTTTCTTTAGGTATTTTACTAAAAACACAAATATTCTATCGTTGCGAACGGTACCTGAATAACTAAGCGCAAGGAACCAAGATTGATACCATCGACAGCGGACATGTGATCTGCTAACCGTACCTTAAAGTACATATAGCAACACAGTGCACATCCTACAACCACCTTAGTGCTTTGATCATTAGGTTGAAAATACTGGGCAGTTTAAAATTAAATTTTAATTTTAGTTCGCTGTACAGATTTAAACTAGGAGTATAATTATTGAATACTTGGGCCTAGATTTTCGGTCTACAGCTTATGTTTAACAGGGTTTTGATTTATTTTATGTATATGTATGTACTACATGGGGTTCCACTCTCAATGCTCTTGAGATGAATTAGCATCGCTTTCAAATTCAAAATACACATAACTTTTTCCTTTTCTACTAAGGAACAAATTAAAACTAACACAAAATCAATAATCCTAACTAATATTGTAAACGCGAAAGTTTGTATGGATGTATGAATGAATTGATGTTTGTTACTCTTTCACGCAAAAACTACTGAATGGATTTTAATGAAACTTTACAATAATATAGCTATAATTTATAAAGATGCGTGAATGCTCTAAAATATAACAATAAATGTCAAGATATAAAAAAAATCCTGTTAGAACCATTTTCGATGCGGATGAAGTCGCGAGAAAAAGTCGCTAGTTTAAAATGTAATTTAAAAGTGAGTAGAGTTTTAAAACTAAATAGATGCTAAAATTGTAACCTTCCTTGCTAATTGTTCAGTGGTCGGGTGGAAACAGAAAAACTTATTCTTAAACTAAATAGATGCTAAAATTGTAACCTTCCTTGCTAATTGTTCAGTGGTCGGGTGGAAACAGAAAAACTTATTCTTAAACTAAATAGATGCTAAAATTGTAACCTTCCTTGCTAATTGTTCAGTGGTCGGGTGGAAACAGAAAAACTTATTCTTAAACTAAATAGATGTTAAAATTGTAACCTTCCTTGCTAATTGTTCAGTGGTCGGGTGGAAACAGAAAAACTTATTCTTAAACTAAATAGATGCTAAAATTGTAACCTTCCTTGCTAATTGTTCAGTGGTCGGGTGGAAACAGAAAAACTTATTCTTAAACTAAATAGATGCTAAAATTGTAACCTTCCTTGCTAATTGTTCAGTGGTCGGGTGGAAACAGAAAAACTTATTCTTAAACTAAATAGATGCTAAAATTGTAACCTTCCTTGCTAATTGTTCAGTGGTCGGGTAGAAACAGAAAAACTTATTCTTAAACTAAATAGATGCTAAAATTGTAACCTTCCTTGCTAATTGTTCAGTGGTCGGGTGGAAACAGAAAAACTTATTCTTAAACTAAATAGATGCTAAAATTGTAACCTTCCTTGCTAATTGTTCAGTGGTCGGGTAGAAACAGAAAAACTTATTCTTAAACTAAATAGATGCTAAAATTGTAACCTTCCTTGCTAATTGTTCAGTGGTCGGGTGGAAACAGAAAAACTTATTCTTAAACTAAATAGATGCTAAAATTGTAACCTTCCTTGCTAATTGTTCAGTGGTCGGGTGGAAACAGAAAAACTTATTCTTAAACTAAATAGATGCTAAAATTGTAACCTTCCTTGCTAATTGTTCAGTGGTCGGGTGGAAACAGAAAAACTTATTCTTAAACTAAATAGATGCTAAAATTGTAACCTTCCTTGCTAATTGTTCAGTGGTCGGGTGGAAACAGAAAAACTTATTCTTAAAGTCGGTTTCAATATATACATACATAGATAATAAAACGTAACACGAAAACAACAAAAAAATCGCAACAAAAAAGTCAAAATATTTTAGATTCAAATAGACTTCAAATAAGTACTTTTAAATCGTCATATTACCACCATAGTACTACCACCGTTTCGAACCTCTATAGTTGCTTTTTTCAAAATAATTACAACAATTTGTAAATAAAATACAGTTATTAATTTTTCTACAACTTTAAGTTATATAAACCAATATTTATGTAATATTTAATTCGATGACCAAGTCTATATTCTATAAATAGCAATAAATTATATGAATTACAAAAGATGCGATGAATGACGCTTGTGAAATATGCGATCGAAAAAGATTTTATATTTGAGACAAACATTAAATATACAAAAAGATTTAATGTAATGATACATTAAATATCTCTGAAATCGTTTCCAGCTAATAATAAAACAATGTGTAATTCTATTTGTATATCTAGGTGAATGCCAAGTTCACACATTACACATATTTATAATTCTACTTACGACGTTTTCAATGAAGGAGACAACATGAAGAAAACAAATGTCACATTTCTAAACATTTATTTACTCTGGAATTAATTTTTTATAATGTATTTAATTAAATTTATTTAAATTGGTTTTATTTTGAAGACTTCGCTTAAAACTGACATTAATTAGAATACATATGGTGATCCCTTTAATGTTTAGCGTTTCGATTGAATTTTGGTTTTGTGGCAATAAGACGACTACAAAACCAATGTCACGGGATGAAAAAAAACTACGTTGTAATTAAGAAACAGGTCAAGTGTGATTCAGTACCATATGAGGTTAATCGTAGTATTCTTTTAGATTATTAAATTTTGAAAGAAATAAGTACAAGCAGAAACATAAAAACCGGAACGTCGTAACAATTTTTTAAATGATTATTTATAGACATGTTAATTTAATTCTGTGTAAAATGTAAAAATTGTTAATCCCTAACCTTCACTCCGTCGTTAATATTACAAATCGTTTAAGCAGAAAAACATGAATCCGCCATCACTCGAAACGTAAGTGACCTACGTATTTACCAATGCACAATATTACAGTTACACATGTTTGTTTACCTTCATTCAAACATCATATTAAAACGTTTTTATTTTATTTTAACTAATAAAAGTTAAGTATGAAATATGCATTTCATAATTAAAAGATTTTTTTTTTAATTGAAAAAAAAGTTAATGGGAACACGAACATTGACTTCAATTGTAAATCAATAAATAAATTCATATTTAAATAAAATGTCAGTATAATTGTTGACCACATATCCTACACAAGCCTATATCGAATAAAATATGCAAAAGAAATTTAAAATATAAAATTTTTTGATAGGGTTTTAATTTATTTATTATAAATAAATTATCATTTATTTATCAGAACACATGGTACAATTTTACGATATTACTTTCAAGTGTATGGTTTAGTTATAGTATGAACTTGACATCATACTAACATAACACATATCGAAAATAGAGTATCTGTTGCAATAGCATTGAATGGTACCATCTGCTTGCATCGTGTCGTGACAAACCTTCTTTTAAACAACACGACAGCCAAAGGATGGAGGCTTCATTGCCAACCACTTGGCCAAAAAACAAATCCAATTTCAATGGCTCAATCTACAAGATGTGTGTGTTAAAAAGATTTCTCAAATCCAACAACGAAGCACCTTACGTAAAATCAGAAATGTAGAATTTTATAGGATACATTTCGGAGAGTGTTTCGGAGGAATTGCACAATTTAATTCCACCGGCCCCCTTTTATAATCGGAATACAAGACGTAGGCTGAAGTTTCATCCTTTTATGGTAGATATTCCGACCATCCGGACTAAACGCTTCGATAGCTCCTTCATAATGCGTACTGCAAGGGCGTGGAATTCTTTGCCTGCTGATGTGTTCCCTGACCAATATAATTTGGGCCTCTTTAAGGCAAGAGTGAATAGGTTTCTCCTAGGTAGGCATGATCCACCTTAGACCTCATCGCCGCTTAACATCAGGCGGGTTTGTTGTCAAATGCCTGCCTGGTCATGAATATAAAATATTTATTAATTATTCATACATTATCATTACTGCAATCACACAATTCTAATTTCAATTAGTATAAAACAAATACAAAATATAAAAGTAAAAAACGTTAATTTTTAATGGAACGTCATAGGTATAACGTAGACGGACGGAATTCAAATATACATACATAATTTTAGCTAGTTTCAGTTTGCGGCTCAAGAGGTGGCGCTGTTTTTACTATATGAGAATTAGTCAATTGGCGATAAGCCGATTTAGTACCTTTGTGATTTAATGTTTATAACACACATACATAAATGAGACAGACAGACAGGTAATTGATAAAGGTGCAGAAAGTGTTGTTCCCAACTAGGTCAAGTGCAGCGAGTTTGAACTCATACATACAGCCATACAACACATGTGTTTAAAGCTCAGTGTACAATGGTGTAAAGATAATAAATAAATATGTCAGGACTGTTCACACAAATTGTCTTAGTCCCTGACTAAGCCACAGGTCACACACGACCATGGATCAACCTTACCTGTTTGTACTTTGTACCGTTCTTAAGTTGTACAGCATAAGGATTGATATTGCACTTGTTATGTGAAGCTTTATCTGTATCCGTCTGTATTATGAGTACTAAATAACTATATATGTATATATATATGTACATATTTTTTAAAAGATGGCAAAAATCTTACAACCAGGACAAGTGATCGTGAAATTAATAACTGCCGTGCCGAGACTTGAATCTGGGACCTCATGTGACACAAACAATGGTATAGCCGTTGCGTCATGGACAGCTACGAACGTTCGGGGATTATTAAAATTAGTTATCTCTCATATAGTGTAGTTTTGATGGTTGAACCTGTATTATATTGGATGGATAACAATTTAATTATCTTCATTTATAAAAAAAAAAAATTATTTTGTCAAATATAATTTTTTTAAACTTTGAAAATAAATTAAGGAATTCTTTTATTAAAAAAATAGTTTACAATTATATTTATTCACAATAAAATAAAGATGAACAAAAACCGTAAACAAACATTTATTGTGTGTCCTAGGGCTTATTTATATTTAAAACATTACCGGCATTAAGGTAAGAGCCTTAATTAATGTTTACTACACTTGTAAGAACACATAATAATTATGTATCCCTATATTTATGATATTTACTTTTTATTATCATTGTAAAGCGTTTCTAGTCAGTCTCAATCTATATTAAGCGTCCAATCCTACTTACACTTAAAAATATGATGTGTGGAATTCTTTGCCTGCCGATGTGTTCCCTCACCAATATAACTTGAGCCTCTTTAAGGCAAGAGTGAATAAATAGGTTTCTCCTAGGCAGGCATGATCCATCTCAGATCGCCGCTTAACATCAGGCGGGGTTGGGGTCAAATGCCTGCCTGGTCTTGAATAAAAACATTAAAAAAAGATGGGTAAAAGTTTTTCTATTTTACCAGGTTCGATTCCCTGTTGGGGCTGACTGTACCTATATATATATAGAGTTGGCATCGAGTGGAAACCTCGTCGTGTCTAAAAAAAATTTTAAAGGAGGAAAAACATTTTCCTCTGAAAATATTTGCAAGGATCAAGTCTTTTATTTAGGTATCTTGTTTTATCTTCAATTAACGTCTACTTTTATTATCTTAACCCGATACCTACAATACAAATAGATGCGACGCCAGCCTTTTTAACTATGCAAAAAAATAAATAAACAACAATATAAATTTACAATTATTAAGGAGATTACACAAAACATAGAAAAACAATATGGTTGCAAAGACTACTCGCCGAGTTGCTATGAGTCCTGCACTAGGCAAAGCCTGTCTCGCAGGTACACATTTTTGAAGTTTATCTTTTATTTGACTTAACGCGGTCTGTCATCTATTTCATTTACATATTATAATTTTTCACAATTTCATTATTTATTATAATCATTCCAGAAATTAATTAGTCAGAACATCGAGAGAGATAAAATAAAATTTTGTGATGGCGAGTGTGTGGATTTTGTGCTGGTGTGTGGTGTGATATAGAAATGCAAGTGTGTATGTTTGTTGTATGTGGAGAGTGAGTGTAGAAGCGAAAATATGAATATGTATGTGTGTTAAACAGATTTTGCATTTACTATCGTTCCTCCTTTAAAAAAATCAATTTCATTATAAGTTAAAGTACTAAACCAGTTAAAAACTTTATGTTTAAGCTCCTGCATGGAACAACTCTTAATGGTGCAGATTGAATTAACTTTATTATAAATATATGAGCGCAAAATATCATAGTTTAAAGATTGGTCTGTGCCCGCAACTACCAATCATTAATCTATGTAAAATATAATTAGATACACAAGCTCTGGTAATGAGAATAAAAATATTATTAATATTTAGAACAGAGGCATTACATATTTACCCACGAAATTAAGTATCCGCTTACAAATAATAAACTTTTGTTACTCTTAAATGACGTAAGTAACTTAAGAGCTTTTCTCATTGATATTGACGATAATTAATAATAACGTAACATGAGAAATAGTTTTGAAGGTCAACAACCTCACGGTCGCGGTCACTGTGCTCATTTCCAATAAATTGCACTCACTTTCACTATTCGAAAATAATTTTGCGACTTTTCTTAAATTAGCGACATCTATTGTAGAGTAGGAGAACATAGAATTGCAGTGAAATCTAGTGGTTTTAAATTTTATTCACGCGTGATTTTTATCTATTAATGATGGAGTAGACATGTTTAGGACGAATTTTGAACCCTTTAGTTATTAAAAAATCTACGATTAAATCTAATTTTAGTTAACATGAAATTAAGATTGTGATCAGGAATTTTCAGATAGTTGTTAAGTAATCTATAATTTGACTTAGACTTTTCAAGTCAGGATGGCCGAGCGGTCTAAGGCGCTGCGTTCAGGTCGCAGTCCACTTCTGTGGGCGTGGGTTCGAATCCCACTTCTGACAGAACTTTTCATTTTGGCATATGAGGTTTAGGACAGGACTCACATCTTTTTATGGAAATGTTATGAAAACCATTTTAGAGAAGAATTATGTTCTTCGATCTTGTGAACTGTATAAAACATAAAACTCAGCACTCAAATAACATAGAAACAATTTTTTTACAGATTACCTACACACCAACGTTATGTTATATATCTATACTATGACTGCTAAACACACTGGGTAATAGTTGTATAACTCATTTAACCACCAGTGGTTTTAGCTGCCAGTATGTAAAGTTTCATAAACCAAAGTCCTCGTTCATGCGACGGTGCCGCTTAACCACCAGTGGTTATAGCTGCCAGTACGTAAAGTTTCATAAACCAAAGTCCTCGTTCATGCGACGGTGCCGCTCTTCCGCGCGGCGCTGCCGCTCTTCTTCCGCGCGGAGGCGCGGTTAACCACGAAACACTCCCCGACCCCCCTGCACACTCCACAATCGTCGCAGTTATAGAACGAATATCATTACGTTCGGAGTATACTTGTTTAAATTAAAGTAATTATTTATTAATTATATTTGTCATCTATATAAACAACTCAATTTTTCGGAATGGAAATCGATACCGCACAATTCATAGCGGAGATTAGGAACCGACCCGCAATATGGGATACGAAAAGTCCCCTGTATGCTGGTATTGAAAAAATAAGACAATGGGATGAAATAACAACTTTATTTACGGAACCAGGAATATCCACTTATGAGAAAAAAGAAAAAAGTAAGTACCTAGGTAATATTGAACACAAAGAGGATATCTTTTAATTGAACAAAAGTATACCTATTACTTTTATTTCAATTTTAATAATTTATTGAAACTATCACAGTTTGTTATAAGGCTTTGATAAAAATTGTTACAACTAGTATTTTGTTTGACATAGTTTGACTTCCTTGACTACGTTTTAGTGTTGCCAATCATGATACAATTTTAGATTTTTTTTTCTTTGTTTTGTCCGAATTTCCTCTTCACAATTTAATTTTTTAATCGACTTACCAATAAAAGAAATATAATTGGGTCTAGCAGAATCTCATGGAAAATAAGGCAATACCGGAGAAATTACAATCAACAATTTTAATACTTTTTTAAATTGCAACAAAACATGGTACATATTTATGAAGGTGACATTTAATATAGGTTTCTCACGTGAAACGTGGATTCAGAAGTATGGAATGCAAAATTATATTGAGCATGCCGAGTATTCTATTAATATTCGGTGTAAATAAACGCACAATAATCGAGTACATATTTTGAGAATATAGTTTATACATGGATTTTATATTAATTTAACTGAATTTGTTACTTATTTATCATTCGAATCGTTTAAATCGTACAAATAATAGAGATAAAGGATGATGAAGATAAAGATATATTGAATCGCTATTTCAGAATCAAAATTTCTTCAGTCTCACAAAAATTGTTTTCGATTTTACTTCTACATTTTGACACCATCGTTGCTATTCTTTTGGACCAATTTAAGAGAAAGATTCATCCAATTGATTTTCTTTTATCCCTATTCTTCTGTTTTCACCAAGCGCAAAATTATGCTATTGCTCGATGTAGAGTACATATATCATTCGCAGTGTAGTGGAAATGGAAATATCCTTAAAACAATTATGACTGTAAAATTATAAAAGTATTTAAATAAGTCAGTCCATTTTACCTGTCGACTGTTTTTCGTTTGGTATCGAAGTAAATTTATATGAAAACAACAGATTAACATGATGAAATCATAGAATATCGGCAAAAGCTGCCAGATTTTAATCTTGTGAAAACTCTGTCAATTGATATTGACAGATGAAAATCGCCTGTTTTTTATTAGTTTCGTGCCATCAGATTCTGGTAGATCTAACCTTAGCTGTACTTTTTGTTCAATTAGTGGGACGGAATTTAAAATTTTTCATAAATCTTATTTCAGTAGGGATCTTAACGAAAACATCAAAGCAAAGCGCGTACTAGCACAGAATGTGACAACGTAAAAAACAATTACTGCAAATGCTAGTGCTGCCGTCTGACTAGAGAACCTTGCAGTATGTCTTCCTATTATAAAAATACTGTTCAATAATAATCTTACAAACTAAATTTCAGGCCGTATTCTACAAAATAAATGGAAAAACATTAGAGATGCTTTTATGAAAGATTGCAGGGCAAAAGCGACAGTGAAAAGCGATGCAACTGCGCCTCGTACCAAATACAAGTATTATAATCAACTGCTGTTTCTGAAACCAGTTTATGCAATACGAAATGTTAATCAGAGTAGCACCTCTTTTGATCATATTGAAGATGACCCAGATGAAGAATCACACGCCGATGTTCCTCCCCCCGCGAAGATAACCAAGAAAACTGTCGGTGCAAAAGGATTTGGCCGCGAATTGGTCAGTATTTTAAAGTCCCTAAATCAAACAGATAAAATGAATGAAGACCCCGACAGACTATTCATGCTTTCATTGGTACCTGATTTTAAAAAAGTGCCTGATCGGTTAAAGTCATTAGTAAAAATTAATTTAATAAAATGCTTAATGGAAGCTCAAGAAGACCAAGATTGGATCCAACCACAAATGCAAGTAAAACAAGAGTATGAGTAAAACGACCATCTTATTTAAACAAAACGACAAAATAAATATAAATAGGTAAATTGAAATTAAAGTACAAGTGTAGAGAGATGACTTGTCATTTATTAGTGTTTGCGAAAGTCATGGACCAAAATTAATAAAATATTACATTAAATTTACTTGATGCTTTGATTCCATACCATTTATTTGAATCGGTTTAATTTACAATACACTGGTTAACGGACAAGCTTATGTTAATCTTCTTAATAAGCTAGAAATGATTCTTTCTAAGAAAAAGTATAATTCAAATCAGGCAAACCTTTTTGAGTAATCAGGGGTCCGGATCCCGAAGAATAATGCTTCAGTTTCTATTCATTCTATTCTATTCTATTCTTCACCCATACATAAAGTACATAATATAATAACTTTTCGGATAGCGGATAATAACTTTTCCGAAACAGAAAAAGTCACAGTTTCTTAAAATTCAAATTCAAACCAATACCAACCGAGATAATTCTAAAAAAACTAAAGTATTTGGTTCTAAGAGTTCAACATTTTAATTGGATCAATTCTGACGTTGAAGTTTAAAATTATCTATATTTTGTTGTATTAAACTACGAATGAATGAATATAATTTTAGAGCAACAGAGGCTAGCAACATTAAACAATACTAATTTAGGCTGAGAGCTACTTGGTGGGAACGGGAAGTGTCAGTTAGAATTTTCTTATTTTACTGTCTTTTCTTATATATCAGCAGAATTTTATGTGTTATATGCTAGTATTATAACCAGTAAATATCTGTAGTGCTGTACAAGTGTGGAGAAAGTGAAATACAATTTGACTGCGCTTGTTGTCATCCCAAGTAACTCCTTAGAGCCTACAGTAACCGTACCAGAATGTTACTGTAGGGAGATTCATCATTTTCATTGTTCATCTTATCATATTCATCTCATTTATCATCTTCAAGAATGAATTATAACGAAAAGGCTCAAAAAGACTCGTATCCAGAGCCGTAAAAAATTTACAAAAAAAACTAATTCAAGCTGTATGTTCAACCGGTTTCTGCCTTTACTGTCAATGAGATGAAAATAAACATAATTAAAAAAGAAGAATGTCATTGAAATAACCTCGAATAAACCATATTTACCAAATAAAACTTTTATTTGAAAAAAATTGTTCTATGTGCTAAAATGACTATAATCAAAGTAGAGAATGAACAACAAATAGTTAATAAGCTAACTTCTTACATTGAGCAGATTTCTAACGATGCAATAAGTAACCGAGGGAAGTTTCTTGTTGGACTTTCTGGTAAGATTTGCCGACTAGCCGAAGTAGTGAAAATTAGTTAAACTCTTCTCAACTAAAGTTTTTAAATTGAATATTTAAGGTTTTGATGAAAGCTGATTGTGCTATCTTTAATACATTTTATTCCCGAAGCATTAGAAATGCTATAAAAACAGTATTTTTTCTACACTGTTTTCTCGCATAAACATTAGATTAAACATCTCAAAACTTTGTTAATAAAGGTGGGTCCGTATTGAAATACCTTTGTGAAGCTGTTCCAAGAGTCAAAACGGACCTGACAAAGTGGATCCTAGCATTTTGTGATGAGAGAGTAGTTCCAGAAGATAGTGAAGATTCAACATTTGGATTTTACAAGAAACAATTGATTCCAAAAACTAGTCTTAAAGAAGAACAGTTTGTTGTTCTAAAGCAAGGTGTTTCAGGTAAAGCATTGTTATTTGAATATATAAGTCTTGCTACTCTTTTTATTAAACCAACAGATTTTTAGAAACTTTTTCCTATTTTTACATTCCCTGTATTTGAGTGAACAAAGTATGAAAAGAATCATTCAAATAGATCTATAAACTGCCATACTCCTAAATGTTATCCTGTCTTATCCTATGTATAAAACAAAAGTAAATAAATTGTATTTTTAAACTGATGAAAAAAATGGAGGATGTTATGTTCATATACCTAGTCAGGTCATAAATTCTGTCACATGTTTAATGTAAAATAATTAAAACAAGTTTATCCATTATGTAACCATTTATATACCAAAATGAACTTAACAAAACATATATTCTTAAGACATTAAAGTTTATTCAAAATCACGAATACAGGATTCAATCTGCATGGCCAGTCATCTATTGCAGCTTGAACGAGGTCCATGTCAATATCGGCGGCCGCCTTAATCAAGGATGTCTTGAGTCACTCCAAATTGGGATGAGGCTTTGAGCACGCCTTTTCCTCCAAGTGTTGCCATATCTTGTAATCTAACGGATTCAAATCTGGACTGGAGGAGGGCCAGTCTTCGTGCCGGATGAAGTCGATTTCACGCGCCGCCAGCCAGTCTTGTGTGCGCTTCGCTCTATGAGCTGGCGCCGAATCTTGTTGGAATACCCAGTGCCTGTTATTGAACATGGTATGAGAAACAGGTTCCACAAGATTCGTCAGGACTGTATTTTGATACACAACTACATTCGTTTTTACACCTTTCTCACAAAAATGTACCTCTGTTAAACCCCAATAAGAAACTCCCAACCATACCATGAGCGAGGATGGAAAATGACCTTGTTGGACATGCGGAATACGGTTGCTCGCTTTTTCACTACTGTGTGCGTACACCTTATCATTTTGTTTGCTGTAGCTCTCTTCTATGGTAAAATTTTTTTCATCCAAAATAAGAATATCCCGATATTTTTTTCCCGCGTACCGCTTCAACAAAGCGCGGCATCTCTTCAGTCTCAGGTCATTAGACGAGCATTCAAACGATGTCCTGTTTTTCTTTAAATATGCCCAAAGCCCTAAGTCTTCATTTAACACCCTTTTCACCGTGCTTCTGCTTAACCCCATCTGAAAGGCCAAACGTTTCTGCTTACGTTTGGGATTTCTTTGAATTCGCGCCTTCACAGCTTTTATCACTGCTGGAGTCCTAACAGACCGAGGGCGATCACTTCTTGACCTGTCATCTACACTAGAGTCTTCATTGTATTGTTTGATGGTACGATAAATGAATCTTTTGGTTATAAACAAATTTTTCAGTATCTCAAAAAATTGAATTGGCGCGTAACCGCAACGATGCAACGCAATAACTGCAACACGGTCTTCTTTAAGCGTCGACTTCATATTTAAAAATGAGTAAAATTCTAAAAAGTATATAAGTTTATTTTCATGAACAATTCGAGATTCGAATTCAATAAACTTTTTGTGGCCAGCATTCTAAAAGAAAAGTTTTTACTGTGTGACAATACTTAAGACCTGACTGTATATATATTTTTTATAGTTTAATTTTGATAATCCTTTTTATTAAATAGTAGAGAGAGAGTATATTTAAAATAAAATCCTGCAATACATACAAAAATAAAGTGTACTATTCCTAAATCTATTACTTTATTAATTACAGCTGAAGAAGCAGCAAGAGATTACACCAACAAGTTGAAACATGCATTCAACAGCGATGACTTCAAGTTTGACCTACTTTTACTTGGCATGGGTCCTGATGGACATACCTGTTCATTATTTCCTGGACACCCACTGTTAGATGAGTTACAGCTGAAAGTGGCAGCTATCACCGACTCACCAAAACCTCCCCCGGAAAGAATCACCCTGTCCATGCCAGTTGTGAACAATGCAAGGAACTGTATTTTTGCTGCTAGTGGTACTGGAAAAGCTGAGATGATCAAAGTAATTATATTAATTAGTATAGTTTTTTGGCTGACTGCAATTCATTTTTAAAACAAATTCCTTGACAATAACATCATGTGTTGGTAATAAAATTCAAATATTTGGTTGCAGATACTTATTAGTAAGATATACCCTTTTTAATTTAATTCGCTAAATGTAAGAAATTTTTTGGGTTTGATTTTCCTTTTTAATGTAGGGTTCCATACTTAAATGGTATAAAATGGGACCCTATAAGCCTCTGCTATCTCGATGTCTCTTGGCGGGCTGTATCTCATGAAACATTATATTTAGTCTTAAAATTTTCAGAGAATGTATATTTCTGTTGCCTCTATAACAAATACTAAATATAAAGAAATTATAAGTTAAAGGGGGCTAACATAAACTAGAAATGTGAATTTTCGATTTTTTTTTGTTTCTTTTTACAAAATTACCTAAAATTATAAATGGTTATACTTAAATAAAATAGTAAGGAACCCATCATGTGTGAGTCTGCCTCATACGCGTTTTTGTTATATTATTGTGGTTTTAACAACATGAATAATGTTTTCCAGAGAATATTGAAGGACAAGGAAGACTTACCGGCGGGTCGCGTTCAACCGAAAGGTGGCGCTTTGTATTGGATTGTAGATAAGGCAGCTGCTGAATTACTATGAATTTAAAAAGTAAACACAAGGGTGGATGAGGTATTGTTTTGGATTTGTGCCTTGATTTTTGATGGATATTTATGTAAATAAAAATTTACCAGCTTTAAATAGAATCCAGTTTTCCATGTATTAAAATATTAATTCTACAGTATGAATTGTTAATTGTAAACTCGTAGTGATTGATGCAAGAACTAATGATGATTCTTTACAGTTAGAATGGTTTGAAATATTGAATTATATAGTGGTAGTTATATATTATATATTGATGTTACAGATTTTTACGTAAAAACGGGGTTGTAATTAGATTTTAAAAGATAATGGTGCAGGCACTTTTAATATTTTATAAAATAAACATTCCATTGTTGTAATAGACAACTGTTATTCATTAAGTTTTGTTTTATTTTGTCATTCGGTCTTTATACTTGGATTTCATAGACAGAGGTAATTAAAGACCAAATCCTAATTGTTTACTATCCTAAACTCACACATTATTATTCAATTTCTAATTAACTTCAAGTTTGTTAAAATAAGCGTGTTTGAGCATGAGATGAGGTTAAATTAATGAAATTGGTTGATATGTGGGTCTGAAACGGCCGATATGTTAAATTTGTGGCCACATTCAACTGTCAGTGAAAAATTTGAAGAATTGTCGAATGACATTAAAAAATTAAAACTTTTAGAAAAGTTGCTTTAAGTGGCCTTCTTATGCTGGTTTCACTGCTGTCCGGGCTGTATGGCTAGTGCTCTGAAACGGGGTTCAGTAAAAACGGTGAAGAGAAGTGCTAGTGGGAGACAGATGGACACAGTAATGATAATGATAGGGAATATTTTTATAATAATTATTATTGGTGTATTTAATTTGTAAGAAAAGACAACGGCAGAAAAAAAATCTTGGTACATCCCATAATTTAAAGATATTCCGAGAGTTTATTTGTGAACTTAAACGATGAACTCGAACGATTTATGCTAATTTTGTTTATTTCAAGGTTGTAGAATAGAATAAATAAACAGGGTTTAATTATACTACTTATATGAGAAATTAACAATCAATTAACCTACTGAACAGCGACGCGTCCGCGGCAAAATTCGGGCAGGTCCCGGCGCGAGAGTCGGAAGCGTTTAACATCCTCAACCAGGGGCGGGTCGCTTTCGGTTCCGCTTATTAATAACGTGGTTTCACAGCGATGTCGCTAATGGAATGTTATGATGAAATACAGTCGAGATGAGTAGGTTTATTGACACGGGATTTCTCCGAGTCGCTGTGAAATGATGTTTCAGCGCCAACGCGAGTCTCCCCATGTACCGACGTCCCTGAGGAGTCTCCCGGAGAGCTATGAAACCAACTATATGAATCGTGCATGAGAAGTCTTCCAGTTATTGAACAAAAAACAATGAAAATGTTTATCTGTAATAAAAGATGCTTTGAAATAGCAAAGGTTTGAATTAAAGCTCAACATCAGTTTCCAATATGTGTAATTCCCTCATAGTTTCAAAATGCTTTCGAGATCATTACAACATTACTTTTCGCATAAAAAAAGACCTCGAGTAAACTGTATCGATACATTATCTCCTATGACATTTTCAATAATTATAATAATGTAATTACAAAAAGTTTTTTTAACTAAATACATAAGACGGCGCGCATAGCGTACCGATCACTTACATATATTATATATAAAGATAACATATACATAGCACTAGAGTTAATTTTAAACAATTATAACCTATGGGAGCGGACTTAAGAGAAGCAGCCGGCGGGGTACAATCCGTTCCAGTCCGTATTTAGTTTGATACACAAAGCTTCCCCCCGACGGCCAACAACTAATTTTATATATATAGATAAAACAAAAATATCCTTTCATTCAATTTTTTTTTTCGTATTTTACAATTTCAATTACACATTAAATAGTTAGTTCTGGTTGTTGTTGATTACTAGCGCCCCCGGGGCGGGGGGAGGGGGGCGGTAAAAGACGGGGACAGCAGTGAGGGGGCGCGGCGCCGTTGTCTATGTACATGTGTCTACTGACTTTACGTTCTGAATGTCTGAAATGGACAAAAACAAATATACATATTTGAATGCAATAACACGTTTCAATAATGTAGCTTTACTTTTATATGCTCCCAAAAATAGTATATTTTCGCCTTCGGGTTTTTAAGCTTGAGTGAAAAAAATAGCAATGCAAAGAGCTGCTTATAAATATGTCTTTTCTTTAAATGGCAAACATTCTCACAATTTCACCGGATGGTAAGCGACAAAACCTAGTTACTATCGATTTTTATAATGTTCGGGGAGCACCTGCCATGCTCAGACTAGCAAATCATTAGCTATGCAAGTAGTAAAGTGGTGTGTGTACCTGTGTGTCGAGTTGTTTAGTTTGGTGGCCAGTACGACTGCGAGTACGTCGGCTTGTTGGTCGGCGCGGGCTTGTTGGTCGCAGATCTAGCCGCCGCGCCTACTGACTCCGCCTGGAAATTATGCACATTTATTTAGTGGCGTCACAATCAAGTTTCATACATACTATTTGGGAGTTGGTAGAACCATCATCTAAGCAGCAGCATCGTTAGTAGCAATAGACTAATATTGTATTTATTTAAAAAAATAAAAAACGAAACTACCGGTTCTTGCTGGATTCTTCCCCGTAAAAATAGCTATCCGAACCGGGCCCTGGTAGTAAAGAATTTGACGGTTTGAAAGTGATTATTTTAAGCCGGATATGCCAAAAATACATTTTACCTTGGACATCAAAACGATTTTAGTTCTATGATGTACGGGAATGTACATCTAAAAACGGACGTCACAAACTATTACACAATTCGAAAGGCTATTGACCAAAATTGCTCATTTACTTTTAAAAAAAACTCAAAACAAGGTATGTTTCCTAAGCAGAGCTACTCCGATCCGAGCGAAAAAGTTCGCTAAAACCTCTTGACAGTTTTTTTCCCTTTTTTAATTGAAAGTAGTAAATTTCCCTAAGATACCAACATCTTTTTTCTACAGTGACATGACACGAATTGGTAACACACAATTATAAAAAATTTCATAGCAACACATCACACGTGATTATGCATTAAAAAATAATAATTAACAACCATAACCATGCAAAATATATACCATATTAGATAACATAAATTCTTAAATTCCAAGGCGGGTAATACAAATATATATTTAATAAAAATGAGTATTCACAAATGGGTAGTGTGAATATAATTTAGATATAATGTATCGTGCAATATATGTATATATAGAGACATATAAACATATATATGTTTGAACTTACCCGCCTAGCAAGGCTACTGTTCAGCCGAACATCCATCTACAAAAAAAGGCAAACTCTAAGAATATAAATAAATATTACATAAAAACAAACACATGCAATATACTACCTACGTCATCTATTTACTTACCTACACCTGTTTATAACTGATTGGGGATATTTTATTATGTAACAGGAGAAATCTAATATGATAATAATACCCACATCACGACACACATATTGACTCAACCTTGTAATAAGATATAGTATTGTGTCGCAGGCACTAAGCAACGATATGCTATAAATTACATAAATAACAATACTAAATCTAAGAGTGGTAAGCGAAACAATGCGTCTTGCAATAACACAAAGTCCCCCAAATCCCAAATAGATAAAATAGCGAATCTAGAATATTTTATGTCTTATATTGTATTGCGCCGGCGAAGGCCACGGATGCTTACGATTCACAATGCGCCTTTCAAACTACCTCTAATTTCAACAAAGTAGCTGAGTTATTAGATATTTTTTCATGTTATCTGTGTGAACTTACAAGTCTCTTCATGTCATCTATTAATAGGATTAAATATTTGATTAGATTTTGATTTATTTAAAGTATATTATTGTTGCGAAGAAACCCAATACATTGAATTGATACTGGTTTTTTTATTTTTTTGTAGACACTGGTTTATTATCATTTTAATCCAATAAATTGTTTCCCTAGTTTTACACGAAAATTTTAAAGAATAATGGCATTTTATTTTTGTTACGACATCAAAAAAGTTTGTGTAAATATGTGGCATAGCGTTAATCGTGTATATAAGAAATTATTACCTAATGAACATATCCCATCATTAAGTAAATTGTATTATCTCATGCCATAAAAATCACTGTAATACCTAATCATAATAATTATTTAAAGCGTAAATAAAGGAAACAATACCTGTTTTTAAATACTAAAATATATATAAAATAAATGAATACATAAAAATATAATCTATCTACTATATTTGCCTACACAAACAAACAAACAAACTGTGGATTGTGATTATTTTTAGAATAAAAACGTATTTGTTAGTGTTATTATTTTTGTATGAATTATTCTGTAAGGAAATTTTCTTTGTATATTGTTGATTACAAAATATGACAAAAGCTTTAAAACGTTTATTTTTAATTCCCACTGAACAATGGATCGTTTTTGTATAAACACTTAGACAGTAACTCGAAAACCGTTTATTTCTTTGCACAAACTTCGTTTTAATCCTCGTATATGTGCCAGGGTGTTCACGATTGCAGCGTGTTCGTTAGTATGTGAGCTTCTGTGTTTTAGTTCTGTTGGGTTAAAAGGGTATATTGTGTAATATTCTATTTTAATCTCAATACTATACGCATTAATTTCCTTAAATAGCCACATACTGCTTGTGAATTCAATCTTAAAAATTCTTAGAAATGAGCGGCAATTTTGAAAAAAATATGTAATTTTTATATTGTTGTTGTTTTTATAGTTTTATTACAACATTTAATATATATTTTTGCCATGCCCTTACAGGGTACCTCATGTATACCAATTTATATTAACATGTTTTGTACCCATTGTAGTAATGTGACAAGCAATAAACGATTTGAATTTAAATTTGAAAAAATAAAATATTTTGATACATTTATAATATATTTATAAATTAACAAATTAGAAAACTTTTAGATTTTAGATTTGATTTTTTTAGATTTGGTCAGTCTTTTAAGGTTCGCTGAATTCGTGTGTGTGATCTGTCTCATGTAGGTGTCGGTATGCGTGTGTGCGTACCTGGTGCTGGTGCTGGTGGTGCTGGTGGTGCGGGTGGTGGTGTGCGGGGATGTACAGGTGCGACGCGGCGCCGAACGGCGGCGGCGTGCCCGAGTGGAACGTCGCCTTCTCGTAGCTCTGTCAAAATAAACACATTACAAGTCGCAGGCAAACAAACAAACGGTTTACCTAATGGAAAGTGATACCGCTATTATAAAAGTTCTCTGCAACCTAAGTATAAACTCTTAACTAAAACTTACTTAAAAAATTCTGACAAAAAATTCACAATAAAAATTAAAACATTTAAAATATTTCCAAAGTAAAACTTTCAGAAATCTTTAAGAACTAATGTACTAAATATGCATCACAAATTAGGTATTTTATAGATACACAATCAAATGACAGAAAATGTCCTCACCAAATATTAAACTCAAACATTTGGGTGGACTTTTTGTGCAGTAAAATATTTGTAAGCATTATTTGTTAGATACACCATTTTTTACTGTTCTTAAAGTTGAATTGGCTTTAATGTGTGTTTATATCTAATAGAATTATATATCTATCTGTCTCTATACACAATCGATGGCACTTTTTAAACGAAATTTGACATGGGATTGTGTATGTATAATAGTAGATGGATGTTTAAAAGTATATAAAGGTATCAGTAATACATACGTTGAGCTTGTTGAGCGCCAGCTGCTGCTTGGCGTACATGGCGCTGGACATGTCGGCGCCGGCCGCCGCCTTGCTGCCGGCCGTGTACGCGCTCGCTGCTAACACACGACATGCCTTACTGGATTACGGCATTTAACGACTTATTGGCACGATCACGCCTTATTACACATTTTATAATTTCATGTGATGTTTTTTTAAATTATTAATAACATTTTTAACTTAACTAATTGTGGCATGATCTCAGTAATTATATTTCGTTTTGTTCTCTCTTGACAATCTATGTTGACATACTTTAGTAATTTTTCATTGGTAAGGTATTGCTGTGTAATATTATTATTTAAATATGAAGGTTGTTCATTTCGGACTCAATGTAAATTATTATTGAATAAATTGAATTGAATTGAAATGTTTTTATTTATTTAGTAGACTTTAAACGTTAATGCGGATAGAAAATAAAACTTAAAAGTACATTTTACTAACGACACTTTATACACAAGTAAAGTGGTTGGATTTTTTAATTGCAACACCATAAAAGAACTTCTTTACCTATAGAATTAAACAACAAAAATTTAGTTGAGTGAAGCGCCCGCCATTTTGTTCCATTCCAGCATTGACTGCAGCTTGCCAAATAAGAGTTTGACGTGATGACAGGTAGAAACATTATTTACCTGGCAATTCCATGTTTTCAGTCGATGCCAGAAAATTGTTTTCAACCCACTCATTTTATCAAAACACTTTTTTGGCAAGCTAAACGTACATGCTCGGACATACATGTGACTGAGATAAGAAGTAGCAAAAGCGGATATGAATGAGTGTGTGCAGGTGTGCGTACCTTGTTTGTATGAGTCCTGTGCGTCGTAGGGCGGTTGCTGCGCGTAGTTGCTGACCTTGGCCGGCGCGGGCGTGGACACGCCGCCCACGCCGCCCACGCCGCCCACGCTCGACGTGCCGCCGTACTGCAACCGATGCTGGCTTTACACACGCTATACCATAACCTCTCGTGCTGGTCACTGAGTCACCATGTATTACTTCAGTACGGGTAATCGTATCGGTAATGTGTCAAAAATGCCTGTTTACTCTCGACTCCGTTTCGATAAAGATTTGTGAGAGTTAGTAGGAGCCACTTTAAAAAATAGCAAACAAATAGATACCAAAGTAGGTGCATACAATTTTGTAATGTATCTTAATATATTAAGTTTAATTACATCATTCGACAGCTAAAGGATTCAATCGACCAATTAAAGAATAACAGTTTCTATCACAAATTAAAAATGGAAATCCAAATAGTTTAAAAAGGTTTGATATTTAAGAAAAGGTGATTGTGTCAATGATAGAGAATGCATTTTTTAAACTGAAGAATAAAAAAATATTTGGTCATCTGATGGTGAGTCTTGAAAATGCCTTTTAATTGTTAAATTTAATAGTACTGCAACTGACAAATCTCAGCCGTTATGCAAACGTTCTTATGTCGGACACCAGCAATTATTTATTGCCTTTGTTGCAGCACACATCACATAGGATGTAGGCAATGTGTTCAGTGGCTGCTCTTGAACACGGTCGCAGCGGCTTTCGGTGTCCGTTAATTGATTTATTAGTAATGTGGTGGTCGGACACGAGATTCGTTTGCGCAGCGCTTTGAGAGTTGGAACATTTAGCAGTATGAATGATGGAACTGATAGGTCGTGTAAGAGTAGTGCAAGTGAGGCAGTGTACTCACGGTGGGGTAGACCCCGTACTGGTAGGTGGTGGGCGGCGGCTGGTAGAAGTAGGCGTAGCCCGGCGGCAGCGCGGCGGCCACGGGCGCCTGCTGCGGCGACGCGGCCTCGCGCCGGGCGAAGCGCTCGCCGCCGCCGCCGCCGCCGCCGCCGCTGCCCAGCCCGAAGCCCGCCTCGCGCGACCCGTACCCCACCTCGTAGTACCCCGTCTGCCGACACAACCAACGCACCGTGCATACCATGTCAGCACAACATTATTAATTCTACTTCAATAGACGTTTTATGATTTCAGTAATTTTTTAGAAGAAATTATTTAAAGCTTGTTATTTATAAGTTTAAAGTTATTATATTAAGTGGTAGAAAAAGTATTTTCTTATAATTTACACATTTCTTTCATTATCAAATAGTTAAACTTCTTGCAAACAAGTCGTCAATTCGTAAACTACAAAAATATATTGCAAAATACTCAAAACATTCCTATTTTCTTATATTTTTATTTATTGGCCGTAAAAATTGCTAATATTTAATTCTTTTCCTATTAACCTCACATCAAAAAATTTATTAACTTTACAACACATACACATTTAAATAAAACCACATTTTTTTTTGTATGAATCGAAAAGTTGTTGAAGAACGACGAAGGAACTTATATATCCAGCAGGGTTATTCACGATCGTCTCTGAACTCGGATTCGATAATTTCTTGAAGGGAACGCTATTCACATTCGGATATACTTTTTTTTTTTTTTTGCGGAAATGTGACAGTTCGCATCGGAAACATTGCAAGAGCCCTTAGGCTGGCGAGATCTTGTAAAATGATAGTAGTAAGAGATTAATATTTTTTTTAGGTAATACAAAATAATTGAAACTATTGAAAGGACGTATTTTATATGAAAACCTGTTTTTTGTTGTGAATATTTAAAACGCACCCTTTTTTAATTTAGACACTTTCCGAGTCGAATCCTAAACGGGAGATGTGTATTCAGTCTGTAACATTCGGATCGAATATTTAAAGATCGGAACATTCCCGATTCCGAGGCAAAATTTTCGGAAGCATTGTGTATAGCCCTGCAGGCCTAGTCCTAGTTTATAAATGTTTTTTTTTGCAATTAAAGTATTTGAAAATTTTATTTGTCTGTAAATCCGTACGTGTTGGATGACAGTTTCATAAATGTAGGTTCCATTGCACATTCGCCTATCTTTAGAAGCAATAGATACTGATTTCAATGCAATCTTATGGTAATGTTATTTTAGTAAATAGCAGCATTTTACTTGAAAATAAAACGCTTATTAAATATTTGTCATTACTACAAGCTTTTACATTGAAATAGGCACGTTTTTCTTCTATTTCTATCTGTTTCCATACTTTTGCCACGGCATTGGAGCTACAGTGAATGCAGTTGCAGGAACGTGTGTACGTGTCGCTTCGACTGGAAACTTGATGTCAATGATTTGAATATGGCGCGTTTTACATTTTATAACTTCACTGCTGCCAGGTGGCGCCACTGTAGGCTGAAAGCCGTGGCTAAAGTACGGAAGTGGCTAACTCAAAGTAAAGCAAGTAACAGTATCGCTCGGCAGCGGGCAGCGGTGCATACCATGTGGTGTGGCTGGTGCGGGCGGATGTCGTCGTAGTGCGTGTAGCTGGGCGGGTAGAGCGCGGGGTAGGCGGCCAGCGAGCCCGCGCCGCCCGCCGCGCCGCTCGCCGCGCCGCTCGCCGCGCTGGCCTTGGCGCCCGTGCTCTGCGTGGTCGACGTGCTGGCCAGGCTGCTGCTGGCGGGCGCCACCGCGCTCTCGTACTGACATATTGCACACCACACATATTACTACTACTATCCTCTCACAAACTAAACAAACACAGATTTGCGTGCACGAGTGTCAGTTACAACGTTACACAACACAGGGACTTCAGATATATTGCACATTTATCTTATCATTGGCATTTATGGACAGAGAACTGGCTACAGTAAAGTCAACTGATCGAACATATGCACGAATTTTTCACATAATTTTATTATGAAATCATCTAAGTAACAGGCAAAACGCCAGAAGTCAGATCTGCTGCGATTAGCGCGGGCCGAACGTGCGATTTTTAAAGTAAAAAACATGATCAAACATAGTTCTAGATTTTTGCATACAGATTCATTCTCACCTACAGAAGTATAAAAGAAAAGCGCCTGAAATCTAGCTTGTAAAGGAACTCGTGCCAGAAGTATTCACTTTCATATGAGCAAACTCTTAGCCTATTAAAACAATAAATAGAGCGAACTTTTGTACTGGATTTTTTTTGTATCATCACAATTTATTTCCTTAGTACAGTTTAGTGGCAGGTCTCGTGTACAAATGAACCACATACTACATATGTAACGGACCTGCTGTGTGTTGTCCTTGTGGTTGAGCTTGTTATGCGGCGGCGTGTACTGCGTGTACAGCGCGCTGCCTCCGTATACGCCGCCTGATGCCGACGTCTGCTGCGATAGTATGTCATATTTTATTACAGCTCTTTATTATATTATCTAGTGAAAAATATATCATTATAGATATATAGAACACTCTATAGTAACAACAATTAATTTAGCTATAAGTAGTAGCTTTATAGTGACAAGGGAAACGTAAATTAAAATTTGTTACTGAGAAATCATTTCTTGACATTCAGCTGTCTTCATTCGAACTGCGATGTCAGTGATCGAACGTGCGAAATAACACAACAACAGCCATTCGTTAACTACAATAGCATTTGATTTATTTCGCTTACCGGTATTGGATGTAGTATTGTTATCTATGTAGTATATACCATATCGTTGCTCAGTGCTTTCGATACAACATTGTATCGTGAAACACGCCATAACGTTGCTAATCATTGATAATGTTGAATTATCAATGATAATGTTGAATTTTGACAGATTTGGACTAAAAAATTAGCAAACAAGCAGATGGTAGACTTGATGGTAAGTGATACCGCCTATTGGCACGACAATGCCCTTTATGTTTTACATCGCCACACAGCGTGTACAGTATAGTAAAAAATTCTATTAATGCAAGAGTGAATAGGTTTCTCCTAGGCAGGCATGATCCACCTTAGACCTCATCGCCGCTTAACATCAGGCGGGTTTGGGGTCAAATGCCTGCCTGGTCATGAATAAAAAAATAAAAAGAACAGTACTGACTTGGTATGAGTTGATGACGGGTTGGTACTGCGTCAACGCTGGCGTGGCGGGGTACGCGACCGCGCCCGCACTGGTCGAGTTCACCTGCTGATATATTTGATTTACCTTTTAATATATTGGTATTTTCATTAGAACATTTTTGTGAAATATAAAACGGACCTTAATTAAAATTACAATAAATAAACATAATTGCGAGTTTTAAGATTAGAATAAAAAATTTTAGTAACATTTTAAAGCATCATTACTTCAAGTAAAGTATTTTATTTATTTATTTTTACACATCGTCACAACTTTCAGACAAGTGTAAAAAAAAACTGTTGTCTCTCATAGTGCATTTTTATGTATTTTTTTAACTAGCTATTGCTTCACGCTTTGTACGAATCGGTTGTTTTAGTGAACTACTTTTCCGATGTTAATAATTATTTTGCTATTGGGGAAAATACATACCTAAGAAATTAAAGACAACATAAATCGGTTCAGCGGTTCTTGATTTTGAAGATGTTTCACTAACCAGACATTGTTTTATATATAGATAGAGATTGAATCACTTTTTGATTATTGATTAATTTGAAGACCTCGGTAGTGTAGTAGTGTAACAAGCCGACTGCTACGCTAGAGGTTCCGGGTTCGAATCCTGGCGGATGTTTCGCTTACCGGTGTTAGATACAGTTTTGTATGTATGCAGTTTGTGGTAGTATATGTGTGTGTGCGTACCTGCGTGTGCGCGGCGTACACGGCGGGCGGGTACAGCGCCGGCGACGCGTACGCGCCCGCCGCCGCCGCCGCCGCCGCCTGCGGGGCGCATACACATTGACATGCCAACACAATCGATATCCGACCTAACTACTTTGAGGGGCCAAATCTTTTTTGAAATTTTTTAAAAATGACGAGGAAGTCGAAATAAGTAGAAAAAATACTATTTTTGTTCGCAATTTAATTTAACAAAATTATTTATTCCCTCCTTAAAAAATCTATATTGATTTTACGAGAAACAATAATAAGAAAAGTTGTTATAATATTATATTTCATCATCTCATCAGAAAAATCATTTAAAACAGCGGTCGGCAACACGCGGCCCGCGGGCCGCATGCGGCCCGCGGACCTCCTACTTGCGGCCCGTGAATATTTTGTAGATAAGTTATTATAATTTATCAAAATGAACTAAGCGCTCCTTTTAAATACCCACGCCAAAAATACACACTTCGCTCTGCCTGCGAACGAACAAATGAGCGACGCGGCGCGCGAGTGTAGCGCGGAAGTACATCGCCGCTGCGTCCCGTCCCCCCCGCTCCCTCCGATTTTGTGGAGTGAGCGAAGTCTTGCTGCCGGCGCCCCGTGAATCGCTCGCTTCGTTGCGTGATCAGTGAAACAAGTTATTTAATGTGTGCTTTGTTTTAATTTCGGTAAGTGTGATATTCCTATTTATTTTCCTTCCTATTTATTCCATCTACGTAAGTTAGCGATTTGAAACAAATGCATGGCAAAGCGTTTGGTTATTTAATGAGCCACTTCAATAGTGGGTATTGACTGCTTGTTGTTTAAGTGCCACTTCGCATTCGCAGTAAGATCGCTCACGTAGGTCGCCGTGACATGTTTACTACAAGGCAATGCTTTTATTGTTACAGTTAATGATGGCTTCGAAAAAAAGGAAAGTAATAGAAGAAAATCGGGTATTTAACGATGCATGGACAGATTTGTATTTTTTTGTTAATTGCAATGGCAAACCGCTTTGCTTAATATGCCAAAAGACTATTGCTATGCAAAAAGAATATAACCTCAAACGCCACTATGATACCGAGCACAAAGTCAAATTTGCATGCCTAGTGGGTGAGTCACGAAAAACTAAAATTAACGCACTCAAATCTTCAGTAAAGAACCAACAAAATGTTTTTAAGGTTCAAGTCCAAAGTAACGAGTCGAGTATACGTGCAAGTTTAAGGGTAGCGGAAATTCTTGCGAAGTCTGGCCGACCGTTTACCGACAGTGAACTAATAAAACAATGTGCCTTAGTTATGGCTGATGAGGTGTGCCCAGATCAAAAAAAGAAATTTGAAAATATAAGTCTTTCTGCAAGAACGTGTACCCGGCGAACTGAAGATTTGGGCGATAATTTATATCAGCAACTTCGGGAAAAAGCACAACAATTTGAATGGTTCTCTTTAGCTACCGACGAAAGTAATGACGTTTCAGATACTGCTCAGCTTTTAATATTTGTTCGCGGAATCGATAGAAACTTTAATGTCTATGAAGAGCTTTTACAGTTATGTAGTTTGAAGGGAACGACTACAGGGGAAGATTTGTTTTGTAACTTAGGACAAGCGCTAGAATCGATGCAATTACCATGGGGAAAATTGGTAAGTGTAACAACTGACGGAGGCAGGAACATGAGTGGACAAAATAAGGGTTTGGTAGGTAGAATTAAAACGAAACTGGCAGAGATAGGATGTAACATCCCACTATTTTTTCACTGCATTATCCACCAAGAAGCATTATGTTCCAAAGTCGTATCTTGGAAAGAAGTAATGGACATCGTGGTAGCTACTGTAAACTACATCAGAAAAAATGGGTTGACTCATCGTCAATTCCAGCAGTTTCTGGCAGATACGGAAGCAGATCATCGAGATGTTCTTTATTATTCTGAGGTGAGATGGTTAAGCAGAGGTGCAGTACTGAAAAGATTTTTTGATCTCAGAAAAGAAATCAACACTTTTATGAATGAAAAAGGCAAACCTATTCCACAGCTAACAGATACTCAATGGTTAATAGACCTTGGATTTTTGACAGATATAACTCATGAATTAAATACGCTGAATATAAGGCTTCAAGGTAAAAATAAACTAATCTCTGATATGCACACAGACGTAAAGGCATTCCAAATGAAAAATAGACTCTTTATAAAACATATTGATGAAAAAAAGTTAGATCATTTTCCGAATTGTAAAACGGCTGTCGAAGAAGCTGGAATTAATTTTCATTGGAAAAGTGATAAAATGAAAGATATTTTAATACAGCTGCAAACTCAATTTAGCGACAGATTTTGTGATTTTGAGAAAGTTTCAAGCAAACTGAAGATTTTTGCAAATCCTTATTCGTGTGATGTTGAGGATGTACCGATTCATTTACAAATGAACGTGATTGATCTTCAATCTAATGATACTCTCAAAAGCTCTTTCTATGAAATCAATGATCTTGTTAAATTTTATGCTAGCTTGCCATCTGATTTTGACGAGTTGAAAAAGTTTGCTAAGCAGTTCATTACAATTTTTGGTAGCACTTATTTATGCGAACAAACTTTTTCAATTGTCAATTATAGAAAAAATAAATATGCTTCTCGTCTCACAGATGAGCATTTGAGAGCCATTCTACGAATCGCAACTACAAATATGACAGCTAACATACAAGAAATAGCCTCTCAAATGCAACCTCAGACATCACACTAAAATTTGTGTAAAATCAGTTTTCTATGTAGGTAGTTGGTAGTTTTCATTACTTTATTTTTCTCTTATTTTTCTAGCTATAGAACCCAAACATATAAACATAATGTAAGTATTATGTGAACGAATTAAATTCCTTATCTTTTATCAATTTTTAATAGCATTTTTATTTTTCCTATGCAATCTGACCAATTATGCGTAGCTATATTGGGCTTCTAGGGTCAATTACCATGACTGCGGCCCGCCTTTAGTTTATTTTGCCACCTTGTGGCCCTTGCCTACCAAAAGGTTGCCGACCGCTGATTTAAAACATATTAATTTACAAATAAAGATTGAACACACATACAGAAATAAACATTTATAAATACTACACTCGTGTAAATCTAACCACTTTGTTGAGTCTGCATTATTGTGTGTGTGTGTACGTACCTTGTTGTTGTGGTGCGTGTAGTGTGCGTGCGGCGCGTACGTGTGCGTGGCGTCCGCAGCTGACACTGACAGCTGCTTCATACTCGACGATAACTGCTTGTCCAGCGCTAAACATAACACAATATTATATATATTAAAATTATGCTAAAACAGCTATATAAACCTTCTTGTGACACCCTTAAAACTAATTGATATTTTATCAAAATCAAAATACAATATCTAGGATATAACATGTAGGTTTTTTGACCAAATTTTATATAAGCTGGCATATATATATTTTTTGTCCCCAACATTCTCAGACCATTAATATACAATATAATCGGTGGTCAAGGTCAGACTAATCCGACAAATATTTTCATGCCCATTTCGCCAATGTCGGATATTAACCATAGCAGTGGTAACTACTCGGTTAATCTGGCTTTTTGTTTGATAGCACTGCATTTTATTCAAATATGTAGATATTTGGTAATCAGTTAATGAAGTAATAATTTACAAATGATTTTACTTTAGTTTCTTAATTAGAAGACTTAAAAATAATGTCTAAAGTTAGGTAAAATTTTACCTAACTGCACGACACTGAAATTACGTCTGGCGGTTAAAGATTAAGAAAATGAGAATGTGCGTACAGTTACTGTTAGTGGAGACGGGCGTGTCGGCGGGCGCGGGCTGCGGCGGCGGCGCTGCCTCCACCGCTTGCGATATGCTCTCACTCATCTGCTGGCGTACACGCACACATTACACACCATACATTGCCTTAGAAATACTTTGAAAATGCTCCTTGTATATTCAAGAAATAAGTATTGGTTTTACTATTTGCAATCATTTTTATACTTGTTTCTTTGCGATTCAAATAAATAAATAAAAAGCGACCAAAAGCGAGTCTGACTCGCACATGAAGCGTACCGTACTATCGCATCGTACCTTATAAAACGATATTTTTTTATACACTATATATATATATTTATATATATAGTTTTTGCCCGAGACTTCGTCCGCAAAGAACTCGATAACGATAATAATATTATTTTTAAGTGTTTTTTTACTTGATTTCACAATATAATTTCTTACACATAAAATATGGATAGATATATGCTGTCGCGGGCGTCTTTGTGGGACTATTTAAGATATCTTGTAATTGTAACGGTTTTTGCAGCGCACGCCAGAATAAATCACAAATGGTACAATTTTTTCTTTCTTACTTGACATTTAATTTGGCTTGTAAGATGAAATATATTTATCATTATATTTTGGACAATTATCTTTTTAAATTTTAGTTTTTGTGTTATTCTGATGTGTAAGCTATATTATTGTAAAGTTTGATTAAAATCCATTCAATATTTTTAGCGAGAAAGAGTAAAAACATACATTCATACTTACAAACTAACTATAGTGATTGTGTATAGTGTCATATATGTGTATTGCCATACGTGTATAGTTAGTATATACATACGCTGGCGGTAGGTAGCGGCGCGTTGTATGTCGGCGAAGGCTCTGGTACAGCTTCTAATGCGGGCGGCTCACTGGCGGCCGCGGGCGTCGACTGCACACACAATATACACTAAATTAATACATATCTTTTAATGAACGTCATGGCCAAACAGACAGTTTAACTGATGGAAAGTGATATCATCGTCTTTTGACACAACAATGCCTTTGATGTCTACACTACCAAGAGTTCTGCATTGCCCGGTTATAGGTAAAAGATGACATTCGAGGTACCGAGATCAAGGTGATGATTGAATTGAACCGGCGAATGATTACAGGTAACGAAACCAAGACGCCCCAAGCTCAGTCAACCTTGTCATAAGGCCCTTTATAAAGTTCAATACAAATTTGTAACTTCGGTCGCTAGCGGGTATGAACTTATGGTAGTCACACAGATAAATGAAAAGTAAGGGACGCTAACGCGCGGCATTCGCTGTGTCTGGACGCTCCTTAACAATTGGTTGAAGTTTTGTTTACTTTGCTATGAAATAATAAAGTGTAAAGCACAGTTTAGTCCACCGCCAGCGCCGGGATCGCATGCATGCACAATGTTTCGTACCTGTGCGTCGCGCAGCGCGGCGGGATCGCATACATACACAATGCTTCGTACCTGTGCGTCACGCAGCGCGGCGGGATCGCATACATACACAATGCTTCGTACCTGTGCGTCACGCAGCGCGGCGGGATCGCATACATACACAATGCTTCGTACCTGTGCGTCACGCAGCGCGGCGGGATCGCATACATACACAACGCTTCGTACCTGTGCGTCACGCAGCGCGGCGGGATCGCATACATACACAACGTTTCGTACCTGTGCGTCACGCAGCGCGGCGGGATCGCATACATACACAACGCTTCGTACCTGTGCGTCACGCAGCGCGGCGGGATCGCATACATACACAATGCTTCGTACCTGTGCGTCACGCAGCGCGGCGGGATCGCATACATACACAACGCTTCGTACCTGTGCGTCACGCAGCGCGGCGGGATCGCATACATACACAATGCTTTGTACCTGTGCGTCACGCAGCGCGGCGGGATCGAGCGCGCCGAACTGCACGTCCAGCAGCGCGCCCGCGTTCTCGCAGCCGCCCGGCATCTCCACCGCCAGCGCCGGAATCTGCGCAAGCATCGCATACATACACAACACATTACACACGCTACAACACTAGTAGCAGGGGGTGTCACTATCGCTATAACAATCGGGATTCGTCGAATACATTACGGTGACGATTTTCAATCCGGCGCACACATGGCAAAATCATTACACTATTTATCAACATAAAGATAGAGCCTAAACTTGGTTGTATTTTTCAAGTCAGGTAGTCGTTCCATCACAAAGCGCATAAATCGCCTTTCGCTATGTTCACAGCAAAGGGTCCGGCAGGTAAGTAAGGTGATTGTACGGTTAGTTGCATTCTAAACCGTCAAGTAACATCACGCATCTTTTCGTTCGTCTCGTGTCTAAACTATAAACAGTGAACAAGAGTATGGAATCTACAGGTATGTACATTTGATTAATATAGTTAAATCAGAAATAATGTAATCGTATGTGTATACAATCGTATGTGTATGTGTGTATCGTAAAATATTGTATTGCGGTTCTAGTTAAATTTATCTTTAAAATTGTAGTAAGTTCCGCTAGGTACCGCTTTCTGTCTTTGATATTTTCATTGCGTCGTTAGTTGGCCGTTATTATTGTGAATTTTGAGAACTCAAACCCACTCATTGTGACACTATCCTATTTTATTTACAGGTAGTATTTTAACAGGTAATTGATCCAAGTCACTCGAAATTACATGTTAGAAAAATTGATCTGATTTTAGTGCTACAAAATGAAAACTTTTAATAAATTATCATCGTCCAAGTGTGTGGAACGATTAACTAGATAGTGTTTATAAACAATCGAAGGCTTTACAAATTAAATGTGTTCTCAAAGTGTTTGTTTCGAAACTGTTGAAAATGTGGAAGAACTCGAATTGGAAGATTGAGAGATTCACCAAGTACAATTCAGCATGGTTAAAAAACGAGTTGGTGTTGCCAACAGTGAAACCTGTGAGCAACTTGTTAAAATTACAAAGTGTTAAAGGCAGACCATCAATATCTTTCGAAGAGGGTTCTGAACGAACAAAAAAAGACGAGTTCAACCAATTGTTGCGAAAACAAGGCATTGTGTACTGCTGCTCAAGCTAGCCTAAGAAAGGGTGGGAAAAGGACAGCTGCACATATGGTGAAGCTGGCATTGACCACCAGCCCACGCAGACACAAACGCATAAAAAAATTCATGATGCACCAAAGACTTCTGGCATCACACCTTACTTCCATGAGAAGGCTTTAGCCTTCATCATTGACTCTGACATGGGTAAAGAAGATTACATTCACATGCAAAGAGGGGCGAAATCGCGGGGCGCCAATATATATCCTGCATAAAATGTTATAGCGCAGACAAAGCAACAGTGCTACCCTGACAATATAAAATATCAAAAACAGAAGTCCAAATACCCGTCCGAGATTTTCTTGACCACACGAAAAAGAGACTTGCAGATGTACAGCAAGATGTACTTCTTATACACCTCGATCACGAAGAGAACTCGCCCATTGAAGTGGTATACAAATGGGATGTTGACGTGAGTGGCGGTCATTCCATATATAAACAATGTTTTACAAACAACTCACTGTATGCTGACACTAACAAAATTTTGTGCACTATAGTGCCATTACAAATGTCAAAAAACACAAAAACGAAAGGAAAACAGATATGGAAAAACCTAAGTCCTTCCTCTTCGAGATATAGCCGCATTATCCGTCCGCAGATTGAGAAGGAAACAAAAGAATCTGTTTAAGCTGCATTACGATGAAATTGAAGAGCAAATCTCGGGGTTACAGGTCACGAAAGTAACTTTTGGCGACAAAACATACACCTTCAAACATCATGCTGAATGTACAATGATGGATGGCAATTGTTGCAACGCAAGTTTGCAACATATGAAAAGCAACACCCAAGGAGCTAAACAACATAGATTTGCTTTTGAGGAAACAATACTCCAAGGCTCCGTTCAAGTTTGGTATATCTGTGCTCCATTCATAATTAACGTGTTACGAGTATCTACTTTACATCTCGTATAAAATGGAGTTGCAACAATGGCAAGCCTGGGGCGCAAACGACAAAGAGAATATTAAAAAAGGAAAAACGAGATAACTGATTTTTTACAAAGAAATGGGATTGGTGGTGGATCAACCGAAATAAGGAGGGGGGAATTCCAATGACGGAAATACGGCTATGAAAATTTTTGACAAGCCTACAAAATTGTCTGATCACAGGTTATCATGCGGATTCAATGTAAATCACGAAAATTACAGTATTGAAACTGCAAGAATGTGCATTAATATTAATATGTATGGCTGGTACAAAATTAGTGCGTCTGTCCACAAACTTACATTTCAAATCAAATAACAATATGCTTTTCATAGCATGGTTCAAAATTCGCGCTAATTCGAACGCGTAAGTATGAAGTGTAGATTTAAGAGCAATGAGGAAATAAGACATTTATCGAAATGAATTATAAAACTACAATAACGTATCTCTCGGCTTGCCCTATTCTAAAACTCTAGGCACGCCCCTGGTAGGTAGGTTTGTGTAGGTAAGTAGGTAGGTACTTACATGTTTTCTTAAGTTGTAACACAATTTAAGAAAAGCGTAGCCATTCATTGTTATTTATAATTATTATTGATAACGTATTGGTCAGGAACCCTATAAAGTACAAACAAAAACATTTTTTCATATGAATAATTTTGGCCTCCTAATGTAGTGCCGTGTGCGGCGTGCCAACTTGTAATACGGCGTGTTGAACCCCGTATTCATAGTAAACATTTGTTAGGCAAAAAGGTTGCAATAACGTGTTGCGGACTGTGTTGCACAGTTTATAACGGCATTTTGACAAGCTCTCGCCCGACGTTTAGAACAAATGTTGACGTGCATCAACGAGTTTGCAACAGTTTATAAACATGGCAGTAGTGTGGAGCAATTATAAAATATTGCAATAAATGGAATTGTTTCAATCAAAATCATTATGGGATTCTTCTATAAAATAATACAAAAAAGAAATATCCAGTTGCAAGGTACCGTAATGTAATAGCCAGCCTCGTTTGAGGTGGAACTGGCTGACGAATATTTGTTTCCCTTTTGGCTATTGACGGACCAATCATTTCCAAAAGATGTTCGAAATCACTTTTCGACATTCTAGAAGTTAATAAATGATCCATCTATCATTCTGAGGTCACTCATCAAATTTTCTCTTTGCAGAAGATAGTTTTGAACCCACCAACTTATTCACATTTTTTTATTAGTAACCCTATAAATCAGATACAGAGAACACAACAACACTACAACACTACTTCCTCGGGCAACGTTTTAACGCAGACTGGTGTGTGAGCTGTGTGAGCTGAGTGTCTGTAATGATTTAAACAAAGTTTCCAGCAACATTCTCGCCGTTCATCGACAGTGTTGATCAAATGTTCACCATAAATACGGGGCGTTATACTATTTCACTGCGACATGTTACAAATGTTCGGCTTATGTTATGTCTGTATATTTTTAATAATCTTATTTAACATTGCTTTTATAAAGATACTGTAATCCGCAAAAAATATTAAACATTCAGTTCAGTGTATTCAGTTAACATTTTACATTATTATTCCATTCCAGTTTCTTGTAACTTTTTTTACTGAGGTAATTTAATAATTCCTTTATACTATTTACTTATGTTTACATACATATAAGTTTATATATAAAAAGTAAATACCTTGGAAGGAGGAGGTACGCGTGCACGTTGTTTTCGTTGCGCTAACTCAGCCCCGTACACGCCGTAATTGTTGCTGTACATACCTACGGACAGACGCACATACAATTAAAATTTGTTTGAATACGTTTACAAGTAATTAGTTGTTAAGAAGACAAAAAAAAACTTTCACAATACAAAAATAAGTTCTTTAGTTAATTGAGGATGTATTATTTACATCACCATACTTTTGTATTTAATACTATAATCCATTTTAAATTAACAGTAAATATAATTTTTATATTTATTTTATAAAATATTGATTGAATATGTTACATTTATTCCAAATATGAAAATACTTTCTACTCTATTTTGTAAGAAAAAAATATATTGTCAATTGTTAAAGTTACTCCACGTCAAAAAGACCGTTTGGTTATAATTTTGATTATATTTGTACATGTACATTGTTCTAGTAGTCTTTAATGAGCTAACTCGATGATAAGTACAATGAAACAATGAGCATGTATACGCGTGAACAAACTAATAACGACCACCTTACTTAAATAAAACTCTACTTAAATAAAAATTGAGATGAAATAAGTGATTGCAATCCATCAGCATCTCCAATCCAGCGCAGATCCAGGACTATTTTTTAAATCCTTACTAATATTATAAACGCAAGAGTTTGTAAGGATGTACGGATTTTTGTGACTCTTTCAAGCAAAAACTACTTAGAATAACACATATGCATATAATTTATAAAGATATTGTGTGAATTGTCCAAAATATAACGACAAATGTCTAGTAATTAAAAATCCTATTAGAACCATTTTTGCCTTATATGCGGACCAATTTGCGGACTAAACATTAACATGCGAAATGTGGTGTTTAACACCTCAGCCAACCCTTCTCGAGAGATTACAGCGTGAGTTTGATGTATGAATTTGCGGGCAAAAGCTATTATTACATATTTTAATTAATCTACAAATGGTTCACATCGCTGGTCAAGAAATATACTTCCGTAGGTGCTCTTTTCATGTTACTATTAAAGTTATTACGGAAATCACCTAACAAAATCCAAAGTTTCTTATTAAAAATTGCTCTGGATTCGCACTGGATTGCGGTCTTTGGACGGACTGACTAATATATGTGTGTATGTGTGTCGGTGTGTACGTACTGGCGTCGTGGCGCTGGGCTTGCTGCGTGAGCTGCGACAGGTACTGCGACTGTGCCGCCGACAGGCTGCCCGACATGCCCATCGGCTGCAACAATGGCCACATACACTACTTACATTACCGTTACAGGCAAACTTCATTATTCATGATGTAACACATTATTATGAGGTGCGAACAAACATGCCGCTCGCTAACTTTAGTGCTTCCGTTAGCACAGCTGCGAGGATTGTATGTTTAGACGCAGCTTTAGACAATTCGGCAGGAATAATACATAAATTGTGGTAGGTATACAGTCAAAATCACTTAAAATTGTTAATTAAAAAGATAAATATGGGACTTAACATAAACATGCGAAATGCGGTGTTTAACATCTCTGCCAACCTCTCGAGGGATTACGGCGTGAGTTTATGTTATGTAAAAAGATAAATAAGTTCATATAAATAAAGCGACACAATTTTTTATCAAATATCAGTGGTAAGATAGATAACGATATAAGATTCTGTGTTACATTACAACCATGAAAGTGTATGCAACTCAACACTGTCAGATCTGACGAGACCGACGTTGATCTTCATCAAATAGACTATGATATAAGCGAGGGATTAAAGCATTAGTATTAAATTAATATATACTACTGCTTACTTTTATTATATTTCATATAAGTCTTTATAAGCGGAAAGGCGACTAACTTCTATAATAAAAGTTCGTCTTAGTTAAGGAGTTTGAAAGGTAATATTGAATAACCAATCATAATGTACAACCTATGTCTATAAAACCAGTCAAGATTGAGTCGGACTCGCGAATGATGGGTTCATTACCATCTTATAAGATTAAATATCATATGCTTTTTGGATAATTTCGTTTAAGATACAAGAGTAAGCAAAAATGCCTATAATACTAGTTTTTTTATTTATGGGAGCCACCTTAAATTTTTAACTTCTTTATGTTTTTCGTGTTTGTTGTTATAGCGGCCACATACATAGAAATTCTCTGAAAATTCCAAGAGTGACAGACAGAGAGACGGATAGCGGAGGCTTAGTAATAGGATCACGTTTTGTACCCATTGGGTACGGAACCCTAAAAATGTATGTTATTAAAATTACGTTACAATAAAATAAGTTTTTTTTTTGGTAAAGCCACAAAAAACGTGTATATTACCTGATGGTGATGATTAGTATGGTAACTGTCCTGTGACGGTGACTCCTGAGTACCACCCGATACGACGCTCTGTTGCTGAAACAACGTAAAACATGTATTAATTTTTTTTATACCACTGCGGTTGTAAAGAACCATACAGCCCGCCTGATGGTAAGCAGTCACCGTAGCCGATGGACGTTTGCAATGCCAGGGGTATCACGCACTCGTTGCTGACACTGCTGGCCTAGCACGCTAAATAATTCCCTGTCATAACAAAGATATTAACAATCGTTGCTCGCGATTTTCGTAATCCAGTGCTTTTTTTTAATAAACACTCGTTTTCTTCGTAAAGGTTAATTCATCATAATTATTATTTCTTTATTTGTATAAGTATATATTATTTTAGGTCTTAAATTAATAATGTCCACATGACTCGCTATTTGGTAGCATGCAAAATGTATTTTTTTACAAACCCAATATTAAAATTAAGCATGTCAATGAGGGTAATACTTTAAGATAGAATAATAAAAATACTGAGGCATCTAATGTCCCTAAAACAATAAATTAAAGGCATTGCATTATTAATCTATTACATACAATATTCAGTCTAGAAAAATCCCAATATCATCATACATTCCACGTTTAATCACACGAGAGAAAAAATTTGCACGCCGCTATGTGGCAAAATGTTTATGGTGCACAAAATTTCTATGAATACCTAAATTTTACCAACATTTTATGCAAATAAAACTTCTATTCAATTTATTTATTATAATGAGCCACCTGTTATATTTTCGTTGTTTCAATATTCCAATCAAATTCTTGCGTTTTGAACGCATTACGTACTCGGTACGTTTTTTTACGTACACAAAAAATGCGTTCTATGATGTATGAAACAAGATTCAGGTTTAAGTTTTTGAACTTATTTTTGTAAATGTTGTAATCCGTAGTTGAATGAGCGAGCGATGCGTGAAGTTTTTTGTTACCTGGAGTATGTATGTATAAATTTTAGTCAGATGATAACTCCAGCAACGTTGACCTGATCTTCGTGAAATTTGGAAGGCGGGTTAATCATGTAGAAATAATTATCAAGTTCGATTCTGAGCCAAATCGCGGAGTGTCGCGAGTTCACAGTTCGGAGCGTATCACCAGTTAGGTAAAAGTACTAACCTCCCGTATGTTGTGCTGTTGCGTGTGTATGTCGTGGTAGTTGTACGTCTGTATGTGATCGTGCCCGCCGTTACTCTCGCCCGTCTCCCAGTCCTCCTACAATACAAACAAACATTATTATTATCTATATAAAAAGAGATGGCCTCACTCGCACTAGCAACTTAAGACAACTAATTTTCACAGGAAAGGTTATTCGAAATTCAACCCCAAAGGAGGCGAGAAGGGGATGATAGTTTATATAAGTTCCTCTTTGTTATCAAAAATGTAAAGCGAGCAAATATTTGCATGTTGTCGCGTTTTGACAATCAGGCTTGACTGTTACACCCTTTTGAGAGCATTTCATTACTGTCACATCACGGGTAAACAAACAAACGGTTCACCTGATGGAAACTGATACCGCCGCTTATTGACACGACGATGCCCCTGATGTCGTGGAACGCCAAGAAAACCACCTATGCGTCGCCTATGTACAGGTAAAGATGTTACCTATCGTGCAGGTAATTACACTGGCTCTCAAAACCTTCGTGCCGGAACACAGCGAACTGCTTCACGGCAGAAATAGAAAGGAAGTTGGTACCAACAAAGATCTCACAAGTAGATCTACCTGTTTCTTATTTCTATTTCAACTTAAATATAATATTCGTTTTGAATCTAAATAACATTCTTTCATTGTTAGACTAAGGCGTGCACCAACTTGTCCAGCCTGGTAGCGATCACTGCGCTTGTAAGTCATTTAGCTTTATATTTTTTAGCTTTTTCGATTTATAGCCTATCCATTTGATACGAGGGCATGATTAATTATGTAATGTTGACTATGCGTCGTGACTAACCGTAGAATTGTTCTGCGAGGTCGCGGGTTCAGGTTCCGGCACCGCGTTCTGTGCGTTGACACTCGGCGTGAACACCTGTTTACATTTACAAATTATAAATAATAATGAAGGTACTCAATAATAAAAATATATCTTCAACTATGCTGTATATCCTTAAGCTGCAATCGAATAATTGAACCTGAAGGGGTTATTAATTTTTAATTAAGAAATTTTACATAACCTCAAAAATAAAATATTTTTATTTATAATCTCAGAAAATCGAGATGTCAACAAATTACGGTACGTATAGCATACATTTTGTACAGTAATTTTAATGTTAACACTATTACGGTTAAAAAGGCCGCTTTATTTCGAATCTGTGTATTTTCTGCTTGTGTCAAATCGTTCATTGTCATAGTTATATTTATTTGTGGAAACGGGTACAGTACATAGATGTTTAGAATGAATTAGATTCTCCGAGTCCTGCTCTAATCCTGTTCAAATTACAACATTTGCAATACTCGTATTTGAAACTTGTCTATGGAGATTCGTAAAATGGTCCCTAAAAGGGGACCAATTTTTTTTTAAATTGCTTTAACTTCAAATTTAAAAATAAAACCGTTCAAAAATTTATACGGCTTTCTTAACCCCACTGTACTCTTTCAATTTTTTTTTTTACTAAAGATAATCAGACGCATTGTTTCGCTCACCGGTATTGGATTTTGTATTCTTATCTATGTAGTTTATACCATATCGTTGCTTAGCACCTGCGATACAAGATTATATCTTAGTACAGGGCTGAGTCAATATGTGTGTCGTGATGTGGTTATTATTAAATATGTAGTACCTTAGTATCTGATAGAGATCCGGACCACTCCTCGTTGTCCCAGTCTTCTGTCGTAGGAAAGGAATCACCCACATTGCCATCTTCAACATTAATAGCTGACACATAATAAAACATTGACATCAATAATTTAACATCCAAATAAGTCGTAAACAATTCTCGTTGACATTTGTGTATCACATTCAGTATATAGTGTCATTGAATCAAAAGTATATAAATGTTGTCGGCGACGAGTTGAACCTCGCATGTCTAAAGGAAGAAGAATTTTATCCCCTGTAAATGTTTTCAAGGGCAAAGTCTTTGATGTTTCTTAAACATATTTTGATAATAAATGCGATAGAAAAACAAGGTTTTCACTCGTAGCCGACGATATTTTAAAAAAAAGTCTTAGTAGAGTGCAACCTCGATATAACAAATCGGAAGGGAACAAGTAAATGTTTGTTTTATCAAGTAATTTGTTAATCTGAGGTTTTGTTATGTTGAGGTTAGGTTGGGCTAAAATTCGTTATAAAGAGGTAAAAACAAAAATGATTGTTTTACAAACAAAAGCGTGTCGAAACCTGTCGCGACATGAATCACGTACTATGAGATTAAGAGTCATACATTGGTGGGATCTTTATATAAAGGTTTTGGATTGACAAAATTCGTTAATTAGAGGTATTTATACTTTTTCTTGATAGTCGAAAATTCGTTATAAAGAGGTTGTTCGCAAAAAATGTTCGCAATGTAGAGGCATGTTTTACATTGACTCTTATGGACAATTCAAGAGGATTACGAAGAATTTGTTTAATCGAGTAAGTCGTTATATTGAGGTACGTTATATTAAGGTTGCACTGTATTAAGACTTGAACACTTGTTTGAAATGTTTGACCGAAAAAGGATATCGAAATAAGGTTTAGTGTTGTTATGAGATGACACAATTAACTGCTTAATGCAATAGCTGTGGCTTAGTTCCTTGTATCTAATTAATAATGTATTTTTCTTTATCTCAATCTTGTTCAAATATGAGGGTTCTCGTATTTGTTTATGTTAGTTTTATGTTGCTGTGTGAGTTGTAGTATAGTTATGTGTATTTTTTATGAATGTTGTGTATAGCTATAATTGGCAAATATATCTAGATGTAACATTGTGACTGTCCATATTTAAATGTTTGGTATGTATGCTGTTGGTGTACCAAAATAAATAAAATCAAATGTCAGTAGTAATATCAGTCCAGTAGCTACCTATAATGTTTATCTGTTTTTATTTTGATAAGTGTACTTTTGTTCAATAATTTATATAATAAATTACGTTCGTTATTGAATACATGTATTTTTTCCTATATGCTAACCATTTCTGTAATAGTACGTATGTGTGTAAAAGTCAAAATGTTTTGTCTTATTTGAAAAGTCTTTAAGTTATTAGAAATGGTATTATTGTTGTTATGTAGCGATGTGCATGTGCATGCGGCGTACGTACCGGCGCCGGGCCTGGCCACGTGGCGTCGCGGCGGGCGGCCCCGGCCCGCGCCCCGCCGCCACGCATACTGCGCTACATGTGCATGTGTGTGTGTGTGTGTGTGTGTGTGTGCATGCGGCGTACGTACCGGCGCCGGGCCTGGCCACGTGGCGTCGCGGCGGGCGGCCCCGGCCCGCGCCCCGCCGCCACGCATACTGCGCTACATGTGCATGTGTGTGTGTGTGTGTGTGTGTGTGTGCATGCGGCGTACGTACCGGCGCCGGGCCTGGCCACGTGGCGTCGCGGCGGGCGGCCCCGGCCCGCGCCCCGCCGCCACGCATACTGCGCTACATGTGCATGTGTGTGTGTGTGTGTGTGTGTGTGTGCATGCGGCGTACGTACCGGCGCCGGGCCTGGCCACGTGGCGTCGCGGCGGGCGGCCCCGGCCCGCGCCCCGCCGCCACGCATACTGCGCTACATGTGCATGTGTGTGTGTGTGTGTGTGTGTGTGTGCATGCGGCGTACGTACCGGCGCCGGGCCTGGCCACGTGGCGTCGCGGCGGGCGGCCCCGGCCCGCGCCCCGCCGCCACGCATACTGCGCTACATGTGCATGTGTGTGTGTGTGTGTGTGTGTGTGTGCATGCGGCGTACGTACCGGCGCCGGGCCTGGCCACGTGGCGTCGCGGCGGGCGGCCCCGGCCCGCGCCCCGCCCGCGCCCCGACCAGCGCCCGCGCCCGCCCTCGCCCTCGCCGCGACCTGCCGCCACGCATACTGCGAGTTATTACACGCTAAACCACACGTTACACGCATGGACCTCTACCACACCATGGACACGTGACACATGTCACAACGAAGCCGTGAATACGTCACGTATTCAGTATACCTAACCGAAATGGTCAACTTCATTTCATAATTAAGTTTCTCAATTAAAATTCGTCCTTTAAATTGAAGGAAATCTCACCTAAAGACAGTTTAAAAAATAAAACAGTGTTTTTATAACTATGATTAAAAATTAATATTATTCCTTTTATATTGTTATTGGCTTTCTTTTAAGGACACATTGTTCTTTAAAACTATACCACTAACGTATCGAAATATATCTCAACTAATAATTGTCAACATATATTCCATTGATAAATAAAACACTAAAAATAACAAAAAAACTGCCAATATGATCAAACATGTCAAATATACAGCAGATGAGACTCAATGCTGTCAGTAATTGACAGTTTACACAACTCTATAAATCTACTCAATCAGCTAGACAAAAATGTAAGCTATAAGTAACTTTCTGGCAACTCTGAGCAGTGATCAACCAATGACATTTTTCAGTTTGACAGAAAACATGGCATTGTCAGGTTAAAAACATTATATAACTTTTCTTTGCCGAGCTGTACTTCTTAAACCAATACAATATTATGATAAATCAATAAATATTTACTTTTCACACACAAAAGCTGGGAAAAAAATGGGACAGCTCGGTACAACCAGGTACAGGGGTATTTGGTGAACTGAAAACTGGTTATAAAGGTAGGGCCATCTTAGCCTCAGCTAGGGCCCCTGAAATCTCAACCCCAAACATTTTTTTAGGCCTTCATTTAGAATGATGTTACCAGTCACTTTTTATGTGGATTAGTGACCTATTTGTTGGTACAGACTTTTGATGGCCCTTTTGCCTTGGCAAAGACGTTTGTAGGTACATAGGGCATTAGGTAAGGGCGTTGTTGCACTCACGAGGCCTCGGACCGGATCTGGAGCGCGGCTCGCGTCCGAGCGGCGGGTCAGGCTCGCCGTTGCCGGCGGCGGCCGCGGGGGGCTTCTTTTTCTTCTTCTCATTCGTCTGCCACTCCCCCTGAACAGAGAAAACAAAACACTATTAATCAAAGGTTCTGGTACAATTTTTTGGGAAAAACACTGGCTGTAGTATTTTACGCTATGGAGAAAACTGATTCATTTCTTTTATTTATTTATTCATTAATTTAAAAAAAAAAAAGTGTATGTCCAGTGTGTTGCCTTTGGTACTGAGTCTGTCAGTGTATGTTCAGTGTGTAATGTTCCATATGAAATGTGTGAGTGAATACATTCCTTACGTTCTGTACAGCATTTAATTGTATACTAAATGTGTGTGTCTCCATCTATAGTTTACCTGTATCCTGGTCGTCTCCTCGAGCAGAAGGTTGCACGCGACGGTGATGTCGTTGTCTGCATCGTGGAGGGCGGAACACACCTCTTCCTCTGTACGACGAGTCATCTCCATCAGCTCAGTTACCTGGAGAATATAACAATCAATGAGACAATGTCCAAACAATCCCTGTATTGAAATGCTTAATAAGGCGACACAGCCCGCTAGACGATATACTTCTCTCCCTAGACTACACGAAAAAGATAGATTCTATCTCGCGTCTTAGCACGCTAGTCCCGCAGGGATCTATAGGCTGGAGCATGGCAAATCGTCACACCAAAGGCTACGTCTATCAGTTTCCATAATGTCCAGTAGGCATAATGATCTTTATCTTTTTGAAATAAGAACCGGCATAGACTAATAAAAGAGAGAAAAAAGAAGTAGTGTCTAGTAAGACGCGAGGTCACATAATGAGGCTCAGGGTGTAGCGTTTGATTGACGACATAATGGAATACCACCTATACATTATAAAAGACTTTGACAGTAAAAAATATATAATTATAATTAAATAAAATTAAAAAATATTATTATAATATCCATATCATGTTCATTTGATTTGGTTGTATGATGGCACTTTTTTCTAAACAATAATCTTACTGCATGCTTGATAATTTAATATTACAATCATTATAATAAAAGGGAAAATACAATGGAAATGTGGCTTGACGTTGAAACATAATTGAATGCAATTAATCCAATTCATACTGTTTAATATATTTATTTCTGATTGTATAAAAGTTCCTTGAAAAAAACATATGAATCATAACAGATCACTGACCTTAGTCAACTTTCATAAATATTTAAAAACGCTGATAAAAAGAAAAGATTTTTATCTTTGCTTTTAATTCTAACTGATATTCTTAGTGATACTATACTAAAACACATACAAACAGACATATCAGCACACTTATCAACATTTCTGAGTGTGAACTTTGTAAAATTTTCAATGTTCCTATTAAAAAACCATTGTTAAATACTTTCCCATGCATATGATGAAGATATGGTGCTTGTACAGAAAATGTTTTTAATTTTAATGGCGATGCTTTAATATGTAAGAGTGTAAACTTGTTAGTTTTATAAAAACAAATGGGTTCAATACAGAAACAATTTGCTTTGCAAGCTTGGGTATGGATGGCCACACATAAAGCTTCACATAGCAAGTGCAAATTCATTTTTTTTTCATTGCATCATGCAATCAGACCTTTTGACCATGAGCAGATATGTTCAATGATTAGGCGTGTGGGTCACTCCTCAGCAGAAGCGACTGTTGCTTGATTTGGATGCCTAATAAAGGCTTTCCGACTCTTAGACTAGTGCTTCAAATGACATGTAGTATCTGATTTGGTGAACCTGGGAGGCTAGCTGATTCAGGTGGTTAACCAATCTCAATCCTTATGGAGCACAACTTAAGAATTATGCAAAGTCCAAACAGGTTACGTTGATGCATGACTGTGTACATGCATTATATCACAAACTATATGCATAGGATATATATTTACCTTTTGCCGGACATCGGAGGCGTCGTCGCTTTTGCGATCGATCATGTTGGCCATCCGGATCTGTTCTGTTGTTGCCTGGTAGAAAAAAAAGTACATTAGATGTTATACACAACAAAATACATCTGATTTTCGTGTAAGTTATTAACAATTAGACTGTCTAATTTTTAAATCTACTATACAGACATAAAAATTTAAAATAGACTGTCAACATAAACCTGCCATGCAGGTGTACGAATGTCAGTGTGATGTAATATTATTAATTTAAATTGTGATGTTACAAATTATTAAGTATCTATAAAATTATAATTACACTATTGAATAATTACCGGTCTGTCATTTAAACTATACTAATATCTAATTAAAAGTCAACAAAATTAAAATAGATAATTGTAACAATCCATAAATAACTATAAAGTATTATATGCATCGTCTAACACCTCTGCCAACCCCTCTCCATGATATATGTTATGCTATGCAATGTAACTAAATTATAGCTGCTTTTACCTGAGGTTTGATCTTTTCCTTAGGCTGTGGTTTGTCCATGGCTTTGGTGGCTTTGTCCTGGCCATGTTTCTCCTTGCCTTTTCCACCACCCTTGGTGGCGCGAGCACCCAGACTCATATTTATTACTATAGTTATATTTACAGCCTCCTATTTACAAGCAGCTGTAGAAGGACAAAAAAATACAATTACATTTCAGTAGAATAGATGAGAAGTAAATGCATTTTCAATAATTGGACACCTGCAATACACACTTGCCTAGCCTGCTGTAAAATACTTTTTGTTATATTTTTTTACATTCAAAAAGTTGTAGTAATTTCATTGGAAACATATGACACACCCACTGGTATATATTTTATTGGTTACATCTGTGTGAGTGCTAAAATAGTAAATACAACAAAGTGTGTTTGCTTGACAAAGTTTATTAACCTTTTAATAAGACTAGTTGAATTAAAACTTTAGACTTTGAAAGTCTTTCATAACTTTAAATAATTAACAAAGTAACTGGATGTTTTATGGGCAAGACATTTTTATTATTGAAACTTTGTATTTTACAATGTAAGTTTAATACAAACACAGAGTGATGAATCATCTAATATTAAGTACCAATTAAGTGACACTCCAACAGGGAAACTACCTAAAATACATGAAATCAATGGACACAGATTTAAAATAGCCTAAGAGTAAGCAAAAAAGACATTAGAAATAACTGAAAGTAGGAGAGAAATCCAATTAGAATTTAAGAAAATACAAATCTACCCCCAAGATGAAATTGAAATGTAAGATTCACATATTTAAATGACTACCTTAATTATTTATTTTATCTATTAAGAAAATAAGTTAGCTAGAAAATATATATTGGGTTATGTGTATACAAATGAATTATGTATAAGTATGTCTGTAGCTACAACTGTTTACATAAGTGTGTACTACTACACTGGGCGTTTCAACCAGTACGACTTGTATCAACAAAAACAAATACACCCATACATTACGGTAAAAACAACGCGAACGCTGATAAAATAAGTCGCAAGAAGCGCCGACTGCTTTCAGATAAACAGAAATGCATTCACGAAAATATACGAAGAAAGAACGATAGAAGTGTATAGAGGCGGATAAATTGCGATTTAATCTGATGATTTTCGAGAACTTCGTCAGTTTTATTGAAAATAAGGACAATGAAACCGCGCATTGGCCGACAACAGGATGCACCGAAACGCAGGAAACATACCGTTTTCCTCCGGAATCGTAGTGAAAACACAAGATAAACACTTTTTCATGCGTTTGAGGAGCCCACTCTAGAACAATATAGCACATCCAACGCGAAACTCTACAATAGCGGCACATGTGGGGACGCCATTCTTGAGGCAGCTTCCTTGGTTGCTCCTACATCAAAATGACAGACACACTTCACCGAGGAAATCAGCAGAATAACACAATTTTCACCACATATTTATGATCACAATAACATCCACAATCGATATCAACAATATATTTACCTATTGAGCTAAATTAATTACCGAAAAACAACGATTTTTCCAATAAAAATCACTAAATTCCATACCTGTGAATGCGCTCTCAAACGCAAGCTGGTCACGTGACCGACTAGTGATGCTTATTGATAATCATTTTAGATGAGTGAAGATAGAAAACGATGCCAAAATTTTTGTTGTCTTGCGTAATCACCTTAAAATTAAAATTTAAACATTTTTTTCATTTAAATCGACTTCTCAAGAACAAAGTAAATCTGGTGAATTTAGAATTGATATTTTACTCGTTAATTAAAATAATAGTGTTGTACTTTTTGTGAACTGAGTTTTGATTGAATTTATTTTACCGGAAGTGATTTATTTGGTTTCTAAACGAAAAGCATGTTCAGAATCATTAAACATAAATTTTCGGCCAACAGTCCTCTTAGACTAAAATAAAATATTTCTGGATTTTATCATACTATATATTCACTAATTTCTGGCTTTATGTTCAATCAATCGACGCACGAAATAGATTATTCAAAGAAGCTCATCGTAAATTCAACAAATTTATAGTAGATGATTTGATTTTTTCCTTCATCTGATTTTCCCGCAAAAGTTGCTGTCAACCTTAAACTTGATCTCTGTTTTTGTTGTACGAAGATTTCGCGAAACAAACCTTTTATGTAAGATATGTCCTTGCTGGAGGATGTTTTTTTGCAGAACGAAGAAGGTGAAGCCCAAGAACTGGAGCGAGTGATAGAAGGTGAGGAATATGAAGAGCAAAGGCCGCGGTCAGACAGTGATAATAATAGCGAAAAGGAAGATGAAGCAGGTATAACATTGATTCCTCATCACGTTAACATCGTCTTTTAGATTCGGCCTCAGTTTTCAGAGTTTCTCTCTTTCATTTATATCAGCCAAACTGAAAAATGGCAAACAAACATTAGGTTGTGTTTCTGCATGAAGTTTGTATAGAATTGTCGAAAGTACGATTACTGGGAGATATCTGATGACTTTCGAGGTCCCAAATTCAAATCCCGGCTTCACGAAGGCATGTTAGATTGACAAGCACAACTTTTTACTGAGGTCTTGGATGTTTAAAGTATTATCTACATGTATATGTGGCTTAGCCCCCAATGAGTTCCCAAATAAGCTCTAATAGCTTAAAATAGAAAAAAAACAATGTGAATGAATTTTACATGTTTCAGCTGAGGATAAAAGAAGAGTAGATCCAAACACTGCAAAAATTAAGAGGATAGTAAAGAACCCAAGGTTCATCCTGAACCCAGCTCGACTGACGGGACCTCGCGGGATACAGATCATACCTGACCATTACAAGGACTTTAAGTTTAAAGGTAATTTTTATTTAATTTAATGACTTAAATTAAATTTTAAACAGATTTAATATTTTGTTTTGAATAAAAAAAGGTAAATTTCGAATCAAGCGAATGAAAAATGTAACACAGCTAAAAAGGTTACTTAGTCAACTTATGTATTTGTGTTAATTTATTTCAGGTAAAGGACACGAGGTTGAAGATTTGGACCTGGTTCTGAAGAAGTTGGAGCATTGGGCCTACAGACTCTACCCCAAATTCCAGTTCCAAGACTGTCTCCGGAAAATAGAAACACTTGGGAAGAAAAAACCAGTAATGGTACACCACTTTATACTTTTTAAATGTTTATTTATCATCGGTGATCAGCTTAGGGGCATCTGCAAGGCATCTGAGTTCTTCAGACTTTTATCTTTTACTTAGTTCAAACTCAAAGTTAGTGACTTCAACTTCTTTGTAAAAGTTAACCATCTAGACCAACCCCAAAGTTCTTTTGGAACTTTAAAATCTTGGGCTAAATTATGGCTGGAACTTCAATTTATCTCATAACAAGTGTCCTGGTAGTTTCTCAATTAATATATGTTTCTTATTATATGTTCTTTTCATATTGTTTCTTGTCATATGAGTATGTTGAAACAAATACAATACTTTTAAGGGTTGGTTAACATTTTTATAATACTTACTATTTAAACTCAACTTACACCTGGACATCTATAGAGAAGGGTAGAGGAGACCTATAACAAGACATACACAGAATTGTGGGATATACTTTTGCCAAACTAGAACAACTGTTTATACCAGTTCAGAATATACCAGCTTATTATTATACCAACTTATTTATTCTGCAAAAATATTATAGTTAAAAGTTTATATTGTAGTGTAGTAAGAACTTTACAAGAGTTTTCCTTGTATTTCAGGTCCACCTCCAAAAAATCCGTTCAGACCAGTTTGCATCGGAAGAGACAGTTGTCCAGAAATACTCAAGTGATGAAGAGGTACAACCCCAAGAAGATGAGTTCGACAAGCTCCTCCAGCAGCAGATCGAGCTGGCTAGAGCCACTCCTGCGCCAGGGTCCGTCAGGAAGGTCCATGATGATGACAGGTTTGTGGAACATTCAATGTTTCAGGCAAAAGTGACTGCTTGTGTGCTGCCTAACTCATAGAAAATTGTTGTCAATTGTGTATGTAATATATTTCTAGGTATAAAAAAGTATTTTTATAATTTACAAATGTATCAGGTATATTTTAAAACAACCAAAAACATTAATCAATTTAGTCAAAATTCATTTAGATGAACTGTAATTTGTTTTTCCTAGCAGCAATCAAGTCTTTCCAAACACAATATTATTATGCCTACAATAATTATTTAACATAATGTTTTTTGTAGATCTCCATTTTCAATGCCCAAAGCTACATCATCACCTTCAATAAGCGATGAACAAAAAGAAAGAATGATCCAGAACAGAAAACTAGCTGAGGAAAGAAGACTTGCTAAACTAAAACAAGACAGTCAAATCAACTCTCATCATGTTGATATCACTTATGAAGTTATAACAGAAGTTGATGAAACACCAAGTAAAATGAAACATAATAAATCTAATGTGACAGAGAGTGATAGTTCAGATGATGAATGCCAATTAACAAATGTCAGTAATTTGATAAATGTAGATGTTCACATGGCTAATGACAAAGATAATAATGACAAGAAAAGTGATTTGCAAGAAAGGAAACAGTCTGAACAAAATATCGACGATGTTGATGAAGTCCTTGATTTGGATCAAAGACAAACAAACAATGAAATAGACAATGTAAGAAATCAATTATTTGAAAGTAATAAAGGTTGTGATGATGAAACCAACAGTGAAAAAACCGATGAACCAGAAAATATTGAACCAAGCACAGTTGAACATGTTTGTACTGTTAGTGATGAAATTGTTACTGAAAATTTAAAAGAAAATACTGTAATTTGTGTCAGTAATAATGACAAACATGAAACTGTAGATCACAAGACCGATCATGAAAACATAAATAGAATAACAGGCATAGATGAAAACTTGATTGAAGATAATGATGATGGATCACTAACAATAGAACAAAAGGACAAATCAGCCGAAAGTATTGTTAAAGACACAGTATCGAATAAAGAGAATTGTCATTCAAATGTAGGAACCGATCAAGAAGTAACTGAAATTATGGATGTAGATTTTAGTGACGACTTTTAATTATATCTAAGTTCTTACATTTTTCATAAGAAATAAAATATTTAATTTATTACACCTTTTTTTGTTCATCTACATATTGTGATAGAGTAAACGAACAGTAGTTTTAAAAAAATTGGTAACCACTCAAGCTACCCATAAAAATATAATAATAATACCACATCACGACACACGTTGATTTAGTCTGCACTAAGATAATCTTGTGTCAGAGGCACTAAGCAACGATATTGTATAAACTACATAGATCAGAATACAACATCCAAGACTGGTAAGTAAACCAATTCTTCTTGCAAATAACCCAAAGTTCCGCCTCCGCCGGGATTCGAACCCGGAACCTCTAGCATATAAGTCGGTTGTTTACACCACTGCGCTACCAAGGACGCCAACAATACAACTATGAATAAAAAGAGATAGAGAGATTAGGATAAATAAAACTTAATTCATAAATTTACGACGTTTTATTAAAATACAATCACAATAAGTATTCATTAACCGTAATTAGAATTTATCTTTCGATTGAATATTTTAAATATTAGTTATCGTTTTGAAAATATTAAACGCACTCTGCACCTCAACTATACTTAACTATATAAATATATAACAAACGCGAAATCTACATCTAAATGTATGTACAAGTAATATTTGGTTTAACATCAGTTCAAAATATAAGCCAAAAAAAATGAGTATATTACGTGCCAGTTCATTTGTTTCAAATATTGTACAATTTTATTTTGTTACCTTTACAGTCCTTTTTGTCTTTGTCAAAACTTACTAAAACTACCAATATAGGTAATCATGCTCTTGAAAAGAAACATTTTATTTCAACACAACAACCTTAATTTTTAATCCTTCAATTTTAAACTCATGTTGTATTGAAATATTTTCTTGTTAGAACCTTTTAGAACAAATTGTATCTTTGACAAAGCATTTTCTTGGCAACAACGCCGTATAAACAAATGCCTTCTAAAGTTTGCTTTTCCACTATCATTCATGCTTGAGATCATTGATCAAATAGTACAACCTACTTCGATCACTGTTCAATACACAAAGTGTGGGCTAAATAAGCTAAAAACAATTAAAAAACACATAGGTAGGCAAGAATATCAATAGATAAATATTAAACTCAACTGTATAAAACTTGATTTAGTAACTCTGACTTTACGGCGCTGCGTGATCGTGTTTCTTGTGGTAGATATAAACTACTTTTTGTTTCCGACACAGCATACCACCAGTGTGTGTAGTGTCTTCAACTGACGACTTTATATCCAGCTAGCGAAAGTGTCTAGTGGAGGCAACTGGACATACAGTGATTGATTTCATATCGTTTATATGAAAATTAAATATTAACTGCCGACTAGTGTCCGACACAAGATACACCTTTGCGCAACATCTAAACAAAATAATTAAGCAATTCAAAACATTTTAAAATTGGAAGAACAAAATATTTTACAAGGTAACCAACATTAATACAATCAGAACCAGTTTTTACAATAATTTCACTATATTATGGGCTAAAATAAAATTTAAGTCTAATAAGTGTTGCTAATATATACATTAAACTTTACTTTGAATTTTTAATTGGATTTTAAAAAATAAAAACTTTTTACAAAAAAGAAATCCTCAAGTTAATTTATTTCACTGTGTTAATGGATTTAATACAAGCAATTCCAATTATACTGTGAAATAATTTCATTACTAAATAAAACAAAAACATTTTTAGGTTACATTTGAAATCAAATTTGTTTGATATTGTATAAATCTTTTAACTTGCATAATTTTTAAGAAAAATTATGGTTCAACTTTAAACTGACAACCATATTCCGTTGAAAAAAAAAAACTATTAAATTATTAACAAATCTAAAAATAAATAAAGACCTTTCACTAGTTGGTATCTGGGACTAAAGAGGCGAAAAACGTTGTGAATATCATCCACCCAAGAGCTAGCACTGACTGTTGGTTATTGTCCACATTGTCTGTCGTTGCTTCCGGCCCGTTGCTAATGTTTCCGTTATTATCGTTGCCTTCGTTACCGTTGTTGCCGTTTTCAGCAGGGGGCGGGGCCTCGTTGCGGCGTTGCTCATTGATTGGCTGGTTCACTTGGTTTACGTGTAAATCTCTGAAGAATCCGATTTGGTGGCTGTAAAATAATTTTAGTTTTGAATTATTGTTATATAAACGCTCACAAATTTTAAAGACAAATCTCGAGAAAATGATTATACCATACTATTTGTCATTAATAATTCAATTTTAATTTAATTTTATAGGGGAAAAATATAGAAAAATTTGAAATACATGATATGTTAATGTTCATAATTCAGTGCACACCATTAGTATTTTACAAAAAAAAAAAAAGTACTCACAGATAACCAGCGGCTGCTATAATAAGTACAAGGAGCAGTCTCGCAGGGCTGCCGTAAAGCCAAACGAGCGAGAAGAGTATAGCGAGCCGCGAACACATGTAGAGGTGGTCGAGCCAATCGCGCCGGGCCCCCTCTTCAGGCTCCTCTGGCACTGGGGCGGGGGCCTCAGGCGCGGGTGATGGGGTTTCAACTGCTGCTGGTGGGATCTGACCATTTGTTGCTTGCCACCTTAATAATAACAATATTTATGAGTTATATGTGAGCATGATATCGGTCCCAAGCCAGCTAGTAGTATGTCCAGGCATGAAGCCTGTGTTTCATTGCACAGCTCCATGATTTGTTTCAAAATTGAATTAAACTATGCAGTTTAAGGAGTTAGTATATTTTAGTTCTTATTAAAGATCAAAAAAGCATGTTTTGTATTTTGGTATTTTTCAATTCAAAATTAGCAATAGTCAAACATAATTTGTACAGAAAGATAAAAAGTTTAATGCATTCATGGCTTATGTAAAAAATTTGACAATTTAAAAGAACTTGAATCTATTTAAAAGTAATCATTTCAATTTTTATTACAAATTCAATGGACAAAAAATGTTAAATTTTAATATTAAATGATTAAATATTTACTTACATGTTGGCATACTGCTGCATGTACTGAAGGTACGCTTGTTGCATCATCATCATATGGTTGGCCAGCATGGCAGGATCATTTGGCACTGGCAAATATCCCTCACCCATGTTGAAGTTACCCGGATAAGGGGGTACCCTTCCATAATTATTTACAAACGAAGAGAGGTAGTTCTGCATTTCCACTGTATGATTCTGATCATTTTGCCTCATTTCTGGCCGTGTGGCTGTTTCAACCGGTCTCTGAGTTTCCGTTGTGACATGCCGTTGTCTCAAACCTTCCGTTGTGGGTTCTTTAACTATTGGTTCACTCATGATTCGTTTCGGTGAACACACTAAGTGCATCGTGTGTGTGGTTTGGCTTTCGTAAATTCGAAGAACATCTTTCAGTATAATGTTGTCCTCAAGAAGTTGACCAGAATATATTATTTTCTGCTCCTCTGTTCTCTGTAAAAGCAAGTTTCAATTATCAATTTTAATTCAGTCTTTGTTGCCATATCTGTTTGAATGTTTTTTTCTTTACTTTTCTTCAAAAATAAAGTGCCTGTGCAAAGGTATTCCGAAAATGATAATTTTTTATTTTTGCATTGACAATTGAGTTTTATGTAGGAATCACAATGAGCTCTTGACAAATTCAATATTATTTTAATGCAAATTAATATAGAAATAATTGTACAGCTGTTTTCATAAATGTCATTCATGCATTTATAATTTGAAAAAGGATCAAAGAACTTATATTTTAGATAAGCTAACTATTAGATCAGGTAAATGAATGTTACTAAAAACAAATTTACTGCAACTCTCAGTTTTTTTAAATCAATGGTAGATAACATGACAATTTGAAAGCACAATTTTAAGTCATTCACATATAAATAATTTTGAATTTGAATGATTCACCCATAAGAAACACAAAGTTTGTGTTTATATGGAGTAAACATTAATTGGCACAACTAGAAACCCTTATCAGACCATTGAAATGCTAACATTAATTATTTGTGCGATAACAACCACATGTTTAAGTATTGTATCAGTAATGTACACCCATATACATGTAAAAAATGTTTTCACACTATGTTCAAAATAGTTCAATGATAACATACTATTTTAGGCATTTTTTTTTCAAAAAAGAATGTAGAGTTAAGTTGTTCAAATTATTTAAGCTCAACAGACATCCAGATACTGAGACACTTGTACAAACATATAATTGATGACACTTGGATAAAATATATAATTTGATATATGAAACTTGTTTGACTACAAGTTCCAAAGCATTGTCTGGACATTTAAATGTTAAAAAGTTAGGTGTACAGAGTTTTTAGCTTAGTATTTAATATAATCAAAAATACTTAAGTCTAAATAATTCGTGTGCTGATAGAGAAATTTAAATTGTTATAAAAATTTGCATGTAAATAAAGTAGAATAGTAAATTATTTGGCATTAAACATAGATTGTGCATTAACAATTATTGTTGCGTAAATTACCATTTGAATAAAGTGTTTGTTTTTTTAATAAGTTCTCTTGAAAAATAAGTTTTATATTCGTTTCTGCCTGTGGCCAACTAAATTTGAAGCATAAATATTTTAATGCAGATTTTCTATATCCTTAGACTACTACTATTTTTGATTTCGACTATATTTCAAAAGGAACATCAAGGAATTATAGTTTTCATTGCACTTACCGGTTTGCTTGGGTAAACTTCTGCTAGGTGGATCTTCAATTGCTTTACTGTCCAGCAAGATTGGCAGTCGATACTCTGATCCTCAATTTGCTGGTTAGGAGCCTTCACAATCACCGTTACGTTATCTGGTATCATTTTTAATCATTCGCCTATGACCTTCCCGCAGATAAAAAATCTTTAATACTCGTGATAATTTTTTATGATACAACGCAAAATGCTACAAATGCAGACAAATAAAACACAACAATCAATATTTTTCAGACGCAAACGCCCCACTTTTAGTCCAACAAAAGGAAACTAATGAACAGTTCTGTAAATATGGTTTTTCACTAAAAGTAAAAATAAATACGACATAAATAAATACCACAGCCCCACACTTGTCAATTTGCCCTGAATGTATCTGTCGAGTTTTAATTGGCCCAGCGAGATGAAAGTGACGTCACGTTTTTGTTGTTTTCTCATGAGCTTTGTTGTGATTTGTTTACGGCTAAGTAATCTGTAATTTGGGATGTCGATTGGCCTATAAACGTTTCAGCCTAAATCGGACCAATGGGCGTATTATTTGTATATTCTTTGAAACCATAGATTGCGTTCAGAAAAAAAAAATAGTGGTGATAATTTAGTGTAGCACATTTCACATCGAAAGTCAAAAAGTCATAACAAATCTACAGAACGGCGTTTTGTTTCAATTTTTAAAAATATTTATTCTAGAGTTGTACATTGTTGCATCTACAGTAAAGTTTGTACTTGGACAGTAACTTAAAAGCTTGTATCGTATTAATTATACGTGAACTTTAAACGCAGTATTTACAAACCCTTACGTATCCTTCTTGAACATTAACAATCAAGACAAATACTGAAAAAATGGGAGTCACAGTGTAAGTTCCGATGATTTTTCAGTATACAACCCAATTTTATGACTTAACTGATTATTTGCATGTTGTTAACGTTCCGTTGGCGTTAGTTTGCAGCAATACCCGGTACCTGAGAACAAGACAGGAACGCACGTGATAGAGTTACTGACGAAGCGTATACTCGCACTAGGGGCTACACAACAAGGGCAATTCCTAGTTGATTGTGAGAGCTACCTGTCACATCCTACAATGGGTATGAGTAAATTTTTATATTAGATTCTTCTCATTCATTCTTTAATATTCAAGTGCCTCACTAGTCTTTGGCCCTTAGGGGGTAGTTGATATGCTTATGTATGCCTTTGTCAGTCAGAAATATGACAATATTTGTAGTTCAAGTCTTTGTTTGGCGGTTGTAATATTTATTGTACAATATAATTTCCTAGTCCAAACATTGTGTAAAGCTCTAAAACACTTTTAAAAAAATATGGAGGGGGGCAGTTGCCCCCTTTGCTCCCCCTAGGTGATGCCCATGTCACGATTGAAGAATTAAAATCATTTAAATTACCTTTATTGGTTTTGTAAAAAGATTTTGCTTAAAGTTTGGCTTAATGATATAGCATAATATTTGGTTGTTAGTTACTAACAATGCATATTTTCTAAAATAATTGGTTACTTAGATTATACTTTAGACAGTCTTTAGATTTATCTTTTTAAGTGTTGATGACAGATTAAGATCAAGACTTTTCAAATAATATGTATTTTTACTCCTTTTACTTTTACATTTTTACTCATACAAATACTTTTTGTACTCATTAATGTTACGGAAAATTCCCAGAGCTTATATAATAGAAAAAAACAATCATACAGCACCGTCACAGGTGTTAGATCTATATGTGAGATTGTCTGGGTTGGTTCCACCCTCTTGTCTATTTCTGCCAGTGTAAACTGCCACCAATATAAAATCCTCTACATGAGCAATGCATTTGCGGTGCTCTTGGCCTTGTAAGACATCAAACGCTTCATTGTGTCTAGACAGTAACACCTTCCATCAGGTAGACTGTTTGCTTTTTGCTCATATTTTGTATAAATAATAATTTTCAGGGACAACGAAAACCGTCCACATCCTTCACAATTCTGAACAACCAGCTTCCGTATTCTCCATACTGGAAAGTGGAACGAAAAACATTCATGTGATAGCGGACGGACTGTTTGACCTTCTGATGATGAAGCTCTCCCAGCATTACACATCTAAAAAGCAAACCAAGATCGAAAGCAAAGGCCCGAGGTTTGAACTTGGTGATTTCTGCATCAAACTTGGTTCCGTAACTATGAACCAAAACTTCAAAGGGATTCTTATTGAGGTGAGTCCTGCATATGATTTACAAGTTTTCTTGATCATTGCGAAATAATAATAATCTTTATTACTTAAATCCATCTGAAATGTAATCTGAAAAAAAAAAATACTACTCTTTGTCTATTTTAAGAGTGAAATAACACTTGTCAGCTTTCAATCAGCATGTAAATGGATGGAAAGACACTTTAGTATACTGCTGCTTACACAGCTTCATGCAAGTGACAGAATTTGGCGTTTCTTGGCAACATCTTCCTCAACTTTATATTGTTAGCTGAATAAAGGTTTTTAATTCTAAATTGTGATTTTCCATATTGGCTTAAATAACCTGAATAGTTTAAAAGAATACCGACTACATACAAACTTTTGTATTATTACAAAAACTCCATGTCCACTTGCCCAGGTGGAGTACCGTCCATGCGTAATGGCTAACGCAGTATGGGGGTTACTCCGTGAGTTCCTACAGGGGGCGCTGGGCCCTTCAGTACCAGTGACCCCACCACAACACCTTCTGAGCCGCATGAACGAGATATACACACCTATAGATACCGTCTACCAGTATCTAGAACATTTTAGTGCTTATAGGAAGGTCACTGGGTTGAGAAATGCGTAGTTCCCTTTAGTGGACCATACAGAATAATTTTAAATTGTGGCAAGTGTTGATAAAATTAATGTAGATTTAAGAAGTGCATCTGTTTTAGAACTTTACAAAGAAAAAAAAAACATTTTTAGGGTTCCATACCCAAAAGGTGAAAAATGGGACTCTATTACTAAGCCTTCGCTGTCCGTCCATCTGTTTGTCAGCAGGCTGTATCTTATGAACCATAATATTTGAAATGAAAATTTCAGATTTCTGTTGCCAATAACAATAAATTAACATAAAGAAATAAAATATACAAGAAACGCGATTATTGCGGGGTTTTTTTTCTTGATTCTTTTACGAAATTACCTTAAAAATACATGTTTTTAATGGTTTGGAACCCTTCATGTTTGAGACTGACTCACACTTGGCTCGTTTTTTTCCCATTTTTAATAAGGTAATTGATATTTCTGTATAAATTCTTGTATTTATTGATTTGTCAGTACCAGGATGTAAAAGCAAGTCAGTCCATTCATCCTGTTAAACCTGTTCTAATTATAACACCCCACTTTTATCATTGGGGGTAAAAAAACAAAATCAAAATCAAAACAAATATATTTTGTACAGCTATCTAAGTAATAGTTTTATGAAACAGTTGTTTTGTACTTTAAGTTAAGGTGTAAATAAATTTTTTCTACTTGACTTTTTATTTTATTGTAAAATAGCTTTTGTCAGCTACTGCGATCAGCTTAGAATGCTGATTCAGATCAATTTTAAAAATCCATACAAATTTGTAGTCACACCTTGAATTCCCTTACTAGCAAGTCTAGCCTGCGTCACAATAATTGTATATATATTTTAAATTGCTAGAACTCATATCAATCTCACATAAGCAGGATGTTTTTCGTAAACATTATTTATTTTTACACAACTGAGTTGTTTATAAACATATACAAAAATATTTTATTATGAACATCAAAGGAAAATGTAAATAATATTCTTTTTAATTTAAAATTGTTTGTAAAGCATACAGGTCTTATATGAGTGTTATATTTGTTGTCGAATTTGTATTTTACAAATTCTATTATTTAGTTAAGAAAAGTGAAAAAAATGTTAACGTAATTGATTATATCTTCAAGTTTTTATTGTTTAAGTGAAATTAATTATGTTTTTAGAAACATTTTTAATTTTAATTATAAGTAAAGGTAAGCTATTTTTAATTACAATTATATTGTTTCGTTTTAAGTCTCTATGAAAATGATTTGACTGACTCAGTTCCAGTAGCTAAGTCATCGAAGATCAACCTGCTAAAGTGTGGTATCGACCACGATGTCGGCGTGACCACAGGCGACGTGAGCATCGAGCAGTACCCTTGGGTTGGGATCCTCTACTATTACTATGGTGAGTTAGCCACCAGTCTTGAGACCTTCAAATGTTTTTGCCTTGGAATTACGCCTATTTTTTTAGGACCTACCTAATCTAGGTAAACATACAATACTAGAACCCCTATATATCCCTACACACAGTAGCAAAGAAAATTCTTCCACAGAAATAATGACTGTTTTTTTCTGCTGCTATTAAGTTAAGGCATTAGCACTTTTTTCGTTTCTAGCTGTGTTCTCTTCAGAAAAGCTAATTTTTAGCTAATAATAGGTACCTAACTATGAAATAATTATAATTAATTAATTAATTATAGGTATTTATGATTAACTGTAGTAAACGAGTAATAGTTACATTATTTCCACAAAGACTGATACACTAACATGTGCACAAGTATACCAAAATAATAAAAATAACCACATCACGACACACACATTGACTCAGTCCTACAGTAAGATTTAAGAATCTTGTGTCGTAGGTGCTAAGCAACGACGTGGTATAATAAATAATAATACTTCATCCAAGACCGGTAAGCAAAACATTGCGTCTTACAAATAACAACGCCAGGATTCAAACCCGGAACCTCTAGCATAGCATTCGGCTGTTTACACTCCAACAGGGGCCGTCGGCAGTGGCGGTGTAGCGTAGCAACCGGGGCAGTTAATAATCCCCCCCCCGAATAAAATCAAATCAAGACATGTGGGGTTGCAAGTTACCAGTTCAAACCGCTAGTATTTATTTGGAAAATGGTTTTATGACTGCGTGAGACAGGTGTACGTTGCCGTTGTCAACCCCATGATGCCTGGCAACCGCCCCCCCTACGCTCCCCCCTTACACCGCTACCTTACACGCCTGGTCCGGTTGTTTTTATCAGATAGCGATGGGGGCGGGGAGACCCGCGCCGTGTCACAGGTCATCCTGATACAGGAGGAATTTGTGATCGCATCCGCCTCGGATATAGGGCCCATGCCGAAACACAACTTCCGGTAAGTTACCAAAGCGAAAGCTATATCTAAAATTGAATTGATATATTTTGTTATTAATATAAATATTATTTAAATAATTAATGTATAAATATTTTGATTGACAAGGCTTACTCTTTAAGGGAATTCTTTGCTGACAAGGTTTTATTACACTGATAGTAATGATTTATTCCATTCAAATAGCAAAATCTAACATCAATTGGCATTCGTTTCTTACATGTTTATTTAAATATTTTAATAGGTCAAAAAACAGGTAACAATCTTAACATTACAAATAAAAATAAACACAAAAAAAAAATGCAGCTAGACTGTTTATCCTTATCGTTGGAGACTACATTATCATTAACAACAAATCATATTAATAAAAGTACCAAATAACAACAAAGTAGGAACTTAAAAAACTATTTTTTTAAAGAATACTTACATATAAATTGATTCTGATAGTACTTATAAAATAATCATTAATTTCGGAATCTATAACACCATCAAGGACTTTTAAATGACATGCTTAACTATAACAATATAGTGAAACATTAAGAATTGATAAGATCTGTAATAAACCTACAGTTGGCTAATGAACTATTTGATTTGATCTGCAGACTTGCACTGCAAAAGAAAAGCGTCAGTCCAGTCCTCTTTACCCGGGCTGAACGTTTTATTGTGATTATAACCGACTGGTGACCTGGTGGTTTACAAGAAAGATTTTTCTTCATCAGAAGGCTTTGAGAGCGGCCGTTCCACTCGCTCTACCCTCGGGCCGGCTCTGATAATCGTTGAACAGAAAATAATCTGCGATTTCGACGAATCGTGATTCGGTCAAAAGATTCATTCGATAAAAACATACCTACCAAATTCGATCCTTGTGATTTCAGCGGATGGTAAATCGGTGAATCGGCTCTCGGCGAATTGTGGTAGATTCGAAGTAACTTTTGTGATGACGAACCTATAACCTATAATAGTATTATAGGTATATTTTTCGGGGCACACCCGCCACTGCAACCCCTGTTTATCAAGATCAACAGTGGCGTCCTTTGATCGAAAGGATAATAGGTATATACGTGTATTATGAAAATATGCATAATTATGTCAATTATGCAGTTAGTATGTGTTGTCCTAGAGCCCACAGTCGCGTACTCCTAGGTGAGGACTGGCGACGCACTGGTAGGAGAGTGAGGAACTACGTGCTGCATCCTGAATACGAGCAGACCTCAGCAACCCTGGCGCTGGTGCAGCTCAGCCAGCGAGTCATTGACAGTGAATATCATACTTTTTTCTTTCAGTTTATCTAACTCGGTGATACAACGACACCGCTCGAGGCTGTGGCGAATTAATCGATCTCCTGAAAAAATCGGTGATCTTTTTACGCTAGACTTTTAGGGGCTCCCCTGGTGTGTTGTGCCCTTATAGCAAACATGAAATTGCTCACGGCTTAATTACGCACGGTACATTGGCAGTACCGTAAAGTTACGTATATCTTACTCCTGTATATTTACGAGCTAGACGTATAGTGCGGGCTGCAGGGAGTCGCTGGTGGTGCAGGATCGCTCTGTAAGGAATATTTGGGGGACCTTTATCTGAAAGTGGACAGCTTTCGGCTGATGATAATGTTCTTACTTTTAATATAACGTCTCTGACAAGCAGACGGTTCACCTGTTGGAAAGTTATACTGACGCCTATCGACACGATTATGCCCTTGATGTCTCCAAGCACCGCCTATGCGTAAAATCCTCTCGTGGCGGTCGATTTTGTATGGGAGTAAGATATAATAGGTACAAAACTTTATCTTTTAAATCCTGATTTTAGAATCGTTCATTTCTTGATGTTTCCGAGCATTTTACGACACATATTTGATATTGTACTGTTTGTAGAGAAGTTGAGGCCAGCCTGCCCTCCGCCGGTGAGGATTGTGAACCCTGAGTTCTACGTCATTAAGTTCCATGACGGTAAGTGCAGGGTAATAAAAAGCCTTAAAACAAACATTATCCTTACTACTATTATAAACGCGACAGTTTGTAAGGATGGATAAGTGTTTTTTACTCTTTCACTGAAAAACTACTAAATGGATTTTAATGAAACTTTACAATAAAATAGTTTATACATAACTCATAGGCTATAATTTATAAAGATATCGACGAAGTCGCGGGTAATAGCTAGCTGTCCATATAAAGTAGAAAAAAACCTTTTAAATCTAGTGTTAATCGCACAAAAGCGCGGCGATTGGTGGATACGGTTGTAGCTCACAGCGTTTGTTATTTTTTAGATTACGACAACCTCCAAAAGCAAGTGTTGCCAGTAGAGCACGTACCGGGAAACTTATGCAAGGACTTCTATGTGCATGCCAATGTGAGTTACAGTCTTATTTTATCCTAATTAATTTCAGTTACTAAATAAAACAATGAATACGTTATCATAACAATGTAGGTTTTATACGACAAGTGACTTGTGGTTTCAATAAAATCTTGTACGATGACACAGACGGCCACAAATAACAAGTGCAATATCAATCCTTATGCTGTTCTTAATTACTACTAATTTATTTAGAACTGTACCAAGTCCAAACACGGTAGGTTGATCCATGGCTATTTCAGTACGCGCATTCGAGTTAATTTTTAATCCCCGACCGAAAAAGCGGGGTGTTATAAGATTAACGTTTGTGTATCTGTGTGTCTGTCTGTGGCATTGTAGTGTCCAAACGGATGGATCGATTTTCATGCGGTTTTTATTTGAAAACTGAAGTGATCGCTGGCTTATTCAAACAATTGAGTTTGATTTCAGAGTAGGTTTTTATCTTTTTGACAATGTTCACTTTTCTCCAATACATATATAACTACAACCAGTACGTTATTTACAGTTATATCAAAAAACAATGCGTCCGCCACACGTGGCGTGCGTTATATCCATACAGAGCAGTACGCCATGCGTGTGGGAGGCGGGCGGCGCGCTCGCCACTAGAGACGTGTGGGGACGCTGGCAGCTGGTAACGTATTGTCCACACAATCACATCATGGGTGAACAAGCTGACTGTTCACCTGGTGGTACGTGATACCGCTTATTGACACGACGATGCCCTTGTCTGAGAACGCCAAGAGCCAATGCTTTGCCCATGCAGTGGTTTTGTGCCACACACAGCATTAGGCAAACTTATTCCCTTCTATTATTTTGTTATGTCAGCTTAGGTTTACTTTACTTAACAATTTCAGATGAGAATATCTTCTTGTTTTATACTTTTTCGATAGCGGTTTACAGTAGTCAGGTTTTAGTTTTTAAACTATTTTTATATTTTGGAGTTATCTGTTATTCATTTTTTTTGTGTAGGGTTAGAAATAATATACGTTTAATTCATATCTTAAGCGTTTTAGAAATAATTATCAATTATTGGTCGCATGCAAGCAAAGCCATGAGTTAAAGCTAATGTGTATATATTTTTAATTTGCTTTTTAAGACCTTTAATTTGATTCCAAACACGGCCACATTACACGAAAAAAAAATCATTTACGACTTTATGTCCCATAGAAGGCGCCATACTCAATTTAATGTGACGTCATATAGCCTATAACCAGCGGATGATTATGACACATCCAACGATACCTCATTTGTCAATTTGTGATAAGTAGTTTAGAAGTTATGAGGGATCAGATAAACATTCATACATACATACATACCGGTCAAAATCATAACCCTCCTTTCTGCCTTGCAGTAGTCTGGTAAAATTCTATAAGTATTTCTATCCTTAAATCATATAGCATTTCGTATTAGTTAGGCGTTGGCGTAAGGGGTCCAGGTTGTGGGGCACCAGCTCGCTTTCTGGACATCATGAGCTACATGCCGTGGATCGAGGAGTCGCTCGACCAGTTCCGCAGGATCACCATCTCTAAGATCAACAACCACAAATACGTTCTAAGGAGTAAGTACAGCATGAGGTTCTTCAAGAAAGCCGTTAGGTTTTTTGCGGTGACTGCTTACCTTTAGTCCTGTCAAAAACTTGTTTTTTAATACCTTAGTGATATAAAAGAAGTTGCTAGGCATCTTGGATCTCGTCTAGTCATGCAAATAGTAATTGTCTATGCTCGTTAGATATTTTCATTCATGTAAATATTGTAACTCGCTCAGATTTTGTCGACAATCGTGGCCTGGCCTGGAAACCTGGTTCGAGCAGGAGGAATACCTGAAGACTATTTGTTTGAATGTTTTCACCATATCATTATTATAAAAAACGAGAACGTGGTAGCTCAGTTTGTTACGTGCCTTGGTTAACCAGTTGACCTAACCCGACTGGTCGAGGGTTCGAGTCTCGGGTTGCTGTACGTTTTAGCTGCCATGTTCCTCATTGTTCAGTGGCGACAGATTCGCAACCTGTCACAAAAATAAACATGCGAAATGCGGTGTTTAACACCTCTGCCTACTCCTCTCGAGGGATTAATTACGGCTTCAGTTTATGGTATGTTTATTCTTATAAAAATGGTAGTGTTTTAAACAGCTGTTCTTTACCAGGTGGTTCAAGAGTGATGCAGCGTTTTGGAAACTGTGATAGAGAAGAACAAGTGAATCTTCTGTACCGAGAACAGATCAATCTATGGACTGACAACAACCAGTACCAATACCTTACATACAACGTACGTATTGCTGTTTCTTACTTCTTATTAATTCTTCTGTTCTTTTCCTTTCATTTTTGAGATGTCCTGGGTATACAAATAAAATAAATGAACCACATCACGACACACACATTGACTGAGCCCTGTAGTAAGTTTCATAAAACTTGTGTCGCAGGAACTAAGCAACGATGTGGTATATACTACATAGATAAGAATAAAACATCAAAGACCAGAACCTCTAGCGTAGCAGTCGGTTCATCTTATTGAAAGCGATATGACGATGCCCTCGATGTTATAACTCCATGAGCACAATCATGCCGGTGCCAACTCTCGTGCCGGTAATTACACTGGCTCTCCAATCCTTCGAACCGAAACACAGCGAACTGCTTCACATTGTAAATAGAAAGGAGGGTGTTACCAACGCAGACGATCCCACACGTGGATCTGCCACTTGATATATGCCTTTCAGAATGATATAGTAGTAGTAGTAGTTAAGGTCTACGCACAATACACCGACTCAACGTCGAATCCACTCCAACTCTTATTAAGTAATAACAATTTATATGCAAAATTTACACAAATTGCCTTAGCGCCAAATTAAGCCACAATCTTGTTTTATGGGTAATAAACAACGATACACGAGTATGTCGTATCATCACTGCGAGGCGACACCTATTTTACTGTGATTTTTATAAACGCCATCTATTATGATTTTGAAGAATTAAATTGAAACGTCAATTTAGTCAGTTTGAGGTGGAATCGAGTCGTTAAATTGACAATCCAGTTGACTGGTCAATAGCCAGCCAGTCAATATTATGGCAATAGCCAGCCAGTCAATATTCGTGCAATGGTCGGCCAGTCAGCATTCCTGTAGTAGCCGGCCATTCAGTATTCTAGCTTGGGCATTCTAGTCTGAGACACGGACGAGTGCGGACGTAGTCAACCAACGACTCGGGATCACCACGTTTCTTTTAAATCCGTTAATATCTTTAGAATCCTTGTTCACTTTAAATTCCAAATTGTTTAAATTAATTATACGCAGTGGCGGATTTACCAATAGGCTGAGTTGGCTGGAGCCTAGGGCGGCAGATTTTAGGAGGCGGCAAATTTGGTAAAATATTTTTTGTCTTACAGAAAATAAAACATTAATGTAAATGAAAAAAAACAGCATTATTTTTAAAATATTCGAATGGTAAATTATTTTCAAACCCTTCCTTAAAGTGTAGTACATGACTAGCTTTTGCACGCGGCTTCGCTCAGATTAAATGTAAGACCTTCTAGACAGTATAATCAATCCTCTGGGGTAGCCAGCGTACTACCCAGAAACAAACATAAAACATGTATAGAATAATCTTGGACGACAAATTAAGAAAGAAATCCTGACCCGCTAATTTCGGAGAGTGTACGCAGGATTGCACAATTTAATTCCACCGGCCCCCTTTTATAATCGGAATACTAGACGTAGGCTGAAGTTGCATCCTTTTGTGGTAGATATTCCGACCATCCGGACTATACGCTTCGATAGCTCCTTCATAATGCGTACTGCAAGGGTGTGGAATTCTTTGCCTGCCGATGTGTACCCTGACCAATATAATTTGGGCCTTTTTAAGGCAAGAGTGAATAGGTTTCTCCTAGGTAGGCATGATCCACCTTAGACCTCATCGCCGCTTAACATCAGGCGGGTTTGGGGAGATGCCTGCCTGGTCTTGAATAAAAAAATAATTTAAAAAAATTGAAAATTTTAAAACAAAGCCTGTGAAAAAATCTAGCTTTCTCTGTCCTATGGCTTAGGCTGGGCGTTGATGACTCAGTGAGTAAGGCCTTCTCTTTTTTAGAATATACATTGAGATGTTTTTAGGTCAGAAGTATACCCAAAAACTATTTCCCTTGTAATCTTTACTACATGGGCCATAAAAAATATCTAGAAACTGACACAATGATCCACTATCGTCATAATAATGCTGAAAAAACGGGAAAAAGATGATGTACTAATATTGTTGACATAAAATTGTAATTTTATTGATAAAAAAATGTAATGAATATGATTATAAACACCAGGAATTAATTTCAGAGGTCATTAGGGGTGGCAAAATTTGTATAGCCTATTGGCGGCAAATATGGAAATCCGCCTCTGATTATACGGTCCTGTTGCTAAACGACAATACTTTTATTTTGATTCCCCAACATGAACGAAGAGCCATCTGATAACGGCTCTCTACCCAGTAGGCCGTAAAATTTATATATATATATATATGTGTATCTATGTATTTATGTGTAGCTTTATATAAAACATATTTAAATAGATGACTCAGGTTAAACCATGACCTCAGATAAATATTCGAGTTCATCACACAAATAGCTGCTCGAGGCGGGTCTCTAACACTAGACCTCACGTGAAGTAACTGCAACATCGAGGCCATCAAAAGATGATATTGAAATGTGAGCTTTGTACCATAATGTTTAGAGTTGATGTTTGAATATTAAAGGGAAAGAAATCTTCTGTTCATTCATAATCAAAAGTTGGAGTTGATACTGTGTTGGATTGGTGTAGAGTCTATGTAATGTCCGAAGACCTATTTCTGGTAATGTTTCCATATGCCCTGGTTCCAGATGACCCTGCTCCAGGAGGTGGAGTTCACGTGCCTGGTGCTGTCTTTGGTGAACGCATCCGCTGCATCAGAGATGAACATCAAGCACTACTGCACCAGGGTGCCGTATGGACCTCCATGTTACTCCTACCAAGGTATTTACACCTTGGCAAAGAAGAGTATGACCTCGTGACAGGTGGAAGTACATATTTACCTGGCAATGTCATGTTTCCTTTCAAATTCAGCAATGTTATTGTTGTTAATGTTATTGGCTGATCATTGCTCTGAAAGCTCTGCTGTTGACAGAAAGTTGCTTTATATAGATTTTACATTCATAATGTCTGAATAAGGCCAAAAATGGTAAGGCTTCTCCGAATAAATTGCGTATTTAGCGCCACGTTTAAGCGTCGCGTTATAGCGTCAAGTTTCAGCGTCGCGTTATTGCGTCACGCTTAAGCGTCTGATTATGCTGTCACATTTAAGTCGCGTTTTAGTGCCGCGCTCTTTTAGCTTTAGGCTGACAAGATAAGTATAATTAAAACGTACGACTTCAAAGCGTGTTTATTTGCAAAGCGACACTTTATTTGACAGTATGAACCGTCATATATCACATATAGTTCGTTGCTATGGCGCGTACACGCAAATTCTATTTGGATACGCCTTAATTCTATTTCTAGGGTCGGTGTTCGACATACACGTGCGAATACTATTTTCTGACTCATGTAAGTTCGTGATGGCCGCATGGGGATACCCCAAGGATCTATCGCCCCTCGATATCATGGAGTGGAAGTGGGAAGAGGGGACCTATTACGAAGACTTCGCGTTAGAACCCTCAGAATATAGAGGTACTGTAACACACTATTAAAATAGCCAGTCGTTTCTATTACCAAAATAGTGTAACCAGATGTCTGGGATGCGGTCGAAAAACCAAACGTGAGGAATATTGAATGACTTTTGTTGTAAAACAATACAAATAGACCTACCTACATGAAACTTATAACACTATAAACAAATGAAGAATTTGAATTTGAAAGCTCTGTGCTTTTTAATTCTTCGTGTCAACTACAAAGCACAAATTTTCGCCATTGAACTCATAAACTAGCAACAGTAGTCATTGTGTTACATCGGATTATTGTTATTACTATTTTGTTTTGTTTGTTAGAGTTTTCGAATAGAAAAATATTTAAAATTCATGCTCGTGACTTATGTTGCTGGCGGTACTGAGAGTTCAATGACAGGAAGTGATGTAAAATTGACGTCTTCAACATAGCTGTCAGGTGTTTTATCATTTTGCTGGGGTTATATATGTTACTATATTTATTTGATTTACAGGTACTTCATTCGACACAACTTTCGGGTTTGAACCCCTGGACCAACACATGTGGGTGCCTGACTTTGACATTTGGACAACCACCGAGTTTAGCAACCAAACCACAACTGAAGGATGGATAGACCATGAAGGTGATAATAATAATAATAACCACATACTGATACCACACATTGACTCAGTTCTACACAGAGATTGAAGAAACTTGTGTTATTTGCAAGACGCATTGTTTCGCTCATCGGTCTTGGATGTAGTATTCTTATCTATGTAGTTTATACCGTAGCGTTGCTTAGTGCCTGCGATACAAGTTCTTATGTGTGTATCGTGATGTGGTTTATTATTGTTAGTTTTTTGTTTCAATTGGTAATTTATTGTAATATTTATTATTATTGGATCCTTCAGCCGCCATTTTTGTAGCAACGTCTCATATAACTCCTATACTTTTTCTGATGCATTTATTTTAATTTTAGAACCAAAAAATAATACTGTTTTATATAATTCAGTATTAATTGGTAAATATATTTCCAAAAAAATATATAAACTAAAAAACCATATTTTTAACCTGAACTTTTTGTATCAAATAACTTTGAGCACTGATATTGTAGTAGTGTACTTATTTAGCAGACTTTTAAATTGATATACCAAGTCATTATTCATTTTACGACCTCGGTGGCGCAGTGGTGTAAACAGCCGACTGCTACGCTAGAGGTTCCGGGTTCGAAACCCAGCGGGGGCAGGACTTTGTGTTATTTGCAAGACACATTGTCTCGCTTACCGGTCTTGGATGTTGTATTCTTATTTATTTAGTATATACCATATCGTTGCTTAGCACCTGCGATACAAGTTCTTACGATACTTACTGCAGGGCTGAGTCAATGTGTGTGTCGTGATGTGGTTATTTATTTTATTATTGTAGTTGAGCCCAAGTTTCATACATGTAGCCATTGTTTTTGTAATTTATTTACTAATATTCGTCAATATTGTTTCAGATGAGGTTCCCCCGCAAGACTATTATGTCATGAAAACTACAAAAGCACCCGATACAGGATAATTTCAATAAATTATCTAATCTATGTTTGTTTTAGTATATTTAATTTTATACAACCCCACGGGCAAACAATCAATCAATAATCTGATGGAAAGTGATACCTATTAACCGTCAATGGCCTTGATATTTGAGAACGCAAAGAACAAGTAAGATAAACAAAAAACAATAAATATTAGATAATATAAAAGCAAAAGAGCAAAACAATGAATCTTGCAAGTAATTTATTCTATACATTTACTCAGGTATAACTTAAGTCAGTATTCTGTATTGGAGTATTAAGTTGAAAAAGACTTTAATATGTTAACCTTTCATTACTTAATTAAATCTATAATACTTTTAAGTTATGTTATACTTCGTAAAAATGTAGGTAAGTTGAGGAAAATTTACCTAAAAACATTTTCTACAGTATTCTTATTTATTTAGTATATACCATATCGTTGCTTAGCACCGGCGATACAAGTTCTTACGATACTTAGTGCAGGGCTGAGTCAATGTGTGTGTCGTGTTGTGGTTATTAAAAAAAATAAAATAATAATAACTAAGAGAACAAGACAATAACGTTGAGGTCGTTTTCAGCATCTTCTTTCTTCGTTCTTTTCCAAAATGATTATTTGCTGTGTTGCCATGTTTCTAACTCGTCGTTTTCCAAGTCAATATATATCTTTCTTTTCTTTTGTTGGCACAGTCATCATCATGGCGATAACTCTGAGTATTTTGCCAGTGTCAAGTAATATTTACTATCAAGTTTTGATGAGGGATGAAATGATGAAAATGATACATGGAATGATGAACCTGCCTACAGTAACATGCTAGTACTGTTACTGTAGGATTTCTTGAGTTACTTGGGAGATGACAAATTAAGCAGACAAGTTGTCGTATTTCACGTTCTACATAGTTGTACAGCGCTAGAGATATTTACTGGTTAAAACACTAGCATTTAATTCTGCTGATATACAAGAAAAGACAATAAAATAAGAAAATTTTAACCGCCACTTCCCGTCCCCGTCAAGTAACACTCGATGTATGTTTGTATAATACTTCTGTTTAAACTCCTTAACAAAGATTAAAATCGTTAGATATGCCCTGAAACTGAAAAACTGGCATTATTTTGTAACTAGATGGCGGTAGTAAGAGAATAGAGTTGTCTTTTTTTTTATCTTACAGTAATTGCCTTCCTCTGTAAGAAATGTTAAAGTGAGCTCATTATTATCAATGTTGACTTATTTTGGTGCGGTCTAAATATGAAAGGGCGTATCTAACAAAATAAACCTTTGGTCTTATGTAATATATTTTTCTATTGGCTGTTTTATATATATCCCATATCAACTGCATGTTTAACGCAATCCACGAATCGTAGTCGACCTTCTCTGGTTTTGTAAGGTTGTAACTGCCATACGTCATTGATGTTGAGTTTGCTGGTGCCCTGGAAGAAAAATGATTATATTAAAAAGTATCAAATATTGTATATGAAAGCAACTATCATAGAAAAATTGATGGAATCTGCAAAACCCGTCAAATTGATATCATATATATATTTTTGTGACGACCTCGGTGGCAAAGTGGTGTAAAGAGCCTACTGCTACGCTAGAGGTTTCACGTTCGGATCCCGGCGAGGGCGGAACTTTTTTTATTTGCAAGACGCATTGTTTCGCTTGTTGATCTTGGATGTTGAAGTCTTATCTATGTAGGATATATCATATCGTTGCGCGATACAAGATTATCTTAGTACAAGACTGAGTCAATGTAGGTGTCGTGAAAATTAAGTTATGCCAAATAATTGATTCTCAAGAATAAATTCAATGCTTTGCGCGCTTCTGCTAGATTTTGACAAGAAACGGTCATAGGTGGTGTTAAAAATGTTCAAAGCTATAATATTTTACCTCCATATTCATGTCCATTGCATCTTCAGGCTCCAAAACAATAACAGGCGTGGACTCCATACTGAAACCCAGACCGAAGAACGAGAAAGATTTCAACTCCTTCAGGAATACTTCCCTGGGGTACACCACTTGTGGATCGCTACCCATCTCCTGAATTTGAGTACTAAGGACACTGTAGTATAGTTCTATTAGTCCATCATAATGTTTCTCCCTCAAGTCTTGTGTTGTACACGCATATATAAAGAAAGATATATCCAATATAGGGCTGGCACATCTGGTGAGTTGGAAGTCTATCATTTTCCCATCGACCACCTTTCCATTTTCGTACTTGTACAGGAAGTTATTGGTCCAAGAATCCCCATGAGAGATGACACCGTTTTTGCTGCTCTTTACCGCATTTATCATGGCTTGGTACGTCTCTGGTACAGCAAATTTTTTGATTTTCTCTAGGTATGTAGAATCGGGGCATTCTTTTTCCACAGCATCAATAGCTATCCCGCATAATTTACCCCAGAAAGCGCCATACCAGTCCCATATCTTCTCATCATAATACGTTTCGAAGATAGCAGTTTTAATCCTATCAAATTCTTCAGGCACTTGGTCTTTCATAGCGAAGGACATGGCGTGGAATTGGGCGAATATTTTCATGGTTATTCTGCTGTGTTCTATGTCAATTCCTTGCTGTCTCACCGCGCTGCCAAAGTTATCTACAGACGCGTCGATTAAACAAATGACGTCGTTAACTCCATCGCAATGGTATAGGAAAAGCTGTGCGTATTTGTCAAAGGGATCAGTCATGCGTTTGCTGGATTGAAACTTCAAAAGCGACGGCAAGACTTTGGAGTAAAACATGATTTCGTTTTTGAAGAATTCGTCGCTTCGGAAAGTCAATCTCCTGGATAAGCTCTGCGGGATATTTTTCAGTATTACTTGGACGTGTTTTTGGGTGTTTTCTTCATTTTTGCCGTAGATCCGTATCCTGATAAGCTCGCTTAGGTAAGAATCTCCTTTTCCGGTTTCGCTGACGTACTGTAACAATTAAAAACCCATTCAAAATTACACATTTCAATTAAGATTAAAATTTGAAAAGAATAACTACAGGGTTTCTTGCCGGATTCTTCCCCGTAGATCGGCTTTCCGAACCGGTGGTAGTAAAAAATACAACTTTTAACTGTCAATATTAGGGGACAAATGAACAAGGATCGCCATAGGATATCAAGAAGTATGCCTTCTTATTCGTTACGAGTGCCTCCTTTATTTAAAATGAAAGTGTAGTAATTTTTTGACGCCACTGGTGGTCTTTTTTCTAAATGTGTTTTTTTGTTGTTATAAAAATTATTTTAATGTGATAACAGTGTTTTAAATTGTACCAAATTGTGTAAAGAGTCAATTATATTAGAAAAAACAGGTGCCGGGGATTTTAAACATTCCTAAAATGTTGTAAATTTAATCGTTTTGAATAAAAACAAGTTCTAGAAAAAGAAAAAGGAACCTAGCTTTTTTTCATGGTTGTTCAATGTTTTCGTGTCTAGATACGTAGTTATAAAATAACCGCATTATACACGTGTTTCATTGATTGATACAATCATGAAATCTACTTTATGATTTTGCAAAGTACGATTTCTATGCTCGTTGTTGCAACTCTGATTGATCTAGCTTTATTTAACAAACATGACAGATACACAGAAACAAGTGCAATCAATGTCAGTATATTCTTGCCTAGATAACACTAGTTTATTGAGATTGCAAAGATAATTTGCCAGTAGCTATATCAAATATAATAATGATATCGCACACTGTTAGTGACTAGATTAGTCAATCTTATGTATACATAAGGTAATTACTTATGATCAAACTATAACATGGTTGAGAAGTCAAAACAGATACCTATAGTTGGTAGATTAGTACCTATTTGAAGGAGAAGCGAAGTTCTCAGAGTCTACTGGAGCAATCCGGCGTTTTTAGTATATATCTGTAAATGTTGTATGTGAAATGTATGTACAAATGCGTTTGTTTGTTTGTAGACCTCCGAAATGTGATGTGTGACACTACTGCCAAGTCCTATCGAAGGAATACGGGGCGTGACTTTATATTTATGTGTGTGAATGTATAAATGTTTGTCCGACGATAACTCGAGTATCGTTGATCGGATCGTCGTGAAATTTGGTAGGCGGAGTAATGAAGCAAAAACATTTTATAAGTTCGAATATAAGCCAAAATGGTCAATGAATTACCGAGATATCGGGGGTCGTAAGTTCATACTTCGAAGCGAACCTCTAGTATTTTTAGCTCACCTAAACATTTATAAAACCTTCATTCATATGTTTGGGATAATCGTTGAACCGACTGATTTCGATTGTAATCTATAAATTAAAGAAATCGTATAAAGTTTTTCTATACCTGCTAGTGTAGGTTTCAGTAGGTAGGTAGGTACGGAAGAATTCTTATCGCAGTAGGTATACAAGTAGCACGTTACCGATGCAGCTATTACAGCACAGAGGAAATTAAAATCAATGTAACAAATTGTGCTAATTTCTTTGGTTCGTCGGTTTTGGTAAAAGATCAAATTTAAATTTAGGTAATGCCCCGGCATTGATCCTTGCTGGAAAGTTCGAAATTCACCTCAAAAATAACAAATTACTAACCGATTTAGCAGCTGTCAGTAGTGACATTACTTTTTAGAACTTCTCTTTCCAATTTTTTTAAGCAATATTTCTCATAACCGAAACCTAAATTAACAAATACAACGCTACGCTCATACATAGCTACATTAACTGATGATTATAATTCCGGAAAAAAAATATATTTTCAATTCCGCATATCTCCTAAGAATAAGATATCCGAACAGAATCACTTACCTCCCAATGAGTGAAGGTCATGTTTTCACCAAACCATTCGGTCAAAGCTTCACTCAGTCTTTCATTCGTTAAAACTTTTGAAACTTGTACCAGACTTGTGAAGTCTTCATAAGACGAGCTCGCCATTTTTATCTGAAAAATATAAAATAAAAATAAAATAAAGTTTATAAGTATTAAAAATTAAAAATGACTACTACTAGAAATAATGTAATGGCTATAAAAGGAAACCGTGTTTATTACGTATTTCTGGATTGAAAAAACGTGTATATAAAAAATATTTTATTAATTTAACATTTTTGTCAATTTAAACATGAATTTTTGTCTTCCAAAAAAAGCGTAGAATTAAAAAAAAATCTGTCACTAATAAACTAGATAATTTTGCTTCTAATTCTCTAGAGAGAGATATATCACTAAAGATTCTTAAAGTGTCGGCAACGCCCGTGTTATGTGAAGGATGTTGCAAACATGTCTAACGAAGGCAGTATCTGTCGGTCGAGCTCAGAATCATTCAATATAATATATAAAGATTGCGTAGTTACTTATAAATAGGTATTATAAATAATTTTAAACTAGGTAATAAGAACAGGAAAGCGTATATCATACAATAAAAATAATATTATAACTTAACATGTATTGCACTTACCCAATAAGAAGATAAAACCCAATATCAATATAGTTTAGAAGCTTAGATCCTTGGAACAAACTTTATATTTCGAACTAAAATAATAGATATATTACTGACTACTGCCTCCCACAAACTAACTAGCGTGCTTGTGTAAACAGCTATCGTTTCGTTTGTTAGCCGCTGGGTGGCGTTAGGAAAAGGAGTATTTTGGTCCAATGTTGCCAATAGCTGTTTTGAAATACACACATAATTTTTTCTGTACTGAGACAAACTTAATTAAATATTCAATCGAACACAATGCTCTGTTCATAAAGCTTCACATAACAAGTGCAATATCAATCCATAAGCGGAACAACTTAAGAATGGTACTAAGTCCAAACATTCGGTTTTGGGATTCGGACGTGCGAACACTAAACTAATAAAAAAGGCAATTTTATAACTGTATTTTAAAACGAAAAATACATTTTTATATCTGTATGTATTTTCAAACGAAAAATGCATTTTTACAAAAGTATATCAATTTAAATAAATGGAAAACGTAAAAAATAGCTACAATAAAATTGTTATAGCTGCAATTTTGTAGAAACAAGATTGTGATTTATGATTTAAAATCCCCGAATTCCGTAAATTTTTCAAAAACTGAGAACACTGAGAAAACACGTCAAAAATGGTGACGTGGCGTTACAACTTCCTATAGCGGTACAATTCGAATTACCGCTCTTTTGCCCCGATTTTTTAAGTACATATTTAAAATAGAGTTTATAATATTGTATAAAAGTATTTGATTAACAATATACCTTTTATCACTGGGGTTAAGGCATAGCTATGTTCTTAAGCGAGAAGGTTTTTTTACAATATCCATTTGACCTACACACACACAACACAGTTTATTTAAGAGATGAGGCTGGGTATTTAATTTTGAGTTTGAAATTATTCCGTCTAATAAATCACCAGTTAGTTTGAAATGTAAGAACAATATATGTACCTATGTCCTACATTTAAAAATTGATAAAAAGTTTTATAATTTTACATTTTGTTACTGCAAATCGTATGTTTTTCCATTTATTGATTAAAATGTAATTTGGAAAAAGTGCTGCCATCTAGGATTTAAAAAGTACCTATTTCGCACAGTGCTTTTACATCTAAGGAAAGGGAAAAAGAATTTATCAAAAAGCCAGAGATGTCGCTACTATATAGTTTAAGCAAATTTTTGTGTAAGGGTTGCAGTGCACCAAAATAATGCAGTGTCATGCATTTGACCGGTTTTAAAAATAGTTTTTTAATGCAATATAAACAAAATAAGAATGCGAACGCCTGATAGATGAAATGACTATCTTACGTATTTTTTTTCATTTGTATTGTAATGATACATTGACAGCATAGATATAGTTTTACTATTTCTATCTAAACCTAGGTATATTCTGATTTAATTATAAAACATCAAACTTAAAACTCAGCGGCGGAAAACTTAAGTATCTGAACTCCGACCAGTACCATAACATTCCTTAATATACTCAACCTTGCATAAATAACAATGGTAATAAAAATCTCTAGTAAATTCTCAACAACAAACCATGACAAACACGCTGAGAGAACCCTAGAAGCTTCCGCCGTATTTTATTGTAATTACACAAATGACTCAAAATAAGTGCATCGGATGAGATCCCAGCTCATCTTATAAGCTTATGCTGCGAACATCATAACACAAAAGAACGACGTGTGGTGCAAAACATAAGCAGAAGCGTTTATAGTGGGGGGACCGAGGGTCCGTACCCACCCCAGGATGTTGGGTTACCGATTCAAAATTCTACAATAAATTCTATAATAAACTTAATATTAAGTGTAAAGTATAAAATATATATTATAGTATATGAGCTATGTATGATACTAATCGCACCTACTACTTAAACAATGGCTGTAAGTTGACGTTGCTTCAACGCATCGGCCATGGCATGTCAGGAGCCAGGCCCTCCTGCAACCTAAAAATCTGAAATATAGTTATTTATGTACCTAAAGAACAAGATCGGAATACATGTTACATAAATAACAACATACCCACGTGGGGAATCGAACAATAGACACCATAATTTAAAACTCAAAAAAATTACGTCTCTTGTATGGGGTCGCCGTTTAGCCTTACTCGACTGCCGGGAAGGGCTATTGTTTTTTGTTGTTATAGTAGTTCACAATATAATATACCTACTCGTATTGCGATATAAACTGTCCTTGAACCTTGGCACCCTTTGTAAAAAAACCTGAAGATTTAAGGTATACTAATCTTTCATAGCACACCCGCCACTCTGTCCCGACTCTGCAGCTCGGTTTATTAGGATCAACAGTGGCATCCTTTGATCGAATAATGCAGCTGTGCAATGACACACAGGCTGTGCCCGGACACCCTACCGGCTGCTTTGGGACCCGCAACCAACTTAACCAGAAGAAATAGGAGGTAGTAAGAAAGCGTTTTCAGACTTCCATCCCTGCAAAGCTATACTACATTAAGCTACACTACAATAAGCTACACTGCACTAAGCTACTCTGCACTAAGCTACACTACACTAAGCTACACTGCACTAAGCTACACTACACTAAGCTACACTGCACTAAGCTACACTACACTAAGCTACACTGCATTAAGCTACACTACACTAAGCTACACTGCATTAAGCTACACTGCACTAAGCTACACTACACTAAGCTACACTGCATTAAGCTACACTACACTAAGCTACACTGCATTAAGCTTGTTAATTGTGCCACAAATAATTGAACAAAGGAGCATCACAAGTACAGCCGCAGTCACATCTCTTAACCAGATGAATACCGCGCTCCAGCTTGACTACACGCCATAAAAATAATTATAACATATACAATTTAAATGTACTTACATACGAGTATATAAATTTTAATATTTATTTTGAAAAAAAATCCGTCACTGAATTATAAAACATTTTGCGAAATTATTCATATTTTTTTTTAAATAGATTTAAAATAGTTTGTATTGTGCACATATGGTTTTAATTTATATAGTAAATATATATCGAGTCTTAACCCAATTAAAACGTTCACATAATCCAAGTTCTGGCAAAGTTTATGTGATGCTTGCAGTATATTAATGAGACGCAGTTAGTTTCACATATTAATGAGCTATGGAACTTGGTAGACGGTTTGAGGTTATCCAGTATCAAGTTTTGTGATTGTTCCCTTTAAAAAGCTTTAGTTTTCAAATACTTAAATCCTATTGGGTGGGGTTTTTATTAATACAATATCAAAATAGGGATAGCAAATTTCGCAATCTTTCTGTTCTCGTATACTTAAATTTTTTTAGCTTACAAGTTTAATTACGCTTAGACAAACCATAACAAATTTTTATAAGAAACTTTTGCATTAAAATTGATTCAGCCGTTACGAAACCCCGATGACCAGACATGGCTACGAAATATTTTAAATAATACATAAACTCACGCCATAGTTCCTCGACAGAGGTTGGCAGTGGTGCTTGCTACACGCTATTGCATGTTTATGTTGTTCCATGTGCATATTTTAAATTAATATTTTTGGAGTTCGTGGTAGCTCAGTTTGTGCCTTGGATAACCGACCGTACTGAGCTGAAAGGACGAGGGTTCGAGTCTCGGGTTGCCGTAAGTTGTAGCTGCCATGTTTCTCAATGTGCCCGGATAGTGGCGACAGATTCGCAACCTGTCACACTGGGACAACATAAACATGCGCTGTGTAGCATCTCTGCCTTCCCCTCTCGAGGGATAACGGTTTGAGTATATGTTATGTTATGTATATTTTTAAATAATGTAAAAATTTCCCAAAGCACTGTACCAATTCGTTTCGCATCCCTTCCGCTTGTTAAAAAGCATAACAGAAGGAAATATAAGTTGTTTGTGTTTGCATCATTGCCTCGCGGAACATTACAGTGAAACTCACATTCACCGACAGGGCAGTATTCAGTACAGAAACCGCTCATGCTTCTACGCCTTAAAAGAATAATCTTAAGATAATCGAAATAATATCGAATCGAATAGAAGGAGAATAAAGTAGTATTTCGAGTAAGTAGTTTGAATATATTGTATTGATTCTGTTATGCCTTTTTGCTGATTATGCTGTTAAGACGCCTTGTAGCAACCTTAATTCTAATGGTAACCCTATTATTGATATTTGTTTAGATTGTGACCTGTTGTGTTGTACAAGGCGGTCGAAACCAATTTTAGGCGTCCTTCCTTACCACCACTGTTAAAACCAGATGGCTCGCTGGCTCACACCGCGGAAGAGAAAGCAAACTTGTTTGCTATTCTCTTTACGGCAAATTCGCGTGTGGATTCTGCAGGATATCTCTCACCTTAAATACCTCACAAATGTCTCCATGCGAGATGTTCATATACACCAAAAAGAGGTACTTAAAATCCTGCAAAGTCTAGACGTGAACAAGGCTAGTGGTCCTGATGGAATCCCTGCAGTGGTGCTGCGCAACTGTACTCCTGAGTTGTCTCCCATCCTAACACGCCTGTATCGCCTCTAACTTGAGACTGGAGTTCTTCCCAAGTCTTGGAAGCTAGCTAACGTGCAGCCTGTGCCCAAAAAAGGAAGCCGTGCCGACCCAGCTAACTATAGACCCATTTCAGTCACTTCTGTACTCTGTAAGACTATGGAACGTGTACTGAATAATCGTCTCCTCGGCTACCTTGAAGACAATGATCTCCTCAGTGACCGTCAGTTCGGGTTCCACCGAGGTCGATCTACTGGGGATCTTCTTCTGTACGCCACCCCCCTTCGGAGCGAGGCTATAGAGAGATACGGTGAAGCCATTGCAGTTTCACTTGACGTCTCCAAGGCCTTTGATCGGGTTTGGCACGGTAGTATATTAAGCAAGCTTCCCTCTTTTGGGATTCCGGTTGGTCTATGCAATTGGATTTCAGACTTCCTCGGGAACCGTTCGACTCAAGTGGTTTTGGATGGTTGGATGGACAGCAAAGCGGATTAAATAAACTTGTAATATAAAATGTTCGACTGCTTTGCAAAAAAATCAACATGTTTTTTCATCTGTTGACATTTATTTACAAAAATACTGGTAAACGAGTATAAAATCGTAATTAATGGAACGTCATGATACAAATATCAGTTTCAATTGAAAGCGATTTTAATTAAAGGGACATACGCTGTATGCCTTTCAATTTTGTGGTGTATATTTATCTGAAGTAATCATCATAAATATCCTGTACAAAGCGTTGAAACAAAGTTTGAATGATTTTAATTTATTTTATAATAAAAAAACATCGCTTTTCTGACGGAATTTTAATATTTATTTCTGTCATAATATAAATTTCCCCGCCTTTGTTTTAAATACATCACTGTAAACCACACTTACATAGCTCCTAGTATAAACAAGCAACTCTAAACCTTACTTCTAAGAACATAAGATAGCATTTTGTTTAATACCAAGAGTTAGTGTAGAGAGCAAATTTTCTTTATTCTATAAACTACCTAGATGGCAACGGAATTCAAGTGATATTTTTTCACTTGCCTAATTAAATAGCTGGAGGAATTCTACGTGACAACGTCGGGGGTGCAGTAGACATTTCTTTAATATTTAAAACTAACAGAGGAATAGTATACTCGTACATGTTACAGTTAATAACCGAAGTACTGTGTATCTTAACATTAACCAGTCATATGTTCCACCAAGATCGTTGGTTAAGTCCGAAATTGTTCTTAATTTGAAAGTCGGTGAAAGTTGAAAAAAGTGAATGTGGTTTGTTACGTGCCTTGGTCAACTGACCGACCCGACCCGACAGGGTTCGAGTAGGTTCGAAAGTTGTTGCTGCCATGTTCCTCATTTGCTCGGATAGTGGCGACAGATTCGCAACCTGTCACGCAAACATGCGAAATGCGGTGTTTAACACCTCTGCCAACCTATCTCGAGGGATTACGGCGTGAGATGAAGATGTTTTTATGTTTATGGGTCATGTTGGAAAAATCTTTAAATCTTCAAATGTAGTTTTTTTTAATCTTCATTGGGTAAAAATTACTATCGACAGTATTTAAAAATACTTCACTAACTTTAAAAATAGTTGTGAATTAAAATTTGTAAATATTATAATAATTTTTTTGTTATTATTATTTGGATTTATTTATTTTGTAGTTTTTTCATTGTAATTTGTATAATAATCTAGATCTTAAGAATTTTACTAACACAACAATTATAATTGACTCTTAAAACATTTGTATACTTGAGGGCATATTATCAATCTTCACAATGAATCTTACACTCGACATTTATATGCATTATTATTATCATGCCCCCCCATGTGGCATAGCCGTGGGACACCCTACAGGCTACAGGGGAACTAAGCGACGTTATTCAATATATATATAAAAAGAATATAAGACGTAGTTACAAAAATCAATTAAAGTCGGGAAGTCAGTATCTTAGTTGTCATTGAAAATAACCTTGTTATTTTAAAAAGGTTATTTCTGTTAAAGAGTCTGAAAACGTCGTTAAAATGAAAACGTAAAGTATCGATGAAAGGCAGGACTTGCGACTTGCTAATGATTTGTTGTCAGGGCTGGCTCTTCACCATTCAAAAATATAAAAAAAATCTTCAACAATGACTTATACAATTAATTTATCTATTAATTTTTACCTGCTTTATCACCATCGCATCGCTCATTCAAAGTCATTTTACGACTAAATGAAACGCAACTCACCGTCTTTCGCTTCGTTTGCGAGATAATATATCACGTTGCTTAAAGCATAAGTTAAGCCGGGGCAATATCTCACCTTGCACTAGGTTCATGTATCAAAACTAGACTTAGTTAACGTGGCTATAAATTTGCGAGCAGTGGCAACCCTATGAGTAGTTGGCTTCGTTTAGAGAGCGACAGTTTCGGCGGAACTACTTACATTCAATGTACAGGTAGAGGATGCTTTGAAGTTTCACGCACTAGGCTGGAAAACGCGGCGTGCGGCGGCTAAATTACAGTCAGCGCACACCGCTTTTTTAATCGGAGCCAAAAAAGGTCTCGGGTCAAGCCCAAATTTTGATTTTTAGACGTATTTATCAAGATTATGATTCTTTGTATATCCTTATGTTGTATCCTGTATGTGCCATAAAGTATTATTAGTATTGTAAAATTTTATTTATGATTAATTTCTGCCCTCATTATTTCACCATCATCATCAACATCACTGCTTAAGAAAGGCTTCCCTCAATGTTTTCCTTTCACAGCCACTAAACACATACATAGCTCTTTATTTTTACGGGCTGGTATGGTACATATTTGTTTTGTCACTACAAGAGGTAATTTATAAATAATTTCATTTTAATTCGTATATTGTCACATGTGCTGTATTACGTTCTCTCACCCTAGACTGTAAGATGTATTACTGTCTATGTATCACTGGGGTTTCATGCCGGTATCTTCCCCAACATAAATTTTCTGAACAGGTGGTCAAGTCATTTTTAAGAAAAAAATAATAATTTGACGATTCTATTTTTTTTAAAGTAATCCCGAAAAATTTACGCATTAACACAAACCTTTTTTTGTCGTTTCAGAATGTAACCGCAACGTTTTTCTCTTATAGTGCGTTTCCGTTTCGATGTTCGCTTCGATGCTTCTCGCTGTACTTTGAGTCGTTCCGAAGGCGCCATTATGCTTGATTTAAAATCTCTGCTCAATCCTTACTTCCTCGCGAGCTTGACGCTTGCCTATAATGTGGCTTCATACGAATAAGCCAAATATAACCAAAAGATTCACCTTAGATACATAATAACTACCACATCACGACACACACATTGACTCAGCCCTGCACTGAGACAATCTTGTATCGCAGGCACTAAGCAACAATATGGTATAAACTACGTAGATAAGAATACTACATCCAAGACCGGTAAGCGAAACAATGCGTCTTGCAAATAACACAAAGTTCCACCCCCGTCGGGATTCGAACCCGGAACCTCTAGCGTAGCAGTCGGCTACTTTTTTTAAAGTTAACGGAATAAAGTTATTTAAATGTAGATTTGACAAAAAAAAAAACAAAGTTTATTTTTTGTTAGTTTTTAGTATTTTTTTCCCAGACGATTTGGTGAAAATAATCCAACATTGACACTAGTGTCGGACGTTAAAAAAGGAAACAAGGAACTCCAAAATTCCTCCGTTAAGTTTTTCATGTTGTTATTTACCATCTAGTACTTGACAAATCCAAGATCAATAATTGATACCAATTAGACAAAACAAAAAAAAACTTTTTTATATCGAGTAGTTAAACGTAACGATAAATTTATCGTAGTTTATTTTATAAATTTAATGTTTATCTTTGAAATAATTGTGTTACTTATTTGTGTGTTGAATATCCGACGTATTTTTTTTATTACGAAATGTATATGAAAGATAAAATATAAATTTTATATATTTTTTTACCTTTTTGTATTTTTAAGGCAAGTTTGCTCCACCTTAAACAATATTGTGACTAAATTCTTGCACAAAAAAGGCAATAAATAAATAAACAAATAAATCCCATCTTAGATCATCAAAACACTACAACTTTAGAGCTGTCTTTAAATAGAAATATTCACTGTATAACATGAATTTTATTTAAATATTAAATTAAAAAGGAAATCGAATTCTTTGGGCTTCTGTTTTAAAATTCAGTTCTCGTCTGTATTCAATCCGTATTCTATTTTTTATTAGTTTATATTTAATTTTGAATTCCCTTGGCACTGTTACAATTTTCAATAGTAATCTCGTTTTTAAACAGAGCAGTTACTTGGCAGGATCGGAAGTGGCGGTTAAAATTTTCATATTTTAAATGAGTTTTTATTATCTACGATAACTGAAGGGACAGAGCGTATGTGGAGATGACACTAGCTCCACACTTTTTTTTAATCTGAGCAGAATTTTAAGTGTAAAATGTTAGTGTTTTAATCAGTGAATATCTGTAGTGCGGAGAAGGCTGCTCTTTACGTTGACTCCCAAGTAACTCCTTAGTGCCTACACTACTAGCATATTAATGTACGCTGATTTGATTCCATCATTTTCATCTCTTCACCAATTCATCTCTCGTTTAATCCCTCATTCAAACTTTTTATAAATGTAACTTAACAATAGCATTGCTATGAAAAGAAAAAAACTATTAATTTTCTGCTAAAATACCTTCTTAATTCCATAATAAATAATAATAGTAATTAAAACATTAATTAATTGATTTTGTACTCGTAGGATTAGTTTTTAATGTACACGTTAATGATTGTGCATTGGTGATATAATTTTCGATTACCTTACTCTTAAATCTGACTATAGTTTAATTACATTGTTATAAATCTAGTTATAATATCAAAATTACATATTTACAGCATAATAACTTGAAATTTGATATTTCAATAGGCTTCTACTATTTCATTAATTAGTTTATCTTGATGAGATTACCTTCTATTTTCAAACAATATATCTTTATGATACACACACACGAACGCACGCACACACATATATATATATGTATGTATGCATATGTAGGTAGGAAAATATATGTTACAATCGGTCAATAAGGCCCCACTCACGACCGACAATCGGTGACCGAATTTTTGTTAGTTATAAATGAAACGTGCTGACTGCACTAGCGAAACTGACGTCCTATAAGGAGTTGGTCACAAAATCGGCACTGATCCGTGGGATGAAATTACGAAAAGTCTCTCGTGGGCGGGGAGCCTTAAGCGTCCCTTTTTTTTCTATAGACCACAAGTAAAGCTTCAATTGTATTTTAAAGATCACTTTTTAACTACACAATATGGAATATGCATGACTTTTTATTTATTTATTATAATTCCATACCACAAATATACACAAATCCGTTAGATATTCTAAAAAATCTGAATTATGAACTAAGTTATAAAGCTTCAAAGTCGTTGGTTAGACAGAGAGTTCCGATATGTACAATGACGTCAAAGTACACGAGCGCCATACAACTTCCATAGAAAAGGTAGTTCTGATAAGCGAGAAGATATATTTACTGTAAATGGTTACATCTCCCTGGTTTATCGTACAATTTTAATTCTGTTTTCACTGTAAATATGCTATTTCCACATACTTTACGATAGATTGATTGAATAATCAAATTAAATTTCATGTATATTTCCTATTGTACAGACAATAAAAATCATATTATATAAAAAGGTAATTGTACAACTTTAAAGTTAAAAAGTGTTCTATTAAACACAATCACTTTGTCACAATTGTGCAGTTAGTAGTGTGTGTATTTGTAGTGATAGAATTCAGGGTTGCCATGATCTAGATTTCGTCGTACGCATACAACCTCGTCAAACTGACTCACTAATTCTATTGACAACCGCTTGCAGAGAATCGGCTCCTCTAATCGACGTATTTCACCAACAAAATAACTTTAGTTCGTCAGATTAGAACTTGATTAAATTGGGTATTTAATTTTCAAAATCAAATCATACATACAAACATAAACTCACGCCGTTATCCCTCGAGAGGGGTAGGCAAAGGTGCTACACACCGTTTTTCGCATGTTTATGTTGGTTGTGACAGGTTGCGAATCTGTCGCCACTAGCCGGGCACATTGAGAAACATGGCAGCTGCAACTAACGGTAACCTGAGACTCGATCCCTCGACTCGGCTCGGGTCGGTCGTTTATCCAAGGCTACTACCTTAACTGAGCTACCACGTACCATCACTAACTCAAGTATTAGTTTAAAAAATCTATTTGAGAATGTGTTACGGTTTTGTAACATTGGAGTATTTTTACAGGTGGTAGATCTATGTGACAGATCTGGGTTGGTACCACCCTCTTTTCTATTTACAACGTGAAGCAGTTCGGTGTATTTCGGTTCGAAGGATTGGAGAGCCAGTGTCACAATGAGGGGTAGAGCAAAATTGTAGTGACTTCCATGAAAAGGGAACATCTCATGAAGAACCCCATCCGATTAATTTGCCACGAGCCCCAGACGGTCTAATAACGCCACTGCAAATCTCTGGTATAGATCATAAAAATAAAATAGAGATTGTGCTCGATGAAGGATTTAAGCATTTTGTAAAAACTGATTGTCCCTTTCTATGAAAGTTTTGTACGAACGAAGGAAAAGATCACTGGAGAAAAGCCTGTGAGGGTTCGTCTAGATTTTAATTATTTAAGTATGTATTTATTTAACTAGTTGCAAAATTTATACCGCACATAAAAATCTAACCATGCAGAATGAATCACCGTCATATAAATACTTGTTATAATGAACAAAGTCAAGTAAAGTTTTGTAGGTTGTTCATCTCCAAATACATACGTATATAGCTTGCCTCAAAAAACACACTTCCTTTCAACTTTTCCCTTTGAGTAATACAAAGTAAAATAATCTCTGTGTACAAAGACATACAGTACAAAATAAGGCAACGGCCCCAAAAGCAACATCCTCAAACACAGCCTGTAAAGACGTAGCCAGAAGGCGCGAAATCAGGCATTTTGCACTTGTCATTTCGCGCCAAAACAAAAGATTCCCGCCACATCGCGGCCATGTTGACATCAAGGAGTTTCTCAAGTTCTTTGACTGAAGTACCGCTCACAAAAGAGAGAGGGCGCTGTTCTTTGTTTGAGTTTCGGAGGTATTCTTTCTTTGCTCTCGGTTTTGTATGATAGGAAATTAAATAAGTTTTGAGATCCGTTTGAAGTCAGGGTTTGCTCTTTCTTAAAATGTTTCAATTATTTTAAGGGTGGTATTCGAGTTGTTCGATTAGGTTGTTGAAAGTGGATTTCTTGATGTGCCAGCTATATAATCCCTAAAATTAAAAGAGTTTTAGTTTATTTTCGTCTTGGAGTTTTCAAATCGTGCATGGTTTCGAATGTGCCTTAATCCATAACTAAGCCACAGGCTTGTTGTACTTAACTATGTGGTTTAAACACGATGTATGGGTAAACACGATGTATGGGTAAACAGGTCATGCAACAAAATTCGTGTTTGTCACACAAATACCTGCATGAGCCGGGATTCAAACCCTTTCTAACATAGAAAGTGAATTAGCTTTGTATTAATGTTAAAACTAAACCAAATAAACACTCGACGAGAACATCTTTTCAAAGTTATGTTATGATCATAACTTTTAATGCTGTAATTTAAAACAAAAACATACCTCCAAGTAAGAGGTATATTTTAAGCTGCGATCAAATACTTGAACTTGAACGGTTTATTAACTTTTAATTAAGGAATTTATCATGACCCGGAAAATAAAATATTTTGTCAAAATGAGTTACGTACATTATCACACCTTGATCATCTAACTCGAAACCGGTCGTAATTTACAAATTCCAGCTGACAAATATGTCATTTTGTACGTAAAATTTATGTTTGAAAACTGAAAGTTCAATTTCGCGACCAGTTGCGACATACATGCTTACCGTACACACCAAGTGGTTATGATTAGACAACTGCATCACGAAGACTGACAAATGAAGGTAAACTAGGTAAATCCAATTGTTGTTTAGTAGGTCTCAGCATAGTTTGAGGATAAAGCAATTTGTGCGAACTGTCCCGAGATATTGTTGGTCAATGGAATTACAGATAGTCTGGATCTAATATTCCCTGAAGTTAGTGTCGCTAACCTAATTCTCAATGTTACTGGTAATCCTTAATCCACTACTTACCTCTCCCACTTCATAAAACAAAATTTATATGATTATCCTTAATTAACAGAATTATGGTGTATGCATGATATTTTTTATTTATTTAATGTAAATCGATACTCAAATATCTAACTTACATACTATGTTATAAAGCTTCGAAGTCGTTGGTTAGACAGAGAGATCCGATATGTACAATGACGTCAAAGTACACGCCATACAAAATATTGGTGGTGCTTTTGGTGTTCTCAGACATTTCATTTATTTATTTGGATTACCAACGAATAATACACATGCATGCAATACAACTTAGAGACTAATACCATTCCCTGTGTTTATCCAATTAAAGGTAACCAAAGCTTACATAAAATAAAATCTAACAAAACACAAATTAGTTGAATGTATTAAAACAATATTAAATTAAATTGGACCATTTTACAATTAAATAGTTACATCATAAAAAATCACAACATACACAAACACAACATACACATAATACACACAATAACACATACAGATAATGACATAATGGGTATCTTCGAGTCAATAGGTGATGGTATCACTTCATCAGGTGATCCGCATGGGTCTAGTTCTAGTTGGTGATAAGTTTGGATGGGATATTTAATCCCAACGCAGGATCACTCAACTGTCCCATTTTAAGGCAGACTGACTTTTGAACTTTGTAAGGCCGATTTAAGCCGAGTCTTTTGTAACCGAATTTTTATAGGACATGAGCGTTACACTCAATTAGTACATTCCATTTTTCACCGGAATAAAATTGGTCACCGACTATCGGTAGAGGTCGGGGAGCCTAAAGGGGTTTACAGACTTGCGCTAAATTATATCGAAAGATATCGCACATACAGTGGGAAATGCGTTCACAGCGGCCGCTACACGGCTTTCTGTGAACTGCTATGCCCGCTGTTTCTGATATTTTAAGATACCGCGCTATATATTACAAGATACCGCACTATATATCATAAGATACCGCGCTATATATTACAAGATACCGCGCTATATATCATAAGATACCGCGCTATATATTATAAGATACCGCGCTATATATCATAAGATACAGCGCTATATTATTATGGCCCACGTCTGTGAACCCATAATGCATAGCTCACACAATTTACTCGTATTTTAAAGTACTTTAAGGTGCTGGGTAGCGGTTTGGTATGTAGTTGTATTGTGTGATGTATTAGGAAGCACTTGTGTGACGTACTCGATATCGGAAGCGTGTCAAACGTCCGTGGCGGACACAAAGGCGACACTTGAGGACGCTGGTGACGTCACAAGAGCCAGATGAGTACGTTTAATCGACGATACGGTACTCTGTGGCACATTCCAATACGCTTATCTGTATAAAAGCGAAAGTCAATCTGTCGGTCTCTTTGTTTAAATCTGAAACCGAAACTGTGTATAGTCTATTCAAAATCAAAATAACTTTATTTCGTTAACTTTAAAAAAGTACTGAGAGACGTCAACTAAATTCAAAAATCTTAAAAATATACTCGATGAACTTGTTCGGAAAATTATAGTTGGGGAAGATACCGGATAATTTTATAGTATTCGTCAATAGGATGAAGATGAAAGTTAAGTTTGGGTGAGATAGTATACTAAGGTACAAATATATACAAAAAAATAGTTGAATCATTCTGTTGTTGCTTACTTAAGTTAAAATGTTCATTACAAAAATATATCGTATTTTTGTACTGTACAACTGGCTCCACTGAAAGGAAAATGCCGAAAACAATGGTGTTTTGGAGCTAAAGGCTGTTAAAGTATAAAACTGAATGGGAGGAATCCAATCATATTCCAATTACAATCCATTCCCAAAAAATCACAAATACTTTCCTTATAAATAGTTGAAACTAATCAATACAACACTAACCGTGTCAATATTATCGCAAAAATATGTTACGCATACACATGACATACACTCAAAAACATGTACCCTATATATACGCCATATATACACCATATATGTACCCTATATATACGACATATATACACCATATATGTACCCTATATATACGCCATATATACACCATATCGTCCAGGATGATAAAAAACCTTTCTTAGTTAAGAAATTGTGCATGACTGGATGACTGGATTTTAGTTTATTTTTAGATTACCATAATTCTAATTTTTATTTGATATAATGAAAAACCTTTATTGGCATAAGACAAGCTTATTTTTATAACCTTTATATATAACTTTTTATTTCTTAAGTCAGTGGTTGTTGGTAAATAAATAAATAAAAAATCCATTGGTACCAGTTAGTTCATGTTGAATTTCGTTTTTCTGTTTATATATTTTTGTGGCATAAACTTTAACCCCACAGGTTAACATTCGGTAGGGATGTTTCTTTTGTTAATATGATGGAGAAATTAGAATTTAATTTAAAAACTTCTGAGCACGAAAAAAACATTAAATACCTGAGGTTATTTAAAAATGTTGTTTTTTTTTTCTTAAATCGTAAACTAGGACAAGGTAAAAGCTTTATTTCTATACAGCCACCTGTCATTAAGTTAACTTATTAATGCAAATATATAAATAGTTGCACGCGAATGTGCATGTCCATTTATTTATAATTTATCCGCTTAACAATTTTTCTTGTGGCTTTGAAAATTGAAGCAGTAAGTTTACAGTAAATCATCTAGTGATGGTGTAATTTAAATTTAATTTGACTTTTTAAGTTTAGCATTTCTGGGAGATATGAAAACACGAAAACAAGCATGACGTTTGAGATTGGAACACTCTTCTACCTTATTGTCAAATCCTATAGAATTATGTTCAGCGGATTTGGCGTGAAAGGGTTACAGATAGACAAAGCTGTGAAGATACTTTCGCGTTCATAATAATATGCATTTTTTTATTAAACCAATAATTAGCAACCGTAAATAATCCAAAATCAAAACGTTAAATTTTACAACAGCAAAACCAAAACGACATGAACAGAAAACTAATGTCGTCAATTAAAATTAAAGGGCAATTGGTGGTGCGGTCGCATTTGCTGAACCAATAACGGGTAGATTTGCCGGAGATTTTAGTTTGTTTTACAATTAGCTCTGCAAATTCATTGATTATGGCGACCGCTGTTGGCTGGACTAATTTCAATATATAATTGCATTTCACTGCTAATTCTGCATACAATATTTTTGTATTGAAAAAAAACACACATTAATTTAAAATTTAATATAATTGATTGAGATTAGTTTATTAACACGATGCAGTCGAAGTTTTACGGCCAGTCTGTGTCTCTATCATTAGTTCGTATAGTTTTCCTACGCCTCAGGTAACATAGATTACTGCAGTGATTTTGTATAAGCATTCTTAATTCCTCATCATTCCGTTAGAGGCGCTTTACAAAGATTCATACAAATTTGTTACTGCAGGCAACAATCGAAGGTAAAACTCATAGTAGGCATACTGATGGTAAGCAGTCACCGTAGCCTATGGACGTTTGCTAGACCAGCGGCACCACACAGGCCTTGGCTACCCTGTCAGAATCTTTTAACGTCCTTCTCGAAGAACCCCATGCTAAGCCAGGATTCCCCATGCTGAATTCATTCCACAGCCTTGGCATTCGCGGGGGGAAGCTTCTTTGAAAGCGAACAATTCGGCTCTAAGGTTGTTGGATGATTTCCCTAATGATAAGTATGATAATAATTTTGAAAAAACTCGTCAAAAGCCAATGAGATTTTCACTGAAGCGGTTGCTAAGATTTAACAAAAATAAATACGTATGTGAAATGTAAGGATATTTTTGTTTACGTTTACTCTTGGTTACATAAAGAGACTGACGGACGGACAGACAGATAGTAATATCGGAGTTTAGTGCAAGGCTCCCGATGGTACTATAAAACGTACCAACACAATCATAAAAGTTTAACATAAAATTAGTACGCAGTACACCGTAATATAAAATTTAATAAATAATGGCCAAAGATTTGTGATTTGTTCTACTGGATATGATATAGTTATTGAAACTCTGTACACTCGAACACGAATGCAACATACTAAATTTCAATAAACGAAAACTATAACTATTTGGTTTCACTGTAAATGTTATTATTTCCAAGCACATTGTTATTCTGTGGACGTAATCTAATTGTGTATTAATTTATTGTAACGTCGATTCCCCGGCCATTTTGTCTCTTGTCTGTGCTTTGTCTAAAGATCTATAGAAACAAGATGTGATAAGGATATAAATTACTCAGTATGAGTTAAATTGAGAATTTTGATTAAATTTACAACACAAAAAACAAAATATTACACTGAAACATTAAATGTTTAAAATTTAAATTGCGCGTGTGTATGTATGTGTGTTAATTTGTAATAGTTTATAAAAAATATTATTCTGATATTTTTATATTTATTATAAATTTTAGATTATTGCGAATATTTATAATAATCAAATATCATATATGCTTAATATCAAATCACCACAAAATTTCATATACCATATTCAATACTTCGCAACTTCACCTACATACTATTAGCATAGTTAAATCAAAATAGATCCTTATAAAAAAGTAACAACAATTAAAATATATTCTAATTTTATAATATAATTTTGTAAACACAAGTTTTACCCGTAAAAAACCCAAATTTATTGGTACGAACTTCATTTGACGATTTTTTTAACATAGTTTATTACGTTAGTATAAATGCCACATCTAGATAGCAGTAAGTGGATGCGGTAACTCATCAATATTTGTCTGTATTGTGTACGGTCGAAGTAAGATTTATTACTCTCTCGTATTACTCATACTGCCTGCAGCGTGTTGTGTCGACGATAACGTTTCTCCTTCGACTCTATAAACATACAAAACATAAGGTTAACATACAGTTATTTACCAAAAACATAAAGACACTTCCTGATGAACTTCGAGGCACGCCGGCCACTCTGTCCCACCACTGCAACTCCTGTTCACCAGGATCAACAGTGGCGTCCTTTGATCGAATAATCAACGAATAATGCAGCTGTGCAACGACGCTCAGGCTGTGCCCGGACACCCTACCGGCTGTCTTTGGACCCGCAACGAGCTTAATCAGAAGAAATAGGAGGTAATAAGAAAGCGGTTTGCATTTGATAAACGGCATGCAACAATTTTGATAGTTAATTACCAGCCAAGATTTAAGTTCATTAAAACATAAATTACAAATTTAAATTTTCATATCCTATAACATTTAAACAGGTTATTCCTATATTAATAAATTGATGAACGTACAGTTTTGGTATTAACGTGTCGTGCCCTTTCATTTGATACCTCACTTGGACATATTTGCGTACATTCGATTCAACCCCTCTTTCACCCCTTATAACTTTTGAATTGGGGAATCGATATCGATCAAACGTAGCTAAGAATACGCTCGGTTAAGTCACCTTTCAAACGAAAAAAATAACATATAAATCACTTCATTCATTCAAGAGCTATGATGCCACAAACAGACACACGCACAGAAACTTATAACGACAAAGAGAAAAAGATCTCTTCTTTTTCGACGACCTCGGTGGTGCAGTGGTGTAAACAGCCGACTGCTAAGGTAGAGGTTCCGGGTTCGAATCCCGGCGGGGGCAGGACTTTGTGTTATATGCAAGACGCATTGTTTCGCTAACCGGTCTTGGATGTTGTATTCTTATCTATGTAGTATATATCATATCGTTGCTTAGTTCCTGTGACACAAGTTCTTACGATACTTACTGCAAGGCTGAGTCAATGTGTGTGTCTGGATGTGGTTATTATTATTATTTTCACGTATGGAAAGTCACTATTCGCGTCGAAGAGAGTTTCCGTCCCAGCATAAACATTGCGTATTATATGCGAAAATAATAATAATAATATTGGATACCAAGAACCTAAACTTTACGTGATGGGTTTACTGCCTGCATTTACAATAGTTGGAATTGATGGTAAATTTTTGTAACACTAAATGATCTTTAACTATTCATTTAAAACTATTATTTATTTAAAACTAGGCAAGAATTTGCACCCAGTCCCGCAGCCCACTCAATTAAAACGGCGATAAAGTCTAAGGTGGGACATGCCCAGGAGAAGCCTATTCACTCTTGCCTGAAAGAGCCTCAGGTTATACTGATCAGTGAACAGGAGGCAAAGAATTCCTCTCCTTCGAATATAATAGTTCTCGAAGCGTTTAGTTATTTTGTAAAATACCGCTCATCCTAAACTAGTGTCGTGAGTAACTGGCAACCTTACTCACTCGATCGATAGCGAATAATTTATGTTACTGTATTTTTTTTTGTCGGATTATATATTCAAATACTTAGAATACCTACTGTACAACAGTACACTATTGGAAATGTTCAGTTATCTCGAGCATGTGTGCGTGGGGTGCTGTGTACGTGAACTTGCACACACATGGGTGCATTGGATCATGTTCTGCTTTGTATCTTCACCTGACATAGCGGGATGACGGAATCTGCATTATGGTGCATACGGCGAAAGTTGGAGGACGGTGGAATGAATTCGACAATTTAGTTTTGCTGAACTGCGGCGATGCTAAAAACAAGGTGGTTTTGTTTGTTGTCATAGCTAACTGATTTGTTCTGAACTATTTTTACTCGACTACGGCGAGGTAGAGTAGAAATGCATAAGTAGAACCGTGGTCGCACCCACTGTATACCGACCATGTTTGTTTGATCCTGGCGCCCTCATAATCATAGTAAGTATACATTAGGTGGGACCACGGCTCTACCTTGAAAATCTCTGTACCTTGCATTTTTGTTACTTGTTTCGTCCTTGTTAGATCCCTTTTTTAACAGGTCGGGTTATAGTTTTTAAACTTAATTATATTTTTAAATTATAGTTTTAGGAGAAAATATTAATATTCCAATATGAAGATATAAAAATTATTAAAAATCATTCTCAATCATCATCATTTCAGTCTCGTCACATAGATTTAGAAAAATCACACCTTGGCTCCAGTATAGTCAGTTTTCGTTACTAGTTTGTTTATTTCGTTGCCACCCTTCATCGCTAGCACTATACCACGCCTATGACGTAACATCTCATTATTCCAGGCGTGCGCCAAACAACTAGGTCAAGAACAAGCAACATGCCCTATTACAGTACTTTACTCACATTCCACAAAATCACCCTTATTTCTATAGTGATAAAGTTCAAAATAACAGCCCCTTGAACACTACGTAACCTATAAAAAGAGTAATAATGACCAAGACTTTTAACTCGTAGCTCGTAGCGCACACGTAGTAAGCTACAAGACTACGGTTTTCGTTTCTTTTGATGTATTTTTTAATTCAAACATATTATTAAGGCAACTTATACCTATTTGGTATTTGTTTTTGAAAACATCTACTTTCAACGTCACGTATAAATTTAGAAATACTCTAAGATAAAAAATAAATGGAAGAATTCGAAATGATTTTAAACAAAAACTAGAAACAAAACATTTACACATATACTTACATACACAAACGTATCTTTAAATTCAGAAATAATTCAACTATAATTTCCAGAAATTTTAACCAAACATTAACCAAAACATTGAGTGTTTAGTTAATTCAGTTATATTAGTAAACAATTAAAAAAAATCCGGAAATAGCCGTTTAAGAAAAACCACAAATGTTGAAAAAAAAGTATAGTATCGTGCATTGAAAAATGTAATATTGCTGGAGAAAGAGCAATTTCCTGCCGAAGCATAGAACAGAAGGCATTTTGCAATATCGAACCACATTGCAGCAATAATACAATACTGAACACATCATTCTAAACTTTGTAAACGTGACTTGATGGAAACATTGCTTATTAAATTAAACCTTTTATTGAACGAGCGAGCAAAGTCCTCAGAGTTCACGGGAAAAGTTCGTTATTTGTATGCGTGTATGAATGTTTGTTCGATAATAACTCGAGTATCGTTGGTTGGATCGTCGTGAAATTTGGAAAGCGGAATATTCAAGCAAAAATAATTTCTAAACTCGTACATAAGCTAAATCGGTCTAGTGGGTACGGAGGTATGCCATGTAGTGTATGCTATTTGTATAAACCATTCGTCAGTTCACAGTTTAGAGAAAACCACTAGTAAGCTTTAATTTAAAAAGTTGACTTTTACAGCGGGCTTAAAAACGTCGTTATCTGAACATAATACGTTTGAAAGATCGTAAAATCATCACTTGCTGCTTGTAAATTGAGTGTCAGATAATAATAATGATAATAAGAAGCGGCCATCTTGCAAATAATTATGAAATTGTCTATGATATGCCATATGGATGACATGAAAAATTTGGGGAGACCTCCGACCAACACTGCAGGGCTAGTCATAATAGCTCCGAAAGTTTTCTATCCCGGAAAGTTACCGATGCGAACTGTCGTATTTCCGAAAACAAATATTAATTATTTGCCGAATGGTGAATGTGAATAGCGTTCCCTTCGAGAAGTTGTCGAATGCTAGTCGATTCCGTGTTCCGAAACAACTGTGAATAACCCTGCTGGACGTCCTTGGGCTGATGATAATGATGCTTATGAAAACTAAAAAACTACAAATAATAAAACACATAACATTTGATATTAATTATAATTGTAATAATAGATTTACTTATTCACTGAAACATGCGTCACAAAGGTCATAATCAGCAGCACCGTGTTTTGCCAGAAATCAAGTACATTTTTTTTTACAGTTTGATATTAAATCCATGTAACATTGTTTGGGTGTCTTAACGTCATTAGTATTTATATCTTTAAAATGTAAATATTCATTTCGCAGTGATCTTTTGTAAGTGACTATATCACCCTCAAACAAATCTATACATCTTTTTTACCCGACTGCGGTGAAGCTAAAAGTGGTGTATGTGAGTTATATAATAAATCAGCTACAAATTTGTCCACTGTGTCTCTTGAATCTAAATTTGTTCAGCCGCCAAACCTTACACATGAGATGACGGATAAACCTTAAAATATATATATATATATATATATATATATATATAGACACACATTTGTATTAGAAATATATTAATAGCAATCGTAAATCAGAAGTACGAATTTATCAAAAAACAAAAAAAATAAAATCTAGAAGAATCTCAACCTAACAAAACACACCTTAAGCTAAAGGGATAAAGTAGATAATCTGTTGACAGCTGACCACAATGCCTGTTATCTAGGACGTTAAATTGATCTAGATTATTTCCAGTCAGCCCAGATATTGACAAACGCTGAACAACGAAAAAGTAAGAATGGAACGAGTACAGCATAAAAATGATCACTTACATATCAATTTATGATTGTTTATTTTTTCTGCTTCGATTGTGAAAACTCTTTGGTTATTGTATTTTTATTTGTTAATTTAATGTAAACTGTAAAACGTTTTCGCGAATCAATAAAAAAATAATTATATTTTGATACAACGTCACAGCAAACGAGCAGGTACGGTTTACCTGATGGAAAGTGATACCTATTAACATGAAGTTGCACTTGATGTCATAGAATTCTATATAAAACAAATACATGTTAGCATGTTGAAAAAATCTATTTGTTTTTAAATATTCGTATAACTATAGCCAATTTTTTAAGCACATTAAAAAAATAAATTAAGATTTTCACCATAATACTACTATTATCTTCATGCAAATACAGTCATTGATTAGTTAAATGGTTACCAAATAATAAAAATAAAAAAAATGTTAAGTGACTGTAAAAAAGCTATTTTTTTCGCTTTCACAAAAAAAATTTGAATGAAATTGACATCCGACACAGCTCATAATACACAATTAAACAGTACTTTTAATTTGAATACTTCGTAGGGATAGAAAGCTCAAAATTTTTCTTACAAAATACGAAGAAACTTTTCCTCCCGCCCTATTACAAAATGGAGAGGCAAACACTATGCCCTTCCATGGTCTATGTTAGCCACTACTCGCTGACAGGTAGTTGTGAGCTATCATCGATCTTGACTTGGTGTCTCCACATACCACATCTCATAGGCTACGGAGACATGACAGCTCCGGCTAGAATTATAACGAGGCATAGCGTTCATAATCTTGTATAATTTACAACAAGTAATAAAGAAATAGAATAACTATAATAATTACTACATAAAGAAAAACACATTGATTCAACCCTGCACTAAGATATGGTTTTGGTTCGCAGCCACTAAGCAAGGATATGGTATAAACTACATAGATAAGAATACTACATCCAAGACCGGTAAGCGAAACAAAGCGTCTTGCAAATAACACAAAGTTCCGCCCCTCTGGTATTCGAACCCGGATCTTTTAGCGTGGAAGTTGGCTGTTTACACTACTGCACTACCGAGGTCGAGGATTATTTCGTTGAGTTTAAAAAAATATACAATTATTTCGCGTTTTATTTTGTTTATTTTTACTGAAAAAATTAAAAGTAATTTAAAAATTCAAGTATCTACAGTAGACCTAACATTTACCTAGAACGACGCAATGACATTGTTGGGTAAGAAAAAACCCAGTGCAATATGAAACTTATTACAATACAATAAGAACTAAAAAACCTTAAATGTTTTAAAGGGAGGGTATTGTTTAAATTAATTTCCTTAGATACTTGTTACTTTAAACTCGTATGTTATTTGCAGAAGCGAAGCTATGATTGGTTGGTAATCTATTTAAACAACAAAACATTGTTGTTACATAAAACGTTCCATTATACCAGTGTTTCTTAAACTTTTTCAACCTAGGACCCCTTGGAAATCATGATCAGTATTCAATTACCCCCTTTTTTAAATATCAAAAAGGTATATGGTCAGGGAACCGCGTAAAAGATGACCACCGTTAATTTAAGCAAAAACCTTTAAAAAGAAGATTGGTGGTCCATTTTTGCAGCTACTGACTGATATTTGGGTTAATGTTGCTACCAAGTCGAATGAATAAATCGGATTCTACTTATAATATGAATTTTTCTTTGTTTACAAGACTTTTAAATGGTTTATTTGATTCTTAATTAGTCCAAAGGCAAGAATGTCCCCCATGCATATAACGGCGTACCGCATGGGGTACGCGTAGCACAGTTTAAGAAACACTGGTTTATACGAAGCGTGGGAGAGCCTCTAACCGATAGGTAAAGCTTTTAAACTATTAAACAAAATACCAACCCTGTTTGCTTTAGATTAGCTGATGCGGGAGCAAAAGTTTCAAATTTATTCAAAACTATTCGCTACTTTAGCTAAACGTATCATAATCTGGTTAGTTTTTGAATTCAATTTAAATTTGATATTCCATTCAACGTTACATTCTCCCACTCAAATTAAAAGTTTATTAAAGGCAATAGTTATCCTAAACTAACATTAATTCGTCATAAGGCTCTCCGCCCACGATCTACTTTTTGAAGGAACGATTTTTCCTCCTAGTTTCATTGATGGTTTTGCGGGCGTTTCATTATTATTATCAGTTACTTTCCATTATTATACTTAAGAAAAAATAGTCACTGACTATCGCTTGTGAGTGGGAAGCCTTAGTCACTGACTATCGCTTGTGAGTGGGAAGCCTTAGTCACTGACTATCGCTTGTGAGTGGGAAGCCTTAGGCAAGTTTATAAATATGAAGCAGTCTTTAAGATTTTTTAATTCTACTAATGTGTACTTAATAATTAGAATACCTTTTTTTAATTTGACGTAAAATTTAATTCGCCTTTTTTTTCGCTTTTTATTTTTCACATTCCTACAGAAAAGTGTCGAATACGCGAATCACAAAAATTGACATCTGATAAATAATAATCCCACCAAAAACATTCAGTAAAACTAGCCAAGTCTCGATGGAGCTGCTTGTTTATCTCTAAAAAGTAATGAAATCTAGACAAAGTCGTGCCCAGTCTAATGTTCCTTACTGCGATTTCTTTATGTTATGTGACTCGGCCGTTGAACATTCTTTATATGTTAGTGGAACCTTAGACTTTGTCTAGATTTCATTACTTTTTAAAGATAAACAAGCAGCTCCATCGAGACTTGGCAAATTTTACAGAATGTTTTTGGTGGGATTCCACTTGTTTTTGTAGAAACGTGTTGATTTATTTTATTAGATTTTCTTAATTGACACAGTTTTTTTCTTTTTAGGAGTAGTTTTTATTATTACAAATATTTATTTTCTTTTTTTCCGGTTCTGATTCTTGTACAGTAGCAACGGTTTTTCGTATTGCTTTTAATTTTTTTTAATTACTCTAGCACACGAACAACACACACAAAACATAAGTAACAAGTATTTGAAATATTTTATTATTAATAAGTATGTACACATACTATCAGTGCAGATTGGACTTTTCCTAGATTTTGAAGTGCCAATTGAAGAAATTAATTTCAAATAATTCATATGTAGGTATTGGTGTGACCGTGGTTTTGTCTTGTAAAATAACAAATATAAAGTAGCTAGAAAAACGTGAATAGTTATTTACACAAATTTTCAGAAAACTGAATAAAAAATGATGGAAAGTAAAAAATAAAATATAGTACAAGCTTAGTCATTATCACAATTGTTTTCTTACACTGGCCATCATATAAAAGATAGAAAACCAGTATTATCTGACCTATAACTAAATCTTCGATTATCCTAGTTTTTATAGTTTTCCCTTTATGTGGCCATTAAACCCTAACTCTGTACCAAATTTCAGCTCTCTTAGTTTATGGGAAGTACTAGCTCTATTCCGATGATCACGAGTAAGTGAGTGTCATAAATGCGAAACTTTGCTTTTGTTATCTTCGGAACTAAATGACCTATGGACTTGAAATTTTGGATTTAATGTAAATAATTATCGCTTACTGAATAAAGAAAATTTCTGCGTTCTGGTCTTATCCTGAGGTTCTCAAATAGGGGCCTGAAAATGCGGCGAAATGGTTCCAGTAAAGGATGGTACGGCAGTGTTTGTTTCGCGCTTGACTTGGCGGGGGCACTGCCGTGCCCCCCGATAACCACATCACGACACACACATTGACTCATCCCTGTAGTAAGTATCGTTAGAACTTGTGTCAAAGGAACTAAGCAATGATATAGTATATTCTACATAGATAAGAATACTACATCCAAGACTGGTAAGCGAAACAATAAATTTGATGATTTGATTTGCGTTTTTAGGGTTCCATAACCTAAGGGAACACGGATACTGTTCGTGTTTCTGTTTGTGAGTTGGTTATTTTTTCAGTGTTTATAGAAAAGTTATAAAAAATCAACATTCTTTGTTAGTTCTTGTTTCTTTGAAGAAATTATGTAAAACATATAAAATATTTAACCTTTTAAAATGGTATCCACACTTTACCAGTTTTTTATTTATTTTGTTTGCTCATTTGACATAAGTAGAAAAGATATGACAGAAAGCGGACTTTTGACCGTACAGTGAACTAAAAAGGGTAGTTCATAACCCTTAGTCATGTGCTGTATGTTATTTATCAGTAACGAAATCAAACGCTCGCCACATCAATATTCTAACAGTATTTATGCAAAACAAGCCAGTTAGTCGATGGAAGTTTGCAAGAGTGACTTCAAAGTATATTAGGCTCTATTACTGAGGCACTGTGGTTGTTTCTGCTTTGACATGGCTTGGAAACCAAGGCTTAGTCTGATCGTCGCATTTACCCCACCGTAACAAGTTTACCTGTCAAGTTTCAGAATAAACAAACAGCCCATACTGAAAACTGTATAGCGATACTAATATTATAAACAAATTCACTTTGTGTGTCTGTCTGTTACGTTTTTACCTCGGAGTCAATGGACAGTTTTTGATTTTCGGAATGAGGTTATCCTCAAACATCCTCCTAAATCCTATTCTCCCCCCTCCTAGGAGTTTAAAGGTAATTTTCGGGGCACACCCGCCACTCTGTCCGACCACTGCAACTCCTGTTCACCAGGATCAACAGTAACGTCCTTTGATCGAATAATCAACTAATAATGCAGCTGTGCAATGACGCACAGGCTGTGCCCGGGCACCCTACCGGCTGTCTTGGGACCCGCAACGAACTTAATCAGTAGAAATAGGAGGTAGTAAGAAAGCGGTTTCAGACTTCCCTCCCAGCAAAGCGGAGACAGCAATCGAGGTTAAAGGTAAGCTTAAAAGAGCAACTAAGGTGTCACCTGCCTTAATTTTTAAATTTAGTTGATTTTTATAAGATATTATAGTAGTTTAAATGACATACCATTAACAATTAAATGGTGTAGTCATAATTTTATAGATACTTTGTAATTTGTTAGATTGCAATTAGTAATATTACGTCCCACTGACATTTGTACGCCTGCATGGCAGGTTTTTGTTTACCCTCTTATGATAAACTAATATCTTACTCACACGAAAATCTGATAAATACATATCTTTATCTTCGTCTTTATTTTGTTTTATGAGATATAGCCCGCTGACAGACAGACAGACAGCGGAGGCTTAGTGATAAGATCTCGTTGCCACCCTTTTTAACCCTTGACGCAAAAAGAGGCGTTATAAGTTTGACGTGCCTGTCTGTGGCATCATAACACTCGAACGAATGAAGCGATTTTGATTTAGTTTTTTTTGTTTGAAAGGTGACTTAATCGTTCGTGTTCTTAGTTATGTTTGATCGACATCGGTTCCCCCATTCAAAAGTTATTAAGTGGGGATGAACAATTGAATGTACGCGAATATGTCCAAGCGAGGGTTATTTAAGTATGTAATTTTAAATGATAAAGTTCTAAATTACCTAAACATGAATCAGCAGAAATGCTTTACCAAGAATTACTTCTTGTACCATATTAAGTCAGGAGTTAAATCTTCTAGACAAGCACGTTTCTCCTTCACTTAAAATCAGCGGGGCTAAAACAGCCGTTTTGCAATATTGTATCTGAATCTTAATATGATACATAATCGTGGCTGATTGTAAATGAACCTGTCAGATATCCGTACATATAAGCGGCCATCTTACAGAAATTTAAGAAACTATCGATATGACAGCGAATAAAAAAATAAGAATAGCTTACTGCCCTTTTAAGTCTGCAGGCACAAATGTGGACAATTTGTCAATTTTGTCCAACAAGTATACTGCTTTTTTGGTTTGGAGCTTTGTAACAACTTAAAAAGGTATTGCTTCACAAATAGCCTATTCTGATAAGCCTTATGTTATGTTAGAATAGTAACAGTTCATTAGTCTACAAAGCGGACTCACAAAGACAGGCACAAAATACGATTACCATTATTTCTTTGTGGTTCTCCTTGCCCGTGTACACTACTCGAATTAGATTCTGTTTGGCAGATTGCGACTTACTAGCGAGTTTCCTCTTTTTTGCTATTTGAATTTAATTACTTTGTTGGATTTTTCTGATGAGTAACATTGTTTACTAGTTCTGTCCTGCAACTTAGTTCGCGTTAAGTTTTTGATTTGGTATAGAGATTAATTAAACGATAAAAAGCGCCACCAAGTGTATTTGTTAAACGGATCCGTCGTTTTTTTTTTGGTAAATCTCACAGGAATCTAACAACTAGCCTTTTTCGTGATAAAATGATTAAATGTGTTTAATTTAATAAAATTCCATTCAACGACTTTGAGAGATTAAGTAACAAGTAATAGTAATAGCCACATCGCGACACACACATTGACTCAGCCCTGCACTAAGATATAGTCTTGTATCGCTGGCACTAATTAACGATTTGGTGGGATAAACCAGATAAATAAGGATGTAACATCTAATACCAATAACCAGAACAATGCGTCTTGCAAATAACACAAAGTTCCGTCCCGCCGGGATTCGAACCCGGAATGAACGAAAGCTCGTCAATTTCCAAACAAAAAAAATTTTAGCCTTAAAACAAAAGTTACCTTAACTACGAGAGTAGCAATGCGAGTTAGATTCCTGGCTGGGGCAGAAATTTTTTGGCTATCAAGAGTCCGGTTTACTTTTTATACGAGCTTTATTTTTTATATCTTTTTATAGCATATTGTTTTATATTCAATCATTAGATAGCCAGAATTGTTATCTTTTGCAAATTATAAGTTGTAGTAGAAAATATTGCGTTTAAGTATTGAAAAAAGCAACTACGGAGGTTTCTTGCCGGATTCTTCCCCGTAGGAATAGCATTCCGAACCGATGGTAGCAAAAAAATGACGATTTGAAAGTGATTATTTTCTGTCTATTCGATTAAAAAACATTTTGAATTTGGCTTTGAATTCTCTTATATATATACTTTGATATGTTTAAAAATCGTTCTGAAAAAACAATCTAAATTTCAGAACGTTATTTTGCGTTCAAAAACATACTGACGTTCATGTACACGATGATGAGTTAGTACCAACAAACGTTACTTTTCCGTCAATATTTCACTTATTCCCCAAGTAATACCCAACGTAGGAACAGATAATGACAAATGCGAGGCGATTCGTCAAAACATGGGTCTCAGGTATGAAATTTACCGAAACTTTACGCCCAAGTCATCTGTAAGAATATTCGCAGATTTGTTTCGGCTGAAGTTTTGGCTAGTCGAGGAGCCAGTGGTGTTACTTGAATTAAAAATATGGACTTATCTGTTGACCTGTTCTTAAATATTTCATTTTTTTCTGGCGCAGTTGTGTAAACAACCGACTGCTACGCTAGAGGTTCCGGGTTCGGATCCTTGTGTTATTTGCAAGTCGTATTGTTTCGCTTACCGATCTGTGACGTAGTGTTTTTTGTATGTAGTTTATGACATATCGTTGCTTAGCACCTGCGATAAAAGATTCTTTAATCTTACTGTATGGCTGAGTCAATGTGTGTGCCGTGATGTGGTTTTTTAAATAAGCGGTATCGACGTACTTATTTATTTGACTTTATTTTAGTTTTAAATACATCCCATGCTACGCATTTTTATTATGTATGATTCTGTTTATTATATCTTTAACAAAAATTAACTTTGCTCTTGGGTGAGCTAAGTAATAAAAATAAAAAATGTGGTGAGCAATTTGTGTCGGTAGCTCCTGGGTTTCCAAATAAAACTGACAATACCCAAAGGGACATGTTGTTTCGGTATCAACGGAACGGTTACTGACTGTTTACAGATGAGTATCGCTTATTTTGTGCCCAAACTTTACCTGATTTTCTTTAAATATCCTTCAATGAATTCTATTTAAAAAATAAATTAGTTTTGCGTGCATATAGAGTTTCTTTTCAGTTAAAATATCCGAGTTTTTCATATGAAATGCACGCTTTTAGTCCAGCGGATATGTTCTTTTACATTGTAATTTTAACAAGTTGTTTAAGGATTAAGCATTAAGTGGAATATCCTAAATGGAAGGAAAGAAAAAATGGAAGGAGTTCAAAATCCTCAACATTTTCTTTTTTTTTATAGTTTTTCTCGTATATTTATCATAAACTAAGCACATTTTGTATAACAATTTGCTAGATTTAACATGGCATGGCATGGGGGGCAGCCGTTTTGGTGATCGTTGTGGGATCAAAGCATTCGACCACAAACTGATTAAACATCTAACTCTTTATCATCATTACCAGAAGATGGTCACTGCCGGGCAAAGACCTCCATTACATTACCATTCAGAGCAATCCTGTGCCTTGCATCCAGTAGCTCTCTGCAGCTTCTACAAATTCGTCTTCGGGGCACACTCTCTCTGTCCCACCACTCCTGTTGACCAGGATCAACAGTGGTGTCCTCTGCAACGTATAATGTAGTTGTACATTGAAGCACAGGCTACGTCCCCGGACATACACAAGTGTGTCTACCATGAGTTTGTATAGTTTTTCTACTCTTTAGGTAACATAGATTACTAGATTGATTTTGTAAGAGCAATCTTATTTCTTATCGATCCGTTAGAGGCGATTTAAAATGATTTATAATTTGTAACTGCAGTCGCAAGCGGCAATCGAAGATAAACTCATGGTAGACACACAAATCATCAGTCCACCTCGTTGGATGATAAATACTAAGCCACTACCTAACTGACTTAAGTAACAAGGATTAAGATAGAACCGTCTTCAGTTTTAGCTCTATTCCAAAACAAACAAAAACTTACAAAGCAAAATCAACCTTATGTCAACTAAATAAGAGCTATGTGTTAACCAAAACACCTGATTGACGTTATAATCCGAGATCTTTCAACTTTGTTAACTTTTGCAAAGAAAATTGGACTCTCAGACTATGAGTTTAAAGTCTAGAATATAATTTGAATGTGCTGAGAGAATAGTGAATAGCCAAGCGTGAACAGTATTGTGTGCAAATGTATGAAACACAGGTTATTGCAGGTGTTTGCTTAAGAAATCTTCTTGATACAATATTCAGATTTGTTTCATGAAATATAAGAAATATTCGTACATGAATTTGAATGACAATATGAAATCATGCATGCACGTGGAGTTGTTCACTTTCCTTTGAAAGTTTTAAAGATTTATGGTACATATATACGTGATATGTTTCTTTGAACATTTTATGTAAAGGGAATCCAGTTTTTATATTGTGTGGTTTTTTTCGGGGCACAATCGCCACTCTGTCCCACCACTGCAACTCCTGTTCACCAGGATCAACAGTGGCGTCCTTTGATCGAATAATTAACTAATAATGCAGCTGTATAATGACGCACAGGCTGTGCCCGGACACCCTAACAGCTGTCTTGGGACCCGCAACGAACTTAATCAGAACAAATAGGAGGTAGTAAGAAAGCTGTTTCAGACTTCCCTCCCAGCAAAGCGGAGACAGCAATGGAAACGGCCCAGAGGCCAAAAGCTAAAGGGATCTACGTCAAAACACCACGGCAAGCCACTAACTAACAGAGGATAAATTAAATACTAACCTAAATCTTACACCCGGAATATTGGCGACAAAACTTTTAAAGGCACGGTGTGGTTTACCACATTTACTTTTTGGTCGCACTTTCCTCCTACGTTTGAGCATCAGGATGGCTATTCAAAATATTGGATAAACATGAAATAATCACCAGTATTTGATTTCCACCAGTATTCAGTTTCAATTTCTAACCGGGCATGGTAACTTTAAGGGCAAACTTTATTCATTTAACTTGGTGCCGTCACCTTTTTGCGAATGTTCAACGTCGGATCAAGAATTTGTGCAAACTGCCCATCATATCTTGTGGGAGTGTAGTCTCTGGCATGACGAACGGTTAATCATGTTGAATTCGATTCAAGTATCTGCGTGTAGTCCTATTTATTACCTAGATCTTGTGAAAACGAAGGGAAACTTCCGTGCCTTTAAAAAGTTTTGCCACCAATATTACTGGTGTAAGATTTAGGTTAGTATCTAATTTATCCCCTGTTAGTTAGTGGCATACCGTGGTATTTAGACGGTCAGGCGTCTCCTGACTGTCTCCCCTTTAGATTTTTGGGCCTCTGGGCCATTTCAATTGCTGTCTCCGCTTTGCTGGGAGGGAAGTCTGAAACCGCTTTCTTACTACCTCCTATTTCTTCTGATTAAGTTCGTTGCGGGTCCCAAGACAGCCGGTAGGGTGTCCGGGCGCAGCCTGTGCATCACTGCACAGCTGCATTATTCGTTGATTATTCGATCAAAGGACACCACTGTTGATCCTGATAAACAGGAGTTGCAGTGGTGGGACAGAGTGGCGGGTGTGCCCCGATTAACGAAGAAATTTAGTTTAATGAGTGGTTAGCCATTCTGACGTCAGGATGGGATACCACTTACAAATTTCTACGTATGCAGTTATATTTGCGTCGCATCCTTCCACTATTTCAGAACAAAAGGTTAATAGTTCGTTGAATGAAAATTTAATTATGCTTATACATTTATAATTTTTATGTTAGAAACGTAGGAAAATTGTATGCGTCGGAAAAAAATGGGAACTGCATTAATGGATTTTGCATTAATGGTAATTATATTAAATTAAATTGTACACATTGTACAAATTGTAAATTGTGACAGGTCGCGAATCAGTCGCCACTATCCTATGAAATATAAATTATCCTATGTGTTGATCAAGTTGATAAACCAAATTGCCAAATTTCATCCCAATCTCTTTAGCCGTTTTTGTGTAATTGAGTAACAAACATACAAACATCTAAACTACAGTAGGATTTATCAATGTCTCGATCGGCTTTACTACATCGATAAGAATACCGGTAAGCGAAATAATGCGTATCGCAAACCGGAATTCGAACCTGGAACCTCTAGCGTAGCGGTCGGACATTTACACCACTGCGCCACAGAGGCCGAAAAAATAAGGATCAGGTAGATTTTTTAAAACCAACCAATTCCAATGAATTTTCTTCAAATATTCTTCTTTATGTTTTGCTAACCTATGTTTTAGGTGTACATGTACTAATCATAATATTTAATGCAAAATAGCGAATTAATAGTGAAAAGTTATTTTTCATAAACTCTAACTAAATTTTTCAATCAAATGAATACATTACATTAACAACTGACGGAGCGCGCAAATTTGTTTTTTTTTTAATGCTCGCGCCGTCTGCACCGTGTCAAGTACAACTATACATCTTATGCATGAACTTCAATTAAAATGGAAGGTTTTTAATCTGAATAAAATATCGTAGGTCTGCTACAAATACATTAAAATTAAATATAAGAGATGTAATATAGAATTTGACTCGTCTAAAATGATTTTAGTAGATCGTTCGCAGCTAAATGGAAGCAGGCGATCTGATAGAGAACTCAATTTCCATACTTCCCTTTGCCGTGATTTATCATTTTTTATCGACTTTGGGAGTTCTTGATATACCTCTTTTGAAGTGAAGCTCAAATGTAGCTCGATACCATAATTTTATGTTTGCTTATTATTATTTTCTTGTGTTTGCTCTGGTATTTTAATTTGATTGTGCTTATAGTATGTTAGCGGGTTTTAACACGTTGTAATAATAATATAATATAAAAATAACAGTCAACAATAATATAATATAATAATAAAAAATAATAATAATAGTCAATGTTAAGTCAGGTCCTACAGACATTAGTACATGGCAGATTTTTGTTGACACTTTATTGTAAATTACTAACATCTTACTGACACGAAAATCAGACAAATAAATATCAAACTCAAAGTCAAAAGTCAAACTATTTTTTAATCAAATTCACTTAAAATAAGTACTTTTCAATCGTCATCTTTTATACTAACAATGGGTTCGAAACGCTATTTCCACGGGAAGAATCCGGCAAGAAACCTCCGTAGTTGCTTTTTTTTTAAATAATTACGTACAATAAAATTATTTATATTACAATTTGTAAATAAAATACAGTTTTGTTATTGTAAACCGATCAATCATCAACCAATATCTTTATCTTTAAAATGTAGATTGTATGGTTCATGAACTTTAAAATGTAGATTGTATGGTTCATAAACTTTAAAATGTAGATTGTATGGTTCATGAACTTTATTGAAAAGTTTACAGTTTTACATCGCACGAGAAATGTTTGAATCAGGTTGTGTAGTTTTGTTAGGCGTGTAAACATACATGTAGTTCCTGTGTGCGTAAAGTTGAGTTTGATCTGTATTGAGGTTACTCTCTATAATCCTCGTTAAATGAAAAACCTGGCAGCTGTGTTGATGACGTCAAATTTGATGACTTCCTGCCACTGAACTCTTTACCGCTGGCAACACTTGTTAGTCCTCTAGCGTAGCAGTCGGCTCTGTAAATACTTCTGGGTTCGAATCCCGGCGGAGAAAATATGTGATATTTTCAAGATACATTTTTTGGTTACCGGTCTTGGATGTAGTATTCTTATCCAAATATGTAGTTTGTGACAAATCGTTGCTTAGTTGTAGACAAATCTGTGACTCAAGACCAAAATTTTGCATGCTTTTATAAAGCGAACTATGTATGAACTATTTTAAACGAATGCAAACATCTGTGATGTAGCATATTTCTAGCCAATAAATATAATTTCATTTCAAGTTCTTACGATGTGGTTTATATTAAATATTATTACAGTTATAATAATACATAATTACTTATCATATCCCTATTTTTCCAGTCAACTTAAAGCAGTAGAAATTGTTATTACCTAATAAACAGGACTATATCGATACAGTCGTTACAAACTGTTTGTGGTGTTAGATAATGCAGCCAACGTATTAAAATCAGTTCTAACTGAAATCATACGCCTGTCTCTTTCATTTGCAACTATATGGCTAAAGTAGAACAAAGCTAGTTATAGTTTGATTGGTCGGTATGGGTGGTGTGTAATTCACCCAAGGTAATATTAAACCACAGTTTTACGAGCTGCAATGCCAGTTAGCTCAGTTATTTATATCAATTTGGTCTCTATGGTTGCAATTGGCTGTAAGTTTCATATTAAACTATTATAAAATCTGTTAATTTTATTGACTTTGAAAACTACTCAGTTTATCAAATGTTTAGTTAGATGGGTTTATTAAAATAACGTTCTCTGTTTTTTGGTTTCCTATTTGGCGGCCGTATTGCATTTTTTTCATGGTCTAGTCATTTGATACCCATATTGAGGGAATTGTGATTAAATACGTAGTCCGCCATTTTGTAACAGCGGCCATTTTAGATGTACAATGATACTGAATATATTATAGGAACTAAAGGTGCGTGTCAAAAATGAGGTCGGTTTGTCAACAGGAAGGGGGTAAATACAATCACTAAATTTAACCCAAACAAACTGGTCAAGTTAAATAAAACCGTTCAAAAAAGCATGTAGAGGAAGGGTTTTCCCTCCATTGCTAGTGTAGGTACATGCATACATTTTTAGACCATCCATTAAAACAATTAATCCAATTGTTTTTTTCGACTGCATATATACTAAATCCATTGTTTTTAAGTTTAAAATTACGTATTACTGAAAATGATTTCTATTTGCATTAAATTTACGAACCAATTTGTTTTTGATTTACAAAAGTTCTCTTAACTGAAACCTACTTCACTTAATTCAAATGAAAGTTGTAACAAAACTAATTACTATATAACTTACTTTTTCAATAGCTTCGTCAGTGTGTTCATAACTTACTAAATAAGTCCGGATCTCATTTGATTTGCTATGCCGTATCTGGTTAATATAGTTTTCTTCAAGTCGGATCTCCTTGCTAAATATGTCATCAATTCCATTCGTTTACTGCTCTCAAATGCGGATTTTTAAACCCCTGACTCAAAAAAAACGCGTTGTAAGTTTACCATGTCTGTCTGTGTGTCTGATTGCGACGTCATATCTCTCTAACGAATGAAGCGATTTTGATGTAGTATTTTTCGTTTGAATGGTGAATTAATCGAGCGTGTTCTTAGCTATGTTTTATCAATATCGGTCCACCCATCCAAAAGTTATGGGGAGTGAAAGTGGGGATGAACAATCGATCATACAAAGTATGAATCATTATTTTTTTACGCTCATATTTAATTCTCTCATACACGCCAGGAATATTTTTTATTGTATATGTAGTTAAAGGGTACTTACTGGTGAAGGATTTAAATAAAAATAATAAAACCCATAACTTGTGTATCAAACAGTCTCCTTATTAATTAATTAAACATAATTATTTATGTATCATATTGTGCTTGATCAGCCAATGCGCGTCACTATGTAGCCGACAGTAATCCGATGTTACTACGAAACAACAACTACACTACATATACTTCTAAAATTAGTTTATAAATAACAAAGTGAGAGATAATCTAAAACAATATTGAATTCAAGTGAAGTCACGCGCTATGGCACCTCTGAAAATTATCGCTAAAAACTTTATTTTCCGTTGAAAACGTAATTTCAATATTAAGACAAACTTATCTATTAACTTAATTAGGTATATCAAATAAAATTACTTCATATAAAATAAAATACCGTAGAATCTAATAAAACATTTATTTCTTCAAATTCTTGCATAAATACTGACATTTCAAATTATTAAATAAATAATATTCCTACAGCATTTTTGTAATATCATCCCTAACAGTTAAGGAATAAACTTTAAAATGCTAAAGCTCTCAATTTATTTCAATGCAAACGGGTGAATATTTATTAAATAAATATTGAAATATTCAAATTAGTTTATTGGAATTGAGGTGCATTTCGAATATTCTAAAATTTTAATAAAGACTTGTTTACACGACCAAATAGTTTTACGTTTTATGTAAACACTTTGACAAACAAATAGTCACGAAGTTGTGTTGTCGCTTTAATGTAACACAAGACGAAAAAAGTCAATCACTCTCATTTAAATGTTAATTTTATTAAAATTAATTCATAAATGTAAATCAAAAGTCAATCAACTTTCCACTCAGATCTAAAACGCAAATAATATTGAATTTGACAAACAATCGAAATTCGAATAAAATTAAACTAACAATTATGAAATTGCGACATAAATTTTATTGGGCAGCAACATATTCTCATATTAATTATTAATGATTCTCTTGAGAGAGGAATGAGACCAATTGCAGTATCACAATAACATTATAGAGGACTTGCATGCAATAATTAATAAAATCTAATAATTGACATAACAAGTGCAATATCAATCCTTATGCTGTACAACTCAAGAGCGGTACAAAGTCCAAGCAGGGTAGGTCGATCTGTATAGAGACATACAAATTTTACTTCTATTTCTTTTGTTGAGATTAGATTATTATCAATACCGCGGTCTCTTTATTTTTTAGCCGACTACGGTGAAGTTAAAATGAGTGTTTTGTCATGACCACGGCTAAATTGAATAGTTGACTTAAAATTTCAGATGACAAAATTTTCTTGTTTCATACATTGTAGAGCGCGGTTTTCTGTAGTCGGATTTAAGTTTTTATTGAAATTAAATAAAACATAAATAAATTACTTACTTAATTAAGTAAATAAAATTATTCGCGACATCTTAATTATTCCGCAAGTTATCCAATCTCATTTCAACCCCATCCATCAGCTCAATGCTGTCGAACTACCATGCAACTGAAATTTAAACGTCGTCTCCCTCTAACTAATTACCGATGTATCAATCTATCCCGCTCTTTAATTAAGCCTCGCTGTCAGTGGAGGTGGAATGACACTTGACGTTTCTAAAGTGTGACTCTGCCAATTGATGTACGAGTGGCATTTGTGTGCCTCGGGTGGCTTCGGGGAGTACTTTGTACGTCATTTTTGTAAACTATGTTATTTTATTAACTTGTTTTAAAATAGGAGGTTCGTTTGGATTTCATTTCTATTTCTCAAAGGGACAAATAATAAATAATCACATCACGACACACACATTGACTCAGCCCTGCACTAAGAATGTTGTATCGCAGGTACTAAGCTACGATATTGTATAAACTATATATAAGAATATAGACTGGTAAGCAAAACAATGCATCCGAAAAATAACACAAAGTTCCGCCCCCGCCGAGATTCGAACCCGGAACATCTTGCGTAACAGTCGGCTGATTGGCTGATTACACCACTGCGCAACCGACGGACGTCAAAAACCTTTCTAGAGTCACATCAGCCTTGTCTACTTACAACGATCCATTGATAGAACGTTCAGCAATATTTGGCCAATCCTTGACTTTATGCTGTGTTTTTTTGGACTTTAGGATCTAGTATTTCTTTGTCCATTCATCTGTCTATCTGATTATCTGTATATCAAGATCAAGGACATCAAAATTCAAACCTTATTGGGGACTATGAGTTGACCAAGAATGACAAATATAACGTCTGCTCAACGTTGCTGAGTTAATAAAACCTTACTTTCTTTTCCTGTCTTGAACCAGTTAGCTTTATTTATGTTTATTCGATAACCAGTGTAGTTACTGGCACGAGAAGTATAGCGTCTTCACCTCTACGCGATCATTGGCGTCGCTTTTAGCGTTCTAAGATATCAAGAGCATCATCATGTCAATAGCTGGAGGTAGATTCTTTCCATCAGGTTATCTTCTTGTTTGCCCGAGAAATTTAATACAAACACTTAGAAAGCCACTGGTTGCTAAGTCGTTTACACAATAATGCCATCTCGTTAGGCGTAAGTTCCGGTGTTTATCCTAGCTCGTCTGAATTAGCCTAGGTAGCTGTAATAACTTCAAATCTGTTTAAGGAGAAGTCATTACCTATATTTTGGCTTTACTGTAACCGAGTAAAACCGCAGTACAGACAGAGGATGTAAGAAATATTCATGTATTTCGACGATTTATTAGTACTTATTTTATCAGATTGAATAAAAAATATTTAATTTCATTTGATATTAGTATTACAGGTATTTCAGAAGGTGTAATATCGTCTGGGTTGGTATCACCCTCTTTTTTATTTCTGCCGTGAAGCAGTTCACTGTTCGATTTGAAGGATTGGAAAGATCCTATCTAAACTAAATTCGGAATCAAAATTCCCACTCCAATTTAACCCCCTTAAATTTTTAAATATAAAATGTAGATGGCCTCCACATACCAACCTATCAGTTGATAGAGAAGTCGCACGTAATGCGCTTGACTATCAACTGATAGATTAATTGTATATTACACATAGTTATAAGCTATGAGGGAATCAATGTACAGAGTTCTTGAGACACAGTCGTTTCTCTTTCTATCACCTCAGCGGTACAATCCCATAGCAGAGGAGTTGCTTAAGACCGGCCTAAGTGGGAACCCGCCAATTTGAGCGACGCACTTTTGATGAAGATACTCTCCGGTTTGAGCAACGTTGCGTTGCAAGAATCCTCTGATTAGAAAGCGCAGCGAGCAATTTAACGCCCAGAGGCCAGCTCACTAACGTTTGCAGTGCTAAGCGAGTGAGCTGCCGTAGCAGTAAGCTGTGTCAAACACCCTGCATGATGCTGAGTAGACAAGGTTACAGGTGGAATGTGCAGCGCGTGTGGAACGAAGTCTATTCGGAGCTTAACGAGGTCAAGTTTGGAGTGCAATCGCAACGAATTAATAATGATAAGTATACAAAGTTTCAGCTTTGATGATCTTTTAAAAAAAAACTCGACTCTCCCATAGAAAATTTCAACCCTCGTTTTGACATTTTAAAATTTTTAATTCAAAAACTTGGTAACCCGTTATTATTATTTTAGAGAAAACTTTTATATCTAAAATTTGGATTTTATTTTAAAATTGTAGTTTTTTTTTGGTCGGGATTCCTAATTCTTTTTCAAAAATCAAAATAGCCTATAATATACCCTGATAAATTTGCTTTCCTCCAAAAAAAGTTTGGTCAAACGCGGTCCAGCCGTTTCGGAGATTACCAAGAACAAATTAACAGGCAGATAAAAAAATGTTATTTTGTCATTGGTAGCGTACAAACTTTCTAAGGTATTGAGTAAAAGCTGTTATTTCGATATTATAAACAGTGGTTTTTTTATTTTTTTTTTGGAACCCTAACTGCGGCCCTATTGGCCTTCGCAGCGTAACCGGACTAACCGCGCGGCGAGCCGGGCATTACGTTGGGTCTACAAGCCTTAAGGCTAGGAGGCCTCAAAACTTGTAGACCCAACGGGGAAATATAAACAGTGGTTTCAATTTATTTATTTTATTGTATTGAGGGACGTCTACAGCCAGTCCATTACATAAATATATAAAATATCACATACTATAAACAGAAACTGATGTACATGCCTATAACAGACGAACACAACATCTACAAAGTTTACACACACAGTGTACGAAAATAAAAACAGGTCACAAAGAAAAATAACATTAGTTTAGGTTAAAATATTACACAAAAGAGCGAAAAAATATGTAAACAATACATTTTGTTTTTCTTCTGAAAGATCCTGAACTTAATGAGAGCTATTTTTGGCGACTTATAAAGTATTGAAAAATTTTGCGTCCGAAACTTGCCAGCGTAAGAAAGGTCTTCCACCTTTGAGTTCATGTACAAATTGTAAAAAATGGAGAGAAATGGCCTAGATTGGTTCGTGCTGGAAAGAAACTAAATGTTCTCGTCACTGGATGTCGTGGAATGTGGTACCGACATCAAGATGCGCTCAATCAAAGCATCGCATTTGATAGTGCCATTTATAACTGTATGCAGAAAGGTAAGATCATGCATCGTTCGGCGATCACGCAGTGATATCATTTTAAGAAGGCGTTGCGGTCACTATACGGATTTCTATGAGAGATGCCCTGCGAAATAAAAGCAAGGTGTCGTGTAAAAGCCCGTTGGATAGATTCCACACGTTGCGAATGCAATGCATAACTAGGACACCAGGCAACACTGGAGTATTCGAGAAGTCTCCTAAATAAACTGTTATACAGAACTATTTTGGTAGTTACTCTGAATGATTTGGTTAAAACCCATAATCTTAGCTGTCTTTCGAGTGCCTGTATATTATTTTATTTATTTCGGGACGTCTACAACAAGTACATTACACAAACATATAAAAATCACATATTATAAACAGAAACTGATGTACATGCCTGTAACAGACGAACACAACATTTACAAAGGTCACACACACACAGTATACTAAAATAAAAACAAGTCACAAAGAAAAATAACATTAGTTTAGATTAAAACATAAATTACACATACAACATATATAAATTACATTATTAATTTAACCATAACAATTTTTTACCCTGCAGTATTATTAAAACCCGTCGAGTACCACACATAATGGGTTCCGTCCAACTTCAAAATAATCTTTTTATTTATAGATAATTTCGTAAAAAAACAAGATCGAAAAAAACTTGTCCAAAAACTCACATTTCTTGCATGGGAGCCCCCTTTAATTTTTATATTTTTATTTAATAGGATCCTCAACAGGAGATATAATATTTTCATTATGATTGTATTTCCATTATTGTACAAAGTGTTGAGTTCTCCTAATTATAGACGGACACAACATTATCATAGTAACATTGCTTAAATAGTTGGTATTTGCTGTTGTAGCCGCAATAGAAAAAGACATTCTCGGAAAATTTCATAAGTCTAGCTATTATGGTCCATGAGATAGTGCCCGCTAACAGATAGACGGACTGTCGGATGGACTTACGGAGGCTTAGTAATAGGGTCCAGTTTATTTCCCTTTTGGTACGGAACCCTAAAAAGTAAACATAAACTTCCAAATACACGATATTAAACCATTGCATTCACCCGTCAAACTTTTGTGTAAAGTTCGTTAGACCGGTATCGATAGAACTTTCCCTTCTAAATAAGGCATGGAAACGAACTGGTAACTCACACCGAGTGTCAGGACATCATGATCCTCATTCCCAGAGGTGTATTGGCTCTAGAATACCATATGAGAACAGACAAATGAATATGGACTTAAAGTATAAGGGGAGAAGGTTGCAGTTTGTTTAGGTGATTTATATGTTAACTGTACCGCTGTGGAGTTCGGAATTCGGAGTGTCAGATCAGTTAGAACGCTAAATAAATGGAGTTTTTAGAAGTATTTTATATAATCGTTATTAATAATAAAAATAATAACCACATCACGACACACACATTGACTAACATATAAAGCCCTGCACTAAGCAACGATATGGTATAAACTACAAAGAAAAGAATATAACGAAATAGTTAATAAAATAATAATTAATTGATAAAAAAATCAAGTGAGTAGTTTTAAACTATATGACAATATAACAACATATAGTATATACAATGTATATATTTGTGATATGACAGTATATAGTATGTTAGTTTGTATACAATAAAACTATAAACTGTCTTAAGTCCTAATTGAAGCCACCATGGCTTGTTTTGTACAAAATAAAAGAAAATATATGTATTTCAATCGACAATTTTTTTTAAATTTTGACATCGCGTGTTTATGTTGAAGTCCCAGTGTGACTGGTTGCGAATCTATCGCCGCTATGCGGACACAACGAGAAACATGGCAGCTACAACTTACGGCAACCCGAGACTCTGACTCTCCTGACCTGATCTGTCGGGTCGGCTAACCACGGCACGTAACAAACTCAGCTACCACGTCCTCCACGTCACGTTGGTAGTGCAGTGGTGTAAAAGACTACCACGATAGAGATATCGGCGGGGGCGAAATTTTGTATTATTTGCAAGACGCATCGTTTCGCTTACCGATCTTGGATTTAGAATGCTAAATTAGTTTATACCATATCGTTCTTAGTTCCTGTGACACAAGATTCTTTAATCTTACTGCAGGGCTGAGTCAATTTGTGTGTCGTGATGTGGTTGTTATTATTAATTTGTTTGTTTAGCGTCGATTTAAGTCTATCGAGGTATTTTTGTACATGAGCTTAGTTAGACTAATAAATAGATTATTTTTAAGTGTTTAGTTTTTCGTTGGTAACATTTTGGTAAAAAGTTATTTTTAATGTTTTCTTTATATATTAAAGTAACTTTTCTCTGAATATGAATTCTTATTTTAAATAAATTTTTATTAGTATCCTTTTTAATTAACTTTTTGCTGTGTACACTATGAATAAGAATAATAAAAATTTATTTTCACGAAATATGACCATACAGGAGGTGTTAAATTTTTATAGATAAAAAAATTATTTTTAAAATTATAATTGTTTATTGCTTGTCACATTAAAATGGGTACAAAAGATGTTAATATTAATAAGTTATACATGTGACACCCTGTGAGGGCGTGGCAAAAATAAATACTAAATAATTTAATAAAACTATAATAACTAAAATATAAAGATATAAAATGTGTTAATTAAATATTACTAATTAGATATTACATTAAATGGATTTCAATTTAGTCTTGTAACTATTAGTTTTTCGTATTATTATCTAGTATTAGTTAATCTGTTTGCGTATCTTGTGTTCCGTATATCTGTAATATAATAAAGATAAAACATTTCTATTTTTGTATGGTTTTAACAAATAATCTCTAAAACTAATGGACCGATTTCAAAAATTATTTTACAAAACATATATTTTTTAACGTTAAATTGCACTGAGCGAAGTCAGGGCGGGTCGCTAGTTATAAATAAATACACAACTTAAAATACATACGTAACATGAAAATGTTGTTTTAATTTTAGTATTTAGTTTTATTATTATGTGAAAAAATACTTTTTATTATTATATTTACTTTAATATTATTTATTTATAAATCTAAAAACCATCCAACTCCTTATATTCAGTAGTAGAACTACCTGTCGATATCAGGTGTAAAGTTTCACTTACAGTAGGCGAAGAGATAATTCAAATCGATACGCCTTATTACTAAGACTGTACGGTTGAAAATGCACAAGCATTTTTATCACCTCGTACGTCGGAGTCCTGTACTGCGTACTCGCGGGAATCAAGGTTCCGCAGGTAAATAAAACCCTATCTATATTTGAGAAATGTAAACCTACTGAACCGTTAATGATTGTTTCGTGGGAAATTTGGAGTTTAAAAAGTTCGATCGCTTTAAAAGTTTTCAGATGGATTTCGGAATTCTGAATGTTTTCAGTTAAAATTAAACTCTAGACTATAATTGGATTTGAATTTATTTTTTAATGTAAAATCTATTTAACGAAGAAAAAGAATTTAAAACTAATGTTGTCTGCTTTCAAAATTGCGCTTTAAAAAGAATTAAACAAGAAAATGTTTTTGTATGTTACTATTATTTATAGACATGTTTTTAAATGTGGTAGATCTACGTGCGAGGTCGTCTGCGTTGGTACCACCCTCCTTTCTAGTTCCAACGTCCAGCAGTTTACGGGCACGAGAGGTTTAACATCTTTCCCTCTACACGGGCAACGCATAGGCAGTGCTCTTGGATTTCCACGACATCAGGGGCATCGTCATGTCAATAAGCGGCGGTATCACTTTCCATCAGGTGAAGCCTATGATGTTGTATTAATAAAATAAAGATTATACAATATTAATGTAATATATTTTTATTATAATATTAATTTATGGATATACATGTTTATAAATATAGGATGTACATGCTTATGTGTGTCTTGTTTCAACTAAAATATAAACAATATAAGAGATTCGTAAAGCATAATGCGATTACAAGTTTATAATGCATTTTACACATATATCTGTCAAATCAGATGCAATGCTGACTGCTACGCTTGAGGTTCAATGTTCGAATCCCGTTGGGGCGGTTTGCAAAACGCATTGTTTCGTTAACCGGTCTTGGATGTTGTATCCTTATCTATGTAGTTTATACCCTATCGTTGCTTAGTGCCTGCGATACAAGGTTATATCTTAGTGCAGGGCTGAGTCAATGTCGTGATGCGGTCGATAATAATTATTATTTGTTATATATTTTAGTTTTTAGTAAAAAAGGCCTTTAATAAAAAAAGTTAAATTATCTACTACGGTTTGACAAATCGTAGTATACGTAGTCTCGACTACGTGACGCTACGGCGTAGTCGCCGTAGCAGGAACATTGCCAAACAATTTATTTACGTTGACTTAACTGAAAGCATTTGTATAATTTAAATTACCATTTATATTTTACTGAAGATTTTATATATTTTAGTGAAGAATGAATATTATTTTTATAAGCATGAATTTAATTAAAATTGGTGTTAATTAAATTGAATAAATAAAAAATAAAAAAATAGATTAATAAAAAAAATGAACTAAATTTTTGGTTACCAAATTTTTCTAAATATATTCACCATCCCTCAATGAACTGCCTTCAAACAAAGATTGGTATAAGACAGGAATCAAACCTGAGTTGCGTTGCTAACGAAACATTTAATAATTTAAGTTTTAAATATTAAAAAAATTATAATAAATATTTAAAGTTTGTTAGTTAGTTGGTAGTTATAGTGTTATGGTTTATTTTGCTAAATTGTTTTTTTATTAGTTATTCATGTACAATCTCAGATATATTCGTTTTTGTTTGTCTCGCTCTATATGTTGGTTTTAAGTCTGTGGAAACTGTTTTTGGTTAATGTTTTGTCATAAAACTGTTTTTAATTAAGATCATGAAAATGTAACTGTTTGTTTCCCTCAAAAAATAAATAATTCTTAAATCATAAATATCCATCAAACAAAGTGAAATTAATTTTGTTTTGTTTAAATACAATATAACTCATTCTGAGCAATACGATTTAAATTGAACATGTTTTTTATTCCTTAATCGAAAACTATTTTAAAAAGACATCGTAACGGTTCCTCGATAGCTTTTTAAATAGAACTCCTTGTGACAAGCAAATGGAGACTTTAAAACTGGATTATTAAAGTCGAATATAAATTAGCAGGAATTAAATAAAACAAGGATTCATTGTCCAATCAGTTTTCGTTAATTAAACCCCTTTATTTAAATTGAAGGTTTATTTTTACAACCATAAACATGTCGGGTTTGACTGTTTGGGTTATCTTTTCCTACTTATATGTAAAATGTTAATGTGTGTATATTTGGAGGTTTGTTACCAAATCACGCAAAAACGGTTGGATTTGAATAAAATATGACATACAGATAGTTGTTTACCGTGTTTAATCATAATCATAATAATTTATTTGTTCACATGGTACTATGTGTATGTGTTACATTCAAATTTATAGATTTCCAACATGGTTCTACCAATACAGGCATACAGATTATTATCTATAATCACAGTAGATTAGAAAAATAACCAATACCGGGAAAAATACCTTTTGACGCATACAGGATACTTTTTATTAGGGTACCAGACCCAAAAGGTATAAAACGGGACCCTACTAAGCCTCCGCTGTCCATCCGTCTGTCAGCGGGTTTTATTTCAAGAAACGTTATAGATAACCTCTTAAAATTTTTAGAAAATATGTTTAGTTACTTTATTGTTACTAAGAAACTAATTGTTACCAATTTCCAATGTGCTATGACAATTAAAAGTATTTATAGATTATTCAATTCACTATGTAAATTTAAAACTGACTATAATCTTAATGTCAGTTAAACTTTGATTTTTATTCAAATGGACTTCAATGAATTTTTTTATTCAGTACCGGTTTGCTAAAATAAAATGAATAATGTTAATCTACCGGGTACAATCCTGGCTGTTACACCCGTTGCTCTTTCACTATAGTGAACAATTCCCGTAATATTAGAGTAAGATAGAGTAAACTTTGTATAGTCACCTATGTAATGAATGAAGTGTCCAAAACTTTAAAATACCTAAATACTTTTTGTTTTCCAAAATAAATAAATTCGCACGTATTCCATTATTAATATTACGTAGTGTATACAAGTAAAGTTGGTATAAACCCTATTATGTATGTTGTTTTAGTATTCAATTTGTATACCAAACAAATAAAAAATCTTTTTTATTTTTTACAACAAAGATTAACAACTGACACCAGACCAGAAAAAAAACCTGTCTTAGGCGTTCAAAAAAAACGTAAACAAATTAATTTAATGACAAAATCAAATTAGACATACAATTAGAATAAACAACAAATTTTTTTAGTATAAGATTTTAATTTATTAGTAGTTAATTATGATGTTAAATAAACAATTATATATAAATCTTTGAGTAGGTGTTTCTGTGAGAGTCTGTTTTTTTTAAAACTGAAATCGGATTCTCACTTCCTCCTATTTCTTCTGATTAATTTCGTTGCGGGTAGCAAGACAGCCGGCAGGGTGTCCGGGCACAGCCTGTGCGTCATTGCACAGTTGCATTTTTAGTTGATTATTCGGTCAAAGGATGTAAAATAGCGAGTGTGCCCCGATCTGTTACTGAAAATAAACTTTTTTTTACCCATGCCAATAAAAAAAGCAATCAAAACTAACTAACCAATCAGACGGGGGAAACATTCAAACGAACCAATCAGGGTGTACCTATTGAATTCAAAAACAAAGGTGGATCCGGTAAAAATTCGGACTTTGGGCCATCTTTTTGGTTTACTCACAAAATGCATAAAAATTTGGTTTAAAATGGAGGATAGAATATGCTGCTCTACAAAAATACCCCTTATAAATTAGGAATAAATTTATCTGTTTTATAATTAGTAGTTTTTAAATACTCACATACAGATATAGTGAGAAATTTGGCGTCTTCGTTATTTTTCGGTTTCTACGAACATTCCCGAACGCTACTATCCGATATATCAATAATAGTATTTATTTAAAAACGTCTTGACAACTTAATACTAAACTTTGTGGAAAGCGAACAAAATCATTTCTAATAGCAGCTTGCAACTTCACGTCGAAATAATAAAGTGATTCAATAATTAAACTGACTGTATCGTATATTGTCTTCCTTGATATTTAATAACGATATACCTGTATCTCATACACAAACACACACTCATACACTCACTCAAACACACTTAACTTTACATTTCTCGCATGTTTGTGAAATATTTTCATTTTTGTAAAAGTTTATAAAGGCTTTATTTTGTATTTCTTATCTTTCAGATAAGTTTAGTATAATGATTTCACAAATGTTAATATCTGTTTCTATAAATTATATATTAGAATTATAGCTATGGAATAGCGAGACATTCTGACACAGGTATTTTATACTTAAAAGCAGGTCTCCATTAAAGGCAAATGGAAATACTGTATTTTTTACTGAAATAGAACAATTTTATTTATTGTTGTTATTTCCGCAGTGATTTAAAGGAAAACGTCTAATTATATATCAAGGGAGTTCTTACGATCCTCATATCTGGGCTTGTATCAATTCGTTGCTAATTTTTCGTCTTCCTCTCTAATAGGCAATTTTTGGAAGATTACTCATGAGCCTTTTATACTATACGATTTTTTAAAGTTATTATAAAACAATAAATGCTGAGACGTTTGATAACCAAATGAAGTTTAATGTCACCTCAACTTACGAAAAGCTATATTGTGTTAGGTTCAATACAAAATAATTATTATAATCACATGAGCAGTCGGTTTCTGGATGATAATTCGATATTAGATCATGCCAACTCATACACGTTGATGTGCTTCATTGAACAGCTGCATTATACGTTACAAAGGACTCGACTGTTGATCCTGGTTAACAGGAGTTGCAGTGCTGGGAAAGAGTGGCGGGTGTGCTCCAATTTATCTATTGATTTTTAATCAGAATAACAAAATGTGCTTTTAGTTATTTGTGATTTTTGTAAGAACGAGATAAAAATATAAAACATAAACTCATGCCTTAATTAATCCTTCGAGAGGGGTAGGCAGAGGTGTTCAACATCGCATTTCGCATGTTGATGTTGTGTCCTAGTGTGACAGCTTGTGAATCTGTCGCCACTATCCGGGCACAATGAGGAACATGGCAGCTACAATGTACGGTAACCCGAGACTCGATCCCTCGACCTGTCGGGTCGGTTCGGTCGGTTATCCCAGGCACGTAACAAACTGAGCTACCACGTCCTCCCTTATATGTCAGTAATGGTAAAAAGCCGGTAAATCGGATTGCTGCGACAGAAGTAATCTATTAAAATACAAAAACAAATACGAAGAATCGTGACGATATATCGTGCTGTTGTAAAACATTTTTCGGATTAGAAATACACGCTTATTCGCTGCGGAGATTTTTTTCTTAGGGCAATTACTCGCAAGGTCAGGGCGTGAGATCTGCCCCCCCTAATGCGATGTTCCAGGGGGGGAAGGGAGGGGGAATGGTTTCTTTGACACCGGCAATTAGTGGCTATTACCATGTTTGGGGCACAGTGACTTGTTATCTACTGATTTAGGTTCCGTATGTTTTTTTATTGAATCTTAAAATCAAATTCCGGAAATAAATTAAATTTATCTAAGTGATACTAATATCTGTTAGTGCGTTTTTGCTGTATTATTATTGATATGTAATTTCTCTTAATAATTTATGTTTCTTTTTTTGATTAGTTTATGTTATTGTTGACTTTTGTTGTAAATGTTGTGCTTGCCTTTAATTGGTATGGGTATATGCCTTGTCAAAAGTAAATGTATTTATATAATTGTGTTGCATGTACTGTTGGCTTGCCTAAATAAATAAATAAAAAATATGACAATTTCAAATATTAATTTCAAGCAATTTTATTCGACTGCCAAAAGGGTTATGTTCTTTTTTGCCTTTTACAGATATACATTTGTAGGGATGTCTCTTTAGAGTACATTTTGAAAGCAAAATAATATCTTTCTTTAGAAACAAACCTTTCATTGGAAAGACATTTGCCCGTTATCATCTATTTTTTTTTTTAAGTACAGATTTTATACTTAAACTATATTTTCATTTTGACAAGGCAACAAACTTGAGGCTATAGAGCTGTAACAATTGATGTGGTTTTAATCATTTCGAACCTTAAAAACACGAATAATGCTTTTGGTGTTCAAACGTTTTTATTTAGAACTTAGAATTGTTAAGTATTTAGCCTTATTGAGTTAAACTGTATGTTTTTAACAATTATACTTTTAATCAGAGAAATATTTCCAAGTAAAACAAATTAAATTTTGTTCAATCAAAAACAACTAACAATACCGCAGTTAAGTCTTAACAATTCAGTTATACAACACAGAGCATTTAATGCCTTATGTCGTAAGGAACAAGAGTCAAGTTGACTTGGGATCTTGTGTTGTAATGTAATAAATTTCTCACAGAACTGAGTATTACATAGTCTTACCATAGATTAGATAGGTACAATAAAGTTATGCCGTATTATAGTACATAAAATTATGTACCATATGTTTGTTTTATTTTAGACTTAGTGTAGTAGTCATGTAGACTTTTTATGATAAAATATGACGCGACCGCCACCAATGAGTTGCCCATGTCGGTAATTACACTGGCTCACCAATCCTTCGAACTGCTTCACGTTGTAAAAAGAAAGGAGGTTGGTACCAACGCAGACGATCTCGCACGTAGATTTACCACCTGTAGATATTGATTTGACTTACTCCTTTTAGTGTAAGAGGCTAGACATATGGATCGTTTTTTTCTCCTTTAGCCACTTCTGCTGGCAGTATAACAAATTAGCTCAGTTTATGTGGTAGACCCGGCCCGACAGGTCGAGGGTTCAAGTCTCGGGTTGCCGTAAGTTGTAGGTTTCATGTTCCTCACTGTGGCCCCGGATAGTGGAGACAGATTTGCAATCTGTCACACTGGGACTCGACATAAACATACAAAATAACAACATCAACACGTCCCAACTTCTTGTAACATTTTTCTCAACCCCTCGAGTAATTACGGCGTGGGTTTATGTGTATGTATTGTTACAAAAAAAAAACTCTATGTGGGTTTTCAGACTTTATTCAATGCTACCACAGCTTTTAAAACAATTTAAACCAAAAATACAACTTAAATAAGTGTTAGTCATTACAAAATAAACTAAGTGCCAGCTAGTACACGAGACGGAGTGGTTTTCCAAGGTGGACTGGTATTTGAGAAATTTATTATTTAAAATAAAGTGATGAAAAGGCGCCACCCTTGATATCGGTCAAGGGAACCGATAAACTGAAGAAAGCAAGATGGAAGGATGAGCACGTTGTCGGAGATCAGGTCGGAGACACGATGAGCCACGCCCGAAGTAAGTGTGCCGGGTTGCGAGTAGAAGTTGAAGGTCTGCGACGCTCTCACCCGAAGCTGAGCCCTCACCAAGGACCTCCTTTTGGAGGTGGTGTCGTCCAGATGGGGTATGTCAGCACTTATTGCTGAATGATCCCGAATAAGCAGGGAAAGTGCCAAATAATGGGCGCGCGGCCTTGAACGAACCGCGACCAGGTAAACGCCGTAAAGAAAGGTGGCAGCAGGCTTAGGGTGGTCTGGGAACCACGAGTGGGTCACGCACTCTTCACATACGACGTCGAAAAGGGCCCAACACTCCTGCGCAGCCGGCTTTTGTTGGCTCCGCCGGACGCCATAGACTGACGTTCGCGCTTCTTAAATAACAAGCGGCAAAGAGCGTCGTAACATACAGCCAATAAAAAAGACACACTAGACTATAAAAAATTCAATAATGAAGCGAGATGGGGCTAAAAAAGGAATATGTAACAGAATTAAATAAATAGAATCTTATGAGATGCTTTTGTTGCTGGGGCATTTTTGCGCATTCTCCTTTCAACTGCATTGATCGATATGTATAAAGCAGTGTCTAATCTGTTTTGATTCATAATCTTTATCACTGTAGGCGCCTCGCAGTCGCCACTGCGCGATAGAAACATACAATTTTCATCTGCGGAGGTTTTGATGCAACACTTTATTGTAGTGCCTTTAATGGTATAGCAGGACCTATACTCCAGTGAGTTGGTTCTACATCTACAAACGACGTCATTGGCTGAAGGATCTCAAGTTTTTGACCATATTAAAGCCTGTTAAAAGTTTCACCTGTGTACTCTGTTTATTTGTAAACCCAATTGTGTAACAACAGCACCTCTGCCTACCCCACTCGAGTGATAACGGCGTGAGTTTTTATGTGACAACGCCATAAAAAAAAATTATTTGTAACACAGAAGTAGCAAAGAACGGTTTAAATCTACAACATTCAAGCCTGGCTGCAACGCCATACGTTTTGCAAAGTTTACTCAGCAAAAAATCAATTTGTTGTGAATCTACTTCATTTGATCGAGTCTGCACTAAACGAACCGGAACTAATGCTCTGCTACATCCATCTCTCTTTTCCAGCATACGTGCAAGAGAGACGGCGAAACATTTTGTTTGTAAAACTGTTAGTATTGACAGTTGAATGCAAATATTTGACTCCGAATGGAATGACGTTTGCTAAGGTAAAGATTTATTTCACTTGGGTTTAAATGTTATTATTTGTTTTTAATTTTTAGGAAGAGAGTATATATTTTATAATTATATTCGTCCGGTATTTTGTTTAGCTGGTCTGGTCTGCCTATGAGTAAGATGATGAAAAATGTGATGAATTAATAGATTGATTGGACAATGAAAAATAACATAAATTGGATTGGATGGTGAAAAATAACATAAATTGGATTGGATGGTGAAAAATAACATGAATTGGATGATGACATAAAATATTAATTGGATAATGAAAAATTAGTTGATTTGGGTGATGAATTAAAAGATCAATTGGATGATGAAAAATGAATGTTTTGATGACATCTTCATAATCCAATCCAATTCATGACATTTTTAATAATAAAATTCGTTATGAAAGCAACATATCCTACAAGTACCCTCTTACTTGATGCTAGAATTCCATCAAGGTTGAAGATTCCTGGATAAATGCTCGACGCAATCCTCGTAAGTTTTAAATTTGGAAAAAATTGGTTTAAATTGTAACTATGTTTTATATCATATTAAACTAATGCGTTCTTGTCTTGACAACTTGGGCTTTTAGGCAAGTTTGTTCGGCGACTGTCAGATGATGTTGTGATCAATGCCTGCCTAACGTAGGTTTGAAAATGTTGTCGTCTCAAGTACACACGGCCATGCATCAACCCAACCTGTTCGGACTTTGTACCGTTTTGTTTGTCCTTTAATATTAATAGTAATTTTAAAAATAATGTTTAGTGAAGTTAAACGTTAAACTCGCAAGACAATAAAAATAAGATGAACATTTTTCAGAACGTGTCAAATTTAAATGAATAATTTTCTCCGAAGTTGCCAGTTTATTGGAAATTATTAAACCTTACTGACTGGATGGGTACTTACGTCTGAATATTTCATTTGAAACATCCGCGATTTATGTTTTTGCACCGGCGTACTGTGAAATTGAATCTTTACGCTGAGATCAATAAAACTAGACTTTGGTCTGAATTAAAATAGAATTTTAGAGCACTATTCAAATTGATTAATTATACGTAAGTTCATTGTTATTCATCTATGAATCCATTATTACTTTGCTAAGAGCAGTAGCGTCTAACTTTGTGGACAAACTTTAACATTAAACGTGTGTAAATGATTCAAAGCAAATATCCGACCCTCACTAACCATAAAATATAACCATTCGGTTAAACTGTAGCTAGAATTATTATGTTGAAAAATTGTAATTTGTAGTAGAAAATATTGTATTTGAATATGAAAAAAGCAACTACGGAGGTTTCTTGCCGGATTCCTCCCTGAAGAAATAGCATTCCGAACCGGTGGTAGTAAAAAAAAAATGAAGATTTGAAAGTGCTTATTTTAAGTCTATTCGAATAAAAACATTTTGACTTTGACTTTGAAACGAATAAGTTTTATTTGATTATGTTAAGAAAATTTTGTAAATTGGTGCAAAATAAATTTGGAAAAATAATGATTCTATTGCTCTGTAATTTTGTTATGACTGCTAAAATGATATTAATTTTAATTATCTTACATCTAAGTTATACAGGCACTTATGAATACGATTTATGGATCAGTGATCTCTCATTGACTGATATTGTCAAGATAATTTGAGAGGTAAGAAACAATTAAGTTTCATTCACCTTTATTTCTTTGATGTAAAATTGCAACTCCCTGACTCACTCACTCACTGACAGTAAAAATATAACAGTTTTATTCGACACTGTGTGTTTTTCGACGCGTCAGGTAACATCTATGAAAACGAAGGGAAACTTCCGTGCACTTAAAAAGTTTTGTCACCAATATTACTGGCGTAAGATACAGGTTAGTACTTAGTGAATCCCCTGTTAGTTAGTAGCATGCCGTGGTATTTTGATTGTCAGTTATATCAGAACTGTGAATTTTGTGAAATAAATAACATAATATTTCCTCATTGTGCCAGGATAGTGGCGACAGATTCGCAATCTGCCACACTCTCGAGGGATTAATTGCGGCGTGAGTTTATGTTTATGTGTGCTAAAGTACGGAGAAGGCAACGTAACATACGGCCTAAATGTTGCAAATGCTGTTACAATAGTCTTAAAACAGTTGAGGCATCACGTGCTTGTTGCTTACCCCGAATAACCTACACTTTCGATGCGGTATTTTACACTTTCATAAACTAATTTTGTTAATGGCCGGCTATTTTTAAACGTCATGGGTACGAACAGGAAAGTGATACCACTATTGACACTTTCTGAACAGTCAATAGCTTCGCTTATGTATATGTTAAGCTAAAAGATCCAAAAAAGCTCATAACGCGTTGTGATGACTGTAAAACGTTCACAACGCAATATTCATATTACGGCTCTAATGAAAACGGTCACGTCGCGATGTAGTATTCCAGTAATTCTATCAATGCAATGCCAATCACAACACAAATTTCGCGTGGTGACTGTTTTGCCATTACCATTACGCGTTATGGGAAGTTTTTTCGCTCAAAGCCTTTTCGATGTTTGTGAGTAATATTATATTAAAACACAAACTCACACGACTTCCTATTGATTTTGTATAGATAATTTTAAAGTGGCAATTCACTAGTGTACCAAAGTAAAATGTTAACAGACTCTACGTAACCTCACTGAAAATTTAATGCCCATCATAAAGCAAAGTAAACATTCGATAATAACTCAGCCCGTCTCCCTCTCGCGGCGGCCCCTCCCCCTCCCCCCGCCCCGCCGCCTGAAATAATGCCCCGGTACTAAATCCTGTACATTTTACTGAATATTTTATAACTGACTGACGTACCGATGTGAACTATGTCTGAACTGGATTAGTGATGGGGATTATATTTTATGATTTTATCGATAGATTTAAAAAACATACTGTCAGAGATTTATTTCTACTACTTAAAAATGGATCTTACTTATTAATGATAAGAAAACAAAAACATAAACTCACGCCGTATTCCCTCGAGAGGGGTTGGCAGAGGTGCTTGCTACACACCACTGTTCGCATGTTTATGTTGAGTCCCAGTGTGACAGGTTGCAAATCTGTCGCCACTATCCGGGCACATTGAGAAACACGGCAGCTAGAACTTACGCCAACCCGAGACTCGAACCCTCGATCTGTCGGGTCGGTCGGTTATCCAAGACACGTAACAAACTGAGCTACAACGTCCTCCGTCTGATAATAAAAAGGTCGATGAAATAGTTTTTTGTCGCACCAGAAAATTAGACCGACGTTATTATAATATTAATAATATAATATAATTTTATTAATAAAGGTAATAAATATAACAATGAGGTAAAGCTTCTAGGACGAGCTTCTTCGAGACAAAATGCTTAACCGATAAAAAATATTTTACCTATTTTCGAATTAATATTTTGTATTGTTGTAGTTGTAGTATTTATAATACATCTTGTCTCAGAAATTACAAAATAACTTAATTATTCTTACAAATTTTAGTTTGGAACGGAACTTTGTGTTAGTTGCAAGACGCATTGATTGGCTTACCGGTCTTGGATGTAGTATTCTTATCTGTGCGTTTATACCATATCGTTGCTTAGTACCTGCATTACCAGATTTTCTTAGTGCAAGGCTGAGTCCACGTGTGTCGTGATGCAGTTATTATTATTATTAAATAAATCTGTATTTTCATATATATGAATAAAAAATAGTAGATTATAGTTAAAACTATAACCCGACTACGCCAAAACAGGGGTCCAAAAAAAACAATTTGATAGAAATCCAGAAATGCATAGGTACAAAAATGGTTAAGGTAGAGCCGTGGTCACACCCACTTTATCTACCATGTTTGTTTAATCCTGGCGTCCACATAATCAATAGACTGCCAAAAACATTACCTTTCATTTTGGCATCGCCGCTGTTGAGTAAAACGAACCCGTGACTGATTTATTTATAAACGCACAGCTCAAACCAGTGAACGAATTGAGTTGAAATTTGGATCATTAGATAGTTTTCATGAAGTAGGCACTCCCTTAGAAAGAATTTAAAAAAAATCAACCTCTGAGCGGGAAAAATAGTGGACGAGTTTGTATGCAGATTGTTCAAGACAACCTGAGGCGGATTGACTATTATATAAAAACTCTCCACTCTCAGTACGCGATCTTAAAATACGACTCATAATAATATTTCACCGTAAATTTCATCGGATTCTCGCAAACGAGCACCGTAAAGTCGATATCGATAAAATCTTTGTCGTCCATTTTGGAGTCACAGCAGTAAAATGTCTAGTGTCCGCCATGAATAACTGGGAGGGTTGTTTGGTATTACTTCAAAACAATACAACGACTCCTAATGTAGTACTGGACTTTTACATTTCATGGAAATAATAAGAAAACTAAAAATAATTAGACAGGTAAAGGTTTTAGAAGGGTATCTTTGATACTATTAATTAATTCCACCGGCCCCCTTTTATAATCGGAATACTAGACGTAGGCTGAAGTTGCATCCTTTTGTGGTAGATATTCCGACCATCCGGACTAAACGCTTCGATAGCTCCTTCATAATGCGTACTGCAAGTGTGTGGAATTCTTTGCCTGCTGATTTGTTCCCTGACCAATATAACTTGGGCCTCTTTAAGGCAAGAGTGAATAGGCTTCTCCTTGGCAGGCATGATCCACCTTAGACCTCATCGCCGCTTAACATCAGGCGGGTTTGGGGTCAAATGCCGGCCTGGTCTTGAATAATAAAAAAATGAAATAGAATAGCAGCCACAAAAGTTTCGCTAGCGAATATTCCACGTTGAAAGTAAATTTAAGTGGCAAAACAAGTCAAAGTCAAAATATTTCTATTAAATTATAATTAAACTAAGTACTTTTAAATCATCATCTTCTTTATGCCACCAGCGCCGCTCGAACCAGTTCAAGCATGAAATACATCATCCAAGACCGGTATACTAAACAATGCGTCCTGCAAATAACACAAACTATCGGACTTTCGGAGCCCGCTAGGATTCGAACCTAGAACATCTAGCGTAGCAGTCAGCTGATTACACCAAGCTGGTTACTCCAAGGTTGTCATTAACTAACTAATAAAAATAAGTAAAGTTATTATTTTAGCCAACTTTTAGGGTCCTAACTCAAATGAAAATGTCTCCCGTTTAGGTTCTGTATACAAATCCAATATCTACTTAACAATATACTTAAAACGATAGTGTTAGGTTTCCCTTAGTTTGTGGTCGCAGTGTTGTGGTAAACAATCACAAATCCAATTATTTTCCGAAGGCTCTGCGTCCCTAGTAATTTGATATCACCCCATTACGCCCGGTCCAACTTTTGTTTCTGCGTATCGATAAGTTTGCTTAGTAATTCCCTATAAAGGGTTACTTGTGAGGCTTATAGTATCTGACCTAACACGACCTCGTTAATTGTTTTCATAATTTCCCTTTAAAAACTTATCAAATTTCAAGCTTTCTGGACCAAAACGAACATTCACTAATGCATTAGTGGGAAATTTGGCAACAAGCAGACGGTTCACCTAATGGAAAGTGATACCGCCTATTAAAACGACGGTGCCCTTGATGTCTAGAACGCCAAGAGCACTGCCAATGCTTTGCCCATGTAGAGGTAAAGATGTTATACCTTTCGTACCTGAAACATTTTTGTTAAAATTTAAAAAAAGAGTTGAAAAGTTGCTTTACTAAACCCCTACCAGTACTTGTGAAGATGATACTTAGCCGAAACAATACTTTATCATTGAAATTTAAACCTAATTCTCTTCGTGATAGGGTGCTACGTGTACAGTCAGTTGATTGGCAGGTTTGCCACACGCTATTGCAGCCGATGAATTCATAAACGGTTTCCTTGCAACCTTCGTACCACGGAGATGCCATAGATTATGTAGACTCCATCAAATATGACATCATAATAATATGCACATTACAACAATTTCATCACATTTCGTCGAAATTCTATTACACCAAATTCAATCCGCGAGCCACCGAAATCACAATAAGTCAAATTAACTTTTGTCCGAAACATGATTCGCCAAATATAGATTTTACCGAGTGAACTATTGACCTTTTTTCGTTTGTATAAAACTACCGAGAAACGAGATGGCATTAACACTATAAAGGTAATAACGCTTCATACAAAATTAGTGAGCGAAATCATCGACAACAACGAAGCATCTTACGGATCGTTCGATTTAGAAGTTGTCGACCGTCTTTACCACAGCCACGCGCGTAATCGTGTGATTATACATTTTGTATGTAAAGAAACGATTGTCCGTTAGCAAGACGACTAACACAGGAAGATGGGCGACAGCAAACAGTAATTGAAAAAGCCATAATACAAAGAAATGCAGAAATACGATTGCTGCTTTTTCCCGTTTAACTTGGAAAATATTGAATGGACATCAAAATTAGCAAAAACAAAATCAACTACTCTATTTCCATAAACCCATTTCCATAAGTAAAAACTTTGATCCTTTTGACCATTCCGGTTTTAAAGTGAAAATAACGAAGTTATAAACGATGAAGTATTTATTGCTCTTTACAATTAAGCTGGCGGTTAAGGCCCACTTAAAAATGGACACCATTTTGATTTCGCTCACCACAATGACCCCACCTTAAAATTGGTGAATCTAAGTTAAATCCTCATTTGCACATATGCTATAAACATCGTGAAATAAGATACAGACAGGGATACAACCTTTATGTCCACTATCTATTAGGAAGCATTTAGTGTCAAATTCTATCATTAACATAAGATACAGACAGGGATACAACCTTTATGTCCACTATCTATTTGGAGGCATTTAGTGTCAAGTTCATTCCAACTGCAAAGTAAGATGCATTGTTTCGCTTACCGGTCTTGGATGTTGTATTCTTATCTATATAGTCTATACCATATCGTTGCTTAGTTCCTGTGACACAAGTTCTTACGATACTTACTGTAGGACTGAGTCAATGTGTTTGTCGTGATGTGGTTATTATTTTTAAGTATTGTAATTTTGTTTAGCTCATCGTTTATGTCTCTGAGGCTACGAACTCTCTCTCTCTCTGGCTGAGGCTTTTTATCAGGAAACCAGAATTATCATCATCATCAGCCGGAAGACGTCCACTGCTGGACAAATTTCTCCCTCGAATAGTTTTAACCAGGGTGAGGTTACCCATTAGGCCAATAGTTAGGGACCACGTCGCTGTTCATTATCATGACGTATGGCTCAGGGAAAAAGATCCCGCAGTCTATCGCCTACTATATGGTCAGATCTCATAAAGATGCTCACTGGCCTGCCATACTTATAGCTATCAAGATTGCTGAGGACAGAAACGCATGGAAAAACACGGTGCATAAAGTGATGAGCATTTCTGGCTGGACACGACCTTCAGTAATGAAGATGCCAACTCAGAAGAATGGCTTAGTAGTTTATTAAGAGCATGAGTAAATTGAGAGAGACGGTTTACCTTAAGATATTTGATTTGATTTAAAAGCCAAAAGTTTTGCCAATGCGAAGCCGAAGTAGATGTTGAGATTACACAAATCGTGTTCTGCAGACCCAGTCCAGTCCTATCCAGTCAGTTCTTGGATTTTAAACATGCTCTTTAATCCTCGAACCGAAACACAGCTACTCGGCAGAAATAGAAAGGCACCAACCCAGACGACCTCGAACCTCTGCATATAATGATGTCCAGTCTGCGTATCGCCTGTCTATGACTGGGGCATTGTGTCCGAAGCATGAATTATTCACAACGCCAGAACCGTTTGCGGCGCGGCGAGCGGAAAAATGTAGGCGAATTAAAGAATCCCTGTTGGAAATCTGATTTGTATAATTTTACTGGGCTCGGGATGAAGAAACCATTCGAGGGACGTAGAAAAATAACGGAGGATTTATTTTTTGGTGTTATTTTGAGGAATTGAAGCGTACGGTTGACTTTTGGTGGTTTGATATATTTTTTTAAGGCTCGATAAGAATACGTTTCTAGTTTATTTGATATCTGAGTTGATGAGGATACTTCTTTGTGTAGAACTTTAGAGGTTCATGACCAAATAAATTGTTTTAGTTACTTGATGGTCGTTGATTATATAGAATAAGTTTTTAGAAAATTTGTGGCCAACTCTGCATATTCTGGTAGGGTAGACTTGTTTCTAACTACTACTTTTTAACTACTTTGTCAACCTTCTGATTAAATTCTCCTTGTGTCCTGCCCTCACCGGTAGTGTTTCCGAGCACGTAGACTGCTTGCGCACAGGTGCATTTTAATTTCAAAGGAACCATCAATTTTGGTAAACAGGAGTTGCAGTGGTAGGACGGAGTGGAGGGTGTGAGTGAACACAAGCATGCTAGTCACTTGTAGTGAATTAGTTACGTTTAGAAGCTAAAATACTAAATTAAGTTTGCATTGCTTATTCTGCAACTTTTCTACGACTCTAGCAACCTTACTCACTTAATTTTGACGACCTCTGAGGCGCAACAGTGTAAACAGCCTACTGCTACGCTAGAGGTTCTGGGTTCGAATCACTTGAGGGCGGAGCTTTGTGTTATTTGCAAGACGCATTGTTTCGCTTACCTATCTTGGATGTAGTATTCTTATCTATGTAGTTTATACCATATCGTTGCTTGTTTCCTGTGACACAAGTTCTTACGATACTTACTGCAGGGCTGGGTGTGTGTTCGGATGATTATCATTATTATTTTATGCGGTTTTAATTAAAGTTGCTTTACTTATCCGTCGCGTTAAAAATTCCATTTAACTAACTAACTGCATACAAGCTTAGGCAAATGATTTCACATTCGGGCCATGCCTTGTGTTTACATTATAATGTAAAATTAAAACAATACAATATTATAAATCCCGGAGCACACTAGCTTCGTTCAGAATAAACCCTCGTTTTAATACACAAAGACCTTATTCACTTTAAAATGTTAAATTCCATAGAGTAAAGAATTTAATGGAGGTACACACACTCATCGACTTACGCTGTTTGGACTTCGCGGTTTATGTCATACAGCATAAGGGTTGATATTGCCCTTCCATGATAGCTTGATGAGTGGGTGTGTGTACATATAAATGTGCGCGGAGCCACTGGGAAATGGCACTTGTAATTTTTAATTGTATCATACATTTGTTAGTCCGTTTGCAGGAAGGTTTTGACGATTAAGTATTTATCACGTTTACGGGCTTTCTGTTATTCATCTGAGGAATAATTTTTCAATTCAAACTATTCTAATTTGAAATTATTGTTATCACAACATAAATACAAAATTATGTGAGATATTTTTACATTTTATATTTATTTAAATATTACTACAAAGTTTTATGGAAATCGAACTTAGCTGACGACATTTTACGGCCTCTGTGTCGCAGTGATGTAACCAGAGATCCAAGTTTCGAATCCCGGCAGGGGTGGAATTTTGTTTTATTTGCAGGATACATTGCTCCGCTTATCGGTCTTGCATGTACTATTTTTATCTTTGTAGTATATACCATATCGTTGCTTAGCACCTGCGACACAGGATTCTACAATCTTAGTGTAGGGCTATAATAGCTGCGTTTTATGAAAAAAATGTACATCTCCAAAAACCAGACCCTTCTTTCGGATGCGCATGAATCTTCGCTTCTATGTGTTAAGAAAGTCTATAAAAATTAATGCATCGCTCGCCTGGCTCCGGCTTCCTACGATCAGATTTTCCTTTCTCACTTCAGAATTACTTAAGAAACCAACCAGAGGCGCCTTTTTAGCCGGCAAGTCTCTATTGCTGTGGTAATTTATTACGTTTCAATGTATACGTTGATTCCATGATGGCGGAATAGGATTATCGTTCGATTGTCTTGTGGGGTGGCAGTTCGATCCCGGTGGGATAAAACTAATATTCAATTTACGAAAATGCATACATTCAACTAACGTTTCAAATTTTGCCTGATTTTTTTGATTTTGCTGTCATTTGGGTAGAACAAAATGTAGCTTTAAGCTTTTGTAGATTTTTTGGTAGACATCCTACAAAAAAAAAAAAACACATACATAAACACATCATTAACTCATGTCGTATATCCTTGAGAGGGGTTAGCAGAGGTTTTACACACCGCATTTCCAGTTGAGTCCCAGTGTGACAGGTTGCGGATCTGTCGCCACTATCCGAGCACAATGAAAAACATGGCAGCTACAACATACGGCAACGGAGACTCGAACCCTCGACCTGTCGGGTCGGTTAACTAAGGCACGTAACAAACTGAGCTACCACGTCCTCCAAAGCACAGGTTATTAAATATGTATTATACAAAATACCTAAACATGAAGAAAACACTTAAAGGATCTGGTTTTAGAATCGGTGTAGAACTTTATTCGTTACAAACATACAAAGGTTTCCTCTTTATTATATTAGTATAGATATATAAAACAAACAGGTTATTGTGACGACCTCGGTGGCGCAGTGGTGTAAACAGCCAACTGCTACGCTAGAGATTCCAGGTTCGAATATCGGCGGGGGTGGGACTTTGTATTATTTGCAAGACGCATTGTTTCGCTTACCGGTCTTGGATGTTGTATTCTTATTTATTTAGTATATACCATATCGTTGCTTAGCACCTGCGATACAAGTTCTTTCGATATTTAGTGCATGGCTGAGTCAATGTGTGTGTCGTGATGTGGTTATTATTGTTATGTATATTGAATTTACGAGTATATCAATGGTAAACTATTAATCACTACGTCACGAACAGTATAGAATAGTATATAGTTATTCTGTTTCACGAAAAACTTTCGATAAAGGTTGTGTTGTTGTGTCAGGCGTGTATTTGCACATTGTTTCAGCGTGCGCAACCTCGAGTTTGCTCAGTTAATAGGTTACACACACTAGAAAGATGTGCATGTACATCTCAGATCACAATTATAACCGAATCTTTATCGTGACATTTAATATCTGCTTCGAACTGCATCATAACATATAAAAGATACAGTAATTGTCATTTTTAGGGTTCCGTACTGAAATTTGTCAATGGAACCCCAGTAATCAGCCTCCGATATCCATCTGTATGTTAGCGGGATTTATCTCAAGAACCGTTCATTGGTAGAGAGTTTATATTTTACGGTTCTATAGCCGTTATATAAAAACAAAAAAAAAAACACAAAATTAAATTAAAAACCTAATAACAAAGTATTTTTTTTCGGAAATGTTTGTCTTGCTGTCTTTTGAATCGTTAGGCAAAATCTTCTCTGTTGGTTTCTGAACCCACATCCTTAGAGTCCATACTCGTTTTTGCAATTCAACGCCTAAACCAAAAAACAAGGGGACGAAAGTTCTCATAGACATTGTTCAAGTGAAGTCCTTTATTCATTGTTCTAATGTATGTGACGGATATCGAACTGGTGTCCTTGTTTTTGTTGTAACTTTCTCTGTAACTAAGTTTGTGCGTAAGAGTTTTCGCGCCATTAAGTTTCGAGACCTCTTTGCTATTGGCCTTTTTTTGTCATATTTTCCAACAATTCGACCTCTGTGGCGCAGAGGTGTAAACAGACGATTGCTAGAGGTTCTAGGTTCGAATCCCGATGGGGGCGGAACTTTGTGTTATTTGCAAGACGCATTGTTTCGCTTACCGGTCTTGGATGTAGTATTCTTATCTATGTAGTTTATACCATATCGTTGCTTAGCAACAGCGACACAAGTCCTTACGATACTTACTGCAGGGCTGAGTGTGTGATGTGGTTTATTATTATTATATTATTAATAATTTACTAGCAATTGCCCGAGACTTCGTCCGCGTAGAAGTCGAAAATGGTTCTAATAGGAGGTTTAATTACTTGATATTTATCGTTATATTTTGGAAAATATCTCACAATTTCTTTATATATTGTAGACTATGTGTTATTCTGATGTATAAGCTAAATTTTTATAATGTTTTATTAAATTACATTTAGTAGTTTTTGCGTGAAAAAGTAAAAAACAAACAATTCATTCATACATTCATATAAACTTTTATAATATAATTAAGTATTAAGTTTGAATTGATATCAGAAACTCTAATCTTTTGTCCCTTAGACTTTTGAAGAAATGAAATTTATTAGTCAACGAAATAAAATAATAATAATCCTTTAGTTCAGGCCTATTTGTCCATACATAATTAATACATTAATGATACAGATACAAATCATATTAGCATTACAATAATACAAACAAAAACATTTACACCTCAAATTCATTAACATTATGTCAAATAAAAAAAAATAGATAAGAAAAACAATTACATTAACATAATACACTTTCTTTAAAACCTTAGAGGTCATTAAAACTGGGTTTTTGGTATTGCCACAGCAAAATCAAATGATGCTGCCGTTCTAACACGTATCACCGTGTCACTCTCACTCGGAAGGGAATAGAAACCTATAGGGTACTTTGCGTTGACCTTGAATTATCATATTTTTAAGAAGCCTTGTCATAGTGTGTTAGTAAAGAAAATAATTCAAAAACCCTTAATTTGTAGTTACATCATAAAGAAAAAAAACATAAACTCAAGCCGTAATTAATCCTTCGAGAGGGGTTAGGTAGAGGTGTTACACACCGCATTTTGCAAGTTTATGTTGAGTCCAGTGTGACAGGTTGCAAATCTGTCGCCACTATCCGGGCACAATGAGGAACTTGGCAACTACAACGGTCGGCAACCCGAGACTCGTACCCTCGACTGGTCGTGTCGGGTCGGTCGGTTAACCAAGGCTCGTAACAAACTGAGCTACCACGAGACACAAAAAAAAAAGAGATTCGATGAAAGAAAGAAATCTTTCATCTGAAAGAACTATCGGTTCTGTAAAATACTATAAAAAGGACATTGTATAAGTCTGTTATGATATTTTTTTAATTTTCCTCTGTTTTCTTTTTCAAATTATTTTCATAACTCCAATTTCTTAAATTATATAGCCTTAATATATACTACTCAAAACAAAATAAGGGCCACGAGGTATCTTGTCTGTACCATGAAAATAATAAAACCAATATTTATTTTTTTGTCTCCATAACGAAAACTAATGTTGTTTTTACCGTGTAGACCAATAAACTTATTCCAATAATAATGATTAAAAAATTTATTTGCTTTTGAAAGAAAAAAACACATTTACGGTTAAAAATAAAAACAATGTAAAGTTACTGAAAACAAAAGAAAATACTCCATGCTCATCTTTTAGTAACGAGTATGCCCTCCTCGTTTCGCTACGCACTCCTGAAGCCTGGAGTGCATGCTCTCAATCAAATGCCTGACATTTTCCATTGGAATCTCTTCCCAGGCCCTTTTAACAGCGTTGATGAGTTGCTTTTGGTTGTGGATTTCCTGATCACCGTCTCTAACTCTTCGTTTCAACTGATCCCACATGTGCTCTATTGGATTTAAGTCCGGACTGTTAGCCGGCCACGGCTAGACTTGAATTTGAGACGCTTCCAGTACAAACCGAGTCGCTTGAGCCGTGTGAGCACGAGCATTGTCTTGCATCAAGATGAATCCAGGACCCGCTCGCTGGGCAAATGGGATCACATGTGGTCTGACAACTTCCTCAAAATACCGCTGAGCAGTAACAGTACCCTCATTTAAAATAGCGAGCTAAGTTTTGCCGTGTAAGCTTATCCCGCCCCAAATCATTACATTTGGACCACCAAAACGATCGACTTCATGGATGCAGGCATCTGAAAATCTCTCGCCGCGTCTTCTCCATACTCTAATACGCCGATCGTCATTAAAAAATTAACTTTGCATTCGTCTGTGAAGAGCACCATGCCCCATCGGTTTATGTCCCAGTCCAAATGTTGACGGGTAAATCTTAAACGATTTGCACGATGATTTCTGGTTAATGGAACACGGACAACTCGCCTTCTTGATGCCTGCTGGTCTTCATGCAATCGATTACGCATAGTTTGGTCACTGACACGAGTACCCGTTGTGAGCCGTAAACGATTTTGCAGCTTGCGGGCCGTCGTTGTGCGATCTCTGCGCGCACTTAATCGAATGTAAAGATCCTCTTGAGCTGTTGTAATGCGAACTCTGCCCGAACCAGGTCTTCTTCTAACACTGCCGGTCTCTTGGAAACGATTCCACAGATTTTGAATAGCTCTTCGAGAAAATCCCAATTGCAAACCCACAGATCGCTGCGAATGACCTTCTTCAATCATTGTAACGGCTCTGGTTGCTGTCAGCGAGTCCATATAACGCCTGCGTGCTTGTGGCATATTGCAAAAGATGTTTCTGACTCGAGAAATCAATGAACTCTGATAATTTCTAATAAACCAAGAAGCTAAGGAAAGCAAAACGACAAAGAAAATGGAATCAAAATTTTCAAAAATAATTTTAAATCAAATTTTATTTAAATTGTTGCCAGCATTAGATGAATACTACAATATTAAAAAGTTTAGGTATCAAAGAGTTTGTATACTCAATATTTTACTACTTTCAATATGTAAATGTTTAATAATTTACACCAAAATGACAAAATACCTCGTGGCCCTTATTTTGTTTTGAGTAGTATATATTGTACCTACTTCTTTATATTGTATCTAAAATAATTCGATGTAACCGTAAAAAATATCGTTTTAATACGCATTAAGCTTTGGGTACAAACCTCCGTGGTTTTTACAATGTCTCAATTATCTGCTGTTATTGTAATATCTTTTAAAACCTTAAAAGAATTTCGGGCACAGACATCACGACGAACAATAGTCGTTAAGTTAAATAAAAAAACTGGAGCATTTTCGAAAACGAGTTTTGATATATTTAAGTAAAATTTTCGAAAGATAAAACTCAAATCCCAACAACATATTATAAAAACTGGTATTATGAAATGTGTTAAGAAATATTTGATCCTGTACCGGGTAAAATACGCGCATAAAGATTATTACATATGAAGCGAAACCTTAGGGGTCAGATGGTCATTTATAAACCACACGATTAATTTTATAAATTCGAAAAAAACTGTCTCTCTGTCTGAACCGTTTTTATTTCAAAACTACTTAACCAATTTTGATGATAAAGAAATCGATGGAATATTGTTTTGGGAAAGCACAGGTTACTTTTTGCTGTTAAATTAAAACTCAAAGGGGGCGAAATAGGGGATGAAAGTTTGTATATGAAACCAATTATTTCTGCAGATGCTGGCAACAGCTTGTGAAAATTTTAAAATCTGGTCTGCCTAATTCAAAAACACGACAAGTTATAAAAGGACTGTTGAAATTTAAAAATTCATAAACTAAAATGGATATTTATGAGTACTTCCCGAGCTCTGAGGTACTCGGACTTCAGGGGTGGCAAACCTTTCTGGGTCATCCTAAGGCTCTCCGCCCACGAACGACTTTTTCTAGGATTGAAGGCAAAATTTCTTCATCGTCTTATTGACTGTTTTGTGCCAGACATACATCACAATTTCAAAAAATTACAGTAAAATAACGTTATCGTATTTGATTTATTTTTATTTTAGATATATCCATAACAGAGTTTGCAAAATTTAAAACTAATTAACATATTAGCTTTGAATTAATTTGTCATTTTAGCTTAAATACGACAATTTATTTACATAAACTTTGAATATATACATAAATTTTGTAATAGTAAAATTTGAAACTCTTAAAAGTTTCATAGGTTGGTTGTCGACTCCTGGCCGAGGTTTAGGTGGTACATAAGTAGTATGTATATAGAAGTATAGGATGTACCCGGTACATAATATAAGAGTCCCGACGGGTACCAAATCCCAGGCATATTCTTGCTGCACCACGGCCAAATAGAATTTTTGAAGGAACTATGTAGAGTTGCTGAAACACTTTACCTTTTGATTTGCTTTTATTATTATTGTCTTTTGTTGAGCTTGGTCAAATGTCACATAATATACGCATCATCATGTTTAAAAGTGCTGTAAATTGTAGTGTTGTTTTAAATCACTCAAATTACTTATATGCTATGATAGTTGTTTTACTGATGCCAATTGAAAATCTAAAAACTTGATACCTGTCATTATGTCTAACTTTCGGGATGGATTTTGTTTCAATTTTAGTTTTTTTTTTTGTATTTTTCATAAATCAAGGCAGATTAGTTATAGTATGATTTGAAATATATCCTATTCTTTAGTAAAAGTCCCATCAAAATCGGTCCACCCGTTTCGGAAATTACCCGAAACAAATAGAAAGACAAAAATGAAAAAAAATGCTATCTATCATTGGTAGCGTGATTAATTTCATATGCATTGAGTGAAAAGCTGTTATTTTGACATTGCAAACAGACACTCCATCTATCTCTTTAGTTACGCATGGTGCTTTCATTAGATTTTATAATATTGAGGCCATCTAAAGTTTAGACATAGACAAATCTGTCATCCTTTCAGCTCAGCCAGCCTTAGACCAGTAAAAAGTAGAAGCTGCAAAATAACAACTCAATATAATTCCCTTAGGCTGCACAAAACTGCATGCGCCTTACGCCATCAGATTTACGACGCTCGCTGACTCTACCCATCGCCGTAAATATACAAACTATTTATTAAATCATGTAACAACTCCATTCAAACGAAAACACTGCACTTCATATATCGTATTTCATATGCACTTGTACGGTACACTTGGGTGTGTTTTGTAAATATACTAAAATAACAGCTTTATTTCTCTGTACAAGAGTAGAAGGGAGGGAATTAGTCAGGGAGGGGAGTAGGGTATGTAGAGGTGTTACAAACCGCATTTCGCATGTTCATGTTGAACTCCAGTGTGACAGGTTGCGAATGTGTTGCCACTATCTCGGCGCAATCAGGAACTTGATAGCTACAATGTACGGCAACCCGAGACTCGAACGTTCGACCTGTCGGGTCGGGTCGGTCGGTTAACCTAGGAACGTAACAGACTCAGCTACACATTAGTACTAAATTTTGAAGTTTGTTAAGTGGACTTTTTCCATCACGGTTACCAACTTAGGGGTTTTCTCCTCAAGTTTAGGGAAATTTCTAGTGGTTAGGGGAATTTTCTGCGGTTACAAGGTCGTCAATTTTTATTAGTTTTTCTGGTGATGACCAAATTTAACTTCTAGGAATTCAGTTTTCAAGAAAAGCTCACCGGCTTTGGGATGGAGTATTTCCATCAGGTGTACAGTCTGCTTGTTTCCTCGTAATGTTGTATAAAAAAGAGTTTTTTCTTTCATATTTTTGGAATACTTAATTATTGAAAAGAAAGTCATGACATAAATAACATTAACATAGTAAAATTGACATTGAAAAATATTTCAATTGACAAGGCATACTACTCTTTAAGGGAATTCTACAATGACAAAGCTTTATAATTTATAACGTAACGTAACTTAATGATTTGCTCACATATAAATATAATTATTTAAAGATTTAATCGTAATTTATTATTAATACTAATTATAGAGCAAAATGTAGAGAAACATTGTATTACAATAAGATCTGTAAGGACCTACATTTATCAAATAAATTATTTGAATTTGATTTAAGAATTTCTGAAATTTGAAGTAAACGACTAAAGTCTTTTAAGTGATGATTGGTAGTAGCGGAGAGCACAGCAAAGACCAATCATTAATATATTATTGTTATCTACTAACCTTCAAATTCCTTTATTGTTTAATTTGGTTACATGCTGCAGATTATGGCAAGATAAGAAAGAAAAAAAAAAAGAATTACATACAATCAAAATAGAAGACAAAAAATTAGCAATAAAATGTTTAAAAAAGCCAATATCAAATAATAAAAATAATCAATTACCTATACTAATTCGGTATATATGTACAAACTGGCATTCGATGATGACGAAAGCAGTTGTCATTTAAAAATAACCTTACTCGGATATGAATGTAGTCTTTTATCGTCCGAATTTTTATTATTTATTATTATTTTATTTATTTCAGGAAACAAATCGTTACAATAAAAACATATATTAAAATATTTAAGTATAAATAAAACATGAACAGTTTCCACTGCTTGAATTTAATATATGAAACGAAATTAGCAATTTTAAAATTAATTTAAGTGAAGTTTAAGTGGGCAAATAACATATTTTATTAATGCAAGCCAACAGTACATGCATCTCACTCATACAAATATATTTACTTGTCATAGGGCATACACACATACCAATTATAGGCAAGCACAACATTTACAACAATAACATAAACTAATCAGATGACATATTAATAATACGACAAAAACAAATTAACAACAATAATTACCACTTGTTTTATCTGAATAAAAAGATACAAAACTAAATAAACAAATAATTATTGTGGAATTTAAAAATAACGTTTACGGTTCGAACATAGAACATATCCTCGATTTAAATAATTGCTCAGAACATGGAAAAATATACCAAGTCAGGTCATAAATTCTGTCACATGTTTAATATAAAATAATTGAAACATGTTTATTCATTATGTAACCATTTATATACCAACACGCCTTTTCCTCCAAGTGTTGGCATATCTTGTAATCTAACGGATTCAAATCTGGACTGGAGGAGGGCCAGTCTTCGTGCCGGATGAAGTAGCTTTCACGCGCCGCCAGCCAGTCATGTGTGCTCTTCGCTCTATTAGCTGACGCCGAATCTTGTTGGAATACCCAGTGCCTGTTATTGAACATGGTATGAGAAACAGGTTCCACAAGGTTCGTCAGGACTGTATTTTGATACACAAATGCATTCTATTTTACACCTTTCTCACAAAAATGTACCTCTGTTAAGCCGCAATAAGAAACTCCCAACCATACCATGAGCGAGGATGAAAAATGACCTCGTTGGACACGCGGAATACGGTTGCTCGCTTCTTCACTACAGTGTACGTACACCTTATCATTTTGTTTGTTGTAGCTCTCTTCTACGGTAAAAATTTTTTCATCCGAAAAAAGAATTTCCCGATATTTTTTTCCCGCGTACCGCTTCAACAAAGCGCGGCATCTCTTCAGTCTCAGGTCCATTAGAGGAGCATTCAAAAGATGTCCTGTTTTTCTTCGATATGCCCAAAGCCTAAGTCTTCATTTAACACTCTTTTCACTGTGGTTCTGCTCAACTCCATCTGAAGGGCCAACAGTTTCTGCTTACGTTTGTGACTTCTTTGAATTCGCCCTTCACAGCTTTTATCACTGCTAGAGTCCTAACAGACCGAGGGCGACCACTTCTTGACCTGTCATCTACACTAGAGTCTTCATTGTATCGTTTGATGGTATAAACGAATCTTTTGGTTATATTCAAATTTTTGACATTTGACATTTGACAAATTTTTGACATTTGGCAAAAATTTGAATTGGCGCGTAACCGCAACGATGCAATGCAATAACTGCAACACGGTCTTCTTTAAGCGTCCACTCCATATTAAAAAATGAGTAAAATTCTAAAAAGTAAACATTTTTATTTTCATGAACAATTCGAGATTTGAATTCAATAAACTTTTTTGTGGCCAGCATTCTAAAAGAAAAGTTTTTACTGTGTGACAATACTTATGACCTGACTGTATAATTATATTATAATAATTAAAATCGTTAATTTGTTACCATCCTTATTTTGACGGCCTCGGTGGCGCCGTGGTGTAAACAGCCGACTGCTACGCTAGAGGTTTCAGGTTCAAATCCCGGCAGGGCGAGACTTTGTGTTATTTGAAAGACGCGTTGTTTCGCTTACCGGTCTTGGATGTTGTATTGTTATGTTTGTAGTCTATACCATATCGTTTCTTAGTTCCTGTGACACAAGTTCTTTCGATACTTACTACAGGGCTGAGTCAATGTGTGTGTCGTGATGTGGTTATTATTATTATTATTAGTATCTTCATCAGAGCCATAACAATAGTGTTGGGTTGTAAATGTTTGACAGTGACCACATTTTTTTCGGTCTTAGCTATTCGATCTAGCGAAACATATTTTTGTAATATTTTAAAAGAAAATTATCAAAACTAAATTGAAAATAGTAGTTCTGAAACGTTTATAAATTATATTCTCCTGGGTTGAAGAGGGAGCTTGTCGTAAATAATTTATCACAAATTTCTCAAGAAAATATGAGTAAAATTATTCCAGCTAAGTTAGATACAGAACTCATCTCACATAGACGGTTCGGTTATGGTTGTAACTAGATCTGTACATGCACAGTGCTCTTGTGTGCGTGAGGTCGTTACTGAGTGAACTTGAGTTTGCGCACACAGAGATAATGTTCACTTACGCGCCTGTCAAAACTAACACAACCTTATTACAACGGCCTCCGTGAGATGAAATATCTTCGCCTGCTAAAAAGGTGCAGTAGAAAACTATGTTAGTGTGAGTTTTTTTTCAAAACCTCGTCAATGTAAAAAAACAAAAAGTTTTAACCTCTATATCGCAAAAAGGTTCATCGTTTTAGAAAAAAGGTTTAATTAAATAAATATCCAGATAAAGATTATTAATTTAGGAGTTACTTGGCGGGAACGGGTTTCAGTTAGAATTTTCTTAGTTTATTGTCATTTCTTATATACGAGTATCAGCAGAATTTAATGTGTAAAATGCTAGTGTTTTAACCAGTAAATATCTGTAGTGCTGTACAAGTGTGGAGAAAGTGAAATAAGACGATTTGGCTGCGCTTTTCGTCATCTCACAAGTATCTCCTTAGAGCCTATATTAACCGTACTAGCATGTTACTGTAGGCAGATTCATCATTTTCATTGTTCATCTTATCTTCATCTCATTTATCATCTTCAAGAATGAAGAAATTATAATAACTGATGATTAGGCAGTATGGTACTAAAACCAATGCATACGGCCTAATCGTCAGTAATTATAATTTATTTATTCTTGAAGATGATAAGATGATAAATGAGATGAAGATGATAAGGGGAACAATGAAAATGATGAATCTGCCTACAGTAACAAGCTAGTACTGTAGGCTCTAAGGAGTTACTTGGGAGATGACAAAAAGCGCAGCCAAATCGTCTTGTTTCACTTTCTCCACACTTGTACAGCACTACAGATATTTACTGGTTAACACACTAGCATTTTACACATTAAATTCTGCTGATATATAAAAAAGACAATAAAATAAGAAAATTAGAACTGACGCTTCCCGTTCCCGTCAAGTAACTCCAAAATATCGTATTTTAAATATAATGACAATGCGTAGGTATATCTTCCTTGTCACTCTGACATCACAGTTCTGACCATGAAGCATAAACACAATCAAGATGGCTGCATGCCGGTCGTTTGGACAAGTACAAACTTATAATAGGTAACCTTTGCCCGCAAGTTCATTATCTTTGAAATTAATTAATTTTTGGTATCAAAATCTAAAACAGAAGATTCAAAGATACCTCTTTGTAATATTAGTGATGATACTAAAATTTATAAGGTCTTAAAAAATAAATTATACATACCCCCCTATCTTGATAACCCCTTAACTCATTTGGCTGATGTTTGAATTTAAAATTATTATTTTTGCCTCATATCGCCTCCCAAATTACATGACGATCCGATGAACCGTACTCGAGTTATCGTCGGACAAACGTTAATACATACATACATACAAACGACGGATTGCTCCAGTACAATCGTTTCTGTTACTCGTTCAAAAATAACGCCATGCGAAGCGTTTTACAATTTCTCAATTCAGCCACGGAACGCTATATTTATCATAATGCAAATTGAGTTAGCTATTTGTAATTAGGTCAACATTTTTCCTGCTACTTTAAATTAACTTTACTAAGACTAGTTTACTTGCCCCGGCTTCACTCAGATGTATAAGAAAATAATAATTATGATTATTATTAGGTTTCTATATTCATATTGTGAAGTAAGGTAAGTTTGTTTTAAAAGGTAACTAAAGGCTAATCCGATTATAAAAAACTTTCACGAAATTTTCACACTTATATTCGGCATAAAATAATAATAATACTTTAATAATAGTAATGTATTTATAATAATATAATTGTGATAAAAATGGATTCTAAAATGGTTTCGACCTAAGAGAAAATTTCGACAGCAGTGCTACCCTTATGTTTTTACTACTTACACTACTAATCTAATACTAATCAAATACTACTAACTAAAACAATGTGTTTTTTTTCTAAAAAGCATTAGATTTAGATATAAATAAAGAGGTTAAGATAGGAGTCGTTTCTAAGTAGGTATTCTAGACTGAGTTTCAACGTAATTTAAACTTTGTTCTCGAGACTATCTAAGAAGGCATCTAAATTCAGCATCCCAGTCTTTACTGGTTTGCAGAGAGCAGCGGCGTTTGTACCGCACTAACGTTTTATTTAAAGTATTTAGGAAACTTCAAGGCCAGTCTATCATATTTATATTTGTATTGTTCTAATATTAAAAATATTACAAATAAAACAAACCTTAAAAGGCAGAGTTATCTCAAAATAAAAAAAAGTACGGATTAGCAATAATCATAACATGAGCATTAAATACTAACACACACACATACCATGCATGTTTTTTTTTAATTCACACAATATTTAAAGAAAAAAAGAAACACTCATTCGTCATCACAAAAAAACTTTACATTATTAACAATACATTACATTTTACATTTGTTTGTTTTTTACACATTCTTGTTCACTAGATAAATCTCACTGATTTAATGAGTTTGACTTATAAAAACACAAACATCTTGTGAAAATATGCAAAGGAATACAAGAATATATTTTTAAGACACTGGAACAAACATTTGTTCAACACACAAGTGTTACTACGTCATTTGCTACGAAGTTCGTAGTATTGGAGACTACGATGCGCGTAGTAAGTTAACATATCTATCTACAGTAAGTAATATGATTGATTTTATATACTAGGCTTTACCTATGACTTTATCTAAGCAGAATTTTTATTTGTGTACTATCACACCCTGAAAGTATATTACAAAAAATATAGGAAAAGAATTAAAAAACGGGTTCGTACTGTCGTATTTTACTTAATACGCGAGAACTATTAAATTTAACCATTATAATGTTAATATATATAATGTAATAAAGATAAACTGACCGGCTTTCCGTAAGTGAACTAAGTTTTAGTTTCACAATCACAATATTTAGGAATTCAGAATCATAAAATTTCATAATTTATTATCAGGATTTTGTGAAAGTAAATAAAGTTATTGACATTTAGCTTTTGTATACTTACAATGTAACAATAAGTTTTTATACTACAGTACATATGTCTATGTATACTTAGATCTTTAAAACTATGCAACGGATTTTGATGGGGGTTTTTAATAGATACAGTGATTCAAGAAGAAGGTTTACATGTATAAATACATGCATAACATAAGTGCCAAGCAGACGCGGGTTGATAGTGTTGTATAAGAAGCCGCTGTTCTCTTAGATGACGTCAGCAAATCTTGTCTATCCTTGTTATATGAATAAAACGAAACATTCTTTTCAAATGGAATTGCTTGTATAATAATAACAACGAAATAATGTAAATGCGTCTGTATCTATATACAAAATAAATGTATGTCAATTTGTTTCTACGGAATAGGTCTTGGATTAGGGAGTGTAGCCTCTGGCATGACGAACGGTCAGTCATGTTAAATTCGATTCATGTTTCTGCATGTAGCCCTATTTATTACCTAGATCTTGTGAAAACGAAGGGAAACTTCCGTGCCTTTAAAAAGTTTTGCCACCAATATTACTGGTGTAAGATTTAGGTTAGTATCTAATTAATCCCCTGTTAGTTAGTGGCATTCCGTGGTGTTGTTGACGGTCAGGCGTCCTGACTGTCTCTCTCCTTAGTTTTTGGCCTCTGGGCCATTTCGATTGCTATCTCCGCTTTGCTGGGAGGGAAGTCTAAAACCGTTTTCTTACTACCTCCTATTTCTTCTGATTAAGTTCGTTGCGGGTCCCGCGACAACTGGTAGGGTGTCCGGACACAGCCTGTGCGTCAATTCACAGCTGCATTATTAGTTGATTATTCGATCAGAGGACGCCACTGTTGATCCTGGTGAACAGCAGTTGCAGTGGTGGGACAGAGTGGCGGGTGTGCCCCGAAAAAAAAGTCTTGGATTTATTGAATTTGTCTCAAATATGTTAATATTTGTTGAGGACGTGGTAGTTCAGTTTGTTACGTGCCTTGTTTAACTGACCGACCCGACCCGATAGGTCGAGTGTTTGAGTCTCGGGTTGCCGTAAGTTTCTCATTGTGGCGATAGATTCGTAACCTGTCACACTGGGACTCAACATAACCATGTGAAATGCGGTGTTTTACACCTCTGCCTACCCCTCTCCTCTTGAGGGATTAATAACGGCGTGAGTGTTAAGTGTATTACGGCGTTATGTGTGTTTATGCTATAGTTCATTCCGCAGCCTGAGTGTTAGCCCACGAAACTTTTTTGAAAGCTAACGGTCCGTGACCCCTTTTGTTTCAAGGTGTAAGAATGAACTTACTGACGATGGCGAGCGTCGATGCTTAGTTTATGTTGTGTGTCTCAAATATTTCTTCTACGTCGCCTCATCGTCGCATCAGCGTCGTATTTGCCTTGCTTTCGAGGTAAAGCGAAACGATATCATAACAATGCTAATAAGTATGCGTTGCAGTACAAAATTTCATGAAACAAGGAATACCGAACGTTTTGACGAATTAAAAGGCACAGTCAAAATGGTGTTTATTTAAAACACACTATTTTTTACCACCAGCGTTACCATCAAATAGTTTTGTAACTAAAATTTTTATTAATTTTACACCACTGCGGTGGCGAACAAGCATACGGCCCGCCTGATGGTAAGCAGTCACCGTAGCCTATGAACGTTTGCAATACCGGGGTATCACGCTCACCCTCGATGGTTATTCGACAGGAACTTGCTTAGCGGGAACGGGAGGTGTCATTTTTAATTCTTGTTTTATGATCCTCTCTTGTATTTCAGTAGAATTAAATATTTCCCCATGCCTGAAGTGCTGTAAAAGTGTGGAGGAAGTGAAATACGACGATTTGCTGCGTCTTTCATCGTCTCTTCTTAGAGTCTACAGTAACCATTTACTAGCATGTTAATGCAACTGGAATCTTCAAATAAGTAATCATCTTCATCCATTCATTATTTATCTCATCATTACATAATTAATCAACAAGATTTGAAACGATTTTACTTGACACTGGCAAAAAAGTTGCCATCAGAAGAAAAAAACATTCTGCCAAGAAACCTCCCTAAATATTGTTGAAGGAGGGAAACATACTTAAACATATCTTTTTTTATTCACCGTCAAACAACACAAGTCAAAAGCTGAAGCAGTAGTGATGGGAAGATCGAAGTCAACGTTCTACCATGTGACCTACTTCCAAAGAGATTCCATAACTTTTTTTCATGTCATGGGCATACAAGCAAACGGTTCACCTGATGGAAAGTGATACCGCCTTATGACACGACGATGCCCCTGATGTGTATGACAGAGTAGTGAATAATTCTCTGAACAAAATATTTCATTTATTTATTTATTTGGATTACCAACGAATAATATGCATGCATGCAATACAACTTAGAGACTAATAACATTCCCTGTGTTTATCCAATTAAAGGTAAACACAGCTTACATAAAATAAAATCTAACAAAACACAAATTAGTTGAATATATTAAAACAATATTAAATTAAATTGGACCATTTTACAATTAAATAGTTACATCATAAAAATTTCAAAAGTCAGAAACATTTATGAAATAGTAGGTGTCAGAATATTTTTTAAATCAAAATGAGGAATTGCAAAAATAGTTAATTAACTTATATGAAAAACTAAATATGCTATCGTTAAATAAGTCGATGTCTATGCGAATTGAATGAAAGCTTTGTCTTTGTATGAAGGCTAGAGAAAAGCTTATACGTATGTATGTATGTATATACTCGTATATAAATGTACAAACTGACGGTTCTATTTTCGGAGACGGACGTTGTTTGGACAAACTCCAATTTATTCACATAAAGTCATAACTGTTTGATATCACAGTTTTCTATGTGCTGTAGTACATAGCCTCGTGCCAAATGACTCACCAGTATTTATTGTTTAGTTTTAGCGTTTATGTACTTTTTTTATTTCACTATAAGTTTTTCGAGAGAATTCTAATTAGGTGAAATGTCTGCTGGATAACCCATAACGTTTTTTATCATAATCTAAGACATGCTATTTACATCTTTTATTTTTATTTTTACGGCTTCCGTGGCGTAGTAGCCTAAGGAGTTGGTTGGGATACGTGAGGTCTCGGGTTCGAATCCCGGCTTGGGATTTTTGTACAATTAATAAAATTATTCTGGTGTACATAGACAATATAAGACTGAAATCCTAGTATCTACTAGTATGTTTATCTTCGCTTAGTATTTGATACTCGAATAATTTGTGTATTATTATATAGTATGTAATAACATATCACATGAGTATATAAGTAACTTGATATATAGAGTGGAATACAAGCTATTACAGGGCATGTGGCCATTGTCTTGTGATTTACTAATTATAGCAACTGGCGTTAAACTAATCATGATTAAGACTGTGGTCACAATGAAGCTTCATAAATAAAATTTAGTAGGCATCTACAGTAAATAACCAAAAAAAATTATTACTTGTCTTTTTCATACTTGCTATAAAAGTAGAAAAAAAAACATATCCAGTGATATGGAAAAAGACAAAATTCTACCTAGATTCTACTTGTCCAATATTTAAAATGGGAAAAATTTACAAGATTCTACAAGCGGTGAAAAGTATAGATTTTTTAGTAATTTTATTAGTTCTTGCTGCATACCTAACTAAACATAAACTAAAAACGGAATCCTCCTTTTTGGCTTCGCCGTAGTCGGATAAACTTTGAATATTGACTGAAAATGATAGCCTCATGAAGTAATTAGATGAGCTCAACATTTCTTAATTAGTTTCCTAAATAACTCAAATTTAAATCCATTTATCTCGTGCACAATAATTTAGGTACACACTGCAGATGCTGTGGCAAAATTCCTAGACTGTTAGTATTAGTGGCTAAGTATAAAAATGTTCATATACAAAATTTCAAAATCTGGGTTTTCTTGCCGGTGTCTTCCCCAACATAAATTTTCCAAACCGGTGGTCGAGTCAAGAAAAAAAAATCATTTGACGATTCTAAGAACCTTTTTCTTAAGTTATCGGGATAAAGTTATTTTGATTTTTTGTTTTAGATAAGACAGGTATGTTTAGCCAATAAGCATACGAAAGTCATTACAAATGAAAACCAAAACAATTGGCAATAAAATTATAGGAAAAATAAAATATGTACATTTACAATAACTACTGAAAGAAACATTGAAAAACTTGTTTCTTTGAAGACGTTAAAATCTAAATTAACAAATAGGCTAATCTGGCACACAAGAATTAATAATAGCGAGCTATTTATTACAGGCGTGCCAGTATTGAACGCTGTCCACAATGTCTTGTCCCTGTACCGGCATCATCGTGGACATGGCTTTGTGATCACAAAAACAATACCTACAAATGAACACACTGCGAAATTTTCAACTCTCTATTACGGTATGAGATAAGGCTTTATGCCAAGTGCTTGTAAGCGATGCTTGTAGGTAGCATACTAGTTACTATAGGATCAAGCTTCGTCACGCCAGTGACGTGTTAAAATTAAATAGTCCCCTGGCCACTTCGAAAAGAATTAATCAAACAACTTGCGATCGCCTGGCATGTACTGGAACGTGAGCTACCTACCAGAATCTGGCATGCTTTTGTGTTAGTTATACTCATGTGTCTACTGAGATTCAGGACAGCGGAGGTTTAGTAATAGAGAACTATTAACCAGTTTTCCGATTCATTCAAATCCAAATCATTAAATCCCGGAAAAAAAAAGAAGTTAAAAGACATATTGACAGATGAATAGTTCGGATTACCGACAAGTTAATAAAAGCAAGAGTGCGGGCAAATAGTACAGGCTCTTGAATCGTCTGCTGTCCACAATGTCTAGTGCCTGTACCCGTTGTCATTGTGGATGCGGCTTTATGGCATGTAATCACGCACACAATGCCTGCGACAGACGTCCGACCAGTATGCACGCGTCTTTATATTCCAACACAAAGAACCCTCCTCGGTTTTGTGTACATACTCCTTTATGTAGTTTCTTTATTAAAAAATCTAAGTGCAAGATTCTATAATGATGTGCATTTTTTTCGCTTGGATTTCTTTTTAAATAAAGCCTATCAAATTATAGCACGATACTCGGTATTGCGTTCCAATATATCACGATATCACGATACTTATTTAATATCACGATATCAAACGGTATTGTCAGAAAAAAAATGCATGTCTAATAAGAAAGGCAAAACATGAGCACTATGTATTTAAATTTGTAAAAATCTGTACATACCATGTTTTTGAGCAAATAAATGATTAATTGATATTCCAAAAAATAACATTGAAACAAAATGTAACTTAATTTCATATTAGTGTTGTATTCATATTATGTGTAATGTGCCGAATCGGAGGTGATAATAAAATTTCGCGTGTATAAAATTAAATAATGTTTAATGTGACAAAAAGCATACTAATTATCCTTAAACATTCATTTACTGATTTGATTTTTAGTACTGCAGTATTTTACACTACCTCTAGTGTAGCAGTGTAGTGACACTGTATATATAGTATATACCATATCGTTGCTTAGCACCTGCGATACAAGTTCTTACGATACTTACTGCAGGGCTGAGTCAATGTGTGTGTTGTGATGTGGTTATTATTATTATTTTTTTAATTATCCTTAAACATTCTTTAATCATTTAATGATTTCATTTTTAGTACTGCAGTGTTGTGTCCACCATCTATTTTATTTCTACCATGAAGCAGTTTGCTGCGTTTCGGTTCGATGGATTGGAGGGGTATAACACACCTCTACATGGGAAACGCATTGGCGGTGCTCTTGGCGTTCCAGACATCAATGGCATCATCGTGTCAACAGGCGGAGGAATCACTTTCCATCAGGTGAACTGACTGCTTGTTTAACTATGACGGCGTTTAAAAAGTAATATGTGGCCTGTTGACAAGGACATTCCTTTGATGTCTGGAACGCCAAGAGCACTGCCAATGCGTTACCCTTGCAGAGGCAAAGATGCCTACATTTGTTGATACTTGTATAGTTTCTGCTTCCACGTTTATATTTAATGTTATTAATTATTTGAACATTGGTAATTTTATAACTTAACAAAAGAGGTTCGTGCTGCGGGCACAGTAAGTCAATTTTCAGATGTTAGCTAAAGCAACAGTTTATGTCACTGGATATAATAATAAATAAACCACATCACGACACACAAATTGACTCAGCCCTGCAGTGAGTATCGTAAGAACTTGTATCGCAGGTGCTAAACAACGATGTAGTGGCATAAACTACGTAGATAAGAATACTGCATCCAAGACCGGTAAGCGAAACAATGCGTCTTGCAAATAACACAAAGTTCCACCCACGCCAGGATTCGAACCCAGAACTACTAGTCGGCTGTTTACACCACTGCGCCACAGAGGTCGTCTAGGTTATATCAAAGGTTCTGAGACTCCATCTCACGAAGAACGATTGATTAAAGTGGTGTTAGGTCTTTCAGGCGTGTACATACACATTGCTTCAGTGTGTGACCTCGAGATTGCTCAGTAGAAGTTACGCACAAATTACAACCACAGCCGAACCGTCTTTGTGAGATGAAATGACTATGGCGCAGGTTCATATTAATTAATGTCTGCAATATGAACATAATATTGAAGGATTGAAATGGATACGGACAATGAACGGAGGACAATATGTTACGCATTGAAAGTATAGATTCTATACCGATTAAAAAGAGATTATTACTTTTAAATTGAAATCGAATACTTTTATATTAATAATATTCTAGGTCTTAAATTAATCCACAGAACAAATGATTTGGTATATAGAAGAAAGGAAAATGTATTTATATACAAAACCAAGATAGACTTGGTCATCGACTTAAATTTTAAAGATTAAAGATTGGTTTATAGAACTTAAAGTTATAGAAAAATTATTTTTACAATTAGAAAACTGTATTTTATTTCCAAATTGTTGTAATTATTTTGAAAAAAGCAACTACGGAGGTTTCTTGCCGGATTCTTCCCCGTAGAAATAGCGTTTCGAACCGGTGGTAGTATAAAAAGATGACGATTTAAAAGAACTTATTTTAAGTCTATTTGAATAAAAAATATTTTGACTTTGACTTTATCTTAAGATTTTTTGGATTGATATCGCTACAAAGTATGTTACTTTAAATGCCAGTTATAAATATAATATTTTGAAGGAATATTTAGCTTTAAATTGGATTATCATCCTGAGATTTTACTCTGATATAAATAATATATCGGTAGTTAGTTGTTCTTGCGAATTTGTTTGCAAACATAGACTCTAATGTGCTTCGTTTACGATTTTCTATAACCTAATAGAGCGTCTCTTGTAGGGCAATCTACCTCGCCTACATATCAGCGAGACTGCCCAAGGGCATCACTGGAGTCTACGTAGATCTCTGCATGGACGTAGGAACTAGAGACTAGACTTAGGCTTGTCTCCGAGTTGTCTAGCTGTATTAGTCTATCGTGGACGAGATGCTTTATTTCTGTAATAAATTTCTATTACTAATTTGCGTGCTGTATACTTTATTTGCGTTTCACTATCCATCACGTCCATACAATAAAGCTACAGTTAAGTCTACATAAGAAATATAGATACAGTTAAAATCAGATAAAACGACATTGACGACCATATTAACATGGACGCTATTTCCAATATTAGTCATAGGCGTTATTTTTGCTTTTTGAATTATAATAACCGAAATTTCGTTACAACAGGTTTTTATTTTTCAAAAAAGTACCATCAAAATGCATTATTTCAGAAGTAATTAAAGATATTAAAACTCTTTATAAATCTCTGGAGAAAGGAGGAGGTCTGTTCCGAAGTTTCTTGCAGCACAGGACAAAAGACCGTATAAACCTTTGAGGATCCGCCATTGCCTTGGACTAATTGCATTGAATTAAATTGGATTGTCCAAGACAGTTGTCTGGCCTTATTACCATGGTAACATAATTAATTCACTTATAGCTGTACTGTTAGACGAAGGAACGCGAACATTTTTGGTAAATTATTTTTTAAAATTTGACTATGTAACTTTTTTAATTGTAACATAGTCCACTTTCATTCAATTTTGTTTTAATTGTGTGCAAATAAGACAACTAGAATTTGTGTTTTGTTAAATTATATTTATGTAAGCTGTGGTTACTTATAATTGGATAAACACCGGGAATGATATTAGTCTATAAGTTGTATTGCATGCATGTGTATTATTAATTGGTAATCCAAATAAATAAACGAAATAAAATGAAACATAATAATAACACCATAATAAATATTGAGATCAAATATTTGATTGTTTGTTTGTATTGAATAGGCTCCGAAACTACTGGATCGATTTGAAAAATTCTTTCACCATTAGAATCCTATATTATCCCAAAACAAAAGTTAAATAACGTGAGAAGCCGGGATGGGCCGCTGTTATTAATAATAATATCCACATCACGACACACATATAGACTCAGCCCTGCACTAAGATATAATCTTGTATCGCAGGCGCTAAGCAACTATATGGCATAAACTATATAGGTACCGCTATGTAACGATATGGTATAAACTACACACATGTATAAGGTACTGCGTCCAAGACCGGTAAACTTAATAATGCGTCTTGCAAATCACACAATGTTCCGCCCCCACTGGGATTCGAACCAAGAAAAAAAACGTAACAATGTCCGCAAAAGCGTAACATCAACATTAAAATCAACGTTTTATGCGATGAAATACAAAATTGTTGCTCCACTAGAAAGAACAGACACTTATGAACGCGGGCTTTACTCTTCTAATAGTAGGTACCATTTAATAGGGAAGGGACTGGGGAAGGTGATAGCTTACCCTACACTGTCACAGGGGAGGGTGAAGGTTTGCAAACAACAAAGCCGGTATGTGCCTCACATAACTACTGTTTACTCTCATGCAAGCCAGGTATCTTGGTAAAGATTTCCCCTTTGAAAAAAATATTCTTTTTCTTGTTTTTTTGCAGATTCAATTCATTACTGGGTCCGTGACAGCCGGTTGTATGTCCATGTACGTAGCCTTCTCTTCACTGTACAGCTGCATTTAATGTTACAAAGAACGCCACTGTTGATCCCGGCTAACAGGAGTTGCAGTGGTGAGAGAGTATATCCTTCAACAAGGGACTTTCGTGAGGTAGAACACGATGTCTTCACTCAGCACAATAGTTGTACTTTGGACGTGAAGTCTTGCGTCCAAAATACTAAAGTCTGATTTAATAGAATAGTTACTAACAAAGTTATTCGTTTCAAACTATATTAATATAAATCCAAGTTTAGGAGTCTACACTTAAAGGGCTGTGGTTTTGTATATTATTAGTTCAGGGACCTCGATTTTGTCTTTGAAATATATATTGAAGACCTCTGAGAAGAAAAAATTTTGTACATTAATTTCCATTGATGGATCTGTCAAAAAGTCATCTAATTTATGGTAGCACTTATCAATAAGCAGTTCCCGAAGCTTAAATTTGAATTGATTTATTGATAGACTTTTCAGTTCATTAGGCAATTTATTATACATTTTAGGGGCCATGTTAATTAAACTTTTTTTCTTCAGTGCGGTATTGCAATGTGTGATATTTAAGTCAATTCTTATCCCAGCTTTGAGTGATATTTTGTGGGACTATACAATGTTGGTTTTTTTTCGGACAAAATTAGCCACTTCATATACATACATGCCGGTCAACGTAAGCAGTCCTAGAGAACGAAAATTTGGTTCACAGCTTTCATCCATTTTAAGTCTGCATATAGCTCTTATGCATCTGTTTTGTTACCTAAAGCAACGTATTGTATTGTATTGCTTCGCTTACCATTCTTACATATGTAGTTTGTACCATATCATTGCTTGGCACCTGTGACACAAGATTTTTTAATCTTTCTGTAGGAGTAAGTAAGTGTGTGTGTCGTGATGTAGTTGTAATTACATACTAGCGTCCCGCCCTGACTTCCCACGGATATTATGCATGCATTATATACATATGAACCTTCCTCTTGAATCACTCCGTCTATTCAAATACCCGCATACATTCAGACAGACAGCGGGAAGCGACATTCTTTTATTTTATTGAAAAGCCTAAATAGGTACTAAGCTACTTAGCATTACTTCTTTATATTATTAGTAAACTTGTTTTTAAAGTACTTTTTTGAACTACAATATAGGGGGGAGGGTTAAAAAAGGGCTTGGGTTAACAGCTCATATTTATTAAATTCCTATATCGCCGATTCCTGAATACAAAAAAAAAAAATCTTCTTAATATAATAAGGTCATATGTACCAAAGATCTCATGAGTAAAACATTTGAATATGAATATTTTAAATAGTTAAAGAGTGAATAGGTTTCTCCTAGGCAGGCATGATCCACCTTAGACCTCATCGACGCTGAACATCAGGCGGGTTTGGGGTCAAATGCCTGCCTGGTCATGAATATTTTTTTTAATTTTAACGTTTTTAAACAAAAGGGTAGTTTATATTTAATTTAACGAATGACTTGTGATTAATTAACAAGCTATTGTAGGCTAGTGAGACGAAACATAGGTATCTCATGTAATCTATTTATGTTATTTTTATATATGTACTTGGCCGAAAAATGCGGCCTTCCTGATGATAAGCAGTCGCCGTAGCCAAGGAATTACTAGAGGCAATAACAGTTGCAGAAGTTGTACTAACCTTGTTATACACTTTTTGGAGAACACCACCATGACACCACCACCAAAACACTACCATGACATAACAAACCTTTTTGGAGAAACCATGCTATCGTTCTTCTGCCTTGTTTAACAGACTGACCAAACCTGACAGGTCGAGGGTTCGAGTCTCGGGTCGCCGTAAGTTGTAGCTGCCATTTTTTTCATTTTGCCCGGATAGTGGCGGAAGATTCGCTATCTGTTACACTGACACTCAACATAAACATGCGAAATGCGGTGTGTAACACCTCTGCCTACCCCTCTCTAGCGTGATTTTATGTTTATGTGTGTTTTTGCTATAGTTCATTCCACAGCCTGAGCGCTGGCCGAAGGTAACTTCTTTGAAAGCTAACGGTCCGTGACTCCTTCGGTTTTAAGGTGTAAGGATAAATTTCCAGACAATGGCGAGCGGTGCGATTATAAAAAGCAATACTATGCTTATATTTTGGGTTGTCTGTGCTGTCTTGAATTTGAGTTAAACCAACTTATTTGTACTTCAACTGGATTCAAGTCATAAAAATAAGAATCCAACTTTGAATTATCAATTCGTCATTTGTAAAGGGATTACCTGTCCGCACGCAATCTATTCTATGTGTGGACCAATCAGGTTGATTGTTCATTAAACCAATCACAGGGAGCCCAGCGGAGCGGAGTGCTTGCCTCGACCAATCACAATGCAGCTAACAAACGCCAACTAGGCATGAACGACAACCTAATAATAGTGATTGCATGACTTTTTTACTATTCAAAATGAAAATTGTAGCTTTTAAATTAAATGTTAATGCAAAATAAAGGGAATAAGGGGGTTTTTGTTTGATTTTGTATGCCTGATCGTCCATAAGTTACCTCCTAGCTAATGAACGGCTGCATTGGTCTTGATTAATATTTGAGCTACATTCTACTTTATTTTGAATGTTATCCAACTGACTATCTTTTTGAACGTTAACCCATTGAATTCAAATTACTTTGTAATCTTTTTTTGAACAAACTATTGTCTCTGTTTCGCTCAAGTAGCTTTATTTCGAAAATTGACGGAAAAGTTGAGTGAAAATCAATCAAAATCGGTCAAGCGTTCAAAAATACATGTAGTTGAAAGCTTTTAATTTATATTTCGATGGATAGTTTTAAAAACAATAAAAAGTTATTCTACTGTCTATGGTTTGATATAAAATAAAAAAAATCGTTTCTGTAACTTATAATATATTTTATATATTGGATTTTTCAATACAATTTACAATTTCGGACTTAATTTTAATTATCTTGGACATTAATTATATATTTCAACTAAATACATAAGTTAACTAAACAGCTGGAACATTTTTATTAAATATTTTACTTACTTAAAACTATTTTCTAATATCGATAGTTGAACGGTCAAAACAAATGTATTTATTTATTTAACTAATTATTATGTTCGGTGGGAAAAGATTTACAATAACTTCAACATCTCTACAGGTTTCGATAACTATATATTTTTGATTAATTAATCGTAATTAACTTTAATTGTTGTAATTTCACTTACAATTGACAATTAATTGATTTTTACTATTTAATAATACTGTTCGCTTATAAATAGTCATTCGATGATTAATTCTTTACATGATTTCAATTGCAAATCTAAAACCATATCATCATTCGGGTGAGGATGACAGCTTTAAAGGATTTTTTAATGAATAAAATTATTAATTACATTTTTTTGAAGAACTTATTCAATAAATTGTATACTAATTCCTATTCTGTGAACAGGTTAACATTTTTTTTTGCATAATGCTGAATATTTACAATCTCTAAGCGAATTATATTGCTTTTTTATATAATTTTTAGAAATGATGCGATTTCTTTTGTATATGTTTAATGATTATAATCAAACATAAGTAAATAACATGGATTAAAATACACTAGTGCATAGCATTATATAGCTTTATTAGAAAATGCTTTCCTGTTGGTATTTTATACAATAATAACCACATCACGGCACACACATTGACTCAGCTCTGCGGTAAGATTGTAGAATCTTGTGTCGCTGGTGCTAAGCACCGATATGGATGAAAAAGGCGATATTTTTATTTTTGTTTTTGTAAAATATAAACTTAATTGTCTCTTTTCATGTCTGATATTATGTTTTTTCAGAAAAGATGACCTTTTCGAACGTTAATATTTTACATTTTAAGAATAATTATCGTGAAAATTACCTACAACCTTAATGTGTAATGCCTGTTCAGTTGATTACAAAAAATACCGACAGTGGAGTTTGTTTCTGGGATGTTTTTTTCTAAATTGACATTAATAATATGTATTTTTGAAATACGAATAAAAATAACACGTTTATCGGTTAATATTTTGAACCCTTTTTATTTCAAACTGTCTCCAAAAAAAAAAAAAAGTTTTTTTTATTATATATTAATATTAAGCATAGTTGTTTTTTTTTTTGTTTTTTATGATAAGAAAAAAAACAGGTTTGTATTTGTTATGTTTTCATTGCTAAGCAGTTATTTTTTTTTTTATCATACAAAAAAAAGGGATCAAAATATTACATGTCAATTTTTGTATTCACGTCCTAACATACAAATTTCATCATTTGGCATCTACTACTTCGAAACGATTAAATACATTTGATGCTCTTAAATTCAATTTTAAAGACAAAACGACGTTGAACAAAATATCATTGCGAAATTCATACTTGTATATAAATTATGCATATAAGTAGATAGGTTGTGTCTAGGTATACGGCGTTTTGTCACTACAAAGAATATTTACTAATATACAATATTATTTAAGTATGTGCAAATAATTACAATTCGTTATAATATTATAATTCCGCTAAGCATATTATAGTGTGCTCGTTTTTTTAGTATATTTACATAATATGATTTATAGTACAAATATTTAAAAAAAATCATGATTATAAAAAAAACTACGGAATGGTTTATGAATCTTATAATAACAGAGATAAATAAAGGAAAAAATAAATTTCAGTCAAATTAAGCCTCACGTAAAGCAACAATAAATTTAAATTAATATTTATTTAAGGGAAATATAATAACATTTTGATCAATTTAATTAGTATTATTAATAAATATTGATTGATATTAGTGAATATTACATTGGATACCTTTAAGTTTATTGTTTCTTTGATAAAATAAATAATTAGTAGTCTGTTTCTAAGAACTGTTTTTCAAAAATTTCGTAAGTTTTTTAATTATAAAATAGATTTGTCGTTTAATGAGTTTTAATTTTCCCTAAACGGCAATCAATTTCAGACGAAACAGTTAATCAAACATAATTAAGGTAATTTAGATATTAATATTCAATTCGTTTCACTAATAATTGTCGACTGACATAAATGTAATATTTCCGCTAGGTTAAATTTTAATGAGAAGCCGCGTTAGACTGGCTCAAAATAAATAAAAATATTGTATAAATGTAAAGGCTGGAGCACACCGACTCCGGTTGCGGTGCGTAACTGTGCGTTGATGAGTACAATACTTATGAGACTCACATCTCTTACATTCCGACTGCGATGCGGTGTAGTAGACGCTCAACGCATGCGTTATGTAGTCTTTCTTGTTGCTGTGGGTCATCTGACTGGCCCACTAGGATGGCCAGGGATGGCTAGGGGGCCATCGTGTAGTGAGTCGGATTTTTGGCGTTACAACCAACGTATCTTCGAATGTGAGGCCCATCGTATACCTAACTAGAAAATGCATTGGATCGAGCCCTTTCCTAAAACTGACGACTGGTTTTGGTCAAACTTTTGGTGGCCTATTCCGGTAAGAGGTTTGTGGCAATTTCCGTCATGCCGACCTATAGTTTTGCCACTTGGCCATCGCATAGAGGAGCTAATAGACTTTCATACTTAAATAACTCGTCAACGCAACACGGCAACCAGATTCGCTGTTTCGGCCTTAAGAGTTGAAGTCTGGTTTGTGCAGCTTGATACTGCTCAATTGCACAAGTTACATTGATTCTTTATTAATAATTTCACAGTCTTATGTTTAATCCGCACAAGTTTTGCAGCATTGTTCCTTGTAACGCTTTAGCGCGCACAGATTCATGGCTCGAACGTTCTCGCAAAACCTGGACGTGTCTTTGCAAACACCTGCTGTGGGAGAAATGTTTGTTTTGAGTTTTCTTTAAAGCTTTCATAAACGACAGCTACAGTATAAGGATGTGTAATTGTATTATAACGCTATAAATCATGTTCCAGAAATCGTTAGAAACACAAGGATGTAAGAACATAGAGTTACAGCTGTTGTGTTAAGTGATCTTTTATTTCTATGGAAATAAATCTTGCCATAATATTTAAATTTCTGCCTTGAAGCAGTTAGCTGTGTTTCGGTTCGTACGAGAGTGTAATTACCGTCACGAGAGGTATATCATCTTCACCTTTAAATCGGCAACGCATTGGCAATGCTCTTGGCGTTTTCAGACATAAAGGGCATTGTCGTGTCAACAGGCGGCAGTATCACTTTCCATCAGGCGACCCATCTGCTTGTTGTTGTATAAAAATAAATATCTTTATACTATAGACGCCATGAAGCTTGTAAATTGTATATATTTTAATATGTACGTACATAATTGTACAATCAGTTATTACAATTATACCTATTTAAATTGTGTACCTCAAGAACTGACTGCTTATTTTTGTATGAAAACTGACATATAATGAAATGTTACATTAAGGCCATTAATACACTACTCACCCATACGACACGTGTGGCTAGTACAAGCGCTACTGACATTGGGTCGAGGCAGCGCGGAGCAGGCGGCGCCCGCACTCCTCTCCCGCTTCGTGCCCGTGAGTCCCGCGCGCCACACGCAACGCAGCGAGCGGTGGCGGTGCGATGACTGGCATGGACCTATACACTGTATAATACGTGTAGGTAAGTCGACTGCGGAAGATTCGACGAAAACTCTTCATCGAAATATCAATTGGTCGAGAATGTAATTCGCTGATACCTCTTCATCAATTAAAAATCAAGTACGCAACACAAAAACTTTAGTTTCGAACGTGGACGAACGGATTTAATGAACTTAACATATATCGCCGTTTTGCCGTTACGGAAAACGAAACGATGACACGGTCTTAATTTTTTCGTCCGTGTGCAACTTTAACTTTACACAACCTAATATTTCTTCGATATTCGATATTCCAGTGTTAAGTCATCAAAGTAGAAATATCAAATTTTACTTTTGTGGTCAGATTACTTTCAAAATCGATATCTGGGGATCCCAATAGTTACCGAACGACATTCCAGTGTAAAATTGATTAAAATTGAATAGTTAGTAAAATATTAGAATATTTGATCTTATTCATTTTTGACCTTTTTTTATAGACCAATACCCAAATAGTAAAATAGAAATTAAGCGAAGGAAGAATTTTTGTCGAATTTTCCGCAAATTGTATGTTGCCGTAAGAAGAAAAAAAACATTACACAAACAAACACACATGAAATCATTACTCTGCTTTTCGGTTCTACCCACCGTAGTCGGATAAAAACACGTATTTCATCATAATTTAAGGGCAAATCCGTCACTCTATCCCTTCACCATAACTCCTGTTCACCAGGATCAACAGACCTTGATCCAAGAATCAACGAATAATACAAATTATAATCATCAGCGGAAAGACGCCCAATCCTAAGATTAAGGGTATCGTCGTGTCAATAGGCGGCAGTATCGCTTTCCATCAGGTGAACCGCCGCCTTATTTGCCTGAGACGTTGGACAAACAAAACCTGTTGAGGAGCAATCCAATACAACGTCTTCCATCATGCTTCAAATACATTAAGACTACCTAGCAAATGTTTATCAAAGTTAGTAATCTTACCCTACTCCAAGGTCCGGCAGACCAGGCTGGCTTGCAAGGTTCTGGTAGTCGTTTGATCTTGTCTGGTTTGGAGTCGAGGTCGCATGATGCGTCAGACAGTACCGTTCCGTTGGAGCTGGTGCATTCCACGCGACGGCGTAATATGGCTATAGGGAGAAAAACATGATCAATGTATTTCCCCTGAATTCAATCAGGTTCTGACCAGAACTAATCAAGAATTTTGATGTCCTTTGAAACTACCATTATTTAATCCACATTAAAATATTTTTCTTTTTTAATTAAATAAGTTTCAAATCAGAAAATTCTGATAAATCAAATCTTTATACATGAACACATATGGCAATACATTTGCAGATGGAGTTGCATTTATCAGTATAATTATGTAAAAACAGTCAATATAAAACAGTAACAAGTATGAATAGATGCTGAAAAACAAATTATAAGCTGTATTAAAAAATATACAGTACAATAACACTGCAGCAAAGAATTATAACAAAAATACACTCACGGACAACTTTTTTTTTTAAAGGGACACATTTATTTTTGCTGTTCTTGCCAAAGTCAATAATAATAATAATATTTGGTAATTTTTGGAATAGTTTTTGAACAAAAATTAATAAACTTAATAAAGTACCACAATAATCAATAAAAAATTATTTTTTATGACGTTTTTGCGTTCCTCTAATTTTGTCCTTGAGTGTAGTACAAAGGCTGAAGATCAGAGCAAGTTTTCTTACCAGCTCCATTTCTAAGGCATCTAACGTTGGACCAGTCACCATTACTCCAGACAGCACAGGAGTCTCTTTTGCAATCCTGAAGTACATTTGGGGGGATCAACCCTCGGGATATACATAGCTCGGTTTCCATAGTAGTAGTGGCGTTGAAGGTTTTATGCTGTTGAGCAAAAAATTCAGGTTTAAAGGTAATTTTAAGAGTTACTGTTAAAAGATCACTACGGAGATAGTTTATTTACTCACGCCGTAATTAGTCCCTCGAGAGGGGTAGGCTGAGGTTAAACACCGCATTTGGCATATTTCTGTTGAGTCCCAGTGTGACAGGTTGCGAATTTGTCGCCACTATTCCGGCACAATGAGAAACATGGCAGCTACAATGTACGGTAACCCGAGACTCAGACCCTCGGCCTACCGGGTCGGTCCGTTAAACAAGGCTGTTACAAAGTGAGCTACCATGTCCACTAGGAAACTTCACTACGCAATGAAAAGGTATGTTAAATGTAAGTCAAGAGATTTACGAAATTCCACCTGTTTTCTGCCAGGTCCGATAACACCACGTGTAAACGACCGCTTTATGGTGACAATTCGAAATAATTCAACCAGAACTAATTTAAATTGGTCAATCCCTAAGGACCAACTTGGTCCCTTTTTAAAGATAACAATAATTATACAAAGACTAACCTGACACATGGCTCCCCTCACTTGATGCCCGACTTGACCACATAGCGCATTGCATGGTGACCATTCAGTGGTCACCCAAGCAAAATCCTTCGCATCTGATGCCTCAATCACCCTACGAACAATGCAGTCGAATTAACCATCATTTCTAAGGAAAATAGATTGTGTGACTAGTAGTTTTGAAGTAAGATGATATTTATTATGTTAGGTTTACTGAGACTTAAACGAATAAAAAGCTAACCTTGGAGAAAACCGCAAAAAAACAATGCGTGGTAATCAATCGAAATTGTATCCTATTTTATAGATCAATAGCAGTAAGCAATGACTGCAACTTCGTCGATCGATTCAATATCAATCTGATTCAATTTTACTTATGACCGTATTTTGTAGGTCCGATGATCGGGCCTACTTTTATTTCTAATTATCGACTTACTTTCTGACGAGATTTTTAATAGGGCGTGTAGGTTTCTCTATTGTAATTCTATTTTTCACCTACAAAAAATTAGTCACCAACAATCGGTCGAGGCCGAAGGACACATCAACTCACCTTTGTGTAGTAGTTTCAGAAAAATCTTCATCTTTGTAAATCCTGACATCATCAACCCTGTTCCTGTTATAGTCTTCATTGACGATGATGATATCCGAGTCATCATCAATTGGGAATACAATCTGCTTATCCTGCAGGTTCACAACCTGGGCTTGAGCTGGTGTCCCATAGTTTTGATACATGATGATGGGATCTACCATCCTTTGACCCCGAGAATTACCAAACGTCTGAAAGTTCCAAAACGCCTAGACATATCAATTATACTTGTCCTATAAAAAAGTGATTTTCACAATTTTTTTAATCAAAATAAATTGTATTAGGCTTGATAAAATTTTACATAAAACAGTTTTATTAGATGACGAAAAATCTGGTAAAATATAACCAGTTTTATGAATCAGTAGAGTTTTATATATTCAAGGTGTTGAATGCAGTATTATTTTGAATACACCATTTAATTTTTCATAGAGTTTATGTAACTTGTAAAGTTATTGCATAATTTTGGATAATTAATGGTTATGTTGAGATTGTTTTCATACAAATAAATGAATTTTTGCCACTGCTACACTGTAAAACTATCAAATATTACAATTGAATATGAAACATGTTGTAAAATATTGAAATTTTTATTAATATCACTAGCTTAAACCTAAGTGATCATTAAATTTACACGATTCCTTTCAGAAATACTGCTTACCGTTCGAAAGTCGTTTAAATATTCAATTGTAATTATTGTTTTAATGAATGGACCCTTTCAGAATGGAGGCAAAGAAAACATTTGAAATATTAATGAAGAAGATTGAAATGTAAATATGATGCTAGAAAATATCACCTTCGAGAAAGATATTAATCAACAGAATCACCTGCTGGATGCCTCTAAATTGAATGATTTTGAACTACCTAAAAACCATGAAAAACGAACCATAGTATTTAAAACCCACTGAAACAATATAATTAACCGAAATGTTAGCTAGAATTCCAAATATTCTAAGATTACAGCGGGGTTAAAAAGGTCGTCATGCCTGAGTGTATCTGAATTTGAATATAATACGTATATGAAGCCGCAAAATGGCCACTTACTGTTTGAGAATTGAAGTATCAGATATCTATACTAATAAGCAGCCATCTTGTAAATATTTGATATCGTCTATGATACGACAATGATTTTAGAAAATGAAAACTATTTATTTTGGCCTTTTTAGATCCGCTGGTGATGAAACATGCAAACCCAAAGAACCAAGGCCTGTCTAACACCCAGGACCCCTCAATCATGGTAACTCCTCACCTGAAGCTGTAAGACTAGGTAATGAATGCAGGGAAGAGCTCTCGAAGCACTACTTCGCTTTGGCGGTAACATCTGTGACGAAATCGCTCCCTTTTTCCGAGCCGCGTGAAATTTTGTTACAATTTGGTTACAACATGCTTCTCAACACACAACTTCGTTACCAGTTCAAAAAAGTTTGGTTTTCATAATTGGATCATTTTGGGAAATCAGTTTACTTTCTAGATTTTTTTCAAAGAATATACGATAGCTTATTTGTGATGGTAATTTTAACATATATGTTTACAAATATGGCTAAAACTTTTTTTTAAAATTTAAACTATGCTCTGTTCATGAAAAAGCTATTCGATTTTCGAACTTTAAACAGTGATCTAGAAGTTCAATTTTAAATTAATGAAACCGAATAAAAGCACACGTAGTTTTCAACTCGTGCAAATAGAAACTTCATTCTGTTTCGCCAGAGAGTCTTATGTTTCACTTAACATTGTTTTTTCAATTACTCCAAGTTATTTAATGGGTCGAATAGAATTACCTCATTTTCTTCGTAGTCTCTGGCTTGAGAGTTGTAGCTTGGAGAAGGTTTAGTGCTCGACGTTATGGTGTTGCCATAGTTGTCTCGAGTCCTGTCTGTTTTACCTGGCAACACATGTATAAATAAACCCTTACAGAAACCTTGGTCTTGGATGTAGTGATCTTATCTATGTAGTTTTTAGCTATATATCGTTGCTTAGTGTCTGCGATACGAGATTAGTGCAGTAAGTGCAGGGCTGAGTCAATGTGTGTGTCGTGATGTGGATATTATAAATATCAATAACAGCGACCCGTCCCGGCTTCTCACGTTATTTAATTTTTTTTGGGGTTAATGTAGGATTCTAATGGTGAAAGAATTTTTCAAATCGATCCAGTAGTTTCGGAGCCTATTCAATAAAAACAAACAATCAAATATTTGTTCTCAATATTTATTAGATCGTTAAAAACCTATAATTTCCTATTCTGGTTTGGTCTTTATAAAACGATGACGTAAGATAAATTGTGTTTTCCTTTTAAATTGGATCCGGTATCTATTTACGTAGCTCTCAGCTCAGACTCTCACCGGGAAATCTTAATTAATCCAAATGTCTATACACCTCCAGACTAAGATGAAGTGGGGGTTGATTTTTGTAACAAAAAAATTGCAATTGCAGAGCGATTTTTGTATCGAGTGTTCAAAGTCAAAGTCAAACTCATTTATTGTGAATATATGTAGTACGTACAAAATATTGTAGATGTTACGCATGTATACAGTATTACACTATATTCTGCCAGGAGGCATACAATATTTAATCATTATTAGTCATTAAAACATTCTTAAAATCTAATTCTTGTAATTCTTCTTAAATGTTTTGATCAGTATAATAATAACGACACGCACATTGTCTCAGCCCTATAGTAAGAGGAAATAATCTTATGACGTAACGATATGGTATATATACAAACTACATAGATAAGAATACGACATCCAAGAACGGTAAGCGAAACAATGCGTCTTGCAAATAACACAAAGTACCGCCCCAGCCAAGATTCGAACCCGGAACATCTAGCATAGCAGTCGATTGTTTACACAACTGCGACACAGAGCCGCCGTATCGTGTACTGACCTTTCTGTTTGCCCTTGTAGCTTTTCTTCTGGTCTCCAGGTCTTTGCTCGTGCGACTGATCTTCTGAGCCGATGATGGCTCGATAACGTCCATCCGTTCTGCTGCACAGTAAAAAGAAGCATTTTAGCCATCATCATCATAACTGTCATCATCAGCCGGAAGGCTTCCTCTGCTAATAAAAAGTCTCCCTTACAAAACTATTTAGATGTTAGTCCACACAAACCACAGTCACAAGATTTTCATGTTTTTTGGTGGATTTTCAAGAACTCTTAAATTTCGTGTTTATCTTCTTCTTTATTATACCAAAGCCAGAAGTTATTAGTTCAGGACTATTCCAAATTTCGAATTAAGTTCCGGTACAAAAATACATACGAATTATTTTGCGGGAACGAGAACTGTCAGTAAAAAAATCTTATTTTAATGTTTTTTTTTACTTATCAACAGAATTCAATGTGTACAATACTAGTATTTTGGTTAGTGAATTTCTGAAGTGCTGTTTAAGTGTGAAGAACGTGAAATACGACTATTTGGCTGCTCTTTTCTCATCTTCCAAGTAACTCAATAACGCCTACAGTAACAGTACTAGCATGTTACTGTAGGCAGATTCATCATTCCATCTATAATTTTTTTATTTCATTCCTCATGTAAACTTAAGATTGAATATTACTTGACACTGGCAAAATACTCAAAGTTATTGCCGTAAAAAAAATCCATGCTTTTAGCGGGAAGCTGTCAGTTGTAATGACATTTGAGCATGGTTATTTTTTAGTCCATGATTTATAGTAAGACGTTATGTACACATAACTTTACTATTATCTTTTATTTAATTCATGCCTGTTTTGTCAAACCTAAAACAGTTGTGGTTCCTATAAAGTGGAACGCTTTAAATCTCTCATCTGTGGAATGCTACACGATTAGGTATAGATCATTATTGGACATTCTTTTGAAAAAAAAGTGTGATCAATAAACATAAACTGTTTTAGTTCGATTTCAACAGCCCTTCTTTATAAAAATTTATATTGAACACAAAAAGAGACAACACTGTTACTCTAAGCATCTCCATTTCGTTAATGCAAGCTAGAAAATAATGGTACAGTTTTTCGGTATCAGGATATATAAAACTGTTTAAATATTTAGTATTTTCTATGTAAACGGTACCTGTCAGCTAGTGGTGAGGATGGTTCATCCAGCGGTTTGTGTCTTTCGATCTCCTCGCTTGAAAGGAACTCCCCCGGCCTTGGCTTCACCAGCAGGGTGAGGTTGGCGCTGGAGCGACCCGCCGCGCATGTGTACACGCCGTGGTCGCGGAGGGACAGCGAGGTAATGCGAAGAGCACCCTGTTTCAGGAACATAGTGTTCTCTACTATGAGAGTCACGGGGAAAAAATGGGAGCAACGGATTTCAGGGTCAGTCTCTACTTTATTTTGGGGCATAGATGTACAGTCGAAAAGTTTCAATAGTTGACTATTTCACATCCAGAGTTAACTATCCTCGCAAAATGTGAGTTACTTTTTCTCATATTATTACGAAATTTCTTAATTAAAAATAAAGAGGTGCTTACTTACCTTTTTAGAGATCTTGTACTTTTTGGACTTGGTGATGATCTGGTGGTCTTTAGCCCATTGGATCTTGGTCCTGTTGTATCCTTTCACGGGACATTTGATCTTCACTTGAGTGCCGTAGAATATTGTCGCTGATCCTCCTACTTTGACTGTCACCTGATATAATAGGATGCACCATAATTACGTTTTTTAATGTTGATAATAGAAAGAAACATAGTTTATTTTGAGGTCGAAATCTAACAAGGTTTTTCATAGCTAATTGAATAAAATGGAATCACAGACAAAAACTATGATACTATATTATTTAATAATAACAGAATTTTGTATTCTTTAAATATCTACAAGAGTAATTCTCAAGATGAAGAAAGAAATTACAAATTAAATGGCAACTATGTATTTTCTATTCCACTCACCTTCTTCTTCTTCGGATCGTGCTGTATGTAAGAAGAGTTGGCCAAGGAGATCTCAGGAGCAGAAGTATCGAGCAGACAAGGCCTGGAGTTACAGGACTTGGTCGCGGCAGGTTTGGGAGACGTGCAGAAAGCGGCTGGTCGTTCCACCACGTGGGATTGAGCCATTATTTGCTTGCATTCCACCTGTTTAAGAGCATAGTCAAATTTTGCTTGCTTGACCTCATCATCATTGCTTGAATTAGATTATTTATTTACAAATAAGCTATTAAATGTTGCGTTTAAACAGTTTTCCTTTTGTTCTTAAAAATATGTAGCCTCTTCTTGATGATTTATTCCGATCTAATACCAAAAACTGATACCACTGGTATTCGTATCTAGGATTTTGTTACCGTGCCAAATTTTTTCTGAAAGTATCCAGCGGTTTAGGCGTGCAAGCAGTTCACAAAGGAGATAAAAAACGTTGACTGCGAATAGATAAAATTTCAAATAAGTAAGTTCATAAAATTAGCTTGACAATTAGAAGTAGTAGCTTAGAATATAGAATATTGAAAAAAGCAACTACGAAGGTTTCTTGCCGGATTCTTCCCCGTAGAAATAGCATTCCGAACCGGTGGTAGCAAAAAATATTTATTTATTTAATAAATCCACAGGACACACATCAGACACAGAAAATAACTTATAATTAAACGCCTATGGTACATATGTGTGTCCCAATTAAGGACTTATACAGCATTTTTGTTTCAATGAATTTGTTTAAATCTTTATATAATTTTATTAAAATTTATATTGTTACTTGAGGAGGGCGATAACGTCAGCGACACAGTTTTTAAATAAAACTACTGCGAACGTTATCAATCAATGTATAAATGTCTGTTTAATTTTCCGAAATAAAGATTATTATTATTATTTACAAAATTATTAGCTACATAATTGAATTAAATTTAGTATATAAAATAAAATGAAATGAAATAAAATTGAGACAAAATTAACAATAATATTAAAGAAAACAAATATATAGCAATTAAAGGAAAACAAACAAAATTAAAATCTAATAGACATTCATAGCATTCCCAGCAACTTGCACTTGAACATGTTAAAGTGGTCACCAAAAATATCTAAGTTATTTGTTTTTGGCAAATTATGACGATTTGAAAGTATTTATTTTAAGTCTATTCGAATAAAAACATTTTGACTTTTACTTTAACTCAAAGAAGTGTGCACTCTATTTATTTGTCGCAGGTAGTATTGTAGTAATAAAAATAAACCACATCACGACATACACATTGACCCAGCCTTGCAGTAAATATCGTAAGAACTAAGCAACGATATAGTATAAACATCATAGATAAGAATACAACATCTAAGATCGGTAAGCGAAATAATGCGTCTTTGCAAATACCACAAAGTTCCGTCCCCACCGGGATTCGCACCCAGAACCTCTCGTAGTAGTCGCCTGTTTGCACTTCTGAGCGCCACAGAGGTCATCAACTAATCAAATCAACTAAACAATTGTTCAAATATTTTTCAATTGGAGTATATTTTTTTACGGGACATCTATGGAACTAATTTAATTAAATGAATTTCCCGTGTCGGCTTTGTTTGTTCGTTAAAAATAGCCATCTAGTTACCTCGATAGGTAAAATCTGAGCAAAACATTTCGTTAGACCCTATCGATGTCAGACAAACAAAAACATTAATTCCAGTAAGAGCTGTTATTTTAATATCGTTTATTCTATTGGCATTTATTTGCTTTGTACGAAAGTATTTTTATAATAAAATGTGATGACGATTCATAAAAATTGACTTAGTCCCAATTTAGCATTCAAAAATAGAAGTTTGCTGGTAATTTTGGGTACTAATCATAAATCAAAATGCAAAGCATAAACTCATGTTCATATTTATATTGATTGTGTTCTCTACAATCGTACTTGTCCGAGCCAGGTTTCGAACCCAGAACTTCCGAGTCATGGCCATCGGTTAAAAGAATGTCATAGATTGACCATAGTACTAGTCAATCTTCTATACGGTTGCAGGTACTATTGAGCTACAGTAGTCATGAACTCGTATGCTTGAAGGTACCTTGAAGCTAGGAACTTAATTAACTCGACGCTTGACTGCACGACGTACGTAATAGCTAGTACTCAATAGGCCTCTTTGCTTGAAGGTAACTTTGATGTCATGATCATACTTCTCTTCGCTTGAAAGTACCGTAGACCCTTGCTCTAAGGTTCTCGAGTTATTGCTTGAAGATTTTTATAACGCCATGGGCAAAGAAGCACACATTAATTTTAAGGAAAGTGGTAACACCACCTGTTGACACAACTAATCCTTTAATAAAAGTTTTAGCTAGCTCAAATTCTACTAGTATAAGCTGGAAAGTACTCACGTCTCTTTGCTTCACGCCGCCACCACAAGTTTTAGAGCATTTAGTCCAGTCGCCCGCGTGCCAGCGTACCGGACAGTCGAGCACGTTGCAGTACTGGCGGTCCGGCGGCGGCGGCTGAGGGCACATGCTGTTTGGTACTACCACTGTGTTCGTACCGCCGCGGGTTACCTTTGCAAGGGAACGTGAAAATGGGTGATGAAAATACTCGAAAATTTAATAAAATAGTTATTTCAACCTCATTGATTCATAAACATTATTTTCGGCTTTTCAATGTTATTAAATTAAATATCCGAAATAAAAGTATTTTGATAAGCCTTCTATCACGGGGGTAGTAAATTTATGTAAATTAATGAATCGGTCGTTTCGTTAGACGAAATTTGTATAATTTACTTTATAACTCATATTGAAACGTTAGAATTGGCATTTAGTAGCATCATTGCTGTGATTTGTTTTTTTAATTCAAGACCAGGCAAACAAAGCGGCGATGAATCCTAAGGTGGAACATGCCTACCCAGGAGAAGCCTATACACTCTTTCCTTAAAGAGCCCCAGGTTATACTGATAAGGGAACACTTCAGCAGGCAAATAATTCCACTCCTTTGCAGCAAAGGTTACGAAAGAGTTTTCGAAGCATCTAGTCCCGTTGGTTGGAACATCCACAACAAAAGGATGGAACTCCCACCTACGTCTTTTATCAAGGATATTTTTATCACTGCTGTATATAATTCGTTTAACAATAATGGTGTTTCTCTTACCTCGTGTATGCAAGTTACTTCTCGTGTTTGTATGCCGATTCCGCAAGACTTTGTGCATTGAGAAAAGTCAGTATAATTCCATCTGAAATTAAAGAAAATTGTTGAAAGGTACAATTTTTATACATCATGGGCAAACAAACAAGCGGTTCTCCTGATGGAAAGTGATACCACCTATTGACTCGACAATGCCCTTGATGTCTAAGCACGCCACGAGCATCGCCAATTTGTTGCCAATTTGGAGGTAAAGTCGATGACACGATGACCCTGTTCTCCAAAAATTACACGACCACACTCTATGCGTTTCCCATGTGGACGTCAAGATTTATAACATGCTTGTACCGGTAATTACGCTGGCTCTCCAATCCTTAGAACCGAAACATAGCGAACTGCTTAACGTTGTAAATAGAAAGAAGGGTGGTACCAGCACAGACGATCTCGCACGTAGATCTACCACTTGTACTATACTATTATAGTGGCAAACGAATAGATGGCCCACCATGATAAATACCATATAAACTGACACTATTGTTTTTAAAATTCCGAGCTTTAGAAAGAAGATAACTGTCTTCTCTTTCGTTCTGTCCATCTGTCCGTCGAATGGAGCTTAAAGCATTCTTTTCTAAACATAAATATGCGAAATTCGAACTATAACACCTCTGCCAACCCCTCTCGAGGGATTAAAGCATGAGGTTATGTTATATTATGTTTATGCATTTTTGTTTTATAAATGTTAATTTACAGCTATGATCACTTATAATATTGAAATATTCATCTGTCATTTTTTCCTAAATATTTCACCTCACAAAACCAATTTTTTACACCACAGGGACAAATTTACGTTAACTGAATTTTGTTACTTGAGGGTTAGTTTTCGTTCGTGTGTTTGCGGTTGTAGTGAAGCCAGTACGACGTGTTTATTATTAATAAGGCCACTGTACCAAACGTGTGAGCTGTGAAATATTAACTAGCAAGGGACTGCGGCTTTGCACGTAATATGGGCAGAAATATGGTTTTTAGCTCAGAAAATTCGGTCCACAATTTTGTCAGATTAAATTTTACTAATTTCAGTTTTGGAATTTGGTTTTGAGTTTGTTTAAATATTTTCCAGGAATTTATAGCTTATATGGCACTGCTAGTTTGTTCAAATGTTTGAGTTCTTTTAAATATTTTTAATTTAGTCTGGAATTAGCAGTACAAGGCCAGTCAATGGAAGCTTCTACACTGTCAATATTATCGCGATCCATTATCACGTAAGTATTGGTGGAGTAGACGGTATCGTGATACTCATTTAAAATCATGATACGGTTTGACATTATACTACCCGTCATTGTTTTGTATGGATACTGATGTTAGTAGACTTTATGCGCTATTGGCTTTTGGGTATGTTTCAATTGCAATCTGTTTCTTAGATTCTCTAATTTCTTCCGATTAAATTCGTTTTGGGATAAGGCAGCCGATAGTATGTCCGGGCACGTAGCCTGTGCTTCATTGTACAGCTGCATTATTTATTTATGTTTGGGAAACCAGCAGTATAATCAATATCAATTATAAAAGAATTATTTAAATAAACCATATACCAATGAAGTTTCCACTGATGAAATAAACAAAACAACAGAAATTAATAAAACATGATACAAATTCAATTGAGCTACAAATGAAAATAAAATTAATTAAAATGAAACAATTACAAGGCTTAAAAAGCAATTAAAGTAAAATCACAATTAATTAAAAATAAGTCTACAGCGATAAGAATTTTTTTTGTAAAGTCTTTAATGAGACCACTGACCATCACGCTTAAACCTAATGAATGGTGAGCTGCATATGTCAAGATGCCTTAATCCCTCGAGAGGGGTAGGCAGTGGTGTTACACACCGCATTTCACATGTTTATGTTGAGTCCTAGTGTGACAGGTTGTGAATTTGTCGCCACTATCCGGGGACAATGAGGAACATGGCAGCTACAACTTACGGCAATCCGTGACTCGAACCCTCGACCTGTCGGGTCGGTTCGGTCGTAACCTAAGCATGTAACAAACTGAGCTACCACGTCCTATAAATAGGTTGGTTGGTTTACGTTACAAAAGAAGCCCTTGTCGATCCTGGCTAATAGGAGTTCCCGTGGTGGGACAGAGCGGCGGGTGTGCCTGATGCACTTACCTTGGTGGGCAAGGGTGGTCATTGCAAGTCCTGACACGGTTTTCTGGTTTGGTGAGAGGATCGCACATGTAAGGGGAGGCATTTTTTCCATCTTCATCTCTAACGCATTGGATGATGAGTTCCTTTAGAAAAAAAATACATTGTGAGGTTTATTTTGAGGGTCCAGATAATTTTTGGTTTAAAAATTATTCAGATTATTTATTGCTTGTCACATTACATTATTTATTGCTTGTCACATTACATTAGGTACAAAATATGTTAAGATATTCGTAGATTAGCTAAGTCTTAGTTTTGCTCTATTTGTATTCAAAACGGATTCGTAAATATAGTTATAAAAGGAAAATTTAGAATTTAGTTTCTTCAAAAGTTTTCTTTTTCTACAAAAACTTCCTCTAAAAGACCAAAATATTTTGAGTTTTTGATTCAGAAATAATTATAATCAAACGGACATTAATAAAATTAATTTTAAATAATTTATTATCAGATATGATTATTGAGTAAATTCTGGTATTACTTAAATATTATTGAAAGCCAATATGATTAGGGTGGGGTTATAATTTCCTTACCTGAACTCCGCTCAAGCATGAGGCGCTGCAGCTGGTGTAGCCCTTCTCCTTCCAGGAGTAAGACTTGCCAGGGGATCCCGGAGCCACCCTAATGTTACTGGACGTGCCGAAGGTCAAAGATCTGTAGGATACACCGAAATGATATTACAAACCAGTTTATGCAAGCGGTTTATATTTATTTCGACTCTACGACACTGAATGAATAGCTTTGGTCGCGGTCTCGGTATCGACCCACATTGCATGCAGATGAGACCGAGACACTTGTCGTGGTTACCTGTCTGTGGTCCCGGTCAACTTTTACCTTTAGACCCGGGCGTGGAAACCGACTTAAAATCAAAGTTTCTCCAGGCGAATTAAAGTTACCCGAAGTCAAAGGAAGTGTCTCTACACTTTGGTTAACTTAGATAATTGCGACAAGTATATTGGAGGTGATAGAATTTGAAATGTTTATGTTAACCGGTTGATTGTTAAGTTACAAGCTTGCAACACCAGCGTTGTTACTCTCATATATTCAAGTTGCGAAATTCACAATCCATTTGGAAGTGCTGGCGATTTGTAGTTGACTGTTTGTTTGTTTTTAATTGACCTATTTACGAAATGAATATTATAATAATAAATAATTACGCTGGTGTTACAAACGTATCAGCTGATTGCTCGTTAAAGTATATTCTGAAACCTAAATAAGCCATTTTCTTTTATGTTGACAGAATTATGATGTTGTCAAAGCAATATCTTTTAATTTGAACTTAGTTATCAAATGAGCGTTGACATTGTAACCTTTAATTTGATACAAATTAGATAGATATACATGGGGGGAACGAGAACTGTCAGTTAATTCATTTTAATTTAATGTTTTTTTTTTGTATACCAGCAGAATTTAATGTGTAAAATGCTAGTGTTTTAAGAAGTGAATATCTGTAGTGCTGTATTAGTGTGGAAAAGGTGAAATACGACGATTTAACTGCTCTTTTGGTCATCTCCCAAGTAACTCAATAAAGCCTACAGTACCAGTACCAGCATGTTACATCCATACATCATATTATCTTTCATCATTTTCATCCTCTCAATTCATCATTTCATCTCTCATTTCAGTCCCGATCAAAACTTGAGATTGAACATTACTTGGCAATGGTAAAATACTCCAAGCTATTGCCAACAAACAAAAAAAAGAGAACTTGAAATTATCACAATGGTTTAAAACAATGGACCTTAAAAGGCCGCTCAAAGCAATTATTCTAAAAGCTTTATATCATATCATAGACAATAGAAAATATGCATGAAACATACTCCGCTTATTCAATGAATTCGTAGTTAAATATATAGAAATAGTAAATTTACAGTGAAAACAGAATAATGATTGAATTGATAAACTAGACAGAGAACCGTTAAAATTAAATATATCTATCTCGCTTTGATGCATATAGCTTAATTAATAAATAACACACATAATCATGAATTTGCGCCGTTGTCCCTCGAGATGTTGGCAGAGGTGTGACACACCGGTTTTCCTGGTTGCGCTTTCGGCGACAGGTTGCGAACCTGTCGTCACTATCCGGGCACATTGAGAAACATGGCAGCTGCAACTAACGGCAACCCGAGACTCAAACCCTCGACCTGTCGGGTCGGTTCGTTCGGTTATCCAAGGCACGTAACAAACTTTGCTACGTCCTCTCTAAGTTAATAAGTCAGATATTTTTAGTTATCTATCATATTTATGTGGCATACAATTTTAATAAATTAATAAAAAGAAAGTATTACATTTTGTAGAGTAGAGTTTTGATGTCCTTTTGGAAATAAACAAATATTTTTGCCTATGGACGTTAGCCACACTTATTATATGACGCAAGCGTTGCCTACCCCCTATTCTAATATTAAATGAAGCATTGGTAACTTAGCAACAAATTCCCTCAGAGGAATGGAAATGAGTGTTCAATTGAATTTTGGACTCATAACTACGTCAATAAACAATTAGATAGTGACCAAACCTTCATGTTTAATAATCTACAAGTGATTCTAATCTTTACCGATAGCACTATCGCGCGATACAAACAAAAAACAACGCATTCACAAACGAAATGTCTTTAGACGTGAACATCGACGAACCCGAGGAATTTAACTGTAGTGAGCTCCACGCTTGTATTCGGGATGTCGCAAGTAAAAAAGGGTACAAAGATTTCGAATATAGTGTAGAACATATAAGCGGGAAAGGTGTCAACTTCATATCTAATGTGTTTCGAGTGACCATTAAAAATGTTCGTGATGCTGAAGACGGAGAAATTTGTGATAAAAATGATGACAAACAAAATATTATCGTCAAAACGTTATTAAACTCAGAAAGACAAAAGCTATTCCATGATCTACACGTAAGAGAAGTTTTGGTATACGAGGAAGTAATGCCGAAGTTTAGGGAACTTCAAAACGATGTTAATAATGAAGACAGGATCGTTTTTGTAGATTGTCTCTACGCCAGTACTGAGACAGGCAAAGAAATTATCGTCTTTGAAGACTTAGTTGAGAAAGGATTCCGGATGGATGAGAGTTTATATTGTAACAAACAAATAGACTTCGTTAAAGTGAGCCTGATCATGAAGGAGCTCGCGAAATATCACGCTGTGTCCTTTGTTTACGAAACAAGGCATCCAGATAAGTTTGACAAATTAAAAAACTTCAAAGACATTATGTACGAAGACAGGTTCCTGAACGTAACCAAACTCAGGGGGTACATTTTTGAGTCTTTTGACATGTCGTTAAAAGAAATTGAAGAAGCAAATGTGAGGAAAAAGTTGGGGAAAGTTCGAGAAAAAGTTTTGCAAGCGCTTAAAGTTTATGTGAAAACTGGAGGGCGCAATGTCTTGTGTCACGGAGATTGTTGGATGAACAATATACTTTTCAAACAGAAGGTAAAAGAAACTTTGAATACTTAACCATTCGTTTGTATTACTCCAATGTACCGGGTTTTTATTGTGCAATGCATAAACTTTTGCTTTTCTATTTTCAAATCTTTTTACAAAGTAAAGAACTCAAGGAGATTTCATCCCTTCCGCGTCTTAAGAACAAGCAGGAAGTTTGATTAAATTTTAAATATTAAATAAAAAAGAAGAAATACCATCAAACTTTGCTAAGGTTACTCAAATAATTTTAAAATTGATGTTTAACAAATGTTTTTAAATTGAAAACAACAAACAAGAGTATTGACAAATATACCTAATCAACAAAAAAAATCAGAATTTTGTATGCATAGTCATATTTTCCGACTTATACACTAAAACTTATTGATTTTTAAGAGTTGTTTCGCAACTGAATATTTCGTGTCTATATTTTTTTAATATAAATTTTAACGTAGGTATATAATTGAACAGGTTAATAATAAGAGTTATTTTTCAGGAATCAACCACAAAAGTATGCTTCATAGATTTCCAAGCAGTTCGCTTAGCGAACCCAGTTACTGACGTCATCTATTTCCTATATCTTTGTACTGATTCAAAATTCAGATCTGATAATTTTCAAGCCCTGCAATATGTGTATTATGATAGTCTAAAATCAACTTTAAAATTATACAATGTAGAAGCTGATATCGTTTACCCGAGGGATGCTTTTGAAAATGATATACATATCTTTTTGCCGTATGGTTTGCTCATAGCTTTGATTGAATTAAGGATCGTACTTACACCTGATGAAGAACGTCATAGAAATTTAGGAGAAAAAGATAAATATAAGTCTGTATTAGACCTAAACGATGATATCGCTATACATTATGATGAAACTTCAAATCGCCTTTTTAATATGAGAATTAACGATGTCATCAAAGAATCTATTGACAATGGCGTGTTAGATGAACTTGTCAAGATATGTTCAGAATTAAACTAATAATAAATTGTGAAACACATTGTTGAATTTCAATTAATAAAATCACCTGCGGACGTTATTTTCTCGTAATTCTTCTGGTATTGCAAGCTACGTCAACAGTAGGGCTTAAAAACCCGCAGTAGTATTGTATTTTAGTCGAAAGATTGTGCATATTATGTCCATTCCTAAAACAGCCACTTAATACTGGATGATTAAAATGTCAATAATTTATACTAATGAGCTATAATCATAAAAATTGTCTATCATATATCCATTAGTTCAAAAAATTTAAGTATTCAAAACAATTACTTTAGGCGGTCGTTTTAGGCCTGCTTTTCCTCATATTTGTTAGCTATTTAAACAAAGCTATATTAATTGAGAAAATTCACCTATCAGCACCACCATAAGAAGGTACACTGGAGTCTCCAAAAGACGTCCCGTATGCCATTGAACAAGGCTCCATGACACATCTCTCAGTCTCCTCAGGGGGCTTCGGTCCCATGCATTTGCTATCGGGGAGCTTGGCGATAGTTCTGCTGAACTCCAGGAAGATCTTGCAATGGACCTCCTTCTTCCTCCAACCTTCACCGCAACTGACACTGCATGGGCTCCATTCCTCGTCCTTGATGTAACTATATGGGAAAAAAGGTTATAAGAATGAAGTTTATAAGGTTGAAAATGTCTATGCTATCAAATTCTCGACTATGGAAGATACACACATGGTTTTCATGCTGGGTGCTAGGGTCGAAGTCTATAATACTAATATACAATTTCAAGTCTGGCTGGTATATGTAAAAGTATGTGCACCATGTGTTCAAAGAGTTTAATAACCTAAAAAACCTATGACTCCACCCGATAACTACGAAAATGAACTCCATTACCAATAACATAGGAACGTTTTATTCAAAAATGTTGAAATTTCTGTTGTCTCTCCGTGTTATGTGCCAGAAATGTTAAAGTATTCCAGAGTTAAGGAAAGGTGTTCAAAGCGAAAAGCAAGGCAATCATTTGTGTGGTCTATGTGCGAGGAAGATTAAACTTTATTGTGCAGTGCATAAAGTAGAAAATACGAGTATAGTATCTTTGAGTAGGTGAAAGAAATGGTCCGTGAAAGGCAATGATCAGGAGATCTGATGGGGGTTCTTAAAGTAGGTACTGTGCATAGAAATTTGGGCCCTAAATTCAAGGGTTGCTGTGATTCACCCTTAAATATCCTTCAAAAACCCATAATATTTACATCCCCCGAGATAAAACATGTATATTTTACAGTCGGAGCGGGATTCTATTACATCTAAGTCTAAATCGTAAAGGTATAGAGGAAAATCATCTTTAAAACCAACAGGACAAAGTTCATTTTGATATTTGTTTTTCAAGGGTACAGGAGTTTGTACAGTACAAATCAAATAAGTTCGGAAAGTTGTAATATTGTGTCTCTGTTTTTAAACTGTATATTATAGCATCTGACATTAAATTAGAGAAAATCTTTTTAAAATCACAAATACAGTTTTAAAGATGATTTATAAATTAATTCGCAGTTAAAAGTAGTGAGTTATTAATAAATGAACTAACTTAATTCAAATAAATTAATTTTTGTTAATTCTCTCAGTTAATTTCCTTTAGAATAATTTAAGTAACCAAAAATTCAGAGTTTAATTCATAAAAATCTAATGAAAAGATCGTACGTTATAATAAATTTATAATAAGAAATAAAAAATAATTAAGTTATGACAGAAAAGTACTTAGCAAATTTCGATGTATGTCAATTATATTTGCTTGTAAATGAACTTGATTAAAAAAAAACTCGGTTTGAATTGTAAGTACCAAGAAAATTTTCTGATTATTATTTTATTCATAGGAGATTTTTTACAAATCTGCCTCTGATTCTCACCCTTCTTTGAAGAAAGGTTAAAAAAACTCACTGTTTTTCTTCGGCTTCCCGCCTCTGACCGACTTTTGTAGTGCCGATTTTTCGTCTCAGTCTTATTGATCGATTTATGACTTTTTAAACGTCTCGGTATTATTCAACTACAAAAATCGTTCGCGTTCGGGGAGTCGCATGCGAATTAATAAACATCTAATCAAGCTAACAGCCAGTGGTTCGTGTCGGATGAAAGGGGATCATGTCATTCTTTGGTAATGTGTGATGTATTTGACTGATATATAATAGTAACAAAAATGTGACGTTGTAAATAATTCGGTTGTCGGTTACAATACCTCACATACAACCAGCCACAGGCAAAGAATATTTTGAAATTGCTGAAAACAATAACAAAATACTCTTAGCTTTTTATCTTTCGAAATAATTTTCGTTACATTCAAATTTTACAGTGTTACATTTGACGAAATGTATCTGCCAGATAACAGGTGTAAATTCAATGTAATTTTATTATTATATAATACATAAAATAGGTATATATAAAAGTTTTAAATTGTATACATAATGGAGTGAAAAAATAAAATTTAGTCTTCAATTAGTAATCGGTTTGTACCTATTTTAATTACATTAAGAGATAATTAATATATATTTTTTCTTACAAACTTAAAAACCCTTACAAAAACTCGGGTTAAAAACGCCTTTCTTGAAAATTAAAACCAATATTAAAATTAATTATTAATTTAAATGAAATTAAGAAAAAAACATTTCGAAAAACTTAACATAATTTAGGATTCAAATTACAAAAAGACATTATTTAATGGCTAATGTAATATATTTAATTTACGTAATTGATAAAATTCACTTTTATTGATAGGATAAAAGCCATAACATTCCTGTTTATAATATTTTCCATATAAATGGCCAATAAAATGTCCCCTAATTCTTGGTCGTGACTTTTTTCAGCTGATCTCTTGAAATTATATTTATATCGACATTGTTGTATCAAAAGGTTTCAGGAATGAGGTCGTTATTTAAGTAAAAAGACTTAAGTAACATTAGGTAATAAATAAGGTCATATAATATCATTCGGAAAGGTCGGAATTACTTTCGGAATCGGAATAAAAAATAAAATAGGCAACAATTATTATTTTTAATACCTACCTTTATATTTTTATTACTCATATATTTTTATAATAGAATATTGTGTGGAAAATTTGATTCAAAAGTGTTATTTTGCAAGACGACGCCAATTTTGGAAGACAATGCATAAATATATATTATTATTTATTGTTAAGCAATGAGGGGTTCACTGACGGCGCCATAATATATAGCACGGTATCGTAAGATACCACACACAGCAGGAATAGCGTTTCACAGACGCCTGCTATGAATATATAATAATAATAATAATAACCACATCACGACACATACATTGACCCAGCCCTGCACTGAGATAAAATTTTGTATCGCAGGCACTAACTAACGATGTGGTATAAACTACATAGATAAGAATACAACATCCAAGACCGGTAAGCGAAACAATGCGTCTCGCAAATAACACAAAATCCCACCCCCGCCGGGATTCGAACCCGGAACCTCAAGTTTCTCTGAGGAGGGATAAGCATATGTGTAGCGGCCGCCTGTGAAGCATTTCCCGTTGAGTGTGATATTTTACGATATATTATAGCGAAATTCTGTGTTCTGCTTTAGGCGCTTTTCTTTGTTACCTTTTTTTTTTTTTTAATATAGACCGAATCGTTGTCATAGGTAAGAGCATCACACTTTATAATTTATAAAACAATTTATAAAATATGTTTTATCTTTGATATGAAATAATAAACATTTCTGTGTAAGCACTTGTTTTTCACTATCTAATTAATATTTGAATAAATAAAATAATCCTCGCGTCTTTTTTATAGTTCTTAAAGCGATCCTGTTAAACGCTCTCCAAATTAAAAACTAACAAAGTTAAGATTTTTCGCGATAAAGTTCCCGATCTTTTTGGTCTTTGTTAAAAACTGACCATAGATTTAGAATTCTAGTTTTAAAAATCCCTTAATTACAATAATTGTAATCGTTTCTCCATAGATTTATGATTGGTAGTCAGAGTCGGAGAACAATCGTTTTTTTATGCTTTTTCCCTTATTTTGTAGTTGTTTAGTAACCTTCCAAAATAGAAAAACCTTCAAACAACGTTTGTTTGTCGTAAAAATCCCTTAAATTACGATTTTGTGGCTATTTCGGTCACCATGAAAAGTTGTTACTTACGTAGCTTCAACTGGTATATCTGGTTCTCCAATAAGCCGTTCCGCCTTCGCCTGAGGAGGTGGGTACTGCTGGATCAGAGGCTGAGTGTGGTAGACTACTCCTGGGAGAAGATCGTCTATGTCGTCCTAGTATGAGGAAAATTTGGTTTTAAAACAAATTACGGTGAAATATTTTTTATGGTTAATGATATTCGTTTTTAGATTTAAATTACGTCTTCCGTGAAAATCAGCAGTGTAACAGTATAATATTAATAATAATAAATCGTTTATTTGTCAGATTATACAGATGTCATACATATTATAATTAGTTACAGAAAAATCTACCATAAAGGCATACAAATGTAAAAAGTTGAACGAATTTGTTTTTTTTTTTTTTCGGAATGGGATCGAGTAAACTAATTCTCGAGATTAATAAAATTAAAAAGCACTATTGTGGTGGCGTGAAAGTGACTAAATAATAATTTAGAAAATCATTTTGAAATAAAAAACGATCAAAATATTGTATTGAGTTCTGTTTTAGGGTTCCGTACCTGAAAGGTCAAAAAACGGGACCCTATTACTAAGACTCCGCAGTCCGTGTGTTTCAGTCTGTCTGTCAGTTTATGAAATACAACCGATTTCATAAACCGTAAAAGATTTTGAAATTTTCAGAGAATTTCTATTTCTGATGCCGCTATATACTAAAAACCTAAAGAAATTAAAAATTAAACGGGACTTCTATACAATAAATGCGATTTTTTAAATTTTGCTTGTATCTTTTACGAAATTATCTAGAAAGTATATAATATTTTATCTTATAAGATACCAACCAATTTTTTTTACAAAATATTCGCTTAAAGTTTGTTCTAAAAGTTGTTGAAATACTTTTCTAATCGGATTTGTAATTGTGACCATAACTTCCTTTTACTAACTCACCAGCCAAATAACAATATTTTTAATTCCTCACCTCACTTTCGTCAGCACTTCTGTAAGAAGGACAGCTGATGCCAGTCGAGCAAGGCTTTGTGATCTCCGGCCTGGTGACAGGGTCGCAGCCTCCCCCCGCAGGAGTGCATTCCACCCCTCGCACCTGGACACCCTCCCCGCAGGATACCGAGCACTGTGGCAAAGGAGTTTTTTATTTTAGGTAAAAGGCAAAGAGCGTTGGGTTGTGCAGTCCCGTATTTTTATAGACCATCAACATTGGTCAGAAATCTTTTAAAATTTATTTATTACCGTTTAAAACTAAGTAATTGGAAAAACTGGTTTTTTATCGTAGGAGTCAAGATAATTTTTTTGTATTAAGAACATCAAAATGATCAAAATGGTAAGAGTATAGAGATTAAAATGTATCATTTGTAATAAAATTTACACCTTTACAAAAATATTTTTGTGACTACAAACAATATAAGTAACCATTAAATAAACAAGTTGTACACTGCCATAATTCACGACCGCATACCTAAATTCCATTCAAAGAAGTTGACAAGCAAAATGGATTTGGCCTATATTTTTATGATAAAAAGATAATTAACTCAATAGTAGTCATACATATTATATCCATAGTTGGGTAACTAAATTGATTTCTGTAACGTCGAACATAACGTTAACTAATCGTTTTACCTTGTTACAATATACGTTGTTGTATATATGTAGTATTATATACCTATTGTTTAGTTACTACAATTAACATGGCTCGGAACTTCACTGATAGTTCGAAACTTTATTGACAATTGACTGCGAGTTAATTGATTGGACTATGTGACTACAAAACAATGAAGGTATGGAGTACGTTTCATATAATATACAAAGTTCTGTTTTGACTACGTTTCTCTAGATAGTGAAAGATGGTCAAAGTAAAATAATAAGATCAAATTTTTAGTCACTACCAAACTGGATTTTTCTTCTTTTCTTTTTTGCTTCGGATCAAAAGAATATCAAAACTAGTTAAAACATTCAATTTATTTAGATACATTATTTACTGTGATAAACTAAAAAACTTTTTTGATTCATAGATTCATCACTTTAAGACTAACAATTTTAATACACATTTTATAAATGTTTTCCAGAAAAAAAAAACACAAAGGATCATTGAAATAAATAGGTAGATATAATTATAGATTGACTAAAAAACAACGGAAGAGACGAAGACAAATAAGTTAGTAATAAGTAAACAATATTCCAGTAAAATTAACAAGTAATATAATAATAATAAACCACACCACGACACACGTCGACTCAGCCCTGCATCATTAGAACTTGTGTCACTAAGCAACGATGTGGTATAAACTACATAGATAAAATACTACATCAAAGACCGGTAAGCGAAACAATGCGTCTTGCAAATAACACAAAGTTCCGCTCCCGACGGGATTCCAAGCCGGAACCTCTAGAGTAGCAGTCAGCTTACACCATCGCGCCACAGACGTCGTCACGTCAGAGCTACAACACTAGCGTTCGTTTATAAACGGTTTTAATTAAATCTAAACAACATCAGAGACAACTCGTTCGAAAGCAAATTCGAACTTTAATACAAATCTCTAATGAATTCCAGTTAATATGATAGCAGGGACACGCGCGGTAGGAAATACAACTATTAATTTAACTTAGGTCTTTGACAAAGGCTGAACTTTAAGTAGAACTTGGAAACTGTCCTAGACTGAACTGAGGTAGGTAAGTTGAGTCTAGATGGCGACAGGCTAGGAGAGATAGTTTACTAATATGGAAACTAATTTAAATGGCTCAGATCATTAATGGCATCCATAGTCAAGTCAAACAGCCAAGGCGAGTCTCACATTACTATCCAACTAGGCCCACTTAATAGCTTCTATATAAATATTAAAACCTAGCTTAAGAAGTAAGAATTACAGTGAATAATAATAACCATATCAACACACACATTGATTCAACCCCACAGCAAGATTAAAGAATCTTGTGTCGCAGGTGCTAAGCAACGATATTGTTTAAACTTGTGTAGTATATACACTCTTATACAACATCTTGGGCAAAAAAGCAGACGCGTCACCTGATGAACAGATTGACAGGACGAAGTCCTTGATGTCTGGAAAAGCAAGAGCTACACCAACGCGTAGCCTATGTTGAGGTAAAGATATTATGCCACTCGTGTCGGTAATTACACTGCCTCTCCAATCCATCGAAACCGAAACACAGCGAACTGCTTCACGGCAGTAATAAAACCTAGACACTCGCACATAGATCTACATAATCTTTCTTCACCTACATACAGTTTATCTATGTAGTATACAGTATAGATAATCTAGAAATATCACTTATAGGAAATACATTTTTCAGATTTAATACTTAGCGTTTTTAGTGCAAGAGTTAATTTGTTTAGGCATGCAAACCGGATGATACAATTCCACATTTCACAAAACACACACACATACCAATTACAGTCACCAAAAAATAAAAATTTCGCCAAAAAGAGTAAGTGTCCTATCTACATTTTTGCTCTAGGGCGGTCAAAGTTAGTCCTAACTAGATGAAACCCGGAACTTTGTAAATCTGTTAGCCTCCACCCCGCTGCAACTTAACGCCTTTAACGAAACAATTACTCGAAGCCACGTTAAAGTTAACTTCTTAAATTATCGATCGACATAAAAAAAGGAAGTTCTTAAAGCTGCAACGTCGGTGAGCTGCACTAGCTTGAATTGTAATAGTTACAGTAAGACAACACGATTATATTTGGCATTTTTTATTTTTATGTGCATTTGTTGAAATCGTAGATTAATGATCGGTCCCTAGGAGCAGTGCGACTATCAAACATTAATCTATTGTTATTTTGTTCACATTTATTCCCAATTATTGGCCTTAGTATAAAAATATTATTTTTCTTGGAAAAATGAGGTCGGTTTTTTTCAAATCCAATAAGTTGGCATAATATTCCCCATTGCTTGTTCTTCCCTTTTGAAGGTAGTCAATAATCCACATTGCATCCATCCCACGTGCATCCCAAAAAACAGTCGCCATAACTTTATTGGCTGACAAACCCACTTTGGCCTTCTTTGGCGCCGATTCACCCTTAGAAACCCACTGTTTTGACTGTTGTTTGGTCTCTGGTGTGTTGTGATGGATCCATGTTTCGTCCACGGTTACAAAACGGCGCAAAACTTCTCCATATTGCGATTAAACAACGCCAAACCTTCCTGTGGTTGTTACACGATTGCGTTTGTGGTCGACTGTGAGCAAACGCGGCACCCATCTTGCGGAAAGCTTTCTCATGCCCAAGTGATCATTCAAAATTGAAACCACTGAGCCACTTGTATTATCATCTATGTAATTTATCATATCGTTGCTTTGTGCCTGTTTTTATGTCATTAATAAATAAACGGAAATAAGACAATGCTTCATAGTAGTGCGCTGAGACAGATACACTACTCGATCAGGAACGATAGCCACGGTAAAGCTGCTAAGGCTTCCGAGCCGCAGCACTCGTCGTTTGTGAAAAAAAATGGTGGCTCGTCACTTACAGAACGAAACTGGTTTATAAAGGCCCGGTTAGTGGAAAAGCCAAGGGCTGGCGCGAGCGCAGAATAGGTATTATTGAACGCTGATTAGAAGTTTTGTCTCTGTTCTGTTTTTTTACTCCTGCATGTACTTGTGCGGCCTCTGCTTTCATTTTTGCGTAACGTTCCTTAATCGAATTTTTGAATAGATTCAGGCAACATTTTCACCAGTGATTCAATTTTGATCTCATTGGCTTTGGCTCTTGGACTTATATGATTAAAAATTGATGTTTTAAAGGTCTTTTTTAGTATTTCTTTTGCAAACTCAAACTAATTAACTCTTCAACAGTAGCTTAAAGTGCTTGAACTGAAAAAATGCATAAACCACAAACAAACTGAAGGATTGTATGTTTACAAAAGGACCTCGTGATATATGCGTACAGGAGGAAAATCGTAAAATATGTTTAGATTTATTACATATCTTGTCTCCAATGGTACTCTTTTTGAATGAAGCAATAATTTAAATTTTTAAACTTAATTATAAGACAATTCCACTGTTAACCCATTAACTTTATTAAAACGACATTGTCCTGTCAATAACGAACATTGAATGGCGAAGTCAAAGTCACGTAAAACTGAAGACATTGTTGTAGTTTTCAATACCGGGTCCAGCTATAAAACTTTTACAGCAATCGAGGAAAGAATGAAATATAGTCTTCCACTACAACCTTACTCACTAGCTAGTCTTTAACGGTATAACGATAAAGTTCAATTTGTTTTGAAAAATTTACGACGGAATGCACCAGGGGTAACTACTTGAACAAGCACAAAAGAAGGGATGAAGTGTTACCATAATTTCTTAGCCGCTTTTAGCGGGTTCTCTTAGGATTTTTAAGAGTTTTCCCTCGAATAAGGAAGAGTTTATGAAATTTTATGATGGCAAGTTTTCTACGGTGGCGTTAGCCTATTTGTTCCCTAAATAAAAGGTTACTATGCAGGGTTACTAAGGGCTTTCTATTTATGTGGTGGAAGTAAACAAATTTGCTTCTCTTTCACACGTCTCTCAAAGGAGAAAAAAACATGTTGGCAGTGGACTATACGCTTCTCTTGCACATAAGACTTAAGGTAAATTTGAGATGAATCATGACCTCAGTGGTGCCTTTAAGGACAAAAGGTAAAAAAGAAAAGACCATACCCGTATTTCACATTTCTCTTAATTTGACGCAAGATAAAAAGGGACAGATATATGATATCAGACAAGTAAAGTCTAAACTCTTTTAAATTTATTTAAAGAAAATCAGGGTAAAAAGGGACGGAAACGATAATACAGTGACTATATTTCTCTTTCACACTCATCTCAAAGAACCTAAGGAACAGAAACATTATAGAAATCAACTCACTTCTCTTTCATACTTGTTTTAAATTCCAAAGTAGACAAGATGAGAATGCCACACTAATCACCTCTCTTTCACACTTGTTTTAGGAGTATTAAGGTAGAAAGGGAAGGCAATAAAACATTTGATGCACCAAATAAATAAACGTGATAGTAGTGCACCACTTACCCCAGACCATGGTCCAGCTATCCAGGTGGGGCACGGGTGCTCGTTGCAGGTTTGGGTGGCGCGAGGAGCGGGAGATACGCAGCCAGGGTCGTTGCTTGTACCTGGTTTATACAAAAATGATTTATGACTATTATAATGCGGCATTGATAATTCACTTAGTTAATAACCTTTTTGGCTTCTACTCTTCTAACTGACTTTTTCAGTTTAAGAAGTGCTGTCTCTGCTTAGGCACCACGGCTTGGTCCAAAAATTTAGCCACCTTGCCAGAAATATAGCTTATTATATTCTGGCACAACGGTTCCAATAGGAACGAATGTTCCAAAATTAGTTGCGGTGGTGGCATAATGCAGTCCTGGCTATATTGTCAATAGACTTGCATCGGTCTACTGTATTTATAGCCATTATTTTGACAAGATGCTAGAACTATGTTAGGAGTTTTTCGTTCTGGAGATCCGTGGGAGAAGTAAAGAACCCATTATCATTGCAGAAGAAAGGAAACGGGTCAGAAGATGTTGGGTCGGGTGTGTGTATGTGTGATGAGTTTGATGACTTCCAACGAGGTAGACAGTCGATCTTGTTAGATACAATTTGGAGAGAGCCGGTACAAGCAGCTCAGGGTCACTACGTCCTGATTATGCTTCTCTATGCGACAAGGACATATACTGCTTTACTGTTTGGACAGCAATCAGCAGCTAATGATTATGATACAAACTCAACTGACCTGCTTGGTATGTATCAGCCCTGGTGACGTTAGCTGACCTCGCGCACAGCACTCGTCGGGATCGCACTCCGCCGCCGCATGTCGCACTGCACGATGACCACTCACCAACGTACCACCTGTACCAAACGCATCTCTTATTAATATCCACATTTCTATGCACACCTTCACTCACCGACCTTGCAAGGTAGATCTTGTGTTACAAGTACTAAGCAACAATATGGTTAATACTAAATAAGAATTTTATAGTCAGTACCAGTAAGCGAAACCATGCATCTTGCATTTCACAAAATTTCAATCTCGCCGCTATCCTAACCTGAAACCTCTAAGTGTACAGCCACAGTGCCGATTGGGCAGCGTAGCGTGGCATGTGGCCTTTATTTCAAGCATATGTAGGTATGGCGGGCGAGGGGAGCGGGTACAGCAGCACTATGGATACACGCTCTTCCGCCCGCTCGTCCATGCTCCGTAAAACGCTAAGCTCAAAAAGCGAGGTACCGTGGCTGTACACTCAGTGTGAGTCCTGAGTGATGGCACATCGTGCAGGCGGTATCCGCGGTAGACACAAAACATGAATTCGTCCAATATCTACATCCGCTCATAATCTGGAAATCTTCAAATGTGTCGAACATTTGCTTTATGCGCTGTTCATTCCGCCTGCGCAGTGAGCAAAGTGCTCAGGACGCAAACTTACGCAGTAGATAGGTTTCTCGAAATCACAACATATGGTCGACTTGACTTGATGTTGCGTTTTTGCTTTATTTTTTAAGATTTTACATAATTATATTGCATAGAATGGGTCATCGTGTAGGGGAAGGAAAAAGTGCGTGAGGCAGATCACCAATGCGTTGGACCGACCAAATAAAGGCGGCTGTTAGTGGCATGGGTGCATCCGTATGACGGAGAGCAGGCAGAGGTGGCGAGAGGTAGCGCGGCGAATCATAATGGTTGCTGACGATGCCATGACAACCAAGAGTGTAACAACGAAGAAGAAGAGAATTATGTTGCTTTCTGTAAGGTCCACAGTTAACATCTCCGGGTTTAGCAAAGTTAAGAACTTACTTGAAAGGGCAAGGATGCGTGTTGCAGCGCACCACAGAGGCGCTCGGCTTACTTGATGCGTCGCACAGCTGCTCCGGTGCGTCCGATCCCGTCAGCCTATCGCGGCACACTGCCAATGACATCTTGTAACCTGGCGGGAAAACTGACATGTTTGAATTTCGAACGGTTTTTTCTTACCGGCCAGATACTTTGTTCTGTTTTAAAAACTTGGAAGTTTGCAAAGAGGTTATCACATAAATCGTATAATTCGTACTACTTATGTATTTTTCATTATTATTTACTAAGCATCAGCAACGTAATACAATATTACAAAGTACAGTAAATTATTTTTCAATAAAATTAATTTTGTCAACATTTTCAGAGAACCACATATAAAATAAAATGCAAACTCAAAATAACATGTCATTAGAAAAGATTCAGGTGCAAAGGAAAATTACATTAAACTGTAATACATATAAGAGCAGGCATAAAAGTAAAAAATATTCCATCTTACTTAATCTATATTTATAGTCAGAAATGTATGTGTAATTTATTTAAATTGTACATTAATAAATCTGAAGTGATTGTTGGAAGCGTTCAAGGAAAGTTATAAGCATAGTTAGTTGTTGAAAAATTCAATTTTCTTTTTATTCAAAGGAGGATCAAGTTTTTCTTCATATTTTACCATAATTTATGTATCTCCCTCGCATACCGCGAGACGTTTTTTTAATCGCTTATTTTCATGGAAATATCATGACGTCAGTTTTATATATATATAAGTTCCTAGTCTGAAAATTATTTTCTATATATCAAAGTCAAAGTCAAACTAATTTAAGTTTAGTAATTATTAGTCATTAAAAATAAAAAACAAATTAAAAAGATTTTATCACACACAGGTCGAGGGTTCGAAACTCGGATTGCCGTACGTTGTAGCTGAAATGTTCCTCATTGTGCCCGGATAGTGGCGACAGATTTGCAACCTGTCACACTGGGACTAAATATAAACATGTGACATGCGGTGATTAACACCTCTGCCAACCTCTCGAGGGATTACGGCATGAGTTTATGTATGTATATATGCAAGATTTTTATTGGTTTGTTAGCTGGAGTGTGTTTATCACATTTATTTTTAAACACCTTTCCAGAAGGAAAAAATTGAGAGAAGAATATATATATACTTTGCCATACATATTTCTTTCACAATACCTTGAAAGAAATCCATTTTCATTCAATACTTCAAGCGATTTATTGTTACAAACGCCATCTATCGGAGAAACTTCACGTTACTTCTTATTGAATAAGTAAGTACATCTGGAGTACTTTAAGAGAAATTCAAAATATCCGTTGAGAAACTCCCTTTTCCGGACCCGGTTTGAATGCAAAGGAATTTTCTAATACTTATTTCTGAACCGAGAAGTTGTCGCTTTAAAAAATAAATAGTTCATTGGTCCATTTTCTCTGACTCAACTCAACTTTTACGGAGGAGAAATGTAAAACAGTTAAAATTATATAACTTTTTGCATTTATTTATAAATACATTTTAGTTTTTTTGTGACAGTGCTTAGATGTTTTGTTTTATTTCGTTTTTTATTTATTTTAAACTTGTTATACATTTTTTGAAGACCTTTGAAATGAATGAATCAATATTTATTTCTATGATTTTTCGTTGATTACAGATGTCATTATTATTTTAGTCACAAAAAAAACCTGCCTGACAGACGTACAAATATTTAAATTAGGTTGAGAAATCAATAATTATTACATTATTAATACAAAAAAATACACAAGTCAAATTATTAGATAAATGAAAAAGAATGTTAAAACTTTAACTTCAATGTTTTACGATTAAACCAAATAAATTATTTTTGTTAATTATTGTCTACTGACAATATCTTATCTTGTAATTAAGTATGTTTTTTAAGTTAATGAATGTCGTTTAGACCTCTATATCCTGACTGTGCTAGTACAGTTCTGAAACGTTATAAGGCGATGTTGTAATATTAAAAAAACTGCTTACTATAACTTTTACACTAACCAATTACAAATGATAAAATTACCCTAACAATTCATTGAATTGATCGCGAAAATTAACCCCTTTTGAGTGGAGTATTGACGACATTGTAACCTATACAATACGTAAACGGCAGTACGGGCTGTAAAAGGGGTACTCCGTAGATTTGTAGAAGGTTTTGGGGCAGCCACAATCCATTGTACAGCACCTTTATAAGATTATCTCTTTGCTACTGACCACTACGACCTTTGTATCAAATTGGGAACAGCGGTCAAGTTTTTATACAAAGCCTCTTTTAACTAATAATACCATTTAATATTTTATCTTTAATTTTAATAAATGTATATTATTAGTATTCATATAATTACTTAATGCGGAAATGATGGCTAAATCGTAGTAACAATGTATTGAGTTACGTGATAAAAATTGTTGTGTAAACAACTATGATAAGATATGATAGATGCCATACAACCACAGTTATCAAATCACACATAAACATAAATAACATAACTGAAGCCGTAATCCCTCGAGGGGTTGGCAGAGGTGTTAAACACCGCATTTCGCATGTTTATGACGAGTGCCAGTGTGACTGGATGCGAAGCTGTCGCCACTATCCGGGCATATGGCAGTTACAACTTACGGCAACCCGAGACTAGAACCCTCGACTGATCTGTCGGGTCGGATCGGTCGGTTGACCAAGGCACTTAACAAACTGAGCTTCAACGTCCTCTAAATCAAATTAAAATGTATTTAACAGAAATTAATACAAAATGCACTATCTTATTTTTAATTCCGTAGTCGGCTTATATTTATTTAATTATGAATAAGTATAAAAACTGTTAAAAAGGAGTAAATGTTATTTATTTATAAAATCAATCTAAATGTATGTACTAGTTTTTTTCTGAGACTTTGTTCGCGTGAAGTCGAAAATGGTTCTGATAGGATTATAATTACTTGACATTTGTCGTTATATTTTGGATAATTCACACAATATCTTTATAAATTATAGCCTATGTGATATTCTGATGTATAAGCTATGTTATTGTAAAGTTTCATTAAAATCCATTCAGTAGTTTTTGCGTGAACGAGTAACAAACACCCATTCATGCAAACAAACACAAATACGAAGTTTATTTTATTTTTCTTTTTATAGCATGATCTAATTAGCTGAACTCTGTATTTCAGAACGGACCCCGAGGTTTCAATAGTTAATTAGTTGTCAGGAAGCTCCATGATAAATGAGGTCTGTCACCCCATCCCCATCCCAAACCCCAGAACTACCCCAGAACCTAAGCGGAGGAAAGGGTCGAACATCGCTTTGTACTCTATTATTCTGAGATGATTTTTTGGTCCATATTAATGATGCTTCGAATAATTTGGGGATTATAGTTATTGTAAATTGTTCGTATGATTGAAAATGTATTTTAGCTGTCTTACATTATAATATTAGTCTCTTAGTGTTTTATTTAATTAGTTTAAAAACAAAATCCAATCCGTTTGAGTTACTTTTTATTTTTTTATGCAAATTATATATTATTTTCAGGCCAAAAAATATTTTCTATAAAATTCACCAGCTTTTTCGACCAAAAAAATAACACGTGAATTCTCCATTCTGTATTTTAACATACATGTAAATCAAAATGGTGCGACCACTTTATTTCGTACACTATTTTTTATTTAAAACTTTATATATTTACTACCACTGACGCTTGTAAAATTTACACTAGGAAAGTTGGTAAAGTTTTAATTTCTCCCTGAGAGCTCGCAGCGGTGGTAAAATCTTCAAAAATGACTCCCAGGGGTGGTTGTTACAATTTCTACAATTTGTCGGATACAAGGAAATTAGGGGGGGACTTTAGTTCTTATCAAAACATCCATCTTTAAGGCTTCTTTATTAAGATTAGCCCTTGCAAATTTTAAGGTCGAAACGCACTAGCGGTTATTAAAACGACATCGTAATTTTTAAACACTTGACATTGTGTTCTAGTTCAATAATTACTGAGAAGTGAAGACTTTGCTTTTATAGAATTAGTATATATTTTAGTGGAAAATTTAGCCGACTTTCACACTGAAACTTTATTCTTAATTTTAGTGACATAGTAATATCAATGATATAATTTCAACGACATATTTTACATAAAAAAATGATTTATCATATTTTAAAGATGTTGTAGAGTTTAATCCTTCTTTAAAATATATATTTCGGGGGGCATTTAGTTAACGTTTCAATTTTTTTAAATACCTATCAACATAATTCTTACTTTAGCTAAAGAAGTAGCAACAATTCTTGTACTTTGACCTTACCTAATACATTTTCAAGCCGCGTCAAAATAGATTGGTTTGTATTTTTTTAATGATATTTAAAAAAAATATATTTCAATAAATTGTTGTAAACGTAATCGTTATACGTTTGCCTCTTTTCGTCTAAAATAAGATTGTAGTGTGATAAAAAAACGCCCGTGAGCTCGGCGCGTCTCGAAACTGTTGCTCGTTTTAAGACAAAAGGAATTTCTGCTGTGATTTATAGGTAGGGCCCGTCTAACGGCAGATTTGCTAATATAAATCACAAGGCGTCCGCAATTAACAACAAGCACTCGGGCTGGTGTTTACTTATACCAGCCACTTGATAACTACCATTGTGCCTTTCAGTTCAAATTTTATTACTTAACCAAGTTTCGTACTGGCTCTTCTATCAAAACCAAGAATATGAGTACAAGACAAATGAATAACCGGCTTCCCGAATCGTTGGAACTAAAAAAATACTTTAAAAAATCTACTTGAAAATCATTTTCATTTTTCAAAAATCTTTCAAATGACGCAGTAGCTCAGTTTGTTACGTGCCTTGGTTAACCGCCCGACCCGTAACGACAAGTCGAGGGTTCGAGTCTCGAGTTGCCGTACGTTGTAGCTGCCATGTTCCTCATTGTGCCCGGATAGTGGCGGCAGATTCGCAACCTGTCACACTGGGACTCAAAATAAACATGCGAAATGAGGTGGTCACCTCTGCCTACACAAGGGATTATTTACGGCGTGAGTTTATGTGTTCTGTTCGTAAAACACATGGTCATTATTATAAATCAACAGGTTTTATTAAAAAAACCTAAAACCATCCAGGATCTTTGCGATCTTCCGTAGTTTCTAGAAAACACTGGAATTCTTACAATGATCCTGGGACATATTTACACGACTACTCAATTATTGTGTCTTCTATTAAAGTCGAGGCGACAATTGCTTAGTTAAATCTAGTATGATGTTACTTTAACTGACTCTCTGATATATAACCACAAATTGGGTTCAGCATTCAGTTATAACGACGGACGCAATTGAATTTGGATTTAAGAATCCAACCTTTGGTGGGAGCAATCGGTTGTAAAAGCATCAGGAAGATACTCTATTGAAAAATCGTAGATAATCTGAGAGCGAACATTATTTGCGGCTTATGGCAGATATCTCCGCAAAATAATAAAAACGCTTGACAGCTATGTTGATGACGTCAAATTTACGTCACTTCCTGCCATTGAACTCGTGGTACCGTTAGCAATACAAGTCAGCGCGTTACATCGATTTGTTTTTGATAAGTTTGTTGTTATTTGTTGATAAAATGAGTAGAAAAAAAGGCATGCTCGTGACACGTTAACGAGTACCGTGTGTGTTGCAGATCTTGAACATGTTTAATCATTGAGACAGGTCGATTTTCGGACACAAATAGTGTACACACGGTCACAAAGAAATTATTTGACAGTTGATATATTGTACTGATTCTTCAAAAGTCAAATATGGAAAGTCAAAAATGAATTGTAATTGGCCTTTTTATTAGATAACTTCTTGTCTATATGTTATTTACGCAGTTAGTTTTCGTAAATAAATAAAATAAAATAACAATTGCAATATCGATCCTTATGCTGATGAAAATGAAAGGTACAAAGTCCAAACAGGTTAGGTTGATCTTTGGCGGTGTGTATCTATGAATTTTGGCCTCTAAAAGCAATGTATCGAAATTTCAACAAATTTGTTTAGCTAATTTTACATTTAGAAAAGTTTATTAAAATTCAAATCACGGCATTAGTTAGGGACGTAACATTCATTTTTATATTTCTTTTCATTAAAATATTAAAAGGATTTTTTCCACTCCGCCTTGCAGTTAAGAGAACTAAACTCTACGACTCTAATCTGAAAGTTGAAATTAGATAGAAGGATTAGCCTCCATTTCGTTCGCACAGTTGCCCCGTGTAATATAATTAGTTACTTTGCAATCAAAAGTTAAATATAGCCTTCATTAACTAATCCAGAAACTCCTAGGTAGGTAAGACCGGGTGCAGATGAAACTGTTTTATTATTAGATAAAATTAAACCGTCCGTTTGTATGAATTATTTAATACTTTCCTCACCGTCCGGTGAGATTGGCATTTGCAAATAACATGGCTGTGGATCAACTTAGCCTATTTTGTAACGTTTTGTTCAACATAAGGATTGATATTGTACTTGTTATGTGAAGCTTTATGTGTGGCTGTCTGTACTAATCCTATGAGGTAAAATTGACAGGAGGTATGCATTCAACTTCGAAATATATTACTCGTATTTTTAGACTGTAAGGGTGGACTTTGGCTTCATTTTAGACGAGACAAGACGCTTATTTCTCTGTCATAACAAAAAATAAGTCCTATATGGAGAGTTATTTGATGAAAACAAGATGTGTCAGTAATTTCTTTTTATTCTACTGTATTTTCTTATATATCAACAGAATTTTATGTAGAAAAAGCTAGTGTTTTAGCCAGTGAATATCTGTAGTGCTGTTCTAGTGTGGAAAACGTGAAATACGACGATTTCACTACTCTTTTCTTCATCTCCCAAGTAACTCAATAAAGCCTACAGTAACAGTACTAGCATGTTACTCATTTTCATATTTTCATCCATTCATAATTCATGTCTTCATTATTTCTTTCTCCAATAAACCTTAAGAATAAATACTACTTGACATTGGCAAAATACTGAAAGTTCTTGCCATGAAAAGAAAAAAGTCATCTATGATGCTATCACGACAGTCTCTTTAATTCGCAAGTCCTGCAGATGTACCATTCATATGAGAGTACAACAACTTAAAGATTAAAATCTCATAAAACTAAGCAGCTTTCGAATTTACATCCAAACTGTAGAAGGTTCATGAAAGTCGGCTTTTTCCTGATTAAATCAAGCCAGTGTAAACTTGGCCGTTTCTGGCTAGATCTGGCAGTTAATTACTCCTCCAAGACTGCGGTTTCTTGAAGCAACTTACGGAGAAAGATTCCTATTACTCCAGTTCAATTTAGCTGAAGTTGTTCAATGGTCTAGAAACTTGAAACACGTGTCTTTTAACCTAAGCTGGATCATTTTATCGCGGCTAAAATTTAAGTATAACTTTAAATTAAATCTCAACCCAAAAATTTTGATTGTTGTTATATTTTAGGTCAAATTCAATCTAAGTAAGAGGGAAAAGTTAAATCACCCAACGTTATATTTTATCATAAAATCATTTATTATAATTATTTTGAGGTTTTCATTAATCGAACATGTAGCTTGTGTCGCGACCTGTAAAACATGACCACTAACAATATAGCCAAGCCAACGAAATTGTTGGTAAGCTTTCTAGAACTCACCTCCACCGCAAGTGGCCGAACACAGCGAGCCAGGCGTCGCAAGCCAGTGGTACCGCGGCCGCGAGCACGAAGAGCCATCTCCGCCGCACACGCCGCACTCGTCAACGCGTCGAGTCGAACCCACTCGCAAATCGCAGCCGACTCGCTGTTGACAAGCAATATGGTTAGTGAAAAGGTGGAAATTTTTGTGTATTTTGGGACTCTATTACTAAGCCTCCGCTGTCTATCCGTCCGCCTGTTTGTTCAGCAGGCTGTATCTCAAGAACCATAATAGCTAGAGTCTTGAGATTTTCAGAAAATATCTGCTTCTGTTGGCACTGTAAGAACATATACTTATATCATAAAAAAATTTTGGCCATACAAGAAACGTGATTTTGGTGAAATTTTTGCTGGTACTTGTTTCTTTTACGAAATTATTTAAAAGTACATGATATTTATATAGAGAAAACCTTTCATGTATGTCACCGACTCACACTTGACCTTTTATAATATAGACGTGTAGAAAGATTTAAATATAAATTATCAAGAAATCTTTTTGAATCGTAAAGTAGATTAGATTTTATTTAAAATTATTTATAATTTCATTGAAAATTAATTGACTTTAAACAGATCACTCAAAAAATAAGTAGGCTTAACTGATCCATTTCTTAAAATTGCAAAAGCTACGTCTACAATCGGATATACGATTCAATAAAATTGCTTCGATAGTTAAAAATAAGTGGCCGGATTTTGTTTCTATAGTTAAAAATAAACGGCCGAATTTAACACCGTAGTTGACCTCCCGTGGATGCTCAAAGTTTTCAGTATCAAATTAGCATTCCCTCCGCTTTGGCCCCACGAGATTATGCAAACGACTCACTCGGAACTTTCCACTTAAATAATATATGAAATTATGCAAAATAGTCGAAAAAAAAACCCCCTCAAGTGTCGGCCAAGTTTAAAAGTTCGAGTATCTCGGACGTGACCGTCGGCTAATCGATTTTTGAAGTGAAGCTTCAGGTGGAGACTCCCGAAATGTTTTAGAGCTTTTTTAGTGTCACTGGTAGCAGAGGTAAACGACCTATGCATAAAAAATATTTCTTAAAAAAGTACATTAAATCGTCAAAACAAAATCACCGACTACTGAAAATCGCGGTCTAAGAATGTTAGAAAACATTTTTTTCATCCAAAATATTATATGTTTTTGAGATGGCCTTTACACAGCCTTTCATTTGATACCCCATATGACAGGGTTTGATGATTTTAATTTTCAAGTACAACAGTCGCTATGGTTACAATAAAAAATCTAAGTATCCTATAACACTCGCGCAATTGATAGCTTTCTTATGATACCTCTTCCGTTTAAATCGGATCAGTAGTTTAGGCTGTAGGAGGAAACTTCCGAACATACATACATACAAACGTAGGTCGCTTAAATCATACCCCTCGCCGTAGTCGCGGTAAAAAATGGTGAACAGTTACCATTGCTGACGCTTCTGAACTTCGGTTAACTCATTTCTAACGCTAATCCTTTGTCTAAGTTTCATGGGAATGGCGATCTTATTAACTGAAACACAACACAATTCTGTGGTAAACTTTCGTGTGTCTACCATCAGTTCGGATTCATTTTCTTTATGTCATATATAAATAGAATACTCTGGTGATTTGTTCTAGCAATCTTAATTTATTTACAAAGCACAAACATGACATAAACTCAAGCCGTTTTCCCTCGACAGATGTTGGCAGATGTATGTTGAGTCCCAGTGTGACGGGTTGCGAATCTGTAGCCTCAATCCGGGCGCAATGGGAATATGCAGATGCAACTTATGCCTTAGCCTTTTAATGTTAAATATAATAAAAGTATTTTCCATATCACATAAAATAATAAATATATAAATAATTTGATAGTAACTACGTCAGTATATTTTTATAATGGGGAGAAACTGGACCCTTTAAAAGATTTTCTCAATTAAAAACTAGTTCTTAGCAGAAAAATTTGTAGGAGACACGACAGAAAAAAGCACGAGACTCGAACTCTGATCTGTCGGGTCGGGTCGGTCGGTTAACCAAGGCACGTAACAAACTGAGCTACCACTTCCTCCGACGTCGTTGTCTTTGCTAAGATTCATATATTTTTTTAATGCAGTCACCAGCGACAATAGTAGATATAATTCTTAGAAGACAGATGGATATGTGCTGGAGACTACAAGCTATCTAAAAACCTACCTTCAAACAAAAACTGACATGCAAATCTAAAAGAAGGTTTTTCTAGATTCAGTAATGACTGTATCGCTTACCGGTCTCGGATGTAGTATTCTTATCTATGTAGTTTATGCCATATTGTTGCTTAGTGCCTGCGATACAAGATAGTATCTTAGTGCAGGGCTGAGTCAATTTGTGTGTCGTGATGTGATTATTATTATTATTCCACCTCATAAAGAGTGTTCGTTTAATGTTTTTTCAGGTGTGTACATGCACATTGTTTCAGTGTGCTTAACCTCGATTTTGCTAAGTAAAGAAGTTACACACTAGAAATTTGCACACGTGTACAGGTTAAATCACAATTTTCCGTGACAGAATATTTCAACCTATGACGCTGTATGAGTTTCCTGTTCTTCAACGGGACCTTCAGACAAGTGACTTGATTGATGTTATGGCATAGTCAATGTTTACTTGCGAATTCGGTAAAATTTATGAGCGACAGTTTGGGTTTGTTTTCATTGACTTTGAAAAGGTCATCGCAAGTTAAAGGTTTACTAAGTGATTAGTTTAGTTGCCTGATTTAATTATAAATGTATCTTTTGAGCCTCGACGTGTTTCTCACAAGCCTATTTCATCAGGTTAAATTTGTGGCCTGTCCCAAGACAGCCGTACAAGTAGCCAGTGCTTCATTCTACAGCTTTATACGTTACAAAGGACGCCACTGTTGATCCTGGTTAACAGGAGTTGCAGTGGTGGGACAGAGTTGCGGGTATTTCTCTAGTTAAATGTACCAACGAGGTTTTATTGTAAGATTTGGTTGAGGTACCAACGTAGCGAAATCAAACATTTTTTAAATTTATTTATGGCTGACGCTTCACTTGATTGAAAATGATGTTAAAACGCCAAAAGCATTTTCCATGCAGAAGTTTAAGATACCTCTAGTACCGGTAATCTGTTCAATTCAATAATAAAAGCAATTAAATATACGGCATTCCATTTTTCATCTGAGATGACATTGAGTTACCGTAACCTAGAAACGCTTGCAACACCAGATCTGTCACTAACGTTGCCATATCTGTTAGCTCAAACAGCCTTGCTCACCTCCAGAAACACATTCCTTATATTATGATTATTTCGCGGCTTTATTCAAGCTTTCGTTCAAGACAAACTTTTCAACTATTAATTGCATTAAACTGAGCTTGCGCACATTTCATTATAATTATCCTCAACAAAGAGCCAAAGTTAAGAGGTTTATTTTCTTAAATTTAAAACAATAATCAAGTTTTCTTTAATAAGGAACAAAACAAGAACATTAATTAATTCATACAAAAAGCTACAATAGTGTATGGTTCTTTCAAAGTATTTGTATAATATATATGTTACATTGTCAAAATATAATCCATTACTATTATAAGTACTACAACATACTCGTCCCTTTTTTTCTTTAAGGATTCATAATTATAACGACCGACGACCAAACTTAAAATTTAATAATTAATAATAACCATTACGACACACATATTGACTCGACTCTGCAGTAAGAACTTGTGTCACAGGAACCAGGCAACGATGTGGTATAAACTACATAGATACTACATCCAAGACCGGAATTAATCAAATCTTTTTAAAAACAAGTTAATAATTAGAATGTTTGGAATTCCGATTAAGTTCTATAAACTCAATATTAAAATAAAGTTATTTTACAAAATATACAATCAGCAGGACGATCTGCCTGATTTATTATATACGAGTAAATACTCCTTACTTGTAAATGTACAAAAAATATCCACATGTATTCTGAAATCACCAAAACTGTTCCAGGCTGAATATGTTCCAGGCTGCAAAAAGAACAAAAAAAAACTCAATGAACCAGCAAACTTTTAACTGTGCGAAATACCTATATTCCCAAACGTAATTTTTCCTAAACAACTTATGCAAACAAACTGCGTTCGGTTAAACAATAAAGCAAAAAGACCAATCCAAACTCAACCAAACTTGAAGTCAAGTATGCAATTTCGGAGTTTAGTTCTCCGGCTCTAATTTGCTGATGCCATTTAACATAAATTAAGAGACAACTTATTCTGAATACATAAAGCGGAATTGAATTAGAATTCCAGAAACAGAGGGTTAGATTCAGTTTTGGTAATGGTTTAGTCGTGCAATAACTTTATCGAAAACTCTGGAGGTGAAACAAATCGCCTGGTAGTGGTTTTGTATGATTTTTATACCATCAAGGTGGCAAACAAGCATACGGCCTGTCTGATAGCAATTAATCATCTTAACCTCATTGTTTACAGGTGGTACATCTATACGCAAGATCGATAAAAACAAATAACTTCAAATGCCATGAACTTAAAAAAGTACGTAGAATCGTCAAATGAATTTAAGTTTTTCTGAAAAATGACTCCACCACCGGTTTGGATTTTTTTTGTCGGAGAAAATACCGGCAAGAAACTCCAGATTCTGTAATTTGGTACATGGAAATAAAATAATTATACTCGTAAGAGCAGCATGCATCTGGGTTGGAACCATCCTCCTTTCTATTTCTACTGTGAAGCAGTTCGCTTGTGTTTCGGTTCGAAGGATTGGAGAGCAAGTGCAATACCGGAACGAGAGGTATAACATCTTTACCTAGAGGTACACAAGGCATGTTATACATTAAGGGCATCGTCATGTCAATAGGCGGAGGTATCATTTTCCATTAGGTGAACCATCTGCATGCCCATAATGTTGTATAAAAATAAATAACCTATGGACGTTTGCTATTCCATGAGTAAGTTTTTTTGAAAGCAAAAAAAATCGACTAAACCAAACCGGTGGCCGTGACCAAATTGACTAGATTTGATTTGATTCGATTATAAAGAAAGTAAGTCAATAAAGCTCAAAAAAGCGATTTCTGACGGAGGAAAGATTTTAGAGTGGCAACTACAGGCTGGAAGACAAAGTGTTGTATAGCCCTCCCTGAGGTGGACGGACGATCATGTTCAGGCTGCAGGGAGACGCTGGAAGCAAGCAAGCAGGATCACTCTGATGTGATAGTTAGTTAATAAGAGAATTTGAAGCAGGTCTTTGTTTACAAGTGGATGCCTTCTGACTTAATTAAATAAATAAATAAAAAACATCGAGATTCATACATTGAATCAGCCCTGCAGTAAGTATCGTAAGAACTTGTGTCACAGGTGCTCAGTAACGATGGTAATGATGACAATGATGGTCAAAATTCAAAAGTGACCCTTGTATAGCAAATTCTGAACTCTGTAGAAAGCAATACTGTATGATGATTAAATCTTAATCCAGGGTTTGCTTCAGTTGGAACTATTTGGGAATGAATTAATACTATTTAATAATAGTATTATTTTTTGGGAGGTTTTGTCCGGGTTGTCTTTCAACTAATGATGATCCCAAAACGGAATAATTTCGGTCCCGATAGGTAGCGCTATTATTGAGATCTAAAACAATCCGAAGCAACTACTTTTATATAATACTAGCTTTTTCCCGAGACTTCGTCTGGGCAGAAGTCCAAAATGGTTCATATAGGATTTTTCATTATTTCACTTTTATCGTTATATTTTTGGATAAATCACACAATATCTTTACTCTGATGTATAAGCTATATTATTTTAAAGTTCCAGTTAAAATCCATTCAGTAGATCTTGCGTGAAAGAGTTACAAGCATCCATCCATTCATTCATACATCCTTAAAACTTTCGTGTTTATAATATTAGTGAGGATAAATATGTTGACCACTAAAAACTACAGTAAAAACTGGTGGAATAACAAATATTCCAAAATTTTCTTCTGAAGGAGGCGACCCACGGGAGCACCATCAATCACAAAACTTGTAACAGATTTATGTCTACATTCTACTGAACAACTTTACTTGAAAAACTTATAACGGTTATATTTCAAACAGATAAAAAGCATTTGAATGGAACTGTTTTTAGTTGGAGCCGACATAACGCAAATCCATTTGTTTTTGAATAAACATTTAGCAATACAAAAACAATATTTACATTATGTTAAAGAATTTTGTTAATTTGAAATACACTACAGTTATATGCGATGGATAAAGCAAATATTAAACTTGTGTAAACTATGAACATTATATGGAAAAGACAAATCCAACGAGACTATCATTTATCTATTTATCTTAAATACGGTTCAACTATTAAGGCTACTAAGATCACAATGTAACGGATACATATACACATACAAACATTCATAGTAAAAACATTTCCCTCCTGCTGGCTCAGTGGGATAAAAAAGAAATTAATCTTCAATTTTTTTCAAAATTTTATAAGCTTCATAACATATATAATGTATAATGAAAGACAAAAATATATTTTTGCCTTGTTTTAGATGTAGACTAAAGTCAGAATTGAAGTCCAGTGTGCCTACCAGAGGTTTTACCTTCGATTGCCGCTTGCGGAAGCAGTTACAAATTTGTATGAATCTTTGTAAAGCGCCTCTAACGGATTGATGAGGAATTAAGATTGCTCATACAAAATCACTGTAGTAATCTACCTGATGTGTAAAAAACTATACGTACTCATGGCAGACACATAGGACTATTTTGAAGTTGGAATTCAATTCCAGTAAAAAATGCTTACAATTTAGCGGGACACTCCATGTTGTAATGACATTTGACATTGAGCATGGTTCAAAGCCTAGTTTTTTTATGGCGTTGTCATTATCATGGAAATAACTTTAAGTATTTTGCCTGTGTCAAGTAATATTTATTATCAAGTTTTGATGAGAAATCAAATTATGAAGATATGAATAATGATAGATGCAACAATGTATCCGCCTACAGTAACATGCTAGTACGGTTACTGTAGGCTCCAAAAGGTTACTTGAGAGATGAAGAAAAGAGCAGCCAAATCATCGTATTTCACTTTCTCCACACTTGTACAGCACTACAGATAATCACTGGTTAAAACACTAGCATATACTTCTTCTTGGTTTAATTCTTCCCTTTTTTTGGGAAAGGTAAAGAGCGTTAGCCCATACAGCACAAGTCTTCCGTGTTATATTTTCTTCTTTCTTAATTGTTTCTACAGTAACATGCTAGTAATGTTACTGTGGGCTTTAATGAGTTACTTAGGAGTTACATATATTCACTGGTTAAAACACTAGCATTTTACACGTTAACTCTGCTGATGCAGAAGAGAAGATAATAAAATAAGAAAATTTTAACCACCACTCCCCGTTCCCGCCAAGTAACCCAAATCACTATCATTTGCATATTAATTTCTGCCGATATAAAAGAAAAAATAAGAATATTTTAACTGAGTCTTCCCGTTCCCGCCAAGTAACAAAACTTTTGTTCTTTTTAGTCTAAGTGTTTATTTTATTCATGGATATTTTAGGCTGACTTTTTAGGTAACTTGATGTCATAGACCTGTTAAATATGAAATACGACCTCGGTGGCGCAGTAGTGTAAACAGACGACTGTTATTCTAGAGGTTCCGGGTTCGAATCCCGGCGAGCTGGACTTCCTGTTATTTGCAAGACGCATCGTTTCGTTTACCGGTCTTGGATGTTGTATTCTTATCTATGCAATATATACCATATCGTTGCTCAGTGCCTGCGATACAAGATTATATCTTATTGCAGGGCTGAGTCAATGTGTGTGTCGTGATGTGGTTATCATTATTCTACGGATTTTAAAACAGAATCGGCTTGTTGACCGAACGATTTATCTCAAAATTTAATAAATAAATTAAACATTCGTTAAATATTAATAAAGTTATCTGCCCGTGGATTGACACTGTTGATTTTAAACCCACGCATGCTGTCTCTTTCACTTCCTATATCCTTATGTAAGTGGGAAAGAGAGGGACATGTGCTACTTTATTATGATAATCGGGGAATTCGGCACATTCGAGCAAATTTGTGTTGGAAGGTGTTAACAATGCTGTGTTACAACTGTATCCATATCCAAATTGAAAAACGGATATAAATCCATAAAAATCTATAGTAAAAGAAACGGGAACGAGGATGTGCCACTATAGATGTGGAAATAGAATTTTCATATTCCAATTGGACTCTATTTAATCAAGAATTTAATGAATTAATTAAGTTTAGTATAATACTAAAATTAAACCAGTTAATACATTTTAATATTAACAAGAATAATTTGGTTATTGAATGACTTACATTAATTTACTTATATTAAAATCAATTTCGCTTTTAATAGTTAAATTTATTGATTTTTTTTAGTTTTCTCCTTTCGTAGGCATAAAACATGATGAAAAAGTTTAAAGTTGGAATATCAGTTACAAGTTAATTACCTTAAACCAGTAATTTTGCGTACACCTGCCATGTTTTAAAAACATTATTATATATAATATATATAAGAATATCAAGAATCAAACAGATGTAAAGTAGATATTGTAAGCAAATTTAAATTGCATTACAATAATAACCACATCACGACACACACATTGACTAAGCCCTGAGATACAATTATTGATCGAATATGTATGTGTCTCAGTTCCATAAACAGTTAAATTAAACTCGCATTTTTTACTTTAAACCAAAGTAACTTAATAATTCTAAATTTCATAAAAAGATTGAAATAAACGCACGAGACAAAGTTAATAAAAAGAAGGAAAATATAAAACTCAACCAATAAAACGGATACAAACGGATCGCGCGGAACATCACTAGCTGCGATCCGCACCGGGTCTCCATTTCAGAGTGGTGAATAAAGAATGAGGGTTGTCAGTGAAACATATCCAAGTAATTTATAACGGAGTGGCCTGAAGTGATTCCCGTAGTGAAGTCAGACTGGGATTTTTCGGGATTCGTGAAATAAAATTGAAAATTTAGTCAACCTTTTTGATATTAAAAAACCTTGAATGAAAGGGTTTCTTTGAATCAGGCTATGTTTTGTTAGGACTGATTTAATTTGATTAAAATTTTCAAATTAAAATTTTTTTTTTTGCGACTTTCAACGAAAATTTTGAGTGATCGAATGTATTTTCTGAAACATAAATACAGTACTGTAACGGTAGTTGTGTGGTTGACTTCTTTGAGGCCAAGTGACCCGAGTTCTATACCCTATACATTTTATCCAACATCACGGGCAAACAAGCAGGCAGTTCACCTGATGGAAAGTGATACCGTCACCTGTTGACACGACGAAATATATTTAAAATGAACACGAGTATTCGTTTTTGGGTCAATTCAATTTGTGTCAATAGTCGTAGAGGATATCGGTGACTCATTATACGAATATCTAAATATATTTATTATTCCCACCTTACAAGGAACGTTCGACTACGGTGGTGTTAGTTTTGACAAGCGTGTACATGCACATTTAGCGTATCCTCGAGCTTGTTCTTTAAAGAGGTATCGCACATTAGAGCGATATGCATAAACATGTAAAGTGAAAGCCACAACCTTCTTTGTGAGATGGAATATGCCGTGAAGCAGTTCGTTTTGTTTCGGTTCAAAGGATTGGAGATCCAGTGTAATTACCGACACGAGAGCTATAACATCTTTACCTCTACATGGGCATCGCATTGCTGGTGCTCTTCGCGATCCAGACAATATTACGTCGAGTCAACCTCTACCTCTACAAGGGCAACGGTGCTCTTAGCAGATATCAAGGTCGTGTCAATAGGCAGCGGTACAACTTTCCATTAGGTGAATGAATCTATAGTCAGACAAAAGCTTCAAACTATATCACCAATATTCATTCATAATAAAAACACCGAAAGAAACAGAACAATGAAAGTGAACATTTCATTTGTTAAAAAACTTTTTCATTTATTTCGAATTCTTTATATAAAAGAGCTGTGCTGGGACACTGATTTTTTTATAAGTCAATGTTCAAAGCTTTTTTATAAAAGCTGTGTTATAAAGAAGAGTGTATTGAAGTCCCCTAGTACAATGCAAGCGACCTCAGTCGAGGAGAGATCGAGGACAAATAAGAACCGAGTTAAACAATGTGGAGTTAGAAAAAACCTAGGCTCCATAATCTTCTTTAATCATGAACTGCTGCCGCCTTAATAAAGCCAGAACTTAATAAGTATATCATATACAAGATTCTTTCCTTGAAGGGTGCAAGTTTTGAAAACGTTAAAACATATTTTCGTTTATTTAAGAATATAATAGAATATTTGTTTGCGTAAAACAATGTTATAAAAATATAGATCTTAACTATTCAAATTTAAAATGTTTTCATTTAAATAGACTTAAAATAAGTGCTTTCAAATTGTCATTATTTTTTTATCTACCACCGGCTCGGAATGCTATCTACGGGGAAGAAGCCGGCAAGAAACCTCCGTAGTTGCTTTTTTTAAAAATTTACAATAGTTTTTATTACAATTTAAAACATTAAATTTTTCTAACTAATAATAAAAATACAGTCCCACATGTTGTGTAACTTTAAGTGATATGTAAAATGCAAAGTCAATAAGTATTTACTACAGTAGTCAATAAGTATTTACTACAGTAGTCAATAAGTATTTACTATAGTAGTCAATAAGTATTTACTATAGTAGTCAATAAGTATTTACTATAGTAGTCAATAAGTATTTACTATAGTAGTCAATAAGTATTTACTATAGTAGTCAATAAGTATTTACTACAGTAGTCAATAAGTATTTACTATAGTAGTCAATAAGTATTTACTACAGTAGTCAATAAGTATTTACTACAGTAGTCAATAAGTATTTACTATAGTAGTCAATAAGTATTTACTACAGTAGTCAATAAGTATTTACTACAGTAGTCAATAAGTATTTACTATAGTAGTCAATAAGTATTTACTACAGTAGTCAATAAGTATTTACTATAGTAGTCAATAAGTATTTACTACAGTAGTCAATAAGTATTTACTATAGTAGTCAATAAGTATTTACTATAGTAGTCAATAAGTATTTACTATAGTAGTCAATAAGTATTTACTATAGTAGTCAATAAGTATTTACTACAGTAATCAATAAGTATTTACTATAGTAGTCAATAAGTATTTACTACAGTAGTCAATAAGTATTTACTATAGTAGTCAATATGTATTTACTATAGTAGTCAATAAGTATTTACTATAGTAGTCAATATGTATATCTAGCAGCTATTACATTCAACAATAAAAAAATCAAACAATCATAAATCAGTCAAATAAAATAATTAATAGCAAAATATACAATTATATTAAGTTTATTATTATAAAAAGTAATTTAATGAAATGTCAAAAAAGTATAATTATTGTCAACAATATTGTGGAGTAGTGCTACTTGTAACTTTTAGTCAAAACACATAGTTACGTATTTCTAGTTGCAAAAATTCCGAACTTCGATACAAACTATTAAGCCCCTTTCAACTCCTTTACGAGTTGATTTTGAAAAATCCTTCCTCAGTGAATGCCTTCGTCATATGGGGAATAAGTGTGCGAAATTTAAATTTTTCAGCCTTAAGGGTTCGACCTGTTCGTTGATACGTCAGCCAATAACTTCTCCTTTTATATAAAAGTCCTGGAATATTTCGAATTTCGAAGTTAATTCCAGTACAAAATGAAAAACTTTTAAATTTACTTTTTAAATTACTTTTACTACATTTTGTAATGTAAAAATTTGAGTACTTACATCTTATAAATAATAATAACCACATCACAACACACATATTGACTCAGCCCTGCACTAAGTATCGTAGGTGTTAAGCAATTAGATATTTATCTTATTTTTAATAGCGTGTGTATAGATTAATGATTAGTCTCTGGTAGGAGCACCCAAAGTAACTACCAATTTCAACTCCCCACGTAAAAGGGTGTTATAAGTTTGACGTGTCTGTCTGTGTGTTTGTCTGTGGCGTCATAACTCTCGAATGAATGAAGCGATTTTGATTTAGTTTTTTTTTTGTTTAAAAGGTGACTTAATCGAGCGTGTTCTTAGCTATTTTGATCGATAATGGTTCGACCATTCAAAAGTTATGGGAGAAAGTGGGGATGAACAATCGAATGTACGCTAATGTCCAATAGTATTGTTTAATTAGTAATTTAATTATTAATCTATGAGCGTAGGTAATTATTCATATAAGAATAAGTAAAGTAGTGATAATTCTATCGCTAAAACCAGAAAAATTATTGCCATTAAATAAAGTTTAACAGCTCTCAAATACGTATACAAAAATGCGACCTTGACGTTAAAAATATGAAGAGCAAAATCAATTGTATAAATATATTCGACAAACAAATAGAGAAAAAAATCTGACTCTCGTATTCTAAAAATTTATTTGTCGTTTTTGTTTTAAATTTACTATATTACGAGTATAACTTCTAAGGTATTCATTTAAATTGTATTGTGTACACAGCTATTATCATATATATGAGATGCTAAAGGTATGTAGCGTATTTAATTAAATAAATATTAAAACTGAATTCGTCGAAATTTCTGAGCGTTATGAAGGGAGAAAATATTTTAAATTATAGTAAAATTTGATATACCATGGCATAGAGGGTTAAGCTCAAGTTACTAATAATAAGCACAATACAAAAAACACATTGACTCAGCCCTGCACTAAGATATAATCTTGCATCGCAGGTACTCAGCAACGATATGGTATATACTATATAGATAAGATTTTTTTTAGCATTAAGATGAGAAAAATGACAACAACGATTTGCTCTAATATTTATCATGTTTTTTTTTGTGTTTTATTGTGTCCTTGTTATCATGTTTGTTCTTTTCCTGTGTGTATGTAGCGTTATTTTGAGTGTTTGTATATTGTGTTTTTGTGAGATATGTTCATGGTTGTCAGATTTTTTAATTATTATTTGTAATCTGTCCACTGTTTTATCTCCAAATAAAAACAAAATACTGGTTAAAAAGAGTTGCAGTGGTGGGAGTGGCGAGTGTACCTTGGATAATCCATAGATTTATTTCTATTTGTCAGCTTCTTTAGTTTTTTTTATAATCGCTTCAGTCTCCAAGTTGGGACACTTTTACTACAGAAGTTCTTTGTCCGGGATATTGGCTCTAGTTTTTAGGGTCCCGTAACCAAATGATGAAAAACGGGGTCCTATTATCTACTAAGCCTCCGCTGTCCATCCTTCTCTCTGCAGGCTGTATCTCATAAACCTATAGCTCTTCAAATTTTCAAAGATTGTCCATATCTATTGCCGCTATGACAAAAAATACTAAAAAACCAAAAAAATAAAAGGACACCCATACGAGAAACGTGACTTTTTTTTTTGCATGTTCCTGTTTATTAAAAAAATATTTAAAATTACGATTTGTTTATTATTGTATGATAGTATGGAACCTACATGTGCGAGCCCGATTCACACTTGGCCGGTTTTAAAATTAAAACTGTGTCGCCGACATGTTACCATTGTAAACAGAGAATTGTTAAGGTTCTACTGTTAAAAAAGCTCATTTGGATGTCAATTGTTTTCGCGACTCTGATACAGTATTCAGGTCAACGCAAAAAGGCGAGTATTATACTTGTTTTAATATCAACATAAACTCACGCCGTAATCTCTTGAGAGGGGTTGGAGGTACTAAACACCGCATTTCGCGAACCTGTCGCCACTATCCGGGGACAATGAGGAACATGACAGATACAATGTACGGCAACCCGAGAGTCGAACATTCGACCTCATGAAGAAAACTGTACAATAAGTGAATCGCCACTGCTTTGTATGAGTAACCCAAATGGAATCTTATACCCTCTTTATCTCCTATAAATAAATTAATGTTCGTACAAACGAAAGTCAGTGAGGTTTTTAAAATTTGAGGAAGCAATCTTAACAATAAACACTTAATAAAATAAACAGCTAGCTCTTTGTCGTTGCTTTCCTGATTAAATGTGATTCCTGAAATATCTAGTTATTCGAAATGCAACGAAATACTGGAAACAATTTACATATTTCACATTCAGTGTCGGCAATAAGATATCGTCGGTACCTCTGAATAACTACATCACGACACACACATTGACTCAGCCCAGCACTTACATACAATCTTGTACCGCAGGCACTAAGCAACGACACGGAATAAATTACTTAGATAAGAATACTACATCCAAGACCGGGAAGCAAAACAACAAATAATACACAGTTTCGCCTTCGCCACGATTGAACCCGGAATCTGTTTAGCAGTCAGCTATTACAGTAGTGTAGAGTGTGTATAATTTAAAATTATTCTATCATAACACGTTTTACTCGTAACTATCTATATATATTGATGTCCAAACGGATTTTTAAAGACAACCTTTAAGAGGTTCACAGAGGAGCGCTATAATATATAGCGGTATCTTAAGATATACACAGCGGGGATAGCGGGTCGCAGATGGCGCGCTATGTATATTTGTATAGCCGCTACATGTAAGTGAAGCGGCCGTCTGTGAACGCATTTCCCTCTGTGTTTGCGATATCTTACGATAAATTAATGCGCATGTCTGTGAACTCCATTATTCCTATAATAATTAACGAGATTCCAATCCAGTTAAAAGTTCGCGTATTTTTAAAATGGTTAACTCTCGATACTCGGCTTAACTTCGTTAACGGTTTATTGGTTAACCAAATTTCCCAACAAGTTCTGCTTGGTTAGTTTATTGAATTTGGTTAATTAGATTCAATTAAAACATACCTATATATATATTATTTCTTCCTGTATAGGTAACTATTTTAAATGACAGTTTTGTAAAACTTTTTTTTTTTTTTGCATGGGAGGACGTGGTAGCTCAGTTTCGTACGTACCTTGGTTAACCAAACGACTCAACCCGACAGGTCTAGGATTCGAGTCTCGGGTTTCCGTAAGTTGTAGCTGCCATGTTTCTCAATTCAAATTCAAATTCAAAATGTTTTTTATTTAAATAGACTTAAAATAAGTGCTTTCAAATCGTCATTTTTTTTATCTACCACCGGTTCGGAAAGCTATCTACGGGGAAGAAGCCGGCAAGAAACCTCCGTAGTTGCTTTTTTCAAAAAATTCAATGTGCCCGGATAGTGGCGACAGATACGCAACCTGTCACACTGGGACTCAACATAAACATGCGAAATGCGGTTTTTAACACCTCTGACAACCTCGTGTTGTGTTTTTATATGTTTATATTTTTTCATGCTATTGCCTGATAAATTTCATATAAAGGTAGCTACGCAGATAGTTTTAGGTGAGATATAAGATTTAACCTACCTACCTACCATAAACTTAGCTGAATTACGTAAGCGAAACTAAATATTAAAGTAAATAAATAACCACATCACGACACACACATTGACTCAGCCCTGCAGTAAGTATCGTAAGAACTTGTGACACAGGTGTTAAGCAACGATATGGTATATACTAAATAAATAAGAATACAACATCCAAGACCGGTAAATGAAACAATGCGTCTTGCAAATAACACAAATTCCCGCCCCCGCCGGGATTGGAACCCGGAACCTCTAGCGTAGCAATCGGCTGTTTACACCACTGCGCCACGTCAAAATGTAATATTTAAACAAAGGTATCAATATTCGGGGCACACGCGCCACTCTGTCCCACCACTGCAACTCCTGTTCACCAGGATCAACAGTGGCGTCCTTTGACCGAATAATCAACGGATAATGCAGCCGTGCAATGACGCACAGGCTGTGCCCGGACACCCTACCCTAGCCTAGCTGTCTTGGGACCAGCAACGAACTTAATCAGAAGAAAAAGGAGGTAGTAAGAAAGCGGTTTCAAACTTCCCTCCCAGCAAAGCGGAGACAATTGAAATGGCACAGAGGCCCAAAAATCTAAAGGGGAGACAGTCAGGAGCCGCCTGACCTTCTAAACACCACGGTATGCCACTAACTAACCGGGGATAAATTAGTTACTAACCTAAATCTTACACCAGTAATATTGGTGAAAAAACTTTTTCAAGGCACGGAAGTTTCCCTTCGTTTTCATAAGGTCTAGTTAATAAATAGGACTACACTCAGATACTTGAGTCGAATTCAACATGATTAACCGTTCGTCGTGCCAGAGACTACATTCCCACAAAATATGATGGGCAGTTTGCCCTTGATGTCTGGAACGAGACATCCTGAACATTCTGATGCTCTTACATTTAGAACTGGACATCCCGATGCTCTTAGATTTAGAATTTAGTACTTTAGTATACATTCCCTTACTGAGTACCGCTAAATTTCGTGTTTCAAGTGAGTAAGATTGCCAAAACTGATTCAACTCTTCTTCCAGAATACCAATATATTCAAACGAAAATTTTGTATCTGTTATTATCTTTAACTTCTAAGTAATAGAAAACAAAAAACATTTCATAATGTCGCGTAAGCGAATCAAATGAAACGAAATAATTACCTCGTACCCTCGACTTCGGAGTATTCTTCATTAAAATTGGATTATAATTAATTACAGGTGAAATTCAATTAATCCGTTGAGTGGTATTTGTTTGTTTATTAACAAAAGGTTACTCCGCGCCTTTCTGTGTAAACTCTAAAATGTAGCCACCTTTTACAAAATCAGCCGAGATTCGTATAAAGAAAATACTGTACACACGGACGTAGAGGATGGAAAGCTAATAAATAAATACAACTAAACAGGTATTAGATCTATGTGCGACACCGTCTGGGTTGGTACCACCCTCCTTTCTATTTCTGCCGTGAAGCAGTTCGCTGTGTTTCGGTTCGAAGGATTGGAGAGTCAATTAAACCGACAAGAGAGGTAAAACATCTTTACCTCTACATGGGCAACGTATTGGCGGTGCTCTTTGAATACTACGACATCGCGGCCATCGTTGTATCAATCCATCATGTGAACCGTTTGCTTGTTTGCCAATAAGTTGTGCAAAAATAAAACAAATTGTACAGACGATCGCAGATAGCAAATGTAATATTAGTCCTTATGCTGTACAAGTTAAAAACGGTACAAAGCCAAAATAGGTAGGTAGTAAGAAAAAAAATAATAGTTTAGAAACAACCATTTAAAATCAAGCACAACTAAAAGCAAAAGCCTTGATTGTGACGAAGTTTAAAACAAAAATCTAATTAGCTTATTTTTGTTATTTTAGAACTCGTGTATGGCTCTGGAACCTTTAGAGTAAGTTATAAAAGTCTGCCTATAATTAAATTTTCTGAAAGAAGTTTGTGAAAATAGGAATGATGAGGTATGAACTCTCATGTAACCTTGTTTTAATTAAAACGATTTCATTTATCACTAGTTTTCGTCATCATCGTAAGTATGGATTATGATCTGGTTGATTTTGATTTTAATGCTGAAAAAGGAAAAAATAGCATGAAATTTTTCTGAGAATGCTGGAACAGACTAGTATGTCAAAGGTAAACAGAAAGATGTGGAAGGACCAGATGAAGTTTCACGCCAAGTATTAAATTCATAATTTTAAATAATATTATATTTTTTGTAGCGGTAGCTCAGTTGTTACGTGCCTCGGTTACCCGACCAACCCGACCTGACAGGTTCTTTAATCTCGGGTTGGCGTTCATCGTGCCCGGATAGTTGCGACAGATCCGCAAGCTATCACACATAACATGCGAAATGCGGTGTTTAACCTCTGCCAACCCCTCTCGAGGGATTACGGCGCGTCTTTATGTATGTAGTAAAATAAAGTCTAATCATTTTTAATATTGTTTAAAAATGTTCTCCGAACATAAAGACAGTGTGTATCTGAAACTCTTTCACCGAGTCTTTGAATTGATTCCGAATTTCGTTTTACAGGAAAAGGAAATAAAGGCGAAGGTACGAAGTAAATTAATGTATAACAATGACATTGCAAAAACATTTTACAAAATAACGAGGTTCGTTCGGAATTACCTTAATATACTTGTAATATATATAGATATACTAAAAACACGAAAGCGAGTCTGTCCGTTTGTTGTTCACGCCTCGCTATCCAACTGTTCAAAACCGTGAATAAAAAAAAAATCTAAAAAAATGCGATATCTAAACTTTGCAATGTACCTAATACTGGAATAGATTTTTTCTTTACGATTAAAAACGAAGACAAAAATCTAGTTTGAAATAAAAATGTGTGTTCAGTTTTAAAAGCTTTTGTGTAAAAACTTAATTATTTATAGTTTGCATGATTGATTGTTTTTTCGAGCTCATTTTTAAAATGGGATTTATCAAATTAGCATATAAAATCAAATATTATTATTACACTTTTATAGATAAATACATATATATTTTGCATGTATATGTACGTGTAGGGGTAACCGAGTCTTTAGATAACAGAGGTAAATTATATATTGACAAGCGATTATCTTTGAAACAGCAGATCACTAGTGATATCTGTTACGTATATATCACTAGTGATTCCTGATAAATATATATCACTAGTGATTCCTTCCAACTGTGATAGTGCTCATCAGATTAAGATAGGTCAACCCTGCACAGTGCATTGGAAAGCTGAATTTTATGACTGTGAGACTAATTTAATAACCGCATAACTTAAATTATCAATATATTTAATAAATATTTCCATGAATTGTTTTACTTTATTGGAATCTTTTTCATTATTAATTATTATAATCATATTTTTGTAAAGTTACTAAATTAGTATTTTCATTATATCTCTGAAGTGTTTGCGTTACTTGTTAATAATGTAAAAACACACTCATACGAGTAATGCAACTTTATTTACTGTATTTGTCTCGAATGTTTGTATGTGTGCTGTAGGTGTTTCTATTTTATAACAAAATAAATAAATTTGGTCACGTTACGAACTTTTTTACGTATTATTTTTAATGACTTAAAAATATAAATTAATTGTACGATTAGTCAGCTCATCCCGAGCGATTTTTTTGTAGCTTGACCAGCTTACCGTATAATCTTTAAAACTCAACTCAGATCTTTACAAAAACAAAGCCAAGGGCAAAAACTTTAAAGTGAATGTGTAGTGTGGTAGTGTGCTCAAATGATACAAGGAGTAATGTACAAGTTAGAGAGGTGTTTCACACTGAAGTAATTAGGCTTTGGTTCAACTTGCAGCTAGTCAAAATGATTACAGTTACATAAATAATCAGATTCACATGAATACGAGAAAAAATATAAAAATCTTCATTAAATTTCTATGGTGTAAATTTACAAAAACACGTTAAATAATTCATTTACAATAGGTACATGGTTAAATGGTAAAAATAATGACATATAAAAAAAATTACTCAGTTTGATGTCGATTCGTGTAGAATATTGATTTAGAATTGAGTCTTTCTCTTTATACGGTTTTATAGAAGTGGACAAAGAAAAAAAACTTTACTCACTTGTACAGTACGATTTGATTTTGCTGAGATAATGTAAAAAAATAACATGAAAAAACAAGGAGAAAAATATCATAACTGGTAAAAGAAACAGTCATGGATTTTAAAGTAGTAAAAAGGAATTTCCATTGAGGTTTTATTTTTATACTATATATTTAACTTTCGCTCGCTTCAAGCCTGAATTGAACCTAACGTCCATTTAAATATAAACCCTACACCGCAGACAATAAGAACTAGGAGTATCGTTAAAAGTTGAACAGTCTTAAAGTTTCACCTTGCCATCCGGTGGCTTTACAGTTGTTTTTGTGAGTTCGCAGTTAAGACGTTGCTCTAGGTGTCGAGTCAAAAGTTCAGGAGCAGGTTAATTATTTACCTACCACTTTAAATTTGAGTAACAGACGGTCGTTTTCAGTACTTAGAATAAGTAAAATACATTCCATCTTGCAGTACTACCTAAAGAAAATTCAGGTTAAAACATGTTGAAAAAAAACAAGATACAGTATATCGCTAATTTTCTCATGAATCCCGGCGCGGGCGGAACTCCGTTATTTGCAAGACGCATTGTTTCACTTACCGGTCTTGGGTGTAGTATTCTTATCTATGTAGTTCGTACCATACCGTTGCTTAGCACCTGTGACATAAAATTATTTAATCTTACTGCGGGGCTGAGTCAATATGTTTGTCGTGATGTAGTAAATTTGATTATGAAGTTTTTGACCTTGAAATTTTTTAAATATATCTTAATTTATGTTTAACAATAAAGCCATTAATAACAAAAAACATATACCAGTAGGAGGGTTTACCACTGTGTTGTAATTCAATATGTCTACTGTATAAGAATGGTTGCGTGTTTGAGGTCCATTTGCGGGCACAATTAGGGTCCAGGCGGGCTACAATGTACCCGAATGTGCCCAAACGTACCCAATAACTCTTTACGTCCTCTTCATTACGACACTTCATTTAGTTAGGGTACGAATTGTTTTATCCAGGATCTTCAGTAAACCGCATTTTAATCCCAATTTCTTGATTTCGATTTACAAAAAAAATATATAATGTATAAAAATCAATTAAAACATGGTGTAAGCTGGCTTTATTTATTTATTTATAACACTAGGACAATTTGTTAAAGATACATTTCCGTTGATCCCAGCACTAGAGCTAGGCCGTATCGCGGTTTATTAATTCTAAATACAATAAACATTTAACATAGAAAAGGAAACTTTTGTAAATTTTGATAAATAAGGGTCAGATTCCTTTGGAAATACTGGTATTGGTTTTACTTTTGTTAAATGTTTTTTTTAGAATTCGTCCCACAATCTAATGATTATTTGTTGCTCCTTTACACAGGCATAACTATAAGCTAGTAATCACTTTTATAGGTCACGATTATTATAATTACAAACCACATCCCGACCCACACATTGACTCAACCCTACAGGGTCGACGAATCTTGTGTCACAAGTGCTAAGCAACGATTATTATAAACTACAGAGAAAAGAATACTACATCCGAGACCGGTAACCGAAATGCGTCACACTCAATCAATTGATCCGTTGTTTTCGTCGTGAATGTGTGATTATTATGAAACAGTATTACTTATGAGCGTTTATACCTGGAAATACTATGATTTTTGAAGTTTTAACATCAACCTTGGCCTAAAAAAGATCCATAAACACATAATACATATAAAACTCAAAACCAATACCACTAAATCGCCTGAAAGAATTCCCTTCTGTTTGTTTCAGTTATTTTATATTACTCTGCACTTTTCGAATGGAATTACGTTTCTGGTCACGTAAAAAGCGACCTTGTTGGAACTGCATTATTGTACTGCAACTCAAATTGAACTACAGCCAAATGTTACAAGGCCCATCGTTATAATGTTTTCATTCCATTAAACCCATTTTTCTTGATCATTATGCTTTATGGAACAGTTCATAAATAAATATTACCGCGCGAAATAAACCATGATGGTTTGAACTGTAGTTGCATTTATATAGATGCAGTTTCCAGTCAGTTTTATAGATTAAACACATCACGACACACACATTGACTCAGTCTGCACTAAGTATCGCAGGCACTAAGCAACGATAGGGGATAAACTACATAGATACAAAAACAAAATCCAAGACCGGTAAGCGAACAATGTGTCTTGCAAATAACACAATGTTCCGTTGGGATTCAAACCCGGAACCTCTGTCCGCTTATTACACCACTGCACCAACGAGGTTGTATATTAAGAATCTGTTTCTGAAGTAAGGGGAAGCTATGCTTCTTCTGATTCGTTGCGGGTATGTGCTTCATTGAACAACTGCATTATACGTCAAAAGGACGTAAGTTTTGATGCTGGTTAACAAATTCAAACTCAAATTCAAAATGTTTTTTATTTGAATAGACTTAAAATAAGTGCTTCCAAATCGTCATTTTTAATAAACCACGCGGTTAAGAATGCTATCTTCGGGGAAGAAGCCGGCAAGAAACCTCCGTAGTTGCTTTTTTCAAAAATTTGCAATAGTTTTTCATTACATGTTGGAACATTTAAGTTTTCTGACTATTAATACAATTTGTAGCTACTTTGTATACCTTTATATAAAGCAAATTACAATATGTAATATTTTTAATAATTAATTATTTTAGATCTACTGTGGCTTTTATTTAAAAATATTTGATTTAATTGCATGAAACATAGGGTATGCAAAAAAAAACAGCAGTGGTGAGACAAATTGGCAGGTGCAAAAGCATGAGTAAGATATTAAATTAAATTAAATAAATTCGATGACTTTAAAAAATTACATGAAATACAAAGGATGCAATGAATGTTTGATTAATTCTTAAATTGTCTTGAATGTAGTATTCTTATCTATGTAGTATATACCATATCGTTGCTTAGTTCCAGTGACACAAGTTCTTACGATACTTACTGCAGGGCTGAGTCAATGTGTGTGAAGTGATGTGGTCTATTATTTTTATTATTATTATTATTAGTGGTGGGACAGAGTGGCAGTTGCAAAAATGTGAGTACGAAAGAAAATATGTATATCGGTTTAAATCAAAGTCTCAAAGGCAATATAAATGTGTTTTTCTTTCACTCTAATCCAAAAGTAATACGTCTCAAGTAATCATTGCATTTCTGTTTTTTTCTTTTCCAGATGAACAATCTAGAATTTCATTTCAGACTGGACGAACAGACGGATTCCGATTTTGTTTTTTCATTGTCATTCTCTTTGCATTTTCCCATTTATGTTTTGAAGCGGGTATCCAATTACAATAGACTCCGCTGGATTTCAGCGAAACGAACTGAATGCTAGAGTAAGAAAATAACTAATGACTTTACTAACAATTAGGATTGGAATCAATCAAATTTTTGGGTATGTATATGAAAAAAAAGACCACGCAATGTCGCCGATGACAACAAAAAACTTAAGCCGATTCACCCTACTAACGACAACCAAGTGCGTCAGCATCCATTTAAACCTAAAAAACCTTGGAAAGACAGTGACTAGTCACCAGTTTATCACTCTTGTGTTTGCCTGTCCGTCTGTTAGTGCTAAAATTTTATTGGCAAGAGCATGAAGTTGATTTAAGGCCCGAGTACAGTCATAAAATAGGAAACGATACGTCTCGTGTTTAGCCTCGCTGTCGACAGGCGATATGATACCGTTACGATGGATGTGCTTTAGAGTATAGAGTTTTATACAAATTCGCTGACCTGCTGAACTTCGTGCCGCCTTTAGTCAGAAGCGGAAAACAGAAACACTTAGACAAGTGCCATTTTACGCAAAACGTTAACGCTTACGAAATATCAAATGTATTGAAACGACATTAACTTTAGAGATGATGCTGTTAAAAATCCTTATTGCTGAAATAAACCATAAATTAACATGGCGTCAAACAACGAGCTACGACAAATAATATACAATTGCTAGGCAACTGCCATGATTGACAATTTAAACACTGGCTTCGGGAGCATCACCTCCGACCCTCATGCTCACTAGCGTAAGACGTTTTACGTTAAAATATAGCGGCTTCATGGTACACCTCTATCTAGAAACGACATTTGGGACGAATACTTTGTAAAATGTCTATTCTAGCATGCCATACACATTAGTTCGTGGTTGAATCTTTCGCACTCAAAAAATTTTTGACAACTGTCATCGACAAAACCAGAGTATAATGTCCGAAATGAACTCCTTAGAGGTCACCGAGCGTTAAGCGCTGCTAAGAATGGGCATTTGTCTAAGCCCCTAGGTGCAATATTGTATTCAAACCATTCAGGAACCCATTGAAATACACACACAAAGTTTCATCCAAATTGATCCAACCGTTTAAGAGGAATTAAGTGACAAACTCACCAAATTTTAAATATTAGACATAATACCTAACGGCTCGAGGTGATATGTTAATACATTTGGGAGTGGAGTATGTTGCGCTTTGGCTTTTCTAAAAATAACAATACAATCATTCACAGTATAAAGTTCCCGCAAACGGCTCAATGGAATTCCCGTTTTCAGTTTAAACATAGCGCTTTAGCCCTTTAAACAACACTCATTTAACTCCGGATTAAATTTCCGATAGTCCAATGAAATCCATATCGGATTGGCCGGACCAGAGAAAGGTTTATTTGTAAATGAATAATCAAATTCGGTGAGATTTTCGAACGGATTCGACGTTGGATATGCACATGTCAGCACTAATTTTATAGTAGGTACTAGCTAGAGGCCAGGCCTGACTTGATAAACTGAGAAACCTTGGAAAATGTAGCACATTTGCTCAAAAAAGTTTTTTTCCTTTAAATATAAACTATATAATAGTATATAATAGTGTTTTAATGAATATTTATCAAATAAAAAAATAAACTCAGTTACCATTGTTAAGGAACTTTAAGGGACTTTTTGATTTATAAAGACTTAATATTAAAAGTTTAAATAAAGCTCATAAACAAGACAATCGCAATGCATGTGCGTTAATTTTGCAAGTGTAGTGGGGCCATTAATTTGGCTTTGATTGTCACAGTCACATTGTCAGTGACCGGTTTTAGTGCTCCGACTGTTATTAATAGGATTCCCTTTAATGGAATTATCAAATATGTATTTAAATTATATTATATTCCATTCAATGTTTGATCATTTTCGTATTACGGTACGAAATTTTCAAAATAATTATACTGTTTAATTGAAATCGTTTCTAATTAAAAACTAACTTCAGTATTGATATATGATTTATAAATATATATATATATATATTGATATTATTATTTGATAATATATGTAGATTACTAATTACTAATTACTTTTACTTATAAATATTAATACTTATGTATGAATAATATGTAGATGTAGAACTACCTGAGATGGTATCCCCAAGTATTTACAGCAAGAGGTTCTTCAGTTTTTTCATTACGGGCAATCAAGTAGTCGGTTCTACTGATGGAAAGTGATACCGCCTATTGACACGACGATGCCCTTGATGTCTGGAACGCTAAGATCACTGCCAATGCGTTGCCCATGTAGTGCTAAACGTTATAACTCTCGTGCCGATAACTGAAATGGCTCTCCAATCCTTCAAACCGAAACACAGCGGACTACTTCACGGCAGAAATAGAAAGGGTGGTACTAACCCAGACAACCTAGCACGTGGATCTACCACCATCAAAAGGTATGAAGGTTCTTGCCAGGTTGACAACGCGTGCTTGATGTACTCATTGCGACCGTTTTAGCCACGGTAACTTCTCACCACCTGACGATCCTTCTTATAGAGATATACAATAGTGCTACCAGCAACAAAAAACAACAAGGAAAAGAGAAAACAGGATAAAAGTTCCAAACTTTTTTATGATAACACGCAATTTGTTTGAATGCTTCCAATTTGGGTACAGCGGTGGTGAAAAAACATTAGATATTACCCTAACAATTTCGTGTTTTGTAAATTCCCGCCCTCCGCGTGGATTGCTAAGAATCAGTACGATTTATGGAATATTCTAGGCATGTAGCGAAAACGAAATGGCCGCCTACAGTCGTATACAGAAGCTAAACGAAATTCTCATTTGGTAATTTTAACGGTCATTAAGATTAATATTAAGTTTATTGTGAGGTATTTTTTAGAAAACTTACGATTATTTTAAATATCCAAATAAAATACTTTTCGGGTTCCATAAGCCACTGTCCATTGATTTGTCAGTGACCTGTCTATTTACAGACAGTTTTCAAAAAGTGTTTTTTGTGTTACCGTTATAACAATAAAAGTAAAGTTAAGAAACTACTATAAGAAAAGTGATTTTAACATCAACTTGCCAAATATCGTACGTAAATAATTCCAAAGTTTAACTTTAAGCTAAATTTTAAGCTAAAAAATACTCTATGGCCCATCCTCTTTTTAAGCGAAAGCCGTAGTCAAAACATGTTTAGTGTAATTAACTTAAAACTGCTTTGAAAACTACCATTGTATTTTTTTTACAGAGAATAAAAGTTCTCGCCTGTACATCTTACCGAATGCGATACTTGGAAGTTATGATAGGAAATACACATCTCTTTGACGCCAGTACAGTGGGAGCGTTTTTGAATATTTTCTCAGATATTTAGCTTGTTTATTGTCAGATTCCCCGAGATATCAAAATAAACGAGATGTCATAGGAATAAATTACGTTTAGGCCTTTCTCGCGATGTTCATTCGACGTTATTTGTTTTGTGTGTAGACAAAAAAATACAGTTTTCGAGGGGTTGTCGACAAATAGCACTTTAGAAATCTTTCCTGGTAGTTAAACTAACATCAGTGTACTTTGGTGTTGAAAGTGGCGAATCTGATTATTTTCTGCGTATGTCAAATCATTCAAATCAACATTTGCAATTCACGTATTTGGAGATTCGTTAAATGGTCCATAAAAGTCGAATTGCTTTTACGTTTAAAAATTTTTGAAATTCCATTTTTAAAATCAGATTATTTTAAACAACAACGAGCAAAATTTAATTTCTTTACTCTGTAGATACCGAAACAACCAAGACTGATAAATCAAAAGTGAATTACAACTGGTTTTAAAATAATCCGTAAATTTGTTATCGTATTTTACAATCGGTAAGTTTATAATATCTATTTTTAGAATAATTATAAACTGACATTGTTTACAAACATACGGTTAGTTGCTAAACCCACCTGGCATCTTCCATCAATGCACATGTCCAAGCTACCAGGTCTGCACCTGGTGCCGTCCATCACCCTGGCAGCCAGCACAGCTACCACGATCCTGTCATCCTCATCCAGGGATACCGTCTGGAATAAAGGGAATTAATAATAATAATAATAACCACATCACGACACACACATTGTCTCAGCCCTGCAGTAAGTATCGTAAGAACTTGTGTCACAGGAACTAAGCAACGATATGGTATATACTAAATAAATAAGAATACAACATCCAAGACCGGTAAGCGAAACAATGCGTCTTGCAAATAACACAAAGTCACGCCCCCACCGGGATTCGAACCCGGAACCTCTAGCGTAGTAGTCGGCTGTTTACACCACTGCGCCACCAAGGTAGCAAGGTAGGAATTAGTTCAGCAACCTTATGCCTTATGCCTTAACATGTGCCTAGGGAATTTAAAATGTAAGTTATTTCCTAATAAAATAAGGATTTAGGAATAAGCGCTTTGAAAGGAAAATTCAGAAAGACAAACAAATTAAGAAATAGTTATTATGCTGCCGACGATGGCGAATCCTTGCTCAAAAAGTTAACTCCCGGCAGGTGTCCAAATTATTGTAAACAAAAACGTGTCTTCTGAGTTCTAGTTCTTAGCAATCTTCTTAATTTTTCAAAAAAGGATAAGTGAGCTTTTAGAGTGGCTTGTGCAAGTAAGATGGACGGTCTTGTGTGGGTTGCAGGGAGACTCTGGATGTAAGCTGCACAGGATCGCTGCATACGGAAATATTTGGGACAGGTATTTATATCCAGGAGTGGTTATCTTTTGACTGATGATAATGAATTGGCATTAAGGATGTATTATTTATTAGTTTAAAAACAATATAGGAAAACAAGCAGACGGGCCACCTGATGGAAAGTGATACCGCCGCCTTTTGACACGACGATGTCTTGATATCCGAAAACGTCAAGAGCAATGCCAATACGATACCCATTAAGAGGTAAAGACACTGGATCTCCAATCCTTCACACCACAATACAGCAAACTGCTTCACAGCAGAAGTAAGGTCTCACCGGTTCAGGGCTTTGCCCCGAGTGCTGCGGAGTGCCCCGGCAGGTGAGGGCGCAGGGCTCTCCATCGTCTCTGTGAGCTCGCCAGTGGAACAGCTCTCCTCCGTACGGAGTGTTGTCATGGGCACCGCACTGCTGCTCCCTCCACATATCTTCCTCTAACAGAGAGGAGTTTGCGCGGCAAGGCTGTAGACAAGAGAAAGATATGTACTTCAAGTCCCTTTGTTCACGTTCGTATCCAAAGTTTTGTAACGGGTTACGAATATGGATTTTTTTAATTTTTCAGTACTATTTTGAAACAAGACTTTTTATGCCATTTTCATAATCGGAAAATATTGATACTTTTTTTGGAATTACAAATATCTTTTAAACTCACTTTTTTGTGTTAAAAAATCATATAAACAAAGATTAATGATTGGTAGTTGCGATGCGCAGCGGAGATCAATCATTAATCTATAAACAAAAATAAGTATTTAATATTTTAATTGTATTTAAAGTACTTCCAGGTATATGATTTTTCTGTCCCTGTTTTGTAATTAAATTTCTCGTAAAAGGCTAGGTCGATTTTGATGGAAATTTGTATTTGATTAGGTTCCTAGACGTTCCAAGTGGTTTCGCAAATACATATTGCCGGATGAAGACACGACCAAAAATCCATTTCTATATTAATCTCAAAACAAAATCAAAAACACTCGAAGCAAATCTGAGCCAATATTACCAAGTTGAAATCATTTTTACGGTTAAATTTTTATCCAAAGTGGAATTTTACTTTGATACGGAAATCTGTTAGGGCTATAAATTTAAAAAATCCAACTTCTCAAGTCCTGGTTTAAATCAGATATCAGGGTAATGGCAGTAATGATAAATTTCCTCAAACTGGATTGAGTTACATCAAAGGAAATATTTCAAGGGGATATTTAAACCTCTTACGTTTGGAGACGTTTAATTTTTGATTAGACCTGATAATGATGTTAGATTCAAAATTAACGTTGAAAAGATAAAATAAAGGTAAAACTTTTCGTACATTGACCTAATATTTAGTAGAGTTTAATTGACTTATGAATGATTACAAATCTGAGGCCCCGGTGTACATCCCTAGGATATCAAGCAATAGTTATTGGCTTTTTATAATTAGTTGAAAGTTTCCCTAGTGGCTTCAAGAAAAGGCTGTATGGCATTTTCAACTATTTGCAACATAGTTATAGATAAAGCTAGAAGCTTAAATTTTTATGGACCAAGAACGCTCTTGGTAATGTATTGGTAATATTGGTATGTCGTTGCCCGGTCGTTCCAATGGGCCGATCGAGATCTGCCTGGGCACATCTAATAACGGCTTTATCGTTCGTATTTGGGCAAATGGATTATTGAGTTTTGTTAAAGGTAAAACGGAGTGTAAAAACTAAATATCTAGTTTTATTCCAAATGTATTGGTATGTATTTTGCACTTATAAGAATCATAAAATGAAATGAAATTTATTTGATAGAAATATGGTACATTACAAATGTTTAAAATATTTAGCATCATAAAAGCATGCAAAATTTTGTAAAATACAGGTCATCAGGACTAATAATAATAATAAAAATACATTAAAATATTATAAAAGGTACGCAATTCCTACATCCTTTCAAATAATATGAAATCAAAATGTCAAATAATGAAGGATAGATAAAAAAAGATAAATGACAAATAATAAATGCTATAAAATAATAAAATCATGTGGCATTGTAGTTTCAACACCTAACCTAACCTAGCCAATGTTTACTAAAATAAGCACACACCTTTTGCAACCAATCAATCTAAAATAGTCTGTTAACATAATCCTATTGTTACACATCAGACACATCGGTAGTACATTATATTAAATAGCGTATTGGCGCCCAGCCATATCACGATATGGCCAAAGAACTGAAAGGGAAAATCGACATATCGAAAACCAAATCGATTTGCCCAACTTTAGATTGGGCACATCAAGAAATGATACGCCATATAAGAAACGTGTCAGGCCCAGGCAAGTCTCGATCGCCCCAAATAAACTATCAACCGCTATTTAATTCCCAGTTCAAATTTAATTTAAAGTTAAATACACCCATAGATCAACTTAATCTGTTTAGATTTTGTAAAGTTCTTATTAAAATTGCATTTGTTATGTAAAGCTTTACATGTGATAGTCTATAGTTAATAAAAAGGCTAAAAGTACGAATAAAATTCTTTAATTATGTTATTGACACACTCACTGAGCATTCATCAAATCGATGACCTAGAAATCCGAAACTTAGCACGAAGCTAACAAGTTGCATACAAACAAATAACTTATAAAATTGTCGTAATGAAGGGCTGAGTCCCTAACTTAACAAACCCTATACTTAATTGACAAGTAATGCTTGACCAAAATTGTAAAATGGAATCCCGATAAATGACATGTCAATGACTGCTAATCCTGAAAACGCATTATATCGATATGCAATTTTACCTACAACCCTTAATCGCTTCATTTGGGAGTAATGCGATTATTATTTATCAGAATCCAACTTATTTACTTTTAAATGTATGAATAACTAAGCATTCGGCCACAATCTTACCTGATGCTCAGAATTAGCTATTTCATCTCGACTTATCTTCCAACATAACTTCTTTACTCTACTGAGTACCTGGTACCTTGAAATCTTGTAACCAAGAGCGAAAAGCGTCTAGTGCAATATTAAAAACCTTAAAGAAATATCTAATCCAATTCAATGTGGCTCTGGATAAAAAGTCTATTAGCTTGATTCTCCCCTTCGAGAGCGATAATTTGAAAGGGGGGGCGGTGGGGTGTTGAGATGGCTCGTGGAGGACAATATAAGAAAGCTATTTGCCTTCACTTTATTGACTGACGCTGCTTTTAAACCTGATTGCTCCCTGCTTAGCTTCAATATTGTTCTGTTGGAATCGACGGGATTTAGGGAACCGTGGAAAAAACGGCATTGGAGATTAGTGAAGAAGCTAAATTCTAATTCAAAATGTTTTTATTTAGGTTGACTTAAAATAAGTAATTTTTATCTACCACCGGTTCGGAATGCTATCTACGGGGAAGAAGCCGACAAGAAACCTCCGTAGTTGCTTTTTCCAAAATATTCAATAGTTTTTCATTACATGTTAGTACAAATAAGCTAAGAAGAAATTCTGGTCGTCTTTTGCCTTCGATCTTAATCTCGTATAGTTTCTATTTGAAAATACCGGCAAAAACTTTAAATTATATAGAGAATCAAAATTTTAATAAATTAATTTATTAGTCAGGTTTTTGGTTTATTTTACAGTCCCTAAACCTAAACCGGCCTTCAAAAAGATTTAGAATTGAGATTGTCATTGCTAATAACATTAATTAACTATTTAATTGAATTTGAAAAAAATGTAATTAGACTTACAACATATTAGAATTTAGCAACGTAAGGCACCCTAGAAATTTTCTGTCTTGTAAAAACAATACCAGAACTACAACGTACTAAACACGTTCAGCCTTGGCCGCTTTTTAAATGAAAGCGAAAAAATGGATCCCGTAAATTCTGATTTCATGTAAAAATCCCTAATTTAAATCACTCAATCTAAAAACGTAATTCTACACAGAGTTTTTTTGGGGAACGCGAGTAATGTACGTTTCGAGTGTCGAAATGGAAACGAATTGAAATACGTAAAAAAGGAGGAAAAATAGCAAGCTATATTTTACCAAGCTGTAGCTATATATACGACCAAGCTATGCTTTAAAAGATCATATTATGGTAGAAGAACCTTTTATTTTTACTTCAATGTGAGGTTATGTATACTTAAAAAAATTACATGAAACAGTACAGAAACCGAACATAAAATCATAAAATCACGTCGTAATAAATCCCTCGAGAGGGGTAGGCAGAGGTGATACACGCCGCATTTCACATGTTTATGTTGAGTCCCATTATGACAGGTTTCGAATCTGTCACCACTGTCCGGGCGCAATAAGCATGTACGGCATCGAGATGCGAACCCTCGACCTGTCGGGTCGGGTCGGTCGGTTAATCAAGGCACGTAACAAACTACGCTACCACATCCTCAAAATCAGTAATCCAGGTAAAAGGGAGTATAATACTACAATGCTACAATTAAAACTTGGATTATTTCTAAATCTAGTATAAGGTTGATATGGTAAATCCTTCTTCTCGGAAGTGAAAAGACACTAAGATCGCTGAACCGCGAACGCTCAGGCTGTGAAATGAACTGCGTGCCTTAATTTTTATGTGACTACCGCATGGGGATCTTTAAACAGGGTGTTCACAGGTTCTTGCAGGGTCGGCGACGCGTGCGTGATACCTGGCATTGCAAACGTCCATAGGCCACGGTGACCGCTTACCATCAGGCGGACCGTATGCTTGTTCGCCACCGCAGTGGTATAAAAAATATTTTAGGTTTCAGTTAATGAAAATGAAATGCCTTTTTAAAGATAAATAGTCGATTGCGATCGCAATTGTGGTTTCTGCGGTATATTTGCGGTTTTGTGGTTTGGTTGGATGGGCTTAGTAAAAACGACGAAGCAAGAGAATTTTTACCCAACACTCGATGAAAAGTGATACCGCCGCCTATTGACACGACGAAGCCCTTGATGTCTGGAATGCCAAGAGCCCCGCCAATTCGTTGCCCATGTAGAGGTAAAGACGTTATACCACTCGTGCCGGTAATGATACTGGCTCTCTAATCCTTCGAACCGAAACACAGCGAACTGTTTCACTTTGTAAATAGAAAGGAGGTTGGTATTAACCCAGACGGCCTCGCACGTAAAGCTACCACCTATCTAACGATAGAGAGATATGCAAGGAAAGACTACATCGACTACCAGGTAAATGGAATAAGAGTAAGCATAAAATAATTATAACCACATCACGATACACACATTGACTTAGTCCTGCACTGAGATATAGTCTTGTATTGTAAACATTTAGCAACCTCCTACATTTTTTTTTGTTTCAGTGGCAGCAGAAATAGACATTTTCAAAAAATACTGAGATACAGCCCGCTGATAGACTGACGGACGGACAGCGAAGACTTAGTCATAGGGTCCAGTTTTTCATCTTTTGGCTACTGAATCTAAAATATCCATATCATACCTTTAAATTTTAAAATCTGTAGTTCACGTCATGAATCACGCCACTCTTTGCACTGACGTCGATTCAAAGCAATATTGTGCTAGTCTCTAAACAGCAACGGCAAGCTACATTTAATTACGTGGACCACTTAGCCAGTTTCCGGGGGGGGTGAGGGGGTGTTGCTGCGGTATGGGGGGGGAGGGAAAGGGGAAAGTTCCAACATTTATTGAATAAACTGCCTGACAAGGACCGGCCGAGTCCAGGATTCTATGTGAAGTTTGCTCTGCACTTGGTTGCAGTAAAACGGGATATGAAATTGACTGGTATTTTTTTCCGGTATCAAATTTTTTCCCAGTTTTTACTATATCCAGGGTCGTTTGGTTGCGGCGTTGAAAGGGTGACAAATTTAATGAGAAGTTTGGACAGGTAAAATGAGGCTAGGTTTTTTAAATGGTTTTGATGACGTCCAAAAAATTATGGCATTTGAAAAATTGGCTAAAACAAAAACTTTTTACTATTAACTGTTAACCAGTTCGTAAACTTTATTGTCTCAATTTCTTTTGAATATTGATCTTTTGTTGACATTTGCGAATAAAGGCTTTATTATTATTATAGTTCGTAAACTTAGCCATTACATTTCTTATAGAATAAGATAAGACGTTCAAAGTCTGGCACTACTCCATCGGTTCTATATTATGTTTTTCACATAATAACATACATCTGGAGGCCAATGGACCTTAAACTTCAAAAGGTTTGTTTTATACATTATAGGTATTTATGTATGTGAAATTTCCGCTTAGTGCACATGAAAAGTGCTGGTTAAAGTGGTCGTTTAAAGTTGTCCCGCAGTGCCCGCCAAGGGAACTAATTATCGCGAAACTTCAAGCATTGCAACAGTTTGTACGCATCTACATAACGCCCCTGCAATACCAAGTTACAGAGGTTTCGGTCCTTGTTCCTATTTGAGGATTAGTTTACAAACATTTTAGGATAGCATGAAAACCCAGAAACACCCGCCTCTCTGTCCCACCACTGCAACTCCTGTTTACCAGGATCAACAGTGGCGTCCTTTGATCGAATAATGCAGTTGTGCATAACGCACAGGCTGTTCCCGGACACCCTACCGGCTGTCTTGGGAGTCGCAACGAACTTAATCAGAAGAAATAGGAGGTAGTAAGGAGTAGCGTGAGTAGCTAAATAATATTGTTAATAAAGATAAAAAAGTTGTGGAAACGAAATCCATGTATGTGGCTAAGAAATTGAAACATTTATTGCTTCAATAAAAAGTGTCACATCCGTACACAAATTTTAATATTATTTCATGTCGCTGGCCGCCATGCTTATATATTTTGGGAAACTCATGATGATTTATAATCTGAGGGCAACGTTTAAAAGACCAATTCACCCCATTAGATACTAACAGTTAATATATTTATTTACTCAATAGGCACACCTACAGCACACATACAAACATTAGAAACAAATACAGTAGATAAAGTTACATTACTTATTGTTATATATTATACATTATATTACAGTTTGCTTAAATAATTAACTTTTCAGGGCACACTGAAATCTCAGTCTCACCGCTGCAACTCCCGTTCACCAGAATCAACAGTGGCGTCCGTTTGAAACGAATAATGCAGAATGAAGTGAGTTAATTAATTTAGTTAAAGAGATATATTAAAATAAAAATTTATTCATATCTCTTACAGTTGTGTATTTACACACACAAACGCTCTCACACACACCTAATCGCACTGTTTTTCCTAGATACATTTATTTTTGGATTTTCTTTAAACTAAAGGTTTTGGCCATATTATGATTTCAAAATTAAAAGAATGAAGAACGCACCTGCATGTTACAGATCTTGTACCGCACGGGCTCCCCACGGCATCCAGCTGCTGAGGCACATGTTCTGAGCTGTCTGGAGACTCCACCGTCGCAGGTCCTCGAACACAGAGACCACTCCGACCATTGGGACCAGCCACCGCGCTCCTAGGACAAGAAAAAAAGTTTTTTTTTTTAAACAGTAAAAGAAAATAAAGGAGTTTGAGCTACTAGTTGTTAGTGTGGAGAGTTGATGTCTAGATGATAATTAGTAGAAGTACTTCAACTACTCGCCAACAGATGGCGTTGCTCGATGTTTACATCGCGCAAGCAAAATTTGTTCCTCAGTAATTAAAGATATCGATATCTAACTAAATTGGTGTACGACTACACCGACGCACGTTGTGGGAGCGGCCAACGCCCCAACATAAACAAACTAGGGATGGTGAGAGGAAACCAGGCAGACCACAAGGAGGAACGGGTATCCTCAACTCCAATATTACGCAAAACCGCGGGACGGACTGTAATGAAACTTTGTAAAATATAGCTGACACATAAGAATAACACAATGTCTTAATAAATAAAGACACTATGTTAATTGTTCAAAATATAACGATAAAAGTCAAGTAATAAAAAATCCTATTAGAACCATTATTCGATTTCTACACGAACAAAGTCGCGGACGAAAAACAAAACAGAAAAGATTAGACTTTGATTACACAGGGCACTTTTCTCCTGTCTCTGAGGAATAAAACGAAATCTATGCGTAAAAAGGAGGGGGTACAATTTCAATCACTAAATTTGACCCAAGCTGGTCAAGCTAAATAAAACCGTTTAAAAACGATTGTTTTATAATAATAGCTTTATAAGAGCGTTTCTGTCGGTTCTTTACTCTATTATTTTATATTTGTTCAAACAAATAATAACAGGAAAACAATAAAAGTACTGAAGCAAATATATTTATTTGGTTTAAATGATCACAATTCCAAGAAAACCTACACTAAGATATAATCAAATTCATGAGAAAAGATTAGAGTTCTGAAACCTTCCGTTTTATTGTTTGCTGCGAAGATTATCATAGAAATAGAAGTATATAAACTACATTACATACAATTTTCTTTGATGTTTTCCATACAAGTTGTACAAGATCAAACGTTATATCAGATAAAGATATACATTTATTAAAAATAGCAGCAGTTACAGTACGGTAACGGTAACGGCTGGTACGGTAGTTTCGCTCGAGTATATGAACTTTAACCCCCTACTTTGCCCGCTCAGGGGATGAATTTAAAAACCGTTCTCATCTGAGAAGTTTTCTTTCTACAAACTACCAAACCACCTGACAAATTAAAAGGCCTAGTTTTTTACAAGTTTTGCCTGTGACTTCATCCGCGTAAAAGTCATAAATGATTCAAATTTTTATAAAACTTTTATAACGTAATCCCTCGAGAAGGGTTGATTGAGGTGTTAAACACCGACTTTCGCATGTATATGTTGAGTCCCAGTGTGACAGATTGCGAATCTATCGCCACTATCCGGGCACATTGAGAAACATGGCAGCTACAACTTACGGCAACCCGAGACTCGAACCCTGGACCTGTTGGGTCGGATCGGTCGGTTCCGTTAACCAAGGCTCGTCACAAACTGAGCTACCACATCCTCTAATACATAGGAAGTGGTAGCTCAGCTATATTGTTGTAAAGTTTCATTCAAATCCACTTAGTAGTTTTAGCGTGAAATAGTAACAAACATCTATTCATCCACACATCCATACATCCTTACAAACTTTCGCGGTTATATATTTAGTAAGGATACCTTGGTTTTGTACTTCCTAGTTTTTTTTACTGTCCCCCTTTAACTGAATCCTAAATAGTGTCATACAATAAATATGTGGCTGACTGCATTAAAAAAAACAAACATTGGATTAATTGTTTCACAAGGAAGTACACGGGCATAATGTTTGTCTCAAAATTAACAGCCCTACGAGAACGAAGGCTAGACTTGAGCCCCGTCTGGAATCACCAGTGGACAGGGACAAGGGAAAAAGCATCTGAATTCTTCAGTCTTCAAAAGAGCTTATCAACTTCGTTCCTGGACTCGCATCTGTCCCTGTCAAAAAGTCGTTTAAAAATAAACAGAAAACTCTGTACATTTTCCACAATACAATAGCTTTTAAAAATACTTTTATATCAAATCCACTGACTCTTAATCCACCCTGATGAAATACGGGACCACTGTTTAAATGGGAATTGTTTTTATATTTAGTGTAATTGATTCCACCTACAAATGATTGTCGCCATATTGTTTTTCAACACATTCATTGTCTGCTTTTGGAGGATTTTATATATATACACTTTACGATATAATAAATACTGGCTGTATAAATTAGGTATTCTTGATAACTTTCTTAGAATCAAAAGTAATTTGTTAACGTCATTGGCAATAGGGACTGTTATTATTTATTTAATTATAATTCAAAGCTATATATACACAAATCCGTTAGATTATCTCAAATATCAGACTTGTTAACTGAGTTATAAAGCTTCAAAGTTGGTAGTTAGACAGAGAGATCCAATATGTACGATGACGTGAAAGTACACGAGCGCCACCCAACTTCCAAAGGAAAGGTTGTTCTGATATACTCGTATTTACTTTGAATCATTATATATATCTGATTTATCGTAAAATTCTAATTCTGTTTTAACTGTCAATATTGTCATATACTAAAATATAAATTAATTGAAATGCCTAATTAAGTTTATGCATATTCCCTATAGCAATCAGAAAGTTCCATTTTGTACCGACGAAAAATCAATCACCGACTATGGGTAATGGAACCCTCCATTATTTAAAATGAAAAAAGAGAGTCACACTGCAGTACTTTTATAGGTTATATGTATCAAGTAAATAACATGACAAAACATAGTGCAGAGCCAATAACGATGCAGTTAAACGAACTGTCGTGCAAACTGCCAATCCAATACGATGTCACTGTCACATAGGACCCTTATTTGTAAAGTACGAAACAGTAGTAGAACAAGTATTACGAGGCCAATATGAAGTTATTTTAAAGTTGATCATCAGTAAATCAAATCGAATCAATTTCTTTACACTTTTAATTTGCCAGAAACATTGTACGGAGATGTTACAACTGTTTCTTTAGTCTCTCATATTTGGCCATTGGAGGCATGCAAATTTTTTGCTTAATTATTATAGTACTAGGAAAATATATCAATCCATGTTATTTTGAAGTTTACATACAATTACAGTGAACACTATCAAAAACTTGAATTATAAATTAAAAAGCCCCTAATTGGACAATTGCGTACACGTACATTGGATTGTTTATCCCCATTTCACTCCCGATAACATTTGGATACGAAAACTGATATCAATCAAACGTAGCTATGAACACGCTTGGTTAAGTCACCCTTCAAACAAAAAAAGCAACATCAAAATCGCTTCATTCGTTCGAGAGTTATGATGCCACAAACAGACAAACAGACAGACACAAATTTGTTATACCCCTCTTTCTGCGTCGGGGGTTAATAATAAAACATAACCGAGGAGGAAACAACGATATCTATATGCCAAGGACGCAGGAATCCGAACAATTCCTTTGACAATAATTATACATTCCGCTCGGCTGTATGCAAAGTAAGCACGTGCCGAAAGTTCCCCTAACACACTGAAAAATATAAATATTATAATAAAAATATCCAGTTTGTTTGTTCGTTGAAACATTCATGTTGAGAACAGGCAAACGTCGCTACAAATTCAATACGGGAAACGTTGTTAGAAATTCACGCGTCTCAAATTTCCGGGAAGTGGATTCTGTTCTTGAGTATCTGACTTCGATACGAAGATGCTCTCAATGTTGTTCTTTTGAATTGTTTCGTTAATTGAGATGATTTTAAACAGTTGATTATTGGACAAGGGTTTGTAAGGACGTGGTAGCTAAGTATATTACGTGTCTCGGGTACCGACCAAACCCTACAAATCGAAGATTCAAGTCTCGGGTTCCCGTACGTTGCTGTCATGTTCCCTCATTGTGCCCGGATAGTGGTAACACATTCGCAACCTGTCACACTGGGACTAAATATAAACATGCGAGATGCGCTGTAGATTATGACACTAGTCACAAATAATTTAAAGATATCAATACCGTAATATAAGAATTTGTAAAGTGGAAGAAAGACTAATTAATATTGAGTTGACAAGCAACATTCGTGACGTCACATCTGAGTAGTGTGTTTTATAGGTGGATATAGATCTACGTGCGAGATCGTCTGGGTTCGTATCACCTTCCTTTCTATTTCTGCCGTGAAGCAGTTCGCTGTGTTTCGGTTCGAAGGGTTGGAGACCCAGTGTAATTCACGCACGAAAGGTCTATCATCCTTATCTATACTAGGGCAGCGCGTAGGCGGTGTTGTTGAGGTTCCATGAGATCAGGACTTGTCAATAGGCAGCTTCCCATCAGGTTAACCATTCGCTTGTTTGCCAATAACGTATAAAATAATAAACAAAATCTATGAAGGAATCATGTTTTTGAGCACATATTTATAAGCATTTCAACATTCATTATCTCCATTGATCTGACAGAAAAAAAGTAGGAATAAACATACATAAGTTGATAATAGTGACGAGTAGAAAACATAGTTTTCAGAGCCAGTCTGACTTGAATATAACAGCATTACACGTCATAGGAACAGAAATGATACTCTATGAATAACTTGGGAAAAGCTGTCAGCGTTTCTTAAAGGCTATTGAGCATGACAACTATTTTTATTTTATTTCAATCTATTTATTTTTATGCAACATCATTGGCATGTACAAAGACGGGTCACCTGATGGAAAGTGATACTGCCGCCTATTGACAAGACGATGCCCTTGATGTCTGGAACGCCAAGAGCACTGCCAATGCGTTGCCCATGTAGGCAAAGATGCCTCTCGTGCCGGTAATTACACTGGATATCCAATTTTTGGAACCGAAATACAGCGAAGAGTGTGGTACCAAATAAGACGATTAGCGAACTAGGCAAGCATTTGACCCCAATCCCGCATGATATCAAGCGACGATGGAGTCTAAGTCAAAACATGCCTACCCGAATGCCTGCCTTTATCAGAAAATACATCGCCAGGCAAAGAATTCCACTCCTTTGCAGTACGCATTATAAAAGAATTCTCGAAGCGTTTAGTCCGGATGGTAGTTTGGATAGTAGACATGTAGTGTTGTTAACATTATAAATTAACTGATAGATCACACTTACATATAAACAGCTACAGCCTAGAACGCTTTAATTTCTAGGGACCGTCACTCACGAACCCTTTAAGAACTTTTGTACCACTAAAATATCTTAAAAGGTTTTCCCTAAGGTAATTTTCGCGGTCTCCAAAAAAGCCATATTTTCCAAATCTTGAATGGCATCCTCAATTATGTCCACGGCGAAGAATCAGCAAATCTGGACCCGGAGAGTGCCACTCCAACTCGAAAGTGAAATGTGACAAAATCAGACCACAAACGTGACTTAACTACAAACGTTACTTTTTCTGCAATATTTTAATGGCGTGATCCGGCAAAGGAAACTTGTAGTAGCCAGCCTTTTTATTACTGAAGCAGCAGAGTTCAAAATTGCACGCTTTCTAGAATAACATTTGTATTAATATAAGAAGCGACTCACGTATCAAGCGGGCAAAATATAAGAAATTTTCAATGCTTTGTTAAATTTGTGGATTTAAGAGAAAATAAGGTCGAGATGGAGAAAATATTTGCCTGATTGTTGAATATTTAATAACTTACTCGTATAATTCCAATAAGTCGGTCTTTTGTGTGGATTTTTATCTTCAAAAAATGCTTGTGATAGTAAATATCAATTCATGTTATTCAATACTGTAACTTACGAATGCTTGCAATACAAAAAGTACGAGTATTACACTCGCAAATCCTATGGAACACCTTTCTTAAGAATAAATATAAAAAGATGGTCTTAAATTACTTAATTACTTAATTTTACACTTTGTGTTAATTTCTTAATCACATACATACAAACTTCCTACACAAATACACTCACATGTACACCCAAGAGGCGCCGACGCGCCTGACCCGCGCCCGTCTTGTGCGTGTTGAGCTTTAGAATATTAAAGTTGTGTTTATGACTATGATCTTTCGCGGCATGGAAATTGGTATGTCAAAATTTTTAACAAGCGACAAAAGTGTTTTGACGATATCCAAATTTCTAAATTTAAAACCATGTGTTAAAGTTTGACCATATTTGCCTTTTTTTAGGGAAATCATTTTTAAATCTCATGACAAAAACTGAAAAAGTCCTCTACTGAGTTATGCATACTTGTCTTTCTAAGGAAATCATTTGGAAAAGCCATGAAGTAGCCAAAAAAAAAGTTATGTTTAGTCGACGTTTTTACTAAAGTGTTATAAAAATAAAATCGGATGCGTTCAGAAGCAGTTACCGAATGCTTGCACGTCCTTATAATATTTTTACTAAATGGCAACACTTGCGGTTAAGGATAAGTTATATTTTAAAACGGCAACACTAACTTCAGCCGAAAATGATGCCAATCAAGTACGCATTGTATTTGATTTATTTTATACTAGTTATTTTTAACTTCTATTGTTTTTTTTTTGCACTATTAAAGTAACTTTTTCAAAATGTCCAAAAAAGTAATGTTTTAATAAAAAAATTAAACTTAATTTAACTTCTAGCGGCCGTTCCTATTGTGAACAATTCGACGGGACAAAACAAAGCTATTTCTGTTTATAACTCATTGAGTTACTCTACTTTAGAATTCCCTAAAAATTGGCTGTTTAACTTTATTTTCGGAGAAAAGTGAATGAAGTCTTATTTGTTGAATTTCCTAAAAGTTCTTTTTAGATCCTTTATTTTAAGTATTGGTTACCTTTTGTAAGAGTCTCGATTTTTCTTTGTAGCATAGCTAAGATTTAGCTACAATCTCAGCAGTGTTGCCAAAGTTGTGACGTTTTTAACAATTAATACGTAACCAGCTACATTTAGAACCGACCAAAAACAACTCACTTTCACACCTCGTTTTTTCAATAAATTCTGGAAATTTCAGCTGAAAATGTGTATCGGGATTTTAAATTTAAAAAAGTTATAATTACCTTCAATAATCGTAATTTTCAATCATCCTGAATGTATATTTGTAAACGTAGTAGGTAGCAATGATACAGAATAAAAACTAGAAAATTTAACAAGAGTTATCTACATACGGTGACTATTAAATATAAATGTATAAAATACTACAGAACCGTAGAACAAAATCATCGCATCTTTACAGGTACATTTGTAACGCGCGCGCTTTTGTTCAGGATCTCCCGCGCAAAAGTCCGAGTGACGTCATAATTCCAAAATGGCCGACACATGTTTCACGGGTGGGCTGCCTCATTCAACTGTTTTGATGTCGGTGATGCGAGAAAAAAGGCGTATACAGTGTAAAGCTTTAGGGTTTTCCATCGTTCTTTGTTTTGTGGTAGATTTTAAATTACAAAACCTTTCTGTTTACTGGTTTTTAAAAGATTTAATTTTTGTTTTGTTATGATTTTATTTGATTCTCGGATCGTGCGTGCATGCGTGCATATTTAACTATTTTTGGGTTATTCTCTTGGATTTTGTCGAAGTTAATACAATTCAATTTAGAAAAAATATACAATACCTCTAAACTAAAATAGTGGATTTCATATTCCATATTTCATTCACTTCACCTCAGAATATCGTAGCTTGTAAATTAAATAATTTTTAAAATTAATTAATTAAAATGGAGGGATATTCAAAGAGGCAATAAACAAGATAAATAAATACTTTCAATTGTGTTAGGTCTTTAGCTACATCAAACTCTACTAATGTTTCATTCCCGTGAAAGCTTACTCGTTCTTTGCGTGGATATAAACAATTATATCAAAGAATAAGCAGTATGAGAGATGTGAAAGAGTCGCCATTTTTGGTAATTGTAAAAGACAATACGAAAAATGTGCCTATAAGCTGATTACTTAGATTTATCACTTTCAATTTTAAACGATTAAAGGATATAACGTAACAATTGCAGAAACTTTAAAAACATTAAAATTAAAATTGTTACAAAAAAAATACACAAACATACATTCCAACATAATAAAACGAAAAACTGAAAACAACTACAATAAAATGAACTACTTTGAGTTTTTATTGAAAGGATGCAAAATATAATATACCAACTTTTTAGTCTAACATCCATTTACTGTGAATATCCAAATAATTTTGGATAAATTTTGCGAACGATGTAGTATAGATGTCGCCGCTATGCCAAATCTACTATAGACTAAAAAGTAGTCTAATCTATTCCCTAACACGTAGAGACTTGGAGAGCACCTTATTTTAGTTTTGTCCCATCGTAGAAAAGTTTTCTGTGCAGTTTGTGAAAACCGATGGCGGTTACCATTCAAACAGAATGAATTCCTCGACCTCGGTGGCGCAGTGGAGTAAACAGCCGACTACTACGCTAAAGGTTCCGGGTTCGAATTCCGGCGGGGGCGGGACTTATTTGTAAGACACATTGTTTCGCTTACCCATCTTGGATGTTGTATTCTTATCTATGTAGTTTATACCATATCGTTGCTTAGTTCCAGTGCCACAAGTTCTTACGATACTTACTGCAGGGCTGAGTCAATGTGTGTGTCGTGATAGTTATTAATATATTAGTTCCAGTTTCTATTAATCTATAAATTTTATTATAACATTTATTTGAAATAAAAAATCTCGCCGACGACCGTAACTGCCTAATCCAATCATAGAGAATTATACCTCGTAGATTGCTGTATAATATTTATATTATTCATATGCACGATTTTACGCTCTGTGAATGGCTGGTCTTTGCGTAGTCGGCATCGCTGTGTACTATTTGCAAGTCACATTATCATATGTTGTCACGTTGCCACCCTTTGTTATTGCTGCTCTTACTTGTATTACCTTCTGCATTGTGGTAACTTTAACGGTAACAACGTTTTTTCTCGACATCTGCGCTCCTCTTTTCAGGGGGCGTTGAATACTTTTTCGACGCTTTCAAATCGTAACTAGATTTTATTGTTTTGTTGGATGATATTTTTTTTTTGTAAAACGTTGATTGTTCATTGTTTTCTTTCTCTTTGAAAATGAATCCTTGTTAATTGCTCCTTTTTTGCAACATGTTATTTCGTTATCATGATATTATTTTTCGGAGATTAAGAAGAATAATAAGAGTAAGAATGTTTTGATTATGTACATAAATAATGCGTAAGGTTTGTTTTTTGCAATTTGAAATTGTATTTAAGTGAAGTTGATATAAAAATAACACTGGTTTAAAAAAAATCCCTTATTTAGAACATTTAGACTTTCAAGATAGTGAACTACATTTTCTTGAAAGCAATTGTAAACATACAAAATCGCGGTATATTTATATAGACCAACTATTTACCACGATGTTTTATTAAACAAACGTTAAACGCATCATGATTCTTTTGAAAGAATCGAATCCGCGACAGTACTTTTTTCTCTGAACAAGTATTGCATAATTACGGGAGCAGCGCGGAAGTAGAAACATGGGTGCAATAAAAACAGGCAACCAGTGTTGTGTGGATGCAACGAAATCTGCAATCACGACGCGTCGCATATAAAGAGTTTAACAACAAAGCATAAGATTAAGCGATTTCATTAACTACTCTTATTCGACTAGTTCTTGCCTCTGGTTTCGTCCACGGTGAATTAAAAAATTGTCAAGAGAGAACCTGACTGCGATATCAACAATGTTTTCTAAAACACATCTGTGTAAAAATATCGTTGGTCGTTTAGTTCAGAAATGAACGCAAAATAAACAATCTGAAAAACGTTCTATCAAGCTCTTGCAGTAGGAATTAAGTAAGCTTGTTTCTTTTGAAACCGGTAGGGTAAATTAGTGCTACGGCTATATAAGCTCAAGCTTGGTGCCTCTTCTTCGTCAAAAAAACCTCTGTAGACCACGCGAACAACTCTGCAATTAAAAGTTAAATGTCCGAACCATAATTTTTATTTACCTCCAAACTGTCCCCATAAGTGACACTTAGGATATATAAAATTTCTGGCTCGACCTGGATATTGAACTATTTGAATACGACGGGTTGGCGGCAAAACGGTGTTATGCCGGTTTTCAAAATATCATGGGCAAACATGCAGCCGGTTTACCATAAGGAAAGTGATACCGCCGCCTATTGATCGGACGACGCCCCTGATGTCTTACATTATAATGCCAAGACCATCGCCAAGTTTAGGATGTTAAACGTCTCGTGCCGGTACACTAGCTCTCCGATACAAACCGAAACACATCGAACTGCTTCACAGCAGAAATAGGAGGGTGGTGACAGCCCAGACGATCTCGCACGAAGATCATCTCTACCTCTACATGGGCGACGCGTTGGGGGAGCTCTTGGCGTTTCAAACAACGGCATCGTCGTGTATGCGGCGGTATCACTTTCCATAATTTGGACGCTCTGCTTATTTGCCCGTGATATTTTATTAAAAAAGATCTACCTCCTGTATGACCTGTAGCCTAATTTTGTACTAGATTATTGACTTTTCAAAAGGTAGTTTTTTTTCTTTTGCATGCTTTCTTCACCTTTTTTTGTAGTGACATTTGACTTCTTGTTATACTATGATTGTTTTCCAATTACATAAAAAAGTTTACACTATGTTGGTAATCTTTTAATACACACACTTGTATAGTGTGTACGGTTATGGCTTTCGCTTGATCCTGTGACTTGATTAGACGCGACAATGGGAAACTACACTGGCATATGCAAATACTGCGCCAAGAGAGCTTGCAACTTCAATTTGTCAACCCTACACCCGCTTTTTATTACAGACAACACTCTTAAGGCTAAGCGATAAGGTCCAAATTAGCCCAGCTCCAGTTAACCAGCTCTCCAAGAATGGTTTTTTTTTTATTCGCGTAATCAAGTGACGTGACTATATAGATTTTTTAAATGAAAGATTTGTTTTAGTTTGTATTAATTAGAGCAATGGTGTTCTTTATTTGCATAGAAAAGTTACGGATGTTAATTAGTAAGTTTGAGTTTGACGAACTCGTTGGCGCATTGGTGTTTTAGCCGCCTGCTACGCTAGAGGTTCCGGATTCGAATCCCGGAGGGGGCGGGACTTTGTGTTATTTGCAACACGCATTGTTTCGCTTACCGGTCTTAGATATTGTATTCTTAACTATGAAGTATATACCATATCGTTGCTTAGTACTTGCAACGCAAGATTATATCTTAGTACAGGGCTGAGTCGATGTGTGTGTTGTGATGTGGTTATTATTATTGGTATACATTAAATACTTCTCGTCATTTTGGAGCTAACCTAAAAACTCAAAATTTTATTTTTCGCTCAGCCAAATTTTGAGTTTCTAGGTTAAGGGATATTATTACTAAACCTCCGTTAGAGTGTTTGTCAGCGAACTGTGTCTCAAAACCGATAGATTCTTGCCGGGTCAGCCCGCGTATACACCCCAGGCCCCTCAGACAAATGTCATCATTCCGAAAGCGATAACGCCAACAGAAAAAAAGAAATGTGTTAAAGTGACTTTTCTTCGCGCTCAATTTTCGTGATTCTAATGTCATTTCAATATATTTTTATTTTACAATGACTGCTTACCATCAGACGGGCCGTATGCTTGTTTGCCACCGCTGTGGTGTAAATTTTGAATTTGAGTGTGTAAATTAAAAGTCGCTATTACAATAACAAAAAAAAAAAAAAGATTTCAAATTCAAGTAGTTGAGTTTTCAAAGATCAAAAAGGTATTTGGAAAAATACAATATTAGGTAAAGATCCGCCCCGGCTTTGCACAGATATTATGCTTGTATTATATACATGTAAACACCTCTTGAATCAATCAATCTATTTAAAAAATCGCATCAAAATTCGTTGTGCAGTTTTAAAGATCTAAGCATACATAGGGACAGACAGCGGGAAGCGACTTTGTTTTATACTATGTAGTGATTATGCTCACCTTGCCATGGTGTGTGGTGTTGTCATGGTTTTCTATTTCAGGGTCCTCAGTCGATATGTCGTGGCCGTGTCGATGAGCCTTCAACTCTGATGTCTGCAAAAAAACAACAAGTTTAAAGGTCTTCCTTCACAATTATATCAAATACAATATGTTTCTTCTCGTGAATATACATAAACTCACGCCGTAACCCCTCGAGAGGGATAGACAGATGTGTTTGTTACACACCGCATTTCGGATGTTTATGTTGATTCCCAGTGTGACAGGTTGCGAAACTGTCGCCACTGTCCGGACACAATGAGGAACTTGAAGCTACAACTTACGGCAACTCGAGACTCGAACCCTCAATCGATCGGGTCTTTCAGTTAAACTGGGCACGTAACAAACTGAGCTACAACGTCATAACTTTAGGTTCATAATAAAATAATAAAAAACATCAATTTTATAAGGCATTTACAGATTAATTAATTGAACGAGAACTCTGGGAATCTCTGAAAGATCGTCTGGGTCCTTTCTATTTACAACGTGAAGCTAAAGTCTAAGTCAAAATGTTTTAATTCGAATAGACTTAAAATAAGCACTTTCAAACCGTAATTTTTTTACTACCACCGGTTCGGAATGCTATTTCTACGGGGAAGAATCCGGCAAGTAACCTCCATAGTTGCTTTTTTCAATTTCCACATACAATATTTTCTACTACAAATTTCAATTTTTCAACATAATAATTCTAGCTACACTCCAACTGTCAATGAGATAAACCTGTGCAGCTAATTAAATTACTTCCATATATCTTTATCCTCTACATAATTTTGAATTTTATAGTAAGCCTTCTTAATTAAAATTTGTTTAACATATTTCTTAAATTTAATATCTGACATATATTTTACATTTCTTGGAATTTTATTATAAAACGGACACAAATTGCAACAAATTACTTACTGCAAAAATTGCCAATCTAACTGTAGGGACACGTAATTTATAATTATTTCTGGTATTTATACCGTGACCTAGTCTATACCGAAGCAGTTCGCTGTGTTTCGGTTCGAAGTATTGGGGAGCCAGTGTAATTACCTGCACGAGAGTTATAACATATTTATCTCTATTAATATAAGGCGGTGGCGGTGCTCTTGGCTTTCTATGACTTCAAGGCCATCGTCGCGTTAATAGGCGGTATCACTTTCCATCATAACCGCTTGTTTGCTCATGAGAACGTATAAAAACTTGTTCCAATATTGTTTTTCTTTTTAATTATGATACAAACACATAAACTTACTAAAAGCAACTTAATAAGAAATCCTTAATTAAATTATATTGTCAAAGATATTTAATGACCGAAGTTAGTAAAACAATTTTTATATTTTCACTAAGAAATGTATTCAGATTGCACTTATTTCAAAGTAGCGACAGTAAAGCCAATCAATGAGTCTATGAAGTTTCAGCATCAATATTAATTTAGACTTTATTTCATATTACATTAAGTCTTAATTTTCAATTTTATTCAATTGTGATGGGTTTATTCAACCCTTACTGGTATAAATTGAACTTATATTTATAATACTGCAAAGTTGTTGAAAATACAGTTGAAGGTATAAAATGACAGTTACAAAGTATTCATTTAACAGGGTTTCTGAATGTAATTGACGTCACCTATTTCTTTTTATATAATTTAAATTTATATAACGACCTCTGAGGCGCAGTGGTGTTAAAAGCAGACTGCGAAGATAAAGATTCTGGGTTCGAATCACGGCGTGGGCGGAACTGTGTGCTGGATGTATTAATCTTATTTTTGTAGTTCGTAGGTTAGATCCTGTGACACAAGTTCTCATGATACTTACTGCAGGGCTGAGTCTATGTGTGTGTCGTGATGTGGTTTATTATTATAATCTGGGTTTCTACAACTCTCCTTTCTATTTCTGCCATAAACAGTTCGCTGTGTTTCGGATCGAAGGATTAGAGGGCCAGTGTAATTACCGGGAGTCGAGGTATATCATCTTTACCTCTATATGCGTAACGAATTGACGTCGCATCGTCGTGTCAATAGGCTATATCACTTTCCATCATGTGAACCCTCTGCTTGTTTGCCCATGATGCTGTATAAAATTAATAATTAAAAAATGCCTAGAGCAAAGGATAAATTATCCCATTACAAATTCTATGGAGATTTGTAAAATGGTTTCGAAGAGGCATATTGCTTTTAAGTCAAACTCAAAATTTTATTTTCCAAGAATGCTTTAAACCATTATTTTCAACTCACATAACTACTTTCATTTTAAAAGAATTAATAAAAATAATAAACCACATCGCGAAACACGTTGACTGAGCCCTGCACTAAGATATAATCTTGCATCGCAGTTGCCAAGCAACGATATAAACTACATAGATAACAATACAACATCTAAGACCAACAATGCGTCTTGCAAATGACACAAAGTTCCGCCGCCCCTGAGATTCGAACACTGAACCTCTAGCTTAGCAGTCGGGTGGTTACACCACTGTGCCACTGAGGCCGTCAGAAAACTATCTTACAATATTTTTTGTACTACCAGCTGAAACTCTTACGAAAGTTCCTGTGAACATCTATAAATGAGCAATTATTAGCCATGGGCACGTTTGACTGCCTTTCTTACCTCCACGAGTTCTACCCTTACCTAATGTGCCGCAAAATCCACTCAATCGGAAAACTGGTCTAAGGTACCAGGTTATTCCACCTTCACTATCTCTTTCTAATACCCCAGTTCTGGATAAGACTAAACGAGATAGCGTACACTTGACGGTAAAATTTTCCAAAATACTCATGCAGATATAGGTAACATTTAAGGGATCTGTGGATAATTTTTCTCCTATGAAAGAGATACAAGTATTTTTGTGTATAGCTCCGTCTCTTTTTTTTCATGAAAGTCGTCATGGAATAAGGTGTTTTGTTTCAAGCGATTTCATCTCAATCAATAACGGATTTCAGCGGGTTTTCAGGTAAAGCTACAGTTATTAATAGTTGACGGTATTATAAATTAATTTACAAGAGATTTTTTTCAGTCTGACCTAAATTTTGAAAAATATTCTTCGTGAATTGGAGTATTTCGGTTGGGTGTCAATCGAGACGAAAATATTCAACTTTGTTGTTGAAAAGTTTAAATTTGTCACTTATTTGTTTGGTTTTACATAATAAAATTAAAGTCTAGGTCTGACTAAATCAGCATATTTTTCTTTACAAAAAAAACTTTCTTAGTTTGTTACGTGCCTTGGATAACCGACCGACCCGACTCGACACGTCGAGGGTTCGAGTCTCGGGTTGCCGTAAGTTGTAGCTGCCATGTTTCTCACTGTGCCCGGATAGTGGCGACAGATTCGCAGCCTGTCACATTGGCACTCAACATAAACATGCGACAAGTGGTGTGTAGCGAGCACCTCTGCCAACCCCTCTCGTGGGACTACGGCGTGAGTTTATGTATAAAACTTACGAAAACAGATCCACGATCTAATCATTAAAATGTCAATAAAAATTTGGTTTTCTTGATTTAATATTAATTTTGCATGACCTATTCTCAAAGCATCACTACTCCCGTTGCTAGGCTGCAGTTGCCATGACAACACTATTAATTCAATAACGGTCAAACCTCAGGCAACTTTAGATTATTTCCAACAATGGTGATTTTCCACGTAAAAAGAGGGGACGAGAGCCAGTTTCTGTTCGAAACTAGCGTAGATAATCTAGTCGATGATGTGGTGAAGGATATTGTGGCCATCTTCAACGGCAGGCTCAAGGTCCAGAGGATCTGCTTTGAGTTGGATGAACTTGGAGACCACGGGACGTTTCTGCCGCAAGAGATGCAAGGCTTAACGGAGGAGCAGGTACTAAATAGTACAAATTATTGGTAGTGTAAAAATTTGAATTGTGTTGAACATTATAAAAACTGTTATTTGATTCGAATTATTTTGATATTTGATTCGATTCAATTTCAATGAGTCACATATTTGTACTGTATGTGAGCAGTCTTGTTCGTGATGTTGGTAATAAAATTGTATTTTTTTCGTGTGTTTTAAGACCAGTATACATCACTTAGTTCTAAAGAAAGACTATCTAATATAGTGCAGTCCAGCTTTAATGAATGGGCTTTACATTGCATTTTGGGTTTATTAATTTAGATTTATTGAATTCCAAAATTTTTGGTCCTTGTAAAAGACAAAAATGATTCGAATAGGATATTCTGATGTATACGCTATATTATTGTAAAGTTTCAATAGGTTTTGAGTGAAAGAGTGACAAACATCCATTTATCCATACATCTTACAAACTTTGACATTTATAATATTAGTAAGGATAAACATCTTCCACAGATAAAAGAGCTGAAGCTCGAAGACCCTTGGGCTAAGAAGTGCGCTCCTCCAGGGTTCATTGAGAATAAAGATGACATGGGCAGGAGATGTGGACTGGCGCCGCCTCCCAACATGAAGGAAGTATTGAAGAAAGCGGCAGAAACCGCCAAAGAGTTCATCAGCAAGAAGCACGTATGTTGATTAAAATATAATTTTGACGAACTGCTACGCTAGATGTACGCGGACCGGGCGGAGCTTTGTGTTTTTTGCAAACGAATTGTTTTGCTTTCTGGTCATAGATGTAGTATTCTTATCTATGTAGTTTATAACATTTTTCCAATCCCAGGTGGACCTTCGAAAGACCATGACCCAGAAAGATGTAACTCGTGCCTTGGAAGAGCTTCTTGGTGCTACGAAAATTGTCTTCCCTGCCGGTCTACCACCCCATGACCCTGTCAGAATGGAGCTGGATAACGTAGAAGACTTATCTGGGACTCAAGCAGCAAAAGAAGTTATCGATCCGACTAAAGCTTGCCTCTGGGCTTGTGGGAAAAAGCTTTTAAACGGAAATAAGCTGAGTGAAAATTTGGGTAAGATATCTTTATATCTAATGTGCGGTGACGAGCAATCTTTTGATTTAAACTTTGTTGTATAAGTGTCAATTTAAAAGTCAAAATATTTTTTATTAAAACTCCAAATGAGTACTTTTAAATCATCATCTTCTTATATTGCCATCACCGGTTCGGAATGCTATCTCTCCGGGGAAGAAACCGGCAAGAAACCTCCGTAGTTGCTTTTTTCAAAATATTACACTAAATGAATTTTTACTAAAAAATGTTTAATTAAATATAGCTCTCTAATTATACTATTTTCCTTAAGTTTCTTTGTCATTAGAACATGAGAAGGTATTCGCAAGTGTTAACTGGTACACACATTGACAACACACATGCAGGTACACATGCTTTGTTTTTACACATTATCTGAAGCGAACACTAGAATACTACTAATACTACGATTATGAAAGAAGACGTGGAGCAATTTTGTGTAGGTGAAAAAACCTATGGTATTGCAAGGTTATGTATGTGTTGTCCTATTTCATCTAACAACACTTATTGAAAACTATTTTAGTTACTATAATCATTCTTGGATTTTATTATTTTTGCTTGACGGGAACGGGAAGTGTCGGTTAAAGATTTCTTAGTTTTTTTTTTCTTATATTTCAGCAGAATTTAGTGTGATATGTTAGTATTTTAACAAGTGAATATCAGTAGTGCTGTACAAGTGTGAGAAAAGTGAAATACGATGATTTGGCTGCTCTTTTCGTCATCTCCCAAGTAACTAATTATAGGCTACAGTAACAGTACTAGCATGTGACTGTAGGCAGATTCATCACTCCATCTATAATTTTCATCCTATCATCATCGTCATCATCTCATCAATCATCTCCACATCTTCAAGAAATAAAATTAAAAGATGAGCTGATGCTCTTTGGCTTTCCTGACTAAAGTCTTCCCTTTACAAACAAAACAAAACTACTACATTTCATATTTTTTGTTCAGGTAAGAACGACAAGACAAAAGTGACAGTGAAACTCTGTTCCAACAACGAAGGCGCACCAGGTCGTGAGCCGATCATGACTGAAGAGCAAAGAAAGGAGCTCATGCTGCACGCTTACAGGAAACAGGAGGAGTGGAAGAAGCTGGAGCAGGATGACGATGACAGCTACCTGAACTCCAACTGGGCAGACGGTCAGGGTATGAAGAGAGCCTTCCATGGCATCAATGATATCTCATGGAGACCGACATTAAGGAAGTAAAACTCAGAACTATGATATATTCTTTTGCACATAATATTTTATTATTATGTAGGTGATTGGGAAATTTGTTACAATGAAATTGGATTGGCTTATTTCTATCAAAAAAGGTCACACAATGATTAGACGGCCGTAAGTTTAGTAAATGCATTCCAATAGATGTTGATTATTTTAAATCGCAAAATAAACAATAATTAATATTGTAAAGAGGAAAGATTTAACTGTTTGTTTGCATTGAACAAGCTCCGAAACTACTGGACCAATCTGCAAAATTATTTCAACATTAGAATCATACGTTATCCCTGATGAACATAGGCGATATAGAAATAGATTTCAAAAAGTTAAACACACGTGCAAAACCAGGGCGGGCCGCTAGTGGTTTATAGTGCATTACAAATAGTTTTAATTTTAATGTATAATTTGTAGGTTAGGTTAGGTTTGTTAATTACAATCTGATTATAATAAACGTATTTAGCCCCAAATTGATACATTTTTTCATTTCCCCTTTAATCTGTATTAATAAGAAAATTTAATTGTGTGAGTAATATCGAAAAAAGCTTTTCAATCTATTTTATACGCTAACAATGACAAAACAGCAATTTTAATCATTTTTGTCTGTTTGTTTTCGAATTTTCTGGTTTTAAGAGAGAAAACCCGAGTTGGTCACGAGACAAAACGCAAGCAGAACCGCGGGGCAACAGTAAATATTAAAAAAATAAGTTATACTCAATCCCAACTACTGAAAACATCGCTTTAAAAAGTATAAAATTTCATCTGAAATTGTTAAGTAAACTAAACAATGTAGCCGTGGTTATATACCACCTACAGTATAAGGAAAACTTACTCACTTGTGTTATTTAGTTATGTTGGTGTATCAAACTCATAACCCTCCTTTTCGCTTCGCCGTAATCGGGTAATAATAAAATAAACGCCGTACAAAATCGCTTAGAAAAGCTAATGTGATTATAAAACCGCGTTATTAGAAATGATCCATCATTTTTGCCAGCGACACGTTATGATCAATGATGTCACCCGATATCTCAATTATTGTTAACGTAAAAGTATAGAATTCAAACACGTCACCATTATTTTTAGCATATAAAAGCCTATTATGTCCATCTGTCTGTCTGTCCAGTATTTGAAACAGTAATTGGTATTTAGAAATTTTAATGGAGGCGTTGGGATAAATCTAACTAATATAATTAATTTAAATTTTTGCCATTTTTTTTGTAGTTCCGAGTTATTTTCTAATTTAAGTTAGGTAGAATTATAGCACTATAACTGACAATTTTTATTTAAAAACATTATATAGTGAAAGCAATATATACAAAGGTTGAACCAGTAATTGAACACATATCCATTTAATATATCATGTTGACTAGTTTGTCGTTGTCAAAGATACATGCTTGATTGGAAATGGAGAGCTGAGAATTAAATAGTGGATATATATCCGCTTTGAATGTCGAAGCCGGATATTACCTGGCAAGTGATTATCCGTTTTTTTATTAATAAAATGACGTTGAACATATTCAAATTCGTTTGTTCAAAGCTTTAGGTAAATGATGTATTTCTATTCTTAATTCCACTGATATGATGATACAAGATTTAAATAAATATAGTTTTGAATATGAGATTTTGAACGTGCTTTTTGAGTACACAACTAAGTTACTGGTGTAAGATTTAGGTTAGTATTTAATTTATCCCCTCCTGCCTCGTTAGTGGCATGCCGTGGTGTTTTTAACGGTCAGGCGTCTCCTGACCGAACAATCAACAAATAATGCAGCTGTTGTGCAATGATGCACAGGCTGTGCCCGGATATCCTACTGGCTGTCTTGGGACCCATAACGAACTAATCATAAGAAATAGGAGGTAGTAAGAAACCAATTTCAGACTTCCCTCCCAGCAAAACGGAGACAGCAATCGAAATGGCCCAGAAGCCAAAAAACTAAGGGGGAGACAGTCAGGAGGCGCCTGAATTATTTTACCTTACTATACGTATATATACTTTAAAGATGACTTTAATTACCTACGGAGTGCCTCTTCTCCGACAGTAATAAATATTCCACTCTCACAAAGCATACGTCGTATCAAAGAGTCTCGTTTTAGAGAGAGAAGTTATTAAATAACTAACTTAGTTCAAAAAGTGATGCGTTTGTATTATGTACAAATTCGTTTTTAAATGATTTCAAAATTGTACATTTTGGTTAGCAATCTAAGGGACCTTGGTTACGGCAGTTATTTGTTTATTAAAAATAATATTTGGACTAAAATGATTATTTAGATTTTTTATGATATTTTATAAATCTATAATGTTTTCTAGTTACTTTAGCAAAAATATTACAAAATCTTTTCACACATCATTATTAAAAATAAAAAGAGTGAGTAGGCTTCGCCTGTGTAGGCATGTACCACCTTAGACTCCATCGCCATTTAACATCAGACAGGATTGGAGTCAAATGCTTGCCTAAATTTGAATAAAACAGCATAGTAAAACAACGACAAGTAAATCTATAAATAAAGACTAGAAACTATTTTGGTTACAAGTTCCACTTATGACCATTCATGAATAGAAAAACCGGAGCAAGGTGGTTGTATCAAAATAAACATTTTATCAACAAAAATGCCGGTCCGTCGTCGGCCAATGAATAGCCCTCAAAGATAAGAGACACAATACACTATTGTATGTGATGGAACTGAAAAGGTTTGCATATTATAATGTAGTGGTAGAAAAGACCTTTTTATAGTGACGTCACAATAGTGGATATGGATGCGGATATTTATACAAAGCCCGTTTGTGTGTCAGTTTGTTCGTGCATATGTCGATGAACTAGAACTATAGTGTATTGGCTGGAATAAAGTCCACCGTCAAGATGTCGTATTCAAAATTCAATGAAACAAAATTTAAATGTGAGGTACATACATGTCTTCATATTTTGATAATATGATTAATAATTTTTATTTTTTCAAATAAGAAAGATTCCGCTTTGCATCCTGTACTTCAAAGTCACCACAAAAAACAAAAAATTAGCTGCATAGTTATTTCAATAATTAATCTACACTAACTAAACAGATAATTATTTCTAATAATTATTATTTTTTACACTGGCAACAACAAACGCATCTACCACTAGAATATGAGCAAAAATACTTAACTGAAAAAAAAACGGATATTTGTATAAATAATTTATATATCCAACCATTTTCCCCTCACGTTTATTATCTTCACTATCTACTATGTGCGTGATTAGTGGGCTGAATGAGCTGTCATGTAGTATAATGTACTTAAATACGGCTTTTAATGTATATTGTAATCAGAATAAAGATAAGTGTTACATGTTTACGTAATTAGGAATAATTTTATGGTAGATTATGTTACATTTAGAAGATTTGCTCCAATTTTCTGTTGTTTTAAGGGATTATTGTAATGTAAAATGTATTTTATCATTACTTATTTTGATATTCAATTAAAAGAAAAGGTAAATTTCTTGAGTGTTTTCAAAGGAGTTTTTGGGAAGACTACGAACCGTAGCTCGCGGTGGAGCGTAGTTAGTTACGTAGTAATTTCGTAGTCTTATCAAGTTCTTGATAATATTTGTAGTAACTAGTATTTCTCAGAGACTCAATTTGAGTGATTCAGAGATCAAACCTTAAATGATTCAATGGCATTTAAGGAATAAATAATTTATGAAGGGCCCGTTTTGTATAGTCTTATTCAAAATTCAAATTAAAAATATATATTTCATCTTTTTGTACTAGAAAACATTATATGACAGTATACTTATTTTGCGAAAGAACGTCAAGCAAATCTTATAAATATTCATTCAGGCTAGAAACAGAAAATATGAATAAATTTTTTTTGTTCATTTTATTAACCAGGCTAGCATTTGACCCCAATCCCGCCTGATGTTAAGCGGCGATGGAGTCTAAGGAGAATCATGCCTACCCAGGAGAAGCCTATTCTTGTCTTAATGAGTCCCAGGTTATATTTATCAGTTAACACTTCAGGAAAGAATTCAACTCCTTTCCAGAAACCATTGTAACCTGGGCAATGCATGGTGCTCTTCGCGTTCCAGAAGTCAAGGATGTCGATAGGCTGTACTGTCACTTGCTATCACGTGAATTATCTGCTTGTTAGTCCATGATGTAGTATTTAAAAAAAACAGGTTAGCAAAACATGTATAAAACAATACAAAAAACAATGAATATATTAGTAACTAAATTAAGAACCAAAATAAACTTAAGTCCAAAGAAGTGTCAAATAAAACCGTCAAGTAAGAACGTTATTTGATTAATTTCCAAACAAGGTCAAGACAGAATCGGTAGTAAGATAAAAATCTACACGAGAAAAGTCACAAATTGCTGAACGTAAAATTTTTATTACGTTCTCTTATCGGAACCTTATTTTGCTGGATTACACATAAATTTGCTGTATTTTTATGATATATTTGTGATTAATTCGTTTGAAGACCAGATTTTTTTTTTTTTATGGAAAATAATTCAGTTTAAACGAGGTTTTTATGGAGCTCTATCAAGATTCATTTTTATGAATATATTTATTTATATTTGGATAATAAAACATTTAGTACTTTTTAATTATTGCCATTTTGAAACAAAACATATGCATATTATAATAATTAACAAAAATAGCCAACATTTACTTTAGTAAAAATTACAAATCGTTTAAGTTGTTAAAAGAAATACATTTTCAGAAAATTTAATACGGTTGTCCTATTTAAGCTGTGTCAAAAAAACAAACAGTAATACACAAAAAACATTTGTATATAATAATTATTTAAAAAAATACGTTGATTCTTTATGTCGCCACCTTTTATGTATTTTATGTAAAGCACATCACTATCATTTATTTATGTTAATGAAAAAGTAACTAGTAATTATTTACATTAAAGTTTTCTACAAAAATTTTAATTGTTCTATATTGACACCATAAAATACCAAAATAATTTCCATTATGAACAAATAAAACGCAAAAATATTTTTGTGAACATAAATTTCATGACCTACTATAAACTAAACGCTTATACCAATGTCATAAGTGGATAAACACAAAACGAAGTTATTTGTCCGATACTTATCTAGAAAACTGACTAAACTGCTCCCCTTTTATCAATATTAAAACAGCTTAACACGTAGATACAGTAAATCCAACCTTAATCCGAAGCAATAAAAACTACCGAAAAACCAATGTATCATTCGATACAAACTTTCACAAGTTAATTTTCCGATGGAAATAAGCTAAATTGAGTCTTATGGCTTACATATAAGGGTGGTGCGAGTGGTAAAATATGCGAGAAGTGGTTTGGCATGAGGAAGAATATTATCAATATCTCAGAATCGCGATGGAAAAATCTGAAGTCAGCAGACCGCACGTGACGGCAATGGCTGAGATTGTGCTGCGTTTACATTGCAAGTATTAACTGGCAAGTGCACTCGACTGGAACTGTGGCAGCAGCCTTGCCAATGACAGTTTCATCCCAATCCAATGTATTTGATTCAAAAATTAATAGATAATTTGACTGTCATATAATATAGCAGATGGGATATTTCTGGTGAATAATTTCTAGTATTAATATAAATCGAACTAGTTTACAAATCGATAGATACTTTTAACGACCACTTTGAAACCTTTTCATACATGTACTAGCTATTGAATACCAAACCAAAATCTGATAACAAAATACTATAATCTTCAGATGAATTAACAAGAAGAACTTTGCTCGATAAAAACAGGTATTACTAAATATGAAGCCATACGTCGACTACTTGCCTAGTGACTTGTACAAGTGACTCGATCTTTCCAACGCTGCAGCTCCCCTGGCACGTCCTAATACCACGTAGCATCACTTACACTGATATAATTATTCTCAGACCCGAAATTTGCGAGCATACTTAGATATTCAATTTACTGGCCCTCTCCCTGATCCTTATTCCTGGGTAATAAGACTCAAAATGACACAGGAAATGCTTTTAAGATGAACGATGCAAGATAAAGTCCGTTGGGTATGAGTGGCATAAGTTCTAATGCAGGTATCTTTATCAGATTTGGCTCGAGTCTAGTCTACGGGGGATCAAAAAAGGGGATTACGAAGGGGGTGTATTTGATACGGTAAATCTGTTTTGAGATATGGTTCACGTACAAATTATGGATGCAATTAGTAACAAATTTGCCAAAGGGTCTCTTATATATAGTTCCAAGATCCTCATCATCAGCTAAAACTGCTGGAAATTATTTTAAATATTTCCATAAGCAGCGATCCTGCGCCGCTTGCATCCAGCGGCTCCCTGCAGCCCACACGAGATCGTCCATTCACCTCATAGGAAACCGTCTAACACAACACTTCCAGCTCATGGTAACCACTTCAGAACCATCTTTCCGCAACGGTCATCAGTTCTTCGAGCTATACATAATAAACTCACGCCATATTCCCTCGATAGTTGTTAGCAGAGTTGATACACACTGCATTACGCATGTTTATATTGAGTCCCAGTGTGACAGGTTGTCAATAAGCACTATCAGAGCACAGTGAGGAACAAGGAAGCTAAAGCTTACGGCATCTTGAGACTTCAACCCTCGACCTCGTCTGGTCGGTTGGTTAACCAAGGCACGCAACAAACTGAGCTACCACGTCATACTAAGTCTATGTCCTAAGATATGGTCAGTATGGTGACCACAAATTGCCAATTTACTCTTTATCTTTCAATTATGTATTGTATTCCTTAGTCAACTATAAATGGATTGTAATTGCATAAATACTCTATTTCTGACATGATAAATAATATTTATATACATACTCGTAATCTGCATGTTAATATTAATGTTCACAAATTAACATATTTTATTTGAGTTGTTTAATCCAACATCTTTTTTGTTTCCCTAAAACAATTTATTATTGTTCGAACATTTATTTCAAAGAAAAAGTTTGATAAAAATGGATACCAAAATCGATATCACCATGCAGTACTTATAAAGCCGAACAAAGAACTTTCCAACGACATAACAAAAGATTTTCGAATCTCAAGATGCCATTGTTAAGGGGTACCAACTGAAAATCTAAATTTCAGCAGGTGTACCAACTTTTACAAAAGGCTTGCTTACTCAATAGGTAACTACTAATATTAAAGTGAAGCTTAAACTTGGCCGTAACGAAATGTGCGTAGAGCAGCGGTTGTGGATCAGACTCATCATAAATGATGACCTCAGTGGCGTAGTGGTGCAAACAGCCGACTGCTTCGCTAAAGTTTCGGGTTCGGAGGCGGAACTTTGTGTTATTTGAAAGACGCATTGTTTCGCTTACCGGTCTTGGATGTTGTATTCTTTTCTATTTAGTATATACCATATCGTTGCTTAGTGTCTGCGATACAAGATCATATCTTAGTGCAGGGCTGAGTCAATGTGTGTGTCGTGATGTGGTTAATATTTATTTATTTACATCTAAACATTATGTTTTTGGTTGTGTTAATAAGCTCCAAGATCAAGACTTTTCATGTCATCCTCTCACCCTAGACTGTAAGATGTATTTGTGTCTAAGTATAAACGAACATAAATAACAGAAACTGGGTTTTTTGCTGGTATCTTGCCAAACTTAAATTTTCGGAACCGGTGGTAGAGTAATTTTTAAGATTTTTTAAAATTCATTTGATGATTCTAAGTGCTTTTTTAAAAGTTATTTTGATGTTGCTGTTGTGGATTAAGCAAAGCGTGCATGTTGCTACTGTTTTAGGGCAAGCTGACTGCTGTTAAATCGCCCTTGTAGAAGAGTAGGTTGTTGATAAATTTCGTTGTATACTTTCGCATGTAATTGTTTTTGTATTGTCTTGACTGAAATGTGATTATTAGCTATGATTTACGTTACAAACCATATCTATTCCTTCCATCTCCTAAGTTTCATGCGACTAAATCAAATGTATTTAAATAAAAGCCTTAGTAGACTTAAAATCTTATAAAAATATTGCATATTGTTATTTGATTTATACAAAGGTAGTAATATTAACTTTAAATTATATGAAATAGTTAGAAAACATAAATGTTCCAACAAATTAAAACAAAATGAATTTTTTGAAAAAAGACTGAGGAGGTTTCTTGTCGGCTTCTTCCCCGTAGATAGCATTTCGGACCGATGGTAGATAAAAAATGACGATTTGAAAGCACTTATTTTAAGTCTATTTAAATAAAAATATTTGAAATTTGAACATTTAGTAACCGACGAAAAAACGTAGAAGTTTCTCAATTCAGTCAGTATTTTTTAATCATTTCAAAATCAAAATTAGCACGAATCAAGATATCTGTTCTGACGTAAGTGTCGCAGAGGTGCACCGGGAACAATAGTTTCGACATAATTCCCGCAAAAACTTTTCTTATTGTGTTAAATAATAAATATTTCTATGCAGTGGATTCCCCATTCGTTTGTTTTGTTTCAGTTTAAACATTGTTTCGTTTACTATTTTTGTTTAGTAGTTACAAGATTAAATTTAAAGAATACAATAAGTTGAAAAAAAAATTTGTTCTTTTAAGGAATCTACTTATTGACTAATTGTTATTTGTTTACATTCTCACTTTACTGCAATATTAGATTTTATTTAAATTTTAAAGTAATAGAATTCTGGTGGATAAATAAAAATTGATTTATTAGTCTGTTATGCTTTTTCCATTATGCTGTTAAGAAGCCATGTTGAGTGAAAGTCTAAATCATAATGAACTTTATTTTTAATATTTGTTTTGATTCTGACCTGTTGTGTTTTACAAAGAAATGAAATACAAATATATAAACACCAAAGGAACGGTCACTCGATACGAACCTTGGGGTTATTAAACACATAGTATTCTCGTCTAAGTCAACTTGTCCCAAAGCAATTGTAATCTCAACTCTCTACCCATCCAACCAGTGATCACATTCCATGCGACCGCAAATTCGGATCCCGAGATGATGAAATAGGTGTCGTATAAACAAGGTCTCGGAACCGCCAATAAAACCGGGACTTCTGATTGTTAGGTGCCCAAGCGAGTTGACATTTTAGGTTCATGAATCAGACCTCAACTTGTAAAGGATGGTGCACATAAAAACCGATTGCGGTAATAGTTGTGAAGACGTTGTTAAGTTAAACTATTTATTTTTGTTTTATATAAAATCATGGGGAGACAAGCGGGCGATTCACCTGATGGAAAGTGATGTCACCGTTGTGTCTATGCATTTGATGTTTATAACGCCAATGCGCTGCCCAAGTCAGGTAAAAATGTTATACCTCTCGTGTCGGTAATCACACTGGCTCTCCGACTTTCAAACCGAAACACAGCGAACTGATTCACGGCAGAAAGAAAGGAACTCCATGACAGGTGTCATACCACCAGCGCTCGTACGCCTCCGCGCCGCACCGCAAACAGACCGTATTTGTGTTCATGTTCCGCAACCGTATCGCAACTGGTTTTCGGATGTAGTTCAATCATTTTGTATGTGAGACAATTGCAACATCATCTTTGATTCAAATTGAACAATCAAGGTATTCCCGTGAAATGCTCCCATAAAATCATAAAGTAAAATTAGAAGGATATTAAACATCATATATATATTCCAATCAATTTAGCAGTCAACCTCACTATAGATAAGAAGCAGATTCTTATCTACCTTTATTTGCAAGACGCATTGTTTCGCTTACCGGTCTTGGATGTAGTATTCTTATGTATGTAGTTTATACCATATCGTTGGTTAGCCTACGATATAAGATTCTACACTAGGCAGTCAATGAGTGTCGTGATGTGGTTATTATTATTATATTAATGTGAGGTAGATAAAATTTAATGTGGGCCTCGTGTTATTCAAGGTCAAAGGATAAAAAACTGTTTTTCGTAATTATCTCAGTTTCTATTGCTACAATGGTATCAACTTCCGTTAGGAAATCGTTGAACACAAAGCGACAAAGTTATTTGAAATATTTTTTCATTCCTTCAACCGTTTTTCAGATAGATGGCGGTGACCATTTTCTACCCGACTACGGCGAAGCATAAAGGAGGGTTATGACTTTGGTTAAAATAATCAGATTGAACCAATATTATTTAGTCGTTTCAAAGACTCGTTCGTGCAAAGTTTTCACTGACAATTAATTTGTGGTAAACGATAGATATGTGGTTCAGTAAATTAGTTCTTAGTAAAATTACGAATCTGACTGTGTTCTGTTCAATAAGTTTGTATTACAGAAAATAACATTACAGTCCCTCGAGAGGGGTTGACAGAGGTGCTTGCTACACACCGTTTTTCACATGTTTATGTTGAGTCCCAGTGTGACAGGTTGTGAATCTGTCGCCACTGTCCGGGCACATTGAAGAACAGCTACAATTTATGGCAACCCCAGACTCAAATACTCGACATGTCGAGTCGGGTCGGTCGGATATCCAAGGCACGTAACAAACTGAGCTACCTACCACTTTTTGTTTTACAGAATCACTATATTTTGAGTAAATAAATAATTAATCAACCTATTCCTGGAAGTAAATGTGATATTTCCTACGGTTTTGTTTTAGTAATGATAAATTGGTGTTCCTGGATTTCAAGCGTTTCTAAGCCATCAACGGTAACCACTTTTAAACAACGGTAAATTTTATCGTCTGCCACCTTAGCAAATAGCCAGTACTTAATTGCACAGCTTTGTTTGCCACCTTAGCAAGTAGAGTATGTTTAGTTGCATATACATGCAGTGGAGGCTCTAAGTTGTGGTGAAATGTGGTAAGTTTGTCACCTTATATGAGAAATCCATCCCTAACCTCATGTAGGTATTAATCTTTAACCAATAATAAATTTCAATCTAGAAAATTCCAATCTATTTTAATGATTTTCAATAATCCCGTCTCGAAAACGAAATCCCGGCGTTAACATAAAAGTACATCCTTCTTTGCCGTCCCATCGTGGATTTTTTATAGCTCCCTATGATGACAGGCCTTTTTGAGAGCGAGATAACGCTATACAGCTGGCAATCTTGCATCCTTGTCTGCTTTCATATTAAGGTTAAGTCGGGTAAATTGTATTGTGAAATGGTTCCCGGGACACTGGCTTGCAATATACATTGAGGGCCCGGTAGAGCGACTCATATAAATATTATATAGGTAACAAGCAATCTACGAGGTATAATTCTCTATGATTGGATTAGGTAGTTACGGTCATCGGCGAGATTTTTGATTTCAAATAAAAGTTATAATAAAATTTATCTAGAATAGAAACTGGAACTAGTATATTAATAACCATCGCGAGGCACACATTGACTCAGCCCTGCAGTAAGTATTGTAAGAACTTGTGTCACAGGAACTAAGCAACGATATGGTAATCTACATAGGTAAGAGTACTGCATCCGAGATCGGTAAGCGAAACAATGCATCTTACAAATAACACAAAGTTCCGCATCGGCCGGAATTCCAACCCAGGATCTCTCGCGTCAATCAGCTGTTACACCACTGCGCTACAGAGGCCAATCTTTTTACAATTAATACTTTATTTATAAGGCAGAGACGCTTTTCCAAGGTTCATATAAATAACTACCGTCATAGAATCAAAAAATAAATATTTTTCAACATACAATATCAAGGTTATTCCCATGTTCATATTTGCATAGTAAATTTGACAAAGAAAGAGAAAAAAAACATATATTGACAAATAAAATGCGATCTTTTGATGTAATGACTGTAAGCAACGGGAATATGTTTTCCTTCAAATATTGTTTTTGCGAAAAAAACACTCTAAAAACAACGTTAGTCGCTTTTTCTCGTTACAAATCATTTGCTTTCCTTTAAGATCATTCTTTTGATTTAAGATTGGATTCCGTTTCTGATGAATAAAGACTTTCTGCAGCTGTTTCTATCAAATAGGTTTTTTTTTTGTAAGGAATGATCGCCGAAGCGATTAATTTGCTTTGTGGGTTCGTTGTACTGAAAATGTCGTTGTTTCATCTCAACACTTTAATTAAATAACAAATACAACGTTAAGAAAATATTGTTCAACGGTTGAACCAAATTGAAACATAATTATGACATTTAAAAAATCTAAAAACCAACGGTTTTAAATGTCCTAAAAATAAGAAAATAACACTACGGGACTGAAAGAGGGCCACTCAAAAGTGGGGGCGTATATTATTTAAGGGATTATTAATGGGATATATTCACATGACGTGTATAGATCGTGGGTGTAACTTTCAAAGATACGCCCCCACGTTTTGAGTGTCCTCTCTTTCAGCCCCGTAGGGTTATTTTCTTATTTTTAGGACATTTAAAACCGTTGGTTTTTAGATTTTTTAAATGTCATAATTATTTTATCTTTGTTGTTTGTCTGTTTGCCTATAATTTCAGCTTGCTAACTTATCGGGAACTGCCTCAAAAGTCACTCCATACAAATTTTATCAAAATCGGTCCAGCCGTTTTTATAGTTGTAAATTGCATTGTCATCGGGTTTGAAGCTACCTTGAAAATTTCAGACTGCTAGCTTTTCGGGAAGTGCCTCAAAATTGAGTTGCAAAAATCCAACCGGAACGACCAGAAATTGAGTGTATAAAACGTGGGAAAATAAAAAAAACCGACCCCAAAAGTGCACTATGAAATAGTATCTTTTGCAATTTAAAGGCTGCTTACAACTAAATTAGCATGAACATGGTATATAAAATATAAATATTGTAATTTTAAGTTGCAATGCGAGAAAAATATAAGTAATAGTAAATTTTGTCTCTATAAATAAATGAAAAAAAGTAACAATAATAAAACCAACCTGTAAAATTTTCAGAGTATATACTTTCTGATATCTTTTGCTGTTAACTGAGAAAGTGAATTTGCGTGAATGGTCAGATATATTAAAATAAAAATAAATAGCCTTATATTTCATACATAACAAAATACATTGGAATTATAAAAATTATCTACTAGTTACTATCTATTAAGTTGAGTAAATATATGCTGTGTAGTAAGAACTCCTCGTTAGTCGAAGGTGAAGGTCTCCTCTAGACATTTCCAACCGTCCCTTTTAGTCGCTGTACTAGACCACTGTTTGCCAGCTACTTGTATCATATCATCTGCCCATCGAGCAGATGGTCTACCTCTCGTTCTAGCGCCTAGTCAGACATAGGGAGGAATATTGTAACATCCAATAGATTAATTATTGGAAGTCGCTGTGCTTCAGCGGAGACAAATCATTAATCGATGGTATATTTAATAAAACGTGTATGTGAGAGTAAAAAAAAAACTTTGCACACATAACATAAAGTCACGCCGTTATCCCTCGAGAGGGGTTGACAGAGGTGTTACACACCGCATTTTGCATGTTTATGTTGAGTCCTAGTGTAACAGGTTACGAATCTGTCGCCACTGTTCGGGCACAATGAGGAACATGGCATCTTACAGCAACTCGAACCCTCGACCATTCGGGTCGGTCGGTTAACCAAGGCACGTACTAACTGAGCTACCACGTCCACCAAACATAACATAATTTAAAAATAATTATTTATATTAAGAGGAACTTCGTTATTTCTCGGTTTTCGCGAAGATAGAAGTGTAGCTAGAATTATTATATTTTACAAATTGTGAGTTGTAGTAGAATTTTTATTTGAATATTGAAAAAAAACAACTACGGAGGTTTTTCGCCGGTAGAAATAGCATTCCGAACCGGTGGCAAAAAAATGACGATTTGGAAGTGCTTATTTTAAGTCGATTTGAATAAAAACGACATGATTTTGACTTTGACTTTGATTCCCGTACGCTACTGTCCGATACCGTCTACGTACGATACTCTATCGTATTTATTCAATGGCGTCTTATGACAATTGATTACCAAATTTTATGGAAAATGAACTTAGCCGACCAAACACGGAGTCAAAATTTCTCACTTCACCTATAACTATTAAAATTATTTCTTTTATAGCTACATCTTAGAATGTTCCATGTACAAAAGTCATTTTTGCATTTGGTATTTTTTAGGGTTCCGTAACCAGAGGGTAAAATACGAGACCCTTTTACTATGCCTCCGCAGTCCGTCCGAATGTCTGTCAGTGAGCTGTATCTCATTAACCATAACAGCTGGAATTTTCAAAGAATATCTGTTTCTATTGCCGCTATAACAACAAATACTAAAAAATTAAGATAATAAAAATTTAAGACGCCTACCATACACGAAACTATCAATAAAGTACATAATGTTTAATCTTTTAAGATGGTACGGAACCCAAAATATGGGTCACGACTCACACTTGACAGGTTTTATTATACATGTATTTTATTACTTTGGAAGTCTGAAAGAGGCGAATTATCCCGAAATCCTTTTTACTGTGAGATTTAACGCAAAAAACTGAATAATGCTTTCATCAATCACTTTCCACGACGAATAAAATGATGAATAGATATCAAACACGATTTCGATCTTAAAATTTCAATTACGAGACAACACCAGCAAAATAAACTTATTGATATGAAAAATTCGTTTTTAGAAACATGCTGACCGACCTACGGGTAAAAAGCTATGTGTTTTCATCAATTTGTTAATTTAATTTAAGCTATATGATGTATATTTTTACCTATATATCTATATGAAGGTATAAACATACTAAAATCTACAATAACAAAAACAATGTACGAAAATACAATATTTTACTTAAAAAACATCAAAATCATTTATTTTGAAGATTTTTGGTTGAAATAAGGGTCTAACAATTTTAGTTCCTAAATTAATAGATCTAAAAACCCACGTTTTGAAATGTACTTAAAAATAAGAAAATAACCCTACGGGGCTGAAAGAGGGGCCACTCAAAGCGTGGGGTGTATATTATTTAAGGTATTATTAATGGGATATATTTAAATGACCGTGAATATGATGATCGTGGGTGTAACTCGCAAAAATACGCCCCCACGTTTTGAGTGGCCCCTCTTTCAGCCCCGTAGGGTTATTTTCTTATTTTTAGGATATTTAAAAATGTGGGTTGTTAGATTTTTTAATCTATTTATTATTTTTTTGCCTCAAAAGTCATCGGCATTGTCGTCGGATTTGAAGCTACCCTGAAAATTTCTAGCTAGCTTATCGGGAAGTGCCTCAAAATTGAGTTGCAAAATTCCAACCGGAACGACAAACAAACAAGAAAGTGAGTGTATAAAAACGTGGGAAAAATCTGTCTTTTGGACGTACAAATATTGTTATTTACATTATTATACTTTTTCCAAAAATATTGTTTCAATATGTCACAATAAAATATTTTAACCTATGATGACAAATCTTCAGGATTAAGGGAAGCGACCGAATCGCTATAAAATCTGAAATATATAACATTATGTAACAAAAACTTTCCACGACCCATGGAGTTTATAACATAAGTAATGCCTTTCTAATGCCATTCAACATTTCATCTTAACCTAAAGATTTAAAGGCTACATTCGAATGATTTATTAGGCATCTGATCTACAATGGATTGCGTGCATAGACACCATTCAGTTCAGCTCAAATACATTGATAGAGAAAGCAGTAAAATACACCTGAATTTGTATCAGTTTCAGCGATTTCATGACAATCACGATCGACTTAGATTGAGCGACATATCTAGGTGAAATTCAATTTAATAATAATAATGAACCACATCACGACACACACATTTAGTCAGCCCTGCAGTAAGTATCGTAAGATATTGTATCGCAGGTGCCAACAATGTGGTATAAACTACATAGATAAGAATACTACATCCAAGAACGGTAAGCGAAACAATCCGTCTTGTATATAACAAAAAGTTCTGACCCCGCCCGGATTCGAGACCAGTAGCAGTCGGCTGTTGACAGCACTGCGCCACCGAGATCGTCGATTTTATACCACTAAGATGGCAAACAAGCAAACCACCGTATGTACAGTATGATGGAAAGCAGTCACCGTAGCCTATGGACGTTTGCAATACCAGAGGTACCAAGCACATTTACCACATTTACCATTTACCACCTGGTGAAGGAATCTCAGAAAACCAATTTTTGCCTGCGAAATGATATGTGTGGCGCATAAGAATTGTTAGCTTGTAAGATAATAGGTATGTATCCCAAGGTAGATAAAAGGTAAACTTTTCAGATAATATTAAAAAACATTTGGCAATTTGTTAAGTTTCCAGGATAATAATAACCACATCACGACACACAAATTAACTCAGCCCTGCAGTAAGATATAAACTTGTATCGCAGGCACTAAGCAACGATATGGTATTTATTACATAAATAAGAATAGAACATCAAAGACCGGTAAGCGAAACAATGCGACTTACAAATAACAAAAAGCTCCGCTCCCGCCGGAATTCGAACCCGGAACCTCTAGCGTAGCATACGAGTGTTTACACCACTGCGCCATCGAGGTCAATTAGTTTGCCAATTATGAAACATAAAACAATATGTTTTCTGCAATATGACGCTATTATGTGCTAGATAAACAAGTAAAAATAATATTCACTAAAACGTGTATGATTTTAAACCTATCGTTTTAAAATTGTATGAAATAAAAAGAATGCAAGTTATATATGCCCTGTATGCAAGCTTTTCGAGCCTTGGCCAAATTCAACAGGGTTAATTAACAAGGAACTTTCGTCCCTTGGTATTAGACGATAGTTTGCAACGCCCTGTTAACGCTGTCGTGTTTGTGAGCTAAACTTTGTGATTGCTTAATTTATTGTGTTTAAGGGTGATCCTGACAGATAAAGTTAATGTTACATAGCGTGTCCTGCTCTACGAAGACGAATGGGTATATCTTTTTAACCCTGACTGCGGCGTAGATTATTTACTGTCTTTATTTAAGGTACTCTAGTAAAAAGTAAATCTATTTTTCACAGGTTGAAGGTTCGAGTCTCGGGTTGCAGTACATTGTAGCTGCCATGTTCCTCATTGTGCTCGGATAGTGGCGATAGATTCGCAACCTATCACACTGGGTCTCAACATAAACATGCGAAATGTCGTGTTTAACACCTCTGCCTCTTTATGTATATTTTTTAAGGTTTCTCAAAAGTACTTGTAATCTAGTGGTGTGGATTTTTGGTGAAATAGATAACACACATAAAATAATAATAACCACACCACGGCACAGATATTGACCAAGCCCTGCACTAAGATATTTCAAATGCAAAAATAAGGCAAGATTCTGTATAATCTCTTAAGCACAACCAATTAACATAAGTCGTAGAAATTTAAATTAAGTTCTACAATAAATGTAGTAAAAATTTCCGAGCCATTTCATGAAAATTTGCTTTATTAAGTCACTAATTGAAGTTGTAATTACTTCGTGTTACGGCAAACTAGGTAGTGTTCCCTTGGGTATAAGATTCCAGTTCGCATAACCTACTTCTCGATGGCAAGTCCAGAGGATGGAATTTGCCTCCGATTTAACTAGCTCATACATTTTTCTAGAGCGTTTTCACATATGACTTTTTCATTTTATTTTTATAGAACATCATGAGCAAGCAAGGAGACGGTTCACGTGATGGAAAGTGAAACCATCAGCTATTAACATGACGATGTTCTTGAATACCAAGAGCACCGTCCATGCGTTGGCCATGTATGGGTAAAAATGTTATACCTATCGTGCCGGTAATTATACTGGCTTTCCAATCCTTCGAACAAAAACTGCTTCATGCAGAAATAGAAAAGAGGGTGGTACCAACACAGACGATCTCCCACGTAGATCTACCACCTGTAAACTACCCACTACTGTACTACTGTAAGACTACCCTTTATTCTATGATCTCCGTAAGAAATTTCATCCCATTTTTCTTGCGTAGGGTTGAATTTTCCAAAACTTCGTCTTATGCTGTGGCCACACTATCGGGAAACGCCGTTGATTATCTCAATTACGGACATTTAACGTTAGTAAAGCCATTGTCGCGATTATTTTACAACGGTATCACATTGCCGTTCGAAGATTTGTCCAGTGGCGGTACATCAAAAGAGATTTCGCAATAATAATTGTGTTAAAGCGGTTACACTACGTTTGTCAATGTGCACCGTAATCGCAAGGTTTGGAAGCACTTGAAATACAGTGTATTAGCTTCAACATCTTGCTTGAAATACAAGGAAGATTAACGCCATTTTTTTTTTAAATCTCCATTGACTTTGACCGCGTAGCCACTCCATTTAACGCGTTAATATTTATCGTGATGATGGTCATTGACGTTAAAAAAAAATAGTTCGAATACAATTTATACGGAACTGTCGTTTTACGAGCCAGATTCACGCTTGTCCGGTTTTTCGAAAGAGATGATGATGATATACTTACTGTGACAGCCAGGACCACGATGGTCGCGAGACAAGTCCTCATCATGTTGTCAGAGGGTATTGTTACTCCATAGCATTATACTGGTCTACTCGCACATCTGGAAAAGATAAAATCTGAATTAACAAAGCTGTTCGAGCCGTTGTCTATGGCTGGGACTGCGGAAGTCACACCACGTCACTCCAACGACAACCGAGAATTACCTATTCATTTATTTTTCAAAAATAGTATGGAACATATTGGTTTTGAAACTACACGACGTAAATTATAAATGATTTCATTTTAATTCATATATTGTGACATGAGCTGTATCGCATTCTCTCACCCTAGACTGTAAGATGTATTAGTGGCTATAAGTGTAAAATACATGTTCATATAACAAATTACAGAATCTGGGGTTTCTTGCCCGTATCTTCCCCGACATACATTTTCCGAACCGGTGGTCGAGTCATTGTTAAGAAAAAAAAAATTAAGATTCTAAGTGATTTCTTTTAAGTATATGGAATAAAGTTATTTTGATTTTGATTTTAAAAAAGGGCAAATGGACAGGCAGCCCAATTGATGGTAAGTGATACCAACGCCCATGGGCACCTGCAGGCGAAAGATGTCAGACTTTTAAAAAGAGTGAGCCCTTTTTTTGAAGGCCTACATTTTGTTTATATCCAGGAATACCGCTTCCGGCAGCTGATTCCACATAGTGGTAATATGAGGCAGGAAATTTCGCGTAAACCGTACAGTTTGGACGTCAAGACAATGCGGGTGGAATGGTTCGGTGACGAATTCAGCTGCCGGTGTCAACCCGAACAATTGAGAAACAGTCAATAAAGTCCACTTAGCCAATTCTATTTACTGAGTTATCCGAACAGTATCCACATTACAACCACCCTATCCTGCACTAAGATATAATCTTGTATTGTAGGTGCTAAGAAGTTATATGACATATACTTAATAGAAGAATACTACATCAAAAGCTAGTAAGCGAAACAATGAGTCTTGGAAGAACACGTTCCGCCCCCGCCAGGATTCGAACTCGGAACCTCTAGCGTAGCGAACAGCGGTTACACCACTGCGCCTCCTATAGTAACAATAATAAAAAGTATCGTAAGAACTTGTGTCACAGGAACTAAGCAACGATATGGTATATACTACATAGATAAGAATACAACATCCAAGACCGGTAAACGAAACAATGCGTCTTGCTAATAACACAAAGTCCCGCACCCGCTGGGATTCGAACCCGGAACCTCAAGCGTAGCAGTCGGCAGTTTACACCACTGCACCACCGAGGTCGTCAAAATAGTTACCGACGTAACGTTCGACTAAATTTATGTTCGTCAGCCGTATAAACGCACATTGTTTCAGTATTCTTAACCTCAGCTCAGTAGAGTAAAGAGGTTACGCACTAGAACAATGTGCAATGCTGTGCATGTGTTCTTTGTGAGAACGAATATATTTCTTGGTAATTACACTGGTTCTCCTATCCTTTGATAAACTCATCAATTCATACCACATACATTCTGTATCAATATCTTTCCCGTGCATGATTAAAAGACTTGTGCTGTATAGACTAATGTCCTTTGCCTTTTCAGAAATGGGAGAAATTAAAAAACCTGCCCGTAAAAGCAGTTATCGTAGCCTATAAGATATGTTATGTATGAGTGGTTTACACTAAAGGCATTACTTTCTCAAGCTTTAAAAGTAATTATCGAATTTATTTTCGCTTTTTCAAACTGCAACGACATACATACATATTAAGGGCTCCAGAATTTTGTAAGACAAATTAACTTTTCAAATAAAAAGCTTGTTTTACTTAACTATTATTTTAGCTAAACAGTGTAAATAAAAACTGAACATTTCGATTCTTTTTAATTTTAGACAAATTTTCAATTACATGTTTAATCTTTTCCATTCGAAAACCGTGGCAAATCCAGTCTTAAATACTTTAAGCAATATCAGTTCGAACGTTCCGCCCCTGGTCTAACTGGACGGATTCAGGGGCTCCTTTATAGGGGAAGTTTGCGAAAGTTTTATCCGATCGCTCGAACTTTCAGACGAGGCCCCCTGAATACGTCCCTTCTTAAATCTGTTTGACGATTTGTCAAAATGTTTTGATCCCTCTGGGAATTTTTATAGAGGATCTTTTTGTTGGTTGCGATCGTTTTCATGTAGATGCGCAAGAAGATTATAAGAATGATATTTTACATCCTAAATATTCTTGATTTTATTTTACTTTGAATGCAACGTTATGGGCAAACAAGCAGCTTCCACCGCCTATTGACATGACGATTCCCTGCCTATTGACACATCGTACGAGGCCTATAGCACCGTCCAAAAGCTTTACGTTGATGTTAAAGATGTTATACCTCTTGTGTTGGTAATTAAATTGACGATCCAATCCTTCAAATCAAAACACAGCAAACTGTATGACGGAAGAAATAGAACTAAAAGTGGTAGCCACCCTCATGATCTCGTACGTCTACCACTTGTACGAACTAAACATCCTAACATTTTAAACATTTAATTAGTGTCTTTAACGAGATGTTTGAGAAAATATATCACGTTAAAACAGATTTTTACTACCCACATCACATGCTATCGCATACCAATAAAAGCTTAGTATGGTTCGGAACGGCGAAGTTCGAGCGCCTAACGCACACATGCAAGCAGTTCAATAAAGAATCGGTCCGACTGTAGATTTGGTACAAAGTAGTCGTAAGAGGCTCAGGGTTGGTCACGCGATCGCAAGCTCACGCCGAGTCACGGGTAGTCACGCCAAATCGTGTGTGGTGACAAAGATGTGGCTGCTGCGGAAGAGCCGTTACATTGTTTTAATTTAAATAAATCAACTCCTTTTATAACTATATGAAAGGAAACCTTGAGTTTTAAACGCATAACTAAAAAAAAAAATAGAAATATTCACTGAAACATGTGTTACAAAGATCTTACTTAATCATAATATACTACAGTCAATCATGTTTTGCCAGGAAGTATAGCCATACAAATGTCAAATCATTAAACATTAAATTTTACTTACACTTAATACTAAATTAACTTTAATTAAATACTAAACAGATTATGTCAAAATTCTTGCAGATAATTAACATTTATTATTAAAAATGGATTTTAGAAAATTCAACACCTGGGGTGTAATAGGGGTTCAATTATTAAAAAATCAAAGCTCTATGTATTTTCAATTTGTTATATTTTCAAGTTCCACGAGAAACAAGATACAACCATTATTATATATTACTAGCTGATGTTTACTGCTTATCTGACAGTAAACAATTATTTGTGGTTAAGTAAACAGAGATCTTATTTCTGGTAGGGACTTAAATATAATATTAACAATATCGACATCTTACTACTGCTTATTGACTTAAAGACTTATGCTAGTAAAGGAGCTTGTTAATTAAACGTTAAAAGTATCAACTATATGTTGTATTCGCGGCAGATGAATGCTGAACCATTATTTGTCCCTAGCCGACGGATTCTGACATTACTTAAATCATCCGCCATAGACCTATGACCCTAGATTTGTACATATTCATATAACCACATCACGACACACACATTGACTCAGCCCTGGACTAAGATATTATCTTGTATGGTAGGCACTACGTAATGGTATAAACTACATTGATAAGAATACCACATCCAAGAACGGTAAGCGAATGAAATAAACTGAACTATACTTATGAACAACATCGTTTTTGGTGTCCATAGGCGTCGGTATCACTTACCAGATGAGCCACCTGCTCGTTTGCTGCCAATTGAAATTAAAAAAATGTAAACCAACAAATTAAATAGCATCGACCATCATGGCGTTCAAGAACGGAGATCAAAACTTTAAAAAGTGACTGCATTAAAGTTCCAAAGAATTTATACACAGTTCACATAGGTTTTTATTATTCGTGCCACATCCAGTCGTATCACACGAGATCTTTACATACAGCGAGGATTCGAAGCCGAAACTTCTTGTCATGTATGGAAATACGAATTATGGAAATATACTGTTGTAAAAATATTGAAAATACGGTTGGAGACAACACGACTGATACACGATCTCATTTCGGTTCCAGTCGATAAGTTAGATTGGATTTGCGTTGCCATCGAATTGAGTTTTGTATTAAACTATTTCGTTCTGATTTAGCTTCTTCTTCAGTCATCATATTTTCGGAGTTCCACATCCACACGGTGCATGATCCTATGTTTTAGTAAGTAATTTCTTAAATCTTTAAGAAAAAGTAAAAAGATGAGATTTTATTTATTGAAATGAAGATTCCTTTTTGTTTTTATATTTCGATCTTCCCATACCATGTTTAAAAACAATACTTTGCGTAAAAAATAAATATGGGGTTCTTTGTGGACCTCAAAGTATATAAAACAGCCCATGGGATCATTGTGGACATGGCAGGGTAAAAAGATTCCCTAGGGGATCTTAGTGGACATCGTGAACTGTGACAGATTTTTTAAAATAAACTTACACCTCATTAGGATACAGTTATTGCTAACATCAATGTCTTTGTATTGAATGTTTGGTGATGTTCAAAAAATTTATGAAACTAAAGTGACCCATAAATATTTAATTTTCACAAGTCATTTTTAGGACACTTTCAAATTAGACGTTTGTAGGCCGCCAAAGTCGTGCGTTAGTCGTCCTGCTAGCGGACGATCGCTCTATTCATACAAAATCGCGAAGCGGCAACCGTGCGACAAACGCAAGACAACAGTGTATCTACCGGGAGTCCGTATTATTTTTCTACAACTCATATAGTATAGATTACTAGTGATTTTGTACGGGGAATCTTAATTCCCTATCAAATTAAAAAAAGACGATTTGAAAGCTCTTATTCGAATAAAAACATTTTGTCTTTGAATCCGTTAGAGGCGCTTTACAAAGATTCATACACATTTGTAACTGCAGTCGCAAGCGGCGATCGAAGGTAAAACTCATGGAATACACAGGTTGGGAACGTTCTGAATGGCAAATAGTAATATTTCTTCAAGTAAGACATCTGTTTTGAAAGCGTTCAAAAAAATAAGTTGATACTTTGTTGCGTATGTATTAAAAAAAAATAACATTAATAACTACCGTTGCCAACGTCTTAAGAAAAACAATAATATATTTTTATTTTAATAGAACACAAACTCACACAGTTATTAATCTCTTGAGTGGGGTAGGCAGAGGTGTAATGTTCAATAGGCATAACTATTATAAAAAATACATAACCTCATCATCGTCATAAACTCACGCCGTAATCCCTCAAGATGGGCTGGCAGAGGTGTAACACACCGCATTTCGCCTGTTTATGTTGAGTCCCAGTCTTACAGGTTGCCAATCTGTCGCCACTATCGGGACACAATAAAGAACAAAGCAGCTACAACTTACGCCAACCTGAGACTCGAACCCTCGGTTTATTCCGTCACCCTGCTCTGTCCCCCTAGGGCGACAAAGAGCAGAAAACTTGTCGGGTCGGGTCGTTCGGTTAACCAAGGCACGTAACAAACTGAGCTACCACGTCCTCAAGAATAAAATCATTTTTAAAAATTTTCATTAGAAAATCGTTTCTCTTCATGGGTTTTACAGAAATTGTTTCAGAAATAGATATATTTTCAGTCGTTACAAGAATCGTCTAAGACTGTAACAGTTCGAATCGTTAAATGTATTGTACTAACATTAACATAAGGCAATGTACACATGGAATGTAATATTAATTTCAATCTTAACATTTTATTGCTCTTCAAAAAGTGTATTAACGACATTTTGATGACCTCTGTGTCGCAGGGATCTAAACAGCCGTCTGCTACGCTAGAGGTTCCGGGTTCAAACCTGGGCGGGAGCGGTATCACTTTCCATCAGGAGAACCGTGAGCTGGTTTGCCCATGAGGTTGTACAAAAATTAAAAAGAGTAAATTAATTCAATTGATCAATTAATACTTGATATTAAAATTTAATATTTAATTTCTCTTTCGATGATTGATTAGTCTATATTATTCTGATCGCTGATGATTTTGATTTACTGATAATCATTTTGTGCTTTCTTATAGCTTGTATGTGAATATATATACCAATACTTTATTTTTTTGTGTAATTGTGATGAATGTACTGTTGGCTTGCCTTAACAAAATAACACTACAAATTAAAAACAAACCCTGACTGAACATTTGCGTACATTCGATTGTTCATCCCCACTTTCGCCCGCCACAACTTTCGAATGGAGGAACCCATAAAATCAAGCATATCTAATAAAACGCTAGATTAAGTCACCTTTTAAACAAAAAAATCAAATCAAAATCGCTTCATTCGTTTGAGATTTATAATGCTACAGACAGACACGTCTAACTTATAAAAATTGCGTTTGGGGTTAAAAATAAATAAAAATAAAAGAGTTTATTGTGTGCACACGGCTTAAAGATGCAACTGTAGTCAATTTGCAGTGTTGTAGATCGTTTTACAAGTTGAAAGAAGTGTTGCAGTAGTCTGGAATTATTAACAGTTTACTGAAATGACTGCTACATAAACTCACTGTGGTTTCTACCCCCTGTTTCTTTATAGCTAGAAAAAAAGGTTCTAGTGTTCAGTTATTGTTTAAAACAAATTTAATACAAGGAGGAGGGATTCATAATATCAATGGAGGTAATATTATTTTTTGTTAGTGTTTGATCGTTGAACTTCAAAATTGACACTGAAAAATATTTTCAATGTCGAAATCAAAATGTTTTTTTTCGAATATACTTAAAATAATCATTTTCAAATCGTCATATTTTTTACTACCACCAGTTCGGCATGCTCTTTCTACGGGAAGAATCCGCAGTTGCTTTTTTCAATATTCAAATACAATATTTTCTACTAAAAATTTTTAAACATAATAATTCTAGCTACACTCCCAATTTTGATTGACAATACCTATTTCTCTTTAAGGGAATTTTTCACTGACGAGATTTTTTGAAGTAAAGTCACTGATATTAATTGATGATCGCTGTGTTTCGGTTGGAAGGTGAAACAGAGTAATTACTGTCACGGGAGGTATAACATCTATACCTTCACATGGGAAACGCATTGGCGGTACCCTTGGCATTCCTGACATCAAGGGCATCGTCTTTTCAATAAGCGGTGGTATCATTTTCCATCTGCTTGTTCGCCAATAATGTTTTATGAAATATAATATAATTAATTAATTAATGTAGTTAACAATTTACAGGTTCCGTTGCTTTCCTTAAGGTTTGGGTTACAAGAGCTTAAAAAACAAATATCAGAAACCAGAAAACAATGTCCAAAGCTTACACAGAATACCAAGCAAGAGTTATAGCTGGCAGACAAATAGCGAATGGTACAGCGCAGCATCTGTGAGATGAGATTTATTACTTTATCGAACAACGAATATCGTCAACTTGGCAGGCTTAGATGTCTAGACAAATTTACACAACAATAAACCTAGATTTTTGCGTCTTAGGTTTTTGTTGTAGCTTACAAATTGGATGAAAGAGAACTTTATAGAATAAAGTATGGAATTCGATGTATAATGGAAAATCAGCGCCACGTCCACAATAGACTTATATAGCTAGACAACTCGGAGACAAGTCTAGATCTATTCTCTCATACCAACGTCTATGTAGAGACATGTCTTTGCAGACTTCAGTGATGCCCCTGCTATGGCAGTCTCATTAATATTTTCACGACATAGATAGCCCTACAAGAGATGCTCTATGACATTTTAGTCTATCGTGGACGAGACGCATCTTATCCATACTGATAGCTATCACCATGAAGTCATGTTTAATGTTATGTGGTATGCTAGTACTGCGGGCTTAATGAGTTATCAAGAAAATCATCCATACTGGACGTTGTAGCTCAGTTTGTTACGTGCCTTGGTTAACCGACCAATCCAACCCGACAGGTCGAGGGTTCGAGTCGCGGGTTGTCGTACATTGAAGCTGCCATGTTATAATAATAATAACCACATCACGACACACACATTGACTCAGCCCTGCAGTAAGTATCGTAAGAACTTGTGTCACAGGAACTAAGCAACGACATTATATATACTACATAGATAAGAATACAACATCCAAGACCGGTAAGCGAAACAATGCGTCTTGCAAATAATACAAATTCCCGCCCCCGCCGGGATTCAAACCCGGAACCTCTAGCGTAGCAGTCGGCTGTTTACACCACTGCGCCACCGAGGTCGTCACCTCCTGTGGCCGGACGTTCCTCATTTTGCCCGGATAGTGGCGACAGTTTCACAACCTGTCACACTGGGACTCAACATAAACATGCGAAATGCGGTGTGTAACACCTCTGACAACCCCTGTCGAGGGATTACGGCGTGACTTTATGTTTGTGTCATCCATACATTACTCAAATTGTCGTATCACAGTAAAGTTTACTGGTGTTGAAAATCACATATCAAGTTCAGCACTACAGATATTAATCGGTTAATACACTTTACTCAATAAATTTTGGACAATAGTCTGATCTGGTACAACGTGTTTTTGCCGTGAAGCAGTTCAATGTACTTCGGTTTGAAGGATTAGAGAGCCAGTTCCAGCACCAGCTATTTCTAGAGATATTTGGCTCTTATCTTGGCGTTCATAAGACATTAAGGGCATCGTCGTGTCAACAGGCGGGAATCAGTTTCCTTCAGGAGAACCGTCTGTTTTTGTCAATGGTATTTAACAAAATATACTACGATTTAGTTAGGTATTTGGGTAGTTTAAAAGCCACACAGTGAGCACAAACAAATAATTAAGCTTTGATTTCGTTCAATAAATTAGAACGCGTCAGATAATCACAATGGCGGACGTTTTTGGCGGGAGGCCAGAACTAGCGACATCTGTTATCAAGATTAGTGATTGGCATTGTTTAAGAGCTGTGTTGGTAATGCGATTGTTTAGAATAAATCCTTAATCTGTCCACGTTGGCTTTTAGTTTATCATAAAAATACGAGTATTCTGTTTAGAAAAAGTATCCTTTTTAAAATGCTACCATTTCATACATTTAAAAAACCGGTTATCATCCTAGACTGTAAGATATATTATCATGTGATGGATTAAAAGTAAAAATATACCAAAAATACAGGTTTCTGTCAATATTTTCCCCAACCAAAATTTTCGGAACCGGTGGCCGAATCGTTTCGACAAAATGAATATTTTTCTTTTTTATTTGAGTAAAAAACATTAAAAACACTTTTCATTCCAAACATTTATAAACTTTAGGGGTACAAGAAAATTAAACCTGTTTAAAACACAGGATAATACAACAAATATAACTTGGATATAGTTGCGGCGAAATTAATTTTCTAAATCGACACCAGATGAAGGTAGGCTCGAGCCTTTATTTCAATAACTTGAACCCTATAACTGACCCGCTTTATCAAATTGTTATCAGTACGTACAAAAAAGAGACAGAGTTATCTTAGTCTGTGTTGCGGAAAAAAGGGTTCAAACCCTTTTCGATCCCAGAAATTATTAATTACAATTCGATAATTCCATTAAATTTCGCCCAAAATGGAGGCCAATTAAGTTATAAATCGACGCTAAAAATACCTCTTGCATCATCTTTCACTTTAAGAGATACTCTAATTATTCAATTTGAGCCTTTATTTTCTAAGTCGCAAAGTGGTCTGTGACGACGAGTCAAAATATTTGGATAAAACTTTCGGGAAATTTTCGGGATGGGAGGCGGGTTGGGGGAATTTGGGCTTTATGTGGCAGGTGTTAAGGTGTTTATGGGGTGTTTTGTGGGGTATTTTGGGTAGTCACACGCCTGCTAGACAGTTTATGATAGGATCGTGACTTGGCACCGACTAACAAGGGGACCGGGGTGTGGGTGTACTGTCGGGAGCCAGCGTTGTTGCCAGTGATAAGTTGGAAGTGTTTGAAAAGTTTTAATGAGTGAATTTGTGACGGTAGTTTTAATAATTCTCAGTAAAGTTAGGTTTCAGGTAAAAAAGCAGAGCTAATTTTTACAATAAATGAGGAAATTAAGTATAAATAAAATAAAACATAAATCATACTACACATCGTATTTCGCATGTCTATGAATGATAGGTATAATATCTGCTAGATGTATATATGTTTTATTATGCTTGTGTGTCTGAAAGCATCGATCGTTTTATTTGAAAGCTTTTTTTCTTAGTATTACAGTACCGACGAATATTTGTTTAAAGGTAAAATATTATAAACATTAATACCAAAACAAAACATAATTTTCATAAAATAAAAAAATTATAACCACATCACGATACACACATTGACTCAGCCCTGGAGTAAGTATCGTAAGAACTTGTGTCGCAGGGGCTAAGCAACGATATAGTATATACTAAATAAATAAGAATACAACATCCTAGACCGGTAAGCGAAACAATGCATAGATATTATTTTTCTCCAGTAGTATCCCCAAGTCCATATGAACAATTTTGTTTTACATTATTGAAGTTCATTAACGATTATCCGTTTACTAAACAGACTATACAATATCATTTTATACCACTGCGGTGGCAAACAAACATACAGCCCGCCTGATGGTAAGCAGACACCGTGGCATATGGACGTTTAATAATAAGGGCACGTAGCTGACACTAAGACCAAACTATCACCGTAGACTACTTACCCAGCTGCTGTTACTTTCTATAAATTTATAGGTTAGGAATCCGACGGTGACCGTGCATATGTGAAGATGCATTGGTATTTCTTAGCATTACCCGCTCCGCTCATCAATATGCCCTTAGGTCGATATCCGAGTCATGTTGCGATTCTGATTTTCCATCAATCTTCACTTCACTATCCTTCATTATTCATTACATTGATTAACTGCTCGACGATGCGGTCTGACTTTTAATAAAGCTACATATCTTAGTATTAAAATATCGTGATAATTTTAATCTTACTAATCACTAATTATATTGTTTTTTTTTATTTCATTAGCAAACAAGCAAACGATGGAAAGTTATACCGCCGCCTATAACACGACGATGGCCCTGTTGTCGTGAAATAACAAAGGCGGGGTGCTCTTGGCATTACTTGTTATTACGAAGCGTTGTCCAAGTAGAGGTAAAGATGTTATATCTCTCGTGCCGGTAATTACTCGGTATCACTTCCCACCAGATGAATCGTCTGCTTGATGCCCATGATGTTGTAGCAAGTGTAATAACTAACATGAGAGGTATCACATATCCGCCGACGATGAAGAAGTGGATCTAGTGTAAACAAAATTTACCGCCACTATGTCATGCACTATGTCATGGCGAAATCCTAATGAGTGTTTCCCAACTTTAAACTAAATCGTTGAAAATAAATAAAATAACATGTTTCTTGGTCCTATATTATTTTAAATGGCTTCCATTTTCAAAGCATTTTAACGGCTTATACAATTTTTTTTTGGTTATCTGTCTGATGTAAGTCTATCTGCTAACGGAATAGACTATAAGATGTATTGGTGGCAAATAAAAAAATACAGAATCTGGAGTTTCTTGCCGGTATCTTCCCCGACATAAATTTTTCGAACCGGTGGTCGAGTCGTTTAAAAAAATAACGATTTAACATAACATAAACACATCAAATATAAACTCACGCCGTAATCCCTCGAGAGAGGTTGGCAGGGTTGTTAAGCACCGCATTTCGCATGTTTAGTCCCAATGTGACAGGTTGTGAATCTATCGCCACTATCCGGGCACATTGAGAAACATGGCAGCTACAACTTACGGCAACATGAGACTCGAACCCTCGACCTGTCGGGTCGGATCGGTCGGTATACCGTAAGAAACTGAGCTACCTCCTCTCCAACGATAACGGTTTAACGATTTAAGTACTTTTTTTTAGTTTATGGAAATAAGTTATTTGATTTTAAATAACAAACTCGAAATCGAGCTTCACCTGAGTCAGAGATCTCACTCAGTATCAAATCACATCGACTCGAGTGATAAATCCGTTCATAATTGTAATGCTGCAGACACTGTCGAGATTTATAGAACGAATCTAGTATCTCACCGCGGAATACGCTTTCGAAATTCGAAAAGTACTTTACAGAATAGCACTACTGTTATTTGTCGAACGGTTACCGTTGCGTTTTGTATTAAAAAAGCGATTGTCATTTAAATGGACGAAAAACACACGGCTTTGGCACTGAAGACGACCTACAAAAAACGTCTAAATTAAAATATCTTTTTTTTTTTTTTTTTGAGATTTTTATCTCAGTAGGCATGTCACTGTCATTGTATTTTAATCTTTTATTGTACACATGTATTAACTTAAAAACTAACAATGTGTGGAATTCTTTGCCTGCCGATGTGTTCCCTGACCAATATAACTTGGGCCTCTTTAAGGCAAGAGTGAATAGGTTTCTCCTAGGCAGGCATGATCCACCTTAGACCTCATCGCTGCTTAACATCAGGCGGGTTTGGGGTCAAATGCCTGCCTGGTCTTGAATAAAATAAAAGTAATAGAAGTTGACACATAGCTTCAGAAGTTGCTTTGTACACGAAGATCCTTAATCGTTCAAAAATTCTGGAATCGTTCGAGTGCGGAATTTTCAAAAATCTTTGTATTTGTGTTTCTTTCCTTATACCTATGTTCCGATTTATCGTAATTAATTCCGATTAATATGCTAACCACATGCACGGTATAGGGAAATATGAATATTACGCTGTCCGCCATTTTGATTATGCATTTTATCCGGCCATGGTTTGCGCATGGGTCGTTCCATGCATTTTAACCTATAAAACTATTGAATACAAATAACTTGTTTAATCTTCTGATTAGATTCCACGTAATTTGCTTCTAATTGTACCCGTTCATTGGATTAAGAATTAACTGCGCGAATTGATCGTTAAATACGTATAATGCTGTGTGTATTTGTTGTTTGTTTTTGCTCCATGTAATTACTGCTAGGACTAAATGACAGTTACAGAACGTTGGTAGCTAATTAAATATTTGTTTATTGAACTGTATTTTTATACAAACAAGCATACGGTCCGTCTGATGGTAAGCAATCACCGTAGCCTATGGACGTTTGCAATACCGGGGGTATCACGCACCCTGCAAGAACCTTTTAACACTCTTTTTCAAAAACTCCATGCTATATATGTAGATTTGGTGACGTAAATAATTATGACAATATGTTTGACTTATTTTTTGTGAGGTTCCGGGTTCGAATCCCCGGTGGGGTCGGGACTTTGTTATTTGCAAGACGCATTGTTTCGCTTACTAGTCTTGGATGTTATATTCTTATCTATGTAGTTTATACCATTACGTTGCTTAGGGCCTACGATACAAGATCATATATTAGTGCAGGGCTGAGTTAATGAGTGTGTCGTGAAGTGGTTTTTATTATTATTTTATTTATTAGGTGAAATCTTGAGTCATCGGGTCATAGGACATCTATTGTCTAAAACTTTTGAGATTTAATGAAGTCATAATTCCATATAACGTTAATTTTAAACAACCTCAAACACAATAGATAAATATTACAATACTCTAGTACAGTCACATACAACACTCTTTGATCCTAATATTTTATCAAAATTTTGTATGTGTCAGTAAGTAAGTAAGAACTTTATTCATATAATAACACGGCATCTCACATCACAGTGTTCTAACAATATGTATTAACGTAAACGATTACATTAAGATGCTGTGTTACAACCATGAAAGGGTATGCAACTCAGCACTGTGTCAGCTCTTACGAGACCGACGCTGATCTTCCGTTGCACCCCAATTGATTCCGAAGATGAATATGTGTGTATGTGTGAGTTTCAACAATTTAAATTGACTTTTAAGGTTGAATTTTGTGTCAGATAATACCAGAACTACACAAGAGAAGTCACTTTAAGTTTAAGAATACAGTTTTTGACTCGATATTTTGATCTTAAAGATCCACATTTTTTTCATAATCTAAAAGTGTCAAAATCAAAATTTGTAAGATTTTTGGTTGACACAGGTGGTTTAACAATTTAAGTTCCTAAAAATCTGTCCTTTGGACGTATGAATATTGTTATTTACATTATTATAATTATTCCAAAAATATTGTTTAGATATGTCACTATATAAATTTTAGATACCTACGACAAAAAAAAAATAAAAAAATACAGTCTTATGTGTAGTATAACATCATTATACTTTATAAAATTTATTTTTATACTAATCAATTATCAAACAAGCATACGGCGGAATGTAGGCAGTCACCGTAGTCTATGGACGTCATTTAGTTTTAAGAAATGAACTTTAGCCTCGACAGTCCACAACAATGTGGTGATCACGCCACAACTGAGGGTCGAAGGTCGAAGGTGGTCGCGGACTTTACTGGAATCACGTTTTATATGCTCCATACAGGTTAAATTAACCAGGTTATCCAATTTATAGTTTAGCCATTGTTCTAACACTTGGTTATTGTTCGCTGACTTTGATTCTGTGTTATTTTGCAAAAACGTCTTCGTAATCAAAAAGCTACAAAGAATCTGTTTAAGGAAAAAAAAAATCAAATAAAGATTTCCCGGGAAGCTGTGAGTACAAAAAAAAAAATGTCCAATTAAATATTAAAAAAAAGAAAAATATCCGAAAACTCATATCGAAAAAAAAAATCTAAGAAGCGATACTTCGTTACCCAAACGTCTGATACTACTAATCAACGATTAGAAAATGCGTTTAAAATTCGTGGAATCGAGACATTCCTTAACACAACACCTCGGCCGATTGTATCTACAAAGAAAACAATTAAAAAGACGTAAAAATAAAAATAAAAACAAGTCCACAATAATAACCGTTAGAGAAACACAGGTTTCGTTTGGAAAATAAAAAAAATCATCGCTAACGAATTGACACTGATCGAATAATTGTTGGAATTTATTACAAAAAGGAAAAAACTTCAATTATTCCACTTGCGGAGGCGAAGAGGACGATATCTGTTAAAGAATCGACCAATTAAGCGTATAAGATATACCCATAGACTTAGGAACTGTTTGATTTAAAAATAGATATGGATAAGAGGCACACTCGCCACTCTGTCTCATCACTTCAACTCCTTTTCACCAAGAACAACAGTTTTAGACTTCATTCCCAGCAAAGCGGCAAAGTAACTGAAATGAATCTTTTGTTTATTTTTGTTTTGTGTTTTAGATGGTGATCAGCTTGTGACGTAACTTGGTTACCCGACCGACCCGAGCCGACAGGTCGCCGGTTCGAGTCTCGGGTTGCGTTCGTTGTAGCTACCATGTTCCTAATTGTGCCCGGGTAGTGGCGATAAATTCGCAACCTGTCATACTGGGACTCAACATGAACATGCGAAATGAGGAGTTTAACATCTCTACCTACCTTGAGGGATTAATTACGGCGTGAGTTTATATTACTTCTATTGTATTTCTATGGTTTTATGACTACAAAATCCACATTTAGAAAAACTTAAAATTAGAACGCTTGCCCTTCATTGAAAGTGGTACCAATTATAATAAAATAAAGTTTTTTTTTTTTGTCAAAATCGACATGAATTTTTTACCGATCACATTCTTAAAACGATTTTTTTTTGGTAATTTCTTTTTGATTTTTTTAGACAATCTGTATTAATCCATGCCTTTTTAAAGGTGCCGTGTCTATTTATATTCGTTTGCTAACACTACGGCCACATACATCAACGAAACAGTCCCAACAATTCGAGATCTAATTAAAATTGATGACCCATTTAAATACTGTATTTAGATTTATTCACATTATAAGTAAATTATGAAAAATAAACCTTTCTCTTGTAAAAATTTACGTTCTACCATTTATTTTTTAAATTATCTACTATAGTTTGCCCGCGACTTCCGTCTTCGTAGTTTTTTACATCTCAGGAACCAATTTTTCGGGATAAACGGTATCTTATGCGCTGATTGAGGTGATAAACTTTTTGTGTTACAAATTTCATTAAAAATCGTTTTCGCGTGATTGATTAACAAACACAAAACCATACATTTTTGCATTTTTATAAAATTAGTTACCACTGCTCGTGGATATGAAAATGCATAAAATTTGCCTAAATTAAACTTTTCTTTAATTAAAGTTAATTTTCTTTGGCGACAATCTCTTTATTAAAATTTGCTCTTTGGTTAATCAAAATCATAACCCCTTTTTGCATCGCTGTTGTCGGGTAAAAAGAGATGGGAATCAGCGAGAAATCTCGCTCAAATTTAAGTGAGGATCTGACAAAGGCCTTGGTAGTTACAGTAATAAAGAGTCATAGAGTGGTTCCGGGTTCGAATCCCGGCAGTGTTGAAATATGATCATTGCAATAACTCACTCACTGGTTTTATCTATACCCAGTATATACCATATCGTTTCCCGGTAACTGCGATACAAGATCTTTATATGGGACTAAGTCAGTGTTTATTTAAACTTTAGCTTTTGCAGCGATTGCATGGTATTAGATTACATAAACAAAGGTCGTTAACCTTTTGACGACCCCTGTAGCGCAGTGGTGTAAACAGCCGACTGCTACGCTAGCGGTTCTAGGTTCGAATCTCGGCGGGGACGGCGGGGCGTGTTATTTGCAAGACGCATTGTTTCGCTTATCGGCCATGGATGTTGTACTCTTATCTATGTAGTATATACTCGTACCATATCGTTGCTTAGTGCCTGCGACATAATTTCTTACGATACTTACTGCGGGGCTGAGTCAGTGTGTGTGTCGTGATGTGGGTTATTTATTTATTATAAACCTAACACTTCTCTCTTTCATACGTTTCTTAAGTGCAAGATCGTCTGCGTTGGTAACACCCTCCTTTCTATTTGCAACGTGAAGCAGTTCACTGGGTTTCGGTCCGAAGGATTGGAGAGCCTGTGTAATTCGGCACCATAGGTATAACATATTTACCTCGACTCTCTCAGGGCAACCTTTAGGGTGCTCTTGGTGCTTCACGACATCAAAGGCACCGTCGTGTCAATAGGCGGCGGTATCACTTTCCATCAGGGAACCGTTTGCTGGTGCGCTCATGAAGTTGTATAAATCCTTCTATATCTTCTGATTAAATTCGTTGCGGATACCAAGGCAGTTGGTAGGGGGTCTAGGTACAGGATGTGCTTCATTATACAGCTGAGTTATTCGTTGACTCTTGGATCAAAGGATGCCACAGTTGATTTATAAAGGCGTGTTCATGCAGTTCAATTTTGGACATCAGAGGTTATGGAAGGCACCAAGAATGGTAAATGGTATGGTGGGTTTGACATCACGACAAAAGGCAAGTTATTGAGATTCTGTTTCCGATTTCCCTGATAAATATATCCTGGGCCTCTTTAAGGCAAGAGTGCGTAGGCTTCTCCTGGGTAGGCATGTTCCACCTTAGACTTCACAGCTGCTTAACATCAGGTGGGGTTGGGGTTGCTAGTCTAGTTTTAAGTAAAAAGGTGCTGTGACCTCTAATGTATAAAAACAGTTATATAACCAAAGTAAGTAAAAACAAATATAATCAATATCCTTATCTTTGTTTATGAAATCAGGAAATTAAGCGGAAAATAAAATACAAATTTAGATTGTACGGTCCAAGTTAGAAGAGAAGGCGATTTTTTTTGTTGGTATTATTTTAAAGTTGTTAGTTTTATAAGAGCATCAACACCATTGTTTTGTGCCTTATTTCATCGCCATTTATTAGTTCACTTTTAAGAAAAAAATTGTATGCATTTTTTTGGTTTTGGTTGTGCTTTAACAGTTATAAAGAAACGATATTCACAAGAATAGATTATTTTAACCAAAAACCATTGCAAAAAAACGGATTCTTTTCAATTTTTTTATTTAAAAACAGCAGTATGTTGTTTCAACCTTCTATTTATTTATTGTTTATTTATCTTATTCACAGCACATAACAAAACATTTTTAAACAAGACAAATTTGACAAAACATTAGCCATTTACGAATAAGCTTTTTATAGAAATAATTTTATTTTAATTTTAATTATTCAAGCTTTATCTAAATAAAGAAAACACGAAATTTCTTATATTTCATCCCACAATCTAAAACTCATTTATCATTCAATATACGAAGTCAGCTTTTTTATTGATTGGATATTTTACATATTCAGGTGTCATCAATTAAAAAGTTGGATCATCCATTCAGAAGGAATATCAACGGAACGCCGACAAAATTATTTTAAACGAAAAAAATACACGAAAAGTACGTATACATAGGTATGGAAACTAGCGCCGACCTTTTTTAAGGTTAGTTTTTTTACAAAATGGCGGATGACTCTGAGATTGATTTAATTGGATTCGTTTTCTAATTAATAATTAGATTAAAAGTGACAGTTTTAAGTTTATATCTAGTAATATTTATTAGTTGAATTTATCATAGTGTCCACGGAACCGGCTTAGGCCTAGCAGTGGGCCCTTTGGCAACTCGCGACCTTTTTAGGGTTCTGCAGTTTACGTCCGAAACCCTTAGTTTCGTCACGTCCATCCGTCCGCCTGTTCTCGGCTTAGCTTCCAAACAGTTGGTGCTAGAAAGATAAAATTACAAAAAATATTTTAATTGGGGATACCTATACTTAAAGTAGGGATGATTTTTTTTCTCGCGTCCACCCCATAGTGTCTGGTATCATTATATAGGTCTTTTAAAATCATTGCGAAGTTGCTTCGACGATTTTTTTATTCAGGTATCCGTTTGAGAGATATTCTACTTGAAATTGCATTTTTGTTGAAAAAGGGCGCCCCCCTCCTCTAAAAGCTAAACGGCTGGCTCAAAAATAGAAAAAAAATCATGATAGTAGACCATGCGATGAATTTTGAAGGAAAACTATAACGGCTCAGATAACTTTATTCGTTCAGGAGTTATAGAGGCTTAACTTGTAAAATACGTTTACTTTGAAAACCTCGTACAAAAAAAATAAAAAAAAATGTAAACATGGTAAATATTCAAAATAAAATCATAACAATTATCGTTGACTACGGAACCCTATTCTATGCGTGGCCTCACACGCACTTGGAAGGTTTTCTTGTCTTTATTTCAATCAAAGTCGCCAGTGGCCGCGACATTTCGATATCGTCTTTGGAAACTGGTGACTTTTTTTCGAGCCCACTCATTGTCCACCCTAATGTAAGAAGCCTTAAAAAGAAAAATAAAAGAACCCTTTAAACTTTTTCATCTCACCAAGGAACCCTAAAAAGCTCCACTTGCTTTAAAGAGGTAGTAAAAGTCCAAAGGAATTAAGTTATACTGTCATTAACTACCAACCTAACAAACGGGTGCATTTACTTCCAGAATTAGTACCAACGTTAAGGAAATGAAATATTGTTAACAATGTTTTAAACCGGTGCTGTTTTTCGGTTTGAAGGATTGGAGAGTCAGTGTAATTACCGACACGAGAAGTCGGCTCTTTAGAAGCAATGCATGGTTGCCGTTTCAGACATCATGGGCATCGTCGTGTCAATAGGCGGCGGTGTCACTTTCCCTCCGGCGAGCGGTCTGCTTGTTTGCCCATAATGTTGTATAAAAGTTCTCTTTTGAGTTCTCAAGGTAAGAAATACCTGCGACTTTGCTTTTTGCAGATACACAACTCATATTTTGGAATTTTAGATAAATTTACCATTTTTCTAGTCTGAAAGTCCTTTTAAAAAAAAGGTAAAGATATTTTTGAAATCGGATCCAGATTTCGGATGTGTAGTTTCCGTACTGTTTTATTTTTACCTCTTTTTTATTTGGTGCAGATGCAACGAGATTTAATTATATTCAAGTTCACCTGATGTAGAGTGATACTGCCTCTGTTGATACGAAGACGCCCTTGATATCTCATGCCAAGAGCTCCGCCAATATAGAGATAGAAATGCTATACGTCTCTTACCGGTAATCACACTGTCTCTGCAATCCTTCGAACCGAAACACAGCGAACGGTAGTTATTCAGTAGTTTTGTAGTTTTGAAAAGACTAATTACATAAATTCAGCCACCTCGTTATTAAAGCTTTAGCATTATCCTTAATAAAGACAGACAAAAGCATGCCTGAGTGAATGCAGTTCAGTAATTTGCCGGCAAATGTTTATATTGCGTGCGTATATACATTAACGTGTAAGATTCACCCTCTGAAACATTACTGACATAAAATATATATACATCTTATGAGCACACAACTGTAAGAATTCATAGTCATAGTAAATATATTTATTTAAAAAAAATCAGAAATTAACAAAAGTATTAAAAACTAATTTTAGACGCTCGACAGATCTAATCAAAATTGATGCTTGTTAAGTTTCGAACCCAAAAGGTAAAAAACGGGACTCTATTACTAAAACGCCACTGTCCGTCTGTCTGTCAGCGTATCTCAATATTTTTGTTTCTTTTACACAAGTATGAAAAATTTAATATTGTTATCTTATACGATAGTACGGAACCATTCACGTGGGAGTCCGATTCACACTTGGCTGCCTTTTTTTTCTATGATGTCATGGGCAAACCAGTAGACGGTTTACCTAATGGAAAGTGATACCTTTACCTATTAACACGATAATGATATTGAAGCTATAAGAACGGAACCCAAGACATACGAGGAAAATCTACGGGGACTAAGTTATGTATAAAAACAAATAAAATTGTATGTATATAAGAGTAGATACCATATTTACTTAAAGATGCCTAGAACCTATGTATTCGAAAACCTTAAACTAAATATACATAACCTAAAATTAAACCTTCATTCACAGCTAGGAACAGAGCAGTAATAAATTACAACTACCCACATACAAAAGTAAATGAAACGGTAGCGTTGACAAAAAACTTACAACAATTCTGTGCTATTTTTAACATAACAAAGAATTGAAGTCATCAGCAAAGTATTTTTCTTTTACATACGATATAAATATTATTAATTATATTAAGTCAAATGCGTTTGCATGTTTGTATATGAAATATTAGTAACTATGTGGCTTGAAGACCTCGGTGGTGCAGTGGTGTATACAGCCGACTGCTACGCTAGAGGTTCCGGGTATGAATCCCGACGGAGGCGGAATTTTGTGTTATTTGCAAAACGCATTGTTTCGCTTACCGGTCTTGGATGTTGTATTGTGTTCTATGTTATACATTGCATGTTGTTGCTTAGTGCATGCGATACAAGATTATATCTAAGTGCAGGGCTGAATCACTGAGTGCGTTGTGTATGATGATTATTTTTAAAGAAGAGCCCCTCCGTAACTAGGTGCCATTTTTTACCACTGCGGTGGCAACCAACCACACGGCCTGCCTAAAGACAAGCAGTTACCGTAGCCTATGGACGTTTACAATACCAGGGGCCCCAGTGGCACCAAGCCCGCGTTGCAAACCCTGCAAGAAACTTTTAACAACCTTTGAAGAACCCCATGCTGTAGTCAGTATGGAAAACTATGCTAGGGAATTTATTCACAGCCTGAGCGTTCACGAGAAGCTTCCTTGAAAGCAGGCAATTCCTGTTCACCAGGATCAACAGTGGCGTCCTATGATCGAATAATCAACGTAAAATGCAGCTGTGCAATGACGCACAGGCTGTGCCCGGACACCCTACCGGCTGCATTGGGTCCCGCAATGACCTTAATCAGAAAAAATAGGAGGTACCTAGTAAGAAGCGGTTGCGGACTTCGCTCCCAGCAAAGCGGAGACAGCATTGGAAACGGCCCAGAGGCCAAAAGCTAAAGGGATCTACGGTCAACTATTTAAAGGAGTGATTGTTTGTTTGATATTTAGCACCCGTAACCCTTGACGTAAAACGCCGTGTCTGTCTGTGGCATAATAATAATAATAATAACCACATCACGACACACACATTGACTCAGCCCTGCACTAAGTATCGTAAGAACTTGTATCGCAGGTGCTAAGCAACGATCTAGTATAAACTACATAGATAAGAATACAACATCCAAGACCGGTAAGCGAAACAATGCGTCTTGCAAATAACACAAAGTCCCGCCCCCGCCGGACATAACTCTCGAACGAATGAAGTGATTTTGATGTAGTTTGTTTTTGTTTGAAAACTGACTTAATCGAGCGTTTTCCTACTTATGTTTAATCGATATCGGTTCCTCCATTCAAAAGTTATGAGGGTTGAAATTGGGGATGAACAATCGAATGTACTCAAATATACCCAAGTGGGGTATCAAATGGGGCTTGACATGTACATTTCATGACTAATAATGAAAAACGAATACTGTTTAAAATTTATGCGAATTGAAAGTGGGGATGAACAATCGTATGTTCGCGAAAATTTCCAATCGGAGGTTTTAAAAAATTGTTTTAAGTTTTTTTGCCTACACAATCCACGTTTGCATGCTAACAGTACTTGCCCTAGTCGCGCCCTCACGTACCACGCGATACAAATCTACCAGCCGACTGGTTATCTCACAGCTGATATTTCATGTCACTTGGAAAGAGACTGGGTACCAGCAACCTTGCTCATGTATACCTATAGTCAACATTTTATTTTTCAATTAGTCAGACTATAAGAACTTTGGTTTACATTTTTACAAGCTTTTCTGATAGTAGAATTTCTTTAGTAGTAATGTCTAAATTATCTAGGATATTCGATGCGAATATTCTAGTTTACCACTGTTTTCATCGGGTTGGCTCTTCTTTTGTTCTAATAACGTTAAAATTATATTTATAGAAACGGTATTGTTTTGACGGCCTTTGTGGCGCAGTAGTGTAAAGCGACTGCTACGCTGGAGGTTCCGAGTTCGCATCTAGGCTGGGATGGAATTTTGTGTCATTTGCAAGACGCATTATTTCGCTTACCGGTCTTGGATGTAGTATTCTTATCTATGTAGTTCATACCATATCATTGTTTAGCACCTGAGACAAAAGACTCTTCTAGGGCTGAGTCATTGTGTGTCGTGATGTGGTTATTATTAAAAAAAGTAATTTTAAACAGAAAAAAAATCTATTCGGTTTTTTTTTCTGTAGTTATTAGAACTTGCTTTATTAAAATAGAGAAAACTAAAGCCCTTTTTTATTTGTATTAAATACATTACGTAGTCTCTTTTAGCTATGAAAAAGACAGCCCTGACAGCCCTCACCCGTTCAGGGAATAAGGGTAGTGAAAATTGTTATATTTACTTTAAGACCCTTCAGGGAAAAACTAAGAATTTAATACAAGAAAATTACACTTTTGTTTAAGGTAATGTCTATATATATCAAGGCATAGGCCTAAAATAGTTTTTTTGTATTATTTAGGTTGGCATGCTTCACCTTTGTGGTTACCATCAGGTGAGATCATGGCCAAATGGTTGCCGTCCTTAAGATTTTGAGCTTTATTATTTCTAATAATTTCATGGTGTAAAAGGAAAATAAATTAATATCAAATAATAATAATAACCACATCACGACACACACATTGACTCAGCCCTGCAGTAAGTATTGTACATAAGAACTTGTGTCACAGGAACTAAGTAACGATATGGTATAGACTATATAGATAAGAATACAAGATCTAAGACCGTTGATCGAAACAATGCGTCTTGCAAATAACACAAAGTCCCGCCGCCACCGGGATTCGAACCTGGAACCTCAAGCGTAGCAGTCGGCTGTTTACACCACTGCGCCACCGAGGTCGTAAAAAATCGTATTTAATTCTTATTTTAATATTATTTGATTTTTAAACAAGAAACTATCAAACCTGACCAGTATGTTTAACCTCAATTTCCTACAGACTGACCTACAATTTATTTAAATTAACAACAACATTACACGCTCTTTTAAATTAACTCAAGCAAAATAACCATCGAACTTTAATTATCTTTGAAAAATTACCGTGAAGGAGTACAAATCGATTACAAGTTTAAAATTCTAGAGCGGATTTTTTCTGAACTAACACAAAAACCTTAGTAAAATATTTCGTAGAAGCACAGCTAGCGCTGGTAAAATATCAACAGATTTGTTTTGTATTAAAGTGATTACAATGTGTGAAGCCTTTATCCCTTTCCCGTCAAAATATTACGAAACGAAATGTTTAAGAGCGAGCCGTAATAGCGATGAGTGTTCCGTACCTTTAGAATGACGCGCCGCCATTAACAAGTGATAATGAATCTGATTTACGACTGTCGTATTTCAGAATTAAGGAGTTTTTATACATTGTATCGACACTACTTTGGATTAGCTATTGTTATTTTATTTTTATTTATTAGTTTATTTACTTTTGAAATTCTTATAGAGCTTGGCGAAATACATTTTCAAAATGCATCAAAAGTTGAAGTACTATCGTATACTTAAAGTCAATTACTAAAATGTAGAGGATAAAGATATATGGAAATAATTTAATTGGCTGCACAGCTTTATTATATAGACAGTTGGGAGTTTAGCTAGAATTATTATGTTTAAAAATTGTAAGTTGTACTCGTAGTAGAAAATATTGTATTTGAATATTGAAAAAAGCAACTACGGAGGTTCCTTGCCGGATTCTTCCTCGTAGAAATAGCATTCCGAACCGGTGGTAGTAAAAAAAGACGATTTGAATGTACTTATTTTACGTATATTCGAATAAAAAGATTTTGTCTTTGACTATTTGTTTTTTGACACATTTACAGCAATACACCAAAATACTTTATAAAATATTGTTGTTATAATGTTACACCCATTACCCAGCGCCCAATTAAAGGTGTGTGTGTCTAAATAGGTTCAAAAGGAGGGTGGTCATTTTTATTTCAGACGTAAACCAGTTCGCTGTGTTTCGGTTCGAAGGATTGGGGAGCCAGTGTAATTACAATCACGAGAGGTATGGTATCATGGTGCAAGTATCTTTACCTCTATAAAGGCAACGCATCGTGATAGTCGTGTTAATAAACTGCGGTATCAGTTTCCATAAGGTGATCCATCAGCTTGTTTACCCATAATGAAACCCAAGAAAAAGTAACATTTTATCTCTTCTTTTTGGTTTTGAAAAGTTTTGTTTTATAAAAAATTTATAAAACATTTCATTGGTGAAATAAATAATGCTAAATTATAAAATGTTACTTCAGTCATTTTTAAAATAATGTTTCATGTTCAAATACTCAAAAAAATTTAACGAACAAACAAATTATTTCAAACTAGCTATCAGTTATGATACCAAAGGAACCCTAATTCCGCAATATATCCTTAATACGTCCTCCACGGGTGGCAGGGCCGGACTCTAATCGTCCTCGCCGCGGGACGCTTCCCGTAAGTGATGAAAAAACAAATCACCTAATATGATGTAATGTGATATGATTTACTATAAATAATGTATAATTTTGCAGGTTAACATTTTTTTTTAGTCAACACAGAAACAAAGTTATGTAGACAGTATGAATGCTTATTTTAATCTGCTTTCTTCTGCAATACATTTTTTTTTAAGGATTCGGACACTACCTTATATTTATATTGGAGTTTTATTGACAACCTCGGTGGCGCAGTTGTGTAAACCGACTGCTACGCTATAGGATCCGGGTTCGAATCCCGGCGGGGGCGGAGTGTTACTTGCAAGACACATTGTTTCGCTTATAGGTTATACCATATCGTTACTTAGTGCCTTCGATACAAGATTATCTTAGTGCAGGGCTGAGTCAACAAGTTTTTATTATATACAGCATCATTCAGGATGTGGTAGCTCAGCTTGTTACGTACCTTGGTTAACCGACCGACCTGACCTGACAGGTCGATGGTTCGAGTCTCGGGTTGCTATAAGTTCTAGCTGTCATGTTTCTCAATGTGCCCGGATAGTGGTGACAGATTTGCAACCTGTCATACAGGGACTCAACATAAACATGCGAAATGTGGTATTTAACACCTCTGTCAACCCCTCGCGAAGGAATACGGCATCAATTTATGTTTATGTACAGCATCATTGGCAAACAAGCAGACAGTTTACCTAATGGAAAGTAATACTGCCGCCTATTGTTGACGATTATCGACGAAGCCGTTGATGTCTGGAACGCCAATGCGTTGCCCGTGTAGAGATAAAGATGTTATGCCTCATGTTCCGGTAATTATACTGGCTCTCCAATCCTTTGAACCGAAACACAGCGAACTGCTTTACGGCAGTGATAGGAAGGAGGGTGGTACCAACCCAGACGATCTCGCAAGTAATTCTACCACCTGGACAAGGCGGCTGTTGGTGGCCCTGTACATAAGTGCACCTGTGTGACGGAGAGCAGGCAGAGGTGGCGAGAGGTAGTGCGGCGAGACCTAACGGTTGCTGACAACCACGACCAGTCTGCCAAAAGCGGAACTACGAAGGTGAAGAGAAAATTACTGGTGTATCAAATGTACAAGGTCAAACTCAATTTTTTTATTCAAGCACACTAAAATCGTTAGTTTTCACTACTAACGGTTCGGAATGCTATTTCTACGGGGACAGAATCTGGCAAGAAACCTTCTTAGTGGCTTTTTTCAATATTTAATATTCAATAATTTTCAAACACAAGTTACAATTTGTAAAACATTACAACTACGGTAGAAAAGATAATGTTCATTTTTATCAGGGGGTTTTATGCACTGCATGCAACACTGCATACGACACTGCAAATTTCTAGACTTATTTCATAGGAAATCGTAATCTAAATTTTGTAGATAAAACAGATACATGTCTTTTAATAAGATTATAGTGGACCGATTAGTGAAATAGAAATGTGTCACGTTTCACGATTCAGCACATAGCCAGAGGTGCTCAAACTTTAAAAAAAATAAATAAATAGGGATTATTTTAGTCGATAAATATTCAACACACACATAAATTTACGCTACAATTAATGCCTCGAGAGGAGTAGGCAGAGGTGTTTGAACCCCGCGTTTCTCATGTTTATGTTGAGTCCCAGTGTGACGGGTTACGAATTTGTCGCCACTATTCAGGCACAAATAATATATAATATAATAGTTAATATATATTTTTTTTCGTTTGAGTTGGCAATTTTTAAATTTTATTTATAGGATATCATTTTATCCTGTGGTAAAGCTAAGTTTTTGATAAATCTTGTTTACGACCCCTTTATAACAATGTAGCAGAAAACTTTAAGCTTTGAATGAGATAAAGTTTTTAGGAGTTCATTTTATGTAACAGTTAGCAAGAAGTTTGGGCTCTAAGTATATTTAATAAACGAAAACATTTTGGGAAAGTCTCAAAAACAAAGTTCATAGAAGTAAATGGCGTGTTTTAGAAAATTTGAATTATGAAAACATTAATTACACAAATTAACGAATTCTACCAACAAAAACAAGCAAAAATATTTTCCTTATTTTCAAAAATAATGATTAATTAACAAAAAAACCATTAATAAAACTTGAGTATTTATTTTAATTTCTGCTAGAGAGAAAGATTTCAGTGGTAGTGGTGGTGAATTTCAGTGGTGAAGAGTTTTATGATCGCCAACTTATAATACAAATAACTCAACAGGTTTTACAGGTGGTAAATCTACGTGCAAGATTGTCTGGTTTGGCACCACATATTTTCTGTTTCTGCCTTGAAGCAGTTCGCCGTGTTTTGGATTGTAGAGCTTCTGGCACCAGATCAGACCCAACGGTAAAATATCAATCAGGTGAACCGTCTGCTTGCTCACCCATGACTGTATGGAGGCAGTAAGCTGTTTTTCGGTTCGAAGGATTGGAGAGCCAGTGTCATGACTAGACCCTACGGTGAGGGTTCGTGTCAATATCAGGAAGACCGTCTGCTAGTTTGCCCATAACTTTGTATTGTCACTTGAGTTAAAGAAAAGTTTGAGAACCTCTGTCAAATTGCTTACATCTGCAAAAACAAAACAATACTCGCATACGCAGTCCGCGCAGTACTTGTCCGGTGCTTGCTGTAAAAACAAGGCGCATATGCATTGCGCATGCTTCCGACGAGCCAAGATGGCTGACAAGTATAGTGTTTTGATTCTTGTGATGACAGTTACTGGATGTCTCGCTGTTGAACACGTTAAAGGTTTGTGTTTTTGTTACGGTCAACTTGCACACAAAATTTCTTATGACTCATGCGCACTGTTCTTAGAAGATGTGTTTCTACTTCTTTGATATCTACAGACCAGTATTCACCGCACCCGTCAATGCCTAATTTTGCTTCGTAATACAAAACTGCATGTGTTTCCATCAACAAAGAGTCACGAGGTATGCAGTTTTGTATTGCGAGATGAAAGGAATCATTCATGAGTCCGTTCCGCTCGTGGTGGAAACCAGGTTTTCAAGTCAAAAGTTTTCGACACAAAAATACACTTTCTGACATATTAACTAAAGCCTTGTCACAACAGGAGTGTCTCGGCTCAACGCCGCACCCTCTTTAAGGTATTTAATATTTAAAGAAAGAAAAGGTAACGCTTGTCTTCTGTAAAGTCTCCTCAGTACTGTTCCGAGAAAAGCTTCTGACAAATATGGATACAAGCTGTGTCACAAGAGCTACTCAATAAACTTTTTACATATTAGATTGCCATTAACTTTAAAACAGAATAAATATATTACATTATTTCCCATTCATAAGTGTACATATGTTTCAATTCAATGACATGTAAGACAATGATAATGGTAAATAAAGACTATTAAAATTATGTTACCTCGCTGTAGTTTTCGATGACTGGAATGATTTAATTGATTATTCGATATTTTTAAAAGATGTAACATAAAGTATAATTGCATAGGTACTTCTTACCATAGATTGTATGATAAAAATAAAGCAGTCAGAAATGTTTTTAATAGTGATTGTTCTCCTTTTCCAGGATACTACTGCCAAGATCCGGATACTGGAACTCTTTACCCTGTGAATGCAACATGGCGTTCATCAAGTTTCTGCGGCAACTACACTTGCAAAATAAGAAAACTTAACGAAACTGAAACGCAATACAAACCATTAGTAGTCAACATCACTAAACCCAACCTTATACTTAACAACGATAAGATAGAAGTAAATAAAGAAAGAAACTTTAAAGCAAATCAACAAACAACCGCAGCATCTAACGTTGAAGAAATGGTGACGATAGACAGGAAAGGAGCTCCAGAAATTGTGCCAATTATACAACATTTTGTACACAAATATAATAACACAGATAATCAAACCGATGACAGATATCTCTCTAATACAGAAATAGCATCTTTAGCTAAAATGTTGCATTCGGTTAAGAAAAGCGACTTAGACGCTCTGATAGAAATCTATAATCTCGCCCAAGATATATTTAAAGAAATTGACAAGAAAACTGATGAAGAATTATTAGACGACACGATTAACTCGATAGACCATACCGGTAAAGGTGGTTTTAAGCAGAAAGCAGCTAAAGCAATGGTTTCTTATTTCTACAGCCCATTGCACAAAACTCCTTCAGACATGGACAATGCTGGTTCAAATACAGTAAATGTTCAGCAACCATATCCAGCTTTCAATCCTACACCAAGCATTACCAGCAGAACTGAGGGAGTACAGTATTACTTCCCAACGTCAAACTTCCAAAGGCTATATTCTTACGTGAATCCACAACCATCTCCAGTAACATACCCACAGTACGTACAATCAACGCCCTGTGCGAGAAAACAAGAATATTTAACGCCTTGGTTTTACAATCAAATTCAAAAACACCGAATGTCTAATCCTCCCCAATATGGACAAGGAACAATACTATTACCGTACCCTTATACTGCTGTTAGCAAATCTGAGAATAATTATCCGGGTTTCTATCAAGTTGGAGGGCCTAGGATGGAAGCATGGACGAATATTGTAGCACCAGCTAGTAGTGATAATAATAACGTCACAAAAAAACCTGATGAAACTATTACCAAAGTAGTAGATGAAAAAAACGATACGGTCCAAAATGAAAACAAAGAAACAACTGAAAAACCAGGATGGAAGACTGATCCTCTATCAGAAACAGTTTTAGATGAAATACGAGCTAAAATTTTGGACAAAACGTTTTTACAACCAATCGCTTTGAGGAAAAAGGTCAAATTGGAAAGAGTGGGGAAGATTTTAAAAATAAACGAGATGAAAAGGCCCAAAAGAGAAGCGCAGGATATCTTTGAAACGTTTCTTGAAAAAACTACGTAAGTATTATTGCCTAGTAAGTAATAAACATAAAACATAATTATTTCCACGAGAAGGGTAGACCGATGTGTTAAACACCGCAATGCGCATGGTTATGTTGAGTCCCAGTGTGACAGGTTACGAATCCGTCGCCACTATCCGGGAGCAATGAGGAACATGGCAGCCACAATGTACGGCAACTCTAGACTCGAACCTTCGATCTGTCGGGTCGGTCGATTAACCAAAGCACGTAAAAACTAAGCTACCACATCCACAAATAAACAAATAATAAAAATAGCTCTATTCTTGTATTCATGACTCAAAAAAGTTTACCACGTCTACGCTGCTTTAACCATTAATTATAAGAAAGGTGTTCCAAAAACAGTCACTACACGGCTTTATTTTTTATAAAAGCAAGACAAATTAATAAGTTAAAAAAACAAAATGCCCCTACTTTATCAGGCGACCGTGCCGCATACCTTTGCATTGTTTTTGTGTCATTTAACCCTTGCCTTGTTTGGATAAAAAAGTTTTTGGTATGTGACGCATATGTACCAACTCGGCCATTAATTTGTCACTTTTGATTTCAATTCCATTCTAACCTTCTGTATTGAGATACAAAAATGTGCTTTGCCTCATCTCATTCTTCTGAATTCCTTATTATTCTATACAATTAACTCAGAGCTATTACCGATGGAACTCAAACGTTTAGTCAAAAGGGCTCACGCATTGACTCAGCCCTGCACTAAGATAATATTGTATCGAAGGCACTAAGCAATGATATAAACTACATAGATAAGAATAACTATTAAATACCCACCAATAAATTATTCCATACAAAACACAATATTAAAGATGATTATGGGAAAAAAAGTTGTAAGTTTCTTATTTCCAGTTGTGAATCCAATCAAGAGATGGAGCCTGGATTTTTCAAGATGGGAGACACTGCTCAGTCGTATCCAGAATGCTGTCCAAAACGCATAGCAGTGGATGTCCTAGTCAATGAACGAACAGAGGAGCCGTTGAGTACTCCTGCTCGAAGTAATTAGGTGAATCATTAACTAAAAAAGACATATGCCTTTCGAAATATTTCCGTACATAGCAATACTGTGCAGCTTGCATATAGCGGCTCCCTGCAGCCTTGCAACTCCTTGGAGGCTTCAATCACTACGTCTTCTCGATCGTATTTAGATTATTATAACACATGCAGCAGTATACATTAAAAAAAAATGAATGTACGAGTATGCTAGGCTAGACCACAATCTCATCTAGGTGCTTACTATGACCGGGCTTAAATTTCACTTCATGAACTTGTAATATGTGCCTTTATTAGCTGAGCTTGGGTAGGCAGTTTTACAATGTCGTCAATAACCATTCATCAAATATTTTTTGTATTGCTTTGTCTCTCTCTTCCATTCACCATTTCATTCGTATTTAAGCCGCTTGTTGTCTGCTTTTCCACCATTCAAAAGCTGTCTGATTTAAGAACTGCCAGGGAATGGAATGATTTTTAAAAGTTTAACCACCTCATTGTCAGTGACGATGCGGCCAAAGGTAAAGTATGCTTCTAAAAAATGCTTAGTTACTCTTGACTTCAAGAAGTCCATGTTCAAATACTCATATTAATGTTAAAATTTGATTTTATTTTAACAGTGAATATATCTCTAATATTTAATCCTATGTATTGACGAATCATTTGAAAAGAAACCTTATGGGACAAATTAATTTTAAAGTTGAATTTATTTATATGTATGCTAACATTTTTTATCTGATACTGCTGTCGACTGTACTTCGATAATGTTTAATTTTATTTATTGTTTGTATATAAAGAAATGCAATTATCTTAAACATAGAATAAAGAGTTTTTATAATGTCAAAATATGTCAAGATCTTTTGTTTTCATTAACTTACTACCTACCTTTCGTTCTTACTACCTCCTATTTCTTCTGATTAAGTTCGTTGCGGGTCCCAAAACAGCCGGTAGGGTGTCCGGGCACAGCCTGTGCGTCATTGCACAGCTGTATTATTAGTTGATTATTCGATCAAAGGACGCTACTGTTGATCCTGGTGAACAGGAACTGCAGTAGTGGGACTGAGTGGCAGATGTGCCTCGTTAAATTGAACATAATTTAAAATAAATCATAGTGTGTTAGGCGAACTACTCTACACTACATACAATACATATACAAAGGTTGCATTTTTAATGCCCGAATTGTAATCGAGTCACCGTCTAAAACACACACTAACACACATAGACACACATAACACACACAGACATTACACCCACTGTACTTACACATATAACATCAGCAATATTTCTATGAACTAGATTCATCGGTTCACTACAAATAAGATTGAATTTGTTTTTAAACGCGGGTAATAATAATCACATCACGACACACACATTGACTCAGCCCTATGGTAAGATTAAAATTTTTGTGTCGCAGGTGCGAAACAACGATATTGTATCATAGAAGCTTTAATTTGGATGAAATAGTTAGAAAACTTAAATGTTGCAACATGTAATGTAAAACTATTGTAAATTTTTGAATAAAGCAATTTCGGAGGTTTTATGCCGGCTTCTTCCCTGTAGATAGCATTCCTAGCCGGTAACAGATAAAAATTACAATTTGAAAGCACTTATTTTAAGTCTATTTAAAAAAAAAACATTTTGGATTTGAGTTTGAATTTGATATATACTACATAGATAAGAATAAAAAAACAAGACCAGTAAGCGAAACAATGCGTCTTGCGAATCACACAGTGCTCCCTCACTGAGATTCGAACACAGAACTTCTAGCGTTGTCTGCTAATTACAGCAATGCGCCACTGAGGTAATTTAAAGTTAAAAATTATCAAGACACATAATAACAAGGATACCGGTCAAAATTTTAAACTATTTTCAAAAAAGTCTCTAATAAATCAGATAAAGCCACCCACACAGACTCTATAAAACATCCTTGAATCTTAGTTCTTATCTTAAACATTTTGTTGTATGAAAGAAGTCTCAGGAATAAAATAAAAAATAAAAATAAATTAATCATTAAAAACGATAATACGAAATAGCTTAAGACATATCTATTTTTACTCGACTACGGCGAGGGTAATGATTTTAACGGTGTATGTATGTATGTGTGTTTAACGACCTCGGTGGTGTACTGGTGTAAACAGCCGACTGCTACGCTAGAGGTTCCGGGTTCGAATCCCGCCGAGAACGGGACTTGTGTTATTTTCAAGACGCATTGTTTCGCTTACCTATCTTGGATGTAGTATTCTTATCTATGTAGTTTATACCATATCATTGTTTGTTTCCTGTGACACAAGTTCTTACGATACTTACTGCAGAGCTGAGTCAATGTGTGTGTCGTGATGTGTTTATTATTATTATGTATGTTCGGATGTTCCCTCCCAGAGTCTAAACTAGCAATCCTATTTAGAAGTAAAAGGTAGCATTAGAAAGGTCTCAATTGCTCGAGTGTTATGAGATACATAGATTTTTCCCCGTTGCCATAGCGACTGTGATAATTAAAAATTAAAGGACCAACAGTTTTCAAACCCTATATTTTGGGGTATCAAACGAAAGGCTATGAAACGCATTTAAAAATTATTTCATAAAAATTTATTTAAACCAAAACCCGAAAACGTTAAAAAATGTGTATAAAAAGGACGGAACAAGAAAATAAATCAGATAGAAATCCAGAAATGTATAGATACAAAAATGGTCAAAGTAGAGCCGTGGTCGCTCTGTGTACCTACTATGATAAACTTTATTTTTATATTCTTCTTTTTATTTGATACATCCTCATGGGCTAACCAGAAGACAGTTCGATGGAAAGTGATACCGCCTATTGATGATTAGCATGTTACCAAGATGCTGTCGGAATAATATTCTTCCTTACTTGAAAATTCAATAACCTACGAAACAACACAGTAATACCTTTATATTTTGAATCCACTTTCCAGGTCATAAAGCTGATATCATTAAACAAATAAACATTAATTAAATAATGGTATAAAAATAATTTAAGCTGCTCCATTTACAGAACCTATCGTGGAGCTAATGGGGGAAAGACTATAAAAGTCCTATTACACGTTCCTCAGGGAAAAAGTCAAGTGCGAGTCGGTTTTTTTGTCTTGGGTTCCACTATACGTATTAGTCGTAAATTTAAAATTTCTGCTAAAACAAAATCGCTATCATGGAATATTTTTACCAAAGTATATGCGTTAAGGGTTAAAGTTCATTCAAATACCTTTAAAAGTACTTATGTTTGATTAAAATTCATAATTCTATAGTAACTTATTCAAAAATTTGTTTTATCTTATTTTCTTATAGAATATATTATTTTCTATTTGACACTCCTCTGAATTAATTTTGGACTTCATTGGTTCTCGATTGAGCACCTTAAACTCAGATTACAATTTGAGCAATTTGAACACTCAGATTATAACTTGATCACAGTTGTTGCATTGCATTTATAAAAGTTTGCCATGTTTATTTCTCCATTTTTCTAAAAAGCAGAGATCAGTTTGTCCCTGGACAAGTGGAGTTCCAATGACAACTTTGAAGCAGTCAGTATGTCATAGTGCCATTTTAAATAAAATCATAAAAAAAACCAAAGGAACCCTAAAACTTTGACCATGCAGCGGTTCACTTAAAAAAGCATTTACCCAATGTCAGTTAGTGACTTATCGCACCGCGTTAGACAAGGACAACTGCTCGCTCTCCTCTCGAGATAGAAAGGGAGAGAGACACGGAGCCGAGAATATTTAAATTAAGTCCCACCCTTAATGTTAGACATTATTTTTTTATCGGTAACTTCAAATAAAGATAGTGTTTTACTTGTTAGAAAGAAATGTGGTTTTTTGGTTTTGTTTAAGTTAAAAAGTTACGTGTGGTATTTAATTTTAGGGTTGTTGGAAAAACTATACAAAAATATAAAAGCATCTAAGGAGTTAAGTGGTTGCCGCATCGCTTACGAGTTTCTCTGAAAAAAGCTATCAGTGTTGATTCCTCGAGGGTTGCTTCTAAAAATCTTGTCCTTACATCCCAAAAAAAACGACCTACCTTAAGCCTGTTTCTCTTAATTTTACGTCTACTAGTCAATGGATCAACCATATCTGTTTGGACTTTGTAACGTCCTTAAGTTGTACGGCATAAGGATTGATATTGCACTTGCTATATGAAGATTTATGTCAGTCTGGCAGTCTGTCAGTTTGGCAGTCTGTACAAAGTTTAACTAGTGTAACAACACAAATGCACAACGCGGGAATTAAAACATCTTGTGCATATATATGATCAGAAAACATCATTTTCAATTTAAATTCAAATCATTTATTATAAATGTAGGTCCTTACAGATCTTATTATAATACAATGTTTCACTACATTTTGCTCTATAATTAAGCATGCAAGTATTAATAATAAATTACGATTCAATATTTAAATAATTATATTTATATGTGAGCAAATCATTAACATTAGTAATGTTACGTTACGTTATAAATTATAAAGCTTTGTCATCGAAGAATTAGTAGTATGCCTATGTAATTTTATTTAATACTGGCTGACCCGGCAAACGTTGTTTTGCCATATAAATAAAATGTTAAGGGTGTACAACCCTTATCACCTTATGAAATAGATGTTGGCCGATTCTCAGACCTACTCAATATGCTCACAAAATTTCATGAGAATCGGTCAAGCCGTTTCGGAGGAGTACGGGAACGAACATTGTGACACGAGAATTTTATATATAAGAAGTATGCATCCAACGTGTTCGTCTCTACGGTTCCAAAAGCCAGTTGAAACTCAATTTTTCCTTTTAAAACTTCAAGCAGCTCAAAAACAATTCAAGTTACGTAACCCCCGGATAATGAATGTCCCTCCCATACATCAATTTAATAAACAATAGATTTTAACGAGATATAATAGCCCAATTATGTACCAACGGAATTTCATTAAGTCTAAAGCCTTCGTTCTTAGTCCGGGAGCTGGAGCTTAATTTTAATCGAAATATAAAGTGTTTCTAAAAATATACTTCCAATTAAATTGTCAGTTTTAATTTGATTTTATTTGTAATTTTATCAATCTGAAAGGTTAATTTAAAAGTTCTGCTCAACTGGCGATTGAAAATGGGCACCCGAATAATCATTAACATTATATGCATAATTCTTCTCTTATCTATTTACCAGTAACTAGAAAAAATATTCGGTTTATAAATTAATTGTCTTTTCTAAGTCTCCGATGGCAGGCACGATCATCTAACCAACCAAAGCAATCAATCAACCATGTCAATTATCAACCAACCATACACGAGTTATATTTACACAAGTAGGTACTAAGGTTTCAAATTAAAAAATAAAGTCCAGAAAAGTTTAATGAATCGTGTAAAAGTAATAATAATTATTGCTCTCGAATTATTAATGCGTATTAATTATTATTTTCAATCTTTCTTTTGTTTATAAAGTTTTTTTTTGTATTTTCTAAGTAAAATGTAGATAAATGTCCTATTAAAATGAATAATTTCGAAAATTACATCTTGTATACAAACTTTTCGTTTAAATTATTAGTAAAGATAGCTCTTGCAGACTTTAAATAGAAGATTGAAAGTTACTCGCTTAAATAAACCTAAGTTTTTTCTTACCAGCTCCTAAACTACCGTCGCAAAATAACGGATGATTTACGTTATTAGAAATTTATTCTATTGTTAAAAAGCTTATTAAAGATCACCCTTACACCTTCACAATACGGTCTCAAATCCACTGCATATAACAATGAATAAATTGAATTATTTCACGTTAGCGACATAATCGATGGAATTAAATTTCGATTTTAACGTTGAGGTGGTAAGGTCGAAATTGTATTGTGTTATTTCTGAAGTGGGTACTTTAGTGAAACATTAATTTATTTATCGAAAACTTAATTCTTGTACCTGAGTGATAACAATAATCTAGTTTATGAACTGAACTAGTCACCTCACCCGACTCGGTTTGGAAAAGTTAAACTAACAATTCTTGAAGCATCTCAAAAAGATATGAGGAATTGAAAAATACTTATTTCATTTTTGTTTTTAATACAACTATAGTAAATACATTATAAATATAACTACCCAGTAGGTCATAAGTTACACAGTAAAAACTTTTCTTTTAGAATGCTGGCCACAAAAAAGATCTTTGAATTCGAATTTCGAATTGTTCATGAAAATAAAAATGTATACTTTTTAGAATTTTACTTATTTTTAAATACGGAGTGGACGCTTAAAGAAGACCGTGTTGCAGTTATTGCGTTGCATCATTGCGGTTACGCGCCGATTAAATTTTTTTACATACTGAATTTTTTTAATATAAGCAAAAGATTCATTTATCGTACCATCAAACGATACAATGAAGACTCTAGTGTAGATGACAGGTCAAGAAGTGGTCGCCCTCGGTCTGTTAGGACTCCAGCAGTGATAAAAGCTGTGAAGGCGCGAATTCAAAGAAATCCCAAACGTAAGCAGAAACTGTTGGCCCTTCAGATGGGGTTAAGCAGAACCACGGTGAAAAGGGTGTTAAATGAAGACTTAGGGCTTCGGGCATATCGAAGAAAAACAGGACATCGTTTGAATGCTCGTCTAATGGACCTGAGACTGAAGAGATGCCGCGCTATGTTGAAGCGGTACGCAGGAAAAAATATCGGGAAATTCTTTTTTCGGATGAAAATTTTTTTACCGTAGAAGCTACAACAAACAAAATGATAAGGTGTACGCACACTGTAGTGAAGAAGCGAGCAACCGTATTCCGCGTGTCCAACGAGGTCCTTTTCCATCCTCGCTCATGGTATGGTTGGGAGTTTCTTATTGGGGCTTAACAGAGGTACATTTTTGTGAGAAAGGTGTAAAAACGAATGCAGTTGTGTATCAAAATACAGTCCTGACGAACCTTATGGAACCTGTTTCTCATACCATGTTCAATAACAGGCACTGGGTATTCCAACAAGATTCGGCGCCAGCTCATAGAGCGAAGAGCACACAAGACTGGCTGGCGGCGCGTGAAATCGACTTCATCCGGCACGAAGACTGGCCCTCCTCCAGTCCAGATTTGAATCCGTTAGATTACAAGATATGGCAACACTTGGAGGAATGCGTGCTCAAAGCCTCATCCCAATTTGAAGTCACTCAAGATATCCTTGATTAAGGCAGCCGCCGATATTGACATGGACCTCGTTCGTGCTGCGATAGACGACTGGCCGCGCAGATTGAAGGCCTGTATTCAAAAGGTCATTTTGAATAAACTTTAGTGTCATAAGAATCTATGTTTTGTTAAGTTCATTTTGGTATATAAATGGTTACAAAATGAATAAACTTGTTTTAATGATTTTATATTAAAAATGTGACAGAATTTATGACCTGACTAGGTATATTAAAACTATAGTAAACCCACCTTCCTGAAAACATTAGTTGATTTTTCAAAAAATGTTAAATAGTCAAGCTTAACATCGATTTTAAAAACACAAAAACAAAACATTTGACACCAGTTTCACTTTAAAACTGTGTTAAACTTTTTTGATTTCCTATTCTAAACCATTCTTCGAAAAAACCTTAAATTTTTTATTCAAAAACAAATTTTCTATTTTGAACAATCTTTTTAAATTTTTATCCCTAATATTATTGTAATTTCCACATAGGTAAGATTCGTTCCAACTATATTCTTTTAATTTTATATATAATTCGTCCTAATTTCTTACAGTTAAGGGTGAGTCGCAACGAAACAACTGTTAATGTCATAGTTAAAGTTACCTAAAATGATTCCTTAAGTGGTCCAAACGTGGCCGTTGGTTAAATAATATGGGGTGACTAACCGTTTGTGTCATTGTTATTTTAACTGTTAAAATAGCGCACTCATTTTATGTCAAGCGGAGATTTGATGTGTCTAGTTTGACATTGGTTTGGGGCATAGAGTAGTGTTCTAGTCGGGCAAAAAAGCGGCACGGCCATACCATCCTTTTTTCGAAGCACAACACCAATTTCGAACCCCTATAAATTCGTTGTGGATAAAACTAGACGCGTGAATTTTTATTAACCAAGCAGGCATTATACGAAAACGGTATAGTTCAAATTTCATTCAATTTGAACCAATAGTTTAAGAATTAAAACCAGTCAACATTTTTAATTTTGTCACTTGCAATAGTAATCAAAAATCTTATTTAATATGTACTAAGCTCTAATGATATACTTTGTGTTTCCATGCGATGGCCAAGTCATTCTGTTTTTATCTCGATTGCACCCATGCGAAGCTGTGGCGGGCCGCTAGTTTCGTAAAAATTTAGACAGAAAGTGCCTCAAGAAGGGACTGAATAAATTAACCAACTCGGCATTACATGGATCTCAAAACTTTTTACGGTAGAAGAACTGAGACGCAAGACTTGGTTTTTTTACAAGTTATATTTTTGATGGCATTATAGTTATATAAAAAATTGTCTGTCCGTCAGTCATCAAATGAGTTAGACTTCATCAAAATCAAGTTTCATAAAAGTGCGTTGATGTTACATGACACTATTCCACATAAGGTATATCTCTACTTTAAATTGAATTTTTTTAAAGAAATATATCGATTTAGAAGATCATTTTAAGACCACTTTAATATAAAATGCTTCGACTTTGAAAGTAAAAAAAGAAAGTATGTCATCTCGATAGATTACTACGTTTTTATCGAATACTCGTATGTTCAAATTACCACTAATGCATTTCAAAGTCAGTAGCTTACTGCTGATAAACAAAACAATATCAAAATAAACTTGCTATGGAAGCAAGAAATTTATAAACGTGAAATGGTTCCGTACAAATTAAATAAAAAATGATGACAAATACATATATTACTATAAATTACAAATTTAAAGAACCCCCGATAATTTATGTACATTCGTTTGTTCATCCCCACTTACACTCCCATGACTTTTGATTCAAGAACCGATATCGATCAAACATAGCTAAGAACACTCTCGATTAAGTCACCTTTCAAACAAAAAAAACTAAATTAAAATCGCTTAATTCGTTCAAGAGTTATGATGCCAAAGATAGACACACAGACAGACACGTCTCTTTTTACGGCAGGGGTTAAACATTAGATAGAATTAGTCTGTATGGATGAGTCGCCTTCAAAACTACTGATCTCATTTAATAATTCTAAACACCAAGACTTGGGTAAGATTTTTAGGGTGAACACAGACAGTATTTTGTCCCGAAAATACAACAAGTTTTACAAAGACGAAATCCCGGGTGAAAGCTGGCTATAAAATGCTTTAGTTTTTATACAGCGTCAGTCAAGATTTGCCTGAGGGCAAGCAAAAAATTGTTTGTGGATTTACGCTTGTAACACCAGTACTGGACATTTCCTTTTCAGGAACTTATTTACTGTTCTGTATATGATTTTTGGCTAGGATAGAAAATACATTTTGAATGGCATCTTTCTTTTAAAGCTAGAATTAGAGGGTGCACTGCACATAGGTAACATGACATTATGTAAAGAATCCGCCAAGATGCATAATATTTAGTAATATTATAAAAGCGAAAGTTTTTAAGGATGTATGTATGAATGGATTTTTGTTAATCTTTCACACAAAAACTACTAAATACTACAACTTTACAATAATATAGCTTATACATCAGATAACACATAGGCTATAATTTAAAAAGATATTATGTGAATTGTCCAAAATATGACGATTAATGTCAAGTAATTAAAAATTATATTAAAACCATTTTCGACTTCTTCTATCTGCGGACGGATTCCCGGGCAAAAGCTAGTTACAAATATTATAATGTTTATTTTTTGTAAAAAGTGCTGCTCTCTGACGCGAGTTTAACTTTCTTGTAACGCTAAGGAACCCTAAACCGATCTGACGTTCTGACACTTAGAAAATATTGTCAATGACAATGTACTGCGTGTTCTATGTGACAGTTGTGATAATTTATCTTTTGTTTGAGTAATGGGGAACAGTAGGACGGTAGGGTCATTCTTAAGTAATCATATGATCCATTGGCGGTTGCATCGAATCACTACTTTGCTGGGAGAGAAGTCTGAAATCGGCTTTCTTCTGATTAAGTTTGTTGCGGGTCCCAAGACAGCCGGTAGGGTGTCCGGGCACAGCCTGTGCGTCATTGCACAGCTGCATTATTTGTTGATTATTCGATCAAAGGACGCCATTGTTGATCCTGGTGAACAGGAGTTGCAGTGGTGGGACAAAGTGGCTGGTGTGCATCGAATCACACATTTGGTAAAAGTATGGAATTTACAGGTGATAGATCCACCTGAGAGATCTTCTGGGTTGATACCAACTTCCTTTTTATTTCTGCTGTGAAGCAATTCGCTGTGTTTCGCTTCGAAAGATTGAAGAGCCCGTGTTATTACAGGTAAGAGAGGTTTAACATCTTCAACCGCTATATTAATTGTATTGACGTTTTTATGAGGTACACCGTCTGCTTTTTTACAAGGATTATAAAAATATTTAGCCAACGATATCACCGTCATTTTTCTAAATGATTTTTCTAGCACCAATTTATACTAACATAACTTATAAAGGCCCAAACACTTACATTGGATAGCCAGTTTATTTGGCTATTTTATTATAGGGAAAAAATGCCGCTGCCGTAAGTAGAAAAGGTCCGATCTAACAAGGTTGTCCCAGATATTTATAAGGAGACGGGAAGATTTAGGGATCGTATAGAAATATGCTTCGTGTTGACTCACACAGACTTCACATTTTTATTTATATTATGAAAGTGTTTTTAGCAATACGTTTAGTTTAGTTTAGTCTTTCTTTTTTTCAATTCGAACACAATGTACAATCCCTGATTCACCGACAATCGTGCCTTCACGACACATGGACATTAAACAATACCTCTTATTACACGTGACGTGGTAGCTCAGTTTGTTACGTGCCTTGGTTAACCGACCGAACCGACCCGACAGGTCGAGGTTGCAAGTTGCTATACATTGTAGCTGCCATGTTCTTCATTGTGGCGACAGATTACGATGTGTCCCATTTTTTCTATGGAACATGAAGTAATATAACAATTTGATAATTGTCCCTATTTGTACTAAATTCTAGCTTTTGCTCCCGTTTTTATTTGTCTGTGAATGCATATAACTAAATGGGAATAGGCTTTTCCCAAATTCTTCCATGATGATTGAAGAGAAAAGCGAGAATGACAATCTTTGACGTTAATACCAGGTACAATTCACTATCAAAAAAGTTAAACTACTCGCTACATAGTAAATTTTTAAATATATTTTCAGCTTCTTGAAGTTGAAATATAATTTGTTCTACGGAACAATTTGAGACAAAAAAGTACAAACTGTTCTATAGTACAAATAGGGACATATTTTCTCAAATTATTCTATTACGTCATGTTCCATAGAACAAATGGGACACATCGAAAGATTCGCAACCACAGACTCAACATAAACATGCGAAATTATCGGCCTATAAATAAATAAACGTTTTACCCCCTCGAATTGTCAATGATTACAAAGTTTACTCTAATTCAATTTTTGTGTAGACTGTTATCGTAAAAGTTTGCCAGTAGAACTAAAAGATGCCCCGACATAAAAGCTTTTTACGTATATAATAGTTGACTTAATTAATTAGTTTAGCTATATTGACACTATTTGACGCTCAGCTAAATAATAATACACATTCAAATACTAAGAAAAGTAAGTGATTAGAACTATGTCTTTGAGATGTATTTAAAGAGAACACTTCAAAGGTAGTTTATATGTTCGTATGTAACCTTCAACCTCCGAAATTGTTTTTTTTTATTTATTTACCAAAACTTTAAGAAATAAAAGTTACAGGAAAAATAAGCTTGTCTTACGCCAATAAAGGTTTTTCATTTTATAAAATATAATAAGAATTATGGTAATCCAAAAATATTGTAAAATCGTTACTATCTTGGTTGTACATGTGAGTGTATTTGTATAGGAAGTTTGTATGTATGAGTGTGTATGATTAAGAAATTCAAGCAAATAATAAAATTAACTACTTAAGTAATTTAAGAGCATCTTTTCATATTTATTCTTTGTGGAACTAAATATGTCCACTAACCAGATTTTATCAATTATTTCTTCTAAATTTAGAATGGATGCCGCAAAAGCTGATTTTGTATATGAGTTGAATAGAAGCGACATACTTTGTCCATGTGAGGTAACCACAGGAATAAGTTCAGTTATTTGGCGACGGAATTTCGGAAATTAGGCCATGAATACATCGCAAGTTACTCCTGAATATCTTACTATAAAGCCAGGCACACGAGAAAGATTAAAGTTTATTTGCGAGAAAAAACTAGAGATTTCCTTGTGAATGCATAATAAAGATAGATAGGCCTTTTTAGGATGCTGGGGACAACTGAATAAATAACTGTATAATATATTTATTGAGGGGCGCAGTAGCTCAGTGGGGGACATGGTCACTCGGTTTGTTACGTGCCTTGGTTAACCGACCGACCCGACCCCACAGGTCGAGGGTTCAAGATCGGGTCGCATTTATATGTTTTAGCCATGTTCCTAATTGTCCCCGAATTGTTGCGACAGATTCGCAATATCTCACACTGGGACTCAACTTAAACACGTGAAATGCTGTGTATAACTCTGCAAACCTCTCTCGAGGGATTGTGGCGTGAGTTTGTTATGTTATGTGTTATGCATAATTTTTTGCAAATTCTGACACGAGTCTTATGGGGTAGTGCTGGTTGGCCCTCTATCAGGTGGAAGGATGCTCTTGTGCAGGCTGCAGAGATGCAAGCTCCACTGGATTGCTGAAGGAAACATTGGCCTTTGTCCAGCTATGGACGTCCGCCTGATGATGAAAATAAATCTTAGCAGAAGTTTTAATTCAAACTATATTTAAATTAAACTTTTTGCTTTTTCAAAGGAATTTCAGTAAAATTTTAGTGAAAATAAATCTGAATTGAAGCGTTGTGTTTCAAATAAATTGTTTTGGTAGAAAAAAATTCAGTAAATATTTATTCGCATAGCTAATATCGTTTTACGGGTAATCTGAAACTCAAAAGAATTTGATATTTTTATCTGGTTGACTACATATTATATAAAGTATCTTGCCTAGCGCTGGATTTAATAATGATTGGTTGAATTTAAAGGTTCGGACATCGGGTTAACGGACGCAAAAAAAAATAAAAGCTTTCGATATCATTCAAATCAAAGACAAACTATGTCATTATAAAACTTAGTTCTTATTTGGTTTTTCTATTTTTTGTTGTTGATAAAACAAAAACGTAGGTCATTACTCGAAACCGTCGCACACAGTAATGTTTTTTCATCACGCAACAATTATTTTTATGGCTGATAAAAGTTTCAATGTCTACGATTTACTAAAAATCACTTTAAACATTGCTTTACAATTTCGTTTAGGTTTTGTTGGAAAAAAAATTGTTTGGAAGAAATTACTTAAACATTAAGGTCCCACGGAGTTTTTATATATTTACACACACAGCAAAAACGATAGATTTGTGATTAAACTAGTTTACAATCTTTAGTATTAAAGGATTGGATTTGTGATTAAATTTTACGAGTGCAGTCACAAATTTTATATTCATTATTTATTCCCTCGAGAGGGATAGGCAGAGGTATAACATTCTAATGTTTTTGTTGAGTCCAAGTATGACAGGACGCTAATCTGTTGCCACGATCCGGGCCCAATGAGGTACATTATTCGAACCATCGACCTATCGGGTCTGGTCGGTCGGTTAACCAAGGCACGTAACAAACTGAGCTACCACGTCCTCACCTTAGAACAATTAAAAGTCAAAATCAACATTAAAAACGGGAATCAAACTCGACACAAAGTTGTCAAAGCTCATCCAACTATGAGGCAACCGTGACCTTTTTACAAACAAGGTGGACCGTTTTTTGTCGCTCCCTCAAAAACTTGTTAGCGTTGAGGAATTCCAAATAACTACGCCAAGAACGGACTTTTTTAATGAAGGGTTTCTTATAAAATAATACAAAAAGTCGCTCTCTTTAGAGCGTGACACAACAATTATTCTATACCTTTGTATAGAATAATAAAATATTCTCATTAGAAATTGTTGTGTCATACAGAAGAAGAGAGTAGGGGTCATATAATAATGATTGGTAGTCACGGTGCTCCTCGCTGAGTAGACCAATCATTAATCTATTCGTGGTCATATGCTACTAAAAGTAGAAGGCGATCTTATTCGCTTGTATTGTTTTGTAAAATGTTACCTAGATCTCTTTGAGAGAGTGATAAAGTATATTTAGGCTAGCGTACTTGACTTTCAGCTATAGCATCAGTTACCGTATGGAGAAATTGTGGATGACATAATAAAGTCCATTATTTGTTTCAGTTCAAACAAATAAGGAAATCATAATAGGAAAATGTTAATTGAAGATTGTGATTACATCAGAAGCATAACCCATAGCTAATCTTGTATCTGTAAAAACAAAAAAAAGTTCCGGCATTTAATCAACTTTACATATGGTAGATCTTTGGTCAGTTCTCTTGGCAAAGACATCAAGACAACTTCCCATCAGGTGAGATCTACTTGATTGCCCATGAGGTTATATAAAATTGGAAATACCAGCAATAAAATTTTCTGCGAACTTTACATTGAAATGGAAGGTTAGAATGAATATGGTTTTTGTTCCCGCGGACCCCAAACCCTAGCACCTGGCAGCGGAAACTTAATTTCCATAAATCTCAACAGAGTAAACACTTCAAAACAATGCGTTAAACAAACAGAATGACAAACAAACATACGGGATTAGTGAGCGCAGGTGTGATATTTAGGGAGTGTTTTTTTTTCTTTTCTTTTTTTGGAAAGCTTCAACACCGGTTTTTCGTATGTTTTTGAGTATGTTTATAATGCCACCTAACCCATATTTGAAAGAAACATTACTGATATGTTTTTTTCATTTATTTCATGAAATATTTTGATCAAATTCAAATGATTAATAAAATTAAATTAACCATTGTACTCAGAACAAATTTTTAATGAAATAAAATTACAGGTTAAGTTATAAAATTTTTAAGGCGCAATCATTTTTTTTTTTTGAGATTACTACAAAAGTGTAGTAGGCATTTTTATTTTGTTTTTTTTTAACTAGCAGCATACCAAAAAAAAAGTTTCGTAACACAACTTTACAAGCAAACCAGTAAGTTTCCTCTTGTGGATCAGTCGGCTATGTAATGGGCTGTAATCACAAAATTATGGGAAGGTATTTTTTATGACAAAACTCTTAAGTTGTTTAAGTAAGAATTATGATTGAGCTATACATTTGGAGCTCTCTCTAATTTACGAGTTTTCACTTTAGTATTGGGCAATTGGGATTTAATGTTGGCTTTTTATGATGACGATATATTTTCAAATTTTTATGTTTATACTAGCTGACCTGGCAAACGTTATTTTGCCCTATAAATAATTTAAAAAAAACAGATGTTGTCCGATTCTCAGACCTACCCAATATGCTCACAAAATTTCATGAGAATCGGTCAAGCCGTTTCGGAGGAGTACGGGAACGAACATTGTGACACGAGAATTTTATACATAACATTGACAAATATAAACATAAATTCCCTTGAGAGGGGTCGGCAAAGGTGCTAGACACTGCATTTCGCAAGTTTATGTTGAGTCCTAGTGTTACAGGTTGCGAATCTGTCGCCACTATCCCGGCACAATGGCAGCTACAACTTACAGCAATGCAAAACTCGAACCTTCGACCTGTCGGGTTGGGTCGGTCGGTTAACCAAGGAACGTAACAAACTAACAAATATGTTACAAATAGCAATTATTATATTCTTTTCTAGTAAAACTATTTAGATTTTATATATTATCTAAGAAAAGCCAGATGTGCTGGTTAACCTGTAAATTTTATTAAATACAAATCAAAGGAAATTAACCTTGAAATATTTCTAACTGAATTAATTTAATTGCCTCGATTGGATAAGCAAAGTTTGTTCGATGATTTCCTCAAATAAATAACTTTAGGGGAAGTTAATTTGTGAGGTGAGTCTTTCTTTTCAGTAAACTTTACTAAAATAGCTCAAGTTACACCGTACTTAACAAAATACCCGATTTAATAGTGGAGCCATAGAAACCGAGATGTATACACCCTGAAGTTAAACGATTTTTTATTGTACTAGCACATTGTTTCATTCAATAATTAAGAAACTAGAATTATTGTAAGTTGTAATAGAAAGTTATTGTATTTTGAATTTTGAAAAAAAACGTTCACGTGTGTGAGTCATACGATGGGTTCCGTATATAAGATTAAATATTATACACTTTTTAGATAATGTCGAAAAAGATACAAGAACAAGCAAAAAATGTCTGTAAAATTACGTTTTTGTACGAGACCCCTTAAATTTCTTTATATTTTAAATTAATATTAGTTGGTATAGCAGCGACAAAAATAGACATTTTCAAAAAATTTCAAGACGATTATGGATTTGAGATACAACCCGCTAACAGACAGACAGACGGATCGCGAAGTCTTAGAAATAGGGTCCCGTTTAACTTTAAGACATTACCTACTGATGGTTCCCTCCCTGCAGAACCAGGGCATCTTATCCGAAACGACGAAAAACGAAGTATCGTCCGAATGTTCGTGTGGGTCGGGTCAGTCTGGCTCGCTGTTCCATTAATTACGATCGAACTTTGTTTGACATATTTTGGATTAAAAACCTTACTCTGAAGACACTGACACATTGGTTTCGAAAGCAGTGTTATCGTTGATTTTAGGGTTGTCGGTCGGCCCGAAGTTTTGCGGCGGCATTTTGTAGTAATTTCTGGCTTAAGTCTTCGTCTTGCCATAAGGCGGTTTGTGTCTTTCTAGAATAAGCTCTTGAAATCTCCAGAGGATGGTTTATTTAAAATAAAGTGGTTCTAAATAAAGTTAGAGTAGCGAATATGAAGTGTTATTGTGTATTACAAAAAATACCACAAGCGGGAGCGATTTGGTCGCTTATAAAACCGCTTATTTCAGAGCTCTACCTCGAGCTACTAATGACCAAAGCCCAGCAAGTCTTAGCGCGCGTTGTCGAGTACGGATCCTGGTAAAAAATTGAACTCTAAAACTTGAGCGATAAGGTTCAATATCCTATATCAACTTCAACAAGTTTTGAAACTATGAGTTCATACTTTTTACCTACCTTACCTAGTTTTTTTTGCTCATTTTTCGCAAAGGATTCCTTGTTAGGGAAAATGATTTTTCATATTTCGTTTTAATACTTTCGGTTTTATTTCAAGGAATCCGTAGATGTATATTTTTTTTATTGTTTTATTAAACTGTTAATTGGCTTTTGGTGTTCACCTCCTGTTTGGACTTTGTACAGTTCTTAAGTTGTACAGCATAAGGATTGATATCGCACTTGTCATGTGAAGCTTTATGTGTGTGTGCTGTGAACATGTTATATAATTGAAATATTGAAAAAAAAATAGTTCTAAAACCAAATTTACGCTTACATTGTGAGATTTGGTTGTGACATCCACGTTATAGTTAAGTTTATTTCTAATTTGGGCAAACAGTCGGCTCACCTGATGGAAAGTGTTCCCGCCTATTGACACGATGACGCCTTGACGTCTGGAACGCCAAGAGCACCGCCAATGCGTTGCTTATGTAGAAGTAAAGCTGTTATACCTTTCGTGCCGGTAATTACAGTAATAATTTATGTTTTAAGTTGTGTAATAATTAATTAGTTTGACTTTTTTTTCTAGCGATTTCGAGTGTGTTTATCTTATCAGTGTCGTGCACACATATAATTGGCATATACTTTTTACTAATTTATTAATACTAATCAAATATTGTTAAATACCTCTGCGTAGATTAAGCCCACTTAATGTAAAATAAAAGCATATTAAATGCATCACGACACACATATTGACTCAGCCCTGCACTAAGATAATCTTGTATCGCAGGCACTAAGCAACGATATGGTATATACTACATAGATAAGAATACAATATCCACGACTAGTAAGCGAAACAATGGGTCTTGCAATTATCACAAAATTCCGGCCCCGCCGGGATTCGAGTAGGAGCGTAGGATAGCGTAGGAGTCGGCTGTTTTCACCAATTCGCCACCGACGTCGTATTAAATTTTAAGACATTTTACTTTTGTTTGTAATCATTTATTTCGCATTTTCTTTTATGTGTGTGCTTGCTACATGTGACTTGTGCTACCCCACACTAGCAGCAAAAATTAATAATTAGTGACACGAGTTTTTAGACTACAGTACAGCCATAGCTCACGTAATCAACTAGATGTATGATTCTTCTTTACTGTAAACTTTTTAGTGTGAAATAAATAAAATAGACAAGTCTGCAAAAAATACTAAATATTGTTGATTACAGGAGTACAGCGGATTCGAGTTATTAGTAACATGCTAGTACAATTACTGTAGGCTCTAATACGTTACTTGGGAGATGGCAAAATGCGCAGCCAAATCGTCGTCTTTCATTTTCTCCACACTTGTACAGCACTACAGATATTTACTGTTTGAAACACTAGCATTTTACACATAAAATTTTGCTGATATATAAGAAAAGACAATAAAAGAAGAAAATTTTAACTGACACATCCCGTTCCCGCCAAGTAACTCGACAAGACGTGGGTATGTCTTGCTTGTCACAGCTCTGACCATATAGCATAAACACAATCAAGATGGCTGCATGCCGGTCGTTTGTACAAGTACAAACTTACAAATAAATAAAATAAAATCCCAACGTACAACGCATAAATGAGTGTTAAACAACCCTCACAAACTTTAATATTAAATGCAACACTGAAAGTTGAATAAAGTCAATTTTCCATTCACAAAGGTAGTGACGAGTTTTAACCAAAACCGGTTCGTAATTAATATTAAACAAACGGCTCAAGTTTCGTTATGATGTTAATTTTTAATAATGTTCCACAACTCTGTAACTTTACATATTTTAAAAAGGTTAGCAAGTACAATTCTGAGACCAGCTCCCTAAGGCCGCTAATACAGTATCGTTTATTCATCACCAGCGACTCGCCCCGGCTTCGCACATGTATTATATATACCAAGTCAGGTCATAAATTCTGTCACACGTTTAATATAAAATAATTGAAACAAGTTTATTCATTTTGTAACCATTTATATACCAAAATGAACTTAACAAAACATAGATTCTTATGACACTAAAGTTTATTCAAAATGACCTCCGTGATTTTGAATACAGGCCTTCAATCTGCGCGGCCAGTCGTCTATCGCAGCACGAACGAGGTCCATGTCAATATCGGCGGCTGCCTTAATCAAGGATGTCTTGAGTTACTTCAAATTGGGATGAAGCTTTGAGCACGCCTTCCTCCATGTGTTGCCATATCTTGTAATCTAACGGATTCAAATCTGGACTGGAGGAGGGCCAGTCTTCGCGCCGGATGAAGTCGATTTCACGCGCCGCCAGCCAGTCTTGTGTGCTCTTCGCTCTATGAGCTGGCGCCGAATTTTGTTGGAATACCCAGTGCCTGTTACTGAACTTGGTATGAGAAACAGGTTCCACAAGGTTCGTCAGGACTGTATTTTGATACACAACTGCATTCGTTTTTACACCTTTCTCGCAAAAATGTACCTCTGTTAAGCCCCAACAAGAAACTCCCAACCATACCATGAGCGAGGATGGAAAATGACTTCGTTGGACACGCGGAATACGGTTGCTCGCTTCTTCACTACTGTGTACGTACACCTTATCATTTTGTTTGTTGTAGCTCACTTCTACGGTAAAAAAAAAATTCATCTAAAAAAAGAATTTCCCGATATTTTTTTCTGCGTACCGCTTCAACATAGCGCGGCATCTCTTCAGTCTCAGGTCTAGTAGACGAACGTTCAAACGATGTCCTGTTTTTCTTCGATATGCCCGAACCCCAAGGCTTCATTTAACACCCTTTTCACCGTGGTTCTGCTTAACCCCATCTGAAGGGCCAACAGTTTCTGCTTACGTTTGGGATTTCTTTGAATTCGCGCCTTCACAGCTTTTATCACTGCTGGAGTCCTAACAGACCGAGGGCGACCACGTCTTGACCTGTCATCTACACTAGAGTCTTCATTGTATCGTTTGATGGTACGATAAACGAATATTTTGGTTATATTCAAATTTTTCAGTTTGTCAAAATTTTTTAATTGGCGCGTGACCGCAACGATGCAACGCAATAACTGGAACACGGTCTTCTTTAAGCGTCCACTCCATATTTAAAAATGAGTAAAATTCTAAAAAGTATACATTTTTATTTTCATGAACAATTCGAAACTCGAATTCAATAAACTTTTTTGTGGCCAGCATTCTAAAAGAAAAGTTTTTATTGTGTGACAATACTTATGACCTGACTGTGTATATATAAACCTTCCTCTTGAATCGCTCTATCTAATAAAAAAACGCATCAAAATCCGTTTCGTAGTTTTAAAGATCCAAGCATACATAGGGATAGACAGCGGGAAGCGACTTTGTTTGAAACTATGTAGTGATATTCATATGATTATCATATCTGTAAATTTTATACTCATAGTTATATGGTGTTGTTCTTTATTATTATTTATTACATCATTTAAACAGTGGCGTGCCTAGAGTTTTAGTACAGGGCAAGCCGAGAGATATACTTTATACTTTGTGGACTTGCTAGCGTGACAACACTCAGAAGATGTCAGCAAAACCACAATTGGCATTAAAACAGACGTTTGATTTGTTAATGAATGAAGAAGAGCGCGAACTTATTTTAGTTTGATATGGCAAGCCGGGCTTTTCGGCTTCTATGACAATACCGCCACTGCATTTAAATGTCATACATAATCAAGATGAAAACGATTTTGTCGCGGTTTTAAAATCCATTGCAAGATTTTATTTACTCGCTTACTCGCTTTAGTTATAAAGGTTTATTAATATTTTCATTGTTTCGATATTCAAAATTTTTAAAACAAATTTTACAGGTGGTAGATCTACGTGTGAGATCGTCTGGGTTGGTACCACCCTCTTTTCTATTTACAACGTGAAGCAGTTCGCTTTGTTTCGGTTCGAAGGATCGGAGAGCCAGTGTTATTATAAATATAAGAATAATAACATCTTTATCTCTACATGGGCAGCGCATTGGCGGTGCTCTTGGCGTTCTAGACATGAAGGGCACCGTCATGTCAATAGGCAGCGGTATCAGTTTCTATTAGGTGAACCGTATGCTTGTTTGCCCGTGCTATTGTATAAAAATTAAATTAACTAATTCCATTTGAAATTGATGCGTTTTGATGACGCCATTTTTTTTCGGTTGTCAAATAGAATCCTTTGAATTCGATCATAGACGATTCTTGTCATATCTACAAATTAAATTGTCATAGGCTCTTCATATGTAAATGACTCCTATATTTTTGATCATATTTGAATGACAATGTAATAGCGGTCTTAGACAAAACCATTTTCCGTAAGCGTGTACGCTAACAGAAAACACCAATGTATGGAAATTACATTATAATAACGTTACTCGAGCGCGAGGAAATGTCATTGTCATACACTTTTACCTTCACCTAGCGTACACGCTCGCGTAAAATGATATTTGCGTAAATGTGCTGCTTAGTAATTTTTAAAGGCTGTAAGAAAGAGTTTGTTAGGCTGCCAAAGTCAGCAAACTAGTTGGCAGAGAAATTCTACAAGCAATTCAGTTTGTGAATTCGTTGCAGATTCGAAAACGATTAATATTTAACAACCTCCACAACAATTTTTTTAATGATTACATATTTGTATAATTTTCGTTTAATGGCCGCTCACTGATGAGGATTCAATTCACAAACAGATTTCTATTCGATTCTGCTTTTGCAATTTTTTAATGAAATACCTTTAAAATATGTATATCTTCATTGAAAATATAATTGGACGATTCGTGTTTCGCCGAATCAAATTTAACCCTTTTTTAGAAGAATCATATACCTGAAACAATAAAAAAATATTATTATTAAATGCTACTATTCAATAATTTTATATTTTTTTTCAACGTGGCATAACAAATACGTTTTGGTATTGCAGGGTAACGATAGCATTTATCATTTGTCGAAAATAATTTAAAAAGTTTTGTATATTTCGGTTGCCAAAAACAGGAGCGTAGAGTACTTTATTAAAATTTTAAATGGGGACAAAAAGGGCCTTCACATAGAGGCTTTAAGCTTTTAAAGGGCGAAGTGACAAGGCCCTAACACGCGGGCTCCTATAATAAAGCGGGTTCCACCTCAAACGAACTCCGAATTAGAAATTAACATGGCCGCCTGTTAAACTGAAGCGAACGTGAAACTAAATAATTATTATTATGGAACAAAAAAAAACTAAAAAGGGTATAACAATTTTTGGAAAGAAATAATTCAAATGATAAACATAGTTTTTGTGTATTTGTGATTTTTTGTAATTTTTGTTTTTTGCCTGCGGCACGTAATAAATTCTACTTTTCGGATCATAAACACTCACAGAAACATTAAAGCAGGAGTAACTTTTTATCATTAATAAAAACGTAATTTGAACTTTAATCCAAGCTTGTACATTTTTTCAGTTACATTTGTGATGAGTATCGTTAGTTTAAAAAAAACAGTTTTTCCCTCAAATTAATAAATAACAAAACATGTTTATTTGCTGGCAATATAACAGACAGAATGGTAAAATTTTCAATTCTAGATATATATTTTATTTATCAACATAACAACCATGATCAATGAGGGAAAACTTGAGTCGAGAAATCTATGTTTTAATAATACATTTCCAATATTCTGCAATAACAAGCTATTATTTCTAAACAAAAATAAATATCTAGGAATTCAATAGGAATTTCGTTGTTCTCAAAATATACGCATTTTGTTGCAGTAACTTACAATTATTATATATTTGTTTGTGCTCAAGAATTTTATTCTTCAGCAATTTAAAGAAAATTCTTTATTATTTTATTTATTAATTTAAAAATAGCTGACAATTTAAAGCAACTAAAATATTTACATAGTTTCTTAAAAAAGGTGGTGAATTTCTTAAATAGCAATTTTTTAATGATATTTTCAACTGCAAAATGAATTTCTATTTTTTTTAATTAATGGTTTTTTTACACTTTACACAAGTCATCCATTGAATTAACAAATTACAAAAAAAAACCTACGTACCTATACAAAGACATGCCTCAAGTTAATAATAGGTAATTAAATATAGAACATAGACTAAACAATTACAAGATTAGGTTAGTTCAACCTGTGTTACTATTTACTGCCTACACTATATCTATTAGTAAATCTTTTTCGATCGCATTTTTCACGAGTAACATTCATTGCATCCTTTGTAATTCATGTAATTTATTTTAGTTATTTAAATTTGGTTCATATAACTAAAATGTATAGAAAAATTATGTTTATAATTTGAAAACTGTATTTTATTTACATTTTGTAATAGAAATTAATTTATTATACCTTATTATTTTGAAAAGAGCAACTACGGGGGTTTCTTGCCGGATTCTTCCCCTTAGAGATAGCGTTTCGAACCGGTGGTAGTTTAAAAAGATGACGATCTATCTATTCGAATAAAAATATTTTGACTTTAACTTTGACAATTACTTATTAAATCTACAAACTAATAATCACCTTTAATAATAGTAATTTATCTGCGATAATCTCTAGAATATTTGAGACGAAAATAAAATCAAATTACTTGAATTAACTCTCTCTTCTATTAATTACAATAATTCTCTCTACTTCTTAGCATAGCATATCATTAATAATGGACATTATAATTAATAAGAGTAAATTAGAGCATGCTTGTAGCATTCTGGCATAGTGGGAGTATAGCGTATTTTCGGCGAAATATTATAAATTTTAAATCCTTCAGAGTTAAGTTACCTAATTTATCTTAATACATATATAATATTTATTAATTATAAATCAAAGAGCGACTAATGTAGAATGTACGACCTCTACTGACTCGCTTACCTGTCTTGGATGTAGTATTCTTATTTATGTAGTTTATACCATATCGTTGCTTAGTGGCTTCGATACAAGATTATATCTTAGTGCGGGGCTGAGTCAATGTGTGTGTCGTGATGTGTCTTTTTATTATTATCTCTATCCGTAAAGTATATAACATACAGGTTTTAAATGAGCAGTAGACATCAATTAAAATTATCTAGTTTTAGACAATATTTTTCCTCCATTCTAACAGTTCATTCTTTATATTGGTTAAAATTGGTTCGAAGATTATCTTAAATTACAATCATTGCCTTTTTCTAATATAAGTTAAGAATACAAGCGATCCCATAAAGATACAAGAGAAAAATCCTAACCAGATGGTGAATATTTTGTTAGAAGTAACAAAATAAATGTCTTGGTTTCGAAGAGGATTTAAGGGGGTGTGCAGGCGATTTAAAAGTGGTCGGATAAAGGCGGTGACACATCGACTATTATCGCTGTAAAATGGAGGGGAATCAGACACTTTATTGTGTGTACTCGGTTTAAGGGAGACCATTTTTATTCTAGAATTGTAAAATGGAGACTTTTGTCTCGTGTTTTATCACTGCTATTAGATGGAGAGCGTGATTTTTTTTAGGAAATTCGAAACAGATACCGGATAAGGCGCAAACGTGGTAAATGTGGTGGTAAATAAATTTAATTATTACTAAATTCGGGATTTTTAAAGAGATAAAAGAAAATTATTCTGTTATTATTTTTTTTAAATATTGATACCCCTTTTAATGAACCGCTCGCCACGGTGTAACAGCCGTCCAATTTGAGGGTCACTCCGCATTAATTGGGTAGCGATTCAAAATTAATTTTTCGGAAATTCAATTTTCTTTTTCTCGGAACCTTAATTGTTATTGAATTAGTTGACATGTTTAATTTAATAAAATCTTTACTTCCCATAATGGATGACTTTAATTGTTACATTTCTTTTCTTTTTAGATTTTTTTTCGTCCAACATTTTTTTGGAGGACGTGGTAACTCACTTTTTATGTGCCTTGGTTAACCGACCGACACGACATGACAGGTCAAGGGTTCGAATCTGGGGTTGCCGTTAATTGTAGCTGACATCCTCCTAATTATGCCCGGATAGTGGCGATAGATTCGCAACCTATCACACTGAGACTCAACATAAACATGTGACATTCGGTGTTTAACACCTCTGCCAACCCTTCTCGAGGCATTAGTTACGGTGTGAGTTTTAAATGTTACATTTTTTTGGGGTGATTTTGTGAAGAAACGCACACGACACACCGATGGTGTTGCAAGTAAGGAATTTATGAAAACAAGCGAATACTTGCGTCCATCCGATATATTTTTTATAAAGGCTTCAGTATCTCCTTAGGCAAAGAGAAAAAAGCAACGCCAATAACTGCAAAACTTTCCATACGACCCATTTCATTCGGTTTCGTTTTTTCAAACTGAAAAAGTCCTATGTCCAAAAGAGTCGGCCCGAAAAATTTAGTTTCCTCTCGTACAGGCGGCGACACGTATAGCTTCACATAACAAGTGCAAAATCAATCCTTATGCCGTACAACTTAAGAACGGAATAAAGTCCAAACAAGTTAGAACGACCCATGAGCATATGTATGTTCCTTTTTTCGCAGAACGGAACTAAAACTTTGAAGAATTTTAGGCTTCGACTCTGCGAGTGCAAAATAGCTTTGTGCTGTGCTATTTTTATTGGAAATTTCTTGTGGAATATATTCCAAGCGAAAAAAATTAAAACATTAGGTTTGGAGTAACAGTTTTAGTTTAGTGCATTTAAAAGAAGCAATTTCTTAATATTCATATCTTGCACCTTTGAAAAAAATGTTGATAATTCTATAAGATCATAATCCAGTTCATAGTAAACTAGCGCCACGAGTGTGTGAACTAAAGAGTGGTCGACACACGCATTCCCACTGCGGCCGCCATTTCATAGCGGCCATTTTTCTTTTTCGCCACTTCCCGCGCTCGCAGCCTGTCACTAAACCAACCCCGGCATCAGTCATGAAAGTTTTAGGTGTTTTCGGGCGATATTTTCCAAAGGCTTTGCTAGTCTTTTTTTTTTCTTTTGAGGCCTCTGAAAGGGCTTCGATTGGGTGGCTGCCGAGTTTAATTTGCTTTGAGTTTGAATAGTGGACTCAATCGATGGAAAAATTGATGTGTGCTTGGAAAAAGACAACAAATTGAGTGATTTTTACTGGATTTGTTACCCAACAAACAACCTGTACGATGGATACCTTTAGCAACAGCCTTTTAAATACATTTAGGCATCAAAAACGGTATTTCGTTGCCAACTTTGAAACAGCTAAAACAAGTACGAATCATTTTTTCACATACAATTTACAGCACATCTTGAAAAATCGCTAACAAATCTTGTAGCTAGGTAATACAAACCAATTATAAATTAACACGACACATTCTGCCCTCCATTTATTGAAGGCGCAATCAATACATCCCATACTTCATACACCTCCCTCCATACATCTCCATACAATCGGATGTTCGGCGTGTATTGCCTGGAATTATTTAGCGAACAATGCCCTGACGTATATGGTGTTGTTGTAGGCGCAAGTTTGGGTAAATTTATGACCCTAAGTGGTTTAGTTAAGCTATGTTTACACCAGAATACATTTTGTTGCTAAGCTATTAGTTTTTTGGCCTCTGAGCCATTTCAATTGCTGTCTCCGCTTTGCTATTATGAAAGTCTGAAACCGCTTTCTTTTTACCACCTATTTCTTTTGATTGATTTTACTTTTATCTTTATTCGGTCCAAATTGTTAAAAATATTAATAAAAAGGTAGTCAAAATGCTAAAGAGGATCAGTCTCAAATTCAAGGTTACATTGAAAACGTCTTGTCATTTATTGATTTTTTTTTGGTTCAATAAGACGATGACGTCAAAATATTAGTCAACATTGTATTCAATTGTGATGAACCTATAATTTTTCACGTGAAGCGTCACTTGAGAACCACTACACCGCATGTTTATGTTAAGTTCAATGTGACAGGTTGCGAATCTGTCGCCACTATCCGGGCACAATGAGGAACATAGCAGCTACAACTTACGACAACCCGAGACTCGTACCCTCGACGTGTCGGGTCGGGTCGGTCGTTAACCAAGGCACGTAACAAACTGAGCTACCACGTCCACGTTTTGTTTGAATGATAGATAATATTAGAAAAAATTGTTACAATAGTGCGAAAAGGCAAGTCTATTAGTCTATCCCAAAACCGCTTGTTTAAACGCGAAATATGCATAAGACGTACAGATATCTCGTGTTTGTTCAGTTTATGGTGGTTAGGACTGAAAAGTCATTATTATTGATGAATTATTCATAATGGGAAACGCTAAAATTACAACCATGGGTTTATCTCATGTTATAAGTTTCCTTACATGGTCAAAATAGTTATAAAATGTGAAGAGCATACTTCAAACCTGCTCTTGGTAATTTTGGCGGTAGATCTATATGCGAAATAGTCTTCGTATTCCTTTCTATTTACTACGTGAAGCAATTCACTGTGTTTTAAATCGAAGGATTAGAGAGCCAGTGTAATTACTGGCACGAGAGGTAATATCTTAACCTCTACATGGGTAATTGACGGTGCTTTTGGCATCGTAGACATCAAGGGCATTATGTCAGTAAACAGTGATATCACTTTCCATTGGGTAAACTGTTGTGTGGGTAAAAAATAATCTTATATTCTTCTGTATTTATTTTTATTTTAGTTGTACAAATAAAGAGGTTATTTTGTGTAGGATTTTATCGTCGAATTCTTCTCTTTCGTATTCAAAACTTATTGAACCAATTTTCAGAATAGACTTTCAGGGCAAAATTAAAAAAATACATACGCGGTCAAAATCATCATGAGTAGGAGCTTATTCTCAATTAAACTAAAAAATATTTAATCAGTTTACTTTGTAAAAGTAACTTGAATGTTCAAAAATTTATAAGAAGCTTATTAAATTTAAACTTAATAAAATTGTCGAACATCGGTTCAAAAAATTCGGGGAAGTTACCGGGTTTCTATGGTACTAAGTAACAGTATTAACGGCGTAGTTTGTATCTTAAGCCACTAAATAGATTCAATATATAAGTAAAGCTTCAAACTTACATATAGACATCATCCACGAGACATTCACGGACACGAAAGTTCGGAAGGATTGGGAAGAATGCATGCGCGATTGACACTCACCGCAAACATTTGCGCAAATTTCTTAAACATTTAAAAATCATTTACTATTATTATAATACTACACTTCCATATACTACTTTATTATTATCACAATGGACAAAGTTTTACCCGCTAAGTCTAGGTACATCTAAATGAGCTACTACTATACCTACATAACAATAATTTCAATGACACTAAAATCGTCTAAAAGTTATTTCAGTAATACGAGTAAATAAACATTGATCATCGAACATAAATATTTGAGTTTTATCGCCGCAAAAGGTTTTATTTTTCTGCATATTTTTCTTAAGTCAAAGTTGACATCCCTATAGCAAGCAAGCAAGAGGGGAACTGTCAAATCTGAAGTACGTTCATGTCGGCGCGTAGCTAGAAATCTCCTCAGGATTCATTATTAAAAAGGCTCCAAGACAATTAAATAATTTATTTTGTTCAAGATCGACTTTTCTATCTTAAAAATTAACAAAAGATTGCCTACATCCACTTAAAATCCCGCCCTTTGTGCCACGTCAATAACAAGCCTATTTAACTTTACTTTACAAATATGCTTTCCTGTGACAGATAAAAAACACAAATAAGTATTGAATATAATAATAATTCTGAATAAAAGTCTTAATTGACTTAATTATTAACAAACTACGATTAGTTGAATCAAAATAGATTTGACTGTTTAGGAAACAGAATTCAAATAGAACCAACACAACACTTTTAAAGTAACAATCCTAGCTCCATTTTGGGTTTTTTAATTTGAATAAATAAAATTATCCAAAATAATACTTAAAGGTAAATATAAACTGTGAATCATTCATCAAAAAATCCAAACAATTTCTTACTTAATTTTGGTTACTATTTCTAACAAAAGGGATTTTAATGCAGATAGAAACAAATAGATGGCGCTTAAAAAATCAATTATTTATGAACTATAAATTAAACGCCCATGTACACAAGCTTTACTTCTGTACTGTCTATGTTTTGTGCTTAAGTCACTGATATGAATTGTTCAAAATATTATTATATATCATTAAAATTGGCTTTACCAATGAAATAAATGAAGCTACCCCAAAATTGTCCATTACTTCAATTAATCACTCGAAAATCAAATTATCATTAGTCAACAAAACGCGCCCATTTACAATCGGGATATGTTCTTAACACCTTAATGTGCCCGGACAGAATCCATTATCCACCTTGTTATCCCGGGAATTCGAATTCCCGGATCCCCGGAATGGATGTCCGAATGTGACATTAATAAAATCCCGTATATCAAAGCGCGGGGACAGTAAATCAAAGGAATGTGATGTCATCTGTAAACGTCGGAGTTTTTAAGCTTACCAGAATTATTGCGTGTAAAGCAATGCATTTGTCACTTTCATGCGTAAATTGTAGCTTTTTGCCCGCGACTTCATCCGTCTAGAATTCATAATAAAACTTACGCCGTAATTAAACCCTAGAAAGGTGTAGGCAGAGGTGCTACACACCGCATTTCGCATATTTATGTTGAGTCCCAGTTTGGCAGGTCGCGAAAATGTCGCCACACTGTGAGGAACATGGCAGCTAAACCTGTCGGGTCGGCTCGGTCGGTTAACAAAGTCACGTAACAAACTGAGGTACGTCTTCGAGCTACTGCTACTCATCACTTGTTAAACTTCCTTGTAGTAGAATATCGTTTTTGATGGCTGGAAAGTCAGAGCACCGCAACTTTGTTACTCATGTAGAGATGTGTTAAGATGTTATACCTATACAACTATAAGCCTCCAATAGATATGGACGATGCCTTTACTGTTTTAAAACACCATGAGTACCGCCAATGCGTTACCCATATAGAGGTAATAGCACTTGATCTCCAAACCTTCGCAGTAAAACACAGCGAACTGCTTCACGTTGTAAATAGAAGGTAGGTTGGTACTAACGCAGACGATCTCGCACGTAGATCTACCACTTGAAAGGTGATTACAGATTGGAACACTATTGTACATTTTTTTTCTCGTTGAAGGTTTACTATGGTTGCTATATACTTTGTATATCCGAAAGCAAAAAACTAATTCGTTTTTTGTTTAGCTTCGTCGGAATATGCTTAAAATTGGGTTTTACCATAATAATAAGAAATCTTGCTTTTACTGGGAGGCAATATTTTGTATAGTATTGATTTTTAGGCATACTGGATGGCAATGGATATAAGGTAAAGTATGAAATAACCAATTCTATCTTTAATTGTGAAACGAGACAATTTTTTCCCATTTAGGGTTGAATTTCAAAAAACCTATTCTTAAATGATATTTAACTGCCAAACAGCAATTCTTAAATCAAAAAGTTTTTGAAATCAGTAATATATTTCGGTTTTACGTAATTTAAAAAGAGAAGTCATTTAAAAATAAAATTCTTCTAAAACCAATCTTCTTCTTTCTTTTTAATCTTTATTTTTTAGTAGCTATTTAGTATTATTTTTAGTATAGAATCTAGTATTATTATTTTGAAATAAATTATTTTTAAATTATTTATATTTAAATTTAATGGATTTACTTTTACCGCGTAATAATTTGAGCAATGTCACAATGATAATGTTGTGTTCCTCTGTAATTGGGAGAGAAATTATCTTGTATTATAATGGAAATACTGTCGTAAATTAAAAATTGTATCTCCTATTGAGGATCCTATTAAATAAATAAATAAATAAAACTACAACTTATTTTAATAAAAATTCGAACCACACAAAGCAAAAGACATTTTTATAGTCTTTACGGAGAAACCTTACTGTTCCGATTTCCAGGAGCGGCCAGATGTTCCCAACTTTCGGCTCGAATACTAATGATTATCGGAAAGAATAAATGAATTAATTCAGTAATTAGTAATACAGGAAAAATGTTCCGACTCCTGCTTTTTATTACCGTTCCTGACAGATTTTATTGCGAGTTTTCTCCTGTTTTAGGGAAATGATGATAATGTTAATTTAGGATATTACGAAATGCAAAAATTATGCTCCAATAGACGTCAATTTTTTGCTAATATTCGTTTTTTTTAAAAACAGCGAATAATAATTCGATAATTTTTTTAAATACTGAAAACAGAGGAACAGGAACAAAGGAACATTTAAAAAATTTAACTTTTTTTTTCATTAGGAAAACCAAAATTTTTACACATTTTAACTTACAAACTAAGAACATCCTAAATTAACATATTTAATGTGAAAAACAGTAATAGGTAAACACCTCGTGCTTGATTTGTAATCATATTGTATACTGTTACAAATAATAAAAAATCCAAATACATATTTTGAAATTGAATTAGAGAACTTTGTCCTATAGGAATTATTTTTAAAACAGGTCGATGTTAATATTGTGACACATTGTGAAAATTAGATACTCTTTCCATTTTTAAAAACAAGGCAAACATTTGACCTCAATTCCGCATGACAAAGCGGCGATGGAGTATAAGGTGGAACATGCCTACCCAGGAGAAGCCTATTTAATCTTGCATTAAAGAGTCCCAGATCATTGTGACGTCAAAAAAAAAAGAATTCAAAGCAATTCTATGACAATCCAGCATAACTTCCAACCACTTCTGTTATTTATAATCCAATTTAATATGATCACAGATTTACTTTTAGAGGTGAAACAAATCAAGTTCCTCTAAAACTAAATTAATTCCAAAGAAAACCAAAGGAAAGTCGTGTCCCATTATTAATCCGGCCGCCATGTTTCAATTCATACTTTCAAAGTTTCATTCATTCATTCACTTTTGACTGAAAGCCGGGGATCAACTTTGTTTGATTATAAATTACTTGCGGCCGAAAAGGTTGGCAACATCTGTCCAGAAGGTCTTCAAACTTATATTTTACATTAAACGGTTTCTGAATGGAAAATTGACATATTTTACTACTGGATTCTCCTGATTTTTGTCATTATATCACTCAAAAATCTACAGTTTTAAACGTGGGATACTCATGTTTTTCAAAATAGCTTCGTAACTAACGTCTGATCAGAGGCTGATGGTAAGTCAACGTAGGTGATCTATTCTTTTTAAAACAAGTTTTTAATCGATAAAACATAAATTCACGCCGTAATCCTTTGAGAGGGGTTGGCAAAGGTATTACAGCACCGCATTTCTCATATTGAGAGGGGTTGGCAGAGGTATTACAGCACCGCATTTCTCATATTGAGAGGGGTTGGCAGAGGTATTACTGCACCGCATTTCTCATATTGAGAGGGGTTGGCAAAGGTATTACAGCACCGCATTTCTCATATTGAGAGGGGTTGGCAGAGGTATTACAGCACCGCATTTCTCATATTGAGAGGGGTTGGCAGAGGTATTACTGCACCGCATTTCTCATATTGAGAGGGGTTGGCAGAGGTATTACAGCACCGCATTTCTCATATTGAGAGGGGTTGGCAGAGGTATTACAGCACCGCATTTCTCATATTGAGAGGGGTTGGCAAAGGTATTACAGCACCGCATTTCTCATATTGAGAGGGGTTGGCAGAGGTATTACTGCACCGCATTTCTCATATTGAGAGGGGTTGGCAGAGGTATTACAGCACCGCATTTCTCATGTTGAGAGGGGTTGGCAGAGGTATTACAGCACCGCATTTCTCATATTGAGAGGGGTTGGCAGAGGTATTACAGCACCGCATTTCTCATATTGAGAGGGGTTGGCAGAGGTATAACAGCACCGCATTTCTCATATTGAGAGGGGTTGGCAGAGGTATTACAGCACCGCATTTCTCATATTGAGAGGGGTTGGCAGAGGTATTACTGCACCGCATTTCTCATATTGAGAGGGGTTGGCAGAGGTATTACAGCATCGCATTTCTCATATTGAGAGGGGTTGGCAGAGGTATTACAGCACCGCATTTCTCATATTGAGAGGGGTTGGCAGAGGTATTACAGCACCGCATTTCTCATATTGAGAGGGGTTGGCAGAGGTATTACAGCACCGCATTTCTCATATTGAGAGGGGTTGGCAGAGGTATTACAGCACCGCATTTCTCATATTTATGTTGAATTCCGAAGTGACAGGGTGCAAATCTGTCGCCACTATCCGGGCACAATGCGGAACATGAAAGCTCCAGCTTACGGCAGCCCGAAACTCGGACCCTCGACCTGTCGGGTACCAAGGCACGTAACAAAATGAGCTACCACGTCTTAACGTCATGATTGAAATCTAAAATTAGAAAACACGTCACATGGACTCAAGCTCAAAGTTTAATTTAACAGTTTCCAAAAATACGCCTTTCTTACTAATACTTATACCTGTCTACTTATTGTAACAAACGAATCCAATCCGATTCGATTCCAATTCAACTGAACAATATCTTTCATTCCACCATCGGGTACGTTTTCTGAAGAATCTAATTAAAATGGAACTTATTACAAGAGCTTTAACAATACCTTTTTTGAAAGCCGGGTCAGCGGGAAAACGTGAAAATTTTAATGTACTTATAGCGAATGATTTTTTTTTTCTGAGAGAAAATAAGTCTATAATACTTCAGCAAAGGCAGAGAATAATTTCTCAGTCCAACCCTTCGGTAGACGAAAGAAAATTAATTCTTATGGCGGCAACATTTTGGTAATGGCAACCCTTTCGAAACTAAAAACGTAAGACCATAAACACCATACCTTCCGATTCAATACCAACTTTAACCTTAAGGAATTAAGTCTGTATTCCTCCGGTTTGGATTCTAGCAGTTTAAGATCAGTAGCTAAGTTAATTATTCTTAACTTCCAGAGTTGAAGCAATAGAATAGCCACTTTAGCTTAATGGTATAGAGTCTACTTTTCTTCGACACAAATTATCACTTATCCCGTTTTAGAGGAGTTTTAGCTAAGGCAGATGTCGGGAACGCGAGCTGCATAGTAATCAGGGGTCAATCGTCGCTAATTAAGCATTCGAGCATAAATTTGCTATTATATAAGGGAATAGCTTGAGAAATCGTCTACTTTTACCGTCCCCAAACTATACTAAATAATAGAAATCATTCGGAAAGGGCTTTACAATAATGTTTTGCAACTAACTCTTTATTTAGAGCTATTTGATTTCCTTCTAGAATTACATAAGTCTAAATAGGCTTCCAATGTTGTTCCAAAAATCTCTGGTATCAATGAAACAAAGTGGTTTTTAACCATTTTTAATTGTTTTCTGCCAATTACTTACTTAAAGCTTGAGTAAAGAGTTTTATCTTTGAAAAGGTAGAAATTAAGTTAATTCTCTTTCATATCAGAATCATCTGAAAACATATTTTTTCAAAATCTGCAATATTCGCGTGATGACTTTAATGTTGTAAGCTTTCAAATGCCTGTTACAAATCTGCCCAAGATAGTGCGAAAATGCTTGTAATAAAATTTAAATTTTAAGGAAAGTTTGTATATTTAATAAAATCTGTAAAAAACGAAAACTTTAAAAGTGGTTTATTAAAAAACAACAAAATATTAACCCGAAAACCGAAAATTTAATTTATATTCATAGCGATTTGAGCGCCTTTCTGAAAGTAAGATAGGGCGAATTTATAGAAGCTTTGATGAAAGAAAAACAAATTGAAAAAAAAAAACGACGCAGCAAACTGTTTCCGCCGTTTTTAGGGTTCCTTGCCGCAATGTAATTTTACTTAGTTTTAATAGTTTTATTTATCAGATTTTATAAAAGTTTGTTTCTGATTTCTTTGGTTGCGTATTTGAATTTCCGAGACTTCGAGAAACTAGCTTGCTTAAAAATTGTGTTATCTTAAATAGGAATGCAGTTGTTTATTACGTATGTGTGAGTGTATCTTTTTCAATCACCGCCATTATTTTTTTTAATTTTATATAAATATCTATACTAATACTATAATAATGTTAAGTGAATAGGTTTGATCATTTTTATGTTTTACGAAGAATCTTATATTAATTAAGGTAATCTGTGAAATTACTTACCAAGACTTTTTCATTAACATTCACAACGAATTTTCATAACCAACACAATCTAATTATGTCTCTTAAAAAAAAAGATTTCTTTGCGTACAAAAGCTTTGTGAATTTATTCAATTATTAGATAGGTACCAAATAACGTAGATCAAATAAAAAATTACTCAACGGAACCCAATGAACAGTGATGATGCGGCCTTTGCAGCTTTCTCTCTTTCTTTTATAATTTTGAATGAAGCTACATTTTTCATTAATAAAACCTTCACTAAGCAAGGCACCTAGATAAAAAGTACAACGTTTTCTTTGCAAACACTTTCGAATGATTATTGGAATGGGACCGTGTTATATGTTTCACGTTTTTTTCTATTTTATCTACTAACATTAAAAAGGTTTTAACTAAGACAATTGATTTGAATTTCCTCGATTTATTATTATTACCGACGTTTCTAACATGTTTTTTTTTTTCATTTGTGTCAGCAATTGTTTTTCCACGTCAAATTCAATATCTACAGATATCTTTCATGTAGGTTACGTTTGAGAAGTCTATCTGTCTTTACATTACTTAAATAAATGAATGAATGAATGAATGAATAAATATTTGTATAATTTTTCGTTAAAAACAGATGTCAATATTATTTTAATCACAGAAAAACCTGCTTGACAGGCGTACAAATATTTAGGCTAGATGTCAAGGAATAAACAATCCAAGAATGGGAATTAAAAAATAATAAAACAAAGCACGTATTACCAGATAAAATCAAAATAATTATAACATTTTTTAACATAAACAACATCACGACACACACATTGACTCAGCCCTGCAGTAAGTATCGTAAGAACTTGTATCACAGGAACTAAGCAACGATATGGTATATACTACATAGATAAGAATACAACATCCAAGACCGGTAAGCGAAACAATGCGTCTAATGCGTTAAATAATAATAGTAAAAGTAATGAATCAAAACAGAAATGATTAGTTCGCAACCAGTCCTCTTTGTTACATTGCTTTTTAAAATATTCTCCATAAATATAAAAACGTTTATCCAATAAATAGTTAAAAAGTTTTCTTTTGAAAATTACTTTGAGTTTCGAGTAAATAATTTGAGAGAGTACATTACATGACGATGGAACAAGCACTAATTCATACATTAGCAACGATAGAAGGTGACTCATGAAAGAAAGAGAGATAAACTATTTCTCAAACACATCGCAAAAATATAGTTAGCTCAGTTTGTCCAAGACACGTGAAATGCTGAGCTAATTATATTTTTCAACTGACCGAACCGACTCGACAGGTCGAGGGTTCGAGTCTCGGGTTGCCGCACGTTGTAGCTGCCATGTCCCTCATTGCGCCCGGATAGTGGCGACAGATTCATAACCTGTCACCCTAGGACTCAACATAAACATGCGAAATGCGGTGTTTAACCCCTCTACCTTCCTCAATCGAGGGATTGATTACGGCATGAGTTTATGTAAAATTCACATTAAAGAGAAAAGAAATATCCTAGAACGGCAACCACGTGCCGCAACAAGTAGTGTTGGACGGTCCCCCACGAGGTGGACGGTTGATATTTTGAGGGCTGCAAGTAGCCTCTGAATGCAAGCTCCATAGGATCTTTAGAGGACGCTTTTGTCCAGCAGTGGCTGATGATGAACTAGCTAACTCTAATATACTTTGGCCACATGCCTCACTGTTCAAATCATGGATTTATTTATTGAGGACACCAGAAGTTAAGACTAAAGCAATAAAAACTCCTTTGAATAAAGAATCCGGTTAAGTAAGAATCAGACTTACGCATCGAGGGTTCCGTACAAACCTGTATACAAATAAATGTCTTAAAACAATAATAGAACATTTCTGAAATAATCAAATCACGTAGGATTTTTTCTATTTACTCCCTTTCTTGCCATCTATAAGTCATTATTTTAATTCATATTATTTTCAAATTTCAAGTTTTTCGTTCATTTTCCTATAAATAATTTGATTCCCCTGGTCTGATGATGATTATTATTCATCACATGTCTATTTACTGATTTTGCTTAATTTTAACCATGGTACGTTAGTTGTCTGTTATTGTCAATTTGAGATTTTAATTTTTATTTGTGATTTAATTTTTCTGCTTCGATTGTAAATATCAATCAGTGGAATGTTCATTGGTAATTATTATTTGTCAATCTAATTCAAATAAAGGTCATTTCGGGTTCCATTTATTACGGAACCCCAACAAGCCATCTAAAAGGCGCGAGCAAAATTCTCCAAACGTAAAACAAATTAAGTGCCACTTACAAGAATATCCGTCGAATTCGGATGTATTCGAACGTAAATCGCGGTATCTCGAACAAATCCAGGGTGATTTATTAATAAAAAGTGTATATTGGTTGAGTCGCATTCAGATTATTTTTAAGGGAAAAAAAACTTGGCGCCTTTATATGACTCGTGGCTGAGATTAAGTAGCGTTGGAAGATAAATCATTCAATTCTTATTTTTTTAATAACAGTTTACATTTAATCTCTGGATAAACGCATTATACCTAACAAAATTATTGCATAGAATCTAAATAACTTGGTTCTATTAACTTTAAAGAAAAAGTGCTTGGAATTGTCATATAACTCGACCACCGGTTCGGAAAATTTATGTTGGGAAAGATACCGGCAAGAAACCCCAGATTCTGTAATTTAATATATCAACATGTATTTTGATTCTTAAACACAGAGAATGCGATATCGCTCATGTCACAATATATGAATTAAAATAGAACATTTGTAATTTTGTATGCCAATATGGTATAATATGCCACAGTATTTCTATAGCCACTATCTGCCAATATGGTATAATATGCCACAGTATTTCTATAGCCACTATCTGCATCTTGTATGCCAATATGGTATAATATGCCACAGAATTTCTATAGCCACTATCTGCCAATATGGTATAATATGCCACAGTATTTCTATAGCCACTATCTGCATCTTGTATGCCAATATGGTATAATATGCCACAGAATTTCTATAGCCACTATCTGCCAATATGGTATAATATGCCACAGTATTTCTATAGCCACTATCTGCATCTTGTATGCCAATATGGTATAATATGCCACAGAATTTCTATAGCCACTATCTGCCAATATGGTATAATATGCCACAGTATTTCTATAGCCCCTATCTGCCAATATGGTATAATATGCCACAGTATTTCTATAGCCACTATCTGCCAATATGGTATAATATGCCACAGTATTTCTATAGCCACTATCTGCATCTTGTATGCCAATATGGTATAATATGCCACAGAATTTCTATAGCCACTATCTGCCAATATGGTATAATATGCCACAGTATTTCTATAGCCACTATCTGCCAATATGGTATAATACGCCACAGTATTTCTATAGCCACTATCTGCATCTTTTCATTCATGTTCAAGAAATTATTGGGGATGAGCAGTTTTTACAAGTAAATAATATAGTTTGATTTATTTGTTATATTTTTTATAACCATCACTTTTTTTAGTGCTAGATTTACTGAAGCCAGAATGAATGTTGCTATGAGAATAAAATAATAATGACATACAATGTTTTTAGGGTAGCTACCCTTACGATTAATATTTAATAAGGAGGAACAGGGGTCGGTTTCTATCTAAAATTACATATTTTATTTTTATAATATTCGTGTTTTAAATTGAAATTGATAAAATTCAAAGCTAAAGACCAAAGGAAGCATTATTATTAACAGAACAGATACTGTTATCAAGAAAACACCTCCCTATATTTTTTGTGAATTTATTTAAAATAATAATAACATGATATTTATTATAATTCGATACCACATATTTACAAAATTAAATCAAATATTTATCACATAAAAATATATAATTTAATTAAAACATTTAAAAACCTAATAAAAACATGTCTACGCTGCATTTCCACGCTGTATAGCGATGCTTAACCTTTGAACGAAATGCAGACCAGCATTACGGTCACGACTCTCTTTTTTCATTTTAACATTTGGAATAATCTTTTGAAATTCGCACCCCAAGAACCCATAGTCTCGAAACCAAACGGCTCAAATATGTAATTGTTACCCAAAGATACTTGCGTCTTTTGGCTTCTTCGGCAAAAGAAGCGGCTGAACCAGCTTGATGCCATGTTCTAGGGAGATGGGAATGAGCCAAGATGTCAACACAAGTGACGTCCCAAACTAAGGAACAACCCATTGACCAAGGCAACATAGTCATTCCTTCTGGTATTTTTCCATTGTCTCGACTAAGACCAACTGGTTCCAAGAACGACGGAATTGATATTGTGTCAAAGGCACGACGAATGTCGAAAAAATCTACCAGCGTTTCTGCTGCTGCTGCGGCATGGCCTTTCCATGATGTGCAAGCGAATCCATGAGATTGATAAATTCTCTTTAAGGTATACTTGTATATAAATGTTTTGTTCCAATTGAAATTCTACGTTAAATTACTTTTTAAATAAATCCGTTACATAATAATTCAAGATTTAAAATTTCAAACAAAACCAAAAAAAAAACAGTAGAAGTTTGAAGAACCAAACCACAAATACAGCAGCGACGGTTCGGCCGGCAACGCAATAACCGAAACGTCACCATAAATATTTGTATCCAGATTTGTTTTGCCAGCCGTACCGTAGGGCAGGCAATCAGCCCTTGGATATAAAGGGATCTCGAACACTCGTAAAGCGCCCTGCTTTAAGATCGTACGGGATTTGTACTGGGAAAAATCTTTCTTTTATCAAAATAAAGATGTTTGTACCTTATGAGGAGTTGAAAGAAATTAGGGGTTTAATAGGTTCCGGGTATTGGATATCGATTTATTTTTGTGCCCAGCGTCGATGGACACTCTTTCAAGGTTGCTCTGTCCGCAAAATAGTCCAGTTTATGCAGTGGAAGTGACAAGAAAATAAAAAATATTGGCTTGTAATACAAAAGTCACAAAGTAGCCTGTGGTGGAAAAGTAAAATTTCAGTTTTAAATTCTTTATATGTCAAGCTCCAACTTTGAAATGACGAACCCTGTGGCGAAGTGGTGTAAACAGGCACCTGTTACGCTAGAAGTTCTTGGTTCGAATCCCAGCGGGGGCGGAATTTCTACGGGGAAGAATGCGCCAAGAAACCTCAGAAGTTACTTTTTTTAAAATAAATAGGGACAATAAATTAATTTCTATTACAATTAGTAAATAAAATACAGTTTTCTAATATTAAACAAAAATTTTCTATATATTTAACTTATATAAACCAATCTTTATAAAACTTTATATAAATTTAGTCGATCACTTTAAATCTGTATTCTAAAATAAAAAGAAAAAATTACATTAAATAAATGTTTAATTGATTCTCAAATTGAATGTAGTATTCTTATCAATGTTGCTTAGTTTCTGTGAAATAAGTTCTTACGATACTTACTGCAGGGCTGAGCCAATGTTTGTGTCGTGATGTGGTTCATTAATTATAATTTTTATTAATTATAGACAAAGACAAAAATGTTACTGGGGACACACCTACCACTGCAACTCCTGTTAGGCAGGATCAACAGTGGCGTCCTTTGTAACGTATTATGCAGCTGTATAATGAATGACAAGCAGTGCCCGGACACCCGACCGGCTATGTGACAAAACGAGGACCCGTGGTCAAATACCTATACCAAACCTTACCTTCCATAAAATTACTAGTAAGTTTTTCCTTATACTGTAAGTGGCATATGACCACTTAGTTCTTATTCAGTAACAATTGGCTGTTAGATTCCTCCTGCCCCTAAGTTACGCCAGCCGAGGTCGAGCCGGTAGAGGCACCCTTGGGTGACTTATAGTTTGTGTCTCTGCTTTCATAAGGTTTGAAACGCCTTCTGCGTGGAAACCCCAAAGGACTTTCAACAGTCCGGCTCCTCACCGAGTCTGTATTAGGTCAGGCTCGATGGGGAGGCGTACAGGTATGGTAGTCGTACCTATGCTTTCCGTCTTGTTGTGTTGTCTTTATAAAGACGATACAGCCTGATCGAGTGTATAGGGAACGATAGCCACGGTAAAGCTGCTAAGGCCTTGGTGCCACTCGCCTTAAAGAAAGAAGAAACCACTACTTAATTGAATAGTTTACTAAACAAATTCAGATTAGAATATTTTATTGTTTCATACTTTAAGTTTTAAACTTAATTTTTGGGGTATAACACGAACGTTGCGATTCCATAAACTTCGTTGCAGCTAAAATAGAACACAACTATAACACATAAACTCACGCCGTATTTAATCCCTCTAGATGGGTAGGCAGAGTTGTTTAACACCGCATTTCGCATGTTTATGTTGAGTATCAGTGAGACAGGTTGCGAATCTATCACTACTATCCGGCCACAAATGATGAACATGGCAGTTACGACCAAAGACTCGAACCCTCGACCTGTGGGTTAACCAAGGCACCTAACCTAAAGTAGACTTCAAAAAATCAACATACATTTACTAAAGTTGACACATGATTAAAATTATAATAGTGTCAATTTATACCACAAACCGTTATTAAAAAATTATAAAAGAGAAAACTTTGACGGAGTAAATTATTATATTTTTCTGTTCTAAATCCCTAAACCCATCTCTTATTCACTGTCATAAACAAATCTTATTTCAGAAAGAAAAATAAAGAACGAAGAATAACCATATCTTTACCTTCATCGTCCAATTTAAATGCAAAAAACAACCCTCAGCTTAAAATAAATGGCGACAAGATGTAAATAGTAACGTTAAATATCTTACGTGTTTATTAAATAACGTTATAAAAACGAATAACAGCTGTCCTTATCACTCCATTGGGGATATATTTAAGAGTAAGTGGTGAGAAATATAGGCTGAAACCAGCTTTAAGTTTCAAATATGCCGTTTTTTGTACAGCCTATATCTGTTTCGGTTTTACTCAAGGGAAAAAAAGCAAGAGTGAAAGAGACGGTGCATTATAAGCAGCGGTTGCGGTTGTTTAGTGTTTATAAAGCCTCAGGTGATCCCGGATCCCGAGAGGTGTGTTCCCGGGATATAATCCGGGATCGTTGCATCATTTCCGTGAATAAAGCGGACAGCGCGGGAATGACTTGTCATAATCTTAAAGCTACGTTTACAACGCGCCAGTTACTGCCGTTTTTTTTGTAGATACACCTTTTTTTAATAATTATTGTAATTTTTTTACAATCGTTGGTGGAACTTAAGTGTAATCAGCCGACTGTTACTGTTCGAATCCCGGGGGGGGGGCAGAACTCTGATATTTGAATTTAGCTTACCGGTCTTGGATGTCTTATTCTTATGTATGTAGTTTATTCCATATCATTGCTTAGCACCTGCGGCACAAGATTATATCCCAGTAAGTGGTAATTTACTGACTATAACAGAAGAAGTTGTCAAAATCTATTATAAAGTTATTATTTAACTAAATGGATTTTAGACAAAACTTCTTACTTATTCTAGAGTGAGTATAAGAAACTGGTTTACATATAAACTGCACTAATTTCCATAGCTAAATGTACTCTGATCTTTAGCAAGGAGGCTGTGCTGCATTTTACGGCCTTACATCTTTTGGCTTACAGATAAACAAACTATAGTATTAACCCTAGCTAAGCTGTTTGAATTCGAACAAAAGCAGAGCTAAACCCATGCCCTGTTATTTTTTTTTGCAGTAAGTATGCAAAACATCATGAAAATTTTGTGGGTATTTTTTTGTGTGTTTTTTAAGTAATCTATATATTATAAGAATAGCTGTATAAGCTAACGCTCTTTGCCTTCTGACAAGAGAAGAAACGGGAGAGAGTGAGAATGTTATTGGCGGGATGTAGAAAAGATAGGACTAAAAGAACTATTACTTAAGATAATTATGGTATTTAGAAATACCGCTGTTTATATATATGTATATTGTAATAAAACATAATACCACGATTAACTTAATCATGCTACCCATGTCAGCCCTGTGTGTCCACCATGAGTACGTATAGTTACCCTACACGTCAAGTAACATAGATTATTGCAGTGATTTTGTATGAGCAATTTTAATGCCTCATCAATCCGTTAGAGGCGCTTTACAAAGATTCATACAAATTTGTAACTGCAGTCGCAAGCGGCGATCGAAGGTAAAACTCATGGTAGGCACACAGATCCTGGTCGGTAGAACCCGGATAAACCCTTAAGTAGACATATCGTCAACGGCTGTCGGTAACCTCATGTTTAACTGTCCCTTCATTGTCGTTATATCCGGCTTCAACTGTATTTGCAAGTGACAGACTATTTTCTAAGAAGATAGAATTCCCCTAACAAAACAATGCAAGTAAGGTGACAGCCAACTGGTATGACCACGGCTTATGACGACTTCGGTGGCGCAAACAGCTGACTTCTACGCTAATGATTCTGGGTTCGAATACCGGCGCGGGCGGATCAAGACGCATTCTTTCGCTTTCTAGCCTTGGATGTAGTTTTTCTTATCTACTTAGTATATAGCATATCGGTACACTCGACTGTTACCGTGTAGATCTACCTGTAGAGAGTCCAAGTATCTTAAAACGTCAGAATAAGCAGTGCCGGCACTAAGGCCCTGTAATAGTGTCATTTGTCATTTTATAACGTCTCGCAGCGGAAAGGCAGAGAGCTAAATCTGATTCACAGTGTTTTCACGGAAAGCCTAATTTATTCGTTACTTTAAGTGCTTTTGGGCACTGAAAACTGAAATTTTATGTTGAACATATAAAATAAACGTTCAAACACAGGATGCGGCGCGGACACTTCCTTATTTGAAAACAATCATTAAACAAAATGTATGGAGTTAACATAATTTTTGAATTTACGAGTATATAGTCGAATATATAGAATGTATAGTAGTATATACTCGTAGTATATACAGTGTAAGTATTTTTCAATTGCTTTTGAAAACGATATTTTGGTAGTTGTGTCCGTTCGGGCCAAAAATAATAATACTAAAAACAACATCACGACACACACACTGACTCAGCCCTGCGCTAACATAGTCTTGTATCGCAGGCGCTAAGCAACGATATGGTATAAACTACATAGATAAGAATACAACATCCAAGACCGGTAAGCGAAACAATGTGTCTTGCAAATAACACAAAGTTCCACCTCCGGTGGGATTCGAACCCGGAACCTCTAGCATAGCAAGTTAACACCACTGCGCCACCGAGGTCGTCAAACACATACATACTTAGATAGAAAAATACCATATTATTACCAATACCTTTGTAAACATGTATTACAGTATCGTATCCCTTAAGTCGACTAATTACCTAAGAGAAACACAGGCTCACAATGACCTTTATACTCTGAGTGAAAGCTGAACATTGAATGTTTTTAGCTAATTAATAGAGATTTTACCTTTTGTTCTTTAATATTGAGATCTATTGAGAGTATTTTTTTTTAATTTGACCTTAAAAAAATTAAATGAAATCTTCAATAATTGGGATGGAAGTTTCCGCGCCGCAAGCTGTAACAACGACCTTCATGACATTCTGATACCAACCAAGACCAAGACCAAGTAAATAGACCAAGTGATTAATTTACATACAACAAATGATATAAATACATCAAAATCATTGAGATCACTAAACATAATCATTGAGTTATACCTGACAATCCTTGCGATCAATACAAAAAAAATCGCTTAACACATATCAATTAAATATTCTATGATAATGAACGACATACTGAAACAGGTTAAAAGATACGTTTTGTCGAAAAAAAATCTAATGGCAGAAGGTTCTATAAAAATACTTTAAATAAATACAAAAACATTTTATATCATGTCGATTGCATTTGAATGAAATCTTTGTAAAAAAATATTTTTAAAGTCAAGACGACTTCAGTTTTGATAGCTGTAGTTATTAGTTAAACTTTACCCGACAGAACAAAACCTATTACATTACCACGAAAATGAAGAAAGGTGTGTAGCGATAGAAAAAAAGTCACACGTGATGGTTATGGAAAAATAAAATTTAATAAATGTAATTTAAGAATTCGCACCTTGCAACACTGGCACAATTTTTAACTAATCTAACTTCATAGTGTTAGTGCCTACTTTGAATTTAAAATAAAACTATTGATTATTATTCAGTTTTAATTAAATCAAAGTTTTCTGATTGTAGTGAGGACGTCGTAGCTCAGTTTGTTACGTGAGCTTGGTTAGCCGACCGACTAGACCCGACAGGTCGAGGGTTCGAGTCTTGGGTTGCCATAAGTTGTAGCTACCATGCTCCTCATTGTGCCCGGAAAGTTGCGACAGACTCGCAACCTGTCACACTGGGACTTAACATAAACATGCGAAATGCGGTGTGTAACACCTCTGGCTACCCCTCTCAAGTGATCCTTGCGTGAGTTTATATTCTGTGTGTGTAAATTAAATTAAAAAAAATAAAAAAAGTTTTATATGCGAATACCAGCCAGCCTTTTTTCTCAACTAAGGTGGCAAACAAGCATACGGCCTGCCTGGTATGGTAAGCGCTCACCGTAGCCTATGGACGTTTTTAATTAGAAAAACTGGGAGCATCACTCACGAGATTCCGACCCTGTAAGCACCATGTAATAGTACATAAATAATAATTCTACATTTAGTTTATCTACATTCGAAATAAATTATTTAACTAACTTTCTAAATGAAAAAATATTTATGTGACCGCATCACTAAATAATAAAAACAAGAAACTACAAATTACCACAAAATTCAACTAAAAATCTAGTTAAAAGCGCAACAAACGGTTTTACTTTTTTTGCTAACGGTACTCGCCTTGGCTATGATTACATCGGCGCCATTACTTGGCATATTGTAGAAGTCGCTTGTATACCGGTAATGGGCTGCTATGCCCATTCCGATGCGGTTAATCACATTTTGTAGGTTATTTTCACCTTTTCTTTTGCTGACCGTGAAACGTCAGACGCTGATTTTGATTCGGATTGTGTTTTGTAAATAATTTTGTAAATATTACATTAACCCCTTTTATTTTTGTAAAAACACAACATACACCGCCTCTTACGGATAGATTAGGAATTAAGATTGCTCATACTAAATTACTGCGTTACCTGTGTTTCCACCATGAGTACGTATAGTTTTTACACGTCAGGTAGCATAGATTACTACAGTGATTTTGTATATAGCAATTTTAATTCCTCATCAATCCGTTAGAGGCGCTTTACAAAGATTCATACAAATCTGTAAGTGCAGTCGCAAGCGGCGATCGATCATCTGAGACACACTGGAAAGTGATACCGCACCGCACAGTTTTAAATGAAAACGCATTCGAACGGTTTAAAAACGAAAACGCGCTCGACGCGTTTATGTGACTTTAATAAAATTTTAGACACTAACTGCTCCCCCAACAACTACAATAAAGGTTTGTCACATATCTAAGCTTATCAAACCTTTACAGTACAATCAGATTTGTTCACCCGATTACTGTTTATCAGTTTTATGAGGTTTCCTGGATTACCATGGAAGATAAATAATCGGAATTTTTGATTGTGATCGGAGGAAGGTTTGTTTGGGTTTTTACTGCTTTTTGATAGATTTCTTTGTGACAGATTTTATGCCTATCAAATAATAATGATCTTAAAAATTAAGTACGTCCATTTATTTAATGAAATCTACTATGAAGTTGTGAATGCTCCGAACTCTGAATTCGCGACCCCTATATCTCAGGAACCTGTTAACTGATTTGGCTCATATTCAAATTTTAACATTATTTTTGCCTCATTAAGCCACCTACCAAATTTCACGACGATCCGATCAACGATACTCGAGTTATCGTCAGACGAATATTTATACGTACACACAAATATACAAACGCCGGATTGCACCAATAGACACTAAAAACTTCACTCGTTTCGATCGTTCGTTTATTAATTTACCTCCCACACAAAATATATACCTCTATATAATATAAGTATCTTAAATTTTTCATATACAAAGGTTCAAAATTGTAAAGTTTTGACGCAAAAGGGCATTTTATAGTTTAGAAGAAACATGCATCTTGTACTAAACTTGGGTGTCAGTAAACATTTTTTACAAAAGATTTAAGCAAAGAAAACCCACATCAAAACGTCGACCCACTTTTACATGGTTTTAGGGTTCCGTAGCCACTATAAAATTTAACTTTAGTATCACTTGTATCTGGAATAAGATGCATCAATATTACTTTTAATTGATACTAAGAAAATGATTATAAAACACAGATTAAATGATGTGAATAAATAAAAATAAGTTTCTATATAAATTCATGATCCAAGTACAATTTTCATCGATTCTTTTTATAAACTGTGGCAAATAATTTTGCTAAATGACTTTTTCAAATGAAACTTCGCCAAACTTTACACGGGTGTTTCATTGCCACCAGGCAAATACCGAGCGAACTCAATTAAAAAATGTCTCGAGATAAAATGGCGGACGTGGTAGCTCATTTTGTTACTTGCCTCGGATAACCAGACCGACCCGACCCGATTCGAGGGTTCCAATCTCGAATTGCCATCCCTCTTCATTGCGCCCGGATAGTGGCGACAGATTCGCAACCGATTACACTGGGACTTCAAAGAAAATATCCAAAATTGGTTCATTACACACAAAGGAACTCGAACCTGAGACCTCACGTAACTCAGCTGTTGATTTAGACCACTGCACCACGGAGATCATAATAATGACAGTTCAGCTATGGTTGTTTTTGACATGTAATCTTAATCGTTTTACTGAGCAAACTCAAAGTTACGAGCACTGAAACAATGTGCATCTAAATGCCTGTCAAAACTAAAGCAACTTTAGTTAAACTTTCGAATGTGTACGGAACACAACGTCAACAAATAAAAAGTCGCGCTCGGCCGTTTTCTTATTTATTATAATGCGTATTTATATAACGGTATATTTAAAATATAACAGCTTAGGGGGATAAAGCTTGATTTATATTTGTATAGCGACCTTTATTTACAAGAGTTAGGGGATTTATTTAGCTTTTACATAAATAAAACATTCCCTTTTATATACTACTAGCTGACGCCCGTAATCTTTTATAAAGAAGAGTTTATTTTAAGCAGATAAATAAATCCAAGGGATGTTATTAAAATCATTTTGTATGTCTGTATTTCTGACAATTAGTAATCTATTCACGCTATAACTGCTCAACCGATTTGGATACAATTTGGAATATCGATAAATTGTTTCTAGAGAGTTTTTGGTAACCTTACTCACATCATTATCCTAAGCCTGATAATAATATACAAAATATCTATATAAAGTACCGTGTTATAATTCAATATGCATTTGGTTATAGGTTTTTCATTTTAACGAACTTAAGTTAAGTTTAATTTTATTTCTCTGAAGATTCGTAAACATCGTCACAAAGACACACAAAAAATTGACAAAATTCACTAGAAACAGGTGTTTCGTCAAGTTTATATTACTAAGGTGGCCGAGAGGCAAATGCATTGAACGGACCAAATAAAGGCGGCTGTTGGTGGCCCTCTACATGAGTGCATGTATGACGGAGAGCAGGCAGAGGTAGCGAGAGGTAGTACGGCGAGTCCTAACGGTTGCTGACGATGTCATGACAACCACGAACACTCAGCCAAGAGTTTAACGACAAAGAAGAAGAAGGTGGCTAACAAGCATACGGTCCTGATGGTAAGCAGTCACCGTAGCCTATGGACGTTTGCAATAGCATCATCATGGAGTATCATGCATAGCTGAACAACTCGGTGGCGCAGTGGTGTAAACAGCCGACTGCTACGCTAGAGGTTCCGGGTTCGAATCACTCGAGGCTGGAACTTTGTGTTTTTTGCGAGACGTGGTGTTGGATGTAGTATTCTTATCTTTGTAGTAGATACCATATCGTTGCTTAGTTCCTGTGACATAAGTCCTTACGTTACTTACTGCAGGGCTGAGCCAATGTGTGATGTGGTTATTATTAAAAAAAACAAACAACCAACATAAAAATAAAAATAAAATATTTCTAAAATTGAGAACCTTTTAGCGTTCTGTTCAAAAAAGGTATTTAAACATGAAAACATAATCAAACATAACATTCCTGGTACAAGCTTGGGCAAACAGAATTTGCTTGCTCGGCAAACTTGGCACTGTAGTGTCACAAAAACAGTAAGACACCTGTGAATAGTGTGAGTAATGTTATTTGTCGACCTCTGTGGCGCAGTGGTGTAAATAGCCGACTCCTACGTTAGCGGTTCTGGGTTCGAATCCAGGCGGGGGCGGAACTTTGTGTTATTTGCAAGACGCATTGTTTCGCTTACCGGTCTTGGTTGTAGTATTATTATTTATTTAGTGTATACCAAATCGTTGCTTCGTGCTTGCGATACAAGATTCTTCAACCTTACTACGGGGCTGAGTCAATGCGTGTGTCGTGATGTGGTTTATTATTATTATTATTATCAAATCGTTGCTTAGTGCTTGCGACACAAGATTCTTCAACCTTACTGCGGGGGTGAGTCAATGCGTGTGTCGTGATGTGGTTTATTTATTATTATTACATTACACACAAAGACATTTTCGACACAAACATTTTTCTTAGTGATTGTAAACTTTCAAACAACTTTTTTTTTTCTTCGAAGTGTTCAAATCGACTCCATTAAATATTCCTTAGCTTTTGATTTCAACGTCTAAAAATTTAATAACTGCATAAAATACATATATTTTTTAAAATTCATTTCATATTAATAAATTTTTGAAACTCATCATCCAATTCCAAAAAAAAATAATGATATTATAAAGTCCCATGCTATGCTGCCCATTCAAAAAACATCTCACCCACTGTCGCCCAACCACTACATCATTACTGCCAACACCATACAAACCCATAACTGCACTTCTAACACTGACTGCGCAAATAACAGTCATGGTTTGACTCCATCGATTAGGTTGGCAGCCCAGTGTTGTTGACATTGAAGTGCCAAGTCAGGTTTTTGACAGTTATTGATTACTTTCAAATCGCTTAATAAACGCTATACGGCAATGCAGTTGTATTGACAGAATTTTGTATGTTAACAAAATGATATATGAAACTCAATTGATTATATTTCATTTGAATATGATGGTTCAGTGAGGGGTTCCAAGGAAATTAGGGACATGTAAACAGCCGACTGGTGGGGGCGGGACTTTGTGTTACTTGCAAGTCGCATTGTTTCGCTTACCGGTCTTGGATGTTGTATTCTTATTCTTAGATATTCTAATAAAAAAGCTTACTATAAAATTCATAAATATATTGATGACAAAGACATTTGGAAGTAGGCTTATCTATCGTACCCTCGCAGGCATCTCTATTGACCGTTGAAATGCAGGAGTTGCAATCATGCTCCATGAAATGTAGATTCAGAACATAAACTATTTTTCTGCTAGCTTTTATCAGTTGGGTCTTTGTTGCAACTCCAGTAGTTCATGTAGTAACTTTACTATATTTTAATTCAATAGGACTACTTAAGTAGGTACTTGTTTATTGTTATATTTCGTCTGTATAAAATGTTTTATTGACATCTGTAGATATTATATACATATTTTTTTTGTAACATTTTATACTATAACTAAGATTGTAATGAAAGATTGTTTTATGATATTGAAAAGAGCAACTACGGAGGTTTCTTGCCGGATTCTTCCCCGTAGACAGGTATTCCGAACCTGTGGTAGTTTAAAAAGAATTTTGACGATTCAAAAGTACTTATTTTAAGTCCATTTGAATAAAAAAATTCGTTGATTTTGATTTTATTTATTATATACCATATCGTTGCATAGTTCCTTTGACACAAGTTCTTACTGCAGGGCTGAGTCAATGTGTGTGTCGTGATGTGGTTATTATTATTTATTTTAATTAAATTCCAAATCGGTTGACATAGTAAACATGACATGACATAAATAGTAAAGATTTTTAATATTCCTACATTTTTCCTGCAATGTTTTAAAACAAATATTGCATTGTTCTTTCTACATTCATGGGACATGAGCTACATCGATAAATTAAGCCATTACAATGGAAAACAGTTGTCTAAACAATGATAAATGCAAAGAAGACAAGCTGTTTTAGAATTTTCTCACATTTTGACAAAGGCATACATATTTCCCTAAAATTGCATTCAGATAATAAAGCTGCAGTTGACTGTGAAGCTAGTGTTCAGCTTTTACTAGCTTTAAAGTATGGCGCCGATATATTGAGCTAGTGAGAAAAAATATAAAATACAAAAGGAAAATAAAAGGATATATATAACTAAAAGATATGGTTTACTATTTTACCATTTCAACCTTAAAATCATAAGAAAACCCAAAAACATACACCGCTATGATTGTACTTCTTAAAATACTTCTTATTTATTTAAAAATACATACATATGCTTCTCGCATTAATTTACTTTACACATATCAATAGCTTACGTTGTAAACCCTCGATAGAGGTGACAGAGGTGTTAAACACCATACCTGCATTTCACATTTTTATGATGAGTCCTATTGTGATAGGTTGCGAATGGTCTTCAACCCAAAATAAGAAAAATGGCAGATGCAAATTACAGCAAACGGAGAAATCAAATCAAATCCTCGACTTATAAGGTAGGGTCGGTCGATTTACCATGGCACTAATACTATCAAATTAATTTAAAATAAAAAAATATTTACTGTTATTCTTAGTATCAAAACAGTTATAGAATAAATTATATTTCACTATATAGCTAAGATTTCTAGCTACCAAGCAAACTTGACCCCAACCATTGAGAAGGTAATGTAGGCGTATGTTATTGACACAAGTGGAAAAGACGACGCTTAGATATTGAAAAAACGTTTGATTTGTATAACAATTGATGTTTGGCGATGAATTATCGCTTCCCATTCTATATCTCTATACGGAGCATTGACCTTAGATGCATTTCATGGTTCCATACACAAAAGGTGATAGCGGAACCTTATTACTAAGCTTTCGCTGCACTGTCAGTCCGCCTGTCAAACGTTTTACAACAATTTTTGTTGTTATATTTTTATTATATATTTTAATTAAAAATTCAAGCAGCATATTTACAGAAACTTTAGTTTCCCTCATTTTTTAATTGCCGTTGTTTGTTTCATGAAAGAATTTAAAAAATAGGCATTGTTTAATCTTCTGCCTACTGTTATAATAACCCTTATTCTAATGGTTTTAAGGGCCAATAATTATTTCCAAGATATTTACAAATTCTTTCATTATTTAATGCTGTCCTACCAGTTTTCAATCAGATGTTAATAGAATAATTTTTGTTAAATTAAATGTCCAAGTGAATAGATTCATATTTTTTTTAAGTTGTTTTTTTTTTAACGACATAACGCCAAGGCCACCCTAACACGACCCTTTACGGAATGTTTGTATTTTTGGGAAAATTATAAATAGTATTTTTACAACAATTGTATTCAAAATTGTTTTTATTTTAATATTATTTAATTAATGTAGTGTGTGCCGTATTAATTAAATTTAAATTAATAAATAAAGAAAGTTTTGTGAATAAATTAATACTACTTTGGTACGGAACCCTTCATGTGCGGGTACGACTCACACAAGACCGGTTCCTACGGATTCGTATTATACGAATATTCAAATGAGTACAGATAACACAGCTTTGCTTTGTAGACAATTTTTTTAAACTGACCAATGAATATTTCGCCCGAGGTAACTCTGTATTTACTATGTTATATACTTAGCGAATGAGTTTAAAAGAATCTAAAAATATCTATGTAGGTTTCAGTTTTTTTTAATAATTATAAATGCTTTTATATAACATTTGTATCTTATAAAAAACCTGTTATCTGTTATCGACCTCGGTGGCGCAGTGGTGTAAACAGCCAACTACTACGCTAAAGGTTCCGGGTTCCAATCCCGGCGGGGGCGGAACTTTATGTTATCTGCAAGACGTATTCTTTCCCTCACCGGTCTTGGATGCTGTATTCTTAAATATGTAGTTTATACCATACCGTTACTTAATTCCTGCTATACAATATATCTTAGTGCAGGGCTGGGTCAATGTGTTTATCATGATGTGGTTATGATAATTATATTTTCGTGGTAATATATCTACATAAGCTTGGATCACCAAAGGCGTAACACGTTCGTTGCATGTGAACTGATTGACGCACTGAGAAAACCTATTATTTCAGTTATATTATATCATCACCTCTTAAATACAACATCAAAGCCACATACCTCTGTTTTACGATTTGACAAATTATCCCAAAAACACTTTAATCCTTTGAAAAAAGGTTCAATTCAGATTGGCTTAAAGTGTATTTAGACTCAATTCCAAGGAAATTATTGAAATACCAACTTCAAGATGAGTAGTAATTTAGTTCTGTTTACGGCTTCAACGTCAAGCTTTACTATCTTTAGTATAGTTAAATACATCTCGATTATTACAAACTTTTGTAGTAAAAGTAGTAGTTACTTGTAACTTTAAAACACAAAAACAAAACGGAGATAATCTACTCTTCACTAAAAGATAGAATTTAAAAAAAAATGCAATTCTAAACTTTAATTCAGTTTGTAGTCTGTGGAAGTTTGAGATTTTTAGTTTTTTGAAAAAAATAAATTCTTTAATTAAAGTATCAATAATTTTCCCAAAAAGTGATCATCACCAATTCAGGTAGGTTTAACAGGTGGTAGATGTGTGTACTAAGCAACCATATGGTACATACTACATAGATAATAAATTCCAAGACAGGTTAGCGAAACAATGCGTCTATATTATATGGATAGATACATAATAATAACCACATCACGACACACACATTGGCTCAGCCCTGCAGTAAGTATCGTAAGAACTTGTGTCACAGGAACTAAGCAACGATATGATATATACTAAATAGATAAGGATACAACATCCAAGACCGGTAAGCGAAACAATGCGTCTTGCAAATAACACAAATTCCCACCCCTGACGGGATTCGAACCCGGAACCTCTAGCGTAGCAGTCGGCTGTTTCCACTCCGCCACCAAAGTCATAACATTTTAATAATTTATAACTTGATACATCGCCAACCGGCCTAGCGAATTGAAGTCAGTAAAATGAACAAGAAATCCTGGATATCTACCATGAGTCATGCCTTTTATTGTTGCTAGCGTCTGCAGTTACAAAGTATGAATCTTTGCAACATGTCTCTACTGGGTAGATAAGGTCCCCGACACGGTACAACATGGGATTCTACAAGAAGAGCGTTAGAAGGTTTTTGACGACCTCGGTGGCGCAGTGCTGTAAACAGCCGCTACGCTAGAGGTTCCGGGTTCGAATACCGGCGCGGGCGGGACTTTCTCTTATTTGCAAGACGCATTGTTTCGCTTACCGGTCTTGGATGTTGTATTCTTATTTATTTAGTATATACCATATCGTTGCTTAGCTTCTGCGATACAAGGTATTACGATACTTAGTGCAGGGCTGAGTCAATGTGTGTGTCGTGATGTGGTTATTTTTATTTATTTTACAGGGTCGACAATTCGTGTGTGATACCTCTGGTATTGCAAACATCCATAGGCTACGGTGACTGCTTACCATCAGGCGGGCCATTGCAACTTCTCCTGTATAATTATATCTAACTATATACTAATTTTATTTTATATGTTATAATTTACGTTTCGGATGATAATTTTTGTAACTATTATTTGGTATACTTGAATGCTACCGCCTTTCCAGTCGGCAACAGTGCAATTTTTTTTCTCGTTACAACTCACGCCTTTTTTCTCGGAATCATTCCAACTTTGAGGTTATATCTTTACAAAAAAGTTTCCAAATAGCCTCAGGAACTCAAATACCAATGTTTTAACTAGTGCAGCTTCTATCACATTCGTTATAAGTGTAACAAGACAGGTGTCTATTTGACGTTCCGCCAGACTGACCACTCCCTACAGTTCAGAAAGCAGCATTTCCGTCTCGAATATTCGTTGCGAAATCTATGCACCGTCATATTTTATAGTTAATCGCCTGAACAAATCATTGTAGTAATCTATTGTAGAAGAGTAATCCCTCCTCATGGAACGCCGATTGGTAGAAGCCCACATTGAGTCCATAACATTGTCCATAGTATTTGAGGTACATTATGTGGTGTGTGTCAGTTATAACCGCCTTTGTCATCTGATCTAAGAACAGCAATCAATACCATACTAATTAATCATATTATTTTGTTATATCTTTGGATAAATTAATTAATGTTTACTTTAAAAGTAGGTAAGAATTGGGGCATAATCTAGGTATGATGTTAAACGACAATGCAGCCAAAGGCCCGTACTAGTTTTTTTCCTTCTTAAAGAGGTATAGTATATAATAAGTTGTAATATTTGGAAAGAGGTAGTTCCGATCCTAAGCAGTGCGAATAATAAAGAAGATCGCAAAGCACTTTTTCTAATTGAAGATATGTTAACCGACATTTTGTTTTGTTTTTTTTTTGTACTGGACACGCAATAGGAATATCGTTTATAATTTTGGCAAACTGAATAAACGTTTCTCTTTCACACTCGATTTATTTTCAAAAGTATTCGTCAAACGAAATTTTTTAACCGTAAATTTGCACAGAAATAACAACTCTACGCAGTTTTAATGTTTGTCCAAATTCACACGAATATACACCGCTGATCTTATCAAATCTACATCAAAGGCCTTTTGTCTGCAAGACATGACATAACTAAGTGTTCTAGACAAGTCTCAACTATGCCTAGGTGACCTAATTCCAGTCTAATTACGCTATTAGCACAGATTACCTAATCCCGACAAATAATTCGCAATTAATTACACATCTTGCGACGATAGTTATGCGATTACAATCACAAGATTGGTTCTAGAGTTAATGTAGAAATGACTTAAGTTTTTATACCACTAAGGTGACAAATAACACGCTCGATCAAGTCACCTTTCAAACAAAAAAACTATATCAAAATCGCTTCATTCGTTCGAGAGTTACGATGCTAAAGACAGACACGTCAAACTTATAACACCCCTCTTTTTGCGTCTGGGGTTAAAAATGGAGAAGAATACTAGAGAAGCGTAGAATAGTACTTAACTGTGTGAAAAAACTGTGTGTGTGGAAGTTATAAATTAATATGTCCAACAAAATGTAAAATGTATAGAAAAAAACACAAATGATTATAGTATATTCCAAAAATTATATTGCTCTACAAAAATTAGGTTTTACAATACGTCAGGTAAACAACAGTTTATGTACAGGTGTTAATTCATCAGTTCCTGAGAAAAGCACGAACTGACTGACGGACGGACGGACGTTTATACGACTTATTAGTAAGTGATTAGAGATGATCCAGTTTGCTTAACTGTTTGATGTTTTAACCAAAAAAAAATGGGATAAGAGTTTAGTAGAGTAGAAATTACAAAAGTACATAAATACGATGTAAATTATAGTTACAGCATCATATTACAAAATAGCGATAAAAATATGATTTATTTCTAAATTATTTAGTTTTTTTATATATAATAAGTTTAGTTTAGTTATTATCTTGACTTGGTCAAACGTCGATGAAAATTACAAAAAAAAAAACAAATCGTTAAACTTCTACAGACCAAATATTGACATGTACACACACACACATACACACACACTAACACACACACACATCAACACCAACACACGCGCACATAAACATCCACACACACTTACACTTAACTACCATTAATAGTAGAATTAATCCGTTAGCCGTTCACACGTTTGCTCTGTAAAATTGATACTTACAAATTGTAAACTTATTGACCTATGTGTTAGTTATAAATTATAATTTTGGTATTTTGTTTGTGCCGTTGGTTTTTTAATTACAAATAAAATAAATAAACAGATCGGGAAATAATAATAACCACATCACGACACACGCATTGACTCAGCCCAGCACTAAGATATAATGTTCTTTCTCAGGTAAAAGAGCTATAGAAGCAGATATTCATACTATCTGTGTATGAGACCAAAATAACCAACGAATCAATACAAATCAGCATGTTAGATTAGCTCAAACCTATTCCTGGTACTATACATAAAAGACATGCCTGCCGGACTGGCATTTCCATTGTTTATACAACCTTTTAAGGCTTTTTCTAGACTCTATTTTTAATACAACCCAGACCTCTTTAAGGCCACAATTCTTTTTCTAGGGCTCAATTATTCTGCTTACACAAAAAACAATTACAATGAATTTCAATGACACAGAAACAGCCTAAAAGTTATTTCAGTAACAAATATCAAGAAATAAACACATATATATCAGTTTTATCGCCACGTTATTATTTCGTCGCATGGTTTCTGCTAAAGTCAAAATTGACATCCCTAGCGCAAATGTCGTGGGGAGCTGTCAAACTGTAGTACATACACAAGCTTTACTTCGCTTCATTATACTCTATGTTTTGGGCCATGTATACTACTCAAAACAAAATAAGGGCCACGAGGTATTTTGTCTGTACCATGAAAATAATAAAACCACTATATTTTGTCTCCATAACGAAAACTAATGTTGTTTTTACCGTGTAGACTAATAAACTTATTCCAATAATAATGATTAAAAAAATTATTTGCTTTTGAAAGAAAAAATCACATTTTAGGTTAAAAATAAAAACAATGTAAAGTTATTGAAAACAAAAGAAAATACTCCATGCTCATCTTTTAGTAATGAGTATGCCCTCCTCGTTTCGCTACGCACTCCTGAAGCCTGGAGTGCATGCTCTCAATCAAATGCCTGATATTTTCCATTGGAATCTCTTCCCAGGCCCTTTTAACAGCGTTGATGAGTTGCTGTTGGTTGTGGATTTCCTGATCACCGTCTTTAACTCTTCGTTTCAACTGATCCCACATGTGCTCTATTGGATTTAAGTCCGGACTGTTCGTCGGCCACGGCAAGACTTGAATTTGAGACGCTTCCAGTACAAACCGAGTCGCTTAAGCCATGTGTGCACGAGCATTGTCTTGCATCAAGATGAATCCAGGACCCGCTCGCTGGGCAAATGGGATCACATGTGGTCTGACAACTTCCTCAATATACCGCTGAGCAGTAACAGTACCCTCACTTAAAATAGCGAGCCCAGTTTTGCCGTGTAGGCTTATCCCGCCCCAAATCATTACATTTGGACCATCAAAACGATCGACTTCATGGATGCAGGTTTCCGCGTCTTCTCCATACTCTAATACGCCGATCGTCGTTAAAAAATTTAACTTTGCATTCGTCTGTGAAGAGCACCATGCCCCATTGGTTCATGTCCCAGTCCAAATGTTGACAAGTAAATCTTAAACGATTTGCACGATGATTTCTGGTTAATGGAACACGGACAACTCGCCTTTTTGGTGCCTGCTGGTCTTCATGCAATCGATTACGCATAGTTTGGTCACTGACACGAGTACCCGTTGTGAGCCGTAAACGATTTTGTAGCTTGCGGGCCGTCTTTGTGCGATCTCGGCGCGCACTTAATCGAATGTAACGATCCTCTTGAGCTGTTGTAATGCGAACTCTGCCCGAACCAGGTCTTCTTCTAACACTGCCGGTCTCTTGGAAACGATTCCATAGATTTTGAATAGCTCTTCGAGAAAATCCCAATTGCAAACCCACAGATCGCTGCGAATGACCTTCTTCAATCATTGTAACGGCTCTAGTTGCTGTCAGCGAGTCCATATGACGCCTGCGTGCTTGTGGCATATTGCAAAAGATGTTTCTGACTCGAGATATCAATGAACTCTGATAATTTCTAATAAACCAAGAAGCAACGGAAAAATTGTTGCCAGCATTAGATGAATACTACAATATTAAAAAATTTGGTATCAAAGAGTTTTTGTACTCAATATTTTACTACTTTCAATATGTAAATGTTTAATAATTTACACCAAAATGAAAAAATACCTCGTGGCCCTTATTTTGTTTTGAGTAGTATATAATAAACAAATAATCCTTCAAGGGTATTGTTGTCCAGTCAACAAGCCTCTGTGATTTTCCAGTGTCTGCTGGTCTGCCCATGAGGTTGTATACAAAATTTATTGTCCATAGGACTGTCGTGGTAATTGGTCGTGAAACAGCTTAGCTATTCATTTGAACAAAATCAAACACTGCATCGTTTATACGCCACTTCGAAAATTCAGTTCTTAAATAATTATCATGATGATAAATAAAGTTATTTTCCGACGTTTTCTACACTCACTTTCTTGTTTGTTTGTCGTTCCAGTTGGATTTTTGCAACTCAATTTTGAGGCACTTCCCGATAAGCCAGCAGGCTGAAATTTTCAGGGTAGCTTCAAACCCGATGACAATGCAATTTACAACTATAAAACGGCTGGACCGATTTTGATAAAACTGTATGGAGTGACATTTGAGGCAGAAAAAAATTAATAAATAATAAAATAAATAACAATACGTGGGGGCATTTTCATAGTTTAGTATAAAGATTCCTATTTAAATATAAACTAATTTAACATCTTAACTTAATAAGTATTTTAAAACTGATGTAGTCGGGTTTTTAAAATCGATTTTTAAATAAAAATCTATTGTTTTATCTTGGGACTGCCGAAACGTAGGTTTTGCGAAGTAAGACTTTACTCTTTTTCATTGATTTTTGTGAATTCGTTCTGACCAAGTCTTGTTAACCTTGTTGAAATGTTTAGTATTATTTCTGGTCACTACGAGGTGCACCCGCCGCTCTGCCCCATCACTGCAACTCCTGGTAATCAGGATCAGCAGTGGCGTCCTTTGTAACGTATAATGCAGCTGCTCAATGAAGCACAAGCTGCGTGCTTGAACATACTACCGGCTGTCTTCAGACCAGCAATTTAATTAAAAAGAAGAAGTAGGTATCCACTAAAATCTTCAGGGTCGACAACGCTTGTTTTTCCCCTGGTATTGCAAACGTCCTTACCATCCTACGGCGACTGCTTACCATCAGGCGTGTTGTATGCTGGTTTGACACTTTTTACGTTTAGTACTGTATTAGTTTAGATTTAAGTGCTATACAATATTTTTCTCGACTTAAAAATCTTGCTGTCAAGGACCGAAGCCGCAAAATCAGGCGAAAATAAAAATGTTACATGACGGAATACAGAAGGTCATTCAACCAAATAGTTACGGAGTCATAAACCCAGACGAGATTACCTCTCTATTTGCCCGGCTTATCTTAACCACGGAGCAACGGCATAGACTATGCAGTCAGACATGCCACTTTGTTTAAGGCGCGATTTAATCGTAGCGGTTTGACGGATTCTAAGAGTATTTAATATATTTTTAACCAACTTCAAGAAAGGAGAAGTCTTTCAATTCGACCGTATTTATTTTTACTTTTCACGTTACGTAACGCAATGCACACGCACCGCTACCGCACCGCAACCGGATTTGATTAGTTTCAGCCGCAAACAATTTTACACTGGTCACTGATAATTGGAACTATTTATTGAAGGCCTTTGTCCAGCGAGGTTAAAAAGGTAGATATGCCGTACTGTATCTGAATCTGAATATGATACACATGTCAGTTCACTTGATTAGAGGCCATTTACTACTAGTGAATTGAAGTGTCAGATATCCATTACATGAAAATGAGCAGCCATCTTGCAAAAATTAAATGGAATATATCTGTAGTGCTATACAAGTGTGGAGAACGTGAAATACGATTATTTGGCTGCTCTTTTCGTCATCTCCCAAGTAACCTATTAGAGCCTACAGTAACCGTACTAGCATGTTACTGTAGGCAGATTCATTATTCCATCTGTCATTACTCATATCTTCATCATTTCATTCCTCATCATCACTTGATAATAAATATAACTTGACACTGGCTAAATAACTACAGTTATTGCCATGATGGAAAATATTCATAAAATATTCTAACGTCATAATAATTAAGTCACTTGCTTTCTATATCCTAAATATTAAACATATCGAGATGAATTTGTTGTTTCTTTAATTAAATACTAAAACATATATTAATGATTGGTCTTCGCGACTACCAATCATTAATATATGACTTTAAACTTTGACAAAAGTCGATATAACAAGATTAAGATTCTTCTCTTTGAGTTTATTCTTAAGCAAAGTTGAATGCAGTAAAAGTTTTGTCTTTCAAATGTTTTTTATTTTATTCTAGTTTCAATAGTAATTTTTTAAGAAATGAAGAATTTAAAATCCGGGATCCCAACTTACCGGGATTTTTCGAGATTCATCCCAATCGTAGATGAAGCGGGATCCCGGGTTTCCCACCCGGGTGAGAAGTAAAATTAAAACGGTTGATTGACAAAACAACGGATATTTTATTCGTCAGCTCGAAAACGTTGTGATGGTCGACTTTTTCACACAACATTCGATTTTTAAACCATATTTAGCAAAACTTAACGCAACGAATCATGTATCCAATTACAATTCAACAACTTTACCATTCTCTCCAAGTATTCTGATTGTTCTTGTTGCAGAAAAACAATAAACACAACGAGAATGCTTAACTTCATCATATTTTTTATAAAAATGTAATCGTCATGCGGGATCCAGCAATCCCGTGGGATTCAAATTGTTCAGCCCACAAATACCGGGATTTAGATTTTCTTACGGGATTGCATTCCCTACTGAAAATTAAAGTTGCCTAGAACTATGATAATTACTGTATCTCTTGAACTGTTCTTTACTTAGATAAAGTTTTGCTTTTCAAACTTGCTCCGGAATAAATTTATTTAGTACCAACACAGTAAAACTATAAAAATCAGCCAAGTGCGAGTCGGACTTGCACACTAAGGGTTCCAAACCATTTATTTATTCAGGTGAATTAATACAAAAACGAACGGACAAGTTTAAGACACTCTCGCCCTTAAAAAGTTTTACCATTGCATCGTACAATATTTAATATGTACTTTTACATTAATTCGTAAAAGAAACAAGAAAAAGTTTAAAAGTAGAAAAACGTTTATCGTATGAGAGCCCCATTCTATTTATAATTTATTTATATTTTAGATACGGTGACAGAAATAGACATTCTCTGAAAATTTCAAAAATCTGGCTATTGAGATACAACCCGCTGAAAGACAGGCGGATGGCTTTGTAGTGAGGTCCAGTTAGCACTATTCGTGTACGGGACCCTAAAAAGGCACTTTTGTATGTTTTAACTTCAGACTTATATACTCGAAAAATAAAGGGAAGGAGAGAAGAAAATGGCGCTATCTAACAAATAAAAATATAGAGAAGAAATCCACTCCAATATAGAGAAGAAAGACTATAAATGACTCTAATCAGGTTTTGTTTAGATTAAGTTATGACATGTATAGAAAATATAGTGAGACTTCGTTATTTCTCGGATTTAGCGGAGATTCCCGAACGCTACTGTCCGATATATCAATAATCGTATTTATATAATGACATGTTATGACAACTTCATACGAAACTTTATGGAAAACGAATTTAACCGACAAAACGAGAAGGATAATATTTCTCACAACTGTACACAAAAGTTCATGAATTCTATTAACAAATTACATTAATCAAACAATTAGGTAATATAATTATTCTAGTCTGCAATTTGCATTATCTTTGACACTAAGCCAACAGTGGGTCTTGTAAACGCAACAAAGCTAGGAGTCTGTGATAAAATCATCATGTTTGCTGTACTGAGCTGATGATGGAAGGTTCACGGCCTTTTTTAATTACTCAGTTCTAGATTAGACATTCATGACGACAATTATTTAAGGAAATTGATATACTCACCTTACCGTCCCAATATATTTTTGACAATATTATGTATGTAAGGAAACATCTAAATGAGTTTGATGGACTAGGTCACGGTTTGAATACCAGAAATAATGATAAATTACGTATCTCTACAGTTAGATTAGCAAAAACTAGTAAGTCATTTATTGGAAATTGTGTTCGTTTTATAATAAAATTCCAAGAAATGGAACAGAAATGTCAGATATAAAGTTTAAGCAATATGTTAAACAAATTTTAATTAAGAAGGCTTACTATAAAATTCAAAATTATGTAGAGGATAAAGATATATGGAAGTAATTGCACAGGTTTATCTAATTGACAGTTTAGCTAGATTTATTATGTTGAAAAATTGTAATTTGTAGTTGAAAATATTGTAATTGAATATTGAAAAAAGCAACTACGGAGGTTTCTTGCCGGATTCTTCCCCCGATTCCGAATGGCATTCCGAACCGGTGGTTGTAAAAAAAAATGAAGATTTGAAAGTGCTTATTTTAATTCTAATCGAATTAAAAACATTTTGACTTTGATGTAAACCTGTTATAACGACATATCGGTTGTTACGACTCAATACCAGTATGCTTAACATGAGTTTTTATTGTTTTTTTAAACGTCAGTGATTATGTATGAGCAATCTTAATTCCTCAACAATGCGTTAGAGGTGCTTTTTACAAAGATTCATACACATTCGTAACTGCAGTCGCAAGCGGCAATCGCAAGCGGTAGACACACAGATCCTCGTCGGCAGAACCCGGATAAACCCTTAAGTAGACATATCGTCAACGGCTGTCGGTAACCTCATGTTTTAACTGTCCCTTCATTGTCGTTATATCCGGTTTCAACAGTATGTGACCAATACTATTTTCTAAGAAGATTTCCTCTAACAAAACAATGCAAATAAGGTGACAGCCAACTAGTGTGGTATGACCAAGGCTATATGAGGAAACGAAAATTCGGATTCCGGCGGGGGCGGATCAAGACGCATTCATTCAATTTCTGGTCCTTAATGTAGTATTTCTTTCTATGTAGCATGCCTGCGACACAAGATTATATCTTAGTGTGTGTTATTTTGTGTGTCGTGATATGGTTATATTTAATAGTTCATAACATAATGATTTTACATGAAGATTCTCTTTTGTTATACTTTCATCATATTTTTATATTTTTCTATAGTCGTTTATTAATAAAATAAATAAATAAATAACCACATCACGACACACACATTGACTCAGCCCTGCAGTAAGTATCGTAAGAACTTGTGTCACAGGAACTAAGCAACGATATGGTATACACTAAATAAATAAGAATAAGAATACAACATCCAAAACCGGTAAGCGAAACAATGCGTCTTGCAAATAACACAAAGTCCCGCCCCCGCCGGGATTCGAACCCGGAACCTGTAGCGTAGCAGTCGGCTGTTTACACCACTGCTCCACCGAGGTCGTCGAAATTTTTAATGATTTTTCTTCTGCATGTAACGAAAAATATTAGCTTATAAAATGTTTTGTAATAATTATACGGTTATACCGCTGTCTACACACTTACCTTTAAAATTTTATCAGTAACTGATTTTAGTGGTCTATATCAAATAGAAGACATACCTGAAAAAAATCATATTTTAAACTTAATATACTTAGTTTAGTTACTTCTAAATACTTATTTTTTTAATTTACTGCCATGGATGCGATGTCATTTAAGCTATTACCATACTTTATTTCATGTGTTTGTTAGTTGTTTGCTGCTAGTGTCTACTTTCTTTGTCACTTTACTTTTTTTAAATTACTTAGAGGCTGTAACTAACTTTTTTATTCATGACGGTTCAAAAATTAATTGCTTGTTATGTTCAGCCTAATTGAATAAAACCTTTTTGACTCTGCAACTAAACATGGGTCAATTATTTTCCATTACGTTATACATAACCTTTGATAAGTTTCCCTAAGGATTATCGAAAATCTAGGAAATAAAGCTCAGCATAGCCCGTCGCAAATAAATCTATTTCAGCCCATAATGGCTCGGATTACTTCCAAGGGAATATACGTTCTAAAACATCGAATTCCGAAATAATTTCAGACATTTTAGCGTTTGTCTATTTTGGAATGTTGACATATATTTGTATTTTGACGACCTCGTTGGCGCAGTGGTATAAAGCCGACTGCTTCGCTAGAGGTTCGGGGTTTGAATCCCGGGGTGGGCGAACTTTGTGTTATTTGCAAGACGCATCTATGTAGTTTATACCATATATTAGTGCCTGCGATACAAAATTATCTTAGTGCAGGGCTGAGTCAATGAGTGTGTCGTGATTTGTTTATTATTATTACATGGCAAAGTAATCAAGTTTTCGTTTGTTGGAGTTTATAGTCATAATTACTGATCTAATAGTGAATATATTTATCAATCAATTAAAGAAAGCTTCAAAATTGTATGTTACAAAAACTATTAGTAAAAAAAACAAATTTAAAACAAACTAAGAAGAAGATAATAAAGTTAATGTTAAAATACGAAATCATTTTAAAGTGCGAGATCTTCTGTGTTGGTACCACCCCCGTTTCTATCTCTCTATTTACAATGCGAAAGAAGTTCACTGTGTTTCGTTTTAAATCATTGGTGAGTCAGTGTAATTACCGGCACGACAGGACGATAACAAATGTACGAGTACCTACATAGGCAACGCACTGGCGGTGGTCTATATGTTCTAGACAATCGGTGAAGGTTTTCATCAGGTGTACCGTAACTGCTTGTTTGCCCGTGATGTTGAATAAAAATAGAGGAGTATTCCTTTCTACTATGTTTGCAACACTTTTTTCGATTGATTTGTAAGCAAATAAAATATGTATATTTTGTAATATCTTTGCTAAAATTATTTTGCATTGATATTTCTAGAATAATTCTATCATAATATTATATAAACAAATTTATTTCAAATGTAGAAAAGGCTCATGACCTTAGCGCTGGTCTGCATTTCGCTCAAAGGTTGAGCATCGCTATACAGCGTGGAATTGCAGCCAGTGCTATGGGCACTCTCTTGAAATATAATTTTTATTAGGTTTCTTTATGTTACTATTATATATGGAATGTTTCTCATAAATAATGTTAGCCTAGTCCAAATAAGGGATTCATATTTAAAACATTTATCCCCTTTATTCATATTTTATTTAATTTTCAACATAAATGACACCTCCTCCAAACCAGCCAGTCAAGCCAGCGGAAGTCACGATGTTTTTAAAAATGTGAATCCTTTAAAGTTTACATTTAAATAGAATCATTGATTTAGTTAGTCAAAAACATGAATATATTTTGAGATTTTAATAAATGTACGTGAAACTCATAAAACAAATATCTCCATAGAAATATCTGCTGACTACCTTGCTACTACTATCTTCATATTTTAATCATGTAACACAAAAACTTTCTTGAATCACAGCCAAATTTTAAAGTAATGTCAAATGTGACCCCGCATCCAACCATTTGGTCACAACGACTGTTTCCCTCCACCCATAAAAACACTAGAAATTTCTTTAGTCGATTAACTTTTCAGATTTGTAGGGAAACTTTTACCCTAAAAAAGGGGAGATTTTTCCCTGTAATTTGTCATAAAAGCTTGTAAGTAACGTAGATTGCTATGACGAATGTGCTCGGGTGAAGTGTGGCCAAAAAATGTGGGGTAATTTTCGCCATTACTTCCAATGTTAAAGATTTATTCTTTACTGTTAGGTATAACTTTAAGGGCAAAGAGAGTTAACTAATAAAAATAAACACATCACGACAAGCATTGACAAGAAACGATATGGTACAAACTACATAGATAGGAATACTACATCTAAGACAGATGAGCGAGATGCCCGCACCGAGATCCAAACCCGGAATCGCCGGAATCGATTATCATAGTTAATAAAATATATTAATTTCCGTAGTTCCCGTTTTTTTGTACTTAAAACTAAAACTTTGGTAGTTGTTAATAGGTATCACCTTCAATCAAATAGTTCACTTCATTCATTTGGCACTCAGTAGATTTATAAGACATTGCTATTAGAATCCCTGCGGGGGCTGGACTTTGTGTTATTTTCAAGACGCATTATTTCGCTTATCGGTCTTGGATGTAGTATTCTTATCGATGAAGTTTATACCATATCGTTGCTTAGTCCCTGTGACACAAATTTTTACGATACCTACTGCAGGGCTGAGTCAATGTGTGTTTCGTGATTTTATTATTATTATAATTAGCTAGGAACACCACTCTCTATTTTTACAAAACCCAAAGGCTGCTGGCACATCCAACGGAATATGCGTCGCGTGTTATCAGTCGCATAATACCACAACGGGCATGTAGATTGTTTGATAACCACGATGGGACAGTTATGTATTAAGCCGACGCTAGAGGTTCCTAGTTCGAATCCCGGCGGGAACGGAACTTTGTGTTATTTGCAAGACGCATTGTTTCGCTTACCAGTCTTGAATGAAGTATTCAGGTATATGTATTTTAAACCATATCGTAGCTGAGTTCTTGTGACACAAGTTCTTATGATACTTACTGCAGGGCTGAGTCAATGTGTGTCGTGATGTGGTTTAGTATTATTATTGTAAGCCATTCAATCTTATACACTCAACCGATGATGCGTTACCGTTAACATGCTGTCAATGATACGCCCGACGCATTTTCCGTCAGATGTGCTAGCACCCTATAACTGTAACTCCTTGTAAACATGATCTGGGCAATACACGACAGTATTGGAACAAACGGGGACAGTCCTAAATAAACAAACGTTCAGTAACTGATACAAAAAACTGTGATTGGTATCAAAGTCCATTGCATGAGATTACATACGATGAATCATTGACCATTAAAAAACAAAGTCATACCACAGCTGAACTTGGTTTAAAAATTATAGAAACATCTTTCTCAGTCATTTAAAATTTTTTTTTATTGTTGTTCAAGCCGCAAACAGCAGTTTTTTAACCGACTTCAAATAAAAGGAGGTTCTCAGTTTGACCTGTACGCTTGTATGTATGATGTCCGCGGTAATCTCGCGCTTGGTAGAACTAATTAAGATGCGGTTTTTACTTGTTTAAATTCAGCGAAATTATATTTCTGATTTCTAAAGTCTGCTTAGGGCAAAGAATTTTTAGTAAAGGAAAAAATAACTATATCAAAATTATTCCAAAAAAAAAACTGTATGCACAAAGTAATTATATATTTTTATTTATTAAATAAAATTATTAAAAAACGACACAATAACAATAACTGAATCACGACACACATATTGACTCAGCCCTGTAATAATACATAATCTCGTAACGCAGGCACTTAGCAACGTTAATATATTGTACAAACTATATGGACAATAATACAACAACCAAGACCGGTAAACAATGCGTCTTGCAAATAACACCAAGTCCCTCCTCCGGATTCGAACCCGGAACCTCTAGCGTAGCAGTCGGCTGTTTACATCAGCACTGATGTAAACAGTCGACTCGGTATTGCTCGGTAGTGCACACTACCGAGGTAAACCGAATATAGGAATGTATATGTTTGTTTGTATATCTGTATTTAAGCTTGTAAACGTCAAGAAAAACGTGAGTAACGAACTAGCTAGCGAGTGAAAGAAAGTTTGTAGTGGGGTACAAGTTACAAGCTTCAATACATTTATAACCCAAACGTTTCGTCCGGTAAGTCATTTTAATAAAAATGTAATTCAAAAGATGGTTAGACTATCAGTCTAGGTACACTTAATACCATCTTGTATTTAGGATATATAAAGAAATTATCATTTCTACTTTTATAAGAATTTTTTAATTTGCTATCCCAAATACCAACCTAATTAGAGGCATAAGTGTTTGAGGTATATATATGCGAATCATTGAAAGATTATAATCATGCATAGAGTTACTTCAGGTGGTAGATCTACGTGCGAGATCGACTGATTTCTGCCGCGAAGCAGTTCGCTGTGTTTCGGTTTTCAACTTTTTCAAATACTTATTTTTTATTGGATGACGTACAATATCGTACTATTGCACTATTTAAAACACTATTTAAAAAAGATGTTCTGCCGACATTAAAAGGACAAATTAACTAAGGCTTAATTAAGCATTTCAAATCTTTTTCTGAAATCGTTGCCAAACATTTGTCATATCATAAAATAATACAAGATGGCCGCTCATTGATATGGATATCTGACACCTTAGAACATAAGCAGTGAGTGGCCATTTTACGATTTGACATGTGTCATATTTAGATGCAATATGGCATATCAACCATTTTAATCCGTGCTTCAGTGATAACACTATCAAACAAAAGAAAAATATATAATAAAATATCAAAACCTAAATATTTTTGTACCAACACGCAAATTTTTATAAATGTGACTTTTGGGACAGAACTTTTTAGGGATACACTCATTAGTATAAAGTTTATACCTTGTCCCACATCCCATTTATGGTTACATATTCGTATTAAAAGTAATGTAAACATGAATAATAAAACAAAAGAATTTAACATCTGGATAAAATCAAAAGCAAACAAATTGGTTACAATATATGTACACAAAACTCTAATTGATTTTTTCAAAATGTCCTAAATAAATTGAATCAAAGCTGAAATTTGGCATCTATAACTATGCCAGCATTTGATACCAATCCTGCCTGATGTTAAGCGGCAATGAAGTCTAAGGTGGAACATGCCTACCCAGGAGAAGCCTATTCACTCTTGCCTTAAAGAGCTCCAGGTTATCTAGTTCAAAGAAGGCACATAATCACTACCAATCTCTCTAAGTCGGAAATCGGTTTCTTATTCCTCCTATTTCATCTGATTACATTAGTTGCTTTTACTTGGTTAAATTTGCTTACATAGGTTCATTCTATTGCATTTCCCGTACATAGCATTATTCATTGCATCCTTTAAAGCGAAAGACTTAAAATCATACAAATCTACATTGTTACATATGTATTCAATAATTAGAAAATTAGAATTATCATGTTTTACAAATTGTAAATTGTAATAGAAAATTATTGTTTATGAATATTGAAAAAAGTAACTACGGAGGTTTCTTGCCGGATTCTTCCCCGTAGAAATTACATTCCGCAAGTCAATTTCCAAATTTTTCTTACTTTGACTCTGTTTGAGGTTTTTTTTAAATTTTAATATATCTCAGTCTCTATCATGTATAATTGAAGTTTGTAAGAAGATTGATCAATACATGCTATACATGAAACAAAGTATGGTGTACATTTTGCAAATTGCAACATCAAAACCATCAATCATCAGTCAGACGAAACGGGAAACAGAAAAACAGCGTTGCAAATAAAATGTAAACATAAAAATATATTCGAAGCATAAAATATGAGTCCCTCGGGATAAATACTTGAACCGGGAGACTGCGACGAGCTCGCTAACTGTTTGCAAAAAAAAGCTATGCGACATGAAAAAAAATGCGACCCAAAAAAATAATTAAATAAAGTGCAAGTAGGACTCAAGTCATCAAGTGTCAACTATGAACAAAACAGAAAATTTGCTTTTTTTCTATCCAATTTTATTATTTTTTTAAGTAGAAGAAAAGAAGAGATATAAATACATTCTCTGGAAAAATTTCAACACTCTATCTATTACGGTTCACGAGATACAAGCCCATTGAAAAACAGACAGACTAACAACGGAGGCTTAGTTACATAACTCATGAAACCCTAAATAGTAAGCACATTATTCTATTACTTTTTTCAGTATTCGGGGACAATTTACACAATGCCATAGTACATACGTAATCTAGGCTTACAAACTTCGTATTTAACAATAATAAAGATAAACACTAAGAAAACAGATCCCAGAACAAATGTTCTCGTTTGTCCGGGCAAATATTTGCCCAGTCCGGGTTTCGACCCCAGAACAGCTAGCCTTGAAGGCCTGTAGTAATGTGTGAGTAAATCCGTATCTATGATGAAAAGGAACCACAATGTTTTCGTTCTTTTATTTAACAAAACCTACTCAAATTGGCGAAATTTACTTCACACCAGAACGACATATTAATCAAAAACGCTTCAGCATTTTGGCTACAGAAGGTCACAAAAAAACTTTAAAATAAAACCTTCTTACAAATTTTTGGTGCAGTGGTGTAAACAGCAGACTACTACACTAAAGGTTCCGGGTTCGAATTTCGGCGAAGGCGGAACTTTGTGTTATTTGCAAGACTTATTGTTTAGCTTCTCAGTCTTAGATGCTGCGGTCTTATCTATGTGTTTTATCCCATATCGTTGCTTAGTGCCTACATTATATCTTAATGCAGGGCTGAGTCAATGTGTGGTTATTATTATTATTAATCTAGGAAAAACTTTTTTTGTATACGGTACTCGCTTCGTCGTTGCTGACTGTACCATCGCTATGACTATAGCAGCGTTATGTATTCCCACCCTAGGGGAAACAGGAAAATGGATTTTGAGCATCCACGTAGAAGCAATGCTATTTGAGGAGAACTCACAGAATTCTTAGTTCCTCATTATATTATTGTCACTATAAAAATGTAAATGTTTCTTTAACGTTTCTTTTTCATAAAAATGTTAGTTAAATTTAAGCTCTTGTAAGACTATCTAGTCTTCTTCATAGGGTATATTTTATTAAAGTTCAAGGCTATGGATTTCTCCCAGAGTTCCAGGAACCGAGAATTCCCGGAAAAAAATCCGTTGCTGTTAACGGGAAAAAATACTTTTTCCCGGGAATTCCCGCGGATAATTATTATGCATTTTTTTTAGTATAATAACGACGGATATATTTTGGCGCCAACTCAAATATTTTGAGGGACTATCAAAATTGTATGTTAGCATAGTGTATCATTACCTATTCAATGTCTTTAAAAAATAAAAGGTAAATAATAAATCTTAAACCAATCGACTATTCAACACGTTCATCCCCCGAAAGGGTTGTTTTTGAGAAAGCCTTAAAAATGTGTTTATTTATTTTATATGTCAACCTCTGTGGCACACTGGTGTAAACAGCCGACTGCTGCGCTAGAGGTTCTAAGTTCGGGGGGCGGGAGCGGCCCTTTGTGTTATTTGCAAGACGTATTGTTCCGCTTACCGGTCTTGGTTGTAGTATTCATATCTATGAATTTTATACAATATCGTTGCTAAGTGCCCGCGACACAAGATTCTTCAATCTTACTGCAAGGCAGAGTCAATGTGTGTGTTTAGATGTGGTTAATTTATTATTATTATTTGGTAACAAGAATAAACCTGCCAATTTACGAAATGATTTTATGATGTTACGAAAAAAAATATAATTAATTCCTTAAATAGAATGAGTACTAGAAAAGAGTGGCAATTTTCAAAAAAATCGGTTCACAGATTGAAATTAAGTAGATGAATCATCCCCCATTTTCTCATTCTAAGGTAGATATATTTTTTCAAATTTAAATTAGACCAACTTTAAGGTACTCTTTATATTAAAAAAATTAATGAAATCAAACCAATGAGTAAAAAATGATGCCAGGTCATATAAATAAAACAAAAAAACATGTGTCAACTTGATAGCCTCCACCATTTTGGTTTTTTCGTCGGTTAATAAAATAAAAACCGAAGTAAGCGCCATTTTGAATTTCAATATATAAAGATCGCTACGCAAAATAAACTTTTCCTAGCTTAAGCTATTTATTTTATCAAAAAACACAGACATTTTTTCGAGAAAAACGTTTTCACCGTGCTCACCGCCACTTTCTCGACGAAACAAAATATTTTAAGATATATTTCTTTCTTGGAATAATATAAGGAAAATGTTGTATCATCAGCTAAATACGCGAAGCTTCCATTTAGATAATTAATTCCTTTTATAAGCGAAATTGTTTCGTCTGTATGCATTAATTTCTTGATTATGCCTCGTGTGATTTTAGTACGAAACTACCATATATTAAATCTATACATTTTAAGTTCAATATGGATTCTTATGTTGTACACACGCCCATGCATCAACCATCGTAAGTTGTACAGCATAAGGATTGATATTACACTTTTGTGAAGAGTATGTGTGCTTTCTATGAGACGTTAGGACTCTTTCAAGAACGTTTGTTGTCAATCTTTGGTGCCGAAGCCGTCCTTACCACGATCAATTTATTGCAATAAACGCACGAAAACAGCGTATTACGTTTGCATAAAAAAAGCGAACAATCGCAGGACAACTAACGTTAGACACACGACCGATAACAAACATGTAAATTGACCATAAAACAGTTTAAAATTCAAACAAGGTAGGTTGTTATGTGGCCTTGTGTAAGAGTAATTAAATATTAAAATACCGCGAAATTGCATGAGTTTCCGATTCTACTCAAAACAAAAGAGAACTAAACGAAATTTAATTACATTAAATAAGTCTGCAGCGGAAAGTAACTTTCATTCGGCATTTGGATTTAACAATAGCATTATATAATAATTCAACGAAACATGAGTTATTTTGCTATTACAATGCTGTATAGAGTTCTTGATAAACTTCGCCTTTATCCCGTATAAAGGCCAGAGCACACCAGATCCGGTTACGGTGCGTGTGCATAAAAACTGTTAAGAATAAAACTTTGACAGTCGTGACGTCACATCAGCTACAACGCCGTACCGAACTAATTACGTGTAACGCTGGGGCCACACTAACGAGTAATGTCAATGCCCATCTTCGCGGTAAATATGAAGGCGTTCAATGGGTTTTTAATCTTCCTTTGATTTAAGCAAGGAGTGAAGCTGAGCACTGTATTTTAAGTGCGATCACGGTGCACATTGACAAACGTAGTGTGGCCGCTTTAACGCAATAATTCTTGCGAAATCTCTTTTGATGTACCGCCACTCGACCGATCGCCTAACGTCAAACGCCAATGTTATACCGTTGTAAAATAATCGCGACACAATGGCTACACCAACGTAAATCGTCCGTCATTGCGATAATCAACGGCGTTTCCCAGTAGTTTGGCCCCAGCATAACGTTTAACAAATAATCATACTTCCAAACTTCCGTAGGCCATTCGCTCACGATCGATAGTTAGTGACTCAACGCAAATCTAATTGAAAATCGGCATGATTTTACCAATTCTACTAAAACACGGTCGTGAAACGGACGCACCGCATCGTACCGCTACCGGATTTGGTGTGTTCGGACCTTTATAACTCTCCCCGCCTTTATCCAAGTTTAAATCAAGCCGCAAAGCAAGAATTCGAATTCCAGAGGTCGAGAACAATGTCTATACAAATAAACAGGTTTCTTCTTAATTTTCTTTTCAACACAGAAAAGTAATTAAGACTTAATTATGACTAGTGTTTCCCGCGGGTCTGTATTTCTGTTTATCTTCTAAGAATTCTCTCGTTTGAATGTTAAAGTGATTTTTTTCTTTCAAATTGCACTTTGATTGGATTGGCGATGGAATTGCACGATTTATTTTATACAAAGTACCTTTAAATTGTATGAAATTAGCTAGAAAACTTAAATATTCCAAATTGAAATAAAAAACTATTGTATTTTTTTTAAAAGCAACTACGGAGGTTTCTTGCCGGCTTCTTCCCCGTAGATAGCATTTCGAACCGGTGGTAGATAAAAAATAACGATTTGAAAGTACTTATTTTAAGTCTATTTAAATAAAAAACATTTTGAATTTGAATTTGAATTCCACCGGCCCCTTTCATCATCAGGGGACAAGATGTAGGCAGGATATAGTTTCATCCTTTCGTTGTGGATATTTCAACCACATGGACTAAAATCTTCGAGAACTTTTTTAGTATGCGTAATGCAAAGAAATTCTTTGCCAGTAGATGTGTTCTCTGATAAATATGACCTGGGGCTCATTAAGGCAAGAGTGTTTAAGCTTCTCCTGGATAGGCATGATCCACCTTAGACTCTATCGCCGCTTAACATCAGGCGGGATTGGGGTCAAATGCCTAGTTAAAAATAATAATAATACCATCTCATCGATTTTGTCTATTGTAGACACTGTATAATTTGACGAGCATGTGTGATATTTTTAGCTATATTTAATTTAACTATTGATAGGTAAATAATAAATAAAATTGTAAGCGATTTTGATGTTTTATCTGTTGGCTTGTAAGATGAAACAACTAAATTAAATTAAATATCAACAAAAAATACTCTACTATGTAAAACTACATAATTATTTTAATTATTTAAGTTAAATATGATATAATTATGTGTAATAATAACCACATCACAACACACACATTGACTCAGCCCTGCACTAAGATATAATCTTGTATCGTAGGTTCTACGCATAAACTACAAACATACAATACTACATCCAAGACCGGTAAGCGAAACAATGCGTCTAGCAAATAACACAAAGTCCCGCCACCGCTGGGATTAAAACCCGGAACCTCTAGCGTAGCAGGTGGCTGTTTACGCCACTGCGCCACCGAGGTAAACAAAAATTAAACAAAGGTATATAAATAAACAAATACCTTTATAATAATCAGCAATCAAAACGCTTGCCTTAAATACAATTGTTTACAATGCTATTCAATAAAACGAATGCGTTATGCAACAATAAATACACGCAATAAGTAATTAACATTCTATTAAACATTCCATGCAGGAATTATTAATCCATGTATCTATTCAGTAGGTACTGCCCGCGACCACGTTCAGTGCGCCTACCCTAAGTTTTACCTTCGATTGCCGCTTGCGACTGCAGCTACAAGTTTGTATGAATCTTTGTATAGCGCCTCTAACGGATTGATGAAGAATTAAGAATGCTCATACAAAATCACTTTAGTAATCTATGTTAACTGACACGTAGAAAAACTATACGAACTCATGGTAGACACACAGAATTTGATCAGAGAGAAATAGGTGCCAGGTGCCATATATAGTTCTTAATAATAAAGGAGAGGGAGAGGAGTTAAAAATTGTATCTGTGTATGAAAAGTTGATACATAATAACAGAATCTGGGGTTTCTTGCCGGTGTCTTCCCCAACTTAAATTTTCCGAAGAGGTGAGTGGTCGAGTCTTGTTTAACAAAAAATTAAATTCATTTAACGTTTGGTCCTTTTTTTGTATAAATATAATTCAATTTATTTAGCAACCTCGGGTTAAGTTGGGGTGGTTTTTATTAAATTAAAAATATACAAAACGTAAACACTATGTTAGTTAAAAAATCAGAAACAAACAAAAATTTTAAATCAAAAGGCGCAAATATGTATATTTGGGTAACAATTACATATTTGAGCCGTTTGGTTTCGAGACTATGGGTTCTTAGGGTGCGAATTTCAAAAGATTATTCAAAATTTTAAATTTTAAATTAAAAAAAGAGAGTCGTGACCGTAACGCTGGTCTGCATTTCGCTCAGAGGTTGAGCATCGCTATACAGCGTGGAAATGCAGCCAGTGCTATGGGCACACTCCATTGTACACATGATTTTTATTAGGTTTTTTAATTTTTTGTAATAAACCAACTAAAAGTAAAATTTAATTTGTTTTAACACATTCCAATTCAATTTTTATTTTAGATCATTTATTTTACATTTATTCACTAAGCATTACATTTCAGAAAGATTATGTTTTCATCTCTTTAACCACACTTCTGTCGTTTTCACAACTGAGGAGTGTCTAAAGATTAAAACAAGATCCGAACAGTTGGCGGTGCATGCATGCTGCTCATATAATTACTAATTGTTCTATGTCAGTAGCATGTATGTTACGGGCTAGTATGGTACATATTTGTTATGTCACTACAAGACGTAAATTACAAATAATTGCATTTCAATTTATATATTGTGACATGTGCTTCATCGCAGTCTCTCACTCTAGACTGTAAGATGTATTAGTGGCTATAAGTATAAGTATAATTATCATGTTCATATTAACAAATTACAGAATCTGGGGTTTCTTGCCGGTATTTCACCGACACAAATTTTCCGAACCGGTGGTCGAATCATTTTTAAGAAAAAATTAAATTCATTTGACTTGCTTTCTTTTAAGTTTATGGAATAAAATTATTTTGATTCTGATTGTGGTGAATCATACTTGGCACTTTTTAAATTAACGGAATAAAGTTAATTTGGTTTCGGTTTAGACGAGGTTGGTGATGAAAGATGATCGGAATACATCTGTGACTGGCGCTCAGTTGGCATTGCGATTAGATATGACAGATTAGGGGTGAAGCCTGTGAATGATGTCTTCTATATAAGCTGAAATCCAAGGTAAAGGATACCAGCGATTAATATCCAAAGACATGACAGAAAATTTACAGGTAGTGCTAGATCGTTTGGGTTGGTACCACCGTCCTTTCTATTTACAACGTAAAGCAGTTCGCTGTTTCGGTTCGATGGATTGAAGAGCCACTGTTTTATTGGTACGAAAGGTATAACATATTTACCTCTACGTGGGCAAAGCATTAGCAGACATCAAGGGCATTTTCGTGTCAATATGCGGTTGTATCACTTTTTATCAGTTGAGTCGCTTGCTTGTTTGTCTGTGATGTATAAAAATTATAGTTATATGCATGAGCTCGTAGGTTAGTACCACCTTCCTTTCTTTGAATAATTCCTACGTGAAACAGTTCGTTAGTTCGAAGGATTAAAGAGCCAGAAATATCTGCCGTGAAACAGTTCGGGTGTTTCGGTTAAAGCCAGTGTAATTGCCGGCACTAGAGGTTTTAGATATTTTGCGTCTGAATAAGCAACGCACATCACGACACACACATTGACTCAGCCCTGCACTAAGATATAATCTTGTATCGCAGGCACTAAACAACGATATGGTATAAACTACATAGATAAGAATACAGTATCCAAGACCGGTACGCGAAACAATGCGTCTTCCAAATAACACAAAATTCCGATCCACCGGGATTCAAACCCGAAACCTCTAGCGCAGCAGTCCGCTCTTTGCACGACTGCGCCATCGAGACCAACAACATTGTAGGCATCATGTACGCTGCAATAATCCCATATTCAACAAAACTTTAGTAACTTTTATATTATAGAAAAGGGTAGGTTACTTAATTTAAGGGTTTTTTTAAGAGACTCAAAACGATTTTTAAAAAGGCCATTTTGTGTTAAAATTTTAACTTTAATACTATGTGCTGTCGTATGTATATTAATTTTATAACTCGAACCACATTCTGACAAGGGATGAATTATCCCTCGAGAGAAGTCGAGTGAAAATTGCCTCCCCCTACACTCTGTAATAAATGTTTATATTGCTTCCAACTTGAAATAAACATTTATATGAGAATTACAGAAACAGATGTCGCCTCTTTCTATTGACGTCCACGGTGGCGCAGTGGTGTAATAAGCCGACTGCTACGCTAGAGGTTCTCGGTTCGAATCCCGATCGATCAGAACTTTGTTTTATTTGGAAGACGCTTTGTCTCGCTTACCAGTCTTGGATATAGTATTCTTATCTATGAAGTTTATACTATATGGATGCTTGGATTTTTTGCGTCGTTTAACAGATTTTATTTTTTGGTCAATTGTTTATTGTCATAATCAATATTTTTTAATATAAGCGTCTAACGACAAACCTGATGTTTGCTTACGAATAAGAAAAGTTAGCATGCTTGTAACTGAGGCGATGAAATAGATTTATCATTTCAATGATTATTATCTGTTTTATTTTAAAACAAATAAACAATAATAATAACCACATCACGACACACACATTGACTCAGCCCTGCGCTAACATATAATCACGACGCAGGTGCTAAGCAACGATATGATATAAACTACATAAATAAGAATACTACATCCAAAATAATAAGTTTAGTAAATATTTTATATTTATAAAAATTAACTCTTATCAAAAGAACTAAACAAAAAACTTGTTATATAAATCTATTAACACGGAATGATATAGAAAATATTTAATACAAATAGAAAATAAAATAAAACGGCATCGTTCTTATAAACTCGCTCGGTAATAAAAAGTAATCCTCGTATAATAATAAAATAATATGACTACTGACAAGTACGAGCTCTATTTTCTCGGTGGGTTCCGTTATAATAAAATTAATGTATAGAAATAGTCATAGTAATATTTAATTGTTGAGACGGGTACAGTACATAGATGTTTAGAATAAATTATATTCTCCGAGAGCTGCTCTATTAAGACCTTACAAATATAATGGTGATAATTCAAACAATGTCAATTTTTGATTATCGTAGGTACAAAATATATGTAGAATTTTAAGTTAAGTTAAAATAAAATAAAAATCAATAGAATTTGTCTCATTAATTACATATTAGTACGGTAAACCAAGATATAAAGTAAATTTAATGTTACGCCTGCAAAACTTATAGTTGCCAACCGATAACTCTATACTTAACTGTAATGTCTTTTTGCAAATTATAATTTTTTTTAATAAGGTTTTTCCGTTGACTTTGTCAAAGGAAATTTTTACTTTCGTACATTCTGTAAAGAAAGGCTGTGTCTGTAATCAAAATAAATAGAAAATAAAGGCGATTTTTTTTATTACACGAATTCAAAAATTCTATATTTATAATGAATTTTCGGGTATTATTTTCAAAGATACTGACATACATACTTTACAATTTTATCAAATTCAACATAAAATATCTAAATTTTTAAAGTAATTTAAAAAACTTTGCAAAGATTTTTCTTAATTATTAATTGTTTACCTTAATGTTTATTTTTTCTTCAAACTTAGCTGTAGAGATCATGAGTTGTATACTCATTTGCCTAAGAAACCCCAAAACGAAGTGTATCATAACTTTCCGAACATACTTAAAGAATTATTGAAACAAATACAGCGAGTTTAAAGCTTTAATACTTACACTTTGCATATTTAAAACAAGATATTTTAACGCCATACAATCTAATGAAACCCCGCAACGTTAGAGTTCGCAGTCACAGAGCAAGCTATAGATATGAAGTTTAAAGCGAACGATTTTGAGCGAGTTATGTTTCATTAAAATCAAGCTTCAAATTATTTATTTTTATTTTATTTATTAAGTAAGTACATAACACAAACATATAAAAAACACATATTATAAACAGAAACTGATGTACATGCCTGTAACAGTCGAACACAATATTTACAAACGTTACACACTCATTATGCTAAAATAAAAACAGATGACAAAGAAAAATTACATTGGTTTAAATTAAAACATGGCACAAAAAAAAGAATCAAAGGAATAATTGATAAGACAGTTAATTGCTTATGCGATTAAATGCTGTTACTAGATTTTTTTCAAAATAAAATTTTGTAAATCTTTTTTTTTGTCAATTTCCGATTTTGCAACAACCACCATTACTTTTACTAGTTACTGTCAAGGAACTTGCATATTTTACAATTTAAAGTTTTTTTCTATAATTAATTAATTAATTCTTACATAGCTATCAGACATTTAGTAACTACAAATAGATTTTTATCTAATATAAATGCTTAAAAATAATTAACTTTAAACCAAAAAAAATCCTACCACTGGATCGTGTTTCATTTTTTAAGCGAGAACTGTTAAAGACAGACCAGTTTCGTACATAATATTACCCAGCATAAGCCTAACCTCACCCTAACAGTTCCTCAAACGAATGCTCCGTAAGCGTTTCAATTCATTATACATTCTTTTAATCAGTATTTATGCGATAATTAAACAGGCTTTCAACGTAAACACTTGAGGTGTGAAGCAACGGAATGTGGTTAGCACGTTAAAGGTTTATTAAGTTGTAGGGTTGCCACACGAGACAAAAGGTTGGACATTTAAAAAAACGCCAAGCCTGAAGGGTTGCTAAAAAAAATAAAACATGGACTTTACCAATAAATACTGAAGCAAAAATGATATGGAAAAGCAAAACCGGTCAAGTGAGAGTCGGACTCAAATATTCCGTATTGATTCCGTACAAGATTGATAAATTTACAGCTTTTAAATAGTTTCGTAAAAGAAACACGAACAAGCAATTTTTTTTACGTTTTAGTATTTTTTGTTATGGCGGTGACTAAAATAGACATTCTTTGAAAATTTTAAGACAAACTATTATGGTTATGCGATACAGCCCGCTGACTGACAGCCGAGGATTAGTAATAGAGTCCCGTTTTTTACCCTTGGGGTACGGAACCCTAAAAACATGGTCAAGAGTGAGTCAAATTCTCACTCATAGAGTTTTGTACAATTCTACAAGATTTAACATAACTTAAATTTAACAGCACAATAAGGCCATAAGCTAGTTTCTTGTAAAAAATATTTTCTGTTGCAAAAGCGGCAACAGACTGTGAAAATTCATCTCTGTGTCTATTACTGTTCATGAGATTCACCCCGCTGTCAGATGGACGGACGGACAGCGGTTTTTGGGTGCGGAACCCTAAAAAGCACGTATAGGTATATGCTTTATATTTGTGGATTTTTTTTACAGTTATTCTATAATTACTGATAAAATTATAATGTTAGTAAAATTATATTATTCTAATTATAATCAACTTTATGATGGTAGTAATTAATTAATGGAACCAAATTTATTAATTGGATAAACACTTGCAGTATATCATAGACCCAAAACGCATGCACTTTTTTGCAGTGTTACTAGCTTACAAAAATATAGAGCACTAACTGTGTGCAAAATCCTCGCCATGACAAATATAACGTGTTGTACCAGCCACGTTCCTTTGTGCCCGGATAGCGGCGACAGATTCGCAACCTGTCACACTGGGACTCAACATAACATGCGAAATGCTGTGTTTAACACATGTGCCTACCTCGCTGGAGGGTTTAACTACGCCGTGAGTTTATGTTTATGTTGGTTTTTATATGAGTTTGCTGAACATGCGAAATGCTGAGCAACACCTCAGCCAAATAGAGAGATTACGGCGTGAGATTATGTTCTAAAAAATCTTTCTGAGAATTAATGGCATAATGCTATAGCTATACCTACGTTATATATAGGCTATATATTAAAAGAAGAAAGGGACCAGAAAGGTTGAGGCTTAAGTGCTGATTAAAATATTAAGTTTCACTCCACGTCGTACTTAGAATGGATTAACTTGGGATCGGTTGCTAGGAAAATCTTAAGCTGCTCACTTATAGACGCAGGGACGTACGTATTTTTGTAGGTAATCTCACTTCCAACTCACTATAAGAAACACAAAAGAAGTGTATCAATTAATTAAATAGAATTGTCGAATTTCATTTATTAATCAAGCAGTTTTAATTATTCAGCAAGTGTGACGACCTCGGTGGCGCAGTGGTGTAAACAGCCGACTGCTACGCTAGAGGTTCCGGGTTCGAATCCCGGCGGGGGCGGGATTTTGTGTTATTTGCAAGACGCATTGTCTCGCTTTCCGGTCTTGGATGTTGTATTCTTATTTATTTAGTATATACCATATCGTTGCTTAGCACCTGCGATACAAGTTCTTACTATTCTTAGTGCAGGGCTGAGTCAATGTGTGTACCGTGATGTGGTTATTTATTCATTTGTATTTAAAAAACAAGTTGACTAACGATTTTTTTACCTACCTACGATGATTTGGATTTTTAAATCTTAATAACTTTTGTTTTTTGTTTTTGTAACAATAGGGAATATCGTAAAGTATATGGAAAAAGTATCTTTATAGTGAAAACAAAATTAGAATTGAACAATAAACCTGGGAGATTTAACAATTAAAAGTAAATATATCTATCTCGCTCGTCAGAACAACCTTTTCTACGGAATTTGTATGGCGCCTGTGTACTTTGACGTCATAGTACATATCGGATCTCTCTGTCAAACCAACGACTTTGAAGCTTCATAACTTAGTTAATAATTTAAATATTTGAGAAAATCTAACGGATTTGTGGAAATATGTGATATCGAATTATAATTAATAAATAAAAAAGTCATTGACTTTGTTCCTTTTGCTATATATAAGACTATAGATATACGACGATTGCTATATAAGACGGTTTAGGACTATAGATAGGCAGGGCCAGATTTAGGGGAGGGCAAATGGGGCGAAAGCCCGGGGCCTCCACAAACGGGGAGCCCCTACAATAGAGATTTTGGAAAAAAATATTTCAAATTCCAACTAGTAAACAACAACAATTATTGTTTACTAGTTGGAATCATTTTATGGAATTTTGAAATCTTTTTCTTTTATATTATTTCTTATCATTAATCTATACTTGTTCACTCCAAAAAAAATCCATTTAATTTGGACACAAGGGGCCTCCGCTCCTTTGTTGCCCCGGGGCCTCCGGACCTCTAAATCTGGCCCTGTATATAGGTAGATAAAGATATTATGTTTCTGTCTGACGTAGTGAACTTAAAACCAAAAATAAGTGTTCCGCGTAGCATTAAGTTTGAACCACGTGTCTGAACACTTGGTAACATGCCACCAGTTGTCGGGAACTGCAGAATTGCAACGAGCATTAACAGTTTCCTATTTGTAATTGTTACTGTAACCGCATTAGTGGTTTAGATGACAGCCGGTTTCATGTTTATTCGGCAGCTTTACCGTTATAAAAGCTATTTCGAATTGTTTATTTGTGGCTAAACACCTGTCGCATAAAATAATTGCATTAATTTTGTGCGAAAGGATCTGTAATATTGAAGCTTTAAACTTATTTTAACCGATTTAAAAAAAGGAGGGTCTCAGTTTGATGAAATAAGATTTTATGATTTGACAGCCTCTGTGACGCAGTAGTGTATCAGCTGAATCAAAGCGGAACATTGTTATTAGCAAGACGCATTGTTTCGCTTACCGGTCGTGGATGTTGTATTCTTATCTATATAGTATATACCATATCGTTGCTTAGTGCCTGTTATACAAGATTATTTTAGTGCAGGGCTGAGTCAATGTGTGTGTCGCGATGTGGTTATCATTATTATCAGATTTTATGATGGAAAGCGTGATGGACGGTCCCTCACGATGTGGACAGATGATCTTGTAAGAGTTACAGGGAACTGATTTTAAGATATTTGGGTATTGGTTATGAGGTATTTTTTAAGACATTGGATTTGTTTCAGCAGATGATGATTTTGCTTCTTAAAAAACTCACATAACAACTAAAGAGGGTTTTAATTATTTTTGATTGTATTGTGATATTGAAAAGAGCAACTACGGAGGTTTCTCACCGGATTCTTCCCCGTAGACAGGCATTCCGAACCGGTGGTAGTTTAAAAAAAAAGTGACGATTTAAAAGTACTTATTTTATGTTTATTAGAATAAAAAATTATTTGATTTTGATTTTAATAGTTTTGTTATAATTATCAAATGGTTTGATTAAGTTTTAAATACGTCATAGAAAAGGCTTCATTTGCTTTATAAGCAATCAAAACTATGTGAATCTTATTAAATTGCTTAAACTTTTAGTTAGTAATTAAGTCTTGAAGTCAATATATTTGCAGAGTCAGTGTCCCACTGAGCTTGTCTTATTTATGCCAAACTACATCGTTTTTGGCTCAGCGGGTGGCGGCACGCCTTTGAACCTTTGACCTCTACCGCTTTTAAATGCAACGATTGTGAGAAAATTTACTCAACTATTAACTCATGCGAAATTAAATACCGCGGCTAAAATTCAAATATCATTATAGAATTAAATTTTAATTCCCCTTTTATAATAAAACTAAAGAATAAATGTTCAAAATTAAAACACTATTCAAATTTAAAAATACGTTGAAAAATATGAAATTCATTTTGAAGTTCATCAAAATAGATATACAATATCAATCCTTATGCTGTACAACTTAAGAATGGTACAAAGTCCAAACAGGTTAGGTTGATGCATGGCTTTGTGTAGATACATGTTTAAAGAAAATGTTAAAAAGCATTTCATTCTATTAAATTGTCACACAGTAAAAACTTTTCTGTTAGAATGCTGGCCACAAAAAAGTTTATTGAATTCGAATTTCGAATTGTTGAGGTCATTTTCCATCCTCGCTCATGGTATGGTTGGGAGTTGGGGCTTAACAGAGGTACATTTTTGTGAGAAAGGTGTAAAAACGAATGCAGTTGTGTATTAAAATACAGTCCTGACGAACCTTATGGAACCTGTTTCTCATACCATGTTCAATAACAGGCACTGGGTATTCCAACAAGATTCGGCGCCAGCTCATAGAGCGAAGAGCACACAAGACTGGCTGGCGGCGCGTGAAATCGACTTCATCCGGCACGAAGACTGGCCGTCCTTCAGTCCAGATTTGAATCCGTTAGATTACAAGATATGGCAACACTTGGAGGAAAAGGCGTGCCGCCGGCAGCGGGGCAATGCTCAAGCTACCGATGGTTAGGGCTGCAGAGAGAGGATGCAAGGAATGCGCGCCGTCTCCAGGAGTACTGCCTTCTGTATCTCACCCTTGATCCAGCTATCTAACGAGAGTCTCTTCAGGTGTTGGTCGAGACTCTTCGCTATGAGACCGTTCGCTGAAACAACTGTCGTCGAATCAACATCCCACATGGCGGTCACCTCATGGGCCAAGTCAAGATACTTGCTGAGCTTGTTCTTCTCGGCCTTCACGAGGTTATTATTATAAGAAGATCACCGACATAGTAAACACTTTTACATAAAATAACGACACAAAGAACGCACATCAATTCGATTACTTTGATCTAATAAATAATTCACTAAGACACAGAAAACTTAATTAAGTAGACGTTTACCAATATCCAATAACACGTCGAACCCAATCAAGTAGAAATTCTCAACAAAATTAATATATCACTATAAATCTAATATCTAAGGTTAATTAAGCAATTAAAGATATTGAATGTCGATCATTTCTAACATTAATTAGTGAATCGTTATTATTAGGTTTTTTATTTTACTCTGTGATAGAATCTCAGATCCAAAACACGAAATATAGAGTGTAATGAAGTAAAGCTTGTGTATGTACTACAGTTTGACAGCTCCCCACGACGTTTGCGCTAGGGATGTCAATTTTGACTTTAGCAGAAACCATGCGACGAAATAATAACGTGGCGATAAAACTGATATTTAAATGTTTATTGTTTGATATTCAATGTTTATTTGTTACTGAAATAACTTTTGAACATATGTCGAGGAAATCGCAGTCATTAATATTTTAATGTATTTATTTTTTATTTTAAGTCAAATTCAATCAATAAACAATTACAAAACTTTAATTACAACGTACAAAACAGGCGCGTATCACGTGTCTGCTATTTTAAGTACTTTTTTTAAGTTAACGAAATAAAGATGTTTTTTTTTTGGTGAGTGTCAATCGCACATGTTTCCTTCCCAATCCTTCCAGAATTTCATGTCCGTGAATGATACGTGGATGATGTCTACGTGTGCGTAAGCAACAACAATAGGGCCATTTTGGTGTTTTTTACTGAAACCAAATCATAACTGAATATGTGTCAATATGTGTAATAATACCCACATTAATAGTTTTCACGACCTCGGTGGCACAGTGATGAAACCAGCGATTACTACTAGAGGTTCCGGGATCTAATCCCAGCGGGTGTGGAACTTTGGGTTATTTGTTAGACCCTTCGTTTCGCCTACCGGTCTTGAATGAAGCATTCTTATCTATGTAGTTTATATAAAATCGTTGCTTAGTGCCTACAATATTACATTTATGTCAATGTGTGTGTCATGATATGGTTATTATTATATTAATCTTTTAACACTGCACAACGTTTTTCTCGTTGATTTTATCAAACTCACGTACCAGTGATTGAGGTGGCAATTTAAATAATCCATACTTAAATGGTTTTAGATTAAAATGAAGACCTCCTTAACTTCCACGAATAAAGCTATCAGCCTCTAATAATGCGATGTTAAAAAGTGTCTGCCAAAAAAATGCTCCAACGAGAGAGATTGGCGATCGTAAAATAGGCAATTTGTCGCGAGGGACGTAAAACATGATTTTGTTTTACTCAGCAAACTGTCGGGTAAAGGCTGGAGCACACTTAATTCGGTTACGGTACGGTAATAATAATAATAAACACATCACGACACACACATTGACTCAGTCCTGCAGTAAGTATCGTAAGAACTTGTATCACAGGAACTAAGCAACGATATAGTATAAACTACATAGATAAGAATACAACATCCAAGACCGGTAAGCGAGACAATGCGTCTTGCAAATAACACAAAGATCCGCCACCGCCAGGATTCGAACCCCGAAACCTTTAGCGTAGCAGTCGGCTGTTTACAACACTGCGCCGCACCGAGCACTGTTACCGAGGGCGGTAAACGGGCCGCGTTCGGTGAAACTTAAAATACAATCCGTTTGTTATAATGCCGCCTATATTCACCATCGCTTTATATGACGTTATCACAAGATTTATTTTGGGTTTCATGTGACTTTTTTCAAATGACATATCGCTTATTATGACCTATTTTAAGACATCCGTCACTATAATCAGACATGAATGAAGTTGTTAAAAGATTAACCTTTCCCAAGGGGTTTGGTTTGGGAATTATAAATTGATATTTATATGAATTGTAGACTTCAGACTAAATATTCAATTGTAAAAAAGGTATATATTTTTTTTAAGATTATGCTTTGCATATCGTCCGCATAGTATGTCATGTTTCCCTTCGATATCATTATAAAAGGATTCTACTGTTTTTATAGAGTTTCATACAATACAACTCCTCAACTCACACATATGCACCGCAACCTGGTGTGCTCCAACTTGATAGAATCGTTCAAAATTACGACTAACTAGATGCCAGGGATATTGTGGCACACCCGGCACTCTGTCCCACCACTGTTCACCGGGATCAACAGTGGCGTCCTTTGATCGAATAATGCAGCTGTGCAATGACGCACAGTCTGTGCCCGACCCTACCAGCTATCTTGGGGCTTGTTAGGAATTTAATCAGAAGAAAATATGAGGAAGTAAGAAACTGCATCTATACTCTTCTTGACAAAAACAAGCGTAAGGCTCTCTTCATAATTATGATTCTACTGGTTCAGCGTGATTGCTGAGTAAACTAGTATTTTTTTTATTTGTTTATATAGCACACTGTTTAATATGCAATCATTAGAAAACTACAATTACAATATATTACGAATTGTGAGTTGTAGTAGAAAACATTGTATTTGAATATTGAAAAAAGCAACAACGAAGGTTTCTTTCCGGATTCTTACCGTAGAAATAGTATTCCGAACCGGTGGTAGCAAAAAAAAAACGATTTGAAAGTGCTTATTTTAAGTCTATTCGAATAAAAAACATTTTGACTTTGACTTTGAAAGGCTCATTCCGCAATTACTCAGAAAATACCAAGTAAAGGTTCGTTCAGCACGACGAGAAAAGCATTCGTGTTAGGCTTTGTCCACAATGAAGAGGAAAGTGCAAAACTAAAAAAAAGTCACTAAAAAGTTTTAAACCAAAAAACAATAATAAACTACGACATTTTTTACGATCGACCTAACATAATTAATATAATCAAAAGAAAAATAAGTGATCAGAAAAATCGTAGAAACGTGTGAAAGAATTATTTGCCGGAACTTGTTTTTTTCTTGTAAGACATAAAACACGCCAAAGTGTCCCGCCGCGCGAAAACCTATCGATTTTTAATCGATTCTTTTTCGATCATACTAAATTTAAAATCGACTGAGTTATGTGCGATTCGCCCCAATTCGACAGAGTTGGGTAACGGACAGTTAAAATGCAAATTTTCAGTTTAATGTTCTCAGCAAAGTTAGTTTAACTAAAAGTTGTTTTTAATCAACAAATTTTTCGCTGAAACCGGATAAAAGATGTAGAAAACTGGCCAAGGGCGTTCCGGACTTTTCTAGAACATGGTTCCGTGAATAAAAATTCAGGGGCCACTATTATAATGAGATGCAGATGCTGTGGAATTAGCCCAGATGGCCTTTGTGGCGCAGTGGTGTTAACAGCCGACTGCTACGCTACAGGGACCGAGTTTGAATCCTGACGGGGCGGAATATTGTGTTATTTGCAAGACGCATTGTTTCGCTTACCGGTCTTGGATGGTATTTATATTTGTAATTAATATCATACCGTTGCTTTGTAGCTGCGATTCAAGATTACAGGTACAGGGCTGAGACAATGTGTGTGTTGTGTGTGATGTGGTTATTATTATTTAATTTCCCCAGCAGCAGCGAGAGTTTTACTAGAGTATAAAATAAACCACATCACGACACACACATTGACTCAGCCCTGCACTAAGATATAATCTTGTGTCGCAGGCACTAAGCAACGTTATGATATAAACTACATAGATAAGAAAACTGCATCAAAGACCGGTTAGCGGAACAATGCGAATGCATAGTGCGTATGGCTTCAGTATTTAATACGTTTTTACTTATTTGGAACTTTCACACCACAATGACAGCGAAAAGCAATTAAATCTAAAATAGGGTGTAACTTAAATCACTCCATGATTGTTATTTTCGCCTTTTTTCAAATAATTCGTTTTTGTCTTTTGCTTTACTAACCTTTATAGAATAATATTATAATAATGTATTTCAATGGTCGTAAATATTTTTTTATTTTTCGAAACAAGATGAAGACTTAGTTCATCAAATAAAATTAAAACCAATTAATCTTCTGACAAATCACTTGAAACAGATAAATAGTAAAAAAATGCTAAACAAACGGAAAAACTTGTTAACAAATTATATTAATTTGAATATCTTCTAACAGGTGGCAAATAAATGATTCGTCAAGAATGGTGATTGCTTGTATTGCCACATTGACATTAAGCGAGCTCTACACGTTCAATCTGTTTTGACAAAAAACTCATACTAGATTTGCAATCAGTAACAAAATACGAGACATAAAAGATCAAAACCTTGAGGACGTGGTGGCTCAGTTTGTTACGTGCCTTGGTTAACCGATCGGCCCGATCTGACAGGTTGAGAGTTCGAGTCTCGAGTTGCCGTACATTGTACTCATCATTAACATGCGAAATGCGGTGTGTAACACGGAATGAGTTTATGACTGTTTTTTTCAAAAACCATATTTTTATTTAAACTTGACTTTCATTTGTTTTTTAACACTGTGTTCATGTTTCTAACTTATAAATTAGTTATTCAGTTGTTATTTTCTTAACTTTATTAGCTGAGTTAGCACAACACAACACACACACACCCAGGGTTACAACACTGGCTTACGCCTAGTGTGACGGCCATTAGTATTAATACCAAAATGATAAACTTCAGTTGCAAAATAAATTATTATTATTATTAATGTAGTTGCTGAACATTATTTTAGAAGAATAATTATTTTTATGAATTTATTATCAAAAATTTAATGCTATTGTTAAATTAAGTGTTACTACGAAATTATTTAATTATAAGAATTAAAATAAATGTCATCCCACATACGGGTGTCTTATACCCTTATCTAGTTTTATGCATGATTTATATTTATTGTAATTGCTTTATTGATTTATTATAACTGTTATTTTATTAATCGTAATTGGATTTGTTCATTAAAGATGTTTTTTTATTTAGTATTTTTATAACTTAACAAAAAAAAATTGTTACTAAATTAATATATATTGAATAGTGCAAGTATAAACTATGCATTTTTACTGATTTTAAATGAACGAATGGTACCTATAGCCACTTGTGTAGGTATATATTTAAGCCTCGCATCCACAAGGCAACAGTTAATGCTATAAGAAACATCTTTAGGTATAGAAATGTTTGCATCAGTTGATATTTGATTAACCAATTATAAAAAGGAGAACAAACGGCGAAATATTCTCGAAGTTTTTATTTAATAGCAGTTTTATTCCCTTTTTTCGAGCGTTTTAGACACTCTTTGATATCTTTAACCTATATGCTAGGCGACATGCTGATAATAGACAAAACCACAACACAAGACAAAATCGAAGATTTTTTAAAATTTAAATTGACATCCAATTTATTTTTAATTATTTTCGGAAGGCCTACAAGCTAAAGATGACAAATAGATCTCAGGATCTACGCGAGAAAATCCGGCAAAAATTGTATTTGCTTTTCTCAACAGTCAAACCATGTTTAAAAGTGTTTTTTTGAGTTACATGGCGGGAACGGGAAGAGTCAGTTAGAATTTTCATATTTTATTGTCTTTTGTTATAGATCAGCAGAATTTAATGTGTAAAATGCTAGTGTTTTAATTACTGAATATCTGTAGCGCTGTACAAGTGTGGAGATGGTTAAATACGATGATTTGGCTGCGCTTTTCACCATCTCCTAAGTAACTCCTTAGAGCCTACAGTAACCGTACTAACATGTTACTGTAGGCAGATTCATAATTTCAATTATTCATGTTATCGTCTCATCATTTTCAAGAATGAAGAAATTATAATTACTTATGATTAGGCAGTATGGTACCAAAACCAATGCCGTTAAAGAAATACATTAAAAAATATAATATGATCCTTCAATACGCCAGATAAATGATCCGTATCGTCTGTAGCCACCTTTATATCACAGTGTCAAGTTACACAAGCAATAAGTCGTGTCATGTGTTATGTATGACTAACTTTACATGATCATGACAAATTGATATCATTATGCAGAAAGGGAATAGATAATCATCAAGTTAATTTATATGGTCTTTTTACTTCAGAACTATTTACTGTTGTTTTTGACACTTTTTTGACACAACTTCATAGACAAATAAGTTAACGGTGCACCTAATGGAAAATGATACTACCTTATAGGTATATAAGGGGCACCGTCGTGTATAAACACGACCCCCCCCCCTAATATCGTGGAACACCAACAGGACCGCCAATGTGTTGCTCATGTAGTTAAAGATGTTATACCTCTCGTAGCGGTAGTGACTCTCCAATCCTAAGAATCGAATCTCAGGGAACTGCTTCACATAAATAGAAAGGATCCAAGAACCCTTCCTTCTATTTTTTTCCTTTGGAATTTAACTGTCAGTGGTCATTTATGAGCGGCCGTCTTGTTTTTTTTTGTCTATATACGAATTCAAAAGGATATCTATCAGAAGGATTGCTGCCTCAGTGGTACAATTATGTAATTATCCGAATACTACGCTAGAGGTTTCGACTGGAACATTGTGTTATTTGCAAGACGCATTGTTTCGCTCACCGGTCTTGGATGTAGTCTATCTAGTTTATATCATATAGTTGCTGAGTGCCTGCGATACGAGATTATCTTAGTGCAGGGCTGAGTCATTGTGTGTGTCTTGATGTAGTAATGATTATTATTTTCGGGATTTGGTCAACCGGACCCAATGGCAATTTTTATTCAGAGTTTTGCCTACTTTGCCAAGAAAATAAAATTAAAATGTGTTTCTTTTATGTGTAGAAAAACAAACGACTTTGTACATATTTGAAAATCTAACCTGTTTTTAATCATTGGCATAAGCATGTTTGCTTAGAACATGCCTTTAATTATTCCCATGGGCTTTAATGAAAAAAGGTTAAGCTGTTCAAAGCAACTGTACCAATTTTATAAGGAATTCTTCAGTATGTTATAATAGAATAATTGGTTACTTCTTAGGGGCCTTTGCCCAACAGTGAGGGGCATGACTAAGGGTGACCTTTACCAAGAAATTATGTTTACATGAACGTACGAGTATATAATGGTATTATTTATGTTATATATATATAAAAATAACCACATCACGACACACACATTGACTCAGCCCTGCCGTAAGTATCGTAAGAACTTGTGTCACAGGAACTAAGCAACAATATGGTATAAAATACATACATAAGAATATTACATCCAAGACCGGTAAGCGAAACAATGTGACTTGCAAATAACACAAAGTCCCGCCCCCGTTTGGATTCGAAACCTCTAGCGTAACAGTCGGCTGTTTACACCACTGCGCCACCGAGGTCGTCAAACACATACATACATACATAGAAAAATAGCATATTATTGCCAATACCTTTGTATAACAGTACCGTATCCCTTAAGTCAACTAATTACCTAAGAGAAACACAGGCTCACAATGAAGACCTTTATACTCTGAGTGAAAGCTGAACATTGAATGTTTTTAACGAATTAATCGAGATTTTACCTTTTGTTCTTTAATTTAATTACTGTTACAGTTAGGGAGGGAATAGTGCCTGGTACCTATTATAAAATGTATTTCTAATACTACAAATTAACCAATTTAAAAATCCAATACGCCATTGCACAGTACCTAGTATGTACTCCTGGAAAAAAACAGATGGTCACACATAAAGCTTCACATAACAAGTGCAATATCAATCCTTATGCTGTACAACTTAAGAACGGTACAAAGTCCAATCAGGTTGGGTTGACCCATAGCCATGTATATTTATTCACATCAGGTAAATCTACGTGCGAAATCTTTCAGGTTGGTAACACCCTCCTTTCTATTTCTGCAGTGAAACAGTTCGCTGTGTTTCGGATTGGAGAACCTCTAGATGGGCAGCGCATTGGCGGTGCTCTTAGCGTTCTAGAGATCTAGGGCACCGTCATGTCGATAGGCGGTATTACTTTCCATCAGGTGAAACGTCAGCTTGTTTGTCCATGATTTAGTATAAAATCATACCTTCCCACATAAGGGGAATTTACTGTTTCGGACGAAGATTGATTCGCACCATGATGTGACCAGCACAAGGACTCTGAATTGGGTTCCAATTCAGGTACGTAATAAATTATTTCTTAATGGTGTGAACCGGCGAATACCTTTTTTCTTACTTCGTCAATTCGCACCGAAACGTAATCGCCGAAGACAATTCAAAATACTTGATAAGCTTCCAAAGAACTAAGCTAAAATAAGTCCTTTGCAGATATTTATAATTCCGTCTATCTATTCGACGTTGAGCAAAACTATAATTACAAAACCGGTCAACCGATTTGAATAGAATTTTAACGGCCGGGTTGTTTGATCTGTTGTAGTTTCGTTTTTTTTTTTGGTCAATCGTACTTGACCGAAATTAGAATACATCTATGTTTATTTTTAATTCTCGTTTCTTGTGAATTATTGCCTCTCTATTTACATTTAAAACACTACACCAAACAAATAATTTAAATATAAAAAACATTAAGTGTCACTTCCCAACTCTACCAGCCCTTTGCCAAATAAATTTTCAATCTTATTCCTATTGAAATAAAGTTTATTTGAAGTTTTAATTTTTATTTAAATTTGTCAAAGTCAAAGTTGTGACTTACATGTAGATTTTTAGTATGAATTCATTAAATTAATTCTATGAAGAAAGTTTTATATATAATTAATAGGATTATAGTTCAGAGGTTATTTATGAAAATCGACTTCATTTTGTATTCGGCCATGTTTTCCATGTCTAAAATATGCTGATTGGATTTCATGGAGGTTACGTTTTCGGTTTCATTTTATGGGACGGATGTTGAAGATTTTTTTTTTCTTTAGGTTTTTTTTTACCTAGAAATTAGTGAAAGAAATTTCGGTTCAATTTACTAGATTACTTTTTACTAATTTTACTACTATTTTTAGATTGCAAATTCTTTAAAAAATTTATAAATTCAGGTAGGGTTCTTTATTAAAAATATGAATTCACAGACGAAGTCTCGTAGGAAAGCCAGTAATATTATAAATGAATCAGATTAAATCAACTCTTCAGGCTACAGTTTAGAATATTTTGTTTGATGTCTAGATTTGAAAGCTGTTAACAAAAACAAGTTCTAGAAATCGCTTCTCAAATCCATCACCTCTTTGGTGATTAAATCAAATTATAACAGAATTAATGTTTAAATAACAAGATTTCTCTAATCGATTACGAAACAAAATCTCGTATTGAAGTAAGTTAAGAAACTTATAGTGTATTCATTCACTCCAATAAATGTAGCATTTGAAAGAGAAGAACAGAAGATATTCACAAAAGGTTGTTATGATAAAATGAGACAGTTAATCGAAAAATCAAATTAATATCACATTTAATAGTCCCTATTAGCATAAATATGTAGTTTTAAATAACATAATTTTTAACTACCCTATTCGCAGCATGATTCTGGCAGTTTAAAATGGCGGATTTAAATATTAAAGAACAACCGTTGATGTTTGCATAATTTTTAGCAGGACTTTGAAACTACGTGTTAGTCAAAGAATATCATTATTTATTTATTTCATTAGATTTTATACTCGATGGCACTTAAAGTTTCCTTGGGACTACAGCATGGGGTTCTTCATCAAGGTAAATGTTCTTGCAGGGTCGGCAACCCTCCACTTACACCCCTCGTATTGCAAACGTCCATAGGCTACGGTAACTGCTTACCATCGGCGGATACAACCGCTTGTATGCTTGTTTACAACCTCAGTGCTATCAGAAAGATCTTGAGAACTTGGTCATTTGATCTTAACTTTAATATTCGTTTTAATTGATAATTTGCATCAACACGCACTGTGCAAAATTATATTTCTGCCGTGAAGCGGTTTCGATAGGGATTGGAGATTCAGTGTTACCGACACTTGAGGTATAATATATGTGACCACTACATGAGCAATGGGCTTTGTTCTTGGCGTTGTAACATTCGCAATAGGCAATCACTTTCCATCAGAATTTTGCCCGTGAAGTTAAAAATTACTGTTAAATAAAAGTGACTAGCAAAGAAACTCTTGAGTCACTCATTAAATTTCAGCTATTCTTTACTTTAACGAAAAGAAAACTGTGAAATATACGTCCTTTGAAAGGGATTTTAAAGAGCAGGACTCACTTTAAGTTGAGTGCAGTATAAAGTTAAACAAACGACAAAATTTATACCCTTGACGGTTCTAACTTTACTTAGTATTGCGACAGTCCGTGTTATGTACGACCTCTGTGGCGCAGTGATGTAAACTGCCGACTGCTACGCTAGAGGTTCTGGGTTCGAAGCTCCCGAGGGCGGAACTTTGTGTTATGTCTAAAGGTTTTGGATGTTATTATCTGTTTATACTATATCGTTGCTTAGTGCCCGCGATACAAGAATATCTTAGTGCAGGGCTGAGCCAATGTGTGTGTCGTGATGTGGTATTGAATTATGGTTGAATTGAAATCTGGTTTGAAGAAACAGTTCTATGGTTCAAGACAGTTATTAATGTACCAAGTAAGCAAACCTACGAGACTTATTTTACGAATCACATAACAGAATAGAAGATTAATTCTAACTTAATAGTGGTTCTTGCCACTACAAGTCCAAAAGTCACAAAATGACCGGAGATGGCTCTCTTGAAATACATATATGAGACAAAGAGATTGACGTTAAGGCCAACTTGATATTTACCGTCAAAGACATAGTTTGTAAGCACTTGATATCGAGATGAAAAAGTTTTGCCGCAATTTCTCGTGACACTCTGTTCGTAAGGACCGCGAGTGATCGTTTCGACTAAGAGCCTTTTCATTTGGTTACGATCCGGTATATTATTTATGTATGAGCTACTCTTGCACGTGACTTTAAAAAATCTGGATAAAAACGTTTCCAGTGCGTGTGTTATTTTTTATTTTTTATGTAGATTTTTTGCAAAACGAATTGAGACTTAAACATTTTTGTTAATGTATAATGTATATATTGTTTTTAATTCTTCTAGCCTTAAAGACAACATAAGTAAACAACTCATAAATGGACGTGTTCGAACTAAAAACCAAAACAGATATCAGCCGAGCCGACTACCTCAGCTAATCTATATTATATGCATGAATAAAGTACAAAACAAATCAGCTTTACACCAGCAATCCAAAAAAAACATAACCTTAATCTGTCAGCAAAATTAATTGCTCGCCATCCTAACCGTTTGTATGTTGCGCGGTAATTGCTAAGTTGTTTCAACTGGTCCCCGTTTAGTTTGAATGCCCGCGGCTTGTTAGCTTAACTGTAGTTAACTGAAGATAAATCAGCACAGCTCGACCTCCATTAGACACCATGCTCGCTTGTGAATGGGACGCTTTATCGCTGGAGCTTGATGCTTTTTGTCACTGCGTGTTTCAGAAAGAAACGATCGTGTCTTTCCGAGAGAAAAATCTACTTTGCTACGTACAAAAAAAAAGTTCTGAATAGTGGTAGTTGGTGGCATTATTATAATTCTTTTTTGCATACGAGTTCTGATATGAAAGCTTTTCTTGAATTATTAGTGTTTTTGTGCACCTAAGACAGAAATATTTGCAAAAATTTTAGATCTCTCAAAACACAATAAACGACAAAAATTAGTTTTTTGTTCCGAAAAGCCCACAAAGGAATACCTTTGGCGTTATTAATCATTTTTTAAGCTTTTTTTTTTCAATTCGCAAAGGGGGTGGTTGTATCGCGAAAATGAGCCGAGTTTGCCAAAAACCTCGAATCCATGCCAACTCGAGAAACTTTGGCAATAAAGCGGGAAACGCTTCGGAAGTCAGACCATTTTATTTTTAGGTTATATTCTTGAAGTTTGAATGTAGAATGTTATTCAATTGGATACAATATGAAACTTATAAACGGCACTTTGTACTACAGAATTGAACGTTATAAAAGATTAAAACTAGAAGTCATTTAACCTTCTATAAACACTTACTACTGTAGTAGAAAGTCATGAAAATAACTCTACGTACAAAATACGGTTACTATACCTATTTTTATGTAAAAAAAAAAACAGGAAAAACACCGCAAAAAATAAGTTTAAAAACTAAAACCCGACTAGTGAAAACCGCGCTCTAAAATGTATGAAACAAGAAAGTATTCTCATCTGAAAACTAAAGTATTCAATTTAGCCGTGGTCCTATGCCTACCTACCTTGAAAATTTCACTTGTATTTTTTGTCATATTAAGTTTGGTTAGGTTTGATGTAAGCATAAGACCACGAGTAATTTCAAAGTTAATATCAAAATGTTTTTATGCGAATATACTTAAAATAAGCACATTCGAATTGTCTTTATTACTACCACCGGTTCGGAATGCTATTTAAAGAAAAAATTTATAGTTTACTTAACAATTATAATTTGTCAATTTATGATTAGTAGTTTAGAAGTAATGAGGAAACAGATGAACATTCATACATACATACGTACGATTCAAAAATTATAACCTTCCTTTTTTATATTTCCTTCCAGTATGATTGGACTACCTCAACGGCGGAGTGGTGTTATAAGCCGACTGGTACGCTAGGGTTGCAGTTTGCAAACATGCCGGGGACGAAACATTATGTTATTTGTAAGATGCATTGTTTCGCTTACCGGTCTTGGATGTAGTATTCTTATCTATTTAGTTGATGCCGTTGCTTAGCATCAGCGACATAAGTCCTTACGATACTTAATGCAGGGCGGAATCCATATGTGTGTTGTAACATAAACTCACGCCGTCGAGAAGGGTTGTCAGAGGTGTTAAACACCGCATTTCGCATTTTATGTTGAGTCCCACTGTGACAGGTTGCGAATCTGTCGCCACTATCCGGGCACATTGAGAAACATGGCAGCTATACTTACGGCAACCCGATACTTGAACCCTCGACTGAGCAGTGGCGGTACTGTCATAAAAGCCCAAAAGCCCGGCTTGCCTTATCGAACCAAGGTAAGTTCGCGCTCTCGTTCATTCATTACTTTTCAAATCAAATAATAATATGCTTTGCATAGCATGGTTCAAAATTCGCGCTAATTCGAACGCGTAAGTATGACGTGTAGATTTAAGAGTAATGAGGCAATAAGACATTGATCGAAATGAATTATAAAAATTAAATAACGTATCTCTCGGCTTGCCCTATTCTAAAACTCTAGGCACGCCACTGCGACTGAGCTGAACTGAGCTACCACGTCCTTTGTGACACGTTTGTGTCGTAATGTGGTTTATTTATTACTATTTAGTTTTCGTCTATAGCCTGTTTAATAATGCTACGTAATGTCGTTCTGTTTCGACCAGGTCATTAATTTTACGATTCTGACGTCGTAATAAATAAATTATGTCATTAAAATATTTAATTACTACCCTGACGATGCTGTAGGGTTGAATTGTTTTAACTGAAATTAAATATATTATTGATCAAAACTTTATGCAATTTATTATTGTTATTCTATAGTTTGAATAAAAATTAATTTAATTTGATATGTTTTTTTGTTTATTTCTTTTATTAACTTCAGTTTTATATATTATTTGTTTTTCTAAAACTTTTTGGACTTGATAAAAATATGGATATTATATATTTAAATTTAGATAAACGAAATTCATTTCAAACTCAAGAAATATCATACAGTCCAATCAATTTAGCATAAAACATGGGTCAACCTTGGAATGAGTGATAACAAACTATTTTTATTTACCTTCATTTTGGCGTTCCAGATGTTGTATCAAAAGTCAAACTTCGTGTGGGCGTCGTAAGTTATTTAAAGTCAAAGGGAAAAAAAACTGTTTTTCGCGATTATCTCGGTTTCTATTACTCCAATAGTCTCGACATCTATTATGAAATTGTAGAACATAAAATTTGCGACATATATTATTTGAAACATTTTTACGTACTGCAAGGGTGTGGAATCCTTTGCCTGCCGATGTGTTCCCTGACCAATATAACTTGGACCTCTTTAAGGCAAGAGTGAGTTTTCTCCTAGGCAGGCATGATCCACCTTAGACCTCATCGCCGCTTAACATCAGGCTGGTTTGAAATGACTGGACGAATATTAAACTTAATCAATATAGAAAATCTTTACGTAAGAATATATTTAAAATTCAATTTTTCAACTGGATTCCTCTAAACCTAGTAGAAGGCAAAACGAAAATTCATTAGAGAGTGATTTGAAAGAAGCAAATGAAATCCTCGAGATGATAAACGCAAACCAAATGTGAATAAATCTCTAATGTTAGTGCTAGCAATGAAGAAATCCATTACTTTACAAGGATACTACAGTAAATGTTAACTTTATTACAAAAAATAAAGCCTGTATATCTATTTATAAATTACTCATCAATTTTTAAAAAATCTGCAATACTCAGTATTTTATCTTATCAAAAATCGGAATAAAAACTAGTTATAAAAGTATAACCTATTTCGTCAAAGTAGGGGTCTAAAAGGGACGAAAAAAAAACATAATTCAGATAGAAATCCAGAAATGCATAAGTTTAGTAGTAAGTAACTTTATTCCGCAAACATAAAAAGTAGTTAAAAAAATAATCTAATGAATTTAATGTTTTTCTTTAAAATGACTCGACCACCGGTTCGGAAAATTATTAGTGACTTATCTATCTAGAACTACAAATGCATGAAGATCGGCGGGCGAGCATGAAGTGGTTTGGGCAGCCCAGGCTTTATTTATATCTAGTATTAAAACATACATAAACTCACGCAGTAATCCTTCGAGAGTGGTTGACAGAAGTGTTACACACCGCATTTCACATGTTTATGTTGAGTCCCAGTATGACAGGTTGCGAACCTGTCGTCACATACAATGAGGAACAAGGATCTACAACTTACGACTCGAGATTCGAACGATTCCTATCAGGTCGGGTCGGTCGGTTAAACTAATCATTTCTCGGGGCACACCCGCCACTCTGTCCCACCACTGCAACTCCTGTTCACCAGGATAAACAGTGAAGTCCTTTGATCGAATAATCAACTAATAATGCAGCTGTGCAATGACGCACAGGCTGTGCCCGGACACCCTACCGGCTGTCTTGGGACCCGCAACGAACTTAATCAGAAGAAATAGCAGGTAGTAAGAAACCGATTTCAGACTTCCCTCCCAGCAAAGCGGAGAAAGCAATTGAAATGGCCCAGAGGCTAAAACTAATGGGGACACAGTCAAGAGACGTCTGACCATCAAAACACCATGGTATGCCACTAACTAACAGTGGATTAGTTAGATACTAACCTAAACTTTACAGCAGTAATATTGGCATGAAACAAACTGAGTTTCCATCATCATCAAATAGTCTAATTCCAGTTTAATTATAAGACATTTAGACTAACCTACTGTATTCTGTTGTATAGAAAGCCATTGAATCATCACTGGGAACCATTTTAAAAGATTTTATTAGAAAAGTTGAGATTCTAGAAGAATAAGAATGTACCCAGAATCAGGGATCAATACTAGACTTCCATTATACTTTTTAAATTAGTTTTTGTAACAATGTAAGCTACAATAATACTTAAAATAGCATAGCTCATTGGCAGATTATTATTATTAAAACTATAGTCAAATTCAAAATTTCAACCCTCATTCATCCCCTATGCATGAAGTCCCCTAGAAATGAGTAGATGAAAATTCAGCTATGAATATCTTTTTCAAACTCAACATTCCTATTGAAAATTTCAACCCCCTTTTGCCCCCATAAAACTTGAAAATCTTAACAATAGATTCCCTTGATACCTGATTAACTTGAAATGTTTATCTTGATAAAAAGTGATACGGCCGCCCATTGACACTATTACTCCCCTGACGTCGTGGAAAGCCAAGAGCATCGCCTATGCGTTGCCCTTATTGAGGTAAAGATGTTATACCTCTCGTGTCGAAAATTACATTTGCTCTCCAATCCTTCGTACAGAAACACAGCGAACTGCTTCACGTTGTAAATAGAAAGGAAGGTGGTACCAACCCAGACGATTTCGCACGTAGATCTACCACGTTTAAACAGACATAGAATACGATATTGATAAATACAGTTCGTAAAGCAACCGACTTCAGCCTAACCCTGAAAAGAAAGTTGAATGTCAGACCTGTAATTACTCAGCACAATGAAATCGACACCAAACAAGTACAAAGTCAACAAAGGAGGTGACAATTAAAAAGAATTAATTAATCTACTTATAGTTAATAAAGAACGATCTCTAATATACTTTAAGATTTTCAAATATGGTTAAGGTCTGGATTTTTTTTTCTACTTGAAGTTGTTTTATTTTTAAAACCCACACAAACGATCTCGTAATCCCTTGAGAGGGGTTGGCAGGGGTGTTAAACACCACATTTCGCATGTTTATGTTCAGTTCTTGTGTGACCGGTTGCGAATCTGTCGCCTCTATCGGATCACATTAAGAAACGTGGCAGTTACAACTTACAGTAACCCAAGACTCGAACCCTCGACCTATCGGTTAACCAACGCACGTAACAAACTGAGCTACCACGTCCTCTCGTAGTTTTTAAACATGTTGTCTGCGTTTTATACACAGATTTAGTGATGATGTGAGTCTCAAGATGCCGTACATTATAGCTGCCAGTTTTCTCATTGTGCCCGGATATTGGAGACAGTTTCGCAAACATAAACATGCGAAACGCGGTGTGTAACACCTCTGCGAACCCCTCTCCAGAGATTACGGCGTGAGCTTATGTTTATGTTTATGATGTATTAGAGCCACAACATTAAATAGATCCATTAAACAAAGCGGTTTCTTATTATGACAACGAAACTGAATCATTTCATTTTTCTTAATACAATGTCATGGGCAAACAAGACCTGATGGAAAGTGATTCAGCTTATTAACACGACATTAATGTGATGAATTTCTAAAAAAAAAAACTAGTTAAATAATCTAATTAAAGGCCTCCATTTTCATTTGACATGAACAAAGAGAAAACAAATTGAAACCACAGACTGATTCAACTATTTTCTTGACACAAAATCGATGAAGCCCCTTCAGAAGTTTATTAATTTGTCGATATTAAATATGAAAATTAATGACTTATAATTCTTTTGACAAAGTCGTCGGTTCAATGACGAGGATTTAAAGGGAATAAATCAAAGGGTTTCTCATTAAACGTGCTCGAAAGGGTTTTAATGTTTAATTAAAAAGAAAAAAAATGAAACGGCTCAGTAAAATTTAAGCCAAATTATGTTGCCTAGTTATAAAAATTACATGACTTATTTTTTACGTCATGTTAGTACTTATACAAAATATTCTTAACAAAAACTATCTTGATATATTTATTTATTTTATTCAACATTATGAAGAAACAAGCAGACGGTTCACCTGAAGGAATACCTGAAATGATGCCGCCGCCTATTGACACGACAGTGTCATTGATGTCAAGCAAGAGCAACGCCAAGAGCACCGCCAATGCGTTGCCCTTGAAGAAGTAAAGATTATATCTCTCATACCGGTAATTAGGCTCTCCAATCCTTCGAACAGAAATACAGCGAACTGCTTCACGTCGTAAATAGAAAGGAGGGTGGTATCAACGCAGACGATCTCGCACGTAGATCTACATACGAAAGTTCTTGATGCGTTTTTATTGATTTAATGTCAATCTTAATTATAATCATTATCTGTTTATTTATTATTGTATCGATTGAGACCTGCGGGGGGTGAAAGCGTTATTGAAAGCAACGTAAAGAGTATTTGAAGTAAAAGCAATTCACCTTTTACGGACCAATTTACGAAAACTCCGTAGAAATGGCTCTTTGAACGATTTGACATAAGCAAAAAAACTTCATTTTTGTTCAATCAGAACGTATGAATTAATAAACGGTTTCGAATCGCAACTTTTGGTTTAAAAATCAAATTAAATGAGGGTTGCGAAACAGAAAAGTGTACAATGGGGAAGGGGCCATATTTTTAACATTTCTGTTTTGTTTTGAAATCTTATAAATTGTAATGTGAAAAGTCGAAAAGAAACATCTTGTTTTGGATCTGTTAGTGTTTTTTGAATTTCGTCTTTTTTACTTGCTTTTTTACTTAAATATTATTGTTTATATTTACTGTCACTGATTTTGTAAATTGAATGCTTACACATAAAAATACAAATTCTTATTTTATATGTAAAATATATATAAGAATTTGTATTTCTTTACTTTACTTACATGCGTTTAATTATGTATCTAATAATTATACGCATGTAAGTAAAGTTCATTTACTATGTCTAAATAAATATATAAAACATGTAAAAGTTCAACATGCGTATAGTTGAGGACAACAAAAACGTTATTATGTACCTAATTAAGGAAAATTTCATAGCAAAGACCAACAAACAAAGTAAGGGCAAACTCACTAGTTTATTCATAAATCCGGAAGTATGAAGATCTTAAGTGGCCGTCTCGAGGAGCGCTTAAGTTAATTTAAAGAGAAATTTAATCTTAAGTCAACTTTGAAGTTTCAACGAGTAAAATTGCTTAGAGACTTGAAGGGAGGATTTCTTTACCTAGAAATGGTAACCATCAGAATACAAAAGGTTCACTGATGGTTACCATGATTTCAGATAATTTCGACGTCAGGTACAGTCAATTTCAATTAAATTCCTCAGCAATCCAATTAAAGCACTATTCGAAGAATAATTAGAGCACTCATAAGTAACTATTAACAATGATCCGCCCCCGCCGGGATTTGAACCCGAGACCTCTTACGTAGCAACCAGCTATTGTGCCAGAAAGGCCATCAACGGCCAATTTCTTTTAGAACTCCAAAACCGAAAGGACTATTTTGTTTAAAAATTTAATATTTTAATTGAGGTATTTTTTCGAATGTCCTTTAACTAATATATTACTAGCGACCTGCCCCGGCTTCGCACGGATATTATACATGTACTAAACACATATAAACCCTCCACTTGAATCACTCTATCTATTAAAAAAACCGCATTACATACGCATACACAGGGACAGATAGTGTGAAGCGACTTTGTTTTATAGTGAAATATATAGCCAAACTTAATAACAGAGCAATATATCAAAGGTAATGCTTTTATTCATTCTAAAAAGGTTTTATAACAAAAGATAAAAGAATCGAGACAATGGCGTCAAGTAGTCACGCACGACATTATCACAATTAAAAATTATTACTGTTTTAATTCAAAACGAAAGATTTATAACTGATACAATAATTAAACTTGCTTTGTTTAAACTTACCAAATCAAACAGAATTTTCCAACGTACCTGAAAAAAAAATGTCAATGTCATATTGTGTGTTTATTTATTTTATGCATTAACTATTACTTAACAATAAGAAAAAACAAATAAATATTCCAAATTTAATCCAAAAGTAAAAAACAATTTAAATACAAGACAAACTATTTAAGTGCCGAACGAATCTACTTATAATAGCGTAATGTCAGCCGAAATGTTATTCTAATATGAAAAACAAAGGAGTTTTCCTAAGCACCTACCCGTAGGCACAATGGATACCTACGATTTGCTACAAAAGAGGTGATCCAAGAAAAAAAATATTCCATCGCAAAAAAGCGGGAAAGTGTTACACGAAAAACACAAGTGGCGGGAACTCCGGCCGCTTGCTTCGAATGAGAAATAAAAAAGAATAAATTGCGTGTTCCATTTTCGAAAATTCCGAGTTCGCGAATTCTGTTAAATGTCATTTTTTTTTCTTCTTATGGCAATAACTGTCATTTGTTTCTAGTGTTTCTCCAAAGAGGTTCGCTGTTATTGGAAAATATGTTATTATTTAAAAGCGGAAAATTTATTACGACATGCTCCCTTAGTGGGCGTTCGCAAGGAAATAAATTGATTTCTATGTTTGTTCGCTTTATAAAAGCACTTGTTAAGGGAAGTGCTCTCAAAACGCTTTCAGTATTTGCTTTGACGAACTGTATCTAATATTTATTGTTTGAATTTCACTTCGAAGAAAAAAAACTTAACTGAAGCATCACTTGATACGACAATAATGTATGAGAAATGAGAATTCAAATCGAACAGAAATTTTCTAGTAGCCAAGAATAGTTTTAGTTTTGAATGAACGTATAAATTCGAATTTATTGATTAAAAAAACCATTTTAGAAAGGAAACCAATAAGCCTCCTTTCTTTTTAATTCCAACTTCTTACAATGTATGGGTGTATGTATATGTGTGTGATTTATATTTTTTATCTGAAATAATTAATACTATGCCATAAATTCTTTTACGTTAGAAAAGTCAAGTTGTAAAAATGTTTGAACATTCAAAATTGGCCTTTTAATATTTTTCAGAGCACACAAAATATGTTCATTTAACCCACACTCCTCAAATAGGAACTATAGAATCTATCTATATTAAACTGACGTAGCTATAAAAAAGATAATAGAGTTCCTTACAAAAAATAGGAAGGAAACCAATCCCTTTAAAAGACGCTTGGGTTCCGTATGATAGAAAAACCCTGTGGAGACACGATGCAAATATCCTATCAACTCATATACATAACAACATATATATGACGATGTTTTAAGTCATTCTATCTGACGATGACCGTTCGAGTATAGTTGTCATTAAGTGTGTACATACACAGTGGTCTAGTGTGCGTGATGCCTTTACTGACCGAACTCAAGGTTGCGCACATTGAAACGATGTGCATGTACACGCCTGACATAACTAACACAAACTGTCATCGTGAAATGGAATATCTGTATAGTTTACATGTAATGTATGATAATTTCAGGTAGTATAATGTTTCTGTATTAGAAACGAAAAACACATAACTTAAACTCACGCCGTAATCCCTCGAGAGGGGCAGGCAGAGGTGTTACACACCGCATTTCGCATGTTTGAGTCCCAGTGCAAGGTTGCGAATCTGCCGCCACTACCCTTGAACAGTGAGTAGCTACAATTGGCAACCTGAGACTCGAACATTCGACCTGTCAGGTCGGGTCGATTGGTTAACCAAGGCACGTAACAAACTGAGCTTCCACGTTCAGCTAAAAATTAAGGTTTTAATATAACCTGTCTGGACTTTGTATCATTGTTAAGTTGTACAGTATAAGGATTGTAATTGCACTTTGTTTTTTTTTGTCCTAAACGACAAGTTCTGCGGCCCGCAGGCCTTAGCAGCTTTACTGTGACTTTCGTTCCCTATACAATAATTTATCAGACTGTATCATCTTTATAAAGACAACACAAGACTAAAAGCATAGGTACGACCGCCATCCCTGTAAGCCTCCCCATTGGGCCTGATATTGCTATGTGTAGCTTTATATGTGATCGTCTGCACAAGGTGGCGTAAAGCGAATTTAGCGTAAATTTTCAAGAGGTTGTTTCCTGGAGCCCCTCATTGATTTATTGTTCGTCAAGGAGGGGAAAGTCTGGAAAGCACAAAGGGGTTTTGAAATGGCCTACGTATATGAAGAAAGCACATGTAACTTTGTACATCGATTGTGCATAGTAAACATGTTTTAAATATCTGCCTTGGATGTAGTATTCTATGTAGTTTTTAGTTGCTTAGCACCTACGACATAAGATTCTTCAATCTTACTGCAGGGAGTCAAAGTGTGAGTCACGATGTGGTTTTTCATTGTTTATTTTTAATCTAATCTATGGTGGAATGGTGCAAACAGCCGACTGCTACGCTAGAGGTTAAAAATACAACATCCAAGACCGGTTAGCAAGACAATTCAAGCAAAGAACACAAAGTTCCGCAACTCCGGGATTCGAACGCGGAACCTCTTGCGTAGTAAATCGTCGTATATAAATTCTAAAATATCTTTCCGTTTGTTACCTTTTTACGGTTGAACCGATAAACTGATTTTAATTAAATTCAGCACGGATGTAGCTTGCATCTTAGAAAAGGATTCCCTTTCATCCCTTTAAATTAAATATATTGAATTCTTCTTAAGTCGAATGATACCGGGTAAAGATGTTTGGTTGATCAAGCATTTTATAATATTATTAAGAAAATTTGTTGCAGTGTTTTGTCATTCTTAATGTTTTCCAGATACAAAATACATCTTTGCATAACTGAATTTTTTAACTTGGTTTTTTTTCACAACTTTTTTTGATTTATTTAATAGGATCCTCATCAGGAGATACAATATTTAATTTACGAAAGTATTTCCATGATTGTACAAGATAATTGTTCTCCCAATTACAGAGGAACACAACATTATCATAGTGACATTGATCAAATTATTACGCGGTAAAACTAAATCCATTAAATTTAATAAATAATTAATTTCAAAATAATAATAATAGTTTGCAAGAGAGTTGCTTGGCGGGAACGGGAAGTGTCAGTTGAAAACTTTCTGTTTTGATTTTCTCATCTCGTACATCAGCAGGATTTAAGGTGTAAAATGCTAATGTTTTAATTACTGAATTTCTGTAGTACCGTAAAAGTGTGCAGAAAGTGAAATAAGAAGATTTGGCTGCACTTTTCGTCATCTTTCAAGGAACCCATTAGTCAGATGATGACAGATTCATTATTCCATCATTATTCATCTATTCTTCATTTAATTCCTCATCGATACTTAATAATTTACATTTGCAAAATACTAATTTGAAGGGCAGGTTCTTGTTGATATAATAATTCAAAATAACACCTATATTTAACACAACAATAAAAAAGTAAACGATGATTGTTATTATTATTAAAAGAAAAAAAAGTTAGTTCACATACTAAACGAAGAGTTTTAATTTTTTTAATGTTAACAAAAACAAAAAAATCCTCACATCAAAACCTTGTTGCATTTACCGTAAAGCACTAATACATTGATATTTTACAGATAATAATACATTTCACCTCTCAAAGGGCCAAATGTTACACGATAATTTGAGAATGACAACCCTAATTTAATCTCAAACTATTTTGAAGCGTATTCCTCCATAGATAGAGATCAAATTGAAAATGTTTTCGTTGGGATTGTATTGCCATTCTTTTGATTATGTTACTATAACGATACTATAGTAAAATTGGCACAATTTCTACCATTGTCCGAAATGGTTGTCGAATAAGGGTTTTATTCGCCTCGTTTCGGGATGATATCTTAAATTTTGAATGGAATAGTTGGTACTGAACACAATTTGCGGATTTCTCTTGAATAAATTTGTTACATGTATGGATAATTTCAACTGTAACCCGAATAAAAGGTTATTTATATTTTATACAACTTCATGGACAAGCGAACGGTTCTCCTGATGGAAAGTGATACCGTTTATTGTCACGACGATGCCCTTGATGTCTGGAACGCTAAGAGCACCGCATATGCCTTGCCCATGTAGCGGTAAAGATGTCATGCCTCTTGTGCCGTAATTAATAATAATCATCATCATAATAAACCACAACACCACACACACATTGACTCAGCCCTGCAGTAAGTATCGTAAGAACTTGTGTCGCAGGAACTAAGCAACGATATGGTACATAGATAAGAATACTACATCGAAGACCGGTAAGCGAAACAATGCGTCTTGCAAAAGCATTAGGTTTGTTTCCTTCACTTGGTCTCTATGACAGACCTTTGTCTTCTATAATTGTAGGTCAATGGGAAGTACCTAAAGGTTTTAATTCCCTTGAGAGCATAAAGGGTAGTGTGATTTTTTCACTGTTCCAAGGGATTGCATACCTGAATTTAAGCTACCTCGACGTATTCCTGTGAAAAGGGGTCTTGTGAGGGGTGTGAAGGGGGGGGGGGGTAGACAGAAAGATAACAAACTCATTTTTACATTACACAAACTTTTACAAATTTTTCACAAATATGTAATTATTTAAGGGTCGACAGCGCGTGTGAAATGCCCTTGGTATTGCAAACGTCCATAGGCTACGGTGACTGCTTACCATCAGGTGGGCCATGAAATTAAGTCAAAATCAATTTCACAATAACTTTATTCCGTAAAGTTAAAAAAGACGACAAATAAATTAAAATTTTTCTTAACAATTACTCGACCACCGGTTCGATAAATTTCTGTTTGGGTAGATACCGGCAAGACACCCCAGATTCTGTAATCTTCTTGTGTCACAATGTTCGTTCCCGTACTCCTCCGAAACGGCTTGACCGATTCTCATGAAATTTTGTGAGCATATCGAGTAGGTCTGAGAATCGGCCAACATCAGTTTTTTTTCTTCTATTTTTTGTTTTTGATAAGGGTAATTTATATGGCAAAACAACGTTCGCCGGGTGAGCTAGTTTTTGTATAGAACATGTTTTTGATAATTCGCCTCTAAAGTTAAATAATAATAATAACCACATCTCGACACACACATTGACGCAGTCCTGCATTAAGATAATCTTGTATCGCAGGCATTAAGCAAACTGACATCTAATGCCGGTATTGAATGTACGTAACAATTTCTTCACCACTTACGATTTTAATAGTTTTTTATGTATTTCTTTAACGGCATTGGTTTTAGAACCACACTGCCTAATCATCAGTAATTATAATTTCTTCATTCTTGAAGATAATAAATGAGATGAAGATGATAAGCTAAACAATGAAAATGATGAATATGCCTACAGTAACATGCTAGTACGGTTACTGTAGGCTCTAAGGAGTTACATGGGAGATGACGAATTCGCAGCTAAATCGTCTTATTTCACTTTCTCCACACTTGTACAGCACTACAGATATTTTCTGGTTAAAACACTGGTAGCATTTTACCTACACATTAAATTCTGCGGATATATAAGAAGAGACAATAAAATAAGAAAATTCTAACTAACACTTCCCGTTCCCGCCAAGTAACTCGATTTTAATAGTATTCTTTGATGTTTGGCTACTAAAGACATTTATAATTTTACAAAAACACCAAAATTCGAATCATTTCTAGTGAGACTTAATAAATAAGTTTATTTCGTACTTTTTTAGATTAGTATCCTTTGAAAGGCCCAACAGGGAGTTTTTGCTCCAATTGTACGCTAATCGCGGGCTTGTTTACTTAAGTGCGTTTTTGGGGGTCGGTAGTAGGGCTCCACTTTGAACGGATTATACATGACAAAGCGTATAGCGCTTTTGGAATTTTTGAACTTGAAACCCGAATTGTAAAATTGTAGACACATGAAGACGTGGTACCTCAGTTTGTTACGTGCCTCTGTTAACCAACCGATCCGACCTGACAGGTCAAGGTTGATTTTTGGGACGCTGTAAGTTTTAACTTCCATTTTCATTGTACTCGGATAGTGGTGACAGATTCGCAATCTAACACACTCAATAACAGGACTCAATACAAACGTGCAAAATGCGGTGTTGTTAACCCGTCTCAAGGAATAACGGCGTGCGTTTGTTTATGTTTCGTATTATGTGTAAAGCTGTTGTTATGTCATACCATTAATTGACATTGGTAGTTTTTTAAAGTATTTCATTGGTGTCTTTTTAAACATGACGTTTCATTTGTCATCAACATCTATTGACTCGGCGATGTCCTTGTTCCTTGTCAAGTAAGGCTTCGCTCAAAAGATGCTGACTCTTTCGTGTCAGTTATAACAGGGGCTGTCTGTGAGAAAACATTTATATATTGTATTACGTATATAATTAGATTTTTATAAATTCCTTGTCATATTTTGGGGCCGTAAAAGTAATCATTATCATTATGTATTGTTAGCAAATATTTCATTTGTAACCTTCCATTAATATTATAAAAGTCATAAGTTTTTCCTTGGTAAATTTATTAAACCTGAATGTTACCGCTAGTAATCGCACCATACCTCATTTGCTGAGTCACAGCCCAAAGGCTCTAACAGAAGCATTCAACGTATTTCCACGTTTTGAATATAGTCCCTTTCTTCCAACGGACCATTGGAATCTGCACCCTTTCTTGCGTCAATTAAAACTTATTTTACCCTGCATTTTCGCTGTCTTTAACAGACTACCCAAAACAAATTCCCGGACAAGCAAATTTGATCCGTAAAGCGCTCTGAGAAAATTAGTTTTTCTTTGAATGCTAAATTGGATTTAGTACAAAAATAGGTGACTCCATTGTAGTCTGAACTCTTTGAGGTTAGGAACAGAAGCTGTTTTTGAGGATCCAGTACTTTTATCAGGGATAGTGTTTTGCGATTGTTAGCAAGGCAACGATTTCCTGTTGGATCGGAAATTCAACGTTTTAAATGTATCGCCTTTACAATTGTTTTTCTCTTGTTACAGAGTTTAACTGTTTACTGTCTTTAGAGATCGAGTGCACTTAAAATGGAATTCTGTGTTATTTCCCTGCCATTTCTTTTTATTTTCTTCTGATTAAATTCATTGCAAGTCCCTAGACAGCTAGTATGTCCGTGCACGTAGCCTGTGCTTCATTGTACAGCTGCAATATTCGTTACAAAGGATACCACTGTTGATACTGGTTAACAGGACCCAGCTGGGTAGTGGGATGGAGTCGTATGACCTAAATACTCTTCTTTTTCCCGTATTGGTGAAGCTATACACACATGCATATAAACTCACACCGTAATCCCTTGAGAGGAGTTGGGAGAGGTGTTAAACACCTCATTTCGCATGTTGTTGAGTCCCAGTGTGACAGATTGCGAATCTGTCGCCACTATCAGGGCACATTGAGGAACATGGCAGCTACCACTTACGGCAACCTGGGACTCGAACCCTCGACCTGTCGGGTCGAACCGTAACAAACTGAGCCACTACGTCCTCACACCAACGTGAAGGTATACAGTTCGAATATATTTGAAATTCGGGTTTTTCTAGGACAGTTACTTCAGTATCATTAATTTCTTTAACTTCAGGTTCGGTTGAGCTTCAATAATAATAGTTTTAAGTACGTAACAATTGATCTTTGTTAGTACGAGTCTCGATACTGTTGATATTTTGAAAGGGTATCTCAGTTCATTGCAATTTTGAGACAGCACCGCGTATCATTTTCAAAACTATACGATAGATTCTTCGATGGTTCTGCGATAGTATAGACACAGTTTACTGGTGTTAGATGTATGTGCGAGATCGTACAACCTTTATCTGAAGGTTTACTATTAAATTTCAAACATATATACATCTTGTAGGTGGTAGGTCTAAGTTTGAGATCGTCTGGGTCGGTACCACCCTCATTTTTATTTACAACGTGAAATAGTTCGCTGATTTTTTTTTATTCATGACCAGGCAGGCATTTGACCCCAAGCCTCCCTGATGTTAAGCGGCGATGAGTTCTAAGGTGGATCATGCCTGCCTAGGAGAAAAATATTCACTCTTGCCTTAAAGAAGCCTTGGGCCTTTATATTGGTCAGGGAACACATCGGCAGGCAAAGAATTCCACACTGTGTGACTGTTCGAAGGATTGGAGAGCCAGTGTAAGCACCGGCACGAGAGGCAAAACATCTTTGCCCTTACACGGGCAGTGCATTGCCGGTGTTCTTGGAGTTCCAGACATTAAGGGCATCGGCATATCAATAGGCGGTAGTGTCACTTCCTATCTTGTGATCCGTCTGCTTTTTCGCCTATTATTTTATATTAAAACTATTTTGACGGTTTTGGTGTCACGAACATAGTAATACGTTGTTTTTATATGTTAAGAGCAAAAGTTTTTTAATTCGGCCTATATGAGACGATGAAATTTTAGTCTCAACTTCGTTCGCGTATATAAAAAATATATATATATATTGATAGATTGTAATAGAAAATTGCTCATTGTAATAATATTGAAAAATAACAACTACGGAGGTTTCTTGCCGGATTCTTCCCCGTAGAAATAGCATTCCGAAACGGTGGTAGTAAAAAAATGTGACGTTTTAAAAGCACTTGTTTTGAGTCTATTTGAATAAAATTATTTCGTGTTCATTTCCGGCATTTGATGGATACTTGGAATCAAGCAAAATTTACCGTTTGCTGGGCTTTCGAATTACCTGGTAACCCGCATTCCTGACTATTGATTTAACGCCAGATCCGGATGAAAGAATTGAGAGATCACGATTTCAAAAAATCCAAGGGATATCTGTTCTATCAACTTTGTTCGTTGGAATTTCGATAACACAAAACAGATAGTTTTATAATAATTTTAAATAAAAAAAATTATTGACATAAACATAATTACAGATTTCTATGAAGTCTCTGACACTCAAACTAGACTAAAATACCTGTATCTCAAAAGTCAGCAGCTTCTCTTATTTTTTGCAACAGGTAAATACATGTATGTCAGGAAATCCCTCATCCAATAACAATAAGGCTTTCATTGCTGTATTATAATTTGTTTTTGATTAATTATCAGCATTGATAACTTAATATCTTCTAAACTAATTTAAGCTTATCTAAGTTTTATAAAAATGTATTGAACTAAAAATCCACTGATACGAGAAACACCCTAAAATATAATCAATAGGGAATATGCATGAAATTTAATTCGATTATTCTATCAATTTATCGTAAATTATGTAGAATTTATATATTTACAGTGAAAAGAATATTAAAAACGATAAACCAGAGAGATATAACCTTTAAAAAAACATATCTCGATCATCAGAACAACCTTTTCTATCGAAGTTGTAAGGCGCTTGTGTACTTCAACGTCATTGTACATACCGGACATCTCTGTCTAACCAACGACTTCGAAGCTTTATAACTAAGTTAATAAGTCAGATATTTGAGAAAATCTAACGGATCAAGAACATCTTGGCCTTACATGGGCAACGCATTGGCGGTGCTCTTGGCATTTCAGACATCAAGGGCATAATTATGTCAATAGGCGGCGTTATTACTGATCAAGTGAACTATCTACTTGTTTGCCCATAACGTATACAATGCCTATATTTTGAATATAATTTATAAAAAGCCTATATTTTCATCTGGAAACGCTCTCTTACTACCTCCTATTTCTTCTGATTATGTTCGTTGCGGGTCCCAAGACAGCCGCATTATTTGTTGATTATTCGATCAAAGGACACCACTGCTGATCCTGGTGAACAGGAGTTGCAGTGGTGGGACAGAGTGGCGGGTGTGCCCGATTTTCATCTGGAACGAATATTTTGTAAAATGTCTATTCTAGAATGTCTTGTCTAAGCTTCCTTGGATGCCAAAGAGCATTTGGCGCCGCGGAATAAAAGCATTTCCAAAGCCCAAAGCCACTTTCATCAAGTGGCTCCCTGCAGCCCGCACAAGATCATTCATCATCTTATAACGCTTTTTGATTTTAATAATAGAGTAGCATTTTTATGTCTATGCGACAGACAAACAAATACCGAATAATACAAAAATCTAATCCACCCCCATTCTCAGCCCTTAATAATAATGCCAAATATGGATGACGTGCAAAAACAGGGTGGGACGTGTAAGGGAAAGCCAATATTGTCAATGTACCCCAGCGTTCTATTGACCTACCCTATCTACCCTTATTTAGGGGTGGAAGCACAAGTAGAAGCGAACTGAATACAAAATTCTTTCCTATCACGAAAACTAAGCGACTTCATTTGTTTTTCCTTATTTTTTCAGAATGTGAGTTTTTTTCTTATTTATTCAGAAGGATGTGTGTTTTTTTCCTATTTATTCAGAATTTGAATGTGTATTTTTTTGGTTGAATTTCAACCTCTGAATTAACGGGAAATATGAAGGCTTTAAGCCTTAACGTAACTTCTCAACATGTCAGTGGGCATCAAAATTGGAATTAAAGTATTTTTTAATGTTCATAACATGTTGTATATATCTAACAATTTTGTAAGTCACAATTTAAATATAAAACATTAAATAAATTTCGAACGTCTCTCAATCTGTTCACGCTAACTACTGAACCGATCTTCTTAAACAACATCAAACACGACCAATCAAAATGTAAAATAGTTATTTTATACAACAGAACTACACTACAAGTGGAAACTTGTCAAATATACTCTGAAACAAGTTAACGATCATTTTCAGGCGAAAACGGTCTTCGTTTATTTACTTTTAAACTTTCACGACCGAAACCGAATGACTTTTAGTTACAAATTTGCAAAATTTACGACGTTATATTAAAATTTAAATAACTAGAGCATTTGTGTTATTGCTTTTCTTTTGGTACACACGACCATGCATCAACCTAACCTTTTTGGACTGTACCGTTTTTTTTTTTTTTTCTAAAAGTTGTACAGCGTAAAGATTGATTATGCACCAGCCAAAAGAAGCTTTACGTGTGGCCGTCTGTAGATGTAAAAAAAAAACAAAATAATTTTAAAAATGAAACACAAAATAAGATTTTGTCGGTTACGAGAGGTATAAAGCCTTATGCCACGGTTGGTGCAGGGTTGACGGTGGACAGGATCCGTCAGCTTGGACTTGAGGTGGCCTTGTCCAAGACGGAGGCCCTTCTTTTTCATGGACCACGCAGAGGACCCCCGCGGGGTGCCCAGTTGGTCATCAGGGGAACGGTGGTCCCGGTAAGGGCCCAGATGAAATATCTGGGTCTTGTCCTGGACGGTCGTTGGAAATTTGCGGCACACTTTGCCCAGCTGGGTCCGCGGTTGGTATCGGCGGCTGCTGCCTTGGGGAGACTTATGCCCAATGTGGGGGGACCCAATGGGTCCCGCAGGCGCCTGTACTCTGGAGTCATCCGGGGTATGGCCCTGTACGGTGCACCCATTTGGGTTGATGCACTAGACTCCACCAACAGGGCGCTTCTAAGAAGGCCGCAAAGGATTGTGGCTATAAGAGCCTACAGAGGCTACCGGACCGTTTCCTGAGCTGCAGCAACACTGCTGGTGGCGGACCCTCCGTGGGAACTTCAGGCTAAGGTTCTCGCAGAGGTGTACCGATACAGGGCTGGCCATCGCGCTGGAAATAGGGTGCTAGACTGGGAGGGGGTAGCCAGGACAAGAAGGGCGGCAAGGAATGCGGTCCTGGAAAAATGGGAGGAGCAGCTCGGGGCTTCGTCCTTCGGCCTAGCGACGATTGAGGCCATTAAACCTCAGTTACATCGCTGGGTTGGCAGGAGACACGGAGTCCTGAGCTACAGACTTACGCAGGTGCTTACCGGGCATGGGTGCTTCGGTGAGTACCTGCATAAGATAGCCAGGAGAGAGGTGGACATGGTCTGCCATGAGTGTGGAGCAGTGGAGGATATCGTGCGCCACACGGTAGAGGAGTGCGCAGCGTGGGGGCCTCAAAGGCACGACCTAACGCAGCTCATAGGCAGTGACCTCTCGCTGCCAGGCATGATCAATGTCATGCTTGGCAGCGAGAGGTGTTGGGACGCGGTAGCTACCTTCTGCGAGTCAGTAATTTCGCAGAAGGAGGCTGCGGAGCGGGACAGAGAGGTCGACGCCAACGCTGATCCGCTCCGAAGATGCAGGTTGGGCCTGCGAAGGCGCCGATATGCGCATCTTCTGCCTCCGCCGTGATAGTGTGGCCGGGGTGCTGGTCGTAAAAGGCCCACTGGATGAAGGCCCGTTTTGAGACTACTGAGATGGTGTAGCCTGCTTGTTTTCAGGGCTCACTGGCGGTGGTTCTTAAGACGGGCCAGCCGTTGGAGTAGTACGGTGTCTGAGGGTTCCTCTGGCTTCCCTCTATCCCGTAATGCTCTGATAGCTAACGGCGTTGGCGGAACGTGAGGTTTTAGTCGGTAGGCACGGGTTCTTCGTGAGTCCGACATACTCCTTCGGTCCCCCCGGGCTGAAGGAGATCCATGAGGATTTCCCCACGTAAAAAAAAAAAAAAAGGTATAAAGCCTTATGCAAGACTTCATTGTTTATGAACTGAAATTGTTATATTACTTTAAGAGGACATAAATTTAATTCCATTGAACCTCGGTTTCCATGGAAACACCACGAAGTTTTTTCTATAACTAGTATCCAATTTTATTCTACAACTAACAACCTAACACTTTCAGTCAAAGCCGTTGACTCTTACTTAAATCGTTATTTACTATTTATATATGCCCTTGGGAAAGGATTTCGAAGGGCTTAAGATATTTTTATTGGTCTGACTCGTGAATTTATGTCCTCCAATTTTATTACAGTTTAGAAGATTAGAATGGAAACACACGACCATTTATTTCGTAGCGAAACGCTGCGATTTTTTGTTTATTGTAACTAAAATAAATTGTTTTGTCATTGAAAAATAAAATGTTTACTTATTATTAGATGCATTTTTTATATCTCAATCAAACCACTGAACTGATATTAATTTGGTTTGTCTGAAAATGTCAAACGTATTTAAAAATAACACCCAAGTATAATTTTTCCATTCACCAGCTCAATTTTAAGATTTAAAAAATTTCTTGGTACAGCATTTATTTAACTAAAACTTTATTAAATGTAACGAAAGATTTCTAGTTAAAACTAAACAAAGACAAAAAATAAAATGCTTTTAAAAAATAAACATTTCTGAAGATTTTTATTCAAACATGAAGTACAGAATTGATTCAATCCACACAATGCGATGCTACGGGTTTCGTAGGAACGTAGCGGACGTAGTAATTTGCGGACTACGGATGAATGTAGTTTCGTAGTACCATATTTCAGCAATCAGTTTGACTGTTAATTAAAATAATAGTAATAATAATAACCACATCACGGCACACACATTGACTCAGCCCTGCAGTAAGATATAATCTTGTATCGCAGGCACTAAGCAACGATATGATATATTCTACATAGATAAGACATAGATAAGAATATAACATCCAAGACCGGTGAGCGAAACAATGCGTCTTGCAAATAACACTAAGATCCACACACGCCGGTATTCGAACTCGAAACCTCTTACGTAACAGCTGTTTACACCACTATCGACAATGTGCGAGAAGATTTAGACAAAATGTCCACATTTTTAGACCAAAAAGGCTTGTTATTTGGTTACTTAGCAACGATAAGCATTCACAGATAGAAAAAAACAATACATATTAATAAAATGAAATACATCTGCAAATATAATCTATGATTGGTCACCGCTGAGGAGTACCGCAACTACCAATTAATAATCTATGGTTAAATTAATTAATATAAAATCAATCCATTCCAGTATCATATAAAATGATAAATATGAAAATGTATCTGACCATTATCATTTTACGTAAGCTGTTAATTATCAATGACACATTAAGTTGATACGAGTTTTTATACGAGCAAAGCTAGACGAATTAACTAGTCAATTATATTGTTTCTCTCTCTGTAACTTTGAAAATATCACAAAAATATTTAAATTGTGATCATTTCGACCACAAAACTAGTTGTACTAATGAATTTTGGGGATAAGGAGGCAGCTGAAAATCAGCGCCGCTCGAATGTACATGTTCGGGCAGCATAAAGCTGAGCTGTTTTCCTTTTGCCAATACTTAATACCTTTAATTTACTTAATTTAGTACCTTTTCTTTTTGTACCTTGTTTTTGGCAATGAATTGATTATTAGTGTTATTATTCTCTCACAAAGAAATTTCACAGACAAAATCAAAAACAACTCTATTCAAAAAACAAATCCAAAATTAGAACAGCGAGTCCGAAATTAAATTATATTTCCATTTCCGAACAAACACACGATCCGGATAATGCGTTAACGTCCCTATGGGGATACTCGGCAAATTACGTTATCCACATCCGAATCCGTACGTGACAGCCAAGTTACGTCCCTATGTTGACTTATTGACCTTTCAAAATGACAAATATCAAGAAAAACTTGTTAAAAGGTGGCCCACAGGTGCCCATAGTTCTTCTGGCTTGACATAGAACTTTCTAGATTGTAGAATATATATTTCGAGCCCTAGGCGTCGCGAAAGGAGGCAGGGGGTCAGCTACTTCCTAAAGATTAAAAAATGGTACATAAGTGTTTGTGAAGCTTTATATAGTGGAGTTGGACATTTACTATTACAAAACAAAGACTTCAACTATAAATTAAAAGCTAAATTTGCTTCTAACATATCCATATGTGAACTGCTTCACATAGGCCATAAGCTTGTTAACTGCTCCCCCCATGACTCAAGCCACTGATGGCCTTATTTGACCATTCGCCTATAGTTGTGATCAGGCGTGTTCATGCACAGTGCTCTAGTGTGCGTATTGGTTACTGAACGAACTCCAGATTACGCACACTGAAGTAACGCGCATGTACATGCCTGACAAAACTAACACAACTTTAGACAAACAGCCTTCATTATGGAATGACTATATAATTCTGGTTTTTATCCGCAAGATGAGAAGTTCCTAAGAATACCATATAAAAGAATACCTGATGCATACAAAAGAATACCTGCTACATACAAAAGATTAACTCCTACGTACAAAAGATTAACTCCTACGTACAAAAGATTACCTCCTACATACAAAAGTATACCTCTAACATGCAAAAGAATACCTTCCACATACGAAAGTTCTTAGTATTTTTCTATGACGAATCATGAAAAGAAACGAAGAATAGTATTTTAACTTCTTTTACATTTAAGGCAAATAACGTTTGTCTAATCACTTTAAAATCGAATTTTCAACGAACTTGTACGATTTGGTTAAAAAAACAATACATTCTATACCTATAAAATTATTCCTACGAAATTTACTATTTCTTTCATATTTTTTTCGAGGCACTCTGTCCTACCACTGCAACTCCTGTTCACCAAGATCAACAGTGGCGTCCTTTGATCGAATAATCAACGATTAATACAGCTGTAGGATAACGCACAGGCTGTGCCCGGACACCCTACCGGCTGTCTTGGGACCCGCAACGAACTTAATCGGAAGAAATACGATGTAGTTAGATATATTTAAATTCTTTCAGACCTATTCTTAGCTGACCAATTTCTGTCATAACCGCATACAATCCATGCAAAGATAATTGGCGACTGCTGACAATAATTCACGTCGTTAACGATAATACAAGCACAAAACAGAACGCATAACTTACAATCACAAACCAAAGATACTTCAATTGATTTGTGTTCATGAAACTGCGCTTGCATCCCAAATTTTAACGAAAAATTCGGTATTTCATTTTAGAAAACGTATTAAGATACTCCATTATTTCGGAGGAATGGAGAAAAAAATCGATAAATTTATTAGCGTTTGTTATAATTATCAGATTGATGGATATAACTATCTTAGTAAATCAATTATTAGATAAAAATAATTGAATGGAAACTCTAAATAATTCAATTTTTAAAAACATCGTAATTTCCTCCGATATCGTTGTTGAATAACAGACCTACTTACCTAAAAACTCCTTTTTTAAAGTTAAGATAAAGCTCAAAGTTTCTTAAAGAACCTAGTCAAAACGTCCAACTGTCAGAATAAACTAAAAAATGAGCTTAGTTTTAAGATTTACCGCTGATATCCAGGCGGAGTCACGGTATACTGATAGTCCTGTGAGATTGGTCTCCTATGATTCCTATAAATTTGAGTTTTCATATCAGTGGAATACTTAATTGTTGCAAAGTTAGATATCAGAAAGCGCTAAGGTTATGGTCTTACTAGGTAAAGCTGTGAAAACGAAAACATACTATAAAATAATAACCACAATCACGACACACACATCGACTCAGCCCAGCACTAAGATATAACCTGTATCGCCGGCACTAAGCAACGATATGGTATAAACTACATAGATAAGAATACTACACCCAAGAGCAGAAAATAAAACAATGCGTCATGCAAATAACGCAAAATTCCGCCCCCAGAATCGAACCCGGGTAGCAGTTGGCTGTTGACACCACTGCACCACCAAGGTCGGCAGTGAGAAATAATTTTAAGTAACGCTATTTATAATCAATAAACACACTACTGGCTCGTTACACGTTATTGTAGGGTGTTGTGTCTCAGCGTAGTGTGTATCTAACCGTACTAAATGAATGAAACCGACATGACTCAGACAAGCCACACGCCATGCCATACAAATCTGTGCCTTGTGTAAAACAGAAGAAAGGTCATGACAATTTATATGGACATCCAACAGCAAAACTACATTTCATAAGATTGTACGATGGAATTAATAAAACCAAGCCAATAACAGGAAAGAAATTAAATCTTAGACTGTATACACATACCTAGCTTCGTATAGACATGGGGTATAAAAAGGGTAGAGATACCCGGATTTATTTATCATAAGCTTACCTGAAATTAGAATAAAAGGATGCAATGAATAAAAGAAAGGTTGATCCAATAAAGCACTTCTTTATACTACCTAATTGATCAGGTATCTTATTTTTAATAACTAAACATATATCTCAGTCGAGCAAGGCAGTGGCACCGCTAAGTTGAGCAAGGCAGTGGCACCGCTAAGTCGAGCAAGGCAGTGGCACCGCTAAGTCGAGCAAGGCAGTGGCACCGCTAAGTCGAGCAAAAAAGGGGCACAGCTGTACCATACTTTTCTCGAAGCAGTATGCTAGCATAGAAAAATATGAAGAACAAGATTATATGTTTTTATTAATACATTACAAACAACATAAACATAAACTCACCCCATTGTCCCTCGAGAGGGGTTGGCAGAGGTGCTTGCTACACACCGCTTTTCGCATGTTTATGTTGTCCCAGTGTGACAGGTTGCGAATATGTCGCCACTATCCGGGCACAATGACAAACATGGCAACTAAAACTTACGGCAACCTGAGACTCGAACCCTCGACCTGTCGGGTCGGGTCGGTCGGTTAACCAGGGCATGTAACTAACTGAGCTTCCACGTCCTCAAAATAAATATATCTAATTAATGTACGGTTATGTATTACCGAACGTACTTTTGGGATGATATGGTAATTTCGGAGCATCTCGGGGCACACCCGCCACACTGTCCCACCACTGCAACTCCTGGTCACCAGGATCAACAGTGGCGTCCTTTGATCGAATAATCAACGGATAATGCAGCCGTGCAATGACGCACAGGCTGTGCCCGGACACCCTACCGGCTGTCTTGGGACCCGTAACGAACTTAATCAGAAGAAATAAGGTAGTAAGAAAGCGGTTTCAGACATGATATGGTAAATGATAAGATAAGATTGCCGTAAGTTGTAGCTGCCATGTTTGTCATTGTGCCCGGATAGTGGCGACAGATTCGCGACCTGTCACACTGGGACTCGACATAAACATGTGAAATGCGGTGTTTAACACCTCTGCCTACCCCTCTCGAGGGATTAGAGCATGAGTCGTACGTAAAGCTTTAAACTTGCAAACTAGCCCACTGAGCGACCTTTCCCTTATAATTTATAGCATTGGAGAAGATTTCAAAACTGTGATTAATATTTAAATGTGAATTACAACTTAACCTATTCCGACAGACACCTTACGAAGTTGTGATGATTATAGATGTAACTCAAAACTTATACACAATGCCGTAACATTAATACGTTACATTGTTAACTTTACACATTTAGGTACTTCAGCAAGTCTCCTAGGGTTTAGCTAAACGCTTTTAGCTTTTTCGTTGTCTGTCCGTCCGTCAGTAAGCGGACTCTAACAGTACAAATTCAAAATGTTTTTTATTTAAATAGACTTGAAATAAGTGCTTTCAAATCGTCATTTTTTATCTACCACCGGTTCGGAATGCTATCTACGGGGCAGAAGCCGACAAGAAACCTCCGTAGTTGCTTTTCTCAAAAACCAATTAAACCAGTTAAAATTGCTGCTTTGTGATGAATCTGATTATTTTCAGCTTATGTCAAACATTTTCAAAACTTTTCTATGGTGATTCGTAGAATGGTCCGAAAAAAGCTAATTGCTTTCACGTCAAAGTTAAAAAAACGGCCAAGACCAACAACAACAACCTACTGACAGACAGACAGACAGACGGACAGCGGAGGCTTAATAAGGTCCCGTTTTTTACCCTTTGGTTACGGAACAGTAAAAATGAAAGCTTTCAAGTGCTTAAAAGTAATTTTAACCCACTTACGAAAACATCGGTGGTAATACTAGCCCGCGTAACTAACAAGTTAATTAATTCTTCAGGAAAAGGAGCTAGTTATAAAAGAAATAATTAACCATTTTTTCTCATTAAAAGTGATGAGTCCCTATTTCATTTTTTTTGCATTTTTCGCGTTAGTTACGCAAAATTGCAAATTTACCGACGAACTGAAATTATGAATGTTTTTTCTATTTCCTCATAATAACCACCCTCCTTTCTAATTCTGCCGTGAAGCAGTTCGCTGTGTTTCGGTTCGAAGGATTGAAGAGCCAATCTAATTACCGGCACGAGAGGTAAACATCTTTATCACTACATGGGCATCTTGGCGTTGCAGACAACAAGGGCATAGTTGTGTAAATAGGCGGCGGTATCACTTTCCATAAGGTGAACCGTCAGCTTGTTGGCTCGTAATGTTATTAAAAATATGAGGGTTAAACAAGAAACGTGCTCTTGAATTTTTTTTCAACCTTACAAAATGCAACTTTTAATTAAATTAAATCACGTACAGACAGACGGCCACACATAAATCTTCACATAACAAGTGCAATATCAATCCTTATGCTGTACAACTTAAGAACGGTGCAAAGTACAAACAGATTAGGTTGATCATGGCCGATACGGTAGCTCCGTACCTGCTAGCACTTGGCTTGAAGAAAACAAAAAAAAAATTGTTTTTTCGTAATTTAATTAACTAAACGGATCCTAAAAATCTTTCATTTTTAACAAATGAAGGTTTTTTCTATTTTCTAGTGATGTAGGCAAATACAGTTAGATATAACTTTGGTAGGTACTTTAAGGCCCTTCCATACCTATCCGTTACAAGGCAACAAGCCTTTCTTCCACGTACAAAAAACAATGTATGAATGAGGCTTTGAATAGAGATCGCGCCAATGGAGGAAGACTCGTATCAAAGTTAGAAATTTGACGTATGGCTCCACTTCCAGAGGTATTTCAGAGCGATGGAACACAAAGCAACGGGTCGTGAATTAGTAGGATCGTTAAAAACAAATAAATAACATAAGCTAATAAAAAGTTTTTTTTTCAAATCTAAAATAATGACTCAACAGATGACATAAAACAGCTATACGATAGTAATTATATAAAATAATTGTTATATTGTAAATCCACAAATTTTTCGGATATCTAAGTCCAAACGATGGCTGTAATGCTTTTGTCATGGTTTTTTAATTACCGGTTTTTCGAGGTTCCGGTTTTTCAGGTATTCAAAACGTTAGCTAAGATTTCGCAGCTTTGAAACAAAATACGTAAGCAGTAATTACTCACCTCCACATCAAATACTGACAACGATCTCATTATAAATATAAACAAATTTAATTATCGTAATTACTCATTATTATGTTATTTATTTATGTAATATTATAAAAAGATTTTGTTTGTTTACATTGAATAGGCTCCGAAAGTACTGGTCCGATTTGTAAAATTATTTAATAATTAGAATCATTCATTTGCCCTAATGAACATAGGCGATGTATTTTCAAAATAGTTAAATATCTATATCTACCTGAACGAAGCCGAGGTGCTGCTAGTTATTTAATAAGCGCAGAAGCTGCTAGTTATTTAATAAGCGCAAAAGCTTGTGTGTCTGCTTATTATTCTCTTCCGCAGTTAACCAAAAATATATTACAATGAAATTATTTCAGATCCCTAATGCATCGGTCCCATGTTTTATTGTATTGTGTTAATATACAATTCATTGTAAAATAACATGTATTATTTTCTATGATTTAATAACAAAATTTGCGCGCACGCTTGAACTCGGACCATGCCTCGCTTTAAGCAGTGCAAGTTTCAACTCATAAGTGGTTTTCTTTGAAAATTTTCATATACTCCCCCCCTCTCACCCCCTGTTTCATCCCCCACCCCCTCTCACCCCTACAGTAAACGTTGCAAAGCGGCCCTAGCATGATATTAAAAGCAATTTTGAATTTTATTACGCACTACAAACTAGACAAAGCTTGTTTGTCCATACGTAGAAATACTTTGAGGGAAATGTTGATTTTAAACTCAATACAATAGGGTTTAAGAAACTTGAAGAACAGTTAAGTATTAAAATATAGCATGTATGGCTTGCTTTTATTATTTAAGGCGCTGTGCAAACGCGTGTCTCGTGTCGGATACAAGGCAATTTTTTGTAGCCGACACAGCGCACAACAATAGGAAACTGTAGTTACCGTGTTCAGTGGCGGCAACTGGACACAGTCGCCAGTTGTTGCTTTCAGTAACAGATTTATATGAAAATATGGTTGTAGCTGGTAGCTTGTATCCGATACAACACACACGTTTACGCAGCGTTAAGCTTTTGACCTCGACTTTTATGTTTTACTCGTTTTTATGTTCTTCCCTTAAAGACCTGACACCTTATTTTTTTTCATACCTTATCCCTTAGTAGGGTTACCAGAAAATAATAAGTTTCTAGCAACACTACTAAAGGATAAGGGGAACATTTCCGGGGAAATTCTAGAGGGAAGGGGGGTACAGAACAAAGAATGAACTAAATACATTTAAATACAATTAATTTACCATACATGCTTTGCTAACTTTTTAACCTCTTAATTATTATAATTAGATTATCCCGGACAAATCACTACAAGGTTAGGTTACAATTAAAACGGTAATAGTTATGTAACCTTAAAAATGTTAGTACTTTTTAGAAATCCGGGACAATCAAATCCAAGTACTACGGACAAGATAAGATGAAAAATTCTGGGACAGTCCCGGACTTCCCGGCGATCTCGCAAGCCTACTTATTCATGAAGGTAAACACATAACCATCCTTTGCATCGTAGTCAAGTGAACATGTCATTTACCAAACGAAAGCGTTTAACTAAATCGTTATACAAAACAATTTAAATAAAAGCAATTTGTGACATGTTTAACCCAAATCGTTTCAGTTGGAAAACTATAAAATACTAATTTATACATGAATAATTTATTTTCTGTATGGCAAACCCGTGGTCGGCTCTAATTTTCTACGAATAGCCCTTTGTAATAAATCTAAAATTACTCACGAGAGGGTAAAACACTGGTATTGAAGGGAATAAATAAATTTAGTTTGAGGTCGCGTAAAAAATATATATTTAACTATGTATACAGTAAGCACTATATTTTTTGGTTTCCCTGAAAGTTTTTTGGTTGCGAATTTAAATGGAATGGAACCTAATTTTAGCAAATCTTAGCAAAACAAGGAAAAATATAATTCTAAATATAGATATAAAATTATAATTATTAACTATGGTAATTATTAATTATGGTACTAAATATAATTATAGATATGTCAAAATAATATATCTAGTTATAAAACACCAAATATTAATATTGTATATATATCAAGAGAATTAAGAGAATTTTATCTTCGATTGCTCTCGCGACTAAAGTTACTAATTTGAGCTTCGAATCCACGTGGCGGTTTTTGAGCGGTGGCGTTTATGTGACAGCGGGCGGTAGCAATCAAAGTGGTGTCCGATTGTACGGTTGCGGTCAGCGGTCCCGCAAGGTAGACGTCGCGTTAAGACGCCAGGCCGCCGTCGGAGAAACGCCACCCATCAAAAACCGGCCGGAGAAGAGGGGCCACGATTGAATTAGAACTTCTATAAAAGCAGTTCGGACGCAGTTCGCTGTGTTTCGGTTCGAAGGATTGAAGAGCCAGTGTAATTAGTAGCACGAGAGCATATTTACCACTACATGGACAACGCATAGGCGGTGTTCTTGGCGTTCAAGACATCAAGGGCAGTGTGGTGTCAATAGGCGGCGGTATCACTTTCCATCAGGTCAACCCTTTCCTTGTTTGCTCATAAAGTAGTATAAAAATCGCTTATTTTGTCAAAATGTGTCTTTTTCTTTTTAGTTTTCTCTCAGCAGATGCAAGCCCAGATTTTTATTACAATGTTGCACTTACATTCCATCTCTTTTTTCGAGCGGTTCGCAGTTTTCTAAGCTTTGTTCTTACAAGAGAGGTTCAGGGTTCAAATTATTCTATAACTAAGATTGTAACGAAAGATTATTATGATTTTGAAAGGAGCAACTACGGAGGTTTCTTGCCGGTTTCTTCCCCGTAGACAGGCATTCCGAACCGGTGGTAGCTTAAAAAGAATTTTGACGATTTAAAAGTAGGTACATATTTTAAGTCAATTTGAATAAAAAATTGTTTAATTTTGAAATCCCGATTGGAGCCTTTTTATTTAGACCGATTCTTGTAATGAAAACAAATTCTTATTTTCCGTATATCCTATGTATCAAATTATATATTTTCTTGATAGCTTATTTTATATATTATACTGTCCCATTCTGAAGTAGTGTGAATTGACTATAACATGTGGCGAGTTTCCCAAAGCGTTACCCACTCATCACTGTTAATGTTGTTGTAAGTGCAAGAAGCATGAAGATTCGCTTAGGAGCTCCTTATAAGTTACGTACAATATTTCTTAGCTAAAATTTGGCAAAATGTTTCTTTAGATTTCTTTTCAATGAAATTTACTCAGTAATTTTTAAAGAAAAATAGCGAATAAATTTGTCTACTGTTAATAACTTAAGTTTAGATTAAAACTTAAATTACAAATTTAAAAACCTCCTGTTGAACATAATCGTATATTCGGCTGTTCATCCCCACTTTCGACCCACCTAACTTTTAAAAAGGGGAACTAATATCGATCAAACAAAGCTAAGAATACGCTCGATTAAATCACCTTTCAAACAAAAAAATCTAAATTAAAATAGCTTCATTCGTTCGAGAGTTATGATGCCACATACAGACACACAGACAGACACGTTAAACACCCCTCTTTTAGCGTCGGTGGTTCAAAAGAGTATTTTCTACGGTTCTTCACCTAAAAAGTGTTTGTATTTGTATGGTAGCAAATGGATAATCACCTGGCCTCAAGGTTCAGGCATAAATCAGTGCCTGAACCTTAAGTAAGTTGAAAGAGATCCCTTGAGAGATTCCTCTTTAAGATTCATCATGAATCATGTTTTTATCTAAACAGGTGGTAGATCTTTTTGCGAGATCGTCTGGGTTGGTGCCACCCTCCTTTCTATTTACAACATAAAACAATTAGCTGTGTTTCGGTTCGAAGGATCGGAGAGCCAGTGTAATCACCTGCACGAGAGGTATAACTTTACCTCTACATGAGCAACGCATTGGCGGTGCACTTGGCGTCTCAGACATTATTACGTCGTTTATTAATAGGCTTCATCGATCACTTTCCATTAGCTGAACCGTATGCTTATTTAACGCGAAAATAAAAATATATTAAGAGAACCCCTTTAAAGTTGATTAGATTTTATTAATAAAAAGCCTACAACATCTTGAATCAATTAATTGAAGAATTTATGTTTTAAATGAAGATAGCTTTGAGGTATAACAGCGAAGTCGGAACACTGAATTATTAATTGGTTCAAAGATACGTCAGGCGAGCAAAGCCGCGGCCAACGGTTATGTTATTAATAGCATCGCGACGTTTGACCTACTTCACTATTTTGATCAATCCAGTCAATATGCACCTCACTACGGTAACTCGATTAGTATTTTTAATATTTGATACATCGACATTGCTCTACCACGGGCGCTGCGCAAACGTGAATCCTGTGTCGGATACGAGCAGATGTTGCCGACACAGAACACCACTACAGGAAACCCAAGTTGCTGTGTCAGCTGTCTTTGGCGACTATTTAACAAGAAAATATAATTCACTCGTGACTTGTATCCGACACAAGAAACATGTTTTGCGCAGCGCCTTATGGTGTTGTGAATCAATTCAAATTCAAATTTTTTTATTTAAATAGACTTAAAATAAGTGCTTTCAAATCGTAATTTTTTATCTACCACCGGTTCGAAATGCTATCTACGGGGTTGAAGCCGGCAAGAAACCTTCGTAGTGGGTTTTTTCAAAAATTTATAATAGTTTTTCATTACCTGTTGGAACATTTAAGTTTTCTAACTATTTCATACAATTTAAAGCTACTATGAATACCTTTATATAAAGCAAATAACTTTGATTAAATATGTAATATTTTTAATAATTGATTATTTTATTCAAAGCTCTTTTGAAATCCTTTAATATAAAAATAAGACAATAATTCAGTGTTTTTTGTAGTTTTTCAAAATAAAAATTATACTCATGCATTTGTTAATACTACATTGAAGTACGTTTTAAAATATTAAGTAAAATGACGAAGAAGTCAAATCAAGTTGTTAATATTATTTACATACATAAACATAAACACACGCCGTAGTCCCTCGAGAGGGGTTGGCAGAGGTTGGCCACACACCACTTTTCGCATGTTAATGTTGAGTCCCCATATGAAATGTTGCGAATCGGTCGCCACTACCCGGGCACATTGGGAAACATGGCAGCTACAACTTACGGCAACCCGAGACTCGAACCCACGACCTGTCGGGTGGGATCGGTCGGTTATTTAAGGCACGTTACAACTGAGCTACCACGTCCTCAATAATAATTAATTAATATTATTTATCACGTTGAATAATTTCAAAAGATTACGGGGTTTGTTACTAATGTTGGAATTTATATTATGAATCCAATTATACACCTTTTGCAGAGTAATTTAATTATTTAAACTGCGACAAAACAACTGACACAAACAAAGCATAAAAACTCAGCACCAACATTAAAACACAACAATTTTCCGAGTGTCTCCTATTGAACAAATCTTATTATTAGTATGAAAAAGTATAAACGCTGGAAAGAAACTCCAACAAGACATGCCTTACATTACATAAAGCTGTAAATGATATCGTAAATTCTCAAGTTACGGATCTCACCTCGCAATAAACTGAGTGTAAATAAGTTGTAAAATGTGACATGAAATAAAAAACATGGTACGTGAAATAAAATTTAATTTTATAGTGAATTTTTTGGTGCAAAATATATACAGCCTGCATGCACTGTCAACCAGTCCAGTGGCCAGACGCCAAGCGTGTCATTTTATATTATTTATTTATTTAATTTGACGACCTCGGTGGCGTAATGATGTAAACAATCGACTGCTACGCTAGAGGTTCCGGATTCGAATCCCGGCAGACTTTGTGTTATTTGCAAAACGCATTGTTACGCTTACCGGTCTTGGATGTTGTATTCTTATCTATGTAGTTTATAGCATATTGTTGCTAATTGCCTTATCATAGTGCAGGGCTGAGTCAATGTGTGTGTGGTGTTGTGGTTATTTGGTTATTTTTATATATTTGGGAAACGAACAGTTTTATAATTTAAACAAAAAATAATAATAATTACCTTCCATTGAATTACTTTTCACTGATTGACATTTACAATCGAAGCAGAAAAAAAAATCACAAAAACATTAAAATCAAATATTGAGTAAAAACAATCAATTAACGTAATATGGTTCAAATTAAGCAGCATAAAAAAATGATGAGTACATATTCGTTATTCGCTAAACTGGAAATTAAGAATCATTGGAAAAATCGTTCATCAAAGATCTATTAAATTGATGTAATTTATAAAGGTTTTAATAAAGCTATACACACCGAGTCGCTGGTCGCCAGTTGGTTTTTATTTCCTAAACGACGACTACTGCGGTCCGGAGACCTTAGCAGCTTTACCTTGACAATCGATTAGGCTGTATCGTCTTTATAAAGACAACACAACAAGATGACAAGCATAGGTACGACCGCCACATCGAGCCTGACCTAGTACAGTTGGAAACCGGACTATCGAGGGACATTTGGGGTTTCCACGCAGAAGGCGTTCCAACCGTTATGGAAGGAAAGCTCGCCAGTTGGAAGACAACTCGCTGTGTAGAAGATGATGCGACTCCTAGTCGACTGAGAAACATGGATTTCAAAGGAACCGTACGCATTGCGAGGAACTGTCGACGCGACCGGATGTCATGAACAAAACTGACTCAAGCATTCGGTATATGAAAGAAATTGAATTTCGAAAAGCTTTATCTTTGATTTATCGAGAGGCAAATATTCTTCAAAACTTATATGTATTATAATTTTATTTTTAATTTAATTAGTAACGTCACTCTTGCCACTTCTTCGACGTCGTTTCTGCAGGATCAAACAAATAAGTTGAGTCGTTCTAATTGGTCTCCCGCCTGTTCGGAGTTGCCTATGTTTCTGGTCGCCGTAGATCGAGTCGACAAGCTATCGACAGTGTGTATAGTCTCTTTTTGACACTTTGACAATTGAGTAATGTATTTTTTTTTGCAATCAAAACGTAGCTTCCGCCCACATAGAAAACGTGTTTTTGTACTTTCAGATACATTCTTTTAAAGTCTATGTCCATTATTGTACATCTTGACAGACCATAATGAGATCATTAAGAAAAAAAAAATCTTTCTGATTTTATAATAACCACATCACGACACACACTTTGACTCAGCCCTGCACTAAGCAACGATATGGTATATACTACATAGATATTCATATACTACATAAATTCTGAATTTAAAAAATCTATGGAAAGGCTGATGTTTCGAAATAAATTTTATCAAATATTCGCTTATACCTTGTAACTCCTTATACATATTTCCCGTACGTATTTAATTCAAGGCTCGAACGAGAGATTAAACAAAATGATCTGCTTAATGAGGTGTTCCTTACTGTTACGAAAATTTGAGAACCTTTGAAGGGCTTATGTCAAAAATTTACCTATCTTAAACTGTTATGTAAACCTTGTCATTAAAAATCCATGTTTTAAAAGACGAAAAATAAAAATTAAGCATGTTCTCTACGTATTTTTTTATGTATGACCACGCATAACTTTTTACACAGTAGTCCGTTTTCGATAATTCTTTTTTACTGTATAGAGTATACATTCAAGTTGGTCGCATTTAAATCTACCCTAAGGTTCGGAAAAGTTACATAATAATAACCACATCACGACACACACATTGACTCAGCCCTGCAGTAAGTATCGTAAGAACTTGTGTCGCAGGTGCTTAGCAACGATATGGTATAAACTACATAGATAAAAATACAACATCCAAGACCGGTAAGCGAAACAATGCGTCTTACAAATAACACAAAGTCCCGCCCCCGCCGGGATTCGAACCCGGAACCTCTAGCGTAGCAGTCGGCTGTTTACACCACTGCGCCACCGAGGTCGTCATACATAATATATGATGAATATAGTTTTATTTAACTAAATAAATAAAAATCAACATCAGCGATTCCTGGACATTTTAAAATATTTTTACATATAAAGATCTTCAGCGAATGGCCGCGAGTTCATTGTAGCACGAATGAAACGACGCAAACATTTCACATTTTAGTCTAGGAATTTCACATAATTCCTGGTGTTAGGATTTAACTATCACATTCATATTTAGCCTTCCGTGAAGGAGTATTTAAGTGCATTTTTAAGGCTGCACGCTTCTTAAAATGTGGATTAAATATTGTAAAGTATATTTAAACTAAGTAGACATTTTAGAAGATTTATTCCGTTCTAATACTAACAACATTACTGCACGTTGACTTTGTTTTTTTTTTTGGTATCAGTTACCTACAAACTGCAACTACATTTCTTTCGAAAAGAACCCAGTGTATCTACACCATTACAACACATTCTAAATTAGTAATTTAATGAAATCTAATAGTATTTTCGAGAGATCTTCCTGCATAAATTTGATTTTTATACATAACGGGCAAACAGGCGGACGGTTCACCTGATGGAAAGTGATACACGAGAGAAAGTGCACCGCGTTGCCCGCGTAGAGATAAAGATGTTAAAACTCTCGTGCCGGTAATTACACTGGATCTCCAATACTTCAAATCGAAACACAGCGAACTGCTTCACGGGAGTAATAGAAAGGAGGGCGGTACCAAACCAGACGATGCAAAATATACAAATCTAAATATTACAATCTAGCTTAATGAATGAAACTTAAAGAAAATTAACATAATATCAAAGGCTTACATAAAATAACCTTAGGGCTAATTTACCCTTAAAATGAAGCGTCAAAGTACATAGGTACTGTAAACGAAACATCTTATATATCAGTACATTTGATTATATTCACAGATCAAAATGAAAGGGATTATCAAAATTCCGGTTGGCCATCTACACTAGTGATGTTAACGTTTTATCGATAAATGTTTAAAGGAATGCGTAGTCTTGTTCGATTATTTTAAAGGTAAAGACACAACGCACAAGAGTTAACGTAGCGAGCATGCTACGGCAGCGACCAGTGAGTGTCTTAAATGCTTTTGTTTGTTATAAAATTTTCGGTTACAGTTCACAATCTGACGGTGAAAGATATTAAATGTTAATACCAGCTACTACTGGAAGGAAACCAGTATACAGATTGCCTGACGGTAAGCTGCCACGTCGGCTTGACGTATGCATGCATTACAAAGGGCACGCGTTGTCGAACCTAAAATGTATCACTAATTACGAGCTGGATCTCTACAAGTCATAAATAGTATTTTTGTAGCCAAGCTTCATGGGCCACATCGTCGTTTACCATCAATTAAGATGCCTTAATGCCTGACTGTCTTACAGGGGCAATAATGATATAATTATAAAAAAACTCTTTCGATTATTCCATCTATCATTAGTTTATTTATTACTTCTAGTTTTAAAGTGTTTGGTAGTATTAAGCCCTAGGAAAGAAAAAAATATCTGATATAAAGTTTTATACATTTATCGACACCAATTTTTATTATGCCCATCCCTGCACATTTCAACTTAGGACCTTTCATTTTCGTTGGGGTGATGTTAAATCTAAATTATTTGTCGAATAAATGTACCGTACAGAATATTTAATGGGATGGGATGATTTTCTAACTGTTTCTAATATCTGACTTAAAGATTATACACACGGAAAAAAAAAAAATTTTTTTGTTAATTCGGATTTTTCTGATTAACGTAATTATAAGAGTTATTATTTTGTTAATAAAGAATTATTTTTGTTATTTTCTGAATAACTTTTTGTTGTACAAATGTAGATATTTATACGCTTTTTTTTATTGTAAACATTATTTTAAGGGTTAGTTTGACGTAAAAACTGGGAAACACACTTAAATTGCATAGTTTCATCCGCTTTTAATCACCTCATGCTAAAGAGATATTTATATACTAAATACCAAACTTTATCATTAAAAAAAACAAATAATCCAAGTATGCTAATCTCTTGCTCCTTGACAAATATCTCCGGTATTACCATTTAAAAAATAAAATGGAAAATTATCCTTTGATACAATTTCCTTAGCTATTTAGACCACCCCCATTCACCACCCCCTCCCCCTCGAAGGCTTCGTATTACCATAACCCTAGGAGGATTAGGATAACCTCATAAAGCTACCTTCCAAATTTATTCCACAGACCTAGGAAGAGGCATAGAAATATCAAAACTTTCTTATTATTACCTTTTTATAATAATACTACCTATTTATTACTAACTAACTAACTACCTTAATCCCAGCTGATGCTAAGCGACGATTAAGTCTATGTTAGAACATGTCTAACCAGGAGAAGCCTATTCACTCTTGCCTTGAAGAGTCCCAGGTTATATTTATCAGGGAACACATCGCCAGGCAAAAAATTCCACTCCAGTGCAGTGCAGTGCAGTACGCATGATAGAAGAGTTTTCAAAGATTACGGATTGTTGGAATATGCTCGTTTATCGTATTTATTGTATCCTTAAATTATACACATGCAAAAAAAACTTTTATTTTAATTATTTGCTAAGGAAACACTAATAGGAAGTTATAAAAATGTGATAAAATATATTACAGGACTAGATTAAAATCCACAATAGAACACAAAGCAAATACAAATAATTAAGGAGCTACATAAAAAAATATTTAACTTAAATTTAATATGATCCTGGTGGACGAACGATCTTGTGTGGGCTGCAGGGAGACGCTGGATGCAACCGGCACAGGTTCGCTACAAACGGATATATTTTGGCCATATTAGATGATAATGATTGGTCTGTTCAGTCAGTTCGGGTTGAATGGTTGCAATGAGGGCAGCGCGAATTTCACGCCTTTTAAATCATCAAGTGCTCTGCATACTTTGGTTTGCTGAATAAATAATTATTTGAATGTCACTAGTTTTGTTTAATTAGGTCTGTGGCGACCCCACGGGAGCCCGATCCGATGGCTTTGTGTCGAAGACGTTTTAAACTTAATTTTCTTTATTAATTAAATTAATTATATGAAACATCAATGTCATATTCCGGAGGGTTGACTGGTGAATTTGTCAGTGAAACCTCTTTTATAATTTACGCTCATATTAATTAACAAAGATATTTAAACATAAAGTGGTTATTTAATACGTTTTTTAATTAAATCATTCTTTGCTTAGAAAAGACAAATGTTGCTTTTTTATACCACTTAGGTTGCAAATAAGCAAACGGCCTGCCGGGTAAGCAGTCACCGTAGCCTATGGACGTTTGTAATACCAGAGGCATCACGCTAACGTTGCAGACTCTGAAAAATTTGTTTAGCGCCTTTCTGAACAAAATATATAAATGGAGCTTGCTATTTTAAAATAATTATAGGGTTTTATGTTAAAAAATAATAATGTTAAAAATTTAGCACACAACAAAGTCAGTTCTAGCGTAAAACGTTTAATGTAAATAAATAAACCACATCACGACACACACATTGACTCAGCCCTGCAGTAGGTATCTTAAGAACTTGTGACACAGGAACTAAGCAACGATATAGTATATACTACAAAGATAAGAACACAACATCCAAGACAGGTTCGTCGGTTAACGAAACAATGCTTCTTTAATGTTTTTGGACCAAAATTAAGATTTTTCTCACTATCAATGTATATTTAATATTTATCAATCCGTCATTCATATTTCGATCTTTAATATTTATCAATCCGTCATTCATATTTCGATCATTAATTTCAATGTGAACAGTTTCATTTCGGGGAAATATATTTAATCTCTGATAATAAATTCGATATTTGAATGAATTTCTTAATAGATGCTCTTCTGATCATTATGTTTTAATTATAACTGTACGAGTCAAATAAACAAAGTTTTATAACTCAATACCGAGCAGTGCATAGTAAACCGTATATCTCACACCATAGAATTCAATTTAGAATAATTCAACCTTTAAAATAAACAATAAAGCACAATTAAAAGCAAAGACAAGGAAACTTTCAATTTGGTTTTTTAAATGAGAAAATTATTTGTTCTTAGTTTCTTCTTCGGAGAACTTTAACTTCAAGCAAATAAGGTTTAGTTTTTTAGTTACCTCATTCAATTATACCTTTTTCTTTATATAATGCTCCTTAATAATATTAAGACAAAGTTCAAAATAGAATGTTTTCGATAAATAGCTAGAACACAGTTTGTCCTAGTTTGAATTTTAATCGAAATATTAACATAAAAAAAGGTGTCATCACTACATAGTATGAACCAAAGTCGCTCACCGCTGTCTGTCCCTGTGTATGCTTACATCTTTATAACTATGCAGCGGATTTTGATGTGGATTTTTTTAATTGCTACAGTGATTATGGAAGGTTAATATAATAATAACCACATCACGACACCCTGCAGTAGGTATCGTAAGAACTTGTGTCACAGGAACTAAGCAACGATATGGTATATACTACATAGATAACAATACAATATCCAAGACTGGTAAGCGAAACAATGCGTCTTGCAAATAACACAAAGTCCCGCCCCCGTAACCTCTAGCGTAGCAGTCGGCTGTTTAGACCAGTGCGCCACCGAGGTCACTGAGATGTATGTGTATAATACATGCATAGGTAATATCCGTGCGAAGCCGGGACGGGTCGCTAGTTTATATTCAAAATGCATGCGGATGATATCAGCTTTAATTTAATGCTCACTTATTTGTTTTCATGTAAATATTTCGTTCGTGACAAAATGATTTACAACGGAATTTTTCCTCGTAAATCTCGTGGTGTTTTCGATCTTAATTTCAATAAAATTATAATAAATTAATTAAAAATACATAATATCGATGCTAATGTTTATATAAATCTTTAATTCGGATTGTTTGTTTTTAAATTTATTAATTTATATCTCAAATGTGTGAGTTGATTTTTTATTGATGTAAAGCGATCAAATTTCTGAACTAGCTTTTTATTTTCGGGTTCGTCAGCGTAGTGTTAATATATATATTTTAATAACATATGCCCACTTAAGCTATGATTTTTTTTTCAATCGGATGAAAAGCTTTAATATACTCCCTAGTCCTTACATACAGATTTAGAGGTTTTTTATTATTAAAAAAACAACTCGCGACAAAGATACGGTCAAAAACTTATATTCCAGAAAATAAACAATTAACCAGCAACACATTATTAAAATGTGAACTTATTTTTTTTTTAATTTTCATTCAATTTTCATTTTCATTTCTATCGAACATATACCTAGTTGTAGTGTAATTACCGGCACGAGAGGTATAATATCTATACCTCTGCATGGGCAACGCATAGACGGTGCTCTGGGAGTTCCACGTCATTAGGAGCATTGACGGTGTCAATAGGTATTACTTTCCATCAGCTGAACCGTACGCTTGTTATATAAAAATAGAAACAAATAATTATCAAGAGCAAATTTCACATTCTATCTTGAGTGAGCCAAGACAACCTTAGGGTGGGCCAGCCCCCTCATGCCTCAGGTAATCAAAAGCAAACACTGTCAAGCTCAATTTAAGTAGAAACAAATATATTTGAGCAAAACAATAGAATATCCAATTCCAATGATGGCGGCGCCTCATTAATATGGCAGAGGCGTATTTACCCTGAATTGATTAACTGTTCTAAGAGATGGATAGTTTTACAACAGTCTGTAAGGGAACAGTGTGCCTTTCATTGAAATTACTAGAACACTTTTAGGTTGTTGTGTACAATAAGAAAAACTTACAGTAACACGTTGAAAACTATACAAGTAAGTAAGAACTTTATTCATTAAATAATACAGTGTTTTAAGAAGAAATATGTATTAACCTAAACGATGACATTAAGATGCTGTACAAGATACAAGAGGATGCAGTAGCTCAGTTTATTACGTGCCTTGGATTAGCGACCGACCCGAAGAGGGTTCGATTCTCGAGTTGCCGTACATTGTAGCTGCCATGTTCTTCATTGTGCCCGGTTTGCAACCTGTCACACTGGGACTCAAGATAAACCTGCTAAATGCGGTGTGTAACACCTCTGCCTACTCTTCTCGAGGGATTATGGCGTGAGTTTATGTCTACACGTATTAAATTTAAGAACTTAATTCCGCATTTTAGGAGATTATAATTTAAAAAATATTATGATATTAAGTAAAAACGTAATGCTTTCAAGTTAATTTAATAACAATAAAAAGAGAAATTCGAATTAATTACAAAATTGTAGTTTTTTTCTTAAAATTGTAGATTGCTCAAAACGTTTGAAGCCTTGGAGTAATAGAAGCCCAACAATTATAACAAAAACATACTCAAAAAAATATGTGCTCATAAAAGTATATGAAATCGTTATTGAATTTTACATGTATTTACAGTTACTTCAGTATCTTCAATTTCTTTAACTTCAGGTTTTGTTAAGCTTAAATAACAATATTTTAAGAGTTAGATCTGGGTTGGCACAACCCTCCATTTTATTTACAACGTGAAGCAGTTCGCTGTGTTACGGTTCAAAGGATTGGAGAGCCTCTGTAATTACCGGCACGAGAAGTATAACATCTTTACCTCTACATGGGCAACGCATTGGTGATACTCTTGGCGTTCTAGACATCAAGGACATCATCGTATCAATAAGAGGTGGTGTCACTTTCCTTAAGGTGAACCGTCAGCTGGTTTGCCCATGATGGCGTACGTCCAGACATCAAGGGCATCATCGTGTCAATAAGCAGTGTATCACTTTCCTTAAGGTGAACCGTGGTTTGCCAATGATGTATAAAAATCATCGGGCATACATAAACAAGGCATTGTGCCACAATTTAAGCTGCCTCTGTTAGTTATAAACTGTGGTTAAGTTTCACTTAGCTTAGGAAGGATTCTCATAATACGATTTTAGCCGACTACGGAGAGGAATATAATTGAAGTATCGACCTTAACGAGTTTAGAGGCAGCATCCTTGCTTACTAACTTACATCCGCATTTCCTATCATATAGTTAAAGTGTATCTGAGACAACAATTACAGGAAACTGTTACCGGAAATACAATGCAAAAAGAACCTTCTTACCTATAAAAACAAAAGTCTATTTAGTTTAATTTTTAAAAGCACATTGTACTGAATGTTTTCGATAATGAAAAAAAATAAAAAATAACTTGAGACATCTTATTTATGGTCATAAAATCACAGTCACTTTCATAAGCAAATTTCAAAATGAGGACAACAATTTTATATTAAGTTGATTCTGGTGTCTGTGGGTCTTAACCACTGGCTGTGACTCGTGACCGAGGCATCACCAGGGAGCAGCTGCCCCCTAGAGAATGCCCCATTGGAATGAATAAAAATGGTACAGTCAAGTGTTTGTCCAGTTTTACACCTTGGTAAAAGTTTACCCAGATAGAATCACTAATCATACGAAAAGATCACTAATATTACAAAAATATCACGAAGCATACAAAAATATCACGAAGCATACAAAAATATCACGAAGCATACAAAAAAGACTCGAACTACTAATGTTTTAACAACAATTCATACTTTTCCCATACCCCATAAGTTAACTGCTCCGCCAAGGCCATGGGCTTGTCAACTGCCCTCCCTAGGCCAAAAGCTGGTGACGCTCTTGCCTCGAGAGGTCTGTTAAAAGTTTTAAACCATTGAATAGATTTTATAAAACTTAACAAGGATAAAATTGTATCATGCTGATGGACAAATACTATATTATCTAAGCCCCACCAGTACGCAGTCTATGGCAAAAGCTAGTGGAGAAAAATATCATAGATACCATAGATTAACAGCATCACAACACAATCAGCCCTGCAAATAAAATTTCGTACCTCAGGCACGAAGCAACGATATAGTATAAACTACATAGATAAGAATACTACATCCAAGACCGGTGAGCGAAACAATTGTTTTATATTTAATAATTAGAAAACTATAATATTATGTTTTACAAATCATAATACCTATATGGAAAAAGTAACTACGGAGGATTCTTCCCAGTAGAAATAGTTTTCCGAAACGGTGGCAGTAAAAATTACATTTCATTATGAAAGTGCTTAATTTAAGTCTATTCGAATAAAAAACATTTCGACTTTGACTTTTGGTTTCGAATCCGGAACCTCTAGCAGTCGGCTGATTACACCACTGAGCCACCGAGGTCGTCTATATAATATAGATTTATTATATTCTATTTTAAACACACAAAGTTATTATTAAGCATGTCGCTGAGTGAACAATGTTTGAATTATTTATTTCATAAATAGAAACGGACACTTCCAAAGTTTAGTTTGAAGCAGGTTAATATTGCTCTGACCTGATTATTTCCATGAATAATTAAAATGTTTAAACAATTAATAATAGATTACAGTAAGCTAGACGTACGTTACTCAACTATTCATTATTCAAAACTTTCTAACTTACAATATAGAACGGGGATGATTTAGAAAAAACGGTAAAAAAGTCATCATGTCCACCATGTGTTTGGTTTATTTCTACAGTGATTTTATACTAAGCATCTTAATAGGGAATATGCATAACTTTTTATTTATTTATTATAATTTGATACATACACATATCCGTTAGATTTTCTCAAATATCTGACTTATTAACTTAGTTATAAAGCTTCGAAGTCGTTGGTTAAACAGAGAGATCCGATATATACTATGACGTCAAAGTACACAGGCGCCTTACAACTTTAATAGAAAAAGTTGTTCTAATGAGCGAGACAGATATATTTACTTTTAATGTTTATAATTCCCGGGTTAACCGTTCAATTCTTATTCTGGTTTCACAATAAATATACTATTTCCATATACTTTACGAAAAATAATCAAATTTTATGCATGTTCCCTATTCCTCATACATCCATTCCATCATGACCCATTCAATGTCACGAAGACCATTCGGCTTTACTCGCAATTGGAAGTGTAAATGCACATTGTTCTATTATGCATATCGTATTTACTGAGCGAACACGAAGCTGCGTACTGAAACAATGTGCATCTACAATACTAAAACAACCTTAATTCAGGGTAATGTAGATAAATTCCCATCGTCCACATTCGTAACTAAAGTTTCGTAACTGGTTACGAATAAGGAATTTCTTTCACTGTTACTGTGTGATTACTAGATATGTAACAGGACTTTTAATACCATTTTCATAAACCAGAACATATTCAATCACGGTCTCCTGGTACTTTATACGGAAGTAAATTCATCTTTTACGGCGGGGCGTAACTATGTGTTATTTGCAGGACGCATTGTTTCGCTTACCGGTCTTGGATGTAGTATTCTTATCTATGTAGTTTATACCGTAGCGTTGCTTAGCACCTGCGACACAAGTTCTTACGATACTTACTGCAGGGCTGAATCAATGTGGTTTATTAATTTAAAAAATAAATTTTGTTAAAGTGAATAAAGCATTTACTTACACGAAAAATAAAAGATTAATTATACATACAACATCCATTAAATTTAGATTCTTTCAACACAACTTGTTAGTTGAATGAATGTTTGTTATAAATATTTATGCAGTTGATTGAATTAATATCATCCCGTTGCGGTTTTGTGTTCAGTTTCCAATCACATCGCTGGAATCCCAGCCCTGATTCATTTAAAACTACAATAAATTCAATACTGAAATACTGTGGTGGTGCAACCTAGTTGAATAACTTTCCATCTTCGTATATTGCTCACCAACTTGTTTTGGAATGAGAAAAATCGGCATTAAAAGATTGTATCTTGTTTTACTTAGATTAAAAGTTCTTACTCTTTTGTTTCTTAAAATTTATCTCCTTTTTCTTTTGTGTTTGTGTGTGCTATTTGTGACTAATGTCAAGCCACACTAGCAGCTTAAAATTAATAATTTGTAAATTAGTGACACGAGTTTTTGGGCTACAGTGCAGCCATAGCTCTCGGATACAAATGTATCTTCTTTTACTGTAATCTGTTTCGTGTGAAATAAAATAAACCTTAACTTCGGATATTTATAAAACGAAGGTCAGGTCGAATTGTTTAAATAAATCTTTCATCCATAACTAGTATCGGGTTAGTTACATTATTTAACATTAAAGTTATGTAGGTACTCGTATATAAACACACACATACACAAAAACACACTACACAAGAGCACTGCATGACAATGATTAGAATGACCACTCCTATTTCTGGAAAGTACTTCTGGAACCTCGCATTTATACTTTTTAGAATACTATCAAGTAGCCAGCATTTACACCGATATTAATTTATACCACAAACAAGATACATGTCAGTTATATTGATGAACATTTTACAAAATTATTTTAAAATGTAAAAACTGTCACAGTTATTCGCAGTAATAACATTCTGTAGAACAAAGATGAACAAATTAAAATTTGATTTAATAATACTATAATTAGAATTGATTACAAATTACAATAATCTTCAATTGAATAAAATAAATAAAACACGCAACACACACACACAGCTGCATACACAACACACACAACTTAACTTACATTATTATATACTTAACTCACAACTTAAATTATAACAACAAAAAAATACAGGAACGAATTAAAAAAAAAGAAAGCTAAAAAAACTAAATACAAACATTAAACTTCTGGCAGTAAAAGATATACAAAACTAATCAAGCATTAATTTCAAATGTGACGATCTATCCGCAAATATATCACCGACGCGATGATTATGTATATTAAAAAGTGTCCGAGAAAACAAACCAAATTTGACATAGTAAACTCGGCCACGGGTCAGTTTTTTTGTGAACGAGTTGCCCCCGAAGCCGTTACAGGAACTCCTACAATGTCAATACTATCTTTTATCACGGGCAAACTAACAAACAGTTCACCTGATGGAAACTGATACCGCCGCCTGTCGACTCGACGATGCCCTTGATGTCAAAGTACCGCCTATGTGCTGTCCATAAAGAGGTTATATTGTTATAGCTCTTGTGCCGCTAATTATACTGGCTGGTTCAAGGCAGATATAGAAAGGAGGTTGGTACCAACTCAGATGATCTCGCACGTAGATCTACCACCTGTATATTGATGGTAATGATAGTGCAAGTTTGCAGGAAAAATGTGACGTACTGATTGCACTTGTGAAACGCTCATGTCTTACAAAAAAACGGCCTGATTTATCGGTCCTAGAAAATTCCTACCTCGTTAAAATTATGTCATTATTCATTTCACTCAAATGGTTGTAGTACTACATAGGGAAATACACACCAGTACCGAAGAACACTGGTACCCAAGGTATGACTTAACTTTAATATATAAAAAGACAAGCTGACCCGGTGAACTTCATACCGCCTTTTTATTAGCCGAACACAGCAGCGCCACCTACCGGGTTCAATTGTTTTCAAACCATCCAGGAACTCATTGAAATATACACACAAAATTTCATCCAAATCGGACCAGCCACTTAGGAGGAGTTAGGTGACGTACACACGTCTAAAAATTGTATATTATGCAGATGGAATTTGGCACGACTCACACTTGACCGGTTTCGTTCAAATTCTGTTAAATATAATTTCCACATCTCGCCTCACCCCGGGATATGTGTAAGATCAACAATTTAAATCAAATTGACGGATATTTCGTTTTTTAATCGGAATAAATTAACAACTTTTTATGATCCTTTATTTAAATCAGAAACCACATTTCAATTTTGTTGTTTTAATTATAATAAATGGTATGCGATGTCGGTCTGTTTGTTTCTTTGTCAAATTTTTATTTTTATCTGTCACCATTGTACGGACGGCTACAAATAAAGCTTCACATGACAAGTGCGATATGAATCCTCATGCTGTACAACTTAGAACGGTACAAAGTCCAAAGTGGTTAGGTTAGGCCATGGCCAAACTATATTTTCATATAAAGCTAAGTAACTTAATCCAAAAATAAATAATAATAAATCACGACACAAATTGACTCAGCCCTGCACTACGTATCGTAAGAACTTGTATCGCAGGTGCTTAGTAACGATATGGTATATACTGAATAAATAAGAATACAACATCCAAGACCGATAAGCGATTCTATGCATCTTTCAAATAACACAAAGTCCCGCCCCCGCCGGGATTCGAACCCGGAACCTCTACCGTAGCAGTCGGCTAAAACCTACGCTTCTTGTATTTAATTAGGAGCTTTTTTGTATCACTGCCGTTGCAAACAAGCATACGGCCAGCCTGATGGTAAGCAGTCACCGTAGCCTTTGGATGTTTGCAATACCAGGGGTATCACGCACGCGTCGCCGACCCTGCAAGAACCTTTTAACACCCTGTTTGAAGAACCCCATGCTATAATCTCTAGAGAAAGCCATGCCATATTTTAGAATACCTCTTTTTTACGTATTTTTTATTATTACTTATTGTCACGGCGTTACTTTATTAAAAATCTACATTCTCCGTAAGAGTTTCCCTTCTTTTTTAACGTTTCCGAATTTTATCGCAAATTGTTCAGCGGTTTTGATGTGAAAAGACCAACAATTTGGCGTATTCGTAACGTTTGTCTATGCTTATAGTTTATGTAATTCTATTACTAATGTTTATTTGACTACTGTTGTACATTAAGTATGCTTTAATTTTCTTTATTTTTTTCTTTTCAATTCTAGAATATAATAATAAAAAGGCATTTAAAGAATGTCAAGGTGCGTAAGCGAGTGAACAGTATAAAAACACCATCATGGATCCATGAATTCGTAGATCTCAAAGACAACACGATCCCATTAAAACATGATAAATGTTTGATTTTTATTACTTTTACATAATAAATCACTTAACCACTTTTTTTTAAAACAGTGATTAAAATAAAATTTTAATCAATACAATTTTTTATAAAAAGAAAACTACCTCTGAACATAATTAAATCAAATATTGGCAAGAGATATTTTATACAGAGAAGAACAAATAACATTTTTTGGTAAAAAGACTTTAATAAGATAAAAAAGATTTCATTTCTGTTACTATTTCAAAATATGAATCTACTAATTCTTGTTTTTTTTTAAATCTAGAAAGAACGCATGGACTTTTTTCGTAGTTTTCTAATCAGCCGGAACTTTTCACGGAAGTTTCCGATTAAATAACTGCAGCGTGGTTCGGCAATCGGGCAGAATTTTTGCAGCCGTTTAAATATCAACTAAATAGTTTCTAAAGTATAATATAAAACTAAAATATATTTTTGTTCTACTAAAAAAACAAGTCGCTCAGCAAAATTACCTTTTGTTCAACTCCAAAAAACAAACTGCACAAAATCCTTTTAACAAAACTATCCAATCACAATAAAATTCTGAGCACAAAACACACAAAACAAAACTTTTTCGTTTTTCACTTTAGAATCACTAGTCAAAAAATACGGCACCGAAACATTTTTACTTGCAATCCACCATCGAGCGAGTTCGAAATACGAAAATTTTATTTTTAATCAAACGTATTTTTTAAGCACTCGCGTAATCAAAGGCAATGGAAGCGCGCGGATACAGCCTTCCACCGCGAAGTCTTTAGCCCGAATGCCTTATGCGCATGGGTGGTATTCCCAAACCAAAAGGGCTTACGTCGCATTGCGTTATTTTCGAAATTGAACCTAATTTCACTAGCGTTTCAAAGGGTGACAAATGAATTTTTTACAACATTATTGATATTAAATTACTGGATATTCGGCTTTGCGTAGGTCTTGTTTAATTAATGCTTTTCCGTGGCTTTATCGTGACTTAAATGTCAATCGGAATGTCTTTAGGTAACTCTTTAATTTTAATATAAACCTACATAATTATTATTTTGCCGCTTAATTGAAAAATATAATGAAACACCTTAAAAACAAGCAGAACGACCATGGTGGCTGACTTTTTGAGAAAATTAGTTTTTAGGGTTCCGTCCCTCACGCGAAAAGAAAAAAAATTGCTAAAAAAATCCTCATTGCTGCTGCTTAGACGGGTCTAAGTGGTGATTGGAATCGTCAATTTAGTTCAGACAGACGGATTGACATGCAAAGAAGTGAGATCGGTGAGGTTTTATAGGAATAAGAATGATTTAAAGTGCTTTATATATATTCCAATAAAAACATTTCGACTTTGACTTTGAATAAAATCGCGTATTCCCCGACAAAATAAACTGATATAAAACGGCGTATTACGCGAGAAATCGTTTTCAGAGTATTAAGCGAGTGTTACTTTAGTTGGAAATTCCTTAAGAATTAATTCTTAGAATTTTAATAAGTCCTTTTTCATGTTAATATTTTTCCTGTTAAATAGTTGAATATAAATTACCTTTACCGACAGAAAGTGAAGCCTTTCACGTAGAATCACATCTCCTTTCTGTAAGGAAACCTCATTATATAACCTTAATAGCACTTTAATTGAAACAAAGTTCTCGGCACTTAGTCCATACTTAGAGAACACATGTCACCTCCACCCTGTAGTGGAGAAATCGCAAGCCAACGTTGGCCTCATTTGGCTACGGACGGTATTTTATTCGTATAATTTCTTGAAAGATAAACGTGAGATATGAAACTTTATAGCTTACCAAACAGAGCAGCGGATAATAATTATGTTTATTTTGGAAGTACATACTCGTAGATACGGTACGGACAGGTAGTCTTCCGGCTGATGATGATCAAATATGATGATTTTGTTATGGCACGTTCAGTTTGTTTGGCTAGAATGGTTTACTACACATCAAGTAACATAGATTAATATAATGTTATTGTATGAGCAATATTTATTCCTCATCAATTCTTTAGAAGCACTTTTCAAAGATTCATACAAATTTGCAATTACAACAAGCGGCAATTTAAGGTAAAACTCTTGGTAGGCATACAGATCTCGCGTAACAAAATGTAAAACATTAGCTCTTGTGACTGCCACGCGCATTTTAGACGTGGTTGCAGTTTGAATATTGCCGAGGTTAAACCTGCCACACGCCGCTCCAATCGCTGTCGGTGTTCGAGCGCGCATCAAAGGAGATTGAGACGGGTTTCGTTTATTGGCTCGCGCGGCAACAGTTAGAAATTGATAACGACATTTTCGGGCTGTTCCATATGGTTCCCAAAACACGCGCGGCAGCCGCGCTCTTTAAAATTGTGAGGCAAATGGACGTCTGACCGCGTCGAGCACTGGCTCGTGCTGCTGCCATGCATAATCTATACGTCTTTACTAACATGCTGTTAAACGGAATAATATATTATTTTACTAATACGCAACACAAATATGTCAGATATTTTTCATTTAATAAAATTAGAACCAACTTTTTGAACGCAACTCAAAATTCAACAACCAACGTTGGTACCGACCGTGTAACGTAAAGTAATAGTGTATCCGCCATCGCACAAACATAATATAGCGACCAGTACAACGATGAAACATCCGCTAACACGAGAAAAACTATCGATACTAATATACAATACATTGCTGGCTTCGTTTGAAACAAACTTACACAGTCTTTTGTAATTTATCAATGAATAGAAATGTATTCAGTAAAGTCGATAAGTTGCACTTTATGCATGGTTTAGGAACAAATTTCCGAACAATTTATTTAATAAATAGTCACTCTACAGCAGTCTTTGTGACCAGTGACTGTTGTGACTCCGAATCGATTGGTACATTTTAAATTCTCTTTTTATATACCAATGGATTGTTAGGGAATCTTTTTGTAGTCCTTTTTTATTTTACCTGTTAGTTTTGGTTAGTTATTTGTAGTTTAACCCACTTTCAGATACAATCGGTACTCTTTGAATTTCAGATACATGTTAAGGTAGTATTGTATGATCAGTTCTTAGACGAATAATTGAAATAAATGTACGAAACATTGATTAAAGATTACATAATTTATCTTTACTAGCTTTTGCCTTCACATCGTTCGCATAGGATATGAATTTTCATATGCGGCGTAGCGTAGGTTTAGCTCCCGGGGCGGATTTCAAAGTCAAAGTGATTTTTTTTTTGTATTCAAATAGACTTAAAATAAGTACTTTTAAATCGTCATCTTTTATACTACCACCGGTTCGAAACGCTATTTCTACGGGGAAGCCGCGCTCCGCCTCCGTAGTTGCTTTTTCAAAATAATTACAACAATTTGAAAAAAAAATACAGTTTTCTAATTGTAATCCTAATTTTTCTATAACTTTAAGTTATATAAACCAATATTTATGTAATATTTAAGTCGATGATCAAATCAAATTTCGAAGATATGTGGGGACTCGAGTTACCAGTTCAAAACGCTATGAAAAATGATTCCGTGACTGCGCGAGTCACGTGTCCGTTGCAGTTGTCACCCCCCTGATGGCTTGGCATCCGCACCCCCTTACACCGCTACTGTAAATGCCTCAAGAACCCTTTTTAAACCTATTAAAACTAACACATTGCCACGGATAAACCTAACTGGTTTCGAGATGAACTTATTTAAGTTGTGCTGACATGTCCTTGCTTAATAGTGGCAGGCGCTTATCTCCGGCAAAGCCTTGTCTGTAGGCTATTTCGTCTGTGGACGGTTAAGAACTATTTGGACTTAAGGATATTGCAATTAATAATAACAACCACATCACGACACACACATTGACTCAGCCCTGCAGTAAGTATCGTAAGAACTTGTGTCACAGGAACTAATCAACGATATCGTATAAACTACATAGATAAGAATACAACATCCAAGACCGGTAAGCGAAGCGAAACAATGCGTCTTGCAAATAACACAATGTCACCGAAATTCGAACCCAGAACCTTTAGCGTAGCAGTCGGCTGTTAACACCACTGCGCCACCGAGGTCGTCAAATTGTTAAAGCTTAACGTGTGGCCGTCTATACCTACTACCTAGCCATGTTAAAAACAACATAGAAACAACTTGATACAGTCAGTAACGAAGTAAGAACTAAACGCAAACTTCAAAAGTAAACTTCGGGCAGGTTTCGTGGTTTCCCTTTTCATTAAAAAAATCCTTGGTTTTCTGGTGACGGAAACTTTTCCAAATAACAAAAAAAAAACTAAATGAAAACGTCCTTGGGTTACGGTAGATGATACAAATAGGTACATGAATACTCGTCCGTATATAATCAAACGAAATACCTTATTTGTAAGGTTCTTGTAGGTACATAAGGTCTTAATCTAATTAATTAATATTTCCAAAAAAACCTGACATTGAGAGCGTATTTTTTTTTTTATGTTTTAAATTAAACTTTAATCTAAAATTTATAATATTTTTAAAGGTCAATTAAAAATTATTTAATTAAAAGGAGGGACGTGGTAGCTCAGTTTGTTGCGTGCTTTGGTTACCTAACCCGACCCGACAGTTCGAGGGTTACCGTAAGTGGTAGCTTTTTCATTGTGCCCGGATAATGGCGACAGATTCGCAACCTGTAAAATTGGGACTCAACAATGTAAACATGCGAAATGCAGTGTGTAACAGCTCTGCCTACGGCGTGAGTTTTTGTTATATTTTATAAATTAAATAAAACGAAATTTTTTAAAGAAAGTATATAATATAATTCATTTACGAAAAATACTCTTCACGCCATCTATTGGATAAATGTGGTAACTAACTTTTTTGCTCCTAAATTAATTGCAAGACGCTTTGTTTCGCTTACCGGTCATGGATGTTGAATTCTTATTTATGTAGTTAATACCATATCCTTGCTTAGTGCCTACGATACAAGGTTATATCTTCAATGTTTGTGTCGTGATGTGGTTATTATTATAATATTAAATCTTAAACTCTTCAATAGAAGAAGATAGTTCTTTTATATATTATATAAAAATAATAATAATAAAATAATCTAGCCACTAAATTCCATAGACCTTTATATTCAACAATATTTCGACATCTGAGTTCATATGTCATCAGGATTCAACTAGCGGTCATGAGAAACGGTCACCCATCGCCCTTACTCAGCTCATCTACTGTTAAGTTATATTAGTCCACTACATTTGCGGTCAGAGAAACCCTCTCAAATTGACAAACAGCCTAAATTTCGTTATATTATCTGTTAAATTTAAATAATTTGAAATATTTATATTGGCATCTTTTCCTACATATTAATTTGCCTCTAAGTGTATAGATGCAGGATGAATCATGAAACACTCAAGTTAACGCCAAAAAAAAGCAATAAACTCCTCAATTGAAGACGAAATAAAAGGGAAACATTTATTTTGTCCCCAGTTGTAGTGATGGAAAAAACGGCCCGTTTTAGTGAATTTAGTTAAGTGACGTAATGAATTGGGGAAAGTCAACTACTTGAGTAGAATTTGGGATTTTATTGAGGACGCTTCAACATGGCTAAAGTATTTTCAAAAAATAAAATTTTTGAATCGACTTGATCTGTAGTCTTATAATTTACAAGCGACCGGCTTCGCACGGATATTATGCATGTATTATATACATATACCTTTCCCTTGAATCACTCTATCTATTTAAAAACCGCATTAAAATCCGTTGCGTAGTTTTAAAGATCTAAGCATACATAGGGACAGACAGCGGGAAGCGACTTTGTTTATAATAAAGTCAAAGTCACAGTCAAAATGTTTTTATTCGAATAGACTTAATATAAGCACTTTCAAATCGTCATTTTTTTATTACCATCGGTTTGGAATGCTATTTCTATGGGGAAGAAACCTCCGGAGTTGCTTTTTCCAATATTCAAATACAATAGTTTCTACTACAACTTAAAAATTTTCAATATAATTTTTCTAGTTACACCCCCAGCTATAAATAAGATAAACCTGTGCAGCTAATTAAATTACTTCCATATATCTTTATCATCTACATAATTTTGAATGTTATTGTAACTTTAATTTGTTTAAAATATTGCTTAAATTTCATATGTGACATTTGGTATTTTATTATAAAACGGACACAATTTCCAAAAAATGACTTACTAATTTTCGCTAATCTAACTGTAGGGATACGTAATTTATCTTTGTTTCTGATATTTATGCCGTGACTTAATGGTGCCGTTATGGTCGTAGCACACTCGGAAACGGAACGACAACTTCTCGACTTTAGCCTTGCTGCCAAATCGTGGCAATACGATACTATCACGATGCTGCTAAGTAAGCGTTGCGGTATTGAATACGAAGCAATGTTACAATTTTACTCGCATTTGAGAGCAGCTAATCTCTAATCACATAAACTCACGCCGTAATTAATATCTTGAGAGGGGTTGGCAGAGGTGTTGCACTCCGCATTTCGCATGTTTATGTTCAGTCCCAGTGTGACAGGTTGCGAATCTGTCGCCACTATCCGGGCACAATGAGTAACATGGCAGCTACAATGTACGGCATCCTCGACCTAGAGGTGGTCGGTTAACATAGGCACGTAAGAAACTATTTTCTTATGGATAAAACAAATAATATTTGACAATATGTATTAATTATCGTAGACTGTATTTCACCTCTATTTTATATTGGATAAAAAATCTAAAAAGGACTTTCTTTTTGATATTTTTAATGACAACTAAATAGTGATTTTTAAAACAAAAACATATAAAACCGTTAATAAAATCAAAATGAGGTGTAAATATATACCAGAGTATGAGGTGTAAATATATACCAGAGTATGAGGTGTAAATATATACCAGAGTATGAGGTGTAAATATATACCAGAGTATGAGGTGTAAATATATACCAGAGTATTTAGAAGTTTAATAGGTATATGGTCAAAACTAAGGGATTTGTATTTTTAGCGTCATTATAATTCTAAACACTTCGTTCGAAGTCGATAGTTTCAAAAACATACTATTGTGTTTATTATTCTTATAACTTCTATACAGTTTGCTTCTTTACTGTATGTGCTTGTATGCCCTCAACTTCTAGCTTTGCGTAGTGCTATCCCACACAAAGAACACTGAAACGACTAGAATTGGTAAGTTCTATCCTTTAACGAGTAGAAAGGTAAGGAAACGAGTAGAAAAGTGTAAGCGACCATTTAACCCCAAAACTTAATCGTACTCTTTCTTCGTTTAAAAATGTAAAACTCGTTCTATCAAGTAAACAGACGGTCTTTAACAGAATTATATTTTTGAAACTGTAAATAAATGAAAAAAAAAAAATTCAAAGTATCTCAAACGTTTCGTTCTAAAGTAACAATAAAACTACAACACAATGCTATTTACAGACGATAACAAAAGCTTTAGAACAGAATAAAATGTACAAATAAGCACGAAATAGAATGTAATTGAAAAAGTTGGTATTTCGGAACGTATTCCGACGGCTAAGAGAAAAAATAAATTATAATCCGAATAAATTGTTCGCCTTAGCCGCGGCTACAGACGGTTTTAGTTAAAAACTTACGAAAGACTTCCATTGTCTTTCTAATGTACTAAATTGTTATTTACTTAGTATTAAGGAATCTTATTTGATTAATTACTAGCCGTTTCCCCGCGACACTGCGCGCGTTTTATCTCGTGACCACAACTTGTGACAAAAATTCGGATATAACATTTGAAATGGATTTTGTTTAAACTTTTAGGGGTTTATTTAGTACGGAACCCAAATTCTTTAACAAAATCAAAAGTAGCCCAAAATATGCCCTGAAATATATTCTATCCTTCAGTGAAAATCTCGTTTAAATCGGTCTACCCGTTACGGAGATTACCCGGAATAAACAGACAGACTGGTAAACAAAAATGTTAAAATTGGCTTTATGTCATTGCATATTATGCTTATATACTCTTATATGCATTCAGTGAAAACAAGTTATTTCGACATTACAAACAGACACTCGTATTTTATTTATTTGTATATAGATCTCTAAGGTTTTATAGTAAATCTTATTAGATTATATAAATTACTTGAGCGCATAGGAGGTGGTCTTGGCGTTACAACATATGAGCATCGTCATGTCAATAGGCAGTTTCAAATCATCAGGTAAGCCGATTGCTTGTTGGTCCATGACACATAACATAAACTCATGCCAAAATCCCTTGACAGGGGTTGGCAAAGGTGTTAAACACCGCATTTCACATGTTTATGTTGAGTCCCAGTGTGACAGGTTACGCAACTGTCGCCACTATCCGGGTACAATGAGGAACATGGCAGCTACAACTTACGGCAACCCGAGACTCGAACCCTCGGCAAGTCGGGTCGGATCAGTCGGTATGCCAAGGCACGTAACAAACTGAGCTACCACGTCCTCCATTCCCATGACGATATACAGAAAAAAAAACTAAACATGCTCTCACAAGCGACAATAACACGCCATAAGAAGAAGCCATAACATCGAATACCAAATAGTAATAGCTTATATTAAACCCAAAGGCTCAAATAAGGTCCTTAAAAAGAGGCAGAAAGAGAGACTGGACTTCAATCAAAAATCCATTAATTTAAGCGTTTGAACCTTGGTGGCGCAGTGGTGTAATCAACCGACTGCTACGCTAGAAACTTCAGCTTCGTATCCCGGCGGAGGTGATAGTAGCAAGACGCTTTGTTCCGCTTACCTTTCTTGGATGTAGTATCTATATAGTTTATACCATATCGTTGCTGTGCCTGCGATACAAGATTCTTTAATATTTCTGTTGGATTGAGTTAATATGTGTATTGTTATCTTTACTATTAAATTATTGTAAAGTGGAAATATTTGATTGCTTGTTTGCATTGAATAGGGTCCGAAACTACTGAACCGATTTGAATAATTCTTTCACTGCTACAATCATATATCATCCTTGATGAAAATAGGCTATAGAATATTATATATTATCAACAAAAAAAAAACCTATATCTAACCAAGCGAAGCCGGGGTGGGCCGCTTGTTATTATAATAATTTCGAATGAGATTCAGTAGATTTGTTGTAAACACATAATTCGAGTGCTTCAACAACAATTCGCAGGATGCCTACAGCATACGTTGCGGAGAAAGAACTACATTTGTCAGACAAACAAGCTTTCACAACCGACGACTTTATTAAAACATAAATTACGAAATAAAAATTTTTTTTAGCGAACGATGAAACTAATAATAGTTAATCTTAATAAGTTTAAGGTAATTTAATTTAGTTAAATCTTTTTTAATTACCTATATTTTTCCCTTATAAAAAGACATGTCAAATAACAAAAATTGTATCGACAAATTCTAATACATATATATTTACCAATACCATACCAAGTATTGCATTATTTTACTACATAATTACTGAAAAACTTATTTTTTGCTTTCTTTTTTGTGGAATAAAATCATAAATTGGAATTATATTCTCGTAGAATAATAATGGCATTGACAACTATATTCTAGATTTTTTTATCATGACTAAAAATACACTTTTTTCGTCATAACGAAAAAAAATATTTTAATTGAGTAGAGGGAGCTAAAAATATGCAGGTATCAAGTTGATTGATTGCGTCCACGACAAATCGTATCGTGAAATGAAAACAATTCACCGCTGTTACAGACAGACACATTAATTATTTTTCCGAAAGCAATGTAAACGAGAAATTACCCAAGATGAATGTTTTCAAAGAAAATAGTTCAGTTTTATGATAACTTTCGACCTATGTTTTTGTTTGCTTTGTTTTTTCAGGTTTGCTCATACTCTGAAAGATATTTATTTCAGTGTTTCTGGCTTTTCGTTGTTACATACGAGGGCGGGTCAATAAGTCCGTGACTTTTTGAATTTCTGACCTCTTTACTGAAAAATCAACACTAGGTACTCCTGTCAACAGGCATCTGTCAGTTGACTCCTATCAAAATTTGAACTTGCTGCGTCAGTTTGTGTTTGACAGCTATCTTTATCAGACTACCCAGTAATTTGAGGAAAACATGGAAAAAAGTGAATTTCGTGTGCCTATTAAGCATTATTTTTTGCGAAAAAAAACCATTACCGAGACCAAGGCTAAGCTTGATAAATACTATGGTGACTCTGCACCATCGATTTCAATGGTAAAAAAGTGGTTTACTGAATTTCGTTGTGGCCGTACCAGCACTGAAGATGCCGAACGTCCTGGACGCCCAGTTGAGGTCTCTACCCCCGAAACAATCGAAAAAATTCACGATATGGTGTTGGCCGACCGAAGATTGAAAGTGCAAGAGATTTTGGAAGCCGTCGGGATCTTTCATGGCTCAGTGGTTTCAATTTTGAATAATCACTTGGGCATGAGAAAGCTTTCCGCAAGATGGGTGCCGCGTTTGCTCACAGTCGACCACAAACGCAATCGTGTAACAACTTCACAGGAAGGTTTGGCGTTGTTAAATCGCAATATGGAGGACTTTTTGTGCCGTTTTGTAACCGTGGACAAAACATGGATCCATTACAACATACTAGAGACCAAACAACAGTCCAAACAGTGGATTTCTAGAGGTGAATCGGCGCCAAAGAAGGCCAAGGTGGGTTTGTCAGCCAATAAAGTTATGGCGAATGTTTTTTGGGATGCACGTGGGATAATCCACATTGACTAGCTTCAAAAGGGAAGAACAGTCATTGAGGAATATTATGCCAACTTATTGGACCGCTTCAATGACGATTTGAGAAAAAACCGACCTCATTTGGTCTAGAAAAAAGTTATTTTCCACCAAGACAATGCAAGGGTGCACACATGTGCAGTTGCCATGGCAAAAATCCATGAATTGGGCTATGAATTGCTCCCTCATCCATCCTATTCTCCAGATTTGGCTCCGAGTGACTACTTCTTGTTCCCAAACCTGAAAAAATGGCTTGGTGGAAAAAGATTTGACTCCAATGATGAAGTCATCTCGCAAACAAAGGCCTATTTTGAGGACCTCGACAAATCATATTTTTTTAAAGGGATAAAAAATTGGAGAAGCGTTGGACAAAGTGTATAGAGCTCAAGGGAGACTACGTTGAAAAATAAAATGATTTATTTATCAAAAAATCTGTGGTTTATTCCAAAAGTCACGGACTTATTGACCCGCCCTCGTATTTTGAAATAATAGAATTGTATACTTAGTTAGGGTTACGTATATGGCAACTCGGGCACAAGAAAACTGACCCGTCACAGAGTTGTCCATTTTCAAATTTTGATGCAGACTTTTTTGACGAACTCTGTGGCGCAGTGGTGTAAACAGCCGACTGCTATGGTAGAGGTTCCGGGTCCGAATCCCGGCGGGGGCGGGACTTACTTTGTGTTATTTGCAAGACGCATTGTTTCGCTTACCGGTCTTGCATGTTGTTTTCTTATCTACGTAGTTTATCCCATGTCGTTGCTAAGCACCTGCGACACAAGTTCTTACGATACTTACTGCAGGGCTGAGTCAATGTGTGTGTCGTGATGTAGTTATTATTATTGTTATTTTAAATTAAGATTATTTAAAAGAAAAGACATGGAGATTCCTGTTTGAACCTTAAGATTGTTATGATGTGTCCCTTGACGGTTTAATAAAAGAAATTTAAAAGATTTCCTAGTAACCCCTCACAAAGTCTACTCTGTTACTCTGTTTATGATTACAATTTTACGTGTTCACTTAAAATAAGATATAGCCAGCTAACAGACAGATAGACAGTGAATAACCTTAGTAATAAACAAGGTCTAGTTAGTACCCATTTTCACTATTACGGTTAAAGGACTAATCGAGCTCAAAAAACCTGATCCCTAGCATAGTTGTCAATTTATAATTTGCATGTAGACTTTTCAGCCACATTCTATATTTTAGTTTTGATTTCATTTGAATAATCGTATGATTTGGTTTAGAATTATTTGAAAATTATTGATTTAAAAAAAGAATTAAAACGGTTAATAATTCATGTTTATTTATAAATTTATTTATTGTAAGTTAGTCTCTTTCAAGATAATGTTTTTTTTTTTGACAAAGACAACTCGGGCACTGAAGAATAAAATAATAATAATAATAATAACCACATCACGAAACACATATTGACTCAGCCCTGCAGTAAGTATCGTAAGAACTTGTGTCACGGGAACTAAGCACCGGAACCTTTAGCGTAGCAGTCGGCTGTTTACACAACTTCGTCACCGAGGTCGTCAAATTTTTTTTTACTTACATTTTAAAGTAGCAAATTCCAAATAGGTTGACATCTCTCTACATTATTATTCTATACAAAAATATGTTTTTCACGTTTCTTGCTTAAATTTTTAAAACATATACATTGGTAATACGTTTTTATTTTAATATGAAAATACGTAATTGTTACTTAGTACACACAGCACGAGCTTAAATGACTTATATTTAATTATAAATAAATTAATATTGTTAACAACTTTTTTTCTATTTTCGTCCAAATAAATTCTCTGAAAGGTTTTCCGAACGGATCCGAGCGGAAAATTTATTCAAAAATCGACAAAAAAAATTACATAACCCTCGTCAAAGAAGAACTAATTTCCTCTCAAAAGCGCTCAATTAAAAACCCTTTTATTAAAAACGTCGGAAAAGTTTTGTGATTGAAACCAATTTTGGAATGGCTTTTGAAATTATTTTTCGCGACATCCAATGAGCGACTGTTAAATTCATTACGTTAGTTTTCAAAATTAATTATAAACGATTTTTAATTTTGAACTAGACAAATATATTTAATTCAATTCTTATTTTATTGCGACTATCGTATTGAACGACAACTAATCAAAATCAAAATCAGATATTTTTTTATTCAAATGGACTTAAAACAATTACTTTTCGTATCGTCAATTTTTTTAAACTACCACCGGTTCGAAATGCCTGTCTACGGGGAATAATCCGGCAATAAACCTCCGTAGTTGCTTTTTTCAATATCATAAAACAATCTTTAATTACAATCTTAGTTATAGTATAAAATGTTACAAAAAAATGGATATAATATCTACAAATGTCAATAAAACATTTTATGCAGACGAAATATAACAATAAACAAGTACCTACTTAATAAGTCCTATTGAATTAAAATGTAGTAAAGTTACTACATGAACTACTGGAGTTGTAACAAAGCAAGCAAAGACCCAACTGATAAAAGCTAACAGAAAAATAGTTTACGTCATGTCAATATCACGTGATGAAAACAAACAATGTAACTTGCTGTCGAGAGCCCCACTCACACGAGCGCTGCAGCATCTTAACAGGGTGGTTGGTGAAATTGACATACATCATTGTTCGTTGAGCGAATTCACGAAAGTGGCTACATTTAGAATTAGCTATTATAATTATTAGATTTTTTATTTATTTTGTGTTTTTTAAGGTTGTGGAGGTTTGAATTTATGAAATACTTTTTATAAATTCGGTCTTCCATCGTAATCAAAACCATTGGAACAATTAATATTTTTTTTCTTTCTAAACTTAAGTTGAATATAATATGTTATTTGTAATGTTTATAATGTGATTTTATTATATATTGTTTAATTTAATTGTATCTTTTATTGTTCACTGCACTATCGAATTGGTATGTAACTGTTACGATAGCGTATTTGATTAAATAAATAAAATTAGAAAATGATCGGTGTTCTGACTTGTGATCAGTTGCCGAATCTGTAACCAAAAAACATTTATATTTACATTATATGGACAACACACGGACAGCCAATGAACAAAACAAACACGTCACAATTTTTATATTATTGGATTTAATCAACATAATAAGGTACTTGACAAACTTTTTATATAGACAAACACAAAATGGAATAAAGTTCCCATCTTATCACCTATCAAAAAAATACCAACAAATTATTTGTCCTAAGTACCTACTTACCCATATTAATCGTAGGTGCCCATCTAATTTTGTTTGTCGCCAATATTTCGAATGGACTATCAGATTGGATTAAAGGTAGTCTTTTGTCTAAGTTACATGTCACTATGAGAATGTTGTGTCCCTCTGTAATTGGGAGAACAATTAACTTGTACTATAATGGAAATACTGTCGTAAATTAAATATTGTATCTCCTGTTAAGGATCCTATTAAATAAATATAAATATAATATAAAATATAAGAAAAACCAACTAGTTTTTCTATGTCACGAAAAACTTTTGTCTAAGGTTGTGTTACTTTTGACAAGCGTGTACATATATATTATTATTATTACTATTATTTCAGAGTGCGTAGCCTCGAGTTGCCTCTGTAAAGAGATTATAAACACTAGAGCAATGTCACGTCAAGAGTTACTTGGCGGGAACGGGGAGTGGTGGTTGAATTATTCTTATTTTATTGTCTTTTCTTGTTTATCAGCAGAGTTTAATGTGTAAAATGCTAGTATTTTAAACAACATCTGTAGTGCTGTCCAAGTGTGGAGAAAGTGAAATACGACGATTTGGCTCTTCGTATTTGGATTTGATTTGGCTTTTTGGATTGCTCTCTCGAGTATCGTTGATCGGATAAACGTGAAATTTGGTAAGCAGAATAAGAAGGCAAAAATTATTGTCAAGTTCAAATATGAGCGAAATCTGTCAAGGTGTTATCAAGATATTGAGAGTCAAGATTTTATAGTCCATCAAAATATAACCTTGAGCGCTAGAGTCTGACTCTCACTTAGCCGTTTTTTAATAAGAAGTATATCTTTTCCTAATAAAAAAACCGTAGTAAATTATTAATGCTAACTAATCTAACGTTGGTTATAAAACCCGCATTGTAAAGGTTGGTCCACACTGACATCTTAATGCGACCAATTGATAGGATGTCCTGTAACACAGCTATAAACTTTTACGATTCCCTACCAACAGCTTCTCAAACTGCTCAACTAGCCCTTGCTAGGGTTCCATTGAGAAAATGTCATGTAGATCATAGCTAGTCTTGCGTTTTGCCTCACTGTCAACCCTAGGCGATATCGTTTCGTTGGTGATAAGTGTGCGTCGCAATATGAAATGTCATATAAAGAATGCCGGTCAAGTCAACTAACAGGATGCATAATATTGGGAGTTATTTCAACATTTTTTTTCTGGTGTTAGAAATACATTGGTAATTGGTAATCTCCTTTATATTTCAACCATGAAGCAGTTCGCTGCGTTTTGGTTTAGATCAGAGAACTTGTGCAATAACCGGCACGAGAGGTATAACATCTCTTACCTCTGCATGTAATTGCGGATGCTGCAGTAGCCTACCATTTTAATTCATCCTAATGATCATTACACCATATCAATTCTTAAATCATCTTCATGTTTCGAAAGGGTTCCATCACAATAAAATAGTTTGAGAATCAATGCTGTACTAATGCGAAACAGAGAAAAGTAGACTGGACAAACTAATAGCCGTCTCTCTCCCACTCAAAGGTTTGGTAGTCGAAAGAAAAGAAAGGTGATGCCCATCGGTAGAAAATACGTTATAAATACAATATAAAGGTGTAATCGAATGTACAGGGTGATCAAATAATAAATTGGTTTCTCTTATTGTAAAACTTTTGGAGTGAAGTTTCAGAAACTCAAAACTAAAATAAAAAAAAATTAACCATTTGCTACAATGATATATATTTTTATTTTAAATTTGTTTTTTATTTAAATAGTTTTATTCATAACTAGTACAGAGGCCGAACAAGTTTGAATTTATTAAATTCAATTTAAGCTACTAATATTTTTCTAATAAAATATGTTAAGTATCTATGTAAGTTAGTTCTATGTTTCTAGTAAAACATATAAAAATATTTGAGTATCTTTATCTCTTCTAAACTTAAAATGAATTAAAAAAACTAAGTACACTTTGTTAAAAAAATTTTTTTGTTCACCCTATATCGTCCAGGACAGCCGCTGACCATAAAATAGTCAGGTAATGAAATTGGATCGCTATTTCTTTTTTCCATTCAAATGGTCGCCTTGAGACTGACCTATTTTGTTGATGGTACAAGTTACAAGCTACAAGAACTAACCTTATTTAAAACTTACATAATAATCAACGACTTGGACGTGGTAGCTCATTTTGTTACGTGCTTTAGATAACCGACCAGACCAGGTCGAGGGTTCGAGTCTCGGGTTGCCGAAACTTGTGGCTGCCATGTTTTTCAATGTGCGCGTATAGTGGCGACAGATTCGCAACCTGTCACAATGGGACTCAACATTAACATGCGAAAAGGTGTATCAAGCACCTCTGCCAACCCCTCTCGAGGGATTACGGCGTGAGTTTATGCTATGTTATGGATAACAATCAATTTTATTTTAAAACGGGCTAACAGAGAAATTCCAATTAATTATTGTAAACTTAAAATACATAGTTAAAAATGAGACTCATTGACTAGAAAAAAAATAACATAAAAGTTAGGTTATAATTGAAAGAAATGAAAAAATAAATATAAATGACAGTTGAATTCTTAAAACTGATTGGTGATGATTCCTTTTCAACTATTTTGTGAAAGAAAGCAAACTAAATTATTTTAACGGACTTCAAAAATGGAAGTGGCTCACAATTCGTCAGAATATTTATTTTTCCAGATCTGTATTAAGTAAACTTGTGCTAGAATTATAGTTCTGTATTTTGAAATTATTTTTGTATACTGAAAACTATAGCTCTCTCTGAACAATCCCCCATGTCTGAGGAATATGGTCAGCATCAGGATTGCATCTTGCAGATGTCCAGGCGTCTCTTACAGTCGTGAAGAATTTGCTGAGGACGAGTCTTTCTTGATCGATCCATCTTTTTGGTGAAAGACCTCGCAATCTTTTGCTTATTGGTATTTATCCAGACCTTCGTTGTCTCTGCGCACTGTGTTACTGAAATATGCTTTAAAATAATAAATTAATAATAGTAGAATCTTATGAATTAGGACACACGAAGGCTCTGCCATCGCTTTCAAAGCGAGATAAAATTTAACAGAATTTCAAATAAATATTACATTAACATTTTTTTCTAAATAAGTACCTAAGTACTAGGATTTTTACGTCGGTTTCTGTTCAACGATTTGTATTATAGCCATGATCTAGGTATATTTAATGTACTGGTGTTTTCGTCGAGTTAAAAGTTTAAAATGAATTCACAAGGCTTTACATAATACAACGAAAATGGCTAGATTTATTTTAATTGACATTATTATATTTAACTGTCGTAAAATAATTTTGAATGTTTGGTTAGATTTAAATTTGATTGACGTATCGACATTATTCATTATTCATATTATTTTTAATTTAATATTTGCACGTCAAAGCAATATTTGACAAAACATTCATAGATCAACATAATTTTTTTTTCGGGGCACACATGGCACTCTGTTCTACCACTGCAACTCCTGTTCACCAGGATCAACAGTGGCGTCCTTTGATCGAATAATGCAGCTGTGCAATGACGCACAGGCTATGCCCGGACACCCTAACGGCTGTCGCGGGACCCGCAACGAACTTAATCAGAAGAAATAGGAGGTAGTAAGAAAGCGGTTTCAGACTTCCCTCCCAGCAAAGCGGAGACAGCAATTGAAATGGCCCAGAGGCCCAAAAATCTAAAGGGGAGACATTCAGGAGACGCCTGACCGTCTGAACACCACGGTATGCCACTAACTAACAGGGGATAAATTAGATACTAACCTAAATCTTACACCAGTAATATTGGTGACAAAACTTTTTAAAGGCACGGAAGTTTCCCTTCGTTTTCACAAGATCTAGGTAATAAATAGGACTACACTCACACAAGATATGATAGGCAGTCAACATAATTAACATAATACATAAGACCTAAATTGTACTCATTTTCAGAAAAAAAAAAATATTTATTATTATTATTATGATAAAAATTATTTTATTTTATTAACCACATCACGACACACACGTTAACTCCCTGCAGTAAGTGTCGTAAGAACTTGTGTCACAGGAACTAAGCAACGATATTTATTTATTAAAAAGCTACACAAACTGATAACAACCATGAAAAAATAGTTTAATCAATTTACTAGACTAGACAGAAATCCAGAAAAGTAGTATTAAACAATAATGAAGAGGCTAATTAACGAACACGATTAAAACAAAATTTCAAATTGACGCAAAAAGATTAAAATACAAATAGGGAGATATGATTTTGAAAATTTATAAAAGGTGGGGACGAAAAAAACATCTGATCTACTATAATATCAGGATGTCTGCAGTCACAGCGTATTTTAATGACGATAACCTATGATTGAACACATCAATATTTACTACATAGACTAGAATACTACATCTAAGACCGGTAAGCGAAACAATACAAATTTGCTATAGTATTTCTAATTATGATAAGCAGTTTACAAGTTATGAGGGAACGGATGAACATACATACAAACATACCGGTTAAAATCATAAACCTCCTTTATGCTTCACCATTGTCGGGTAAAAACATTAAAAAAATATTAACGATAACTGAACCTAACCTCTAGTCATTTGATAATTATCTTTAAAATGTAGTAATTTCAAAATCAATTTTATAACTTTTAAAATTATAGTTAAACCAATCCACTTAAATAGTTTAATTAAGGGCTTTTTAAAACACGAATCTTTAAAAGCTTCCTTTTTATTAGGGTTCCGTAAACAAAGAGTAAAAACGGGACCCTATTACTAAGACTTCGGTGTCCGTCCGTCCGTCGGCGGGCTGTATTTCATGAATATTTATAGCTACACTCTTGAATTTCACAGATTGTTTCTGTTGCCGATGTAACAACAAATACTAAAAATATAAAGAAATTAAAATGTATGCGGTTCGCATAAAAGAAACGTGATTTTTTAATTTTTGCTTGTTGTTTCTCTTACATTTGGTACGGAACCTAGGATGTGCGAGTCTGACTGATGCTTGACAGGTTTATTTTTAAATATGGGAATTATCGCTACCAGATTGAAAGTCTAAATTGGGTTGATTGATGAAAAGATTGATCAATCAACCCAATTGATTGATCACGGCACACTCATTGACTCAGCCTTGCACTAAGACAATCTTGTATGATACTGAGCAACGATATGGTATAAACGAGATAGATAAGAATACTACAACCATGACCGGTAAGCGAAACAATGCGTCTTGCAAATAACGCAAAGATCCGCCGCCGCCGGGATTTGAACCCGGAACCTCTAACAATACGCCACCGAGGACGTCAAAATGAAGCAAAAAAGATTATTTAAGTTCAAGTATAATCCAAATCAGTCAAGTAAGATATAAAGTCGCCGTACCAAAGTATGTAAGACTCAAGTCATGGAAGACACACAAAACTCTTTCCCAGATAAACTAACCATTAATTAAATCCACAGAACTATCATCAATTTGTCCTCATTTACAACAATAACAAAGTCGAGACCGAATCTGATCCTATAACAACTGGGCGGTTAAAAAGCAATTACCAACCGCGCTTTAAGTTTGGTTCGGAACTTCGCGCGGCCTTGCTGCCGAGTTCCGAATTAATTGTCTGATTGTTATTGCGACTTATAACTAAAGGCAGAGGAATCTTAACAGGATCCATTTTTGGTTAAGGTTCCGGTGTCCGTCGGTCTCTCAGCCAGCTAACTCATGAACCGATCCGATCTTAAAAGGTCATAAATATTTAACTCGATACGTACTTGATCGTTTTTTTTAGGTTATGTATAAACTAGGTTGGTTTTTAGAGGCAAATACATTTAAATAAAAAGGTAGAACCTAGTTTGAGTCATTTTTTTATCGAAAGATATAAGGACTTGGTAAATGAAAATTTGAATAATACAAGCACTTATCAACACACTCGTATACTAAAATTATGTTTTGATCTCAAAATTCATTACGAACATTTTTACAACCTCAGTAATTTAACTCACAGGTTACAAAGTTATAATAAATTATTTGAACAGCTCATCTAGTCCTCAATCATCATTATCAACAGCTAGAAGAAGTCTACTGGAGGAAAGTCTCCCACAAATAAATTCGATCACATCTTTAAAATATATAACATTTTTTATCATGTATCGACTAGATCGATTTGATATTTTTTACTTGTTCTTGTTCACAATACATGGTATATGTTTAAATAATAGTTTTTTTATTCAACTTCACGGGCAAACAAGCAGACGATTCACCCAATGGAAAGTGATACCGCCGCCTATTGACACGACGATGCCCTTGATGTCTTAAAACCCCAAGGGCAACGTCAATGCTTTGTCCATGTAGAGGGAAAAGATGCTATAATTACACTGGCTCTCCAATCCTTCGAACCGAAACATAGCGAACCGCTTCACGTTGTAAATAGAAAGGAGGGTGGTACCAACCTAGACGATCTCGCACGTAGATCTACCACCTGTGAAAAACCCAAAAATTATGGTCACTACTTCACGAGGTACGGTATAAGCGGAGTTAACTAAATTTCATGTAATTATTTTTTTAAATGGTTTTATTTTTTTGACCAGTTTGTTTAACTCAAATTTAGTTATTGAAATTTTACCCCCTTCCTGTTAACAGATCGACCTGATTTTTGGCCCACAACTTTAGTTCTGATGACAATACAATATTGTTTATTCAGTATCATAATATATATCAAAGATGGCCGCCGCTACAAAACGGCGGACTACATGTTTTTAAGCAAAGAATTCGACTTAAAGTCTTAAATCATTTTTTTTTTTTTATAGACTTTGACTATGTAATTTTAAGTCGTTATTAAACTGCCACCGGTTCGGAATACTATCAATCAATCATTTATTTGCTCAAAACATGGTATATACAGTTCTTTTCAAATACATAGTGCTCATGTTTTGCCTTTTTCATTAGACATGCAAACTTTCCATTATAAAATTGGTTAATTATCAGTAATAAATTAAAAACCAAACTATTATGCCACTACTAAATGTTGGATCACACCATCCGCGATCGCGCCAGTACAGCCGATAATGTAACTTTCTCAATAATATTTTCTACAAAAAAATACTTTAAGATCATAATAATTATTTTCAGACAACCATTTAGACAATTTCTTAATAAATAAATTCTTATCAAGCAATTTCAAATCCTCAGGTAAGTTATTGTAAATCCGAACACACATCATCAAACAGCTAAGAAGAATCCGGCAAGAAACCTCCGTAGTTGCTTTTTTTCAAAAGTAATTACAGTACAATAATGTTTACATATATGTTATACTTATATGTATAAATGTTATTTGAAATTCGTTGCTACGTTCCAGATAGTGTGGTTTTGTGGCATGGGTTGTCATGAATGTGACCAAATATTCGGCATGGTTGAGGAACAGCAATGCTACTGACTGCCTCCGTGACATAACGGTCTAATCTGCTAACTGGTACCTGAGGTGTTTGATTCCCGGGTTGGTAATTAATTGTGATAAGATTAACGAGTATTGCTCTAGGATATTTCATATTTTCTGACTATTAATAATTAAATATTTACGTATTTATAGTTTTACGTGGTAGCTCAGTTTGTTGCGTGCGTTGCTTACGAATGACCCGACCCGACAGCTCGGAGAGTCTCGGGTCTCGGATGTATCCGCCATGTTCCTCGTCGTACCCGGATATTGGCGACAGATCCGCAACCTGTCACAATAAAACTCAACTTAAACATGCCAAATGCGGTGTTTACCACCTCTGCCTATCCCTCTAATGCGTGAGTTTATGTTATGTTCTATTATTTATATTTTTACGTACCTTATTTTCCATAGCATCAGCCTTTTTGGCTGAAATTGGCACTAAGATAATTTGCAGAAATTGTCCCAAGCTATTATTATTTATTTGTTAAGATTTATAACAAATCCCATAGGTAGATGGTGAGCTTTATTTAACTAGAATGGCTGTGTACAATCTAGAATTCACACTCACGGCTTAGCATAAGCCCTTTACTTTGGGCTTTTGCGAAACGCAAATTTAATTGTCATTTAAAACCAAGCAAATATCCTGACTGAATATAAAATATTTATTTTTTAGGTACTACAAAAAAGTAACAGGTTTTATATTTCATTGTATCTGGGTAAACCTCACCAAATCCCATAATTATAGTCCAAAGCTATTAGTACTGAGACACGTGCATCAATTTTCGATATATTATTTTCTTTTAAATACAAGATATCTATACTACTACCTTTTTTTTTACGATATTTTGATCTATACAAAGTGATGGTCATTTTCTTTGTCCTGAAATCATTTCCTCAAGTTGTCCCACAGCCGAGTTAAATGGATAGAAAAGCTGCCTTTCTCAAATAGAGCATTGTTATAGCTTATATTTCCTAAAGACAGTGTTTCTTGTCTTTCTGATTTAAAAAAAAGTTGTGACGAATACAAGTCATATAAGTATTTTAAAGGCTTGTCCCTAAATAGAAAATAATTCCCTCGCTAATTAATGATCGTACTGAATAACGTTTATGAAACCAAGCTAAAGATTATAGAACCGAGCGACAAGGAGGGTACAATTCATGAGTCAAAGTGCAATTACTGATACTTCGAGGAAGCGATAGTTTTGTATCAGGTTATTGAAACCATTTTCAAAAAGCGGTATTAATGTATAAAGATAACAGTTTCGAAGCCCTAGTGTTTTTGAAACAGGTTCCTGATACCAGTTTCAGAAGACTAGTGTTTTTGGAACAGGTCACTGATACCTGTTTCAGAGCACTAGTGTTTTTGGATCAGGTTACTGATACTAGTTTCCGAGCACTAGTGTTTTTGGAACAGGTCACTGATACCTGTTTCAGAGCACTAGTGTTTTTGGATCAGGTTTCTGATACCACTATCAGAGACCTAGTGTTTTCGAGTTATGTTTCTGATACCAGTTTCAGAGCACAAGTGTCTTTGGATCGGGTTACTGATACCAGTTTCAGAGCACCAGTGTTTTCGGAACGGGTTAGTGATACCAGTTTCAAAGCCCTACTGTTTTTGGATCAGGTTACTGATACCAGTTTCAGAGCACCAGTGTTTTGAATGAGGTTTCTAATACCACTTTCAGAGCACAAGTGTCTTTGGATCAGGTTACTGATATCAGTTTCAGAGCACTAGTGTTTTTGGATCAGGTTACTGATACCAGTTTTAGAGCACCAGTGTTTTTGGATCAGGTTTCTGATACAAATTTCAGAACCCTATTATTGTTGGATCTGGTTACTGATACTAGTTGCAGTGCCTGTTATTTATGGATCAGGTTATTGATACCAGTTTCAAAGCACTATCATAGTTGGATCTGGTTACTAATACCAGTTGCAGTGCCTGGTATTTTAGGATGAGGTTTTGGATACCAGTTTCAAGGAAGCGATATTTCTGTATCAGGTTACTGGTACCAGTTTCAATTTTATAACTATAAGGGAAAACATATATAAAGCACAGTTTTTGTTCGGGAGCCTCCTTTCATATTTTTTTATTTACTTATGTTTTATTATATTGTTATAGCTCCAACAGACATAGAAATAAAGCCAGCAAACCCAATAAAAAGAATATAGTACTTTTAAAGCAAGACCTTTCAAGACTTGGCCACATTTACTATCTCATTCCATACAACTAAAAATTAAAATATTTTTTCTTGGCAAACTGTTCGTTTTAGAGGAAAACGTGAAGATCAAATATTTATCAGTGTGACAAGATCTTTCATAAGGTAATTTTTTTATGGATTCAAAAAAAAATATCTGAATGTCCCTCATATAGCAGTTCGATCCACTGTGCAGCGGAGGCTTAGTATTGGAGTCCCGTTTTACCCTTTGGTACGGAACCCTAAAAAACTTCCATAACTAAACGCGTCCTTTTTAAACACTCGTATTGTTTGCTGTGAAGGGGCAAAAGGAACGAATATGGCGGCCAGGGAGTTTTGACGCCTACTCCCCACGTCCAAGTATAATCCTCATACCGTTACACTTTTTACATACTAAATTAATTCCTACCTCACATCTGAGCGTCAGCAAAAAAAAATAAGATACAGCCTTTACATAAAATAAATAATTACCTTTCTTTTGAGTCCCGGGTTGCCGTAAGTTCCTCATTTTGCCCGGATAGTGGACAAATTTGCAATCTGTCACACTCAATACAATTATCGAAGAAAGATCGAATAAATTCAAATGATGTTTCCATTCTTGGTTAGTGCCGAAGAAGCGATTGAAAGATCGCTTATTGATCTTATCACCGCGGACATCCTGACAAGTTTTCTGAACTAGGACATTCATTACTTTGTGATTATATCAGGTTTTTACATTTAAAACAATGCAAACCAACATAAACATCGCAATTCGAAACATTTTGTTCACACTTTAAACTTTTTCACGTTTCGAGTTTTTTGTAAATAGCCTCATTCTCCAAATAAATACTGTCCCATATATCGATATGTTTTAAATCCAAAATATATTGTATTGTCGTTTTATTTGCTGACTCCGTCCAAAGTTGTTTGGGATAATCCGCTAGCTTTAATTGTTTGGAACTGACGCCAGCTAAACAAAACCCATTTCCCGCTTAAATCTACCAACAGAATGTGCTCTTTTTATTTTTTTAAACCGTCCACGGCAAAGGTGTTATGCCAGATTACGTTCGATTATTTTTTAATCGCACTGGATGGGTTGGTTTTTAACATTCTGGTTTTAGTTAATAGAAATGTTTATGCGTGCCGCTAGTTTATTATTTTCCCATGTCCAAAAAGTTTTTTTTATTGCAGGTCATTTTTATAAACAGCTTTTGTCGGCTATGGCAAAAATTTGAAGACATTCTTAGACAATCCATGTAAACACTGGTATTGAGCCACATCAGATTAAACTGTGTGTCTACCATTAGTTTTACCTTCGAATACTTTAACAAATTTGGATGAATCTTTGTAAAGCGCCTCTAACGGATTGAAGAGGAATTAAGAATGCTTATACAAAATAACTGCAGTAATGTACGTTTCCTGACATTTAGGAAAATTAAAAGAACTCATGGTAAACACACTGAATAAGTTTTTAATGTTAGGGAATTTGACGAATTTGGAAGAAGGAAGAAAAAAGAAATACGCCAAAATGACGAGCGTGATTGAGAATTAACTTCTTTGATGTAGAATTAACTGCTCGTATGTGTGTGGGTTGTCTCATTTGCAGTTTAATCATCTGCTTGTTTGCCCCATGATGGAACATAAACTCACGCCGTAATTATGTCGAGAGGGGTAGGCAGCAATGTTAAACACCGCAATTGACATGTTTATGTTGAGTTCCAGTGTGACTGGTTGCGAATCTGTAGTCACTATCCGGGCACAATGAGTAACATGGCAGCTACAACTTACGGCAAACCGAGGCCCATGATGAATAAAAATGTGTTAGTTTAGTTATTTATGAGACCAAAAGTACCTTGTATCTTCATTCTTCAGATGCATTTTATCCTTGCCAAATTATTTCGAACTTTATCGCCAGAAACTCAACGCAGTTTTAAACTCAATCGCCGCGGCCGGTGAGTTCTTAGCCGACTCAGCGTTTACCAGTAAATACATACATTCCGGTCAAAATCATAACCACCCTTTCTACGCAGTCGAGTAAAAAGGTAACACCACCCTGTTAATTTCTATTAACTACCTTACTACTATATACTACTATTTATACGATATAATTTACAATATTACGCAAATAAATACAAATAAATAAATATTACGCAATGTTTCGCTTACCGGTCTTAGATGTTGTATTAATATCTATGTAGTTTATACCATATCGTTGCTAAGTGCCTACGATACAATAATATCTTAGTGCAGGGCTTGAAGAAAAAAACCTACAAATCATAAATGTTACTTTATTATATACATAAGTAGGTAAATAAAACGAAACAAAAACAAAAAAGAATCTGAAATCTGGAAATCTAAAGAAACCAGCAAAGTAGTAAATCTCCTCTCTACTCTAGTAAAAGGAAAGTTAATTTTGTATTTTGAGAATCGTAAATACTTCAAAAAGGATTTGCGAAGGACTGGGGAGTTTGTAAAAAGCAAGGATTACCTACATTTTGATTTGCGATAGTGAGTGACTTTTATTTATTTCCAGTTGGCTGAATAAAATATTTATCTTTGCCTACGTTTTCGTTTTTATTGAAGTACATTTCCTCCATTGGTTCTATTTGTCGTAATTTTTTTTTATTTCCAAAAAAAATACTTTCAAAATCTGATGTTAGCAGTTGTCTTCCACAGGTTTCAGATCCCAATAGTTCAACATGGGCAACGCATTGGCGGTGCTCGTGGCGTTCCAGACATCAAGGGCATCGTCCTGTCAATAGAAGGCGGTATCACTTTCCATCAGGTTAGCCGTTGCTTGTTTTCCCGTGATGTTGAATAAAAATAGAAAAATAACTTTTCATGGACGAATCGAACACCTTCGTATTAGTTTATATTTAAAAAAAAGTCAATTTGAACACGAAAAATAAACATTCAAGACACGAACATAAAAAATAGCTACGCAAATAAACTCTTTCATGTCAAATTTGTCTGTAATCAATAAAAGTTACATTCAGTAAATCATGAATATGTATTTTTATTTTAAGGCTGGCATCCCTTTCGTACAGGGCCAACTGTGCACAGATAAACGTGAGAAACGTCACCTGACGTGACCTATATTTTATTTATGAGCACAAATCCGGCTCTGAGAGCTTAGTGTTGTGGGTCGTGTTTGAATATTATCGACTAAAAACTATCGATGTTCACTTAAAATACTATCCCTTTAAAAATATTGCTAACACGTACCTATTTAGGATTTTTATAAGTCATGATCAAACAAGCAGACGGTTTACCTAATGGAAAGTGATATCGCCGCTTATTGACACGACGATGCCCTTGATATTTGGAACGCTAATAGCACATCCAAAGCGTTGCCAATGCAGAGGAAAAGATGGTTTATCTCTCTTGCCCGTAATTACACTTCGAACCGCCTTAGAGCGAACTCACGTTGTAAATAGAAAGGAGGGTGGTACCAACCCAGACTGTCTCGCACGTAGATCTACCACTTATATATTGATATTGTATATATTATGCCAAATTAAAAACTGTTGTTTAATCAATGATAGTAGAAGCAATAGTTTAATTCAAATTTTCTAACTGTACTTACCTCAGATTATAGAACTACAGGGTACTTGTTTATATAAAATTTGATTACAAATATCTTACTAATTACCACATAAACCATAAATCAACGTAAGTAAACTTTAAAATACATTTTGCAATGACTAGGTACTTTTTAAAAAAATCCAGAAAAAATATTTTCGACACTTCTCTAAAACATTTTTCAACAAAGAACTGTTTAATGTAAAGACGGGCATCTTATTAATTTTATCCAACTGTCAGGACAATATTCGTAAAATACCTAGTGACTATAACATGGGGTTCTTCTAAAAAATCGTTTTATCATTGTCAGGGTCGAAAATGCTTGCGTGTTTCTCCTGATATTCCAAACAATAGGTTTCGGGGTACGGTAACAGCTTACCATCAGGCGGGCCCATTTTTTGCCACCTAATATTCAAAATATCGATAAGTATATAACAACAACACTAGCCAATATTAGTCCAATAAAACATCGAGCGATACAGTGCTAAGTGTTGTTGAAAAGGTAAAAGGCCCTCAATTCCTGCAGCCTGAATACGGCCCTGCATGAGTGTCTGATATTTAAGGGCTTTTTATATGGTGTTATTGTGTGGGTGCCCAAAACTGCCACAGTTAATCACACCAAAAAAAGGTCCGTAAATACTACTCATCGTAAAAACAACTTCATAGCCAAACAAGCAAACGGTTCATCTGATAGAAAGTGATACCGATGCTTATTGATGCCCCTGATGTCGTGGAACGCCAAGAGCAGCGCCTAAGCGTTGCCCATGTTGAGGTAAAGAGGTTTATAAAAAAGTATTTAGTCTATCATTTCAAACTAACTTTTGCCTTCGTTTTTTATCCATCAAGAATGGTTTTGTAAAGAGGTTTATAAAAAAGTTTTTAGTCTATCATTTCAAACTAACTTGCCTTCGTTTTTTATCCGTCAATTATGGTTTTTGTCCTCTTTGATCACCCAGGAGTACAAATCAAAAATAGGGTTACCTGATAGGATTTCTGAAATACCTGACAAAATTCTAGTTTTGTTAATAAATCCCTGACACTTTGTGCCGACGAAAGGGGGCTTTCCGCTGCACAAATACTTAAAAATAATGATTTATGTTTGTATTTAAGTAAAACACATGAAATATAATTATATTTCCTGACATTTTTGTTTCCAACAATACCAAATGTCAGGAAATTCCTGACATCTGGTAACCCTCATAAGGAACCTTAGGAGTTATTTTCCTATGGTTTAATCAAGGTAATAATTAACTGTGCCTAAAATTTCATACAAATTCCTTTAACCTTCACCCGAACAAACAACCAAACATCTAAACTTCAGCTGCAACAACACTTGCTTGAACCTTGCTTTGAAATCAACTTAATTCGGTAAAACTAACCAGGAAAAACAGGTAAACCTGCCCCCTTACACAATTGCCATTTTCCGCAAGCGTTAACGCTAACAGAAAATAAAAATGTATTGAAATGACATTTCCTCGCGCTCGAGTTACGTCGTTGTTATGTCATTTCCATATATTTATAATTTCTGTTGGCGTTAACGCTTGTGGAATAATGACATTTGTCTAAGAGGCCAGGAGCCTTTAAAAACTTTATCATCAACAAACTTCTTTTAAGACAGAGATTACTTGGGTGATGGGAACAGGATTGCTGTCACTGTTAATGTTAATTTTATTTTTCTTCTGTGTGTTTCATTCCCTTACCTCTGTAAATGTAATCAACAACTTTGCCGGTTAAAAATTGAAAACTATTGTCAATTGTCAGCTCTGGAGAACTGCCTTCACTCTTTTAACTCTCTACCAAAAATCTGTGGTTGACGTTGTTGGATGCAAATATATTTATGTTATAAATTTAAAAATAAATTTATAAGCCTTATTTGTAACTGTTTATCTTCAGTAAAATAATAAAAACTAATGAAACAACTCTCTGCCTTCTTATTAAAATGTAACTTACGCTAACGCACAAGTAATATACGTGTACACGAGACCAGAGGGTGGGCGCAGGGGGCAGCTGCCCCTCCCTAGAGATTAAAAACGGTACAGTGAAGTGTTTGTACACTTTATACCTTGGACTTGGATATGAGATTGCCCAGAAAAGATCACTAATCATCAATCATCCGAAAATTATTCTATTTTTTTTAATTCAACTACAATTGCAATTCTTCCCATTCTTCATATGTCAACTGCCCCGCCCTACGCCATAGGCTTGTCGACTGGCCCCCCTCTAGGTCAACGCTATGACATTTGAAGAAAAAAACATACACTAAACCATAAACCACAACTAAATTCTTGACACATAGCTTAGTATTAATCAACAAGCTATAATTAAATTTTATGGTTCAATAAAAGCAACATTACAAAAAAATACTAAATTCAGCAAAGGTTACATAGCCTATACAGCCATCTTGCAAAAATTATAACACTTGCACGAAAGCCGCAATTCTGGAAGCTTCTTTGGCAAATATTTCTGTTAGAGGTGGGGGTAGTTCAGCACTGTTCGATAAACGCCCGTCGTCATGGCGCCAATCTTTCACCCGGTGTACAGTCTGAGAGAATAGGTATTCTCTGTAAATTTATTTTCAGAGAGTAGCAAAACATCCGCGTTATTGGAAATGGGCACATTTTGTCTCTACATACATGCGTAGCGAGATATTTTTAAGGTAAATAATTAAAAAATCAAATATAAATTTTTTCAAAACACATGTCATCCCTCTGTCAGAAAAGAAATCACATAAAAAATATCTGACGACACCAGCTGGAGGGTTATGTTATTTTTGTATTTGTTATTAACATGTGTGAAGCAAATGCACCTGCCTGAAAATAATCCTGGAGACGCCCATGTGTTACAATGCTTAGGTGTTACTTTCATGTGTATAGGTTTCCAACATGGTTCTACCAATACAGGCATACACATTTTTTGGTATTACCCGTGTTACTCGTACATATATTTTTTTTAATTCTGGCATTACTTACAGTTTATTCGAAGAAGTTTAAATCTTAATTACCTAAGTGACATTTTTATCAACGAAAACAGAAGCTGTACTGAACACTCATTTCGTTTCCTAATTATTTTAAATAATGCGTGCAATAAGAGCATAAGATTCGATGGCTGATGAAAGATCTAGGTTCCTGTATCACCACTGGAATCAGAAATATTACATGGAACTTGCTCAATGAACATTGGCGCATTTCCTATTTTCACCTTATACTAAATAACAGCTTATTAGATTCCACGAAAGGATCTCGCAAGGGATATTGTGTAAGTACCAATGCAGTGCAACCTTTAAACTGTTTGTTGCGTGGCTCGTTACGATGTGAGTAATGCTACGCTAGAGGTTCCGGGTTCGAATCCAGGCGGGGGCGGGACTTTGTGTTATTTGCAAGACGCATTGTTTCGCTTACCGGTCTTGGATGTTGTATTCTTATCTATGTAGTATATACCATATCGTTGCTTAGTTCCTGTGACAGAAATTCTTACGATACTTACTGCAGGGCTGAGTCAATGTGTGTGTCGTGATGTGGTTATTATTATTAATGCTCATATTTTGCTCCCTGAGAACTCGACTGTGGAATAGAGATCACCCCTTGCAGTTTGGCACGCGATGACGTCACACTGTGGCAGCAAAGCGACGATAGAAAAGTTATTTTCTGTTCTCATCGCGATGGTGTTGCTAGTTTATTGAGATGACATTGCCAGTAAAGTTTTATTTCATCATGACTGGTTGTTTTTTTAAAATAAAAATCGGAAATATGTTTGTATCCAATTACTTAGCTTATTATAGTAAAAAATTTCCTTCGATGTAATAGGGATACAAGGTTTTGTTTGATGAGGCTTCCAAAATTAGGTGGTGAACATTAGCGGCTAAGTAACTATGAGGGTAAATTGTATTTCTAGAACAATCAGTTTCTTTTTCTTTTGACGGCATTGCTTTCATCATGGCATAATCTTTTTTCTCGCTACCATATCGAGTGTGGTATCAAAAGAAAGGGCTTAATTAGCCAATTTTAAATAAATTAATAGTTAACTTTTGCTTGCATGCAGCCGATAATTGGGTATAATTCCTATAAAAAGTCTAGCATCTGTTTCTTATCTAAATATATTTTCTCTTCCAGCTGCAAAAATACTTTTTCAATGTATACGAATTTCATTAAAGATAACATAATATAATTTCAAAATCTAAAACCCGACTATTGAAAAATTATGAAATAAGAAAATATCCAATCTAAAATTGTTATGTAAGAACTTTTCAATATTGCCGTAGTCGTATGCCACCAACCCTTACAATAATATGGATAAATAAGATGATCGCCTAGTCAAATAAGTGTGCGTTCACTTTAATACTAAAGGTGGTATAGGACCAAATCAAATTGAAAAAAAAAAACAACTCAAGTTACAAGTGAAACATGTAAAACTACCTAGTTATTTGTAAAATTTAACACCTCCTGTATGGTCATATTTCGTGCAAACAAATTATTCTTATTCCAAGATTACATATTTTCTAGATTCATACCTTTTAGAGGCTATCTCAGTAATCGGGTTTTAGTTTTTAAACTTATTTTTTGCATTTCCTTCTTGCTGTTTTGAAGTCGGCATCAAATAAACCTAAGTAAATAGTTGATAATGATATCTTCTATTTATTATCAGTACTTTTATATGATTGTATTCAAGCAGTAACTAAGATTCATTATTTTAATAAGTTTTAAAATTAATGGCCCATTCTGAAGAAGTATTAAAAGTAAACTTCAGTTAAACTAGCTAATCCAGTGCTGCTGCCCGGAGGCCTCAACAGCTTAACCGTGACTTTACTCTACCATGGCTATCGTTGCCTGTACAATCGATCAGGCTGTATCGTCTTTATAAAGACAACACAACAAGACGAAAAGCATAGGTACCGTCATACCTGTCTGCCTCCGGGAGCCGGACTATCGAGGGACATTTGGAGTTTCCTCACAGAAGGCACTCCAATACTTATGAAAGCAAGGAGCTTATCCAGTAAAGTTTTTAGCATTTTAATCCTAATACAGTATGACAATACATCCAAAAAGGTATGAAAAAAACCCCAAGTTTTCGTCTAGAAATTTCAAGCTCTACTTTATTCTCGCATGTATATTTATTGGCAAAGTGCATTGTACGCCACGTAATCACGTTTCGTCTACGCCTCTAAAGCATTGTACTTCGCTGTATCGGCTATTTTGTTGCATTTTATTTTGGCGGGCTTTTCCAAGCCGTCTCAGGCTTAGCCCGCGAAAAGTTGTTTCGTTCTTAAGGTTGGTACACATATCTTGAAGTTTTCGATTTTAGAGTTTAAATATTTTAAATTTCGCTTTCGTTTTTTTGCAAATTATATTATCTACACCTGCATTCCTGGTAATAATAAGTAGATTCCTGTACATAGGGCTGGGCTTAGGAATTCCATTATAGTTTGTGGAAATTGGCATTATGTGGTTTTATGTTAGGCTTCTTAAGTATTTGGTCACTGCAAGCGGTAATGTTTAAATATTTCATTTTAAGCCGTAAAATCTGACATGAGCTGTATCACGTTCTCACCCACACACACACATAAAAACATGTTGAAATGTTAAATAATTACAAAATCTGAGGTTTCTTGTCGGTATCTTTCCCAACTAAACTGAACATTTGTGAAATCATAACCATCTATCAAATAAATCATAATTTTATCTAAAATTTTCCAAACGTGTGATCGAGTCATTTTTAAGAAAAAAAATATATATTTTATTTTATTTATTTATTTAAATCAAATACACTATCATAACAGTTACATACCAATTCGATGGTGCAGTGAACAATAATAGATACAATTAAATTAAACAATAGATCATAAAATCACATTATAAGCATTACAAATAAAATTATATTCAACTTAAGTTTAGAAAGAAAAATTGATTAATTGTTCCAATTGTTTTGATTACGAATCAAAATCGTTAAATAATTTATTTAACGATTCTAAGTACCATTTTTTTAGTTAACGGAATTATTTTGTTTTTTGATTTTGCTGAGTTTGAGCCTTGCTGTCTCCGCTCTTGCGGGTAGGGAAATCTAGAATCTGTTTTTTACATCTTCCTACTTCGTCTCATTCAATTTTTTGTGTTTTTTATTCCAATACGTCACCAAGTGGCCACGCTTGTTAAGGCCACTATAACTTGACGAAAAAAGCTGACTTCGCCGTTTCGCACCAATAGTGGTTTGTACCATGGTTTGAACTGCGTGAGGATGTTGTTTAAATTGATCGATACAAACCAAGGTAACTATTTCTTGATGGTGCGAATCGACGAACATCTTTTCGTAATGCGTCGATTCGTATCATGATGCAATCGCTTAAAAATTCTTGATAATAGTCCTTCGAGAAGAATTCAAAAAACGTCTTTGTATACACACTGTGGTGTGAAAAGACCGATTGGTGCAAAATAAACCCCCTAAAGTCGATTTTTTCAATCCATAAGTGTATCCTCTCCTTAAGGTTTCTGTGTAAGGGGGTTGTCGTACAGGAATTTATATCGTGATTGCTTTCATACTGTCCTGAGATTTATGACGGCGGGGTTGCACTATACAAATATATCTGAATTCTACCATTCACACGCGAAAATAAGGTTATGAAATATACAAACCTCAAACGGCCTACTTTTTTATGATTATAATAGCTTTTGGCAACGACTTCATCCCCGTAAAGTTTTTTTTGTCTAAAATGTTGTGTTAACCCTAAAAGTCCTTTTAAAATTTTGTAAATAAATTCCTACATACGTAAAACCTCTTTACCTCTTTAACTAGGTACAAGGGCGTCACCAGCCTATACAAACAATCATAAAACAGATACACAAAGAATATATAGACAAAACATAATACCAAACCTTTCTCCGGATATTAAAAAAATACCCATCAGTATTACTAGCGGATCCAGGAGGGTAAGGAAGGGGAGGGGGATTATAACAACCCGTAGATTAGATATTAATTTTTATTGATATACTAGCGACCCGCCCCCGCTTCGCACGGATATTATGCATGTATTATAAACATATTAACCTTCCACTTAAACCTTACGACAAGAACTAAATTAACTTATTTTTCTTTCAATTCCCAGATGGTAGATAAACTCGAAAACAATAATATTTCGATCGTAGCAAGCGATAGTTACATAGAACAAATATTAATTTGTGCTTTCCACAAAACTGCCAACTGTCATTCCATTTCATGAAGACAGTTCAACTAAGGCTGTGTTAGTTACCTCAGGCGTGTACGTGCACTTTGTTTCAAAGTGTGTAACGTGGAGTTCGCTCAGTAAAGACCATACGCACACTAGAGCACTGTGCATGTACACGGTTAATCACGACTATAGCTGAACGGTCTTTATGAGATGTAATTAATGTATCGTTTCCACAAACTTACCAACAAACAAGAGCCTATCATTATTTTCACATTTACAGTCACCCGATGAATCATGCTACCAAATAATATAATTTTTTACTAAAAGGATTACATTGCATCGATTTATTGCAGGCATATTTCTACAAAAAAAATCACTTCCCAAATCAATTTTTAGGTTAGGTTTAGGTTTCGTCATATTAGGGGCATATGTATTGTGTAATTGACCTTTACCCGAAAATAAACTTAAAGAATCGATTTTTTCTTTTATATAAATTTATCTATCATAAGTAATTACTAGCTAGAGTTATACGATTTTTTTAGCGTTAAAGTCTAAATACAGAAGGTACATACTTGTTTTATTCTAAGCTCATGTTCTTTGCATATTTAAGGAACTTCAAGAAACTTATGCATTTTAATTCATAGTAAAACAGTGACATCTTTATTTATGTTGTGGAACTATAGACTTCCCGAGAACATTTTTCATGTTCTGAAGAGGACGCTTGTATAATAAAAGAAAAACCGATTTTTATTATAAGCACAAAAGAATAAACACGTATTTACTAATTCGTTTTAGCAATAAATAACTAATAATTCTTTCGGGTAAAAGTGCTCATATATTTATGTGGGTCATTCTCAATCGAATCTGATTAAAATATAAATGAAATGAACGCAATATTTTTGTTGTAATGTTGGCAGAGCCGACTTTTTATTTTCAATTTCAAACGGTTTTTGACGGTTTCGATTGTGTAGTGTTTTTAGCGTTTCGTATGTCAGAAATTTAATTTTAAAATTGTGTTTCTCAAATAACTATGTCAATTTACAATGATCTTCTACTACCTAAAATACTTGAGATACCGAAAAGCTTTTGTAAAAGCTTTGATGATGAGCTTAAGGTAAAGAAATTCAGTGATTCAAAACATTAGCGAAGAGTTACGTTAAACAGTTTCATTATCGTTTAAAAGTAGACTAATCAAATATATCATGTGTAATTTCCTATATTAGGGTGTTGTTAAAGTGTTAAGTGATATATTATGGGTATTTTCAGGCCGCTTTCGAAGACATAACGAAATTTGAAGAAGAGTATCAAAATGGACGGGCAAAGGCCCGCGATCAGGCGCAGAAGAATAAAAATCTTATGACGACACTTCAAAGCATCAATGAAGATGAAGGTAAGATAAAGCTTTGGCGCTTTTTTAATAAACATGCTTTATTTAGTAGATTAAATAAATAAAAACACGAAAGTACAATAGTTTGACTTGAGTAAAATTTCCTAGCTAGTATTATTTAGGTAATAACTGTCTAGTTATTGTTATCTGACTACCAGGCTCCTTAAACAAAACCACTTATAGATTAGAGTGTAGCTAAGGGTGTTCAAGGCATAAGGACTATTTATTTTATCAAAATATTTTTTTCTATAATGAACCATGTTTTATTACCTTTCCCTTTAGAAAACATTGAAATAAACATGTTTTGTCGGTATCACTGAGTTAACGTCAGCAGAAATACATTAAAGTGATATTGCCAATAATGCTGAAGTAAATATAATTTTAATACATTTTTACTCCCTGTTGCTGTTGTGGACAATTATTTTTGTGCAAGTGGACAAGGGATAGTGAAATGACATGAAGTTGAGAGTTGATGCTGTTCAAGATCCTTTTTCCGGAAAGAATCTTTAAAGTAAACCCACATTAGACAACTACTTATGTTTATAATTATTCAATAGCTAGGTAACTGCCCCAATCTACCACTTTAATGTTTGTTTTAAAAGCATTACCTCATACTGACTAGCGTAAGATGCTATATGTGAAAATATGGTCGAGAGTTTACCTCCTAAAATGGTATCCTTACAGGCCAACAAGTGTTTGGCAGTTTGGAAAATAGGGATTTGTCCTAGCCCCCAGGATAGGCTATTTGTCATTAAAACAATATGATTTAAAAAAAACTGAAATTGAACAGGACAAAATTCTAGTTTAAAACTTACATACTACGTTCGTAAAATGATGCTACCATCATAAAGATAATTGAGGGTGGTATTTTCCTTTCCGTTGACATTTTATGATAATTACTTTGTGCAATTTAATCATGTTACTATAGTCTTTTATATAATTACTTATGTACCTTTATTTTACCTATGTTTATGACATTCATATTCTAATTAAACCATTTAAATTCAGCAATTTTACGACATTTATCATGAAACCATTTAAATTCAACATGAAGGCATGAAAAACATTGTTGATATATTTTCTTTTGCAAAATGCAATCTTTTTTTTTTTAATAATAGGTAATTGCATTATAAATATTAGTAAATCAATGACTACTTTAACAGCTGAACCAGCAAAGAACATTAATGCAGACAACGAAAACCAGAAGTCAAGTACAAGTTCAACGGAACCTTCCATATCACAGACGGACAGAACATCAACAGAGAGCAACGGCAGCAGACGAAGATCAAAGAAGAGAAGTAAGAACGAAGTGGATGGTTTGTCCAGCCCTGAACAGGACAAACGTCCCAAACGCAATGCATCTGTTAGAGCACAGAGCATTATTACCAAACAGGTATGAAAATAATGTCCAAATTAATACACAAACCTTGACTTAGCATTGCATAGATAGAATATTGAATTCCAGGTACCAAGTTACAGTATGGTAAATCCGCATTGTCGAACCAATAACTGCTATTTGCAAATAGTTTAAACTTGAATGTAAAATTTTTGAGTTGAGTGTGTTTATGAATATAAATGTATTGACACATGTAGTTTACATTATTTCAATTTACTTTTAGGTATTGATTTATAATTTAACAGTTTTGATTTGACTATATTTAAGTTTATGGACATGGCATATTTTTTCTAGCGCTCATAATTAGCCATGTAATTATTAATAAAATAGTTTTATATATTAAAGTTTGGATGATAAATTAGTCATAATAGAATATAATAGTCGAAATTTCAAAAAGTGCACATAGCAGATATTGGTTTGTCAACATTATGCTAGAAAAACAAGCCTAAAAATTGGTGTGTGAAACATTGCAGATATCACAAAAGCTCACCCCACCAGGAACCTGAAACTTGTGTATAAACTGCATAGATAAGAATACTACATCCAATACCTGTAAGCAAAACAATGCATCTTGCAAACGACACAAAATTCTGCCCCTGCCGGGAATCAAACCTTACATCTAGCGTAGCATTCGGCTGTTTACACCACTGCGCCACCGAAGCCGTCAAATAATATTACAAACTACTGAAATAAATTTTCATTTTAAAATAGCTTAAATATCGAAAAGCAGATATATTGAAGATAATACAGGACAATGAAAATGTTTTAATGAGTTCAAGCAAACTGGTAATAAAAGTTTAATTTATGGAGTATGTGCTTAAAAATATATTTAAAATCTCATTGAATTGACTTAAGTAGAGTTAAGTATTTGTTCACAATACCAGATAAACTCAGTTATTTAGTTGAGAAGTTAAAATGTATAAACAGTGATAGAGTGAGTCAGTTTGTTTCTAAATAATTATGTGACCGTAACACTGCTCTGGATTTCGTTCAAAAGTTGAGCATTGCTGTACAGCGTGAAATTGCAGCCAGTGCTATGGGCACACTGTTATTATTTCATATTTTATTTGTATAAAAAGAGTAATGCTAAAGAATGATCATACTTTAATTAGAAATTATCTTATTTTCAGTAGATACTTATTGTTTTTGGCCTATTTTTATGTGATTATTTGGTTACAATGTTTGTATATTGCTTTCACTAGATATTAGCTTCATTCCTTGGCAGTGCAAATGAGTTAAGTCTTATTATTTTTTACAACAAGTGAATTAAATACTGTACCTACTTTGTTTTTCCCTTAAAGTGAATGTAGTCTTGTACTTGATTTCTCCTTGCCCTGTCCGTAATTACCGATTTATATTGACAAATGTTATCAAGATCTTTTCAGATTACTCTTGAATTTATTATATTTATTCAATGCACAAGTCTTGATTGTTTAATTTTTGTACCAAATTTTTTGGTTTATTGTTCCCACATATTATTCATCTACACCTTGAATGAATATTAAGATGTTTCCTTTTGCTTTTTTTTTCAAAATCAAATGATCTCTGTTGATATAGCTTATTGAATTCAGTAGATAAACAGACATACTTTCTAAAATACAAAGCACAAGCTTACAACCAGGCAGGCATCTGTCCCCAATCCCGCTTGACGTTAAGTGGTGATGGAGTCTAACCTAGCCAGGAGAAGCCTATTCTCTCTTGCCTTAAAGCCCTCAATTATTTATTGTATTAAGGAAAACTTGTGTGATTCATTCCATTTATCATGTTTTTTTGATGCAGGTGAATGTTAACCTGACGGAGAAGCTTCGTCGCGAGGAGCCAAAGTCAGCTCGTGCGTCCCGCAGCCGCCGGAAGAACAATGACGACAAGGAAAACCTGCAACCCGAACTCATTGTGCAGAGTGAGTCTTTTATAACAAAATCCACAGCTCTTAAAAACAAAAGTATTTACGCTAAAAAATTGACAGCTAATAATGGATTTACGTTTTACTAATCTATCATATAATATAGTAGCGACCCGCCTCGGCTTCTCACGGATACGATACATGTGTTGTATACATATAAACCTTCCTCTTGAGTCACTCTATCTATGGAAAAAAACCGCATCAAAATCCGTTGCGTAGTTTTAAAGATCTTAGCATACATAAGGACAGACAGACAGCGGGAAGCGACTTTGTTTAATATGTAGTGGTTAACGTCACTTATTATAATTTTGTAATTCATATCTTTATTGTAGCTTCCGTGACCTTTTATTTGTAGCTATGAAACCCGTGTTGGATTACTCATGTGCAATAGCTAATCCAAGAAGTTCTAGGGCGCTCGAGTCACTATTTGTATTCCCATTTTTATACAAGCAAAAACAAGCAAACTGTTCATCTGATGGAAAGTGATACCGCCGTCTATTAACACGACGATGCCCCTTGATGTCGTGAAACACCAAGAGCACCCCCTAAGTGATGTTAGTGCCAGTAATAACACTGGCTCTCCAATCCTCCCAACCGAAACACAGTGAACTGCTTCACGGGAAAAATAGAAAGGAGGGTGGTACCAACTCAGACGATCTCGCACGTCGATCTACCACATGTAAAACACATACTTTAAATGTTACCTAATTTTTTTATGTTCTATTTCTTACAGTCAAACAGGAAAAAATGTCGATCGCGCCTGAACCAATGGTGGACGAGACTCTACCAGTGAATATTGAAGTTAAAAAAGAAGTAGATAAGGATGGATTTACAATGCCAGCTGTGCCCGTGCCATGTATGTACAGTTTAATATACTCAACTAACTGTTTTTTCTTCAAAAATTCGATATAAACATTAAACAGCTATCATGTTACCTCGTACAAGATTAGTTTATTTCTTCTTAAATTTGTTATTAGTATAAAAGTAAAACTAAGGCTGATATGTTCCTCATTGTGCCTGGATAGTGGCGACAGATACGCAACCTGTCACACTGGGACTCATCATAAATAAGCGAAATCCGGTGAACGCCTCTGCCTATTCCTCTCGAGGGACTGAAAGTTGCGAATCTATCGCCACTATCCGGGGACAATAAGGAACATATCAGCCTTAGCTTTACTTTTATACTAATAACAAATTTAAGAAGAAATAAACTAATCTTGTACGAGGTAACATGATACAACTTACGGCAACCCGAGACTCTAACTCTCGACCTGTTGGGTCGGATCGGTCGGTTATCCAAAGCACGTATCAAACTGAGCTACAACTTCCTCTGGTTCGTCTCAATTTTCAAAATCCAAGATTTAATTCACCAAGTACCTGATGATGGGATCCCGAAGAAACTCCGAGGGAACTCTTTAAATACTGCAGGCACACCTTAATTTGGGATTGTTTTATTCTTGACTCGTTTTCAATTTCCTTTTTTATTTGTAGTGCCTAGAAAAGCACCGGTGAAGGATAAAACATCGGAGAGCGGTGACGATGATAGCAGTAAACGAAACACTAGAAACAAGAAAAATACAGACATGCCGCCACCGCCTGGTAAATATATCATCAATTCATATCAATTAAGAGGATTTAAAAAAAAAATAGATATTTCGTTCATTTACAGGACAATCGAGAGTTTCTATTAGTCTCATACATACTATTATTTATGTATGTGCCCTATTTACTATAAAAATTGCTATAAAATAATTTATCCTGATATGTTCTAAATCGTTAGTAATTATTGACTTCAAAATATGATATCATCATTTAATATTTTAACAGTCAGCATCTGCTCTGCATGATCAGATACACCTAGGCATAGTACTTCTCCAACGGCATCTTCTATATTACTTATAATGCACATCATTTATATTATTTATTAGGCATACACAACAGGTGACATTCAAAAACTAAGCCATATACAGTGATCAATTAAATGTATAAAACTAGAATGACAATACATTATGTGTTGCGGGTTGGAGCTCTTATATGCATTTCCAGGTTATAATTTAATGCAATATTATTCAATAGATTAGAGCTTATAACTTTTTATAAGATCCTTTGAATAGTCTAATTTTACCACGAGTAAAAACAGTAAAACAACGTTGGATTGTTATTTCGAATCCTTAGTGCCTTCGGCTAGATCGACCCGCGCCAGTTCTCGCGCCACTAGAAACTTGGACATTGAAGAACCCGCACCAGTGGAGGCTAGACCTAAAAGAACTAGGACGAAGAAGGTAACAGTAACAAATATTATATTAATAATATTTATTTTTATATATTTCTGTGACGGCTTTTTATTTTATTTAAAATGCCAGTACAGAAGTATTTATTTATTTATTTTTATAATTTAAGAAAACTTCCATTACAGAAGAATTTATTTATTTACTTTATAATTTAAAAATGAATACTTCTTTAACGGCATTTCAAAATAAAATATTCATATAAAACTAAACAAAACATATAAAACCTTTCATAAAATTGACGATTTCAAAATTTTATTGATTTATTTTTGTTTATAATAGAAAGCATCGGAATCATCAGCTGCCAGTGAAGTTGAGAAGGAAGTGAGTCAACCTGTACAAGAGAATGGAATATCTTCCCCGTCTGATAAACCAAGACCTAAAAGGACCAGGAGAGCTCAGAAAGCAGCGTGAGTAAATTTTTTTCTTTTATCGTAGATGTAAGGAAAGAAATTTCATACGGCTAGCTATCAGAATAAAAATGATTTTCTAATTCAAATGAATTTAGAATGAGTTATTTGAAATCTACTATCGGTTCTAAATGCTTACCTATGGCGAAGAATCCGGAAAGAAATCTAGTGGCTTTTCAAAAGATACGTAAAAAAAAATATTGGTTTGAAAATTACCATTTTTTATTTATTTCCTTATCTTTGGGAGATAAACAGTATAAACATTTCATTTAAATCAATCATAAACCATTATTGGTTAGTAAAAATATCATACAAATTCAATTGAGATACAAATAAAACATTACAGAGAAAAAGAAAAACCCGAAGAAGTTACACAGGATATTCCAAAGGAGGAACCAATGTTAGAAATAACGAAACAAGAAAGGATATCACAGCCAGAAGTATCATCCCCTATATTAATACAGAAGAAAACTAATAAAACTAAAGCTAAAGAAACTGAAGCTAAAATGAATAAAACTGGAGCTAAAACTGATGAGAGTGGAGCTAAAAATAAAATGATTAATGATAAAGTCGAGCAATCAAATGTAGATGTTATTGACAACGCCGTAAAGTCAAGTATTGGTGTTGATTTAGATAAAACGAGAGTATTAGGGAATTTGGACCAAACAGTTAATGTTCCTGTCGAGGGAAGTGAGGTGGGTGAAACATGATTTATTAAACCTTGCGTTTGCCCGCGATTTCTCCCGTACAATTTTATAACAAAGTGTAGTCCATATCCACCTTGAAAATAGAGTCCGACGTTATTTTTATTGTGTCGTGTCACTTTGGCGTAAAAATTTAAGAAAATGAAAATTTTCATGGTGATTGTAGACTAGGTGAATTTTATGTTAATTGAAGAAAAAAAACAAGTTGTTTGGGGACAAATAAAACAATAGTTTTTTTTGATAAATTAGTCTTCCCTCCCGGTCCGATTATTTCTTTTTCAACTGCGAATATCATAACTAAAATCCTTTTCTAGCGAATGTTCTGTTAGATAAAAAAAACGTTTGCAGTTATTTGTGTGTTTGCAATACATGTATTTTGTTTTTAGTGTGTAAACGGGACATTTATCTTGGATACTTGTAATCGAGAAACGATGGTTATTGAAAAGCCGATGCAAGCTCACACAATCATGGATGCCACTGTTGTACTTGATAAAGGTAACATTATTTTAATTACTAGCTTTTGCCTGCGACTTCGTCCGCGTAGAAGTTGAAAATGGTTCAAATGGTTTTGGACAATTACACAATATTTAAAAAAAATATAGCCTATGTGTTATTCTGATGTATATGCTATATAGTTTAATTAAAATCCATTCAGTAGTTTTTGTGTGAAAGAGTAACAAACATCCTTTCATCCATATATCATTACAAACTATCGCGTTTATAATATTAGTAAGGATAACACCAGCTCACAAATATATAGTACAATAAAACGAAACTTAATATTGACTCAACCCTAGACTACGATAGAAAATCTATCTAGTACAATGTCATGGCCAAACAACTAGACGGTTTACCTAACGGAAAGTGGTACCGCCTATTGACACGAAGATGCCCTTGATTTCTTACATCGCGTTGCCCGTGAAGAGGTTTAAATAACTCTGGCTCCTGGCTGGAAGGATTGCAATATTTAAAGCCAAAAAACAGCGAACAGCTTCACGTTGTAAATAGAAAGGAGGGTATACCAAAGCAAACGATCTCACACGTAGATCTACCACTTAAATTAATAAATGTTGCATTTCCAGATGGCGTTTCTTCCAACATGACTGATGATAATTCGATATTGACAGACGATTGTAGCGAGAACGAGGCTAAGACACCGCCTCAAACGAACAAGCAGATACAACCTACGTGAGTTTTATATAAACATATCAAATAACTTCCTTAACTTAAAAAAGAGTACTTTATATCGTCAAATGAATTTATATTTTTTCTTAAAAATCACTCTTGACACCGTTTCGGAAAATTTATGTTAGGAAAGATACCGGCAATAAACTCCAGATTCTGTAATTTAGTATATCACCATGTTTTATACTTAGCCACTACTACACATCTTACAGTCTAGGGTGAGAGAATGCGAGGTGATATATTCATATTCCTTATTAGATACATAGCGTAGCACATTTAAGAGTACAACTGTTATCTATATTTATAATAATAGCCACATCACGACACACACATTGAATCAGCCCTAGACTAAGATATAATCTTGTATCGCAGGCACTAAGCAACGATATGGTATAAACTACATAGATAAGAATACTACATCCAAGACCGGTAATCGAAACGATGCGTCTTGCAAATAACACAAGTTCCGCCCCCGCTGGGATGAGAACCCGAAACCTCGAACCGAAACCGCAGCAGTCAGTTTTTTACACCAAGTTATCTTCTATTGTTTTTATTTTTCAAACAGATCAGCAGTGAAGGAAAAGGTGCAACAGTTTGAGGAGTTGGCATCGAGAGTGACGAGAACTAAAACAAGGGCTATGGCGAAAAAGGTAAAAACTTATTGCAAATGAAGATCCAAAAGGTGAAATAAATGATTTTGATTTTAATGCACCTAAACAAGCCGAACTGACCGACCGATTTTGATAAAAGTTTGAATTTCTGTTTTTATCCCCTCCCTCAATTTTATAGTATACTTGCGGCCCGCCCCGACTTCGCACGGTTAGAATAGGTATTTAACATTTTTGAAAATATTCTATACTTTACGCCTATGCTTTTTTCAAATCTGTTCAGTAGTTTCGGAGTCTATTCAATGTAACCAAACAATCAAAAATTTCCTCTTTATAAATGAGAGTATACAAATTTTTGCCCGCGACTTCATCTGCATAGATATCGTTATTTTTTATCATGTAGAAACGTTTTTTCCAAATACCTGTAGCCATTTTTTTCGGGATTTAACAACAAACATCTAAAAAGATTGATTTAAGTTGATTTAATAACTGTTCAGTATTTATCGCATGCTTAAGATACATTATTTTAGTTAAAAAATCAATAGAAAATTAACTTTGACTTAAAACTATGTAAACACAGTCATTATTCAACCTGATCTGTCTGGGCTTTGTATTGTTCTTAAGTTGTACATCATAAGGATTGTAATTGCATTTGTTATGTGAAGCTCTATGTGGGGCCGCCCGCCAATTTCATTTAAACTTTTGTCTAGGCATTACAATCCAGCTGCATTTTCAATGCAACGCAATTTTTTATTTTAATTAAAACCTTTACAAAATGTGAGTAAGTCGTTAAAATTTTAACGAAAAACAATAAAATATAAAAAATTTAATTAAATATTTAATAAAATGCAGGAAGTTATTAAATTGTACAAATACTTGAAGAAATGTTCCTGAAGTGAGAATGATGTGGGATAGTACTTAGTTTTGTCTTTAAATCATTGTTTTTAAAAAAGGAGGACAGCGCCGACACCTGCACGCCTCCTGATCAAATGAAGAAGCCGGTCCTATCTGAAGAAACACTCCACAAGATGAACAGCATGATATTCAATGGGAAACCACCACAGGTAATATCAAAATGTCATCACTCCAAACTAAACTAGGTCTAACAGATAAATAAACATTTAAATAACTAAGGTAAAAAAAAACCAGTTAAACAGAGGGGATATGGTAGCTCAGTTTGTTACTTGCCTTGGTTATGGACTGGTCGAGGGTTCAAGTCTTGGGTTGCCGTACGTTGTAGCTGCCATGTACTTCATTTTACCCGAATAATTGCGACAGATTCGCAACCTCTCACACTGGGACTCTGCCAACCCCTCTTGAGGGATTACGGCGTGAGTTTATATTATGTTTATGTATTTAAAAAAAAACAAACTGCCTTAACGATCAACGCACTTGTTACTTGTTCATGTTTATATTCTGATTTCTATTATTCCTTTTCTGTTGAACAGTGGATACCAATCCAAGGTTTTTTTGTCGAAATTGATGTATCAGAATGGTTTTCCTTGAAATATTGAGTCTGTCACGCTGTCAGTACCATATCGTGATATTAGAGTACATTCAAATAGTATTGCGATACCATCAATATCATAAATATTTACGTGATACTGGATGGCTCCTATTGAATTTCGAAGAAACACCATTGATATTGCTTCTTAATTTTGTAGCAGATATCAAGTTCAGCCTGCAAGCCCCGTTGCAACGTTCCCGTGGCGAAGCCCGCGTTGCCAGCGAGCGCTTCCAAGCTGAGCTCCGCTTCACGCTTGAAAGATGCCGCTGATGATATCATACGACGAGACAAGGAAGATGCGAGAAGGAAGAAAGAAGCAATGCTTGATGCTAAGAGAGAGTTACAAAAACGGTATGTTTTCTAATGGTAATCAAATGTAATACCGCCAAACATAGACATAGGGGGCCCTTAATGATATACGAATGCCGTTTGAGGTGAAGGTGATAGGGCTTCTATGCTAAACGAAGTATCGGGCGAATGTTCTTATGTTTCCTACTACGAAAGTCTTTCGGTCGGGTCGGTCTGGCTCGCAGATACATTTATTGCGATCGAACTTTGTTTGACATGTATTGCATCAAAAAATTTATTCCGAAAACACCGACACATAGATTTCGAAAGCATTGTTATCGTTGATTTTATGTTCGGTCGGTTTATCGGTCAGCCTGATGTTTCGGTGGTGGAATTTCAGAGTAGGGTCCCAAGCCCTTGGCAAATTTAAAGGTATTCGTGAGATGAAATGACTACCAAAAATTAAATCGGACCAACTGATTCGATTAATACGGAACATACTTTTTTTTTCGTTATTAATATCGTAGGTGTATTTTCTTTCATATGCTATTTTGAATTTACAGATACTTGGGTTATATTTATTTGTAGCGATATTAATCATTGATGTCATTAAAAGTTTTGCACAAAAAACCCATTCAGAGAATACATAATTTGCTCATTTTACGGATATTGTTGCAAGTTGGGTTTTAGAATAAAGAGTTAGTTAAATAGTCAACATTTAATTCTTGCTAATTGCTGAAGTTAGTATTAAAGTGTAATTTACGCCAAATTACACACGGTGAAATACCTTGTCAATAACAATTATTATTTGCAAGAAACATTGTTTCGCTTCCTGGTCTTGGATCTTTTATTCTCATCTCTGTATTTCCCTTTCCTATATCCAGTCCGAGCAGTTTATGAAACCAATGAGCTAACTTACTTAGCTTAGAACTTAGAACTAGCTTACTTCCATACACACCCACACACATACTCCTACCCACCCACACTCATACATATAATTTCCCTACCCATAAATTCCCAATTCATAATTCTGGAGTTGTTCCCAAGTCGTGGAAGCTAGCTAACGTGCAGCCTGTGCCCAAAAAAGGAAGCCGTGGCGACCCATCTAATTATAGACCCGTTTCAGTCACTTCTGTACTCTGTAAGACTATGGAACGTGTACTGAATAATCGTCTCCTCGACTACCTTGAAGACAATGATCTCCTCAGTGACCGTCAGTTCGGGTTCCGCCGAGGTCGGTCTACTGGGGATCTTCTTGTGTACGCCACCCACCTTTGGAGCGAGGCTATAGAGAGATACGGAGAAGCCATCGCAGTTTCACTTGACGTTTCCAAGGCCTTTGATCGGGTTTGGCATGGTAGCCTATTAAGCAAGCTTCCCTCTTTTGGGATTCCGGTTGGTCTATGCAATTGGATTTCAGACTTCCTCGGGAACCGTTCGATTCAAGTGGTTTTGGATGGTCTCTTGTCCAAACAACAAGCAATAGACGCTGGTGTTCCCCAGGGGGCAACACTATTACTGCTCTGTCCGCAACACTATTACTGCTACACATTAATGATCTGCTAGTTCCTGGAACAGTTGGTTATGCAGATGACACTACTGCTACGGACAGATACTTCTCCAGTTCTCGGGCCAGTCGGAATGAAACTCAGACTTGTCGAGAGTCTCTAGTTGAGCGCTTGAATCTGGCACTTCAGGCATTCTCGGACTGGGGTGAAGCAAATCTTGTTGGATTCAATGCAGCCAAAACACAGGCGTGTGTTTTTTCCGCCAAACGGAGTCCCTTCCAGCTGACTTCGACTTTCCGGGGTGTAGCAATACCGATAACTAATCATATGCAACTTCTTGGCCTGGAAATATCGTCGAACATGAATTTCGGCTCCTACATCGAGTCTATAGCCAAAACGGCGGCTAAAAAGCTTGGTGTTCTATCCCGGATTAGGCGATACTTCACGCCCAAACAACGGCTTGTCCTGTATAAGGCGCAAATTCGGCCTTGTTTAGAATATTGCTGTCACCTTTGGGATGGTTCAGCCAAGTATCAGCTAGCAGCTTGAAAAGCGAGCCCAAAGAATCATCGGGATTGACGATGATATTGCTAACTTTCATGACCTCAGCCACCGCCGTGAAGTTGCGTGTCTATCGGTATTTTATAGGATACATTTCGGAGAGTGTGCGCAGGAATTGCACAATTTAATTCCACCGGCCCCCTTTTATAATCGGAACACAAGACGTAGGCTGAAGTTGCATCCTTTTGTGGTAGATATTCCGACCATCCGGACTAAACGCTTCGATAGTTCCTTCATAATGCGTACTGCAAGGGTGTGGAATATTTTACCTGCCGATGTGTTCCCTGACCAATATAACTTGGGCCTCTTTAAGGCAAGAGTGAATAGGTTTCTCCTAGGCAGGTATGATCCACCTTAGACCTCATCGCCGCTTAACATCAGGCGGGTTTGGGGTCAAATGCCTGCCTTGTCATGAATAAAAAAATAGAAATAATCATATTTTCATGTTTTGTCATAATACCTATTAAATTTTTCCATCTAGATTTATTTTGTTATTGTATATTATATTGTTTTGTATACTGTATATTATCATTCATAGCGTATTAACTTGGACGCCTGCGATACAGGCTCGCCTAGGGCAGGGTCTACGATAAAATACTTTATGTTAAATGGTTTTAAGTAAATAAAGATATTGTTATTATTAGTTCATATGATATCATTGCCTAGCACCTGCGACACAATCTTACACAGGGTCAATGAGACAATGATATGTTGTAATGTGGTTATTATTATTTATAGTAAACGTGAAGAAAAAATGGCCGCCGCCGCCGCTGCGAGGGAAGCGGCTGAAAGAGAAAGGAGAAACGCATTACACAAGCAAGAGTTACAGCGAGCTGAGAAACAAAGCCACGCAGACCAGGGGAAGATTGACAAGATGAAGGAAGTGGAAAGGGTGAGTACATGATTACAGTTGAAAAAACATTTAATATGGACGCTTCATTCGATAGTCATTATAGGCGATATGTTTATGATATATATGAAATGATATATGGGATTCGTTTCATGCAATTTACTTTAATAAAGACTTAAAATCACTCATTGTCTTAAATATTACATATTGTAATTTGCTTGTTACAAAGGTAGTTCTAGTAGCTTTAAATTTAAATCAAAAAGAACTTTAAAGAAGCCACGGAGGTATCTTGCCGACTTCTTCACTGTTAATAGCATTCCAAATCAGTGGAAGGTAAAAAAAAAATTGATAGCACTTATTTTAATCAATTTAAATAAAAAGCATTTCAAATTTAAATTCGGTCAGCCTCTGCTTTTCATTGAGTAGTAACCAATATCGTTATGACAGGTTTTAATAATATTTATTATTGTACATTCTCTCTCTTGATTAATTTGATTGTGTGATATCCATTGCTTAAGGTAAAAATTTTAAAGATGTTTTCAAAGTACCAATCAGCCATTTCCTTAAAATATAAAAAAATTGCAAGTATGAGTTATATTTTTGTGATTAAAATATATCCCTTGATCATGGGATATATTTAAATTGGTTTTTTGTTATGTATTTATGCTCGTATGTCTATATGTAGTTGTAGATTTATATTTATTTTATGTATTACAATAAAATAACATATTCTTGTCACATCCACTCAATTCTTGATTCAACCTTCATTATATTTTATAAAACTAACTAGCGATGAGCCCCGGCTTTGCACGGATTTTGTGCCTGTATAATATACATATAAACCTTCCTCTTGAATCACTATCTATTAGAGAAAACTGCATCAAAATCCGTTGCATAGTTTTAAAGATCTAAGAATACATACATAGGGACATACAGCAGGAAGCGACTTTTTTGTTTAGTATGTAGTGATTGTAGTCTGAAAAACTTTTTTTTTTTTTTCAGAAAAAGCAGGAGCTGGCTCGTAAGGTAGCTGAGACCGAAGAGAGGCGTCGTTTGGAGGAAGCTGCTCGTCTTCAGAGATTGGAGTTGGAACAAAAACGAGCGCAGGCAGCCAGACAGAGACAACACGACGAACAGGAGGCGTTAGTATTATTTATTTATTTATCTACACGGTCGAGACACCCCATCACACAAATTCATCAAAATTAGATGAACAATTTCACACTTTAAGCTATTATAAACGACCTCTGGTTAGTCGTTTTATGGTTTTCTGTTTGTGCTTGTTTGTTTACTGCATCTAATAGCTGCAAACGTGAATTTTCTCAACCAATATTGATGAATTTGTGTAATTGGTATAAATAGTTATTAATATTTATCTGTACTATAAAATAGATAAATATTGGTCACTAATAAGTATTATACTAAAAAATAATAGTACAGTATTATTTTTATTACTACTACGATTACTATATAGTATTAGTACCCGCGAGTTAACATAGAGATGAGAAATTATTTGCTTCCTGTTACTCAATGTATAACCACGACACACACATTGAGTCAGCCCTGCAGTGAGATTGTAGAATCTTGTATCGAAGCCACTAAGCAACGATATGATATAAACTACATAGATAAGAATACTACATCCAAGACAAGTAAGCGAAACAATGCGTCTTGGAAATAACACAAATAAGTTTTTTTTTTTTTTGAGCTTATAAACAAAGATTTGCTATTTTTTCGACAATTATAAAAGTAACTACTTTAGTAACTTTTATTATTTTACTAAAGTGAAGCGCGATGTTTCAGTGTGAAAAAGGAAGCCGCATTGATGGCGAAAGAGATTGAGAAGAGACAGAAGGAGTACATCGAAAAACAAAAACAGAAGCAAAAATTGGAGATGAGATGTGAGTATTGATGTATGAGTCTGTATGCATGTCGCAAGGTGATTGCGAAACACCAAAAAAAACTAGGACTTTCGCGAAAAAATTGATGATTGCTGTGAGAAACATAATTTGCCAATTTTACTGGTTCATTTTAGTTTTTTCGTAAAAATGCGTTATCTTTGAAAAATAAATTTTACTTTGATAGAATCAAGAACGCTGATTAGCTGTTGTCATGTCACAAATACGTCTTATTTTATTTTATTTATTAATTTACAAAATCCACAGCTTTCATTACAATAAGAAATACAAAAACACAATATCAAAACCTAAGCCAATTACGGATTTAAATTTTTATGTAGAACATTGATTTTATTCGAAGCTGACAAAAATATCGATAAATAAATGCATGATTCTTGCTTGTCTTCAATCGACTAAACCCGGTGACGTATTCAATAATAAAAGGACTGGATATAATAGTGATACAATATAATACATTTCTTATTTTTTTACACGTCTGATGGTAATCAGTCTCTATAAGCCTGTGGACGCTTGCAATACAACGCATACGGCCGACACTAAAATAAAATATTTTCGTCTTCATCCTGAAACTGCATATACTTTATTCAACAATTTTTTTTTTTTTGTTAAAGTGCACAAGATAAACTGCAACACTCCCGGCAAGCACTTCACGATGGAACCCGTGTACATGGCTGATGGCTTTCAATACCTTAACTCTGATGAAGATGAAGAACCGATACCAAGGAAAGTACCATCTTGGAGTCACAGCAAGGTGAGAGGAATTATTATTTTATTCAATAGACAATCTAAGAAACACAATGCACAGATGTAAGATATGCTTTGTTTTTTTATTTTAAAGATTCATTCAAACTGCGCCTAAAAATGTACCTTACTTACGCGATAGATGGGACTGAGCCCTAATCGCTTAAGTCGCGATATAATTTATTACCATATATTTTATAGAAATTAACTAAGAAAATAAAAGAAAATTACATTTTAGAATAAAAACTATTTTTTTTCCTTAACTTTGTAATTCGAGCTCTTTTTTGAGCTCGAATAATTTGATAATTATATAAATCGACTAAAGTTTAAAACCGCGTAACTCCGAAATCTCGTGAGTGGAGGTATTTATAGTTCTTTAGTTTTCCTCTATATTTTATAATAATAACAATAACCACATAATTTACATTGACTCAGCCCTACAGATGATTAAATAATTTAGTTTCGTAGGCACTAAGCAACTACATAATAATAATTACGACATCACGACACACACATTGACTCAGTCCAATACAAGTAATATGGTATAAACTGCATAGCTAAGAATACGACATCCAAGACCGGTAATCGAAACAACGCGTCTTGCAAATAACACAAAGTTCTATCCCCGCCGGGATTCGAACAGAGAACCTCTAGCAGTCGTCTATTACACCACTGCGCCACCGAGGTCGTCAATAAATTTTACGTTATCAACTAATTAATAATAATTTTACATTATCTTGTTTCAGGTGTACCGTCCCCTACTTCTAATACAATCTCACGTAAAACAGTCAGTTATAGACACTCTGTTCTCTGTGAGGGTACAGTCAGTGGACTTACGCGAATTATTCCCCGGGATCGATTCCAGGGCTTTGGTCAGAACGTCCAGCGCCGTGTGGAGAACGCCGCCGGGGAAACTGAACACTGTACATGAGTGATGCTGAATATACGTGAGTTATTTTTAACTTAATAAATAGATTTTTTTGAGGAATTAATTTAAACCTTAAAACTTAACCTAACTTAACTTTTTTAACTTAAAAAATTTAGTTTGTCATGAGTTTAAGCCATTCAGGCTTGAAGATATACTTAAAAACTAGAAGGAAATTGAGTTAGTAAAAATGTAATTGCATTAGTGTCATGTTATTATATAGATTGTTATTATTGTATTGAACTATAATACAAATGATAGAAAGGCGAGCTGAAAAATAATGTCTATTGATTTACGATAGTCATTATTTCGTCAAAACAAAATAAACACATACTTTTATTCTAGTGAAATAATAATAACTACATCACGACACACTCATTGACTCAGCACTTAGATATAATTTTGTATCGCAGTCACTTAGCAATGATATGGTATATATTACATAGATAAGAATACTACATCCAAGACCAGCAAGCGAAACAATGCGTCTTGCAAATAACACTAAGTCTCGCCCCCGCCGGGATTCAAACCCGGAACCTCTAGCGTAGCAATCGAATGTTTACACCATTGCGCCACCGAGGCCGTCAAAAAAAGAAGATATTTAAAGTAAATGTTTCAAATATGTTTTATCTTCTTTCAGATCGTTTTTGGTTTCATCTTGTCAGAATGTCGAGTCGCAGGCGGCGGCATATATACATATATCTATTGAATCACTTTAGTTTTACAATCATGAGATGTTATTAATGTTTTTTTCGAGAGAAGTCACGAGAAATTACTAGTGTACCTACTATGGCTTTTTTATTTCTAAGAGTTTTAGCGTTTTTACGATGTCTGATGGTTAATTTAAGCTTTTATATTATATAATACTTAACAGAATACAATTCGGTAATGTGGAAAATATTTATTATTTTCAACTCTCGTTTTTTCCATTATGAATATGTAGAGAGGGAAACAGAGCTGCAATATTGTGAACAATATAAACGGTTTGACAGCACTAGATGTACTTCATAAATGATAGTATAATTATTTATTATCATTTTGGCATAGTTGGTTATTCTCTAGTTAAAACCGAATATGTTAGTCTGATAACATTTGAGATTCACTGTTGAGGCGAAACAATTTATAAATCCTTAGGCAAGTTTTTGTTGGCAATCTGCTTCCAACGTTTGTCTTTCGAGCAATATTTCGAAAAAAAAACGTCTAAACCTTTAGAGAAACATAATGTGACACCATTGGCAAATCGTAAAATATTAACTTAGTTTGCAATTCAAAATATGATATCTGCCAGCGAATTGAACTGTCAGTGACCAAAGTGTCAGTGTGTCAACCTTTAAAAATTACAAAAAGAAATTGCTTCTTTGTCCTGCCATTTTTTTTTCAGATCCCCTTATCAGATGCTCTCTAAATTATTTATAAGCATTTTTAAAGCCAACGCGACTTAAAAACATTCAAATAAAGCCAAAAATGTCATTTAATAAAACTCAAAGGGACAATTCATAGTAGCGCAGAGCCGAAGCCCATCGTAGCGGCTATCTGAAACTTAACATATCTAATTCACCCTTATCTCTACAACTTTGTGCGCTTAATTCTGAAATAGGCGACTAATTCTCAAATGCGACTTTGTGCGTCTGAACGCGACCAATGCTGATTGTGATTGAGTGGATTAATATCGACTTTGATACTGCAATTCTAACAATAGACGATACCGCGTAAATAACAAAAAAAATATGAAAATGAACGAATGATCTGACGATTCAACTTTTAACAGCGATTTCCCTTTTTTAATTTTTATTGTAGTTCCGTGGTATGTACCAGTGTTAGTTTCGTGAAATTTTCACCGACGATATGTTGAGTTTTAGATTGACGTTAAATGTGCTTTGATTGTAATATTAATTGACCCATAAAGTATTTTCGTGTCCACAACGCTAGTTACATAGCAACATCTGAAATCGAAGAATGTTATTATGTAATTAAAATGTCTTCTCATATAGTTACATTAAACTTTGAAAGGTTTAAAAACTATAAACAAAAAAGGATTTATAAATAACACTAATGTGTTATGGAAGTGTGTAGTTAAATGTATTGAAATTCCAAAAAAATGCATGTACAAAGGATAAAACAAGGTTCGATCTCCCTTCGTGCCTTAACTTAGAATAGTTTTAATATAAGACTTTTGTGGAGTTTTGAAATAAGAATTATAAATTTACATCGAGTATTTTGTTGTTTTTTTTTTAATGTATTGAACACGGGTAGTCTGCGTTTTACTAACAATATATTTTCTATTTGACTTGAACAAGGAAATCATCAGTTTTTGTTCGATAAATATAAAGGGGAGTCCAAAAATTAATTTCGATCACCGCCAATCAATCTAATATTTATTTATTTAGTCTACTAGACAACTCAGTATTTTATTATATTTGTTTTACTTTTATTTGGGAAACAAGCAGTTAATATAATTAATATATAGTTATACAATAACTATACAACAAATTAAAAAATATTATTAAAAAAAATTATACATAATTACTTTTAACGATTCTCCTAAAGGAAGAATACGTGCAATTAAAAATATCTACAGAATCACAATGATTTAAATTAAATAACTCACACGCTCTTGTTATAAATAAATTAGCAGCAAACTTGGTTCTACAATAGGGAACATGGAAAAGATGTGAACATCTAGAATTATGGCGAGGCCAACGAAATAATATACTATTAAGGAGAGAGGAAGAGTCAATTTGGTTATTAATGATCTTGTAAAGGAAAATAATATGATTCACAGAAGGCCGTGATTGCAAAGAGTCATTATTTCATCGAATAGCCAACGAAACCTAATATGCCTTAAAAACTTGTTTTGAATTCTTTCGATATTATCGATTTGAATGTTAAATAATGGGTTCCAGATTGAGGAGCAATACTCTAAGATGGACCTAACAAAGCTATTAAATAAAAGAATTCATGTGTTTGAGCTTTTAAAATCTTTGCCAACACGTCTAATAAAACCCAATATTTTGTAGCCCCTGTTAATTATTTTGTCTATATGTGAGTGTAAGAAAGTTTACTATCAAGGATTACTCCAAGGTCTCTAATCTCACTAGTTCGTGGAAGCACAGTATTACTAAAAGCATAATCGAAGGTCAACGGTTTAGTTTTACAGGTGAATGAAATAACATTACATTTTTGAAGATTAATGTCTAAGGAATTATAATAGCAGTATTGCTAAAGTCTATCCAGATCACGTTGTAGTTTTTCACAGTCAGAAACAGACGAGACGATCCTGAATATTTATTATCGTCGGCATAAAGCAAGAATTCAGAATATTGAAACACAGATACAATATCGTTAATGAAAATTAAACATAAGGGGCCCAAGATGCGATCCCTGGGGAACTCCGGAGGTGACAGGAATGAAAGATGAACAATGATGATGATGAGTTATTGCTTGACTTCTATCTCGAAGGTAAGACTCAAGCCAGCGAAGAAGGTCACCATGTATGCCGGCTTCACCTAGTTTCCATAATAAAAGCGAGTGCGGTACCGTATCAAAAAGCAACCTGAAGACCCTTATCCATTGCCCGAGAGACTGTCTGAGTAAACTCACAAAGGTTAGTTTCAGAACTCCTTTTGTTTAAAAAGCCATGCTGCTGTGAAATGATAGTTGGTCTTAAGGCAGGGAATATGGCATCATAGACTATTTTTTCCAATAACTTAGGGAGTGTACATAGCTTTGATATTGGTCTATAATTAATTATGTTATGTTTATCCCCCGATTTATGTACTGGAACGACAAATGACCGCTTCCACACGAGTGGCAATTTTCCAGAACGAAGTGACAAACTGAAAAGCAAATAGATCGGCAAAGCTAAGGTTTCATGGCATTGACGCCAAAAATAGGGCGGGATACCGTCAGGGCCACCACCCTTGCTGACGTTTAAACACTTAAGATATCTTTTAACTACATCAAGCGAAATACGAATGCCGCTCAGACATATTAAGACATCGATTGAAAATGAATATTGAAAAGGTAACTTATGACTTGACCATCCGAACAAGACATGTTTTCTAAAAATAAGGTGTCTGGTAAGTCATTTCTAGTTCGTTTGGCTTTGACAAAAGACCAGAAATGTATGCTATTCATCTTAATTTTAGATTCGGTGCTACGAAGAAAAGAATCATTCTCGACCTTTTTCTGTCTTTCTCTTAAAAGCTCAAAAGTATTCTTATCAGATAGATTTTTTTTTTTCTCTTTTCTTATATTTAAACTTATCTCTTATAATGTGAATGAGAGCTCTTGAATACCAGATAGGAAATCGATTATTATTATTACATTGAATTTTTGGAACAAATTTATCTATCAAATCATTAGTCACAGAATAAAATTTACCAACAGCCGTATCAATATCACATCTGTCAAAAAGCATCCGCCAATCAATCAAACCGAACACATTATTTATAGAGTTCTCATCGGCCCTTCGAAACAATCGCACAACACGAGATGACTGTTTAAGACCCTTCGGTCTTTAAGTTTCAAAGTTGATTAAGAGTGTAGGATGATGACGTCTCTCGCACGTTGAAGGAGTGATTTATTAAACTTAGTTTGGTGGTCATTAAAATAGACTGGAGTGCTTTCGGTAAATACAAAATCGCTACACTTTTGTAATCAGTATCACAAAGTGACAAAATATCTCCTAACCAAATGTCCAACCAATCGAACAAGTGTGAACTTTTTGTGTGGTATGAAAAGTGACATTTATCAGTAATTTTTTGTTTTTAGGTTGATACTCCCTGTATGATAGTCTGCACTGTTCTTTATGTTGTTACTTAAATATGTGTTTATTTCTAATAGAACTTTCTTTTGTGTTTGCCCAAAATTTTTAAGTGAAAATCCATGGAATTGTGTATGTAAAATAAATAGATTATTACTGTCAATGCAGTTTTTGAGATATTTAATCATATTTTAAAAGGGGCGTCTTCATTAATTCATAGGAAAATTAAATTCCACAGTTTAAATATAAATGAAACAATTTTCTTCTAAACATACTCTTTATTACTATTAACCCCACACTGTTCCCCTACATAATACAGGCTTTCAAACCATACATTTGATATCGAATTCACATTTGAATTAATCGGTGGAAAGATATTAAAGCCAGTGTAAGTGTTTTTGCGTATGAATTTTCCACCGAACAAAACAAATCATCAACTCGAGAATACCAGCATGATCATACAAACGGCAGTTTTTAAATAAATACTCGACTATATATTCAGAACATGATTGTAAATTGGAAAGAGAAAAGGGCGCGAAATCTGACATTTTGAAATGGCAGACATTTGTTTTTTATTTTATTTAATCCAAAGCGGCGGCACCGGAGATGATTTCAATCAGCTCACGAGTGATGACAGCCTGCCTAGTTCTGTTGAAGGTGAGAGTGAGTTTGTCAATCATTTCTCCAGCGTTCTTGGAAGCGTTGTCCATGGCTGTCATCCTAGAGGACTGCTCGGAACAAGCTCCTTCTTTAAGAGCGTAGAACAACATTGAAGCGAGAGAAAACTCAGTGTAGGATTGAAGAACGTCGGCGTCGATCGAGTCGTATACAGCCAACTTCGGGGCAGACTAAAAAAAGAAAAAAGAAATAAAGCATTTGCAGGTTTATGATTTAACAAGTTTCTAGGTTGTGGTAAAATTTGGTAGTTATAAGATTCTAGCTATATAATTTTGAAGGTTTGGACAAAGTTAGTACTTTGGGGAGTAATCATCAATTTTTAGTTAATTTAAAAAAAAATGCAGAATTTGCGTGAATCTCAATTCAAGCCTTTTAGCTGGCTGTTAAACATGAGGATCTGGTTTTAAATACAAATTCAGTCAAATATCCCAGAGATAAAGTATTTACCCTGAAACTTTGGTGGTCTTTAAATATTTAATCTTTATATTGTTGTGGCCCTTAAGCTTCTTTATCTTAATTGTGACACAAAAATATATTTTAATTGCCTCAAGTATTATTACTGCAGTGAAGCAGATCACTACGTTACAGTTTGAAGGGTTGGAGAGACAGTGTAATTACCGGCACGGGAGGTATCTTGAACCACTACATAGCCAATGCATTGTCAGTGCTTTTTACATTGAAAGACATCAAGGGCATTGTATCAATAGGCGGTTGTCCATCCATCAAGTGAACCTGGCTGGTTGGCCATGACACATTTTTTTTGTCTTACCTCAACAGCTTTGGGGCTGAAGAGCGGCATGTCAGACTGTGCGTAAGACACTACCGACTTGAACTTGTTGTAAATGATGTTTCCGGAACCAAACTCATAACCGCAAGTCAAAATGGCGGTGGCGATCTTGCAGGCGTCGTTGAAAGTAGGGGGGAGACGACCGATCTACACAAACATCAAATTAAAGCACATATAAAGCGGTGGTATTAATTACTAAAAATATTTATTTTCTATATTTTATATTATTATTTATGTATTTTAATATTTGTAAGTATATTGTTCAAAAAAATATACTCAAATGATTCCAAAATAAAATTTATAATTAAAAGTTGGCTTAAGTTTAATAATTATTGTTTAATTTGTTTAAAGTCAACATTACTTGTTCAATTAGATACGTAAAAATATGTGCATGAATTTCCCTAATATGCATCTTTTAATGATAGTATAACTACCAAAAACAAATACACTAGTTTTGTACAATGAGTGACACATACAATTATTTTTCTAGCAAAGTGATTAATCTAAATTTTGGCACGAAAATCCCATTTCAGGCGCCACTATTAAAAACTTACTAATAGTTATAAATAACTCACTTCATTTGCAACACATATGATGTGTTTTGCGTAGAGACGCTGCAGGATACCCCTGGACTTGTCTCCAACGCAGATAACCCTGATGTTCTCCGCACCGGGCTCATTCAGGCGGTTCCTGATGACCTTTGACACACCGGTGTGGACTGCACCGCACAGACCTGGTAGAAAAATACAGGAGCTTAGAATTGGTCAATTGAGTTAGTAAAAATGTAATTGCATTAGTGTCATGTTATTATATAGATTGTTATTATTGTATTGAACTATAATACAAATGATAGAAAGGCGAGCTGAAAAATAATGTCTATTGATTTACGATAGTCATTATTTCGTCAAAACAAAATAAACTCATACTTTTATTCTAGTGAAATAATAATAACTACATCACGACACACTCATTGACTCAGCACTTAGATATAATTTTGTATCGCAGTCACTTAGCAATGATATGGTATATATTACATAGATAAGAATACTACATCCAAGACCAGCAAGCGAAACAATGCGTCTTGCAAATAACACTAAGTCTCGCCCCCGCCGGGATTCAAACCCGGAACCTCTAGCGTAGCATTCGAATGTTTACACCATTGCGCCACCGAGGCCGTCAAAAAAAAAAAAAATTAAAAGTAAATGTTTCAAATATGTTTTATCTTCTTTCAGATCGTTTTTGGTTTCATCTTGTCAGAATGTCGAGTCGCAGGCGGCGGCATATATACATATATCTATTGAATCACTTTAGTTTTACAATCATGAGATGTTATTAATGTTTTTTTCGAGAGAAGTCACGAGAAATTACTAGTGTACCTACTATGGCTTTTTTATTTCTAAGAGTTTTAGCGTTTTTACGATGTCTGATGGTTAATTTAAGCTTTTATATTATATAATACTTAACAGAATACAATTCGGTAATGTGGAAAATATTTATTATTTTCAACTCTCGTTTTTTCCATTATGAATATGTAGAGAGGGAAACAGAGCTGCAATATTGTGAACAATATAAACGGTTTGACAGCACTAGATGTACTTCATAAATGATAGTATAATTATTACCTTTTTATAATTACCAGTTATAATTACCTTTTAAACTAAATTCTTTATACAATTTAGATTTAAGAGTTCTAATAAATCTCTCAACTATTGAAGCCTTTTTTGATGAGAAAGTTGAATAATGGTTTCATAAGATTCTGAAATTCATTATTATAAAATTCGGTCCCTTTGTCAGTTTGAAGATTTTTTGGAACACGTTTCGTATCCAGCAATTTCTTAAAAGTTTTGGAGACCAAAACTTTATTTTTACTTTTCAAGGGGAACGCCCAAGCGTATTTAGAAAATGTATCAATCACTGCTAAAATAAATCTAAAGTTTTTATTTTTGGAAGAAATTGACTGCATATCGATCAAATCCGCTTGCCATAGATCGTCAATATCTTTCATAATAACCGATCTTCGTGGAAAATTAACTCTTGCAATCCTATGAATTTCTCTTACTACATCAGCTTTACTCATGATGGATTTAAAATCAATATCTATTTGTAATAAATTAATATTAAAAGATGAATCTTAGTTATTACCAAATGATCGATTAAAACTGATCTAAAAACTTATAACTCTTACTTTTTATTCTTAATTATATTAGCTTCTTTTAATTCTTCAATAATTGATAAAATTTCATTATCATGATTTGTATTTCCAGCATCTTTAGAAGCTACTAATAATTTTAACCTCTCAACTAATTCATTTGGATCATCCCAATAAATCAAGTCAGTATTCGTATTATATTTTTTTAGTTTTGGCAAGCTACCCCCTCGTTTTTCTAGAGTTTTATCTTTTAAAGATTTAAAAAATAATGGCTTTATTACTTCACAATATTTTATTCCTTTGTCTCCTCTTATCTGACCTAAAGGATTGAAATCTCTCTCATGCGCATTAGTTTGATGTAAGATATCTTTATATACTAGACGATCTCTATCTGTCACTACGGTTAAATCAGGTTTTCGTCGAAGTAAAAGTTGTTTAAGACCAGCTGATAGTGTGTATGTTTGATCACCGATTTTAATCACTAATAAATTTTCGTTATTCAAACTACCAATTTTTGAAAAGGTTACTACAGAATTTCCAATCTTCAAAACGTTATTTTCTTTTCTCAATCCAAACGGTACATTAAGGCCTTCATGAATATCATAAATATCATGTCGTTCTAATGACATTTCATTAATGTTATCCTTCATTTCCGTTTTAGTATTATCTTGAGAATTTAAATCCGCATCATAAAATTCATCACATTTTGTAGAAGAACTAGCATTATTTTCATTTAGTTCAATTTCTTCTGAATCTATGAATTCGCTTCGAATTCGCTTTCATCAGGTTTTATATGTGTTTGAAAACGTTTGCGCTCTACTAGATTTTGAAGCGGTTGAGTAACAGGTTTAAATATTTTTTCAAGCGATAAGTTAACTTCATGATCCTCGTTCTTCAGCTGTCTCAATTTTGATCTAATGGAGTCTACAGACTTCACTAATTCCATTTTAATGCTTTTCTCCATAATATAACCGTATTTTATGAAAGATATTGTAACACTGAACATTTCTTAAGTGTTTTATTAATTTATAACTATTTCAATATAAAAATGCTCTAAATTTTTTCTATATCTTCCATTATTCAATAAAGAATCTTTACTAATAGTCAGAAAATTATATTGCTCATTCCAAACTGTGTCACACATATTTTTAAATTGATTCCATGTCATATCAGAACTAACATGTTCGTTGTAAATATGTTTTAAGTTAACATCATCTTGTTTAAATAATATAAGAAAATTTGCATTGTCCCATAGTAACTGTTTGGGAATTTTTGAATAGGTTTGAGACAAATAAAAACAATCTATTTGTTTATGTCTTCCCATAGAAAAATAATTACGAATATTAATTTGATTTTCGCAAGCAATGTCATCGAAAATGAAAACTGAATGAGTGTTAGCTTCACTTGGAGTTATAACATCCTTAGTGTCATTAAACTCATAAAAATTTAATTGAGGTATTCTGCTTATGACTTCTCTTAAAAATTGATATTTTGGTTGATAGTTCGTTTTAGAGTAAAGGTAAAGGTTTTTAAATTTAAGTCCGTTTTCATGCAGTAACAAACTAATCACCACATTTGTTTTTCCACAGTTCGATGGACCACATATTATACAGCGAATTGTATTAGGCAATAGAACACTGTGTTTGATTTTTTGTGGAGAATTGTCGAGATTGATGTTGGAAACGTGCAGTGATGTGGGTTGTTTAATCAACTTCATCTTGCCGATTGATTGAAATGTAGTTTATTAAAGATATTTATATTGATTATTATATTTCAGTTACTTTTAAAGTTTATTTGCATGAATAAAATTAGGTAAAGCTAAAGTTTGCAAAAGGGACTGGGTTAATAATGGAGTAAAAGACAAATATTATTTTAAAACATATTTTAATGCAATCTTTATTTATATTTAATGTAACGGAATAAAATAATAAGACTTAGAAACTATAATTTATTACAATACAATTATTAATACAGCTTATAACTAATTATATGCTAGCATAACTAAAATAAAGTATTGCAATGACCCCATGGCAATGTTTGAATTTGGTTTGTTAAAACCTGCCTTTTATCATCATTTCTGTTTAGTACAAGCTTATTTATCTTCTGAGAGTATAAAACATGTTTCAAAGATCTTATTAAATTCATTTTACATCTTACATTTATATTTGAATTAAGTGTGCTTTTGTACTGACTTGGCTTAAGTTTTTTTGTTACAGATTTTGACACACCTTTTGCTTTCATTATTTCAGTTTTAGAGCTTTCAATACAATATAACTTTGCACGTAAGCCGATAAATTGTTTAATTATATCACCACCCATTTCATCTTTAAAAAGTCCTGGTGTTTTCGCATTTATTTTTGGTATGTCATAAACATTATTAATTTCGAAATTACTTGTATCAAAATAAGAAAGATTTTTTTTCATCTCTTTATAAAAATCATTCGTGTGTATCAAATATAATAAACTAACAAATAACAAAGGTTTACATTATTTTTAAATTGTTTTTTTATCGTATTATAGTGAAACATATACATATGTTGCTTTGCATGTTCGAGTACTGAAAATCCTATGTATATCGGTCTGTCCAATATTATCTTCTCCAGTTTTAATTGAATGGCTACAATGTTTTCAGAAAATATCGACACGCTTTTAAAATTAGGTTTTGATATCAACTTTTCTGCACCTATTTCTTTATTAGTTTTATTACTACTATCTGACCATTTTGTTACTAACTTTACATCAACTTGTTTTCTCCGATTTTCAATTGTCTTGCCAAATATTGCATTATTAAAAAGTTTAAAGAAATCTTTTTCAAATGCGGATACCGAGGCTTGTCTTAAACGTGTATTTAAATTTATATATTTTGCTAAGAAGTCTTGTTGACGCGGTGTATTTTTTTTTTAAACTAAGCCATTTAAAATACACTCTTTTAAATATACATAGTGGGTTACATAGAAATATTTATCATATAAATTTGCGATCAGCTTCTTATTTTTTCCTCCTGGTGGAATATGTTTCTCTGGTGCAAATGGTAAGTAACTATGATTCACATGTAAATAAGGAGGATAAATTAAGTCAACTTCTAAAATATATCCAAGATCAGCATCGTCCGAAATATCTAACACATTTAAATTTGCAATATCACTATCGGATAGAAACTGAAAATCAGACACAGGCATTTTTTTCATCATAGCAAAACCATACAAATTATTACAGTCTAAATAAACAAGATAACTAGATGGCTTGGACTTATCATAGTTGCTCATGTACTTATTATTCGCCTTAGCATGTCGAAGTGAACACTGAGCTAAACCACCACGAATTCCTTTTTCTATCATTTCATACATTTCCAAATCATGTAACAAGTCTAATTTGACACCGGTTAGCAAAAGCATGGCGTCCCAACTTAAGCCTGGAGAAGTTACATAATGTACGGGATCAAGTCTATAATACTGAATACTGCTATTCCTAAACTTTTCAAAAATATCACATAGAAGTAGAACGTCACTTTTTAAATACAAGTCCGTATATTCCCCCAGTGAATGTATATTAAAAAATAACGATTGGAATAAAGATAACAATAGTAAACTATATAGAATACATAAATCGGTTTTTGAAAAAATTCCTCCTTTCTTCCTTTGCAGAAGAGACCAAGTAGTACTAACTAGATTGCGAATTGGACATACAAACATTACTCATATTCATCTCATAACCAAGAAAGATAAAAACAAATGTAACAGATGTGGGTCGGATCTTACTGTTGATCATTTCCTAATTGATTGTATACAATTGTCTAATGAAAGAAAACAGGTTAATCTACCTGTAAGCATAAAAGAGTGTCTATCTTCTGATAAGATTTTAAATACTATCAGTTATTTAAAGTTAATAGATATCTATGATTATATTTAGGATTATTCAATCTGTAATTTTGTCAATTTAAAGTGTCTGTAGGACAACCTACAGTGGTCGTTAATGACCTTGCTGTTAAAAAGCGACCTTAAATAAATAAATTAAAAAAAAAAATAAAAAAAATTAGATATGATATAATAATGAAAAAAAATGTTGTCTTCTTTTAGTTGGTTTGATGAACGAATGGGATCTGACGTTTCATGAAACCATCTGGAATGGGTGAAATTTGCAAAATAATAAATTTAGATATGATAGAGGTGAAAGATGGTGAAACATGTAACGTGTGATTATGGGTCAATTATCAAAGAAACGATAGTAATTAGCACAAATATAACTTTTATTTGGTAATAAGATGAATTACAGCAAGAACACTTAGTTACAAAAGACCTTCATATATATTGTGTTGCCACCTAGTTAAATTTTCAAAAACTATTTTACTTAAATTGCTCAATACTCCCACTAAAATTTAAACTAGGTACAAATAAAAAAATAAAAAAACTCCTACTGAAATTAGAGTTGTGAAAAGAAAAACAAAATTTGATCTCTTAAATAGATAAAAGCTTGAGTTGGTAACGCTTTAGTTAACATATCTGCTAATTGACTGTTACTAGGAATATAATTTAGTTTAATTACACCCAACTCAACCTTTTCCCTTATAAAATTAAATTTCACATCTATGTGTTTGGTTTTCTTATGATAAACAGGATTGCTAATTAACTTAATTGCACTCTGATTATCAACATACAATGGAACAGATGTAATATTTTCACCTAAATCTAATAATAATTGCTGTAACCATAATATCTCTTTTGCAGCTTCACAAGCAGCTACAAATTCTGCTTCAGTTGTGGAGAGAGCAGTAGTCTTCTGTTTCTGGCTACACCATGTTATAGGTCCCCCATTCATATTAAAAATATAACCTGTAGTAGACTTACGCGTATCTACATCACCTGCAAAATCTGAATCCGAATAGCCAGTGAGATCACTACTTTCTCCATAACATATACATAAATCTTTAGTATTTATTAGGTATCTAATAACACGTTTAATGGCATTTACATGTTGTTGACTTGGATTGTTTACATATCTACTCAAAACATTTACAGCAAAAGAAATGTCAGGCCTTGAAACAGAGCTCAAAAATAACAAGGACCCTATAGCTTCTCTGTATGGAAAATTAATAATATTTTCATCCATTTTCTTTGAAATAACAACATTTACATCTGCAGGGGTACTGGCAGGATTTGAATCACTCATACAAAACTTCTCTATTAATTTTTCAATGTAATCTCTTTGATAAATACAGATACAATTATTTACTCTCTCTATTTCCATTCCCACAAAATATTTCAATTTTAATTCTTTTATTTTAAATGTTTGTTTCAAATATTCTATAACTCTTTTAATCATTGAGGAACTGGAAGAGACTACAAGTGCATCATCAACATAAATTATTATGAATACTTTCACCCCATTAAAAATACCTACATAAACACAACTGTCAGCCTGAGATTGCACAAAACCATATTTTATTAAAAACTCAGTGAATCTTCTATTCCAACAACGAGACGCCTGTTTAAGTCCATACAGTGATTTATTAAGTTTTAGGACACAATCATTTTTAAATGAAATTCCTTCTGGTACTTCTATAAAAATATTCTCTTCCAAATACCCGTTCAAAAAAGCAGTCTTTACATCAAACTGTTGAATTTCTAAATTATATTTAGCTGCAATAGAAAGGATAATTCTAATAGAGTCATATCTCGTTGTTGGAGAGAATACTCCTTGATAGTCAAGGAGTCCAAGTATTATTCTCTTCATGTGCAAGCAATTCTTCATCAATAGCTTTCAACCAGTCGTTTCTTTGTGGACTTTTCATCGCTTCAGCATACGTTTGTGGCATTGACAGTTCAATTAGGTTTGCTTCAAAACGTCTATTAATCCTTGGTCTCAAATTTATGTTGCTTTGAATTAAATCATCATCTAATTCTTGAGAAGGTTCATATGTAGGGTCATTACTATTACAACTCAACATGCTATCTTCATTCTCTGATGATGAAGTTTCCACAAGAGTATCCTCTACATTTGTTTCTTGCATTTGATTTTGTTGTCCTAATGTCTTCACTTCATCGTCAATGTATATTTGTGTAATATTCTTCCTTATCTCTGGAACATTATGTTCTTCAAAAATTACATTTCTTGATATTTTAACCTTTTTGGTTTCTGGATTGAACATCCTGTAATTGTTATTATCATACCCAATTAGTATCATTTTCTCACTCTTTTTGTCAAGTTTAGTTCTTAGCTGATTAGGAATATGGACATATCCAATACTTCCAAACACCTTCACATGGCCTATATGAGGTTTGATCCCGTTCCATAATTCAAATGGTGTTTTCTTAAGAGTTTGGCTGGAGGAAGTCCGGTTTAATAAATATACTGCACAATTCACAGCCTCCGCCCATAATTCCAGTGACACATCCCTCGCATACAACATTGAACGTGCACTCTCCACAATGGTACGGTTCTCTCTTTCAGCACGCCCATTTTGTTCTGGTGTATAAGGCGCAGTACACTCATGAATTATACCTTCTTTGCTGAGATAGTCATTGAAGGTTTTATTCACATACTCTCTTCCATTATCAGTATGCAATATTCTGACACTATGCATGTATTTATTTTTGATCATAGCATTGTATTTCATGAATATGTCCATCACATCACTTTTATGTTTGACAAAATATACATGCCTGTAACTTGTAGCAGCATCCTTAAATAATATAAAGTATCTCATACCTTGGATAGATGTATGACTCATAGGTCCACAGACATCACTATATACAAGGTCACCTGGCTGTAGTTCTCCTCGTATAGATTTGTGAAATGGAAATCTGCACTGCTTTCCATATGCACATGCTTCACAAACAAAATCAGTTTTATCACTGTTATTCAGTTTCAAGCCTTCTACCACATTATCAGCACTCATACTCTTGATTTGTTTTAGGTTAACATGTCCCAGTCTTTCATGCCACATTTTAATGTTATTTTGATCACTTTGAACTAAGTTACAGGTATCTGAGACCACAGCTTTAATTTTCAATTCATATAAATTATTTTCTGTTATTGTTGCACACATTACCAAGTCATTACCTTTGTAAATGAATGCACCAGAGTCTTTCTTGATAATGATATAGGATTTACGCATTATCACACCTTCTGAGAACAGATTTCGTCGCAAATTCGGAACATACAATACATCATCTAGTTCACTGTTCTCCCACTGTCCATTGACACATCTCTTTATTAACACCTTGCCAATGCCAGCCACTTCCACTGACTGTTTGTTTCCTAATGTCAATGATTTCTGGTTACATTCAAATAGTTCTACAAAGAACTCCTTTCTATAGGTCATATGTGCAGAGGCACCACTGTCTAAAATCCACACATTGTCTTCAGCTTCATGGAATTTGGTTTCTACATTAAACGCTAACAAGTCTGCACCTTCCTGTTGAGGTTTTCTATACTTGGATTTCTTTGGAGCACGACATTCTCGAGAAAAATGTCCTCGTTTCCCACAATTATAACATTCAAATCTGTGTTTACTGTTTTTATTTTGATTTGAATTACTAGCATTTCTATTCAGCTCGCTTTGTTTTGGGCTATTTTTCCATCCTTTCTTAGCCACAAGAAGAGCGGTTTCTTGTTCTTCTTCACACTGTAAACTAGCTTCTTCATCTAACAAACGAGCAGTGAGATTGACAAGAGTCTGTTGCTCTGGATCCAAAGACATCCACGCTTGACGGAGTGATCTATACTTATGAGGCAGTGTTCCAAGTATTTTTGTTATCACAGCCATTTCACTAATACTTTCGCCACTTTCTTTTAACTGCTTGGCCAATGATTCCACCTTAGAAATGTGTTGAGCTACACTGTCATTTGTAGACATTTTATACTGGTAAAACTTTTCATGGATCAACATTTTACATAATTCACTCTTCTGTTCGTATATTGATTCAAGTTTTGTCATTATTTCCATAGCAGTTTCACAATTTTCTATTAAAGTTATTTGTTTGAAGTCCATCGAAGATGTTATAATAAACATGGCCATGCCATCATTCTTTGTCCATTCAACATTATTTCCAGCCGGTTTAGGCACTGAAATATCAATCCCTTTTGCTTTTAGGGCACACTTTATCTGGAATTTCCATTGCTTAAAGTTATTTCCATCAAATTTTTCTAAGTTTATTGACCGCATTGAATCCATTTTGAGGTTATTTTGTCAATTTCTTCACAATACGATTGTAACTTTTTCTTTGCTATTTTTCTTAAAACTTTCAATTGCAGAATCTGCTGGGCCCATAACCTGAAGGATTATGGGTCAATTATCAAAGAAACGATAGTAATTAGCACAAATATAACTTTTATTTAGTAATAAGATGAATTACAGCAAGAACACTTAGTTACAAAAGACCTTCATATATATTGTGTTGCCACCTAGTTAAATTTTCAAAAACTATTTTACTTAAATTGCTCAATAGTTTTTAACGTGAGAAGAAAGAAAATAAGTGTATAAATGTAAAATATTATAATGTACGTGTATCGTTTGGTATAGCGGTGGAGTCGTTTTGGAGTTCATCATCGTATTTTATCCTTTCTCGGGTTCTATCTCGGGTTGTATAAATGTAAAATATTATAATGTACGTGTATCGTTTGGTATAGCGGTAGAGTCGTTTTGGAGTTCGTGAATTGAAGTGTTGGAAATGGTCGAGCGAACGTTTCGGAGTTCGTGTATTGAACTTTAACTTTTGTCTGTATTGATTTATTCATTCGTTGTATAAATATAAAACACGACCTACTTCATCTTGATCATCATGGTCATCATCATCATCGTATTTTATCCTTTCTCGGGTTCTAGTACTGAACCATTACGACTATTATTTTATTGTATTATTGTAGTTCGTGTATTGATTTTAAACTTTCTCTATGAAGTTTTCGTCGTCCTCGTAATTTTTTTTAACGAATTTTTTGTTTTTTTTTCCTTTCTATCGAGATTATATATAAAACTAGGTTTTTTTTATTTTTTATAAAACAATACACTTATTATATCTGCTTTTCATTTGACTTAATATATCTTGAATTATATTCACGGAGGATACCGTATGGAGTTCGCGTATTGAACCGAGCATATCTTGTGTTAGTAAGTTTATATGATACATTTTCGTAAAATTTCGATGAAAAGTGATAATTTTAAAATTTTCCTACTTACTTACTTTACGTTAGATTGATAGATGGTTAGGTAGGTAGGTGGTTTAAAATCGTTAATTACGGGTTTTGGTAGTGATTCATAGTGTGATAGATATAAACGTATAGTACGTTAAAGTATTATTAATCGTTTTAATATATACAATTTTCCATGATGATGATAATAATGAAAAAAAATGTTGTCTTCTTTTAGTTGGTTTGATGAACGAATGGGATCTGACGTTTCATGAAACCATCTGGAATGGGTGAAATTTGCAAAATAATAAATTTAGATATGATAGAGGTGAAAGATGGTGAAACATGTAACGTATGAATAATGTTTTTAACGTGAGAAGAAAGAAAATAAGTGTATAAATGTAAAATATTATAATGTACGTGTATCGTTTGGTATAGCGGTGGAGTCGTTTTGGAGTTCATCATCGTATTTTATCCTTTCTCGGGTTCTATCTCGGGTTGTATAAATGTAAAATATTATAATGTACGTGTATCGTTTGGTATAGCGGTAGAGTCGTTTTGGAGTTCGTGTATTGAAGTGTTGGAAATGGTCGAGCGAACGTTTCGGAGTTCGTGTAGAGAAAGAAACTGTAGGAGATTTGGGAAAAAACTCAACGGGGACAGGTGACTAGCACCGCCGCGCAGAATACTGCCGAAAGAGAAAGTGAATTTAGTAGATTTAAGAGGTATATTATAGACTAACTGATTTTAACGTGAATTTATATGAAAATTTGAATATGTGAAATTATGAAAATTTATGACTAAATCGTCACGAAAACACTAAAAGTCAAAGAGTATAGGCTATTAGGACCAAAATAAGTAATTAACTACCAAGAAGTCGGACAGATTCAATCAGAAAAAGTTGTGTTACAGAACTTTGACAGGGCTTCGGTAAACTTTTCCCCATACAAAAAATGAAATTTTTCAAAAAATTTTGGAATTTCGATGATCTGGGTATGCAGTTCGAATGAAAAGCACACCCTGATTCCGAATCTGCAAGAATTATAAAGATTGGATGGGTTTTGACAGAGCTGTGTATGTTTGAAGATTGAGAGTTAGGTTACAAAAATTACGTTTAGGTGGAATTCCAAAGAAACTGTAGGAGATTTGGGAAAAAACTCAACGGGGACAGGTGACTAGCACCGCCGCGCAGAATACTGCCGAAAGAGAAAGTGAATTTAGTAGATTTCAGAGGTATATTATAGACTTTAACTGATTTTAACGTGAATTTATATGATCATCATGGTCATCATCATCGTCATCATCGTATTTTATCCTTTCTCGGGTTCTAGTACTGAACCATTACGACTATTATTTTATTGTATTATTGTAGTTCGTGTATTGATTTTAAACTTTCTCTATGAAGTTTTCGTCGTCCTCGTAATTTTTATTAACGAATTTTTTGTTTTTTTTCCTTTCTATCGAGATTATATATAAAACTAGGTTTTTTTTATTTTTTATAAAACAATACACTTATTATATTTGCTTTTCATTTGACTTAATATATCTTGAATTATATTCACGAAGGAGGATACCGTATGGAGTTCGCGTATTGAACCGAGCATATCTTGTGTTAGTAAGTTTATATGATACATTTTCGTAAAATTTCGATGAAAAGTGATAATTTTAAAATTTTCCTACTTACTTACTTTACGTTAGATTGATAGATAGGTAGGTAGGTAGGTACCTACCTACCTAACCATCACATACCTACCTACATACCTACATACCTAGGTAGGTGGTTTAAAATCGTTAATTACGGGTTTTGGTAGTGATTCATAGTGTGATAGATATAAACGTATAGTACGTTAAAGTATTATTAATCGTTTTAATATATACAATTTTCCATGATGATGATAATAATGAAAAAAAATGTTGTCTTCTTTTAGTTGGTTTGATGAACGAATGGGATCTGACGTTTCATGAAACCATCTGGAATGGGTGAAATTTGCAAAATAATAAATTTAGATATGATAGAGGTGAAAGATGGTGAAACATGTAACGTGTGAATAATGTTTTTAACGTGAGAAGAAAGAAAATAAGTGTATAAATGTAAAATATTATAATGTACGTGTATCGTTTGGTATAGCGGTGGAGTCGTTTTGGAGTTCATCATCGTATTTTATCCTTTCTCGGGTTCTATCTCGGGTTGTATAAATGTAAAATATTATAATGTACGTGTATCGTTTGGTATAGCGGTAGAGTCGTTTTGGAGTTCGTGTATTGAAGTGTTGGAAATGGTCGAGCGAACGTTTCGGAGTTCGTGTAGAGAAAGAAACTGTAGGAGATTTGGGAAAAAACTCAACGGGGACAGGTGACTAGCACCGCCGCGCAGAATACTGCCGAAAGAGAAAGTGAATTTAGTAGATTTAAGAGGTATATTATAGACTAACTGATTTTAACGTGAATTTATATGAAAATTTGAATATGTGAAATTATGAAAATTTATGACTAAATCGTCACGAAAACACTAAAAGTCAAAGAGTATAGGCTATTAGGACCAAAATAAGTAATTAACTACCAAGAAGTCGGACAGATTCAATCAGAAAAAGTTGTGTTACAGAACTTTGACAGGGCTTCGGTAAACTTTTCCCCATACAAAAAATGAAATTTTTCAAAAAATTTTGGAATTTCGATGATCTGGGTATGCAGTTCGAATGAAAAGCACACCCTGATTCCGAATCTGCAAGAATTATAAAGATTGGATGGGTTTTGACAGAGCTGTGTATGTTTGAAGATTGAGAGTTAGGTTACAAAAATTACGTTTAGGTGGAATTCCAAAGAAACTGTAGGAGATTTGGGAAAAAACTCAACGGGGACAGGTGACTAGCACCGCCGCGCAGAATACTGCCGAAAGAGAAAGTGAATTTAGTAGATTTCAGAGGTATATTATAGACTTTAACTGATTTTAACGTGAATTTATATGATCATCATGGTCATCATCATCGTCATCATCGTATTTTATCCTTTCTCGGGTTCTAGTACTGAACCATTACGACTATTATTTTATTGTATTATTGTAGTTCGTGTATTGATTTTAAACTTTCTCTATGAAGTTTTCGTCGTCCTCGTAATTTTTATTAACGAATTTTTTGTTTTTTTTCCTTTCTATCGAGATTATATATAAAACTAGGTTTTTTTTATTTTTTATAAAACAATACACTTATTATATTTGCTTTTCATTTGACTTAATATATCTTGAATTATATTCACGAAGGAGGATACCGTATGGAGTTCGCGTATTGAACCGAGCATATCTTGTGTTAGTAAGTTTATATGATACATTTTCGTAAAATTTCGATGAAAAGTGATAATTTTAAAATTTTCCTACTTACTTACTTTACGTTAGATTGATAGATAGGTAGGTAGGTAGGTACCTACCTACCTAACCATCACATACCTACCTACATACCTACATACCTAGGTAGGTGGTTTAAAATCGTTAATTACGGGTTTTGGTAGTGATTCATAGTGTGATAGATATAAACGTATAGTACGTTAAAGTATTATTAATCGTTTTAATATATACAATTTTCCATGATGATGATAATAATGAAAAAAAATGTTGTCTTCTTTTAGTTGGTTTGATGAACGAATGGGATCTGACGTTTCATGAAACCATCTGGAATGGGTGAAATTTGCAAAATAATAAATTTAGATATGATAGAGGTGAAAGATGGTGAAACATGTAACGTGTGAATAATGTTTTTAACGTGAGAAGAAAGAAAATAAGTGTATAAATGTAAAATATTATAATGTACGTGTATCGTTTGGTATAGCGGTGGAGTCGTTTTGGAGTTCATCATCGTATTTTATCCTTTCTCGGGTTCTATCTCGGGTTGTATAAATGTAAAATATTATAATGTACGTGTATCGTTTGGTATAGCGGTAGAGTCGTTTTGGAGTTCGTGTATTGAAGTGTTGGAAATGGTCGAGCGAACGTTTCGGAGTTCGTGTAGAGAAAGAAACTGTAGGAGATTTGGGAAAAAACTCAACGGGGACAGGTGACTAGCACCGCCGCGCAGAATACTGCCGAAAGAGAAAGTGAATTTAGTAGATTTAAGAGGTATATTATAGACTAACTGATTTTAACGTGAATTTATATGAAAATTTGAATATGTGAAATTATGAAAATTTATGACTAAATCGTCACGAAAACACTAAAAGTCAAAGAGTATAGGCTATTAGGACCAAAATAAGTAATTAACTACCAAGAAGTCGGACAGATTCAATCAGAAAAAGTTGTGTTACAGAACTTTGACAGGGCTTCGGTAAACTTTTCCCCATACAAAAAATGAAATTTTTCAAAAAATTTTGGAATTTCGATGATCTGGGTATGCAGTTCGAATGAAAAGCACACCCTGATTCCGAATCTGCAAGAATTATAAAGATTGGATGGGTTTTGACAGAGCTGTGTATGTTTGAAGATTGAGAGTTAGGTTACAAAAATTACGTTTAGGTGGAATTCCAAAGAAACTGTAGGAGATTTGGGAAAAAACTCAACGGGGACAGGTGACTAGCACCGCCGCGCAGAATACTGCCGAAAGAGAAAGTGAATTTAGTAGATTTCAGAGGTATATTATAGACTTTAACTGATTTTAACGTGAATTTATATGATCATCATGGTCATCATCATCGTCATCATCGTATTTTATCCTTTCTCGGGTTCTAGTACTGAACCATTACGACTATTATTTTATTGTATTATTGTAGTTCGTGTATTGATTTTAAACTTTCTCTATGAAGTTTTCGTCGTCCTCGTAATTTTTATTAACGAATTTTTTGTTTTTTTTCCTTTCTATCGAGATTATATATAAAACTAGGTTTTTTTTATTTTTTATAAAACAATACACTTATTATATTTGCTTTTCATTTGACTTAATATATCTTGAATTATATTCACGAAGGAGGATACCGTATGGAGTTCGCGTATTGAACCGAGCATATCTTGTGTTAGTAAGTTTATATGATACATTTTCGTAAAATTTCGATGAAAAGTGATAATTTTAAAATTTTCCTACTTACTTACTTTACGTTAGATTGATAGATAGGTAGGTAGGTAGGTACCTACCTACCTAACCATCACATACCTACCTACATACCTACATACCTAGGTAGGTGGTTTAAAATCGTTAATTACGGGTTTTGGTAGTGATTCATAGTGTGATAGATATAAACGTATAGTACGTTAAAGTATTATTAATCGTTTTAATATATACAATTTTCCATGATGATGATGATAATAATGAAAAAAAATGTTGTCTTCTTTTAGTTGGTTTGATGAACGAATGGGATCTGACGTTTCATGAAACCATCTGGAATGGGTGAAATTTGCAAAATAATAAATTTAGATATGATAGAGGTGAAAGATGGTGAAACATGTAACGTGTGAATAATGTTTTTAACGTGAGAAGAAAGAAAATAAGTGTATAAATGTAAAATATTATAATGTACGTGTATCGTTTGGTATAGCGGTGGAGTCGTTTTGGAGTTCATCATCGTATTTTATCCTTTCTCGGGTTCTATCTCGGGTTGTATAAATGTAAAATATTATAATGTACGTGTATCGTTTGGTATAGCGGTAGAGTCGTTTTGGAGTTCGTGTATTGAAGTGTTGGAAATGGTCGAGCGAACGTTTCGGAGTTCGTGTAGAGAAAGAAACTGTAGGAGATTTGGGAAAAAACTCAACGGGGACAGGTGACTAGCACCGCCGCGCAGAATACTGCCGAAAGAGAAAGTGAATTTAGTAGATTTAAGAGGTATATTATAGACTAACTGATTTTAACGTGAATTTATATGAAAATTTGAATATGTGAAATTATGAAAATTTATGACTAAATCGTCACGAAAACACTAAAAGTCAAAGAGTATAGGCTATTAGGACCAAAATAAGTAATTAACTACCAAGAAGTCGGACAGATTCAATCAGAAAAAGTTGTGTTACAGAACTTTGACAGGGCTTCGGTAAACTTTTCCCCATACAAAAAATGAAATTTTTCAAAAAATTTTGGAATTTCGATGATCTGGGTATGCAGTTCGAATGAAAAGCACACCCTGATTCCGAATCTGCAAGAATTATAAAGATTGGATGGGTTTTGACAGAGCTGTGTATGTTTGAAGATTGAGAGTTAGGTTACAAAAATTACGTTTAGGTGGAATTCCAAAGAAACTGTAGGAGATTTGGGAAAAAACTCAACGGGGACAGGTGACTAGCACCGCCGCGCAGAATACTGCCGAAAGAGAAAGTGAATTTAGTAGATTTCAGAGGTATATTATAGACTTTAACTGATTTTAACGTGAATTTATATGATCATCATGGTCATCATCATCGTCATCATCGTATTTTATCCTTTCTCGGGTTCTAGTACTGAACCATTACGACTATTATTTTATTGTATTATTGTAGTTCGTGTATTGATTTTAAACTTTCTCTATGAAGTTTTCGTCGTCCTCGTAATTTTTATTAACGAATTTTTTGTTTTTTTTCCTTTCTATCGAGATTATATATAAAACTAGGTTTTTTTTATTTTTTATAAAACAATACACTTATTATATTTGCTTTTCATTTGACTTAATATATCTTGAATTATATTCACGAAGGAGGATACCGTATGGAGTTCGCGTATTGAACCGAGCATATCTTGTGTTAGTAAGTTTATATGATACATTTTCGTAAAATTTCGATGAAAAGTGATAATTTTAAAATTTTCCTACTTACTTACTTTACGTTAGATTGATAGATAGGTAGGTAGGTAGGTACCTACCTACCTAACCATCACATACCTACCTACATACCTACATACCTAGGTAGGTGGTTTAAAATCGTTAATTACGGGTTTTGGTAGTGATTCATAGTGTGATAGATATAAACGTATAGTACGTTAAAGTATTATTAATCGTTTTAATATATACAATTTTCCATGATGATGATAATAATGAAAAAAAATGTTGTCTTCTTTTAGTTGGTTTGATGAACGAATGGGATCTGACGTTTCATGAAACCATCTGGAATGGGTGAAATTTGCAAAATAATAAATTTAGATATGATAGAGGTGAAAGATGGTGAAACATGTAACGTGTGAATAATGTTTTTAACGTGAGAAGAAAGAAAATAAGTGTATAAATGTAAAATATTATAATGTACGTGTATCGTTTGGTATAGCGGTGGAGTCGTTTTGGAGTTCATCATCGTATTTTATCCTTTCTCGGGTTCTATCTCGGGTTGTATAAATGTAAAATATTATAATGTACGTGTATCGTTTGGTATAGCGGTAGAGTCGTTTTGGAGTTCGTGTATTGAAGTGTTGGAAATGGTCGAGCGAACGTTTCGGAGTTCGTGTAGAGAAAGAAACTGTAGGAGATTTGGGAAAAAACTCAACGGGGACAGGTGACTAGCACCGCCGCGCAGAATACTGCCGAAAGAGAAAGTGAATTTAGTAGATTTAAGAGGTATATTATAGACTAACTGATTTTAACGTGAATTTATATGAAAATTTGAATATGTGAAATTATGAAAATTTATGACTAAATCGTCACGAAAACACTAAAAGTCAAAGAGTATAGGCTATTAGGACCAAAATAAGTAATTAACTACCAAGAAGTCGGACAGATTCAATCAGAAAAAGTTGTGTTACAGAACTTTGACAGGGCTTCGGTAAACTTTTCCCCATACAAAAAATGAAATTTTTCAAAAAATTTTGGAATTTCGATGATCTGGGTATGCAGTTCGAATGAAAAGCACACCCTGATTCCGAATCTGCAAGAATTATAAAGATTGGATGGGTTTTGACAGAGCTGTGTATGTTTGAAGATTGAGAGTTAGGTTACAAAAATTACGTTTAGGTGGAATTCCAAAGAAACTGTAGGAGATTTGGGAAAAAACTCAACGGGGACAGGTGACTAGCACCGCCGCGCAGAATACTGCCGAAAGAGAAAGTGAATTTAGTAGATTTCAGAGGTATATTATAGACTTTAACTGATTTTAACGTGAATTTATATGATCATCATGGTCATCATCATCGTCATCATCGTATTTTATCCTTTCTCGGGTTCTAGTACTGAACCATTACGACTATTATTTTATTGTATTATTGTAGTTCGTGTATTGATTTTAAACTTTCTCTATGAAGTTTTCGTCGTCCTCGTAATTTTTATTAACGAATTTTTTGTTTTTTTTCCTTTCTATCGAGATTATATATAAAACTAGGTTTTTTTTATTTTTTATAAAACAATACACTTATTATATTTGCTTTTCATTTGACTTAATATATCTTGAATTATATTCACGAAGGAGGATACCGTATGGAGTTCGCGTATTGAACCGAGCATATCTTGTGTTAGTAAGTTTATATGATACATTTTCGTAAAATTTCGATGAAAAGTGATAATTTTAAAATTTTCCTACTTACTTACTTTACGTTAGATTGATAGATAGGTAGGTAGGTAGGTACCTACCTACCTAACCATCACATACCTACCTACATACCTACATACCTAGGTAGGTGGTTTAAAATCGTTAATTACGGGTTTTGGTAGTGATTCATAGTGTGATAGATATAAACGTATAGTACGTTAAAGTATTATTAATCGTTTTAATATATACAATTTTCCATGATGATGATAATAATGAAAAAAAATGTTGTCTTCTTTTAGTTGGTTTGATGAACGAATGGGATCTGACGTTTCATGAAACCATCTGGAATGGGTGAAATTTGCAAAATAATAAATTTAGATATGATAGAGGTGAAAGATGGTGAAACATGTAACGTGTGAATAATGTTTTTAACGTGAGAAGAAAGAAAATAAGTGTATAAATGTAAAATATTATAATGTACGTGTATCGTTTGGTATAGCGGTGGAGTCGTTTTGGAGTTCATCATCGTATTTTATCCTTTCTCGGGTTCTATCTCGGGTTGTATAAATGTAAAATATTATAATGTACGTGTATCGTTTGGTATAGCGGTAGAGTCGTTTTGGAGTTCGTGTATTGAAGTGTTGGAAATGGTCGAGCGAACGTTTCGGAGTTCGTGTAGAGAAAGAAACTGTAGGAGATTTGGGAAAAAACTCAACGGGGACAGGTGACTAGCACCGCCGCGCAGAATACTGCCGAAAGAGAAAGTGAATTTAGTAGATTTAAGAGGTATATTATAGACTAACTGATTTTAACGTGAATTTATATGAAAATTTGAATATGTGAAATTATGAAAATTTATGACTAAATCGTCACGAAAACACTAAAAGTCAAAGAGTATAGGCTATTAGGACCAAAATAAGTAATTAACTACCAAGAAGTCGGACAGATTCAATCAGAAAAAGTTGTGTTACAGAACTTTGACAGGGCTTCGGTAAACTTTTCCCCATACAAAAAATGAAATTTTTCAAAAAATTTTGGAATTTCGATGATCTGGGTATGCAGTTCGAATGAAAAGCACACCCTGATTCCGAATCTGCAAGAATTATAAAGATTGGATGGGTTTTGACAGAGCTGTGTATGTTTGAAGATTGAGAGTTAGGTTACAAAAATTACGTTTAGGTGGAATTCCAAAGAAACTGTAGGAGATTTGGGAAAAAACTCAACGGGGACAGGTGACTAGCACCGCCGCGCAGAATACTGCCGAAAGAGAAAGTGAATTTAGTAGATTTCAGAGGTATATTATAGACTTTAACTGATTTTAACGTGAATTTATATGATCATCATGGTCATCATCATCGTCATCATCGTATTTTATCCTTTCTCGGGTTCTAGTACTGAACCATTACGACTATTATTTTATTGTATTATTGTAGTTCGTGTATTGATTTTAAACTTTCTCTATGAAGTTTTCGTCGTCCTCGTAATTTTTTTTAACGAATTTTTTGTTTTTTTTTCCTTTCTATCGAGATTATATATAAAACTAGGTTTTTTTTTATTTTTTATAAAACAATACACTTACTATATCTGCTTTTCATTTGACTTAATATATCTTGAATTATATTCACGAAGGAGGATACCGTATGGAGTTCGCGTATTGAACCGAGCATATCTTGTGTTAGTAAGTTTATATGATACATTTTCGTAAAATTTCGATGAAAAGTGATAATTTTAAAATTTTCCTACTTACTTACTTTACGTTAGATTGATAGATGGTTAGGTAGGTAGGTAGGTAGGTAGGTGGTTTAAAATCGTTAATTACGGGTTTTGGTAGTGATTCATAGTGTGATAGATATAAACGTATAGTACGTTAAAGTATTATTAATCTAAATACAAGATAATACTAAAACGGAAATGAAGGATAACATTAATGAAATGTCATTAGAACGACATGATATTTATGATATTCATGAAGGCCTTAATGTACCGTTTGGATTGAGAAAAGAAAATAACGTTTTGAAGATTGGAAATTCTGTAGTAACCTTTTAAAAAATTGGTAGTTTGAATAACGAAAATTTATTAGTGATTAAAATCGGTGATCAAACATACACACTATCAGCTGGTCTTAAACAACTTTTACTTCGACGAAAACCTGATTTAACCGTAGTGACAGATAGAGATCGTCTAGTATATAAAGATATCTTACATCAAACTAATGCGCATGAGAGAGATTTCAATCCTTTAGGTCAGATAAGAGGAGACAAAGGAATAAAATATTGTGAAGTAATAAAGCCATTATTTTTTAAATCTTTAAAAGATAAAACTCTAGAAAAACGAGGGGGTAGCTTGCCAAAACTAAAAAAATATAATACGAATACTGACTTGATTTATTGGGATGATCCAAATGAATTAGTTGAGAGGTTAAAATTATTAGTAGCTTCTAAAGATGCTGGAAATACAAATCATGATAATGAAATTTTATCAATTACTGAAGAATTAAAAGAAGCTAATATAATTAAGAATAAAAACTAAGAGTTATAAGTTTTTAGATCAGTTTTAATCGATCATTTGGTAATAACTAAGATACATCTTTTAATATTAATTTATTACAAATAGATATTGATTTTAAATCCATCATGAGTAAAGCTGATGTAGTAAGAGAAATTCATAGGAATGCAAGAGTTAATTTTCCACGAAGATCGGTTATTATGAAAGATATTGACGATCTATGGCAAGCGGATTTGATCGATATGCAGTCAATTTCTTCCAAAAATAAAAACTTTAGATTTATTTTAGCAGTGATTGATACATTTTCTAAATACGCTTGGGCGTTCCCCTTGAAAAGTAAAAATAAAGTTTTGGTCTCCAAAACTTTTAAGAAATTGCTGGATACGAAACGTGTTCCAAAAAATCTTCAAACTGACAAAGGGACCGAATTTTATAATAATGAATTTCAGAATCTTATGAAACCATTATTCAACTTTCTCATCAAAAAAGGCTTCAATAGTTGAGAGATTTATTAGAACTCTTAAATCTAAATTGTATAAAGAATTTAGTTTAAAAGGTAATTATAACTGGATAGATAAAACTCTTCAAAATGTTATTTATAAATACAATCGTTCATTTCATCGAACAATTGCTGAAATACCAGTAAATGTAGATTCTTCTAACAAAACACGTATTTTAGAAAGGTATAGAATGAATACTAAAAATGTTACTACCAAAACTAAGTTTAAAGTAGGTGATTATGTGCGCATTAGTAAATATAAAGGATCTTTTGAAAAAGGATATACGCCTAACTGGTCAACTGAAATATTTAGAATTCAAAAGTTACAAAAAACAATTCCTATAACTTATTTAATTGAAGACACAATCAATGGTAGCCCTATCTTAGGAGCATTTTATAGCCAAGAGCTTCAAAAACCAAAACATAAAGATCTATATCTAATCGAAAAAATCCTGAAACGGAAAGGAAATAAAGTATTAATTAAATGGTTGGGATTACCTTCCACTGAAAACAGCTGGATTGATAAGTCGAACATATCATAACCCATTTCTTTTTTAACTATGTATTTAAAATAATTTTGTTTATTGGTTAATAAATAATTTACCATTTGAATTGCATTTGCCAGGGTATAATTACTGTGGGCCTGGTACAAAATTGATAGAAAGAATTAATCGTGGAGATAAAGCTGTAAATAAGTTGGACGAATATTGTAAAGAGCACGATATTGCTTATCATAAATCAGTTAATTTGAAAGATAGACAGAAAGCAGATTTAGTTTTATTAAAAATGTCAAAAAAGCGTGCAATAGCTTCAGATGCGCATCCAGGTGAAAAACTTGCTGCACATTTAGTGAGCAATGCTATGTCCAAGAAGATCAAAACTGGTGCTGGATTAAAAAATTATAACCGTATTAAAAAAAGTATACGTAAAAATGTAAAGTTAGGAAATGGTTTCAAAAATAAATTACAACATGTTATTACTAAAACAAAGAAGCATATTCAAAGGATGAAACCAAAATGTAAGAAAATTGCCATTGAATTTGCAATGGCTGCTGCTAGAGAATTGGTAAATGATTCAATTGTTAAAGTACCACGAGTTATTTCTAAAAACTGGTGGAGTTTTACCATTGATTCCTATTTTTGCGGGATTGTCTGCTGCTGGAGCTTTAGCAGGTGGCGCCGCGAACATATAAGTGATAAAGAATACTCGCATGCTCATAAAGTTTGGAATGTTTTTAATATACATTCACTGGGGGAATATACGGACTTGTATTTAAAAAGTGACGTTCTACTTCTATGTGATATTTTTGAAAAGTTTAGGAATAGCAGTATTCAGTATTATAGACTTGATCCCGTACATTATGTAACTTCTCCAGGCTTAAGTTGGGACGCCATGCTTTTGCTAACCGGTGTCAAATTAGACTTGTTACATGATTTGGAAATGTATGAAATGATAGAAAAAGGAATTCGTGGTGGTTTAGCTCAGTGTTCACTTCGACATGCTAAGGCGAATAATAAGTACATGAGCAACTATGATAAGTCCAAGCCATCTAGTTATCTTGTTTATTTAGACTGTAATAATTTGTATGGTTTTGCTATGATGAAAAAAATGCCTGTGTCTGATTTTCAGTTTCTATCCGATAGTGATATTGCAAATTTAAATGTGTTAGATATTTCGGACGATGCTGATCTTGGATATATTTTAGAAGTTGACTTAGTTTATCCTCCTTATTTACATGTGAATCATAGTGACTTACCATTTGCACCAGAGAAACATATTCCACCAGGAGGAAAAAATAAGAAGCTGATCGCAAATTTATATGATAAATATTTCTATGTAACCCACTATGTATATTTAAAAGAGTGTATTTTAAATGGCTTAGTTTAAAAAAAAAATACACCGCGTCAACAAGACTTCTTAGCAAAATATATAAATTTAAATACACGTTTAAGACAAGCCTCGGTATCCGCATTTGAAAAAGATTTCTTTAAACTTTTTAATAATGCAATATTTGGCAAGACAATTGAAAATCGGAGAAAACAAGTTGATGTAAAGTTAGTAACAAAATGGTCAGATAGTAGTAATAAAACTAATAAAGAAATAGGTGCAGAAAAGTTGATATCAAAACCTAATTTTAAAAGCGTGTCGATATTTTCTGAAAACATTGTAGCCATTCAATTAAAACTGGAGAAGATAATATTGGACAGACCGATATACATAGGATTTTCAGTACTCGAACATGCAAAGCAACATATGTATATGTTTCACTATAATACGATAAAAAAACAATTTAAAAATAATGTAAACCTTTGTTATACTGATACAGATAGTTTATTATATTTGATACACACGAATGATTTTTATAAAGAGATGAAAAAAAATCTTTCTTATTTTGATACAAGTAATTTCGAAATTAATAATGTTTATGACATACCAAAAATAAATGCGAAAACACCAGGACTTTTTAAAGATGAAATGGGTGGTGATATAATTAAACAATTTATCGGCTTACGTGCAAAGTTATATTGTATTGAAAGCTCTAAAACTGAAATAATGAAAGCAAAAGGTGTGTCAAAATCTGTAACAAAAAAACTTAAGCCAAGTCAGTACAAAAGCACACTTAATTCAAATATAAATGTAAGATGTAAAATGAATTTAATAAGATCTTTGAAACATGTTTTATACTCTCAGAAGATAAATAAGCTTGTACTAAACAGAAATGATGATAAAAGGCAGGTTTTAACAAACCAAATTCAAACATTGCCATGGGGTCATTGCAATACTTTATTTTAGTTATGCTAGCATATAATTAGTTATAAGCTGTATTAATAATTGTATTGTAATAAATTATAGTTTCTAAGTCTTACTATTTTATTCCGTTACATTAAATATAAATTAAGATTGCATTAAAATATGTTTTAAAATAATATTTGTCTTTTACTCCATTATTAACCCAGTCCCTTTTGCAAACTTTAGCTTTACCTAATTTTATTCATGCAAATAAACTAAAAGTAACTGAAATATAATAATCAATATAAATATCTTTAATAAACTACATTTCAATCAATCGGCAAGATGAAGTTGATTAAACAACCCACATCACTGCACGTTTCCAACATCAATCTCGACAATTCTCCACAAAAAATCAAACACAGTGTTCTATTGCCTAATACAATTCGCTGTATAATATGTGGTCCATCGAACTGTGTAAAAACAAATGTGGTGATTAGTTTGTTACTGCATGAAAACGGACTTAAATTTAAAAACCTTTACCTTTACTCTAAAACGAACTATCAACCAAAATATCAATTTTTAAGAGAAGTCATAAGCAGAATACCTCAATTAAATTTTTATGAGTTTAATGACAATAAGGATGTTATAACTCCAAGTGAAGCTAACACTCATTCAGTTTTCATTTTCGATGACATTGCTTGCGAAAATCAAATTAATATTCGTAATTATTTTTCTATGGGAAGACATAAACAAATAGATTGTTTTTATTTGTCTCAAACCTATTCAAAAATTCCCAAACAGTTACTACGGGACAATGCAAATTTTCTTATATTATTTAAACAAGATGATGTTAACTTAAAACATATTTACAACGAACATGTTAGTTCTGATATGACATGGAATCAATTTGAAAATATGTGTGACACAGTTTGGAATGAGCAATATAATTTTCTGACTATTAGTAAAGATTCTTTATTGAATAATGGAAGATATAGAAAAAATTTAGAGCATTTTTTATATTGAAATAGTTATAAATTAATAAAACACTTAAGAAATGTTCAGTGTTACAATATCTTTCATAAAATACGGTTATATTATGGAGAAAAGCATTAAAATGGAATTAGTGAAGTCTGTAGACTCCATTAGATCAAAATTGAGACAGCTGAAGAACGAGGATCATGAAGTTAACTTATCGCTTGAAAAAATATTTAAACCTGTTACTCAACCGCTTCAAAATCTAGTAGAGCGCAAACGTTTTCAAACACATATAAAACCTGATGAAAGCGAATTCGAAGCGAATTCATAGATTCAGAAGAAATTGAACTAAATGAAAATAATGCTAGTTCTTCTACAAAATGTGATGAATTTTATGATGCGGATTTAAATTCTCAAGATAATACTAAAACGGAAATGAAGGATAACATTAATGAAATGTCATTAGAACGACATGATATTTATGATATTCATGAAGGCCTTAATGTACCGTTTGGATTGAGAAAAGAAAATAACGTTTTGAAGATTGGAAATTCTGTAGTAACCTTTTAAAAAATTGGTAGTTTGAATAACGAAAATTTATTAGTGATTAAAATCGGTGATCAAACATACACACTATCAGCTGGTCTTAAACAACTTTTACTTCGACGAAAACCTGATTTAACCGTAGTGACAGATAGAGATCGTCTAGTATATAAAGATATCTTACATCAAACTAATGCGCATGAGAGAGATTTCAATCCTTTAGGTCAGATAAGAGGAGACAAAGGAATAAAATATTGTGAAGTAATAAAGCCATTATTTTTTAAATCTTTAAAAGATAAAACTCTAGAAAAACGAGGGGGTAGCTTGCCAAAACTAAAAAAATATAATACGAATACTGACTTGATTTATTGGGATGATCCAAATGAATTAGTTGAGAGGTTAAAATTATTAGTAGCTTCTAAAGATGCTGGAAATACAAATCATGATAATGAAATTTTATCAATTACTGAAGAATTAAAAGAAGCTAATATAATTAAGAATAAAAACTAAGAGTTATAAGTTTTTAGATCAGTTTTAATCGATCATTTGGTAATAACTAAGATACATCTTTTAATATTAATTTATTACAAATAGATATTGATTTTAAATCCATCATGAGTAAAGCTGATGTAGTAAGAGAAATTCATAGGAATGCAAGAGTTAATTTTCCACGAAGATCGGTTATTATGAAAGATATTGACGATCTATGGCAAGCGGATTTGATCGATATGCAGTCAATTTCTTCCAAAAATAAAAACTTTAGATTTATTTTAGCAGTGATTGATACATTTTCTAAATACGCTTGGGCGTTCCCCTTGAAAAGTAAAAATAAAGTTTTGGTCTCCAAAACTTTTAAGAAATTGCTGGATACGAAACGTGTTCCAAAAAATCTTCAAACTGACAAAGGGACCGAATTTTATAATAATGAATTTCAGAATCTTATGAAACCATTATTCAACTTTCTCATCAAAAAAGGCTTCAATAGTTGAGAGATTTATTAGAACTCTTAAATCTAAATTGTATAAAGAATTTAGTTTAAAAGGTAATTATAACTGGATAGATAAAACTCTTCAAAATGTTATTTATAAATACAATCGTTCATTTCATCGAACAATTGCTGAAATACCAGTAAATGTAGATTCTTCTAACAAAACACGTATTTTAGAAAGGTATAGAATGAATACTAAAAATGTTACTACCAAAACTAAGTTTAAAGTAGGTGATTATGTGCGCATTAGTAAATATAAAGGATCTTTTGAAAAAGGATATACGCCTAACTGGTCAACTGAAATATTTAGAATTCAAAAGTTACAAAAAACAATTCCTATAACTTATTTAATTGAAGACACAATCAATGGTAGCCCTATCTTAGGAGCATTTTATAGCCAAGAGCTTCAAAAACCAAAACATAAAGATCTATATCTAATCGAAAAAATCCTGAAACGGAAAGGAAATAAAGTATTAATTAAATGGTTGGGATTACCTTCCACTGAAAACAGCTGGATTGATAAGTCGAACATATCATAACCCATTTCTTTTTTAACTATGTATTTAAAATAATTTTGTTTATTGGTTAATAAATAATTTACCATTTGAATTGCATTTGCCAGGGTATAATTACTGTGGGCCTGGTACAAAATTGATAGAAAGAATTAATCGTGGAGATAAAGCTGTAAATAAGTTGGACGAATATTGTAAAGAGCACGATATTGCTTATCATAAATCAGTTAATTTGAAAGATAGACAGAAAGCAGATTTAGTTTTATTAAAAATGTCAAAAAAGCGTGCAATAGCTTCAGATGCGCATCCAGGTGAAAAACTTGCTGCACATTTAGTGAGCAATGCTATGTCCAAGAAGATCAAAACTGGTGCTGGATTAAAAAATTATAACCGTATTAAAAAAAGTATACGTAAAAATGTAAAGTTAGGAAATGGTTTCAAAAATAAATTACAACATGTTATTACTAAAACAAAGAAGCATATTCAAAGGATGAAACCAAAATGTAAGAAAATTGCCATTGAATTTGCAATGGCTGCTGCTAGAGAATTGGTAAATGATTCAATTGTTAAAGTACCACGAGTTATTTCTAAAAACTGGTGGAGTTTTACCATTGATTCCTATTTTTGCGGGATTGTCTGCTGCTGGAGCTTTAGCAGGTGGCGCCGCGAACATATAAGTGATAAAGAATACTCGCATGCTCATAAAGTTTGGAATGTTTTTAATATACATTCACTGGGGGAATATACGGACTTGTATTTAAAAAGTGACGTTCTACTTCTATGTGATATTTTTGAAAAGTTTAGGAATAGCAGTATTCAGTATTATAGACTTGATCCCGTACATTATGTAACTTCTCCAGGCTTAAGTTGGGACGCCATGCTTTTGCTAACCGGTGTCAAATTAGACTTGTTACATGATTTGGAAATGTATGAAATGATAGAAAAAGGAATTCGTGGTGGTTTAGCTCAGTGTTCACTTCGACATGCTAAGGCGAATAATAAGTACATGAGCAACTATGATAAGTCCAAGCCATCTAGTTATCTTGTTTATTTAGACTGTAATAATTTGTATGGTTTTGCTATGATGAAAAAAATGCCTGTGTCTGATTTTCAGTTTCTATCCGATAGTGATATTGCAAATTTAAATGTGTTAGATATTTCGGACGATGCTGATCTTGGATATATTTTAGAAGTTGACTTAGTTTATCCTCCTTATTTACATGTGAATCATAGTGACTTACCATTTGCACCAGAGAAACATATTCCACCAGGAGGAAAAAATAAGAAGCTGATCGCAAATTTATATGATAAATATTTCTATGTAACCCACTATGTATATTTAAAAGAGTGTATTTTAAATGGCTTAGTTTAAAAAAAAAATACACCGCGTCAACAAGACTTCTTAGCAAAATATATAAATTTAAATACACGTTTAAGACAAGCCTCGGTATCCGCATTTGAAAAAGATTTCTTTAAACTTTTTAATAATGCAATATTTGGCAAGACAATTGAAAATCGGAGAAAACAAGTTGATGTAAAGTTAGTAACAAAATGGTCAGATAGTAGTAATAAAACTAATAAAGAAATAGGTGCAGAAAAGTTGATATCAAAACCTAATTTTAAAAGCGTGTCGATATTTTCTGAAAACATTGTAGCCATTCAATTAAAACTGGAGAAGATAATATTGGACAGACCGATATACATAGGATTTTCAGTACTCGAACATGCAAAGCAACATATGTATATGTTTCACTATAATACGATAAAAAAACAATTTAAAAATAATGTAAACCTTTGTTATACTGATACAGATAGTTTATTATATTTGATACACACGAATGATTTTTATAAAGAGATGAAAAAAAATCTTTCTTATTTTGATACAAGTAATTTCGAAATTAATAATGTTTATGACATACCAAAAATAAATGCGAAAACACCAGGACTTTTTAAAGATGAAATGGGTGGTGATATAATTAAACAATTTATCGGCTTACGTGCAAAGTTATATTGTATTGAAAGCTCTAAAACTGAAATAATGAAAGCAAAAGGTGTGTCAAAATCTGTAACAAAAAAACTTAAGCCAAGTCAGTACAAAAGTACACTTAATTCAAATATAAATGTAAGATGTAAAATGAATTTAATAAGATCTTTGAAACATGTTTTATACTCTCAGAAGATAAATAAGCTTGTACTAAACAGAAATGATGATAAAAGGCAGGTTTTAACAAACCAAATTCAAACATTGCCATGGGGTCATTGCAATACTTTATTTTAGTTATGCTAGCATATAATTAGTTATAAGCTGTATTAATAATTGTATTGTAATAAATTATAGTTTCTAAGTCTTACTATTTTATTCCGTTACATTAAATATAAATTAAGATTGCATTAAAATATGTTTTAAAATAATATTTGTCTTTTACTCCATTATTAACCCAGTCCCTTTTGCAAACTTTAGCTTTACCTAATTTTATTCATGCAAATAAACTAAAAGTAACTGAAATATAATAATCAATATAAATATCTTTAATAAACTACATTTCAATCAATCGGCAAGATGAAGTTGATTAAACAACCCACATCACTGCACGTTTCCAACATCAATCTCGACAATTCTCCACAAAAAATCAAACACAGTGTTCTATTGCCTAATACAATTCGCTGTATAATATGTGGTCCATCGAACTGTGTAAAAACAAATGTGGTGATTAGTTTGTTACTGCATGAAAACGGACTTAAATTTAAAAACCTTTACCTTTACTCTAAAACGAACTATCAACCAAAATATCAATTTTTAAGAGAAGTCATAAGCAGAATACCTCAATTAAATTTTTATGAGTTTAATGACAATAAGGATGTTATAACTCCAAGTGAAGCTAACACTCATTCAGTTTTCATTTTCGATGACATTGCTTGCGAAAATCAAATTAATATTCGTAATTATTTTTCTATGGGAAGACATAAACAAATAGATTGTTTTTATTTGTCTCAAACCTATTCAAAAATTCCCAAACAGTTACTACGGGACAATGCAAATTTTCTTATATTATTTAAACAAGATGATGTTAACTTAAAACATATTTACAACGAACATGTTAGTTCTGATATGACATGGAATCAATTTGAAAATATGTGTGACACAGTTTGGAATGAGCAATATAATTTTCTGACTATTAGTAAAGATTCTTTATTGAATAATGGAAGATATAGAAAAAATTTAGAGCATTTTTTATATTGAAATAGTTATAAATTAATAAAACACTTAAGAAATGTTCAGTGTTACAATATCTTTCATAAAATACGGTTATATTATGGAGAAAAGCATTAAAATGGAATTAGTGAAGTCTGTAGACTCCATTAGATCAAAATTGAGACAGCTGAAGAACGAGGATCATGAAGTTAACTTATCGCTTGAAAAAATATTTAAACCTGTTACTCAACCGCTTCAAAATCTAGTAGAGCGCAAACGTTTTCAAACACATATAAAACCTGATGAAAGCGTATCATTCATAGATTCAGAAGAAATTGAACTAAATGAAAATAATGCTAGTTCTTCTACAAAATGTGATGAATTTTATGATGCGGATTTAAATTCTCAAGATAATACTAAAACGGAAATGAAGGATAACATTAATGAAATGTCATTAGAACGACATGATATTTATGATATTCATGAAGGCCTTAATGTACCGTTTGGATTGAGAAAAGAAAATAACGTTTTGAAGATTGGAAATTCTGTAGTAACCTTTTAAAAAATTGGTAGTTTGAATAACGAAAATTTATTAGTGATTAAAATCGGTGATCAAACATACACACTATCAGCTGGTCTTAAACAACTTTTACTTCGACGAAAACCTGATTTAACCGTAGTGACAGATAGAGATCGTCTAGTATATAAAGATATCTTACATCAAACTAATGCGCATGAGAGAGATTTCAATCCTTTAGGTCAGATAAGAGGAGACAAAGGAATAAAATATTGTGAAGTAATAAAGCCATTATTTTTTAAATCTTTAAAAGATAAAACTCTAGAAAAACGAGGGGGTAGCTTGCCAAAACTAAAAAAATATAATACGAATACTGACTTGATTTATTGGGATGATCCAAATGAATTAGTTGAGAGGTTAAAATTATTAGTAGCTTCTAAAGATGCTGGAAATACAAATCATGATAATGAAATTTTATCAATTACTGAAGAATTAAAAGAAGCTAATATAATTAAGAATAAAAACTAAGAGTTATAAGTTTTTAGATCAGTTTTAATCGATCATTTGGTAATAACTAAGATACATCTTTTAATATTAATTTATTACAAATAGATATTGATTTTAAATCCATCATGAGTAAAGCTGATGTAGTAAGAGAAATTCATAGGAATGCAAGAGTTAATTTTCCACGAAGATCGGTTATTATGAAAGATATTGACGATCTATGGCAAGCGGATTTGATCGATATGCAGTCAATTTCTTCCAAAAATAAAAACTTTAGATTTATTTTAGCAGTGATTGATACATTTTCTAAATACGCTTGGGCGTTCCCCTTGAAAAGTAAAAATAAAGTTTTGGTCTCCAAAACTTTTAAGAAATTGCTGGATACGAAACGTGTTCCAAAAAATCTTCAAACTGACAAAGGGACCGAATTTTATAATAATGAATTTCAGAATCTTATGAAACCATTATTCAACTTTCTCATCAAAAAAGGCTTCAATAGTTGAGAGATTTATTAGAACTCTTAAATCTAAATTGTATAAAGAATTTAGTTTAAAAGGTAATTATAACTGGATAGATAAAACTCTTCAAAATGTTATTTATAAATACAATCGTTCATTTCATCGAACAATTGCTGAAATACCAGTAAATGTAGATTCTTCTAACAAAACACGTATTTTAGAAAGGTATAGAATGAATACTAAAAATGTTACTACCAAAACTAAGTTTAAAGTAGGTGATTATGTGCGCATTAGTAAATATAAAGGATCTTTTGAAAAAGGATATACGCCTAACTGGTCAACTGAAATATTTAGAATTCAAAAGTTACAAAAAACAATTCCTATAACTTATTTAATTGAAGACACAATCAATGGTAGCCCTATCTTAGGAGCATTTTATAGCCAAGAGCTTCAAAAACCAAAACATAAAGATCTATATCTAATCGAAAAAATCCTGAAACGGAAAGGAAATAAAGTATTAATTAAATGGTTGGGATTACCTTCCACTGAAAACAGCTGGATTGATAAGTCGAACATATCATAACCCATTTCTTTTTTAACTATGTATTTAAAATAATTTTGTTTATTGGTTAATAAATAATTTACCATTTGAATTGCATTTGCCAGGGTATAATTACTGTGGGCCTGGTACAAAATTGATAGAAAGAATTAATCGTGGAGATAAAGCTGTAAATAAGTTGGACGAATATTGTAAAGAGCACGATATTGCTTATCATAAATCAGTTAATTTGAAAGATAGACAGAAAGCAGATTTAGTTTTATTAAAAATGTCAAAAAAGCGTGCAATAGCTTCAGATGCGCATCCAGGTGAAAAACTTGCTGCACATTTAGTGAGCAATGCTATGTCCATGAAGATCAAAACTGGTGCTGGATTAAAAAATTATAACCGTATTAAAAAAAGTATACGTAAAAATGTAAAGTTAGGAAATGGTTTCAAAAATAAATTACAACATGTTATTACTAAAACAAAGAAGCATATTCAAAGGATGAAACCAAAATGTAAGAAAATTGCCATTGAATTTGCAATGGCTGCTGCTAGAGAATTGGTAAATGATTCAATTGTTAAAGTACCACGAGTTATTTCTAAAAACTGGTGGAGTTTTACCATTGATTCCTATTTTTGCGGGATTGTCTGCTGCTGGAGCTTTAGCAGGTGGCGCCGCGAACATATAAGTGATAAAGAATACTCGCATGCTCATAAAGTTTGGAATGTTTTTAATATACATTCACTGGGGGAATATACGGACTTGTATTTAAAAAGTGACGTTCTACTTCTATGTGATATTTTTGAAAAGTTTAGGAATAGCAGTATTCAGTATTATAGACTTGATCCCGTACATTATGTAACTTCTCCAGGCTTAAGTTGGGACGCCATGCTTTTGCTAACCGGTGTCAAATTAGACTTGTTACATGATTTGGAAATGTATGAAATGATAGAAAAAGGAATTCGTGGTGGTTTAGCTCAGTGTTCACTTCGACATGCTAAGGCGAATAATAAGTACATGAGCAACTATGATAAGTCCAAGCCATCTAGTTATCTTGTTTATTTAGACTGTAATAATTTGTATGGTTTTGCGATGATGAAAAAAATGCCTGTGTCTGATTTTCAGTTTCTATCCGATAGTGATATTGCAAATTTAAATGTGTTAGATATTTCGGACGATGCTGATCTTGGATATATTTTAGAAGTTGACTTAGTTTATCCTCCTTATTTACATGTGAATCATAGTGACTTACCATTTGCACCAGAGAAACATATTCCACCAGGAGGAAAAAATAAGAAGCTGATCGCAAATTTATATGATAAATATTTCTATGTAACCCACTATGTATATTTAAAAGAGTGTATTTTAAATGGCTTAGTTTAAAAAAAAAATACACCGCGTCAACAAGACTTCTTAGCAAAATATATAAATTTAAATACACGTTTAAGACAAGCCTCGGTATCCGCATTTGAAAAAGATTTCTTTAAACTTTTTAATAATGCAATATTTGGCAAGACAATTGAAAATCGGAGAAAACAAGTTGATGTAAAGTTAGTAACAAAATGGTCAGATAGTAGTAATAAAACTAATAAAGAAATAGGTGCAGAAAAGTTGATATCAAAACCTAATTTTAAAAGCGTGTCGATATTTTCTGAAAACATTGTAGCCATTCAATTAAAACTGGAGAAGATAATATTGGACAGACCGATATACATAGGATTTTCAGTACTCGAACATGCAAAGCAACATATGTATATGTTTCACTATAATACGATAAAAAAACAATTTAAAAATAATGTAAACCTTTGTTATTTGTTAGTTTATTATATTTGATACACACGAATGATTTTTATAAAGAGATGAAAAAAAATCTTTCTTATTTTGATACAAGTAATTTCGAAATTAATAATGTTTATGACATACCAAAAATAAATGCGAAAACACCAGGACTTTTTAAAGATGAAATGGGTGGTGATATAATTAAACAATTTATCGGCTTACGTGCAAAGTTATATTGTATTGAAAGCTCTAAAACTGAAATAATGAAAGCAAAAGGTGTGTCAAAATCTGTAACAAAAAAACTTAAGCCAAGTCAGTACAAAAGTACACTTAATTCAAATATAAATGTAAGATGTAAAATGAATTTAATAAGATCTTTGAAACATGTTTTATACTCTCAGAAGATAAATAAGCTTGTACTAAACAGAAATGATGATAAAAGGCAGGTTTTAACAAACCAAATTCAAACATTGCCATGGGGTCATTGCAATACTTTATTTTAGTTATGCTAGCATATAATTAGTTATAAGCTGTATTAATAATTGTATTGTAATAAATTATAGTTTCTAAGTCTTACTATTTTATTCCGTTACATTAAATATAAATTAAGATTGCATTAAAATATGTTTTAAAATAATATTTGTCTTTTACTCCATTATTAACCCAGTCCCTTTTGCAAACTTTAGCTTTACCTAATTTTATTCATGCAAATAAACTAAAAGTAACTGAAATATAATAATCAATATAAATATCTTTAATAAACTACATTTCAATCAATCGGCAAGATGAAGTTGATTAAACAACCCACATCACTGCACGTTTCCAACATCAATCTCGACAATTCTCCACAAAAAATCAAACACAGTGTTCTATTGCCTAATACAATTCGCTGTATAATATGTGGTCCATCGAACTGTGTAAAAACAAATGTGGTGATTAGTTTGTTACTGCATGAAAACGGACTTAAATTTAAAAACCTTTACCTTTACTCTAAAACGAACTATCAACCAAAATATCAATTTTTAAGAGAAGTCATAAGCAGAATACCTCAATTAAATTTTTATGAGTTTAATGACAATAAGGATGTTATAACTCCAAGTGAAGCTAACACTCATTCAGTTTTCATTTTCGATGACATTGCTTGCGAAAATCAAATTAATATTCGTAATTATTTTTCTATGGGAAGACATAAACAAATAGATTGTTTTTATTTGTCTCAAACCTATTCAAAAATTCCCAAACAGTTACTATGGGACAATGCAAATTTTCTTATATTATTTAAACAAGATGATGTTAACTTAAAACATATTTACAACGAACATGTTAGTTCTGATATGACATGGAATCAATTTGAAAATATGTGTGACACAGTTTGGAATGAGCAATATAATTTTCTGACTATTAGTAAAGATTCTTTATTGAATAATGGAAGATATAGAAAAAATTTAGAGCATTTTTTATATTGAAATAGTTATAAATTAATAAAACACTTAAGAAATGTTCAGTGTTACAATATCTTTCATAAAATACGGTTATATTATGGAGAAAAGCATTAAAATGGAATTAGTGAAGTCTGTAGACTCCATTAGATCAAAATTGAGACAGCTGAAGAACGAGGATCATGAAGTTAACTTATCGCTTGAAAAAATATTTAAACCTGTTACTCAACCGCTTCAAAATCTAGTAGAGCGCAAACGTTTTCAAACACATATAAAACCTGATGAAAGCGTATCATTCATAGATTCAGAAGAAATTGAACTAAATGAAAATAATGCTAGTTCTTCTACAAAATGTGATGAATTTTATGATGCGGATTTAAATTCTCAAGATAATACTAAAACGGAAATGAAGGATAACATTAATGAAATGTCATTAGAACGACATGATATTTATGATATTCATGAAGGCCTTAATGTACCGTTTGGATTGAGAAAAGAAAATAACGTTTTGAAGATTGGAAATTCTGTAGTAACCTTTTCAAAAATTGGTAGTTTGAATAACGAAAATTTATTAGTGATTAAAATCGGTGATCAAACATACACACTATCAGCTGGTCTTAAACAACTTTTACTTCGACGAAAACCTGATTTAACCGTAGTGACAGATAGAGATCGTCTAGTATATAAAGATATCTTACATCAAACTAATGCGCATGAGAGAGATTTCAATCCTTTAGGTCAGATAAGAGGAGACAAAGGAATAAAATATTGTGAAGTAATAAAGCCATTATTTTTTAAATCTTTAAAAGATAAAACTCTAGAAAAACGAGGGGGTAGCTTGCCAAAACTAAAAAAATATAATACGAATACTGACTTGATTTATTGGGATGATCCAAATGAATTAGTTGAGAGGTTAAAATTATTAGTAGCTTCTAAAGATGCTGGAAATACAAATCATGATAATGAAATTTTATCAATTATTGAAGAATTAAAAGAAGCTAATATAATTAAGAATAAAAACTAAGAGTTATAAGTTTTTAGATCAGTTTTAATCAATCATTTGGTAATAACTAAGATACATCTTTTAATATTAATTTATTACAAATAGATATTGATTTTAAATCCATCATGAGTAAAGCTGATGTAGTAAGAGAAATTCATAGGAATGCAAGAGTTAATTTTCCACGAAGATCGGTTATTATGAAAGATATTGACGATCTATGGCAAGCGGATTTGATCGATATGCAGTCAATTTCTTCCAAAAATAAAAACTTTAGATTTATTTTAGCAGTGATTGATACATTTTCTAAATACGCTTGGGCGTTCCCCTTGAAAAGTAAAAATAAAGTTTTGGTCTCCAAAACTTTTAAGAAATTGCTGGATACGAAACGTGTTCCAAAAAATCTTCAAACTGACAAAGGGACCGAATTTTATAATAATGAATTTCAGAATCTTATGAAACCATTATTCAACTTTCTCATCAAAAAAGGCTTCAATAGTTGAGAGATTTATTAGAACTCTTAAATCTAAATTGTATAAAGAATTTAGTTTAAAAGGTAATTATAACTGGATAGATAAAACTCTTCAAAATGTTATTTATAAATACAATCGTTCATTTCATCGAACAATTGCTGAAATACCAGTAAATGTAGATTCTTCTAACAAAACACGTATTTTAGAAAGGTATAGAATGAATACTAAAAATGTTACTACCAAAACTAAGTTTAAAGTAGGTGATTATGTGCGCATTAGTAAATATAAAGGATCTTTTGAAAAAGGATATACGCCTAACTGGTCAACTGAAATATTTAGAATTCAAAAGTTACAAAAAACAATTCCTATAACTTATTTAATTGAAGACACAATCAATGGTAGCCCTATCTTAGGAGCATTTTATAGCCAAGAGCTTCAAAAACCAAAACATAAAGATCTATATCTAATCGAAAAAATCCTGAAACGGAAAGGAAATAAAGTATTAATTAAATGGTTGGGATTACCTTCCACTGAAAACAGCTGGATTGATAAGTCGAACATATCATAACCCATTTCTTTTTTAACTATGTATTTAAAATAATTTTGTTTATTGGTTAATAAATAATTTACCATTTGAATTGCATTTGCCAGGGTATAATTACTGTGGGCCTGGTACAAAATTGATAGAAAGAATTAATCGTGGAGATAAAGCTGTAAATAAGTTGGACGAATATTGTAAAGAGCACGATATTGCTTATCATAAATCAGTTAATTTGAAAGATAGACAGAAAGCAGATTTAGTTTTATTAAAAATGTCAAAAAAGCGTGCAATAGCTTCAGATGCGCATCCAGGTGAAAAACTTGCTGCACATTTAGTGAGCAATGCTATGTCCATGAAGATCAAAACTGGTGCTGGATTAAAAAATTATAACCGTATTAAAAAAAGTATACGTAAAAATGTAAAGTTAGGAAATGGTTTCAAAAATAAATTACAACATGTTATTACTAAAACAAAGAAGCATATTCAAAGGATGAAACCAAAATGTAAGAAAATTGCCATTGAATTTGCAATGGCTGCTGCTAGAGAATTGGTAAATGATTCAATTGTTAAAGTACCACGAGTTATTTCTAAAAACTGGTGGAGTTTTACCATTGATTCCTATTTTTGCGGGATTGGACTTCCCTCCCCACCTCTGGCGTGTGCGGATGGTCTTTTTATGCGATCGCGATAATTAATTAAATTACGTGTGTGAAGTGCATATTTTAGGGTTCTAGTGTAGTGATTGGTAAAATAAAGGTTTGATAAACGTCGGGTCCGTAAGTTTTTAAACATTTGCGTTGTTTTGGATGATAAATAGCTACATTACTCGGTAAGTCAAACGTTTTCTTTTTATTATAGTGTGTAGGTAGTCAGGCGCGCGGCGGCCGGTCGGGGCGCCGACCCGGCAGCCAGCTGATCGTTGTTAGGTATTATCTATTTTATTGTACCTGGTGATATAATATTTGGGTTTTTGGAGTTTCCTTATTACACTTTGATGTCCGGGCGTAATGATGATCCCCCTGACGGGGGGGGAAACCCGTTTGAGAAAAGTAAAATAGTTCAGCGATCTCCTACTAATAATAAAAGGGCATTTAGTCAATTATCACCGGCTAGTGTTTCGCCAGTCACTAGTAAGCGTATGCAACGGTCGGGATCTAATTTGAATACGTCACATTCCTCTGAGTTGAGCGTCTCCGCCGGTAACGATAGTTCATCGTATGATCTCGTGCAAGAGGCATCGACATGCCTAACCAACATTAACGAGTATTTAAACGACTCGGGGTCGCGCTTGAATATTGCGAATAAAACAGGAATTATGGAGATGACGCAGAGAGTAACTTCGATTGTTTCTTTACTTGCAATTAAATCTGCGATGCTCGAGACTAAGTTGGCGCAATCGGAGCGTGATTTAGTAATTGCTCAAAATAAAGTTAACGTTAGTCCTCCGGCGGTAACCAAATCGTACTCGGAGACTTTAAAGTTACGATTGCCACCTAAAACGACCCCGGTGGCAGCTCAGGCTCGCGCGCCGCTCCCGTGTGTGGTGGCCTACCCGACGGAGGAACGTTCGGCCGAAATTAAATCCTCGTCCGCGACGAAAGAAGCGCTAATGAAAGCGATCAAACCATCAGATGGTTTCCAAATTGTCGGCGTTAAAAAAACGGCTAAGTCTGGCGTCGTGTTACGTGTCACAAATCAGAGTCAAATAAAGAAATTAGAATCCGTTGCGGCTATCAAAACAGCAGGGTTGCGTTTGGAGAAACCTAAAGGGCGTAAACCGCGAATCCTTGTAAAAGATGTCCCGAACTCGATGGACGAAAATAATTTTTTAGTTTGTTTATACCGCCAGAATATTAAAGATGAGATTACTCTTTCCGAGAGTGACTTTTTACGTTCAACAAAAATTTACCGTCGTCGCAGTTTTAATGACAACCGTAAATGGTTAGGGATCGAGTTAGAGCATTCGATACGAAATCATTTGATTAACACGAAAGAAAAGTTATTCATTGATTGGACAACTTGCCGGTTCATCGACGATTTAGATTTAATTCGGTGCTTAAATTGTCAACAATATGGTCATCCCGCGAAGTATTGTACTGAAAAAACACCATCGTGCGCTCACTGTGCCGAGTCACACGACACAAAAAATTGTACCAACAAAAATCAACCAACTTTTAAACGAGTATGTGCGTCGTGTAAAAAGTATAAAAAACCCTGCGATCATGAGACCGGGTCTCAGGATTGTCCTACCTACAAGGCAAAATTAGAGCAACTGATTATAAATACTAACTATGGCCAAGCTTAAAATAGGACAATTAAACCTTCATAACGATAAAGTAGCTACGTCTGAGTTAGATAGGCTTGTAATTGAGTATAGTTTGGACATAGTTCTCGTTCAAGAACAGTACCAGAGCGCTGGGCTTCGTAATAAGATAGTTCAAATAAACAATAAAGCTCGCGCGGGAATATACGTGTCACGTTCAAACTTCACTGTCACAGCTCTTAATAATCTCTCGTCGTCCCACTGTGCCGTTGCGGAGGTCTCGTGTCCTTCTTTTAGTATATATGTAGTTAGCTGTTACTTTCAGTTCTCTGATCGCGTAGACCCTCACTTACATCACTTGCGGTCCGTATTATATGCACTTCCTAGGCAGGCTGTAGTTATAGGCGCGGATGCCAACGCGTCTTCCCCCCTTTGGTTTGGTAAAATTAGATCAGCAGATGCGGAACGTCGCGCCGCAGTAGAAGAGTTTATTGCAGAAATGCACCTAGAAATTCATAACACCTCTGATTCACCACCTACTTACAGCAGCCCTATGGGCGAATCTTTCATTGACGTCACACTTTCAAGTGCGTACGTAAAAATCTCTAATTGGCGTGTCCTTCCTGATGCGTCATGTAGTGATCACCGTTTGATCGTGTACGAGTACAACCCTAAGCTGACACAAGATATCGCGCCCCGTTCACAAAGCTTTCGTTATAAAACCAGACGTGCAGACTGGTGCTTTTTTAGTTCATTTTTTGCGTCACATGCTGGAGACTTCACTCACCCGCGTCTATCGGCAACAGAAAGCGCTGAAATTATGACGGATACTTTCAATTACTGTGCTGATGTAACACTGGGACGAACATCTATATCCAGTGTGAAAAGATGTGACTGGTGGAATGATTCTCTGATAGGAATTCGTAAGAAATTTAGAAGCGCGCGTCGTAAATTAAATAAAGCTAAAAAATCCCTAGGACAAGATACTTCGTCAGATAGGTATGATAGCGCTTTAATTGCTTTAAGAGTTGCTAGGTCTCACTACCGTGCTGCAGTCCAAAAATCAAAAACTAATTTACTTCGGAAAGTAGTTGATAGGTTAGAAAAAGAGGGGCCATGGTCACCCATATATCATGAGTTCAAAGCTAACAGAGCAACTGATCAAGCATTTATTTCAAACATCAAAATAAATGATGCTCACACTCTTGGTGTTGAGGAGACGGCGGAGGCCCTTCTTAACGCTCTCATTCCGGACGACACTACTGAAAATGATACCGACTATCATCGAGAAGTTAGGCTCATGGCTGCAGTTCCACCCACATCTCCTTCGTCCGATCTTCCAACTTTAGATGAATTTGTCAAAATTGTTAGGGCGTTACCGGTAAATAAGGCCTCTGGGGAAGACAAAATATCGAATAAGATGATCCAGGAAGCCGTAAAGTCCGCTGGGGATTCTATTTTAATTGTGTATAACCGTTGCATTGCTGAAGGGGTTTTTCCTCAAATTTGGCGCCGCGGGCTAATTAAAATCATACCTAAAAGCGGTGATAAGCCACCTGATGATCCGAAATCGTATAGACCCATTACCCTTCTACCATCCCTGGGTAAACTTCTTGAGCGTCTCATCGTACCTCGGCTTCTTCCGGGCGGTCCAACTTTTCACGAACGTCAATTCGGTTTTACTATCGGCAAATCAACAATTGACGCGGCTATCTCGGTGAGAAAATCGGTAGAATCGTCGGAATTTAAATACGTCATAGGTGTATTCCTAGATATCTCTGGTGCTTTTGATAATGCATGGTGGCCAATCTTATTGCTCAAACTTAAAAACAGAGGTTGTTACAGCAATGTGTATTCCTTAATATACAATTACTTTATAAATGGAACAACTAAGCTTCAACTTGGTCATCATGCAGTGTCGAAGGCTTTGACTCGGGGCTGCCCACAGGGTTCAGTGCTAGGGCCGTATCTCTGGAATATCGGATTTGATGACTTTTTGTCTATACCGTTACCGGCTAACTGTTCGCTGACGGGATATGCAGACGACGGTCTCCTGCTTATTCAATCTCATACAAGAACAGGAGTTGAGTTGTTAGCTGAGTCCTGCCTACGTCTGGTGGCCGACTGGGGAAAGAGAAATCATCTTGAGTTCGCAGCCCATAAAACACAGTATTTAATGTTAAAAGGAAACTTAGTAGGGCTACCGCGCTTTAAATTTAATTCAGTTACAGTTAAAAAGAAAGACTCAGTTTGTTATCTCGGTTTGATACTTGAAAAGAAATTCCATTTTATTGAGCACATTAAGCAAGTTAGCGAAAAATCAAAACGAAATTTTTATGCGTTAAATAGAATATCAACTTCGACCTGGGGATTGTCGTTTAAGTCATTAAAAATAATTTATACTGCTACTTTCTTGGGTTGCATTTGTTACGGAGCCCCCGTGTGGGCGGATAGAGCCACAATTGGCGCTGCGCGACGTAAATTGCTTCAGAGTCAGAGATTAGCGTTAATTTTTCTTTGTAAAGCGTATAGAACCGTCAGCACTGAGGCCCTGCCGATTCTTGCGGGCGTTTTACCGGTAGATTTGGAAATACAACGGCGTGCGGCAATGTATTACAACTCGCGGAATGGTATGAGTTCAGATTTTCTAAAACCGAAGGATAGGGCTAAAATCAGTAGATTATTTGATAGCAACGACAACGTTCATAAAAAACTAATCGACGAATGGCAAACTAGATGGGATACTTCGACTAAGGGGCGGCATTTATTTAAATTTTTCCCTATAGTGCGCGAACGGTTAAATAAAACGTGGCTTGATATCGATCATTGCGTAGCCCAATTTCTAACCGGGCATGGTAACTTTAAGGGCAAACTTTATTCATTTAACTTGGTGCCGTCACCTTTTTGCGAATGTTCAACGTCGGATCAAGAATTTGTGCAAACTGCCCATCATATCTTGTGGGAGTGTAGTCTCTGGCATGACGAACGGTTAATCATGTTGAATTCGATTCAAGTATCTGCGTGTAGTCCTATTTATTACCTAGATCTTGTGAAAACGAAGGGAAACTTCCGTGCCTTTAAAAAGTTTTGTCACCAATATTACTGGTGTAAGATTTAGGTTAGTATCTAATTTATCCCCTGTTAGTTAGTGGCATACCGTGGTGTTTAGACGGTCAGGCGTCTCCTGACTGTCTCCCCTTTAGATTTTTGGGCCTCTGGGCCATTTCAATTGCTGTCTCCGCTTTGCTGGGAGGGAAGTCTGAAACCGCTTTCTTACTACCTCCTATTTCTTCTGATTAAGTTCGTTGCGGGTCCCAAGACAGCCGGTAGGGTGTCCGGGCACAGCCTGTGCATCACTGCACAGCTGCATTATTCGTTGATTATTCGATCAAAGGACGCCACTGTTGATCCTGATAAACAGGAGTTGCAGTGGTGGGACAGAGTGGCGGGTGTGTTTTGCGGGATTGTCTGCTGCTGGAGCTTTAGCAGGTGGCGCCGCGAACATATAAGTGATAAAGAATACTCGCATGCTCATAAAGTTTGGAATGTTTTTAATATACATTCACTGGGGGAATATACGGACTTGTATTTAAAAAGTGACGTTCTACTTCTATGTGATATTTTTGAAAAGTTTAGGAATAGCAGTATTCAGTATTATAGACTTGATCCCGTACATTATGTAACTTCTCCAGGCTTAAGTTGGGACGCCATGCTTTTGCTAACCGGTGTCAAATTAGACTTGTTACATGATTTGGAAATGTATGAAATGATAGAAAAAGGAATTCGTGGTGGTTTAGCTCAGTGTTCACTTCGACATGCTAAGGCGAATAATAAGTACATGAGCAACTATGATAAGTCCAAGCCATCTAGTTATCTTGTTTATTTAGACTGTAATAATTTGTATGGTTTTGCTATGATGAAAAAAATGCCTGTGTCTGATTTTCAGTTTCTATCCGATAGTGATATTGCAAATTTAAATGTGTTAGATATTTCGGACGATGCTGATCTTGGATATATTTTAGAAGTTGACTTAGTTTATCCTCCTTATTTACATGTGAATCATAGTGACTTACCATTTGCACCAGAGAAACATATTCCACCAGGAGGAAAAAATAAGAAGCTGATCGCAAATTTATATGATAAATATTTCTATGTAACCCACTATGTATATTTAAAAGAGTGTATTTTAAATGGCTTAGTTTAAAAAAAAAATACACCGCGTCAACAAGACTTCTTAGCAAAATATATAAATTTAAATACACGTTTAAGACAAGCCTCGGTATCCGCATTTGAAAAAGATTTCTTTAAACTTTTTAATAATGCAATATTTGGCAAGACAATTGAAAATCGGAGAAAACAAGTTGATGTAAAGTTAGTAACAAAATGGTCAGATAGTAGTAATAAAACTAATAAAGAAATAGGTGCAGAAAAGTTGATATCAAAACCTAATTTTAAAAGCGTGTCGATATTTTCTGAAAACATTGTAGCCATTCAATTAAAACTGGAGAAGATAATATTGGACAGACCGATATACATAGGATTTTCAGTACTCGAACATGCAAAGCAACATATGTATATGTTTCACTATAATACGATAAAAAAACAATTTAAAAATAATGTAAACCTTTGTTATACTGATACAGATAGTTTATTATATTTGATACACACGAATGATTTTTATAAAGAGATGAAAAAAAATCTTTCTTATTTTGATACAAGTAATTTCGAAATTAATAATGTTTATGACATACCAAAAATAAATGCGAAAACACCAGGACTTTTTAAAGATGAAATGGGTGGTGATATAATTAAACAATTTATCGGCTTACGTGCAAAGTTATATTGTATTGAAAGCTCTAAAACTGAAATAATGAAAGCAAAAGGTGTGTCAAAATCTGTAACAAAAAAACTTAAGCCAAGTCAGTACAAAAGCACACTTAATTCAAATATAAATGTAAGATGTAAAATGAATTTAATAAGATCTTTGAAACATGTTTTATACTCTCAGAAGATAAATAAGCTTGTACTAAACAGAAATGATGATAAAAGGCAGGTTTTAACAAACCAAATTCAAACATTGCCATGGGGTCATTGCAATACTTTATTTTAGTTATGCTAGCATATAATTAGTTATAAGCTGTATTAATAATTGTATTGTAATAAATTATAGTTTCTAAGTCTTACTATTTTATTCCGTTACATTAAATATAAATTAAGATTGCATTAAAATATGTTTTAAAATAATATTTGTCTTTTACTCCATTATTAACCCAGTCCCTTTTGCAAACTTTAGCTTTACCTAATTTTATTCATGCAAATAAACTAAAAGTAACTGAAATATAATAATCAATATAAATATCTTTAATAAACTACATTTCAATCAATCGGCAAGATGAAGTTGATTAAACAACCCACATCACTGCACGTTTCCAACATCAATCTCGACAATTCTCCACAAAAAATCAAACACAGTGTTCTATTGCCTAATACAATTCGCTGTATAATATGTGGTCCATCGAACTGTGTAAAAACAAATGTGGTGATTAGTTTGTTACTGCATGAAAACGGACTTAAATTTAAAAACCTTTACCTTTACTCTAAAACGAACTATCAACCAAAATATCAATTTTTAAGAGAAGTCATAAGCAGAATACCTCAATTAAATTTTTATGAGTTTAATGACAATAAGGATGTTATAACTCCAAGTGAAGCTAACACTCATTCAGTTTTCATTTTCGATGACATTGCTTGCGAAAATCAAATTAATATTCGTAATTATTTTTCTATGGGAAGACATAAACAAATAGATTGTTTTTATTTGTCTCAAACCTATTCAAAAATTCCCAAACAGTTACTACGGGACAATGCAAATTTTCTTATATTATTTAAACAAGATGATGTTAACTTAAAACATATTTACAACGAACATGTTAGTTCTGATATGACATGGAATCAATTTGAAAATATGTGTGACACAGTTTGGAATGAGCAATATAATTTTCTGACTATTAGTAAAGATTCTTTATTGAATAATGGAAGATATAGAAAAAATTTAGAGCATTTTTTATATTGAAATAGTTATAAATTAATAAAACACTTAAGAAATGTTCAGTGTTACAATATCTTTCATAAAATACGGTTATATTATGGAGAAAAGCATTAAAATGGAATTAGTGAAGTCTGTAGACTCCATTAGATCAAAATTGAGACAGCTGAAGAACGAGGATCATGAAGTTAACTTATCGCTTGAAAAAATATTTAAACCTGTTACTCAACCGCTTCAAAATCTAGTAGAGCGCAAACGTTTTCAAACACATATAAAACCTGATGAAAGCGTATCATTCATAGATTCAGAAGAAATTGAACTAAATGAAAATAATGCTAGTTCTTCTACAAAATGTGATGAATTTTATGATGCGGATTTAAATTCTCAAGATAATACTAAAACGGAAATGAAGGATAACATTAATGAAATGTCATTAGAACGAGATGATATCTATGATATTCATGAAGGCCTTAATGTACCGTTTGGATTGAGAAAAGAAAATAACGTTTTGAAGATTGGAAATTCTGTAGTAACCTTTTCAAAAATTGGTAGTTTGAATAACGAAAATTTATTAGTGATTAAAATCGGTGATCAAACATACACACTATCAGCTGGTCTTAAACAACTTTTACTTCGACGAAAACCTGATTTAACCGTAGTGACAGATAGAGATCGTCTAGTATATAAAGATATCTTACATCAAACTAATGCGCATGAGAGAGATTTCAATCCTTTAGGTCAGATAAGAGGAGACAAAGGAATAAAATATTGTGAAGTAATAAAGCCATTATTTTTTAAATCTTTAAAAGATAAAACTCTAGAAAAACGAGGGGGTAGCTTGCCAAAACTAAAAAAATATAATACGAATACTGACTTGATTTATTGGGATGATCCAAATGAATTAGTTGAGAGGTTAAAATTATTAGTAGCTTCTAAAGATGCTGGAAATACAAATCATGATAATGAAATTTTATCAATTACTGAAGAATTAAAAGAAGCTAATATAATTAAGAATAAAAAGTAAGAGTTATAAGTTTTTAGATCAGTTTTAATCGATCATTTGGTAATAACTAAGATACATCTTTTAATATTAATTTATTACAAATAGATATTGATTTTAAATCCATCATGAGTAAAGCTGATGTAGTAAGAGAAATTCATAGGAATGCAAGAGTTAATTTTCCACGAAGATCGGTTATTATGAAAGATATTGACGATCTATGGCAAGCGGATTTGATCGATATGCAGTCAATTTCTTCCAAAAATAAAAACTTTAGATTTATTTTAGCAGTGATTGATACATTTTCTAAATACGCTTGGGCGTTCCCCTTGAAAAGTAAAAATAAAGTTTTGGTCTCCAAAACTTTTAAGAAATTGCTGGATACGAAACGTGTTCCAAAAAATCTTCAAACTGACAAAGGGACCGAATTTTATAATAATGAATTTCAGAATCTTATGAAACCATTATTCAACTTTCTCATCAAAAAAGGCTTCAATAGTTGAGAGATTTATTAGAACTCTTAAATCTAAATTGTATAAAGAATTTAGTTTAAAAGGTAATTATAACTGGATAGATAAAACTCTTCAAAATGTTATTTATAAATACAATCGTTCATTTCATCGAACAATTGCTGAAATACCAGTAAATGTAGATTCTTCTAACAAAACACGTATTTTAGAAAGGTATAGAATGAATACTAAAAATGTTACTACCAAAACTAAGTTTAAAGTAGGTGATTATGTGCGCATTAGTAAATATAAAGGATCTTTTGAAAAAGGATATACGCCTAACTGGTCAACTGAAATATTTAGAATTCAAAAGTTACAAAAAACAATTCCTATAACTTATTTAATTGAAGACACAATCAATGGTAGCCCTATCTTAGGAGCATTTTATAGCCAAGAGCTTCAAAAACCAAAACATAAAGATCTATATCTAATCGAAAAAATCCTGAAACGGAAAGGAAATAAAGTATTAATTAAATGGTTGGGATTACCTTCCACTGAAAACAGCTGGATTGATAAGTCGAACATATCATAACCCATTTCTTTTTTAACTATGTATTTAAAATAATTTTGTTTATTGGTTAATAAATAATTTACCATTTGAATTGCATTTGCCAGGGTATAATTACTGTGGGCCTGGTACAAAATTGATAGAAAGAATTAATCGTGGAGATAAAGCTGTAAATAAGTTGGACGAATATTGTAAAGAGCACGATATTGCTTATCATAAATCAGTTAATTTGAAAGATAGACAGAAAGCAGATTTAGTTTTATTAAAAATGTCAAAAAAGCGTGCAATAGCTTCAGATGCGCATCCAGGTGAAAAACTTGCTGCACATTTAGTGAGCAATGCTATGTCCATGAAGATCAAAACTGGTGCTGGATTAAAAAATTATAACCGTATTAAAAAAAGTATACGTAAAAATGTAAAGTTAGGAAATGGTTTCAAAAATAAATTACAACATGTTATTACTAAAACAAAGAAGCATATTCAAAGGATGAAACCAAAATGTAAGAAAATTGCCATTGAATTTGCAATGGCTGCTGCTAGAGAATTGGTAAATGATTCAATTGTTAAAGTACCACGAGTTATTTCTAAAAACTGGTGGAGTTTTACCATTGATTCCTATTTTTGCGGGATTGTCTGCTGCTGGAGCTTTAGCAGGTGGCGCCGCGAACATATAAGTGATAAAGTATACTCGCATGCTCATAAAGTTTGGAATGTTTTTAATATACATTCACTGGGGGAATATACGGACTTGTATTTAAAGAGTGACGTTCTACTTCTATGTGATATTTTTGAAAAGTTTAGGAATAGCAGTATTCAGTATTATAGACTTGATCCCGTACATTATGTAACTTCTCCAGGCTTAAGTTGGGACGCCATGCTTTTGCTAACCGGTGTCAAATTAGACTTGTTACATGATTTGGAAATGTATGAAATGATAGAAAAAGGAATTCGTGGTGGTTTAGCTCAGTGTTCACTTCGACATGCTAAGGCGAATAATAAGTACATGAGCAACTATGATAAGTCCAAGCCATCTAGTTATCTTGTTTATTTAGACTGTAATAATTTGTATGGTTTTGCTATGATGAAAAAAATGCCTGTGTCTGATTTTCAGTTTCTATCCGATAGTGATATTGCAAATTTAAATGTGTTAGATATTTCGGACGATGCTGATCTTGGATATATTTTAGAAGTTGACTTAGTTTATCCTCCTTATTTACATGTGAATCATAGTGACTTACCATTTGCACCAGAGAAACATATTCCACCAGGAGGAAAAAATAAGAAGCTGATCGCAAATTTATATGATAAATATTTCTATGTAACCCACTATGTATATTTAAAAGAGTGTATTTTAAATGGCTTAGTTTAAAAAAAAATACACCGCGTCAACAAGACTTCTTAGCAAAATATATAAATTTAAATACACGTTTAAGACAAGCCTCGGTATCCGCATTTGAAAAAGATTTCTTTAAACTTTTTAATAATGCAATATTTGGCAAGACAATTGAAAATCGGAGAAAACAAGTTGATGTAAAGTTAGTAACAAAATGGTCAGATAGTAGTAATAAAACTAATAAAGAAATAGGTGCAGAAAAGTTGATATCAAAACCTAATTTTAAAAGCGTGTCGATATTTTCTGAAAACATTGTAGCCATTCAATTAAAACTGGAGAAGATAATATTGGACAGACCGATATACATAGGATTTTCAGTACTCGAACATGCAAAGCAACATATGTATATGTTTCACTATAATACGATAAAAAAACAATTTAAAAATAATGTAAACCTTTGTTATACTGATACAGATAGTTTATTATATTTGATACACACGAATGATTTTTATAAAGAGATGAAAAAAAATCTTTCTTATTTTGATACAAGTAATTTCGAAATTAATAATGTTTATGACATACCAAAAATAAATGCGAAAACACCAGGACTTTTTAAAGATGAAATGGGTGGTGATATAATTAAACAATTTATCGGCTTACGTGCAAAGTTATATTGTATTGAAAGCTCTAAAACTGAAATAATGAAAGCAAAAGGTGTGTCAAAATCTGTAACAAAAAAACTTAAGCCAAGTCAGTACAAAAGTACACTTAATTCAAATATAAATGTAAGATGTAAAATGAATTTAATAAGATCTTTGAAACATGTTTTATACTCTCAGAAGATAAATAAGCTTGTACTAAACAGAAATGATGATGAAAGGCAGGTTTTAACAAACCAAATTCAAACATTGCCATGGGGTCATTGCAATACTTTATTTTAGTTATGCTAGCATATAATTAGTTATAAGCTGTATTAATAATTGTATTGTAATAAATTATAGTTTCTAAGTCTTACTATTTTATTCCGTTACATTAAATATAAATTAAGATTGCATTAAAATATGTTTTAAAATAATATTTGTCTTTTACTCCATTATTAACCCAGTCCCTTTTGCAAACTTTAGCTTTACCTAATTTTATTCATGCAAATAAACTAAAAGTAACTGAAATATAATAATCAATATAAATATCTTTAATAAACTACATTTCAATCAATCGGCAAGATGAAGTTGATTAAACAACCCACATCACTGCACGTTTCCAACATCAATCTCGACAATTCTCCACAAAAAATCAAACACAGTGTTCTATTGCCTAATACAATTCGCTGTATAATATGTGGTCCATCGAACTGTGTAAAAACAAATGTGGTGATTAGTTTGTTACTGCATGAAAACGGACTTAAATTTAAAAACCTTTACCTTTACTCTAAAACGAACTATCAACCAAAATATCAATTTTTAAGAGAAGTCATAAGCAGAATACCTCAATTAAATTTTTATGAGTTTAATGACAATAAGGATGTTATAACTCCAAGTGAAGCTAACACTCATTCAGTTTTCATTTTCGATGACATTGCTTGCGAAAATCAAATTAATATTCGTAATTATTTTTCTATGGGAAGACATAAACAAATAGATTGTTTTTATTTGTCTCAAACCTATTCAAAAATTCCCAAACAGTTACTACGGGACAATGCAAATTTTCTTATATTATTTAAACAAGATGATGTTAACTTAAAACATATTTACAACGAACATGTTAGTTCTGATATGACATGGAATCAATTTGAAAATATGTGTGACACAGTTTGGAATGAGCAATATAATTTTCTGACTATTAGTAAAGATTCTTTATTGAATAATGGAAGATATAGAAAAAATTTAGAGCATTTTTTATATTGAAATAGTTATAAATTAATAAAACACTTAAGAAATGTTCAGTGTTACAATATCTTTCATAAAATACGGTTATATTATGGAGAAAAGCATTAAAATGGAATTAGTGAAGTCTGTAGACTCCATTAGATCAAAATTGAGACAGCTGAAGAACGAGGATCATGAAGTTAACTTATCGCTTGAAAAAATATTTAAACCTGTTACTCAACCGCTTCAAAATCTAGTAGAGCGCAAACGTTTTCAAACACATATAAAACCTGATGAAAGCGAATTCGAAGCGAATTCATAGATTCAGAAGAAATTGAACTAAATGAAAATAATGCTAGTTCTTCTACAAAATGTGATGAATTTTATGATGCGGATTTAAATTCTCAAGATAATACTAAAACGGAAATGAAGGATAACATTAATGAAATGTCATTAGAACGACATGATATTTATGATATTCATGAAGGCCTTAATGTACCGTTTGGATTGAGAAAAGAAAATAACGTTTTGAAGATTGGAAATTCTGTAGTAACCTTTTAAAAAATTGGTAGTTTGAATAACGAAAATTTATTAGTGATTAAAATCGGTGATCAAACATACACACTATCAGCTGGTCTTAAACAACTTTTACTTCGACGAAAACCTGATTTAACCGTAGTGACAGATAGAGATCGTCTAGTATATAAAGATATCTTACATCAAACTAATGCGCATGAGAGAGATTTCAATCCTTTAGGTCAGATAAGAGGAGACAAAGGAATAAAATATTGTGAAGTAATAAAGCCATTATTTTTTAAATCTTTAAAAGATAAAACTCTAGAAAAACGAGGGGGTAGCTTGCCAAAACTAAAAAAATATAATACGAATACTGACTTGATTTATTGGGATGATCCAAATGAATTAGTTGAGAGGTTAAAATTATTAGTAGCTTCTAAAGATGCTGGAAATACAAATCATGATAATGAAATTTTATCAATTACTGAAGAATTAAAAGAAGCTAATATAATTAAGAATAAAAAGTAAGAGTTATAAGTTTTTAGATCAGTTTTAATCGATCATTTGGTAATAACTAAGATACATCTTTTAATATTAATTTATTACAAATAGATATTGATTTTAAATCCATCATGAGTAAAGCTGATGTAGTAAGAGAAATTCATAGGAATGCAAGAGTTAATTTTCCACGAAGATCGGTTATTATGAAAGATATTGACGATCTATGGCAAGCGGATTTGATCGATATGCAGTCAATTTCTTCCAAAAATAAAAACTTTAGATTTATTTTAGCAGTGATTGATACATTTTCTAAATACGCTTGGGCGTTCCCCTTGAAAAGTAAAAATAAAGTTTTGGTCTCCAAAACTTTTAAGAAATTGCTGGATACGAAACGTGTTCCAAAAAATCTTCAAACTGACAAAGGGACCGAATTTTATAATAATGAATTTCAGAATCTTATGAAACCATTATTCAACTTTCTCATCAAAAAAGGCTTCAATAGTTGAGAGATTTATTAGAACTCTTAAATCTAAATTGTATAAAGAATTTAGTTTAAAAGGTAATTATAACTGGATAGATAAAACTCTTCAAAATGTTATTTATAAATACAATCGTTCATTTCATCGAACAATTGCTGAAATACCAGTAAATGTAGATTCTTCTAACAAAACACGTATTTTAGAAAGGTATAGAATGAATACTAAAAATGTTACTACCAAAACTAAGTTTAAAGTAGGTGATTATGTGCGCATTAGTAAATATAAAGGATCTTTTGAAAAAGGATATACGCCTAACTGGTCAACTGAAATATTTAGAATTCAAAAGTTACAAAAAACAATTCCTATAACTTATTTAATTGAAGACACAATCAATGGTAGCCCTATCTTAGGAGCATTTTATAGCCAAGAGCTTCAAAAACCAAAACATAAAGATCTATATCTAATCGAAAAAATCCTGAAACGGAAAGGAAATAAAGTATTAATTAAATGGTTGGGATTACCTTCCACTGAAAACAGCTGGATTGATAAGTCGAACATATCATAACCCATTTCTTTTTTAACTATGTATTTAAAATAATTTTGTTTATTGGTTAATAAATAATTTACCATTTGAATTGCATTTGCCAGGGTATAATTACTGTGGGCCTGGTACAAAATTGATAGAAAGAATTAATCGTGGAGATAAAGCTGTAAATAAGTTGGACGAATATTGTAAAGAGCACGATATTGCTTATCATAAATCAGTTAATTTGAAAGATAGACAGAAAGCAGATTTAGTTTTATTAAAAATGTCAAAAAAGCGTGCAATAGCTTCAGATGCGCATCCAGGTGAAAAACTTGCTGCACATTTAGTGAGCAATGCTATGTCCATGAAGATCAAAACTGGTGCTGGATTAAAAAATTATAACCGTATTAAAAAAAGTATACGTAAAAATGTAAAGTTAGGAAATGGTTTCAAAAATAAATTACAACATGTTATTACTAAAACAAAGAAGCATATTCAAAGGATGAAACCAAAATGTAAGAAAATTGCCATTGAATTTGCAATGGCTGCTGCTAGAGAATTGGTAAATGATTCAATTGTTAAAGTACCACGAGTTATTTCTAAAAACTGGTGGAGTTTTACCATTGATTCCTATTTTTGCGGGATTGTCTGCTGCTGGAGCTTTAGCAGGTGGCGCCGCGAACATATAAGTGATAAAGAATACTCGCATGCTCATAAAGTTTGGAATGTTTTTAATATACATTCACTGGGGGAATATACGGACTTGTATTTAAAAAGTGACGTTCTACTTCTATGTGATATTTTTGAAAAGTTTAGGAATAGCAGTATTCAGTATTATAGACTTGATCCCGTACATTATGTAACTTCTCCAGGCTTAAGTTGGGACGCCATGCTTTTGCTAACCGGTGTCAAATTAGACTTGTTACATGATTTGGAAATGTATGAAATGATAGAAAAAGGAATTCGTGGTGGTTTAGCTCAGTGTTCACTTCGACATGCTAAGGCGAATAATAAGTACATGAGCAACTATGATAAGTCCAAGCCATCTAGTTATCTTGTTTATTTAGACTGTAATAATTTGTATGGTTTTGCGATGATGAAAAAAATGCCTGTGTCTGATTTTCAGTTTCTATCCGATAGTGATATTGCAAATTTAAATGTGTTAGATATTTCGGACGATGCTGATCTTGGATATATTTTAGAAGTTGACTTAGTTTATCCTCCTTATTTACATGTGAATCATAGTGACTTACCATTTGCACCAGAGAAACATATTCCACCAGGAGGAAAAAATAAGAAGCTGATCGCAAATTTATGTGATAAATATTTCTATGTAACCCACTATGTATATTTAAAAGAGTGTATTTTAAATGGCTTAGTTTAAAAAAAAAATACACCGCGTCAACAAGACTTCTTAGCAAAATATATAAATTTAAATACACGTTTAAGACAAGCCTCGGTATCCGCATTTGAAAAAGATTTCTTTAAACTTTTTAATAATGCAATATTTGGCAAGACAATTGAAAATCGGAGAAAACAAGTTGATGTAAAGTTAGTAACAAAATGGTCAGATAGTAGTAATAAAACTAATAAAGAAATAGGTGCAGAAAAGTTGATATCAAAACCTAATTTTAAAAGCGTGTCGATATTTTCTGAAAACATTGTAGCCATTCAATTAAAACTGGAGAAGATAATATTGGACAGACCGATATACATAGGATTTTCAGTACTCGAACATGCAAAGCAACATATGTATATGTTTCACTATAATACGATAAAAAAACAATTTAAAAATAATGTAAACCTTTGTTATTTGTTAGTTTATTATATTTGATACACACGAATGATTTTTATAAAGAGATGAAAAAAAATCTTTCTTATTTTGATACAAGTAATTTCGAAATTAATAATGTTTATGACATACCAAAAATAAATGCGAAAATACCAGGACTTTTTAAAGATGAAATGGGTGGTGATATAATTAAACAATTTATCGGCTTACGTGCAAAGTTATATTGTATTGAAAGCTCTAAAACTGAAATAATGAAAGCAAAAGGTGTGTCAAAATCTGTAACAAAAAAACTTAAGCCAAGTCAGTACAAAAGTACACTTAATTCAAATATAAATGTAAGATGTAAAATGAATTTAATAAGATCTTTGAAACATGTTTTATACTCTCAGAAGATAAATAAGCTTGTACTAAACAGAAATGATGATAAAAGGCAGGTTTTAACAAACCAAATTCAAACATTGCCATGGGGTCATTGCAATACTTTATTTTAGTTATGCTAGCATATAATTAGTTATAAGCTGTATTAATAATTGTATTGTAATAAATTATAGTTTCTAAGTCTTACTATTTTATTCCGTTACATTAAATATAAATTAAGATTGCATTAAAATATGTTTTAAAATAATATTTGTCTTTTACTCCATTATTAACCCAGTCCCTTTTGCAAACTTTAGCTTTACCTAATTTTATTCATGCAAATAAACTAAAAGTAACTGAAATATAATAATCAATATAAATATCTTTAATAAACTACATTTCAATCAATCGGCAAGATGAAGTTGATTAAACAACCCACATCACTGCACGTTTCCAACATCAATCTCGACAATTCTCCACAAAAAATCAAACACAGTGTTCTATTGCCTAATACAATTCGCTGTATAATATGTGGTCCATCGAACTGTGTAAAAACAAATGTGGTGATTAGTTTGTTACTGCATGAAAACGGACTTAAATTTAAAAACCTTTACCTTTACTCTAAAACGAACTATCAACCAAAATATCAATTTTTAAGAGAAGTCATAAGCAGAATACCTCAATTAAATTTTTATGAGTTTAATGACAATAAGGATGTTATAACTCCAAGTGAAGCTAACACTCATTCAGTTTTCATTTTCGATGACATTGCTTGCGAAAATCAAATTAATATTCGTAATTATTTTTCTATGGGAAGACATAAACAAATAGATTGTTTTTATTTGTCTCAAACCTATTCAAAAATTCCCAAACAGTTACTATGGGACAATGCAAATTTTCTTATATTATTTAAACAAGATGATGTTAACTTAAAACATATTTACAACGAACATGTTAGTTCTGATATGACATGGAATCAATTTGAAAATATGTGTGACACAGTTTGGAATGAGCAATATAATTTTCTGACTATTAGTAAAGATTCTTTATTGAATAATGGAAGATATAGAAAAAATTTAGAGCATTTTTTATATTGAAATAGTTATAAATTAATAAAACACTTAAGAAATGTTCAGTGTTACAATATCTTTCATAAAATACGGTTATATTATGGAGAAAAGCATTAAAATGGAATTAGTGAAGTCTGTAGACTCCATTAGATCAAAATTGAGACAGCTGAAGAACGAGGATCATGAAGTTAACTTATCGCTTGAAAAAATATTTAAACCTGTTACTCAACCGCTTCAAAATCTAGTAGAGCGCAAACGTTTTCAAACACATATAAAACCTGATGAAAGCGAATTCGAAGCGAATTCATAGATTCAGAAGAAATTGAACTAAATGAAAATAATGCTAGTTCTTCTACAAAATGTGATGAATTTTATGATGCGGATTTAAATTCTCAAGATAATACTAAAACGGAAATGAAGGATAACATTAATGAAATGTCATTAGAACGACATGATATTTATGATATTCATGAAGGCCTTAATGTACCGTTTGGATTGAGAAAAGAAAATAACGTTTTGAAGATTGGAAATTCTGTAGTAACCTTTTCAAAAATTGGTAGTTTGAATAACGAAAATTTATTAGTGATTAAAATCGGTGATCAAACATACACACTATCAGCTGGTCTTAAACAACTTTTACTTCGACGAAAACCTGATTTAACCGTAGTGACAGATAGAGATCGTCTAGTATATAAAGATATCTTACATCAAACTAATGCGCATGAGAGAGATTTCAATCCTTTAGGTCAGATAAGAGGAGACAAAGGAATAAAATATTGTGAAGTAATAAAGCCATTATTTTTTAAATCTTTAAAAGATAAAACTCTAGAAAAACGAGGGGGTAGCTTGCCAAAACTAAAAAAATATAATACGAATACTGACTTGATTTATTGGGATGATCCAAATGAATTAGTTGAGAGGTTAAAATTATTAGTAGCTTCTAAAGATGCTGGAAATACAAATCATGATAATGAAATTTTATCAATTATTGAAGAATTAAAAGAAGCTAATATAATTAAGAATAAAAACTAAGAGTTATAAGTTTTTAGATCAGTTTTAATCAATCATTTGGTAATAACTAAGATACATCTTTTAATATTAATTTATTACAAATAGATATTGATTTTAAATCCATCATGAGTAAAGCTGATGTAGTAAGAGAAATTCATAGGAATGCAAGAGTTAATTTTCCACGAAGATCGGTTATTATGAAAGATATTGACGATCTATGGCAAGCGGATTTGATCGATATGCAGTCAATTTCTTCCAAAAATAAAAACTTTAGATTTATTTTAGCAGTGATTGATACATTTTCTAAATACGCTTGGGCGTTCCCCTTGAAAAGTAAAAATAAAGTTTTGGTCTCCAAAACTTTTAAGAAATTGCTGGATACGAAACGTGTTCCAAAAAATCTTCAAACTGACAAAGGGACCGAATTTTATAATAATGAATTTCAGAATCTTATGAAACCATTATTCAACTTTCTCATCAAAAAAGGCTTCAATAGTTGAGAGATTTATTAGAACTCTTAAATCTAAATTGTATAAAGAATTTAGTTTAAAAGGTAATTATAACTGGATAGATAAAACTCTTCAAAATGTTATTTATAAATACAATCGTTCATTTCATCGAACAATTGCTGAAATACCAGTAAATGTAGATTCTTCTAACAAAACACGTATTTTAGAAAGGTATAGAATGAATACTAAAAATGTTACTACCAAAACTAAGTTTAAAGTAGGTGATTATGTGCGCATTAGTAAATATAAAGGATCTTTTGAAAAAGGATATACGCCTAACTGGTCAACTGAAATATTTAGAATTCAAAAGTTACAAAAAACAATTCCTATAACTTATTTAATTGAAGACACAATCAATGGTAGCCCTATCTTAGGAGCATTTTATAGCCAAGAGCTTCAAAAACCAAAACATAAAGATCTATATCTAATCGAAAAAATCCTGAAACGGAAAGGAAATAAAGTATTAATTAAATGGTTGGGATTACCTTCCACTGAAAACAGCTGGATTGATAAGTCGAACATATCATAACCCATTTCTTTTTTAACTATGTATTTAAAATAATTTTGTTTATTGGTTAATAAATAATTTACCATTTGAATTGCATTTGCCAGGGTATAATTACTGTGGGCCTGGTACAAAATTGATAGAAAGAATTAATCGTGGAGATAAAGCTGTAAATAAGTTGGACGAATATTGTAAAGAGCACGATATTGCTTATCATAAATCAGTTAATTTGAAAGATAGACAGAAAGCAGATTTAGTTTTATTAAAAATGTCAAAAAAGCGTGCAATAGCTTCAGATGCGCATCCAGGTGAAAAACTTGCTGCACATTTAGTGAGCAATGCTATGTCCATGAAGATCAAAACTGGTGCTGGATTAAAAAATTATAACCGTATTAAAAAAAGTATACGTAAAAATGTAAAGTTAGGAAATGGTTTCAAAAATAAATTACAACATGTTATTACTAAAACAAAGAAGCATATTCAAAGGATGAAACCAAAATGTAAGAAAATTGCCATTGAATTTGCAATGGCTGCTGCTAGAGAATTGGTAAATGATTCAATTGTTAAAGTACCACGAGTTATTTCTAAAAACTGGTGGAGTTTTACCATTGATTCCTATTTTTGCGGGATTGGACTTCCCTCCCCACCTCTGGCGTGTGCGGATGGTCTTTTTATGCGATCGCGATAATTAATTAAATTACGTGTGTGAAGTGCATATTTTAGGGTTCTAGTGTAGTGATTGGTAAAATAAAGGTTTGATAAACGTCGGGTCCGTAAGTTTTTAAACATTTGCGTTGTTTTGGATGATAAATAGCTACATTACTCGGTAAGTCAAACGTTTTCTTTTTATTATAGTGTGTAGGTAGTCAGGCGCGCGGCGGCCGGTCGGGGCGCCGACCCGGCAGCCAGCTGATCGTTGTTAGGTATTATCTATTTTATTGTACCTGGTGATATAATATTTGGGTTTTTGGAGTTTCCTTATTACACTTTGATGTCCGGGCGTAATGATGATCCCCCTGACGGGGGGGGAAACCCGTTTGAGAAAAGTAAAATAGTTCAGCGATCTCCTACTAATAATAAAAGGGCATTTAGTCAATTATCACCGGCTAGTGTTTCGCCAGTAACTAGTAAGCGTATGCAACGGTTGGGATCTAATTTGAATACGTCACATTCCTCTGAGTTGAGCGTCTCCGCCGGTAACGATAGTTCATCGTATGATCTCGTGCAAGAGGCATCGACATGCCTAACCAACATTAACGAGTATTTAAACGACTCGGGGTCGCGCTTGAATATTGCGAATAAAACAGGAATTATGGAGATGACGCAGAGAGTAACTTCGATTGTTTCTTTACTTGCAATTAAATCTGCGATGCTCGAGACTAAGTTGGCGCAATCGGAGCGTGATTTAGTAATTGCTCAAAATAAAGTTAACGTTAGTCCTCCGGCGGTAACCAAATCGTACTCGGAGACTTTAAAGTTACGATTGCCACCTAAAACGACCCCGGTGGCAGCTCAGGCTCGCGCGCCGCTCCCGTGTGTGGTGGCCTACCCGACGGAGGAACGTTCGGCCGAAATTAAATCCTCGTCCGCGACGAAAGAAGCGCTAATGAAAGCGATCAAACCATCAGATGGTTTCCAAATTGTCGGCGTTAAAAAAACGGCTAAGTCTGGCGTCGTGTTACGCGTCACAAATCAGAGTCAAATAAAGAAATTAGAATCCGTTGCGGCTATCAAAACAGCAGGGTTGCGTTTGGAGAAACCTAAAGGGCGTAAACCGCGAATCCTTGTAAAAGATGTCCCGAACTCGATGGACGAAAATAATTTTTTAGTTTGTTTATACCGCCAGAATATTAAAGATGAGATTACTCTTTCCGAGAGTGACTTTTTACGTTCAACAAAAATTTACCGTCGTCGCAGTTTTAATGACAACCGTAAATGGTTAGGGATCGAGTTAGAGCATTCGATACGAAATCATTTGATTAACACGAAAGAAAAGTTATTCATTGATTGGACAACTTGCCGGTTCATCGACGATTTAGATTTAATTCGGTGCTTAAATTGTCAACAATATGGTCATCCCGCGAAGTATTGTACTGAAAAAACACCATCGTGCGCTCACTGTGCCGAGTCACACGACACAAAAAATTGTACCAACAAAAATCAACCAACTTTTAAACGAGTATGTGCGTCGTGTAAAAAGTATAAAAAACCCTGCGATCATGAGACCGGGTCTCAGGATTGTCCTACCTACAAGGCAAAATTAGAGCAACTGATTATAAATACTAACTATGGCCAAGCTTAAAATAGGACAATTAAACCTTCATAACGATAAAGTAGCTACGTCTGAGTTAGATAGGCTTGTAATTGAGTATAGTTTGGACATAGTTCTCGTTCAAGAACAGTACCAGAGCGCTGGGCTTCGTAATAAGATAGTTCAAATAAACAATAAAGCTCGCGCGGGAATATACGTGTCACGTTCAAACTTCACTGTCACAGCTCTTAATAATCTCTCGTCGTCCCACTGTGCCGTTGCGGAGGTCTCGTGTCCTTCTTTTAGTATATATGTAGTTAGCTGTTACTTTCAGTTCTCTGATCGCGTAGACCCTCACTTACATCACTTGCGGTCCGTATTATATGCACTTCCTAGGCAGGCTGTAGTTATAGGCGCGGATGCCAACGCGTCTTCCCCCCTTTGGTTTGGTAAAATTAGATCAGCAGATGCGGAACGTCGCGCCGCAGTAGAAGAGTTTATTGCAGAAATGCACCTAGAAATTCATAACACCTCTGATTCACCACCTACTTACAGCAGCCCTATGGGCGAATCTTTCATTGACGTCACACTTTCAAGTGCGTACGTAAAAATCTCTAATTGGCGTGTCCTTCCTGATGCGTCATGTAGTGATCACCGTTTGATCGTGTACGAGTACAACCCTAAGCTGACACAAGATATCGCGCCCCGTTCACAAAGCTTTCGTTATAAAACCAGACGTGCAGACTGGTGCTTTTTTAGTTCATTTTTTGCGTCACATGCTGGAGACTTCACTCACCCGCGTCTATCGGCAACAGAAAGCGCTGAAATTATGACGGATACTTTCAATTACTGTGCTGATGTAACACTGGGACGAACATCTATATCCAGTGTGAAAAGATGTGACTGGTGGAATGATTCTCTGATAGGAATTCGTAAGAAATTTAGAAGCGCGCGTCGTAAATTAAATAAAGCTAAAAAATCCCTAGGACAAGATACTTCGTCAGATAGGTATGATAGCGCTTTAATTGCTTTAAGAGTTGCTAGGTCTCACTACCGTGCTGCAGTCCAAAAATCAAAAACTAATTTACTTCGGAAAGTAGTTGATAGGTTAGAAAAAGAGGGGCCATGGTCACCCATATATCATGAGTTCAAAGCTAACAGAGCAACTGATCAAGCATTTATTTCAAACATCAAAATAAATGATGCTCACACTCTTGGTGTTGAGGAGACGGCGGAGGCCCTTCTTAACGCTCTCATTCCGGACGACACTACTGAAAATGATACCGACTATCATCGAGAAGTTAGGCTCATGGCTGCAGTTCCACCCACATCTCCTTCGTCCGATCTTCCAACTTTAGATGAATTTGTCAAAATTGTTAGGGCGTTACCGGTAAATAAGGCCTCTGGGGAAGACAAAATATCGAATAAGATGATCCAGGAAGCCGTAAAGTCCGCTGGGGATTCTATTTTAATTGTGTATAACCGTTGCATTGCTGAAGGGGTTTTTCCTCAAATTTGGCGCCGCGGGCTAATTAAAATCATACCTAAAAGCGGTGATAAGCCACCTGATGATCCGAAATCGTATAGACCCATTACCCTTCTACCATCCCTGGGTAAACTTCTTGAGCGTCTCATCGTACCTCGGCTTCTTCCGGGCGGTCCAACTTTTCACGAACGTCAATTCGGTTTTACTATCGGCAAATCAACAATTGACGCGGCTATCTCGGTGAGAAAATCGGTAGAATCGTCGGAATTTAAATACGTCATAGGTGTATTCCTAGATATCTCTGGTGCTTTTGATAATGCATGGTGGCCAATCTTATTGCTCAAACTTAAAAACAGAGGTTGTTACAGCAATGTGTATTCCTTAATATACAATTACTTTATAAATGGAACAACTAAGCTTCAACTTGGTCATCATGCAGTGTCGAAGGCTTTGACTCGGGGCTGCCCACAGGGTTCAGTGCTAGGGCCGTATCTCTGGAATATCGGATTTGATGACTTTTTGTCTATACCGTTACCGGCTAACTGTTCGCTGACGGGATATGCAGACGACGGTCTCCTGCTTATTCAATCTCATACAAGAACAGGAGTTGAGTTGTTAGCTGAGTCCTGCCTACGTCTGGTGGCCGACTGGGGAAAGAGAAATCATCTTGAGTTCGCAGCCCATAAAACACAGTATTTAATGTTAAAAGGAAACTTAGTAGGGCTACCGCGCTTTAAATTTAATTCAGTTACAGTTAAAAAGAAAGACTCAGTTTGTTATCTCGGTTTGATACTTGAAAAGAAATTCCATTTTATTGAGCACATTAAGCAAGTTAGCGAAAAATCAAAACGAAATTTTTATGCGTTAAATAGAATATCAACTTCGACCTGGGGATTGTCGTTTAAGTCATTAAAAATAATTTATACTGCTACTTTCTTGGGTTGCATTTGTTACGGAGCCCCCGTGTGGGCGGATAGAGCCACAATTGGCGCTGCGCGACGTAAATTGCTTCAGAGTCAGAGATTAGCGTTAATTTTTCTTTGTAAAGCGTATAGAACCGTCAGCACTGAGGCCCTGCCGATTCTTGCGGGCGTTTTACCGGTAGATTTGGAAATACAACGGCGTGCGGCAATGTATTACAACTCGCGGAATGGTATGAGTTCAGATTTTCTAAAACCGAAGGATAGGGCTAAAATCAGTAGATTATTTGATAGCAACGACAACGTTCATAAAAAACTAATCGACGAATGGCAAACTAGATGGGATACTTCGACTAAGGGGCGGCATTTATTTAAATTTTTCCCTATAGTGCGCGAACGGTTAAATAAAACGTGGCTTGATATCGATCATTGCGTAGCCCAATTTCTAACCGGGCATGGTAACTTTAAGGGCAAACTTTATTCATTTAACTTGGTGCCGTCACCTTTTTGCGAATGTTCAACGTCGGATCAAGAATTTGTGCAAACTGCCCATCATATCTTGTGGGAGTGTAGTCTCTGGCATGACGAACGGTTAATCATGTTGAATTCGATTCAAGTATCTGCGTGTAGTCCTATTTATTACCTAGATCTTGTCAAAACGAAGGGAAACTTCCGTGCCTTTAAAAAGTTTTGTCACCAATATTACTGGTGTAAGATTTAGGTTAGTATCTAATTTATCCCCTGTTAGTTAGTGGCATACCGTGGTGTTTAGACGGTCAGGCGTCTCCTGACTGTCTCCCCTTTAGATTTTTGGGCCTCTGGGCCATTTCAATTGCTGTCTCCGCTTTGCTGGGAGGGAAGTCTGAAACCGCTTTCTTACTACCTCCTATTTCTTCTGATTAAGTTCGTTGCGGGTCCCAAGACAGCCGGTAGGGTGTCCGGGCACAGCCTGTGCATCACTGCACAGCTGCATTATTCGTTGATTATTCGATCAAAGGACGCCACTGTTGATCCTGATAAACAGGAGTTGCAGTGGTGGGACAGAGTGGCGGGTGTGTTTTGCGGGATTGTCTGCTGCTGGAGCTTTAGCAGGTGGCGCCGCGAACATATAAGTGATAAAGAATACTCGCATGCTCATAAAGTTTGGAATGTTTTTAATATACATTCACTGGGGGAATATACGGACTTGTATTTAAAAAGTGACGTTCTACTTCTATGTGATATTTTTGAAAAGTTTAGGAATAGCAGTATTCAGTATTATAGACTTGATCCCGTACATTATGTAACTTCTCCAGGCTTAAGTTGGGACGCCATGCTTTTGCTAACCGGTGTCAAATTAGACTTGTTACATGATTTGGAAATGTATGAAATGATAGAAAAAGGAATTCGTGGTGGTTTAGCTCAGTGTTCACTTCGACATGTTAAGGCGAATAATAAGTACATGAGCAACTATGATAAGTCCAAGCCATCTAGTTATCTTGTTTATTTAGACTGTAATAATTTGTATGGTTTTGCTATGATGAAAAAAATGCCTGTGTCTGATTTTCAGTTTCTATCCGATAGTGATATTGCAAATTTAAATGTGTTAGATATTTCGGACGATGCTGATCTTGGATATATTTTAGAAGTTGACTTAGTTTATCCTCCTTATTTACATGTGAATCATAGTGACTTACCATTTGCACCAGAGAAACATATTCCACCAGGAGGAAAAAATAAGAAGCTGATCGCAAATTTATATGATAAATATTTCTATGTAACCCACTATGTATATTTAAAAGAGTGTATTTTAAATGGCTTAGTTTAAAAAAAAAATACACCGCGTCAACAAGACTTCTTAGCAAAATATATAAATTTAAATACACGTTTAAGACAAGCCTCGGTATCCGCATTTGAAAAAGATTTCTTTAAACTTTTTAATAATGCAATATTTGGCAAGACAATTGAAAATCGGAGAAAACAAGTTGATGTAAAGTTAGTAACAAAATGGTCAGATAGTAGTAATAAAACTAATAAAGAAATAGGTGCAGAAAAGTTGATATCAAAACCTAATTTTAAAAGCGTGTCGATATTTTCTGAAAACATTGTAGCCATTCAATTAAAACTGGAGAAGATAATATTGGACAGACCGATATACATAGGATTTTCAGTACTCGAACATGCAAAGCAACATATGTATATGTTTCACTATAATACGATAAAAAAACAATTTAAAAATAATGTAAACCTTTGTTATACTGATACAGATAGTTTATTATATTTGATACACACGAATGATTTTTATAAAGAGATGAAAAAAAATCTTTCTTATTTTGATACAAGTAATTTCGAAATTAATAATGTTTATGACATACCAAAAATAAATGCGAAAACACCAGGACTTTTTAAAGATGAAATGGGTGGTGATATAATTAAACAATTTATCGGCTTACGTGCAAAGTTATATTGTATTGAAAGCTCTAAAACTGAAATAATGAAAGCAAAAGGTGTGTCAAAATCTGTAACAAAAAAACTTAAGCCAAGTCAGTACAAAAGTACACTTAATTCAAATATAAATGTAAGATGTAAAATGAATTTAATAAGATCTTTGAAACATGTTTTATACTCTCAGAAGATAAATAAGCTTGTACTAAACAGAAATGATGATAAAAGGCAGGTTTTAACAAACCAAATTCAAACATTGCCATGGGGTCATTGCAATACTTTATTTTAGTTATGCTAGCATATAATTAGTTATAAGCTGTATTAATAATTGTATTGTAATAAATTATAGTTTCTAAGTCTTACTATTTTATTCCGTTACATTAAATATAAATTAAGATTGCATTAAAATATGTTTTAAAATAATATTTGTCTTTTACTCCATTATTAACCCAGTCCCTTTTGCAAACTTTAGCTTTACCTAATTTTATTCATGCAAATAAACTAAAAGTAACTGAAATATAATAATCAATATAAATATCTTTAATAAACTACATTTCAATCAATCGGCAAGATGAAGTTGATTAAACAACCCACATCACTGCACGTTTCCAACATCAATCTCGACAATTCTCCACAAAAAATCAAACACAGTGTTCTATTGCCTAATACAATTCGCTGTATAATATGTGGTCCATCGAACTGTGTAAAAACAAATGTGGTGATTAGTTTGTTACTGCATGAAAACGGACTTAAATTTAAAAACCTTTACCTTTACTCTAAAACGAACTATCAACCAAAATATCAATTTTTAAGAGAAGTCATAAGCAGAATACCTCAATTAAATTTTTATGAGTTTAATGACAATAAGGATGTTATAACTCCAAGTGAAGCTAACACTCATTCAGTTTTCATTTTCGATGACATTGCTTGCGAAAATCAAATTAATATTCGTAATTATTTTTCTATGGGAAGACATAAACAAATAGATTGTTTTTATTTGTCTCAAACCTATTCAAAAATTCCCAAACAGTTACTACGGGACAATGCAAATTTTCTTATATTATTTAAACAAGATGATGTTAACTTAAAACATATTTACAACGAACATGTTAGTTCTGATATGACATGGAATCAATTTGAAAATATGTGTGACACAGTTTGGAATGAGCAATATAATTTTCTGACTATTAGTAAAGATTCTTTATTGAATAATGGAAGATATAGAAAAAATTTAGAGCATTTTTTATATTGAAATAGTTATAAATTAATAAAACACTTAAGAAATGTTCAGTGTTACAATATCTTTCATAAAATACGGTTATATTATGGAGAAAAGCATTAAAATGGAATTAGTGAAGTCTGTAGACTCCATTAGATCAAAATTGAGACAGCTGAAGAACGAGGATCATGAAGTTAACTTATCGCTTGAAAAAATATTTAAACCTGTTACTCAACCGCTTCAAAATCTAGTAGAGCGCAAACGTTTTCAAACACATATAAAACCTGATGAAAGCGTATCATTCATAGATTCAGAAGAAATTGAACTAAATGAAAATAATGCTAGTTCTTCTACAAAATGTGATGAATTTTATGATGCGGATTTAAATTCTCAAGATAATACTAAAACGGAAATGAAGGATAACATTAATGAAATGTCATTAGAACGAGATGATATCTATGATATTCATGAAGGCCTTAATGTACCGTTTGGATTGAGAAAAGAAAATAACGTTTTGAAGATTGGAAATTCTGTAGTAACCTTTTCAAAAATTGGTAGTTTGAATAACGAAAATTTATTAGTGATTAAAATCGGTGATCAAACATACACACTATCAGCTGGTCTTAAACAACTTTTACTTCGACGAAAACCTGATTTAACCGTAGTGACAGATAGAGATCGTCTAGTATATAAAGATATCTTACATCAAACTAATGCGCATGAGAGAGATTTCAATCCTTTAGGTCAGATAAGAGGAGACAAAGGAATAAAATATTGTGAAGTAATAAAGCCATTATTTTTTAAATCTTTAAAAGATAAAACTCTAGAAAAACGAGGGGGTAGCTTGCCAAAACTAAAAAAATATAATACGAATACTGACTTGATTTATTGGGATGATCCAAATGAATTAGTTGAGAGGTTAAAATTATTAGTAGCTTCTAAAGATGCTGGAAATACAAATCATGATAATGAAATTTTATCAATTACTGAAGAATTAAAAGAAGCTAATATAATTAAGAATAAAAAGTAAGAGTTATAAGTTTTTAGATCAGTTTTAATCGATCATTTGGTAATAACTAAGATACATCTTTTAATATTAATTTATTACAAATAGATATTGATTTTAAATCCATCATGAGTAAAGCTGATGTAGTAAGAGAAATTCATAGGAATGCAAGAGTTAATTTTCCACGAAGATCGGTTATTATGAAAGATATTGACGATCTATGGCAAGCGGATTTGATCGATATGCAGTCAATTTCTTCCAAAAATAAAAACTTTAGATTTATTTTAGCAGTGATTGATACATTTTCTAAATACGCTTGGGCGTTCCCCTTGAAAAGTAAAAATAAAGTTTTGGTCTCCAAAACTTTTAAGAAATTGCTGGATACGAAACGTGTTCCAAAAAATCTTCAAACTGACAAAGGGACCGAATTTTATAATAATGAATTTCAGAATCTTATGAAACCATTATTCAACTTTCTCATCAAAAAAGGCTTCAATAGTTGAGAGATTTATTAGAACTCTTAAATCTAAATTGTATAAAGAATTTAGTTTAAAAGGTAATTATAACTGGATAGATAAAACTCTTCAAAATGTTATTTATAAATACAATCGTTCATTTCATCGAACAATTGCTGAAATACCAGTAAATGTAGATTCTTCTAACAAAACACGTATTTTAGAAAGGTATAGAATGAATACTAAAAATGTTACTACCAAAACTAAGTTTAAAGTAGGTGATTATGTGCGCATTAGTAAATATAAAGGATCTTTTGAAAAAGGATATACGCCTAACTGGTCAACTGAAATATTTAGAATTCAAAAGTTACAAAAAACAATTCCTATAACTTATTTAATTGAAGACACAATCAATGGTAGCCCTATCTTAGGAGCATTTTATAGCCAAGAGCTTCAAAAACCAAAACATAAAGATCTATATCTAATCGAAAAAATCCTGAAACGGAAAGGAAATAAAGTATTAATTAAATGGTTGGGATTACCTTCCACTGAAAACAGCTGGATTGATAAGTCGAACATATCATAACCCATTTCTTTTTTAACTATGTATTTAAAATAATTTTGTTTATTGGTTAATAAATAATTTACCATTTGAATTGCATTTGCCAGGGTATAATTACTGTGGGCCTGGTACAAAATTGATAGAAAGAATTAATCGTGGAGATAAAGCTGTAAATAAGTTGGACGAATATTGTAAAGAGCACGATATTGCTTATCATAAATCAGTTAATTTGAAAGATAGACAGAAAGCAGATTTAGTTTTATTAAAAATGTCAAAAAAGCGTGCAATAGCTTCAGATGCGCATCCAGGTGAAAAACTTGCTGCACATTTAGTGAGCAATGCTATGTCCATGAAGATCAAAACTGGTGCTGGATTAAAAAATTATAACCGTATTAAAAAAAGTATACGTAAAAATGTAAAGTTAGGAAATGGTTTCAAAAATAAATTACAACATGTTATTACTAAAACAAAGAAGCATATTCAAAGGATGAAACCAAAATGTAAGAAAATTGCCATTGAATTTGCAATGGCTGCTGCTAGAGAATTGGTAAATGATTCAATTGTTAAAGTACCACGAGTTATTTCTAAAAACTGGTGGAGTTTTACCATTGATTCCTATTTTTGCGGGATTGTCTGCTGCTGGAGCTTTAGCAGGTGGCGCCGCGAACATATAAGTGATAAAGTATACTCGCATGCTCATAAAGTTTGGAATGTTTTTAATATACATTCACTGGGGGAATATACGGACTTGTATTTAAAAAGTGACGTTCTACTTCTATGTGATATTTTTGAAAAGTTTAGGAATAGCAGTATTCAGTATTATAGACTTGATCCCGTACATTATGTAACTTCTCCAGGCTTAAGTTGGGACGCCATGCTTTTGCTAACCGGTGTCAAATTAGACTTGTTACATGATTTGGAAATGTATGAAATGATAGAAAAAGGAATTCGTGGTGGTTTAGCTCAGTGTTCACTTCGACATGCTAAGGCGAATAATAAGTACATGAGCAACTATGATAAGTCCAAGCCATCTAGTTATCTTGTTTATTTAGACTGTAATAATTTGTATGGTTTTGCTATGATGAAAAAAATGCCTGTGTCTGATTTTCAGTTTCTATCCGATAGTGATATTGCAAATTTAAATGTGTTAGATATTTCGGACGATGCTGATCTTGGATATATTTTAGAAGTTGACTTAGTTTATCCTCCTTATTTACATGTGAATCATAGTGACTTACCATTTGCACCAGAGAAACATATTCCACCAGGAGGAAAAAATAAGAAGCTGATCGCAAATTTATATGATAAATATTTCTATGTAACCCACTATGTATATTTAAAAGAGTGTATTTTAAATGGCTTAGTTTAAAAAAAAAATACACCGCGTCAACAAGACTTCTTAGCAAAATATATAAATTTAAATACACGTTTAAGACAAGCCTCGGTATCCGCATTTGAAAAAGATTTCTTTAAACTTTTTAATAATGCAATATTTGGCAAGACAATTGAAAATCGGAGAAAACAAGTTGATGTAAAGTTAGTAACAAAATGGTCAGATAGTAGTAATAAAACTAATAAAGAAATAGGTGCAGAAAAGTTGATATCAAAACCTAATTTTAAAAGCGTGTCGATATTTTCTGAAAACATTGTAGCCATTCAATTAAAACTGGAGAAGATAATATTGGACAGACCGATATACATAGGATTTTCAGTACTCGAACATGCAAAGCAACATATGTATATGTTTCACTATAATACGATAAAAAAACAATTTAAAAATAATGTAAACCTTTGTTATACTGATACAGATAGTTTATTATATTTGATACACACGAATGATTTTTATAAAGAGATGAAAAAAAATCTTTCTTATTTTGATACAAGTAATTTCGAAATTAATAATGTTTATGACATACCAAAAATAAATGCGAAAACACCAGGACTTTTTAAAGATGAAATGGGTGGTGATATAATTAAACAATTTATCGGCTTACGTGCAAAGTTATATTGTATTGAAAGCTCTAAAACTGAAATAATGAAAGCAAAAGGTGTGTCAAAATCTGTAACAAAAAAACTTAAGCCAAGTCAGTACAAAAGTACACTTAATTCAAATATAAATGTAAGATGTAAAATGAATTTAATAAGATCTTTGAAACATGTTTTATACTCTCAGAAGATAAATAAGCTTGTACTAAACAGAAATGATGATAAAAGGCAGGTTTTAACAAACCAAATTCAAACATTGCCATGGGGTCATTGCAATACTTTATTTTAGTTATGCTAGCATATAATTAGTTATAAGCTGTATTAATAATTGTATTGTAATAAATTATAGTTTCTAAGTCTTACTATTTTATTCCGTTACATTAAATATAAATTAAGATTGCATTAAAATATGTTTTAAAATAATATTTGTCTTTTACTCCATTATTAACCCAGTCCCTTTTGCAAACTTTAGCTTTACCTAATTTTATTCATGCAAATAAACTAAAAGTAACTGAAATATAATAATCAATATAAATATCTTTAATAAACTACATTTCAATCAATCGGCAAGATGAAGTTGATTAAACAACCCACATCACTGCACGTTTCCAACATCAATCTCGACAATTCTCCACAAAAAATCAAACACAGTGTTCTATTGCCTAATACAATTCGCTGTATAATATGTGGTCCATCGAACTGTGTAAAAACAAATGTGGTGATTAGTTTGTTACTGCATGAAAACGGACTTAAATTTAAAAACCTTTACCTTTACTCTAAAACGAACTATCAACCAAAATATCAATTTTTAAGAGAAGTCATAAGCAGAATACCTCAATTAAATTTTTATGAGTTTAATGACAATAAGGATGTTATAACTCCAAGTGAAGCTAACACTCATTCAGTTTTCATTTTCGATGACATTGCTTGCGAAAATCAAATTAATATTCGTAATTATTTTTCTATGGGAAGACATAAACAAATAGATTGTTTTTATTTGTCTCAAACCTATTCAAAAATTCCCAAACAGTTACTACGGGACAATGCAAATTTTCTTATATTATTTAAACAAGATGATGTTAACTTAAAACATATTTACAACGAACATGTTAGTTCTGATATGACATGGAATCAATTTGAAAATATGTGTGACACAGTTTGGAATGAGCAATATAATTTTCTGACTATTAGTAAAGATTCTTTATTGAATAATGGAAGATATAGAAAAAATTTAGAGCATTTTTTATATTGAAATAGTTATAAATTAATAAAACACTTAAGAAATGTTCAGTGTTACAATATCTTTCATAAAATACGGTTATATTATGGAGAAAAGCATTAAAATGGAATTAGTGAAGTCTGTAGACTCCATTAGATCAAAATTGAGACAGCTGAAGAACGAGGATCATGAAGTTAACTTATCGCTTGAAAAAATATTTAAACCTGTTACTCAACCGCTTCAAAATCTAGTAGAGCGCAAACGTTTTCAAACACATATAAAACCTGATGAAAGCGTATCATTCATAGATTCAGAAGAAATTGAACTAAATGAAAATAATGCTAGTTCTTCTACAAAATGTGATGAATTTTATGATGCGGATTTAAATTCTCAAGATAATACTAAAACGGAAATGAAGGATAACATTAATGAAATGTCATTAGAACGAGATGATATCTATGATATTCATGAAGGCCTTAATGTACCGTTTGGATTGAGAAAAGAAAATAACGTTTTGAAGATTGGAAATTCTGTAGTAACCTTTTCAAAAATTGGTAGTTTGAATAACGAAAATTTATTAGTGATTAAAATCGGTGATCAAACATACACACTATCAGCTGGTCTTAAACAACTTTTACTTCGACGAAAACCTGATTTAACCGTAGTGACAGATAGAGATCGTCTAGTATATAAAGATATCTTACATCAAACTAATGCGCATGAGAGAGATTTCAATCCTTTAGGTCAGATAAGAGGAGACAAAGGAATAAAATATTGTGAAGTAATAAAGCCATTATTTTTTAAATCTTTAAAAGATAAAACTCTAGAAAAACGAGGGGGTAGCTTGCCAAAACTAAAAAAATATAATACGAATACTGACTTGATTTATTGGGATGATCCAAATGAATTAGTTGAGAGGTTAAAATTATTAGTAGCTTCTAAAGATGCTGGAAATACAAATCATGATAATGAAATTTTATCAATTACTGAAGAATTAAAAGAAGCTAATATAATTAAGAATAAAAAGTAAGAGTTATAAGTTTTTAGATCAGTTTTAATCGATCATTTGGTAATAACTAAGATACATCTTTTAATATTAATTTATTACAAATAGATATTGATTTTAAATCCATCATGAGTAAAGCTGATGTAGTAAGAGAAATTCATAGGAATGCAAGAGTTAATTTTCCACGAAGATCGGTTATTATGAAAGATATTGACGATCTATGGCAAGCGGATTTGATCGATATGCAGTCAATTTCTTCCAAAAATAAAAACTTTAGATTTATTTTAGCAGTGATTGATACATTTTCTAAATACGCTTGGGCGTTCCCCTTGAAAAGTAAAAATAAAGTTTTGGTCTCCAAAACTTTTAAGAAATTGCTGGATACGAAACGTGTTCCAAAAAATCTTCAAACTGACAAAGGGACCGAATTTTATAATAATGAATTTCAGAATCTTATGAAACCATTATTCAACTTTCTCATCAAAAAAGGCTTCAATAGTTGAGAGATTTATTAGAACTCTTAAATCTAAATTGTATAAAGAATTTAGTTTAAAAGGTAATTATAACTGGATAGATAAAACTCTTCAAAATGTTATTTATAAATACAATCGTTCATTTCATCGAACAATTGCTGAAATACCAGTAAATGTAGATTCTTCTAACAAAACACGTATTTTAGAAAGGTATAGAATGAATACTAAAAATGTTACTACCAAAACTAAGTTTAAAGTAGGTGATTATGTGCGCATTAGTAAATATAAAGGATCTTTTGAAAAAGGATATACGCCTAACTGGTCAACTGAAATATTTAGAATTCAAAAGTTACAAAAAACAATTCCTATAACTTATTTAATTGAAGACACAATCAATGGTAGCCCTATCTTAGGAGCATTTTATAGCCAAGAGCTTCAAAAACCAAAACATAAAGATCTATATCTAATCGAAAAAATCCTGAAACGGAAAGGAAATAAAGTATTAATTAAATGGTTGGGATTACCTTCCACTGAAAACAGCTGGATTGATAAGTCGAACATATCATAACCCATTTCTTTTTTAACTATGTATTTAAAATAATTTTGTTTATTGGTTAATAAATAATTTACCATTTGAATTGCATTTGCCAGGGTATAATTACTGTGGGCCTGGTACAAAATTGATAGAAAGAATTAATCGTGGAGATAAAGCTGTAAATAAGTTGGACGAATATTGTAAAGAGCACGATATTGCTTATCATAAATCAGTTAATTTGAAAGATAGACAGAAAGCAGATTTAGTTTTATTAAAAATGTCAAAAAAGCGTGCAATAGCTTCAGATGCGCATCCAGGTGAAAAACTTGCTGCACATTTAGTGAGCAATGCTATGTCCATGAAGATCAAAACTGGTGCTGGATTAAAAAATTATAACCGTATTAAAAAAAGTATACGTAAAAATGTAAAGTTAGGAAATGGTTTCAAAAATAAATTACAACATGTTATTACTAAAACAAAGAAGCATATTCAAAGGATGAAACCAAAATGTAAGAAAATTGCCATTGAATTTGCAATGGCTGCTGCTAGAGAATTGGTAAATGATTCAATTGTTAAAGTACCACGAGTTATTTCTAAAAACTGGTGGAGTTTTACCATTGATTCCTATTTTTGCGGGATTGTCTGCTGCTGGAGCTTTAGCAGGTGGCGCCGCGAACATATAAGTGATAAAGTATACTCGCATGCTCATAAAGTTTGGAATGTTTTTAATATACATTCACTGGGGGAATATACGGACTTGTATTTAAAAAGTGACGTTCTACTTCTATGTGATATTTTTGAAAAGTTTAGGAATAGCAGTATTCAGTATTATAGACTTGATCCCGTACATTATGTAACTTCTCCAGGCTTAAGTTGGGACGCCATGCTTTTGCTAACCGGTGTCAAATTAGACTTGTTACATGATTTGGAAATGTATGAAATGATAGAAAAAGGAATTCGTGGTGGTTTAGCTCAGTGTTCACTTCGACATGCTAAGGCGAATAATAAGTACATGAGCAACTATGATAAGTCCAAGCCATCTAGTTATCTTGTTTATTTAGACTGTAATAATTTGTATGGTTTTACTATGATGAAAAAAATGCCTGTGTCTGATTTTCAGTTTCTATCCGATAGTGATATTGCAAATTTAAATGTGTTAGATATTTCGGACGATGCTGATCTTGGATATATTTTAGAAGTTGACTTAGTTTATCCTCCTTATTTACATGTGAATCATAGTGACTTACCATTTGCACCAGAGAAACATATTCCACCAGGAGGAAAAAATAAGAAGCTGATCGCAAATTTATATGATAAATATTTCTATGTAACCCACTATGTATATTTAAAAGAGTGTATTTTAAATGGCTTAGTTTAAAAAAAAAATACACCGCGTCAACAAGACTTCTTAGCAAAATATATAAATTTAAATACACGTTTAAGACAAGCCTCGGTATCCGCATTTGAAAAAGATTTCTTTAAACTTTTTAATAATGCAATATTTGGCAAGACAATTGAAAATCGGAGAAAACAAGTTGATGTAAAGTTAGTAACAAAATGGTCAGATAGTAGTAATAAAACTAATAAAGAAATAGGTGCAGAAAAGTTGATATCAAAACCTAATTTTAAAAGCGTGTCGATATTTTCTGAAAACATTGTAGCCATTCAATTAAAACTGGAGAAGATAATATTGGACAGACCGATATACATAGGATTTTCAGTACTCGAACATGCAAAGCAACATATGTATATGTTTCACTATAATACGATAAAAAAACAATTTAAAAATAATGTAAACCTTTGTTATACTGATACAGATAGTTTATTATATTTGATACACACGAATGATTTTTATAAAGAGATGAAAAAAAATCTTTCTTATTTTGATACAAGTAATTTCGAAATTAATAATGTTTATGACATACCAAAAATAAATGCGAAAACACCAGGACTTTTTAAAGATGAAATGGGTGGTGATATAATTAAACAATTTATCGGCTTACGTGCAAAGTTATATTGTATTGAAAGCTCTAAAACTGAAATAATGAAAGCAAAAGGTGTGTCAAAATCTGTAACAAAAAAACTTAAGCCAAGTCAGTACAAAAGTACACTTAATTCAAATATAAATGTAAGATGTAAAATGAATTTAATAAGATCTTTGAAACATGTTTTATACTCTCAGAAGATAAATAAGCTTGTACTAAACAGAAATGATGATAAAAGGCAGGTTTTAACAAACCAAATTCAAACATTGCCATGGGGTCATTGCAATACTTTATTTTAGTTATGCTAGCATATAATTAGTTATAAGCTGTATTAATAATTGTATTGTAATAAATTATAGTTTCTAAGTCTTACTATTTTATTCCGTTACATTAAATATAAATTAAGATTGCATTAAAATATGTTTTAAAATAATATTTGTCTTTTACTCCATTATTAACCCAGTCCCTTTTGCAAACTTTAGCTTTACCTAATTTTATTCATGCAAATAAACTAAAAGTAACTGAAATATAATAATCAATATAAATATCTTTAATAAACTACATTTCAATCAATCGGCAAGATGAAGTTGATTAAACAACCCACATCACTGCACGTTTCCAACATCAATCTCGACAATTCTCCACAAAAAATCAAACACAGTGTTCTATTGCCTAATACAATTCGCTGTATAATATGTGGTCCATCGAACTGTGTAAAAACAAATGTGGTGATTAGTTTGTTACTGCATGAAAACGGACTTAAATTTAAAAACCTTTACCTTTACTCTAAAACGAACTATCAACCAAAATATCAATTTTTAAGAGAAGTCATAAGCAGAATACCTCAATTAAATTTTTATGAGTTTAATGACAATAAGGATGTTATAACTCCAAGTGAAGCTAACACTCATTCAGTTTTCATTTTCGATGACATTGCTTGCGAAAATCAAATTAATATTCGTAATTATTTTTCTATGGGAAGACATAAACAAATAGATTGTTTTTATTTGTCTCAAACCTATTCAAAAATTCCCAAACAGTTACTACGGGACAATGCAAATTTTCTTATATTATTTAAACAAGATGATGTTAACTTAAAACATATTTACAACGAACATGTTAGTTCTGATATGACATGGAATCAATTTGAAAATATGTGTGACACAGTTTGGAATGAGCAATATAATTTTCTGACTATTAGTAAAGATTCTTTATTGAATAATGGAAGATATAGAAAAAATTTAGAGCATTTTTTATATTGAAATAGTTATAAATTAATAAAACACTTAAGAAATGTTCAGTGTTACAATATCTTTCATAAAATACGGTTATATTATGGAGAAAAGCATTAAAATGGAATTAGTGAAGTCTGTAGACTCCATTAGATCAAAATTGAGACAGCTGAAGAACGAGGATCATGAAGTTAACTTATCGCTTGAAAAAATATTTAAACCTGTTACTCAACCGCTTCAAAATCTAGTAGAGCGCAAACGTTTTCAAACACATATAAAACCTGATGAAAGCGTATCATTCATAGATTCAGAAGAAATTGAACTAAATGAAAATAATGCTAGTTCTTCTACAAAATGTGATGAATTTTATGATGCGGATTTAAATTCTCAAGATAATACTAAAACGGAAATGAAGGATAACATTAATGAAATGTCATTAGAACGAGATGATATCTATGATATTCATGAAGGCCTTAATGTACCGTTTGGATTGAGAAAAGAAAATAACGTTTTGAAGATTGGAAATTCTGTAGTAACCTTTTCAAAAATTGGTAGTTTGAATAACGAAAATTTATTAGTGATTAAAATCGGTGATCAAACATACACACTATCAGCTGGTCTTAAACAACTTTTACTTCGACGAAAACCTGATTTAACCGTAGTGACAGATAGAGATCGTCTAGTATATAAAGATATCTTACATCAAACTAATGCGCATGAGAGAGATTTCAATCCTTTAGGTCAGATAAGAGGAGACAAAGGAATAAAATATTGTGAAGTAATAAAGCCATTATTTTTTAAATCTTTAAAAGATAAAACTCTAGAAAAACGAGGGGGTAGCTTGCCAAAACTAAAAAAATATAATACGAATACTGACTTGATTTATTGGGATGATCCAAATGAATTAGTTGAGAGGTTAAAATTATTAGTAGCTTCTAAAGATGCTGGAAATACAAATCATGATAATGAAATTTTATCAATTACTGAAGAATTAAAAGAAGCTAATATAATTAAGAATAAAAAGTAAGAGTTATAAGTTTTTAGATCAGTTTTAATCGATCATTTGGTAATAACTAAGATACATCTTTTAATATTAATTTATTACAAATAGATATTGATTTTAAATCCATCATGAGTAAAGCTGATGTAGTAAGAGAAATTCATAGGAATGCAAGAGTTAATTTTCCACGAAGATCGGTTATTATGAAAGATATTGACGATCTATGGCAAGCGGATTTGATCGATATGCAGTCAATTTCTTCCAAAAATAAAAACTTTAGATTTATTTTAGCAGTGATTGATACATTTTCTAAATACGCTTGGGCGTTCCCCTTGAAAAGTAAAAATAAAGTTTTGGTCTCCAAAACTTTTAAGAAATTGCTGGATACGAAACGTGTTCCAAAAAATCTTCAAACTGACAAAGGGACCGAATTTTATAATAATGAATTTCAGAATCTTATGAAACCATTATTCAACTTTCTCATCAAAAAAGGCTTCAATAGTTGAGAGATTTATTAGAACTCTTAAATCTAAATTGTATAAAGAATTTAGTTTAAAAGGTAATTATAACTGGATAGATAAAACTCTTCAAAATGTTATTTATAAATACAATCGTTCATTTCATCGAACAATTGCTGAAATACCAGTAAATGTAGATTCTTCTAACAAAACACGTATTTTAGAAAGGTATAGAATGAATACTAAAAATGTTACTACCAAAACTAAGTTTAAAGTAGGTGATTATGTGCGCATTAGTAAATATAAAGGATCTTTTGAAAAAGGATATACGCCTAACTGGTCAACTGAAATATTTAGAATTCAAAAGTTACAAAAAACAATTCCTATAACTTATTTAATTGAAGACACAATCAATGGTAGCCCTATCTTAGGAGCATTTTATAGCCAAGAGCTTCAAAAACCAAAACATAAAGATCTATATCTAATCGAAAAAATCCTGAAACGGAAAGGAAATAAAGTATTAATTAAATGGTTGGGATTACCTTCCACTGAAAACAGCTGGATTGATAAGTCGAACATATCATAACCCATTTCTTTTTTAACTATGTATTTAAAATAATTTTGTTTATTGGTTAATAAATAATTTACCATTTGAATTGCATTTGCCAGGGTATAATTACTGTGGGCCTGGTACAAAATTGATAGAAAGAATTAATCGTGGAGATAAAGCTGTAAATAAGTTGGACGAATATTGTAAAGAGCACGATATTGCTTATCATAAATCAGTTAATTTGAAAGATAGACAGAAAGCAGATTTAGTTTTATTAAAAATGTCAAAAAAGCGTGCAATAGCTTCAGATGCGCATCCAGGTGAAAAACTTGCTGCACATTTAGTGAGCAATGCTATGTCCATGAAGATCAAAACTGGTGCTGGATTAAAAAATTATAACCGTATTAAAAAAAGTATACGTAAAAATGTAAAGTTAGGAAATGGTTTCAAAAATAAATTACAACATGTTATTACTAAAACAAAGAAGCATATTCAAAGGATGAAACCAAAATGTAAGAAAATTGCCATTGAATTTGCAATGGCTGCTGCTAGAGAATTGGTAAATGATTCAATTGTTAAAGTACCACGAGTTATTTCTAAAAACTGGTGGAGTTTTACCATTGATTCCTATTTTTGCGGGATTGTCTGCTGCTGGAGCTTTAGCAGGTGGCGCCGCGAACATATAAGTGATAAAGTATACTCGCATGCTCATAAAGTTTGGAATGTTTTTAATATACATTCACTGGGGGAATATACGGACTTGTATTTAAAAAGTGACGTTCTACTTCTATGTGATATTTTTGAAAAGTTTAGGAATAGCAGTATTCAGTATTATAGACTTGATCCCGTACATTATGTAACTTCTCCAGGCTTAAGTTGGGACGCCATGCTTTTGCTAACCGGTGTCAAATTAGACTTGTTACATGATTTGGAAATGTATGAAATGATAGAAAAAGGAATTCGTGGTGGTTTAGCTCAGTGTTCACTTCGACATGCTAAGGCGAATAATAAGTACATGAGCAACTATGATAAGTCCAAGCCATCTAGTTATCTTGTTTATTTAGACTGTAATAATTTGTATGGTTTTGCTATGATGAAAAAAATGCCTGTGTCTGATTTTCAGTTTCTATCCGATAGTGATATTGCAAATTTAAATGTGTTAGATATTTCGGACGATGCTGATCTTGGATATATTTTAGAAGTTGACTTAGTTTATCCTCCTTATTTACATGTGAATCATAGTGACTTACCATTTGCACCAGAGAAACATATTCCACCAGGAGGAAAAAATAAGAAGCTGATCGCAAATTTATATGATAAATATTTCTATGTAACCCACTATGTATATTTAAAAGAGTGTATTTTAAATGGCTTAGTTTAAAAAAAAAATACACCGCGTCAACAAGACTTCTTAGCAAAATATATAAATTTAAATACACGTTTAAGACAAGCCTCGGTATCCGCATTTGAAAAAGATTTCTTTAAACTTTTTAATAATGCAATATTTGGCAAGACAATTGAAAATCGGAGAAAACAAGTTGATGTAAAGTTAGTAACAAAATGGTCAGATAGTAGTAATAAAACTAATAAAGAAATAGGTGCAGAAAAGTTGATATCAAAACCTAATTTTAAAAGCGTGTCGATATTTTCTGAAAACATTGTAGCCATTCAATTAAAACTGGAGAAGATAATATTGGACAGACCGATATACATAGGATTTTCAGTACTCGAACATGCAAAGCAACATATGTATATGTTTCACTATAATACGATAAAAAAACAATTTAAAAATAATGTAAACCTTTGTTATACTGATACAGATAGTTTATTATATTTGATACACACGAATGATTTTTATAAAGAGATGAAAAAAAATCTTTCTTATTTTGATACAAGTAATTTCGAAATTAATAATGTTTATGACATACCAAAAATAAATGCGAAAACACCAGGACTTTTTAAAGATGAAATGGGTGGTGATATAATTAAACAATTTATCGGCTTACGTGCAAAGTTATATTGTATTGAAAGCTCTAAAACTGAAATAATGAAAGCAAAAGGTGTGTCAAAATCTGTAACAAAAAAACTTAAGCCAAGTCAGTACAAAAGTACACTTAATTCAAATATAAATGTAAGATGTAAAATGAATTTAATAAGATCTTTGAAACATGTTTTATACTCTCAGAAGATAAATAAGCTTGTACTAAACAGAAATGATGATAAAAGGCAGGTTTTAACAAACCAAATTCAAACATTGCCATGGGGTCATTGCAATACTTTATTTTAGTTATGCTAGCATATAATTAGTTATAAGCTGTATTAATAATTGTATTGTAATAAATTATAGTTTCTAAGTCTTACTATTTTATTCCGTTACATTAAATATAAATTAAGATTGCATTAAAATATGTTTTAAAATAATATTTGTCTTTTACTCCATTATTAACCCAGTCCCTTTTGCAAACTTTAGCTTTACCTAATTTTATTCATGCAAATAAACTAAAAGTAACTGAAATATAATAATCAATATAAATATCTTTAATAAACTACATTTCAATCAATCGGCAAGATGAAGTTGATTAAACAACCCACATCACTGCACGTTTCCAACATCAATCTCGACAATTCTCCACAAAAAATCAAACACAGTGTTCTATTGCCTAATACAATTCGCTGTATAATATGTGGTCCATCGAACTGTGTAAAAACAAATGTGGTGATTAGTTTGTTACTGCATGAAAACGGACTTAAATTTAAAAACCTTTACCTTTACTCTAAAACGAACTATCAACCAAAATATCAATTTTTAAGAGAAGTCATAAGCAGAATACCTCAATTAAATTTTTATGAGTTTAATGACAATAAGGATGTTATAACTCCAAGTGAAGCTAACACTCATTCAGTTTTCATTTTCGATGACATTGCTTGCGAAAATCAAATTAATATTCGTAATTATTTTTCTATGGGAAGACATAAACAAATAGATTGTTTTTATTTGTCTCAAACCTATTCAAAAATTCCCAAACAGTTACTATGGGACAATGCAAATTTTCTTATATTATTTAAACAAGATGATGTTAACTTAAAACATATTTACAACGAACATGTTAGTTCTGATATGACATGGAATCAATTTGAAAATATGTGTGACACAGTTTGGAATGAGCAATATAATTTTCTGACTATTAGTAAAGATTCTTTATTGAATAATGGAAGATATAGAAAAAATTTAGAGCATTTTTTATATTGAAATAGTTATAAATTAATAAAACACTTAAGAAATGTTCAGTGTTACAATATCTTTCATAAAATACGGTTATATTATGGAGAAAAGCATTAAAATGGAATTAGTGAAGTCTGTAGACTCCATTAGATCAAAATTGAGACAGCTGAAGAACGAGGATCATGAAGTTAACTTATCGCTTGAAAAAATATTTAAACCTGTTACTCAACCGCTTCAAAATCTAGTAGAGCGCAAACGTTTTCAAACACATATAAAACCTGATGAAAGCGTATCATTCATAGATTCAGAAGAAATTGAACTAAATGAAAATAATGCTAGTTCTTCTACAAAATGTGATGAATTTTATGATGCGGATTTAAATTCTCAAGATAATACTAAAACGGAAATGAAGGATAACATTAATGAAATGTCATTAGAACGAGATGATATCTATGATATTCATGAAGGCCTTAATGTACCGTTTGGATTGAGAAAAGAAAATAACGTTTTGAAGATTGGAAATTCTGTAGTAACCTTTTCAAAAATTGGTAGTTTGAATAACGAAAATTTATTAGTGATTAAAATCGGTGATCAAACATACACACTATCAGCTGGTCTTAAACAACTTTTACTTCGACGAAAACCTGATTTAACCGTAGTGACAGATAGAGATCGTCTAGTATATAAAGATATCTTACATCAAACTAATGCGCATGAGAGAGATTTCAATCCTTTAGGTCAGATAAGAGGAGACAAATTATTTCAGTGGCAACAGACGGAGCTCCTACAATGGTCGGGCGATATCGTGGGTTTATAAGTCATCTCAAAAGAATTATACCAGGACTTACAGCTATTCATTGCGTAACCCACCGACAGCATCTTGTGGCAAAACATTTAAGTGACAGGTTGAACCAACCTCTTCATTTTGTAATAAAAGCTGTTAACAAAATCAGAAGCAATGCATTGAATACGCGTTTATTTGCTCAATTGTGCGACAAAAATTATGAAGACTTCCAACGACTGCTCTTACATACTAAAGTACGCTGGTTGTCAAAAGGTGCATGCTTAACGAGATTTTACTCTGTTTTCGATTCCGTATTAGAGTTCCTAGAAAGTAGAGATCCAGATTTAAAAGAAAACTTGATCAAATTCAAAGCTGACATTGCGTATTTGACAGATTTGTTTAAAAATTTAATGATATTAACTTGCAGTTACAATGGGATAGCCCGAATTTAATAAAAACGAAGGGGATAATTTCGGCTTTTCTTGGGAAATTGAAATTTATGAAGCAAAACATTAGCCGGCGCGAATTCTCTCAATTTCCAAACTTGTCGCAGGTAGAATGTATTGATGACGATATCCATACCTACAGTCAACATTTAAGTGCCCTGCATGATGACTTCAAAACCAGGTTTGAAGATATGCTGACGATGGATATACCACCATGGATCATAAATCCATTTGATGAAACGGAAGTGGCCAATGTCACAAGATGAGCTGCTCGAGCTAAGCACCAATGAGGAGCTGAGGTGAAATTTAGAAAAGCCTACCAAACATTTTGGCTGCAATCAGAAATGCCAGAAAAATATCCTGGACTGTGGGAAATTGCAAGGAAATTTGTAATAGCTTTTCCCTCGTCATATCTTGTCGAAAGGAGTTTTAGTGCCGTTACAAACCTCTTAACAAAAAAAAGAGTAAATTAAACATCACAGAGCGACGGGATTTGCGGTTATAACTCATAAAAATAAAGCCAAACATTGATCGTTTTCTGACACTCCATCAAATACATCCTTCCCATTTATTAAAATTATGACCTGAACCTATATGACAGTTATATTTTTTTTTCTTGTAATTCTATTCTCTTAATAAATAAAGTGTTATAAAATATACAATTTTTCGTTTTTATTTTACCTATCGGAATATAGGGACAGAACTCAGAAGCGACACAATTTTTTATTTTTTGGCGACTTTCAGAATGTGGTAGAAATATGGCAGCAGGGAGTCCAACAAAACCAGTAAAATTTTGAAAGTGGTCCACGAGAAAAATAAGTTTGGGAACTACTGACTTAGATGGTGAGACCCGCTTCTGGGAGGTCAAACTAAGCCGATACACTATAACGACGGTTACAGAGGCAAACACAAAATCTTCAAATTCAAATTCAAATAATTTATTTGTTAGGTTTTGGTCGTTATGTACTATCACGAGCGCGCACGCATTACCACCTTAAGGTCGATTTTTGCTTGCAGGTTTTGCGGCTGGGGGCTTTCATACTATATTTGTGAATGGATGCGATTATCATACTTTTAACTAAATGAAAAACTTTATGTCCAATAGATGATCGACATTGTTTCTCACTTGCACATGTAGTGCTTCGTATTGTGTCATCTCCTTTATTTTTTGTGTTCTATCAATATGCTATCTATCTCGCCTATCTTTTCTCTGTCTACGTTTCTGGTAATTTTATGTTTTTGCAAGAAAGAAAGAGAGAGAGATATCTATAAATATTATTAATTAAATAATTTATTAAATAGTTTTTTACATAACGTGATTTTACATTTAGACAAAGAAATCTAACTTTTTAAGTTGTTTTCTTCAGACTTATAAATAAATAACAGTTTCACTAGTTCCTATTTTAAACAGCTATCAAATCTAACAATGTTTAATATTATTAAATAAGATTTAAATTATAACAGAAAGTGGAATAACTAACTATGTAAGAAACCCTGTAATTAATTGACTTATAAAATGTTTTTTTTTTCTTATAAAACATTTTTTTTTTTCGTTTGCCCGTTTTTGATCATTGCAAAAAGAGCTATCTTTATAAGAATATTTTATAAAATCACAACGTTTTTAAACATCTTAGTCTTTTTCATCACAGTCGTTTCTATTTTAACTAAAACGTAAATTTACAATATTAAGAAAAATTATTACATTACGTGTAATGCAAATGCAATGCAAATTAAGCAATTTAGAATATTTTTCTTAAACAAAAAACTTTAGAGATCAACTTTAAGCAAACAGTAAATTAATTAGTAAAACATGCATTCAAATATTTTTGCGTAATATTACATTACTTAAAAGTAGTTGCATGTTACTGATTATATTATCAGAAGAACACTTTTTGCGGTTTCAAAATCGAATATGTGCCAGCGGATTATATGATCAGATGGAAATAACACTTTTATAATCTAGTCATGGCAATGATTTAAAGTAGCAGTTATTTCAGTATTTTGTAGATCTGGTGCTTTTTTTTTTTAAAAATGCATATTTCTTAAAAAGTTCGGTAGTTAAAAGTTCCTTACTAGCAAATGTAAACAGAAAACAAATGAGTCGTAAAAATACTGAAATGGATAATTATCCAAATACTAATTAGTATTTGGTCGCCGCACCGTTTGCGTCAATAACTGCATTGAGTCGTGCTCGCATGGAACGTACCAGTGACTGACACAGGTCAGAGCCGCGTAATGTTTCCCAAACTTGGCTGCAGTGGTTGACAAGTGCTTCCCTATTTCGCTCATTGCTGTTGTCCCACCTTTGGACCATTATTCCCAACAAATTTTCGATAGGATTAAGGTCAGGGGAACGGGACGGCCAGCGCACGGTACGAATGTCGGGCTGTGCCTGGAGCCAGTTTTGCACCACGCGCGCTGTATGTATTGGACAATTGTCCTGTAGAAATATTAATTCCGGAACTTCCGTTTCCGGGTATACCACGCGCGCGGTGGGAATTAAAACCTCCTTTAATAATTCTAGGTATGATTGCCCATTGGCCCTCCCAGATATTTCGACGAGTTCCCCAGGTCCTGCAGCACTCATTCAACCCCACATGCTAGCGCAAATCCTCCCGGATTCGTTGTTTGGGTTGACATTGCGCGGCTCATAACGCGTATTATCGACACGCCATAAATGCCGACGCCCTATTTGGCATGATTAAAAACATTTTTCGTCGGAAAATATGGCATGCGAAAAATCAAAGTCACGGTACTCCCTTGCGAACCTTACCCTTGCGATTTTATTTGCCTCCGATAAAATTATTTTTTTCGCTGGCTGACGGTGATGGACTCCGGCCCGATGGAGCGCCCTTCTCACTGTCCAAAGAGAGCAGTCGTAGTGCTCGGTGAATACACGTGTGGGTGTGAATGGTCCCACAGCATATGTGTTTACCATTCGCCGAGTCTGCTCCTCCGTCAGTAAATAGGGCTGCTCAGGCCGTCGCGATAGGTCGTTTAAATGTCCTTCTTCAGTAAAACGGTTCACCCAACGGCGAACAGTATTTCGCTGTAAAACACAAGTTTTATATAGTTTTATAAATAGTTTTATGTATAGTTTTATATAGTTTTTACGGTTCTACTTAAACGCTCGTTTATGAAAGGAATTAACCTGGGTCCTTTTCAATAAACTTACAAGTCTACAAATATGTAAAGGAACTTTGTCTTCTAAATTTTTAGTTGAATAATTTAATTTAGGGTTCCTACAAAAATACGGTAAAAACCTAAAACTGCAATATTATATACTAACATCGTCTAATTTAAAGAGCAATTCAAAAACCTAATATCTCCATTCTGTTATGGTTTATAGAAATGTGTCCATAATGGGTTTTGATCGCTTTTTTTCTGCTCTTTCATAATGTTCAATTACTTTTTTAATTTATTTAATTTTAACTACTGGCCGCCTAACTTCAAAATGACAAACTCCCTTGTCAACTTATTCTACTAGTGCTGTTTAATAAAACTTGACAAATTTGAAAGAAATCAACAAGTGAATATCTTAAAACATTTGACTTAGAATGTCTCCAGCCCACAGAACGCGGAGATGCAAAAACGTCGATTTACAATGCTGATGCGTCTTACCCGCGCCCACCGTCTGGGGGATAGCATTCATGTAGAGCTATCAACACAACGCCAAATGTCTCACACCTGCGTTCTGTATGCTGGAGCTATAAATGCTGTTCAATCAAAGTACACCTGTAGATTACGATGACGATTCGATTAGGGACGGCTGTCTCTTATGTGCACTCATGCACTGAACCACCAAACAGGTTGAGAAGTCAACTATTTTTTTTAAATTTTTTAATTTCGTTTAAATTTCAAAGTTTGCTAACTATGAAGACATGTATGGATAACTATAACTATGAGTTGTAGGAGGACTAATTACCGAGTTTTACAAAATTCCTCTAAAAAGTCGAAAAGTCTAGCGCGTGAGACAAAAGATCGTTCGGTAGTACCAAGTATTTTGAATTAATTAATCAGAAGTTAGATTTTTCTTCGATTTACAAATTCTAAATGGCACTGATTTAAATCGGCAGTTGCATATAGAAGTTTTGGTAAAAATACAAAATGCATGCATGCCTATAATATTGAGTACAGCAGTTAACTTTTTAAACATTTGAGGACAGCTTTCGTAGATAGATTTCTATTGTAGACATATGATTTGTATAATCTTTACTCAGTTATGACTGTCACAGGAATAAATATAAATCTCAATAACTGTAATTTTGCATATGGTATCAAACGAAGGGTTTAACAAGATCTTTTTAAAAATGTATATCTTATTCGAGAAAAAAAATCTTACAATTTTCTGACCAAAAAAAATTATTTTTTTCGGATTTCATTAGTCGGTATGTCAAATTGAAGGGCTTCAATCAATATTATCAATTATCAATTTATACTGACTTTTGTTTGATCTTAACTAAAAAATTTGATTAAAAAAAGTTAGAAACTAAACCCCCGACTACTTAAAAAGTTTATGATAAAAAGTTAATTGTAATTAAGTGCCTTACATTAAACACATTTTATGCCTCGTTAAAACTAATTGAATTTTCTTAATTCTTCAAAGAGCGGATTGCCATTAGTTGCAGCTTACGATAACTTAAAGAGTTTCATTAAAAAGGCTTCAATTTGCACAAACTTAACTCAACTGTTTTGACTGAAAACAAAATGCAACGTTGCCACATTTATCTTCTCATTATTAGTTTTAGCAAGCTAATTTTTAAAAAAACTAAGCGGCAACGTCGCAAATTGCTTAATTTTATCTATCGTTGTTGCTCAAACAAAATTAAATCCTATTCAACGCACACAAGATTTAATTTCGAATAGAGATAACTTGTAAGTATGAATCACACATTCACATGTTTGTATATATTCAATAGACAGTCATAAAATATTGCCACTCGTGTCTATCTCATTACTACTTCCGTATAATCTGTCTCATTCGTTTTTAAGCAAAAGCATAAATATTATCAGCAGCGAAACTACCCACAATCCTTTAAGTGGCCGAGTCACACCTATCTACCCTTTTAATATTAGTTTTTTGTTGCAGTATAAGATGAAACCTAGAGACCGAAACTAACTAAAAGCTATTGAGTAGGTATTCTGTGCTAAAAGTAGAAACATGCATTCTACCTTGAGATATTTAAATTTGTTTTCTACTAGCCGTTGCACGCGACTCTATTTGCGTCCAATTCTTATTTTGCTCTTACCTAGGAAAAAATACATTTTTCAAGATAAAAGTAGTCTATCTGTTTTTCTAGACCTATCCATTTATTAATTTTTAACCCGATCCGTTCCTCCACTACGACGCGATTAACTAACAAATATGTATAAGTATACTTTCACATTTTCTACAAAAGTTAGAAATAGAATCAATGGCTGCTTGTGGAGCAGGATATTCAAAATACTTGGTACTGCGCACGATGCAACATCTTCGGGAAAGTTCGGTGATGCTCGGTCAGCCCGTGCGGCGGCGCTCGGAAATAAGCTACATATTTGCTCCTTACTGTATGAACTATTTTTTGTCTCACGCGCAAAACGTATTTTATAGAAGATACAGTAGAGCGTCTATAATCCCAATTAATTGGGTGAAATAGGTGTCCGGGAAACCGATTTTTTCAGATAATCGAACAGTATTGATTCTCTACGCAACACTGCCCGCACGTCAAGCTAAGAACATAGACGTTTTATTAATTTTCTGATGGTTTCTATGATTTTATCTACTTTTGACTCTTATCTTATTTTAAAAGAACTAAGGACCTTAATGCATTTTTTAAATATTACGTTTTCGTTTTTCTCCCATTTTTGAGGATATTTTTACATAAGTCTTGTGTGTGTCTGAGTGGTCGTTCGCATGATCGACGTTTACACAATCGGCGCTCTACTATTTTATTTTCACGAGGTATTGTCTATGAAACAATATTAAGTCTTAAAACTTTGGGCCAGAGCTTAAATTGTTTTGTCGAAAATTCTATAATTAAAAGTTGATTGTTTTAAAAATTATAAAGTTTATGTGAACATTTATGTTGGCTTCTCAACATATTTAACACGCTAAAGAAAGACGCCCCAAAAGAAAGTAGAATCATCAAACTAAATATCGTCATAATATTATGAGTATTAATGATATTATTTATATAATTAATCGAAAAATGTTAAATTGTTAAAAATTGTGATATTTTGCTGATATTAAGCCCCTCTCCATATAAAGCCACTATCCTAATCCTTTTTTCGTGCGAGATGTTTCTCGTAGAAGACATGGTCCAGGTTCACAGCCACAGGTCACAATTTAACAAGCAAATCAGTCCGTATAGAGTAGCAGGAGTCAACATATATAGTAAGAAACAGTCGAAAAACAGCGCGTAGGTCAAGTAGGGGTGAGTAGAGCGTCAGGCGTCAGCAGTTGGCGAAATGCAAAAAGTGACTAATTTTGTAAACAACACAAAAAAATAAAACAACATCATGATTTCAATGAATGATTTGCTTCCTTTACCGTCATTGGTAATAGAGATTTACTACGGCCAATTAGGATGGCGCTTGCGATCCAACCCCTAAAACGTAGTATGTCGCGTACAGACGAATTTGAATGGCAAGTGATACACCGTGGCAGCTGTCGACTGTACATAGGTCTTAATATAAGTTAGTGTCCCTAAAGCCTGCCGCAAAGGGCGTACAAAATTACAGTGAAATGTCAAAAAATAATAATAATTAAAACCATTGTCAATAATTTAAAAAAAAACAAAAAAATACAATATACACTTCATTATTTTATAGAACTTGACGCCATGTCAGATATTTCTTAACACTATAATAACCTCTTTGTAGAAGCCAGTTGTGAAGTCTGGACTTAAAGAGGGGCATGTTTAAGTCCTTCGGTAATGCATTATAAATTCTAATGCACATACAGAAACAATTATTTTTGTAGAGAGCGTTACATTTTGGCATTACCAATAGGTCCTTATGTCTGGTTTGCCTTCCTAGGACCTGTCCGTGTGTTTGGAAGTAGCTAGGATGCTCTTTTACAAAAACACACGCGTCCTTTATGTACATGGATGGCAGCGTAAGGACTTTGAGAGATTTAAATAGTGGCCTGCAGCTATCCAAATACCAAGCTGCGTATACTGCTCGGATGCACTTTTTTTGCATTATAAAAGCTCTGTTGAAATTGACAGAGTTTCCCCATAGCAGTAAACCGTACGATAATACCGACGAAACATAACCGTAATATGCACTTAAGGCTGCGTCAATCGATACAATTTGGGAGAGTCTTCGCAAAGCAAACACAAATCGATCCAGTCTACTACATACTTCTTGGATATGGTCTTTCCAGTTACAATTTTTATCCCCAAGAATTTTGTGATTTCAACTTATTATAATGATATTGTGAGTAATATTAATATTATTAATTTTGCTTTGGTACGTTTTAAATTGTATAATTTTTGTTTTGTTAAAGTTAACGTGAAGATTGTTCTTACTAAGCCATTTTATAATATTGTCCAATGTCCAATTTCGTACGTCATCATATTTTCAGATTTTATAAGCAATTTGTTATCATCAGCGAACTAAATACATTTATGTTTTGTTGAGTCAGGCAGATCATTTATGTAAGTCAAAAATAGAAAAGGACCAAGCACACTGCCTGGAGGGACACCACATGCGTTAATTGTTGGCCTTGATTTATATACAATTTATTTTTTTTGCTGTCAATTCGGTCTAATTCTACAAATTGCTGTCGATCTTCTAAATATGATTTAATCAAGTCAAACGCCTTTCCTCTTATACCGTGTTTTTCAAGTTTTGTCAATAATAATGTATGATTTACAAAGTCAAAAGCCTTGCTCATTTCGAGAAATATTGCAGTTAATGGGATTTTATTGTTTAAGCATTCTGTTATTTCTTTAATAAGGTGAAAGCAGGCCAGTGTTGTCGAGCTATGTTTCCTAAATCCAAATTGTTCATGTTTCAGAATTTTGTTTTTAGTGAAAAACATGTAAAGTCTTGTGTAATAGGAATAAGTTATTATAGTAATAGGTCTAAAGTTATTCATATCAGTTTTAGAATTCTTTTTATGCAGCGGCTTTACCACAGACAGTTTTAGAGCCGTTGGGAATTTACCATTTACAAATGAGGTGTTAATTAAATACGAAATCGGAGCTGCAAGGGATGTTGCACATTCCTTAACTACTTTAGTGGTCAGCCCATCGTATCCAACTGAGTTTGTATTTTTTAGACCTTTTATAATTTTAAAGATTTCAGTAGGATCTGTAGGTGTCAGGAATATAGTGTCGCATGAATTTTTGATTGAAGTGTCTAAGTTTACCTTTGTATTTGTTTTTGTAAGGCTAATAAAAAATCAGTAAATAATTCTGCTATTTGTTGAGGGTTTGTATAAACGATGGCATTAAATTTAATTGTTTCAATTGATGTCAAATTTGAATTATTACCAAAGTTGTCTTTTACTATGTCCCATGTTGCTTTACATTTATTTGTATGTCTATTTTTATTATTTTTATTAGCTATTCTCTTTGCAGTTTTGATACATTTCTTTAAAATGTTTATGTAAGTTTCATAATTTTGGTTCAGTATTATCTTGTTACAGCCTGTGTATTTATACTTCAGGTACAATATTCTTTTTTTAATGGAAGACTTTTTGATACCTTTAGATATCCATTGGTTTCTCTTTTTATTATTAATTTATATTAATTTTAATTTTGGGACTACATAAGTCATGAAATAACAAGACAATTTCATGAAAATAGTTAAAGGCGAGGTCAATTTCGTGTATGTCATATAGATTTGAAAAAGTTAGAGCTGATAAGCAGTCAGTTAATTTTTGTATATTGTCGGAGCTATAATCTCTTCTTGTTTCAAACCAATGCGTCATATAATGTTTTGTGGTCTCTACCGGCACACACAACGTCTGTGCAGTTTCGTGATCTGAGAGAGCGAAGTAGTGAACGTTTGTTTTTATGTTAGGAATATTACATGCAATAATATCAATACAAGAAGAATTTCTTGTGGGAACTTTGATGTGAATATCAATGTTATATGTTCTAAGTAAGCTGATTAATTGTTTTGTGTTCTTATCATCATGTTTAATAATATTAATATTGCAATCAACACATAATACAACCTGTCTTAGTTTTTTAGTTGAAAATAGTTTAGCTAGTAGCTCTTCAAGTTTTGAAAAAAAATTGAAACTAATCTTTTAGAGGGTATTCGATAAATACAAATTATTATTATATTAAAATCAATTATTTCTATACCACAACATTATAAATTCAGAATCAGTAGCCATTATGTTTACCCACTCAATAGTTTTACATTTGTATTTAGTTTTAGTAAGAATGCATGAACCTCCTCTTCGTTTATTCCTACAGTAATATGTGGCAACTTGATATTTGGGTATATTTAAATTAGAGATCCTTCCTTCCTTCTTTCCTTCTGAATAAAGGTTTCTGTGAGGCAGATAACATCAACATCACATAACCTATTATTTTTCAATTCTATGATTGCTAGGTTTAGTTCATCTGATTTATTAAGAGCACCTGCAATGTTCTGGTGGAAAATATTAAAATATAAGCTTTTTACGAAAAAATTTTTTGTTTGTGTCTGATTCAGTTGTTTCAGTTTTTGGTTTAAAGTAATCAGTTATTTTGTTTTTATATTTTTTGTGTAATTTTAGATATATTAAGTATTTTTTCAGTTTGTTGTTGGAATAAATACGGTATAGTTCCTTTTCTTAGTTTATTAGTAGATTGCTTAGTTTTTTGGGATATAATAATGTTGCTTAAGCTAAATTTATTATTATAGTCATCAGAGTCAATGTTCAGGTTAATAGAGTGAGTCATAGATTTTTTGTTTAATGAATTAAATTTAATGTATTTGCAATTTTTATATAATTTAAGTATAGATTTTATGTCATTGTTAATTGTAATTCCATTGAGAATAGGATTTCTTAGTACTTCCAATGCGTACACTCTATTATTTTTAAATTTACTTAACGCTAATCCAAGTTCGTGTAGCAACTGCGTGGGATTTTTATCATTTGAACCTACCGATATTATGATTATGTCGTCTGGCTTAATCTCGTTTTGTAGTTTATTACAATACTGTAAAACCTCCGAGCAGTTAGCATTTGGTTTGGACAATGAAAATACACTATAAATATTATTCCACTTACTTTGTCGACTGTTCAATAATATATTAGACAATCCTACAACCTGTTGGTCCGGTTGGTGGTAAAATGTATATTTTTGGTTTAATAATAGTGACATCTGTTGGTGGTTTATGTTTTTTGTTGATCTTGATCGAGGATCCGTGATTAGCGCCATCTGTTGACATCTTTTGGTTTTGGTAATAACTTGAACTGACCTCCACTGTTGCGTTTAATTTGTCGTGGTTTTTAGCGCCACCTATCTTGTTTTGCAATTTTGATGATTGTTTACGATTCCTTCGCAATGAACGGGTAGTTTTTGTTGAATTTGGAGTTTGTTGTTTATTTTTTTCCACTAATGTAATTTTACAGACTGATTTGGAGAAGGACGGTGTTTTAGTGCCAGTTTTTGTAGTGTTTGATTCAAGTATCTATTTTAAAGCGTCTAATTCTAAATTCTGCTGTTTGATTAATTTGTTGAGGCTATTGTTATCCAACGTTAGGTTCTCAATTTCAACCTGTATCCGGTTCGAAGGACCATAAATGAACGAGCCAAGGGCACGATCACTTAAATGTATTAATCAAGAATATATGTCAAGCTATATCGGCAAGTCAAGGAAATGCAATGTAAGATCTGGTGGTATAAATAACACACCGAACCGATACAGCTTAGCGTCTTTATTGTACACTTAATTATTATTGAGTTACGTGCAATTATATGTAGGCTGTGACTTATGACGTCAGACACCTAAGTAATGTACGCTAGCTCGTACAGGATTCATTTCAGGATTTCAGTCACACGTTCACCACTCAAAACTACCTTGTATTCGTCGCGTATCTTGTTTTAGTGATGGGAAAACGATTTACGTACCTGGTACTTGAACATACCTGGTACAAAAATGAATCGATTTCTGACTAGATCTAATTCAGTTGAAAAGCGCCCTCTTGAAGATCCTATTGATGTTAGCCAATGGAAAATTCCGAAGAAAACGGCTCGGCCTGTGAATACTAGCAACACATCATTTACAAAGACAACCAATCGATTCGGCGTACTACCAACTAAGAAGAATTCCTCACCTGCTGATAATCTAAATTACCGTGATGCTGTGTAACATAGTGTTCCTTTAGAAATTATAGCACTACAATCTACTTCACAAAGATAATATTTTTCTCTTAATTAACTTAATAAACTAAAAATAAACTATCTAATTTAATAGAACTAATAATAAATCTAAAACTTTGTAATGATAACATTTAAAACCGCGTACCACTCCACGGTTTCATTATAACATCATTTTACTTAATTCTACCTACAAAAACCGGACCGTGCGTCGGCACACCGTCGTCGAGCCGAGCTTCGTCATCGAACGCCCCCGCGTCGCACCCCTGCCTCACCGCGACATAGACCCTCGGCGACATGATCACTTGTCTTGGGAGTGCTCCAACGTAGTTGCTAACGCGCTTATAATATTTAATTTAATCTTATTATTTCTTATACCGAGTTGTTTCGTGTTCCCATACTGGGTAAGTTGTGCAAATAGTTTTTATGCTTCCAGTTCCCTATTATTGTAGTAACTTTTTAGATTTAAATACGTAGTGTCTTTTTACATTAGTCTTACCTACCGTAGATTACCCTATACAAGCTAGATATTATTTGTATGTTATTTGATAATTGCTTTTTGTTAGGAAGATTAGTTTTTGTAACTTGTAAACAGAACACAATATTTTAATCTGATTTATTTTTCTTATAACCGCCACCTTACTGTTCTGATTTCTTTTGCTGGCTAAAGTAGTGCCTCTGGATTGCCTCCCAATCCATAGATGCGGATAGATGCTATTCCTTAATCCGATCCGGGTAATTCCAGGAACTTCCTTGGGGCTACTAATCTGTTTACCTTAAGAGGCGGACGTCAAAGCTCCAATTTAAGAGGCGGACGTCGAAGCTTCAATTTAAGAGACGGACGTCAAAACTCCAACTTAAGAGGCGGACGGCGAAGCCCACCTCAAGAAGCGGACGTCGAAGACGCAGGGGGAATTGGTATTTCCGGAACCAGGACTCGGCTGGCTAATTTTTGACCTGGCATCAATGCACGATCCGACTGAATTATTCATGTATATTTTTTATCAGTAAATTCCCATTTCTAATTTGCCGCATTTTATTTACTTTTATGCGAATGCGACAGCTGTTAAAATACCTAAGAAAAAAAGCCATATCCCGCCGATATTTATTGAGCTAAAACAGAGCGGGACCCATGACTTTATTAAAACTCTTGTCAATAGATATACCAAGAACTTTCATATTCGGTATCAGGGAAATAACAAAATATCTGTTATTTGCTACTCTGTTAATGATTATCAAATTCTTAAAGGTGGTCTGAGGTCAGAAAATATAGCATTTCATACCTTTTCCCGCAAAGATGAGAGGATTTATAAAGCAGTAATTTTTGGTTTACCAGCCTATATTGAAGATCACCTCAAGGATGAACTGGCAAATTTGGGATTTAATAACACCATTGTCCGAAAAATGAAGCTCCCTGAAAATAAACAGATCTCATGTCCTCCGTTTATTGTTCAACTTCCTCCAGGTAGTGACATGACTAACTTCAGACAAATCAAGTTTTTATGTAACTGTGTCATACAAATTAAAAAATACAAAGTCAACAATTTTTTTGGTACACAATGTTATCGCTGTCAAAACTTTGGGCATGCCTCTAAAAACTGCAACAGGAATCCAAGATGTGTAAAATGCACCGAAAACCACCTGAGTTCTGAATGGGCCAAGGTGGACCGCAAACAACCTGCCCAGTGCTGTAACTGTAACGAAAATCATCCAGCCAACTAAAGCCAGTGTGCTGAGCGGCGGAAATACCTAAAAAATATTCAGGACAGGCAAGAGTCACTCAAGGAAAATCAAGCACAAATGCTGAAGCGCACAGCCGGCTATTGTTGCCTCCACCGGACGCCATAGATTGACGTTCGCGCTTCTTAAATAACAAGCAGCAAAGAGCGACGCGACATACATCCAATAAAAAAAACACACAAGACTAAAAATAATTCAATAAATGGCGAGATGGGGCTAGAAAATATATATGTAACAAAACGTAGATGTAGGATTTGATTTAAAAACTCTTTTGATGTTTTAGCACGATCATTTTCTTAATTGATAAACTGATAACATGTTGTGTGATCGTTGGATATAGTTTTTAAACAATGCGTTACTCTGTACGCATCATAAAATTAATGCAAAGTTTTAAATGGAAAACATGTTCAAAATAGCTCTTTCTATTTGTAAGTAATAGTCAATAATGCGATTGATAGAATTTATTATTGTTTAATTAAAGAAAGCTATTTTGAATGAGTTTTAGAAAATTTAAAAGGAAAGAGTTTTGAGTTATCAAAAATGTTTGTTGATTGTGTTTAAATTTAAAATTAACTTCTAAAAACGTTAAAATGATTTAAGAATTAGAAACAGAAACTTTAAGATAGTGGTTTAATATTTTGTAAGTGTGTTGACTCTCTCCCGCCATTTTTCCTTTGTTTGCGGACGCGTGAGTCGGCGTCACAATTCTTGGTGAGGCACTTTTGCCGGAACCTTAGTGTGTATTGGTTGAGCTCCGGTAAATTGTGAGTAAGCGTTTTAATTAGTTTTAGTTTTAGATAGGTAAAGTGATTAGTGTTATTGCGAAATAAATAGACTCAAATCAATATTTGTTGTATGCGTTATTGGCAATGTGTGATAAGGGTGATGGTATCAGCCCTGCTGACGTCACTGATCCTTTAGGCTTAGTTGGGCAACCCATTCCGAAATATCTTTTATGTTTTTCTTATTTATCACTTACATCTTGTACTGTATGTTTTAAATCTTTTTCTTTGATCCTGCGCGAGTTTTTGCAAGAAATTTTCATCCCTGTCTACATCGAACACTTTTCCTGCAACTGGGACACAAAATACTATTTGAAACGGCGTAAGGTTTGTTGCACTATGAACAGTATTGTTATACGCTATGATGGAGATCGTTATTATAGATGCTGCATCTAAATCTTGGTTATCATAATTTGCCTATAAACTTCTATAATTGCAGAATGGAATCTTTCCATTATGGTCATCGAATTAGGATTATTAGAGTAACTATGTATAACTCGATTTTATATAATCTTAATAGTTCTTTAAGTTATTTATTTTCAAAGTCTGTACCAGGTTCACTATTTATTTTCTTTGGTAAGCCATACATACTTAAATATTTTATCAATGCTTGAACTTCTGCCAGTGTACTCCTATTTGCTATTTGAAAAGCTTGTCCCACTTTACTAAATGCGTTAACAATAGTGCAAGGACGTGGCAGCTTAGTTTGTTACGTGTCTTGGTTAACAGACCGATCCGACCCGACAGGTCAAGTTTCGAGTTGCCGTAAGTTGTTGCTCCCATGTTCCTCAATGTGCCCGGGTAGTGGCGACAGATTCGCAACCTGTGACAGGTTGTGACTGGGACTCAACATAATCGTGCGAAATGCGGTGTTTGCAACCTCTCCCAACTCGGAAAATAGTTAAATAATTGTTTTCAATAAAAGTAAATTTATAAATGCTTCTTCAAATGGACTAAATTCTGTTTGTGTCAACTATATGGTAGGTTTTATAGGTTTTCTTTCATATTTCATCTTTCTACATTGTTTGCATGCATTACTTTCTAAATTACACCAGTAATTTCTCTTAAGTTCTATAAAAGTTTGTCTCATGCCTCTTTGACAATTTTTTCCTTCGTGATCTTTTATCGTTTTCAAAAATCAACTGTATTTATTTGTGAACATATAATATCTACATGCAGATGTTACATTAGGTAGTCCATATGTTCAGCCAGTCACTAGAGAAAAATAAATTAATAGTTATTATGCACTTACATATAGTAGCGGAACTCAATACAAATTTAGCGTATTTGGATTTGGTTTTTGCTGTAGTCGGAGTCGAGAAGCGTCGGGCGCAGTATTGGACGGGCTGGGGTATAGTTGGCGTGCGGTGCAAGCGAGACAGCGGGGACTCGGGGAGTTCGGTCGAGGCAGAGCTAGCGAGCGGACGTGTCATACGCTCACACCGAAAATATCAAGTTTAGTTAAGTTTTCTCGACTGTACTTAATTACCCTTTTTTTTTTTTTTTGTCGAAGAGGAATGCATTTACGCACCATGCCTGCCGCTAGCCAAGCGACAGGCGTGTGTGGGGCTCACCCGACAAGCCGGGACTACTCACTAAACCTCTCCGGTGTCCATCAAGCCCTTTTGAGTCGGGGGAGAGTTTGGGATCCGCAGAGCAATTCTCCAAACCTCCCCCAGGGCATCCCCCATCGCCCCAGACGGGGCGGCCTGGGCAATGCACACGGGAAGGCTTCGTTTTCTTCGTTTGTGTTAAATGTCTCTTTGGCAGTCTTCAAAAGTCCTTGATAATTTAAAGCTTCATATCTATGGCATTTGTTGGATTCGACATTTAGTTTAGAAATCTCAAAAAATATCTGCTTGTGGTCAGAAAGGGATAAGTCAATAACTGAAAAACTGAACGCATGGTTCTTTATATCTGTGCACACATGACCCAGAATTGTATGTGTTGTAGGAGTTTCACGGGTGCTATATTTTTTTTTGTAATTTTATGTAATATTTCGTAGCCAGACTCTTTTATTTTTCTTAAGTATTTTTTCGAATTATTATTGTCTTTGGTTAATAAATCTAAATTGAAGTCCCCAAAGATGACGGACCTTTTTCTTTTTTCTAATTGTTCATTGTTAGTTTCCAGAAAGTTATCTAAGTTAATAAATAGCGGCTATATTGAGAGTGATAGTGATTACTATTTTCTACCAAGTTATCCGTGACTTCATATTTTATTGTATGATGTATATAAATGGAGACTCCACCCCCTCTATAGTCCGATCGAAAGTTATACGCGTGATTATAATTGGGTATGTTGTAAAGTTGCGCATCGGTGTCAGACACGATCCATGTTTCAACGAGAATTATCAGGTGCAATGTTTTGGTCATAGCATTGAGAATGCATTTTATTTCATCTAATTTGCCTGGTGATTGATGCTACGGACATTAGCGTGAAAAATTCTGAGTGATGATGGGTTTTCGGACATATCCTCGTATTTATTGGCAACCAAATAGTTTATGTTCCTGGATTTATCAATATCGTCAATCTTGATGTTTTTTTGTGCTTTCCTGCACATTACTTGGTTTTTTTGTTGGATGGTAGTTTTTATTAATTTGGGTATACCCTTGAGATATTTTATCACGAGATCTTTCTCTCCGTTGTCTTCACGATGCTTCAGTTCTTCCTTAAGAGATTTCAAATAAGTTTTTTGCGATGGAGTTTGGTCTGAGTATATTTTAATATTTTGGGGTAGTTTCGATTTGTTTCGTAACAAGTTCTTGGGCGCATCAGTATTATCATAGCATACTGTTGTTTGTAATGAGGCACAGTATTGATAGTATGAAATTACTTTAATAACACAATGCGGTTTTCTTACAAAATTTACAAACTCAGTCGCCATTACCTTTTTTTTTCAACTGAGATGGCTTACAGAGTTGCCATCATACAAAAATAACACAGGGCAGAAACATTATTGCCACTGCAATAATATAAATCATGTATTGTACTTTAACACCCCCCTTCAATACATTATTTATCTAAACTAATACAGAGACAACTTTTTCGTAAATTTAAGAATCAAATTTTTATTCAATGGCTTAGAATCTACAATTTGTTGATCTGTTTTAATATACTCTATAGGGACAATTTATTGGCGTCAGCTCATATCTAAGTACAAGTGTATATGAGCTGACTAAGCGAACACACAAGTAGAGGCACCGGCCTACGGGACAGTAGGTAGTCTCGTGTCAACCGCGTTCTAGTTAAGTCCTTTGAATCGTGTTATATTATTGTGACCTTAGTGAATAAACTGAAATTATATAACTATATATGTGTCTTCTAATTGACCGAGTCCCACATAACCCTAAAGTGGTGACCCCCGACATTGAACACGCAACATAAACATTACCGCGAGTGATTTTTTTTAGCGAGAAGAAATTCGTAATTATTAAACATTACCGCGAGTGAACATTCTGAATAATAAATTCATGCCAAAAATTGACATGCCAGGCACAGGACTAGGTGAAGGAACCAGCGGGACTCAACAACAGTCTACGATACAAGCAGACGGTAGCACTTATCAGGAAACACAACCTGGCGAGGTCATGGCTATCTCGGTGTCGAGCAGGATACCAGATTTTTGGGCGGACCAGCCGCGGGTATGGTTCATCCGGACGGAGGCGGTACTGACACCACAGCACATAAGAGACGATGCCAAGTTCGACATGGTTGTTTCGAAACTACCCAAAGAGGTGATTCTGCGCATTACACTTTCTCACGAATCCACCGGCTACTAATAGATACCAAGCGTTGAAAACTGCTGACAACCTTGGAAGACTCAAAGAACCGACAAGTGGAGAAAGTACTAGGCGAAATGGATCTGGGAGACCAGAAACCTTCGCAGTTGCTGATGAAAATGCGCAACACGGCCAAGGACAGTTTTCCAGATACCACACTACGTATCATGTGGCAAAATCATTTACCACCGACGGTACGGGCAGTATTGGTCGCGTCCAGGGAGACGGACTTAGAGACACTGGCCAGCATAGCCGATGACGTCGCGGAAGCTACCAGGAGCCCTCATATCGCGGCGGTAGCAACACCACAGTACAGACCTGCAACGAGCAACACTGTGGCAAGTGACACAGCTCTGATAATGGCGGAGATCGCAAAATTAAGCGTGCGCATGTCAGAGTTCGAGAGGTCAAGACCCCGGTGGCGAAACAACGATCGCAGAGGTCGGGGAGGACGATCAACATCCAGACCTGGAAGCAGGGCACGACAACACAGCAAGGCAGCGAGAAACCCGGATTGGAAGTGTTATTACCATTACCGGTATGGGGCCGCAGCCGCTAAATGCGTTCAACCATGTGCGTGGGAAAAGAAACAGGAAAACTAGCGGGGATAGCACAGACCACGACGGAAATCTGTGTTATCAACCCCAGCCGTCGTTTACGTATAACTGACCGAAATAGTGGACTACATTTTTAAGTGGATACCGGTGCAGACATCTCAGTATTACCGGCAAGTAAAAAGCTACGCGTGGGTGAGTGTTCTAAGCTTAAACTTTTTGCAGCAAACAGCTCAGAAATAAGAACTTATGGTGAAAAATTAATGATTTTAGATTTTAAACTACGAAGGCCATTTCGTTGGCAATTTGTGGTAGCCGACGTGAAACAGCCCATACTCGGGGCCCTTATTATAGTTTATTGTCGCAATTTCCTACTATTACGAAATCACCGACTTATAAGGAAACACCTTCACATAACGTAGTGCACCATATCGAAACGACGGGTCCACCAACGTTTGCGAAAGCAAGACCATTACCACCCGACAGATATAAAAAGGTCAAGGAGGAATTTCGTCGCATGCATGAATTAGGCATTTGTAGACCCAGTAAAAGTCAATGGGCTAGTCCTCTAACAGTAGTGGTTAAGAAGAACGGCGAAATTAGTCCTTGCGGCGATTATCGAGCACTTAACGCACAGACTAAACCGGACAGATATCCAATTCCACGGTTACAGGATTTTACGATCATACTGAATGGCAAAAAGTATTTTTCTAAATTAGATATAAATAGAGCATATCATTGTATTCCAGTGGCAGAAGAAGATATCCAAAAAACTGCCATAATCACACCTTTTGGTTTATGGGAATTTTCCGTAGTACCTTTTGGACTCCGTGGTGCAGCTCAAACTTTTCAACGGTTTATGAACACTTCCGTCCTAGAAGGCTTAGACTTTTTATTTAATTACCTAGATGATGTTCTTATCGCGAGCGATAACGAAGCGCAGCATAGGGATCATCTTAGGCAGGTATTTCAGCGATTTGATAAATTCGTGATAACAATCAATCTAGCCAAATGTAGTTTTGGACAGCAAAACCTAGAATTTTTAGGGTACGAAGTAAGCACGGAAGGTATTAAACCCCTGGAGGAAAAGGTCCAGGCCATAACAAACTACCCTAAACCACAGACTATAGATCAGTTACGCAGATTTTTAGGCATGCTTAATTTCTACCGCGCACATATACCGGCAGCAGCAGAAATGCAATCACGGCTAGACGGATACCTAGTTAATACAAAGAAAAAAGATAAGACTCCTATTGTGTGGAATAGCGAAACCGACGAGGCGTCCGTGCAGTGTAAAAAAGGCCTAAAGAAAGCCGTTACATTGTCACACCCCCGATCGGATGCAATTTTAGCTTTAATGACAGATGCATTGACTTCTTCAATAGGCTCAGCTTTACATCAGTTAGTTAATGGCGTATGGGAGCCATTAGGTTTTTACTCTAAAAAGATAACTAAAGCCCAGAAGGTATACTCCGCCTATGACCTTGAACTTTTAGCTATTTACTTGTCAATAAAACATTTTCGCAAGTTATTCGAAGGCAGACCACTTATAGTTTATACGGATCATAAGCCCTTATGTCGCGCATTTGAGAACATAGGTAAAAGTAGTAACGAGACGCCACGACGTACTAGGCAGTTGTTATTCGTAGGTGAATTTACGATCGACATAAGACACATAAGTGGGAAAGAGAACGTTGTCGCCGATACGCTATCGCGTATGGAAACAATATACTGTCCCACAGCGCTCGACTACTCGGAAATCGCTAACGAGCAAGCAAAAGATGACTACTTGAAAAACATGACGCAAGCTGACCCGATTCGTAGATACAATGAAAGTAGTGTAAATATGAAATTAATTACGATACCTACTTGTAACAAACCTGTATATTGTGAAATTTCAATGAAAGAGGCTAGACCGTATTTACCATCAGGGATTAGGCGTATAGTATTCGAGAGTGTACATAGTTTAAGTCATCCAGGCACGCGCACTACTCGTAAAATGATCTGCAAAAAATTTTTCTGGCCTAGCATGAACAAGGACATAAATTGTTGGGCAAGAGCGTGCATTCCTTGTCAGAAATCGAAGATCAGCAGACATACGAATTCTAGGTTACAGTCATTCGAAGAGGTCGATCGTCTGATGCATATCCACGTAGATTTGGTCGGCCCATTGCCGACATCTCCGCGTGGAATCCGGTATCTGGTAACGATAGTAGACAGACGTACGGGCTGGCCTGAAGTTTTCCCTATAGAGGAAATGACCGCCGAGATAGTAGCCAAAACTATATTCGATGGCTGGATCGCGCGTTATGGTTGTCCGACAAAACTCACAACGGACCAAGGACAATTCGAAAGCAGTTTATTTAGAGAATTAATGAAACTATTAGGCATAAACCGAATTAGGACTACAGCTTTTCATCCACAAAGTAACACAAAACTGGAAAGATTCCATCGTAGTTTAAAGGCAGCACTTATGGCTAGGATAACTAATAGCTCGTGGGAGGACGAATTATCCGTAGTTATGCTTGGACTGCGCGCCGCTAGTCGTAGTGATAACGATATAAGCGCCGCAGAAATGATGTTCGGACGAACTTTACGGTTACCCGGAGATTTTTTTTGCACCCAGGCTACAGAGCCTTGTGACACCTATAATCTAGTTGATAAAATTCGCGAAAATATCAGTAGCTATAAACCGAAATCCGAAGGTTTCCACAATAACCGCACCTTGTTTGTTCACAAAGACTTGCGCTCGTGCGAATACGTTTTCATAAGAGATGACACGGTACGAAAGTCGTTACAACCACCGTATTCCGGTCCTTATAAGGTTATAGAACGAAACGATAAAGTATTTTTAATACAGTTTCCGAATAGACAAGCTCGTATCTCAATCGATAGGTTGAAACCAGCTTACACGTGGAACGCTGAGGATGACATAAATACGCGACCGACTTCGGTAGTTGATGACGCTGCAACGCCTGCGCCCACAGTGGCGCGAAGCGGAAGCGACGCTAGCGCACAGCCACCCATACCACGTATCACTAGGAGTGGCAGAGTAATTAAAACTCCTGTTAGGTTTAAAGATGTATTTAACAGTTAAATATAAGTAAAATCTAATCACCAGGTCATGGAAGGTAACATAATATTTTATTCACTAGGTATCAGGAAACAGTATGCAGTAGTATAGTATAGCACAAAAAAGCTAGCAGGTTATGGTATCTTAACCTTAAGTGTACGCGAATATATAAAAATATTGTAATGTCAAGTTAGATAAGTTAATGTATCATCATTTAACAAATATAAATAACGTTGTTAGTTAAATACAATTGTCATAACATCTGTTGCCTACGTATCAACCAGTATAATTTTTTTTTGAGTCACAATGGGTTGGGGACAAAGCAAAGAGGAAGAGAAATCACGTAATAATGTCGCTATCGCCGAGGTCCATACGGTTACAAATCAAGTGGACACCAAGATGAATTATTTGGGAATAGTACTGGCAGTGTTAACTATACTATTACTAATATTTCTCATGTACTACATACAGAAAAAATGCAGACAGTGTGCAAGGAACTGGTTACAGAGAGCGGTAACCAGAATACAGCCGACAGCTGTAGTAGTGCATACGGAGCAAGTGCAGCCCCAGGCTAAACAACCACCTGTGATTTACTAGAAATGTGTTTTTTTTTAGTGTAATATCAAAGTGGGAAGAGAAATGTAATTTTTACGTTATATTTAGTCACTATACAGTACGTATTTAGTTTTAACAATATAAGTAAGTGTTTTGTGTGTTAGTTTCTGATTTAGAAAACTAAATAGCATAATGCTATATATATATGCAATGTTTTGTTTATACATATATTCCAATGTAATAAATATCCTGTAGGTACGCGCCGCGCTACGTCGTACACGCGCACCTGCACGATACGCGAGTTAGCTGTAAGTTGAACTCGCTGATAAGCAGTATTTATTTGTAAGGCTAGAGCCACACTTACCGCGATTGGGTATTGTTTTTTTTCTGTCATGTGTATTATGAATATTTTTGTTTTTTGTAAAAGGGGAAATATTATAGGGACAATTTATTGGCGTCAGCTCATATCTAAGTACAAGTGTACGTGGATATGAGCTGACTAAGCGAACACACAAGTAGAGGCACCGGCCTACGGGACAGTAGGTAGTCTCGTGTCAACCGCGTTCTAGTTAAGTCCTTTGAATCGTGTTATATTATTGTGACCTTAGTGAATAAACTGAAATTATAACTATATACGTGTCTTCTAATTGACCGAGTCCCACATAACCCTAAAACTCGAAACATATTTTACATTTTTCTATTAACTCTTTAACAAAATGATATCTTATTTCTACATGTTTTAAACGTTTTAAAATCTAAATAAATCTTTACAAGTTCATTAACCTTTTCATTAAAATCTAATAACAATTTTTTTAGCCAACATGCTTCACTAGCAGTTATGCTTGCTGCTATGTATTCAGATTCAGTAGATGAAATGCTAACTGAACATTGCTTCTCTGAGCACCAAGATACTAAACAGTTTCCATATAAAAACAAAAACCTGTTGTGGATTTCCTATCTCTGAGGTCTCCACCCCAATCAGCATCGCAATAACCAATCAACTGTTCATCATTACATTTATATATAAGTTTATAATCAATACTGTATTTAACATATCTAATACACACATTAACATATCTAGTACACATTTTAAAGCCATTAATAATTCATTATTAGCACAATTTTGATAACGGCTGAGTATAGATAAAACTACACATAAATCTGGTCTAGTTCCTGACACTGCATACATAAGGCAACTTATCATTTCTCTACACATATTTTCACATTTTTTTTTTTTATCATCTGACATACTATTTAATATTTTTACATTAAACTTTTGATCCATAGGGGTTGATATTGGTTTACAATCATACATTTTAAACTTTTTCAATACATTTTCTAAATATGCTTTCTGACTCAATTCGGTTACACCATCCGTTAAATTTTGATTTATATTTATTCCAAGAAATTCAGACACTCGACCAAGATCTTTCATTTCAAATTCTTTACTTAAGCTTAACTTTAATTCTTTAACTTCTTCCTCATTTGTACTACACAATAATAGATTGTCTACATACAACAAAATATATGTTTTATTTTTACCATTGCTTTTAAAATAAAAACATGAATCACTAAGTGATCTTGAAAAACCTTGTTTTGTGATAACTGAGTTAAATTTTTGATTCCAATACTTAGGTGATTTTTTAAGACCATACAATGCCTTATTTAGTCTAACAATATTTTTATTGTCACTGTAAGCCCCATCTTGTAAGCCTATAAAAACTTCCTCATTTATGTCACCATATAAAAAAGCTCCTGTAACATCCATTTGAAAAATAGGAATTTTTAATTTAGTTGCTATTACAATAAATACTCTTAAAGTTGTCAATTTTGCTACAGGTGAATATATTTCACAAAAATCAATTGAACCCTGCTGTTCAAACCCTCTGGCCACTAGCCTTGCTTTATACTGAGTCGCATTACCTATTTTCTTTATCTTAAATACCCATTTGCTACTAATTGCATTACTACTAACTGTATAATCACAAACATCCCATGTATTATTATTTTTAAAGTCTCTAATTCCCTATTTATAGCTGCAGTCCACATAACTGCATCCTCTCTTTTCATAGCCTCTTCATAGGATTTGGGCTCCTCATCTAACAAACTAACCTGGTTGCATTTATAAAAAGATGTCTGCTTTCTTGCAAGCTGAGATTGTCTAATTTGTGGGGTAGTTTCTGGTGAATTTGATAATGAATCATCTCTTTCTTGTGTTTCAATGTTGTCTTCACTTTCCTGACAAGGTATATACTCACTATCATCTGAAATATCTTGAATTTGCAAGCTTTGTTGACTAATCTGTAAATCTTCACTAGAGCAGGTGTCATCTACATTTTTTATTGTTTCAGTAATTGTCTCTTTAGGTGTTGTCTTATCTATTTCCTGTATCATACTGTCTTTGTTTTTCACGTCCATAAAAATCACATCTCGCTTTACTTCAATCTTGTTCTTTTGAGGAAAATAAATTCTGTATCCTTTTACATTTTCACTATATCCAACCCAAATTCCGTTCTCTCCTTTTGGGTCCCACTTCCTCCTCCTCTCTTAAGGAATATGAGCTATCACAGATGTTCCAAAAACGTTTAAAGTGTTTATATCAAACTCTTTATTTGTCCATAAAGTATAAGGTGTTTTCTTTTCTACTGAGCTCTTGCCAGTCCAGTTTAAAATATAAGCAGCGGTGTTCACTGCTTCTGCCCACAGAGACTTAGGCAAATTCTTTGAATATATCATAGTTCTGGCTGCTTCAACAAGAGTCCGGTTTTCTCTTTCCGCTTTCCCGTTTTGTTCAGGTGTGTAGGGAACTGTAAGTTGATGTATAATGCCTCTTTCGTGAAATATCTTCTTCACATCTTTATTAAGTAAATTCTAGTCCATTATCACTTCTGAAGTATTTAATCCTGTTTCCTGTTTCATTCTCTGACTTGTTGATAAAATTTTCTATGCAATCTTTCACTTCATGCTTTCCTTTAATAAAATATACTTATCTATACTTTGAATAATCGTCCTTGAAAGTCACAAAGTATCTCGAACGTCCTACTGAATACTCCTCCATCGGACCAAAAACGTCTGCGTGAATCAATTCACATGTTTTTGTTGTCCTATTTTCGCTGTTTGAAAATGGAAGCCTATGAATTTTTCCTGTCACACAACTCTCACAACGTTCAATATCACTGGTATTAGTTACTTTAATGTTGTTGTTTTTCAAAATATCCTTAACGTACACCATATTTTGATTAGCAAGTCTTTGGTGCCATTCAATCAAACTCACTTTGTTACTTTGTATATTTTCACTGGTTTCTGCAACATTTACGTTATTTTGCTTGCATAAGAAACTAAGATAATACAGATTTCCTATGCGTTCTGCAACTACACATACTTTATTGTTTTTGTAAAATTTACATTCGTTTTGTTCCGTCACTAGAACATAACCTTTCGCGGTAACACATTTGACAGATAACAAGTTTGTTTTTAATTCCGGAACGAAAAGCACGTTGTCTATGGTTGTATCGACAAAACACTGTCCATCATTTACTTGCACTGCCATCTGTCCAATTCCGAGAGCACTAATTTTACTACCATCGCCCAATACAACAGATTTATTTATTAACTTTGTAAACGATGTAAATAGGTTTCGTTCACAGCACATATGCTCGCTTGCACCTGAATCAACGAGCAATTTAGAATGTTCATAATTTTTAAAACAATCCGACTGTCCAGACACAATAAACGCATTATTTTCCTTGTTTTTTCTGAAACGACACTGAAGTTTTGTATGTCCCGGTTTACCACAATAGAAGCATTCGTTATCGTTCACACTATTCACATTGTTACGATTTTCGCCATTGTTTATTTTATTGCACCTGCATTCACTTTGGTAATGTCCGTACTTCTTACACTTATAGCACTGTATGTCCTTTTTCACAAAGAAAGCTGATGTCGATGACCTTGATGTCTCGCCCTTTTCCTTTAATCTCTCTTCTTCTACTAGCAGTCTAGCAAACAAATGATGCCGACTCTCACGCAGATATAAAGTGTTTGTAATCTTCCGGCAACGACATTATAACTTTTGTGATGACAAACTTATCTGATATATTCTCTCCTAGCTGTTTCAATTCATTATGCATTTCCTGCACCTTCGATAAAATACTGACATTTCTGTAGTTTCGTCATATTTCAATTAAAAAAATCTGTGTTGCTTGATGTGGATGCTTGTCTTGCTTTTCTGTTCGTAGATACTTAAAAGTTTACACCACATCTCAGCCGATGTCATACATGAGATAACATGTAACATCACACTCTCAGAAATTCTTGTAACTAAAAAACTTTGGGCCTTAACATCTCGTTTTTCCCATTTTTATAGTTCTTCTTCACTTACCGGCTTTTTCAATTGCGAAACCACGTTGTACAAGTTTTGACTTTTTAATAAAATCGTAATCTGGAACTTCCAGACATTCCAATTCTGTCTACCTTCCAGTTTAACGACTGTTCCTTGCATTGTGTCGCTCATTTTAACTTTCTTCCTGCAATTTCTTTCCTTGTTTCCAAGTATTACAACCCGCCAAAAAACCTCGCTACTGACGATAGTCCTTGCAGTATTACACTTTTCCTGTTTCAATATCAATATTATGTGGCCTGGGCCCATAACCTGTTGTTTGTAATGAGGCACAGTATTTATAGTATGAAATTACTTTATTTAACACAATGCGGTTTTCTTACAAAAATTTACAAACTCAGTCGCCATTACCTTTTTTTTTCAACTGAGATGGCTTACAGAGTCGCTGGATTTTGAACTATTCGCTTGTGCCTTTTTGGTATCTGCTGTGTTGCTTTGCTTTGAATTTCTCGATTTTTGCGGATTTATTTTGCGTTCCTCGGACCCTCCTCTTTCATCTTGTGGAGTTTCCCGTATACGTATACGTGCGCTGCCATATTGGAGTTTGTAGATGTGGAGTACCTCTCGCCTCATCTTGTGTACCGATCCATTGGCGGGGCCACGCCTCCTGTTGACTGCCTGCTGGGGTCGCCGTTGAAAACAAACTAAATGGAGGTGCCTGTTGCCTGCCGGGTTTGAACCTGTGGTGGCGGCGTGCGTGCCGAGGGTGTTGGGGTTGAGCTGCCATAGAAAGTGTCGTTTGCTCCGAAATTACTTGTTGGTCTCTGCGAGGTCTAACTAGATTCCTACGTCATCGTGCTAACGTCATATCTTCAGCCTATTGAAGGAATAACTTTTGATATTTTTGCATAATTTACTGAATATTATGGATGAAAATGTGAAAGCCTGCGTCGGTTGTAAAGTTACATTACGGGATAAGGAATATATGTGTTGCAGTAACTGCAAACAAAATTATGATCTTCAGTGTGCCAATCTCTCACCAAAACACTTTAGATCGTTAAATCCAGAAAGAAAATGTAAATGGAAGTGCCCTGAATGCATATGTAGGGTTCCAAAGACGGGTAATACCAACACACCCGTGCGTACAACGCTTCTACAGTGCCCCTCTTCACCGAATAAAACTGCTCGCGTTGAAATGGATCCTTCGACTTCTTTAAGTGGTAATGTGACTAATGTAACTAAGCGTAAAAAATCTCCGTCGCCTGCCGTAACTGACTTATACATTACTGATGAAAGATTGCGTGAGATATGGAGAAATGAGTTTTGCAAGGACCTAAAACTTATGATTGGTACCTCCGTTAGTGATTTATCTGGCCAACTGAAGAATATTAATGATCAGTGCGTGGGATTCCAGGACTCACTATCCTTTGTAAGTAAGCAGTATGATGATCTTCGTAAGGAAATATCGGAGCTTAGGAAACTATTAAGCAGCACTACGTCAGAAATTAAGGGCCTTAAGGAGGAGAATAGGGCTCTTAAGCAAAGTTTAGCATCATGTGTTACACGTGTAAAGACATTGGAGGATGAGAATCTGAAACAGCAGCAGTGGGCAAGGATTCAAAATGTTGAACTGACTGGCATCCCTGAGAGTAAAGATGAAGTAACAATAGATCTAGCGTTGAAAGTTACTAAATACATAGGAGTACCTGTCCAGTCAACTGATATTGAATTCGCCCATCGCGTGCAGCCGAGGCACCGGCGTGCGACGAGTGCCTCTCATGTGCGTCCTATCGTCGTGCGGCTAAGGCAACGCGCCATCAAAGACAGAGTAATTGCTGCTGCTCGTAAACATCGCAACATGACTGCTAAGGATATCGGAATTGGAGGTGAGAGTCATAAAGTTTATGTAAATGAACATTTAACCAAAGAGAATAAGATGCTGTTTGTTTCATGCAAGCAAAAAGCGAAGGAAGTTAATTATAAGTATACTTGGACAAAAAACTGCCGTATTTTTGTGCGAAAAAACGATATATCGCTTCCGATTCCGATAAACTCATCAGCAGATCTAGTAAAAATTGTGTGATTTTTTTCTCATTGAAATTTAAATGTTCCAAATCTTTATTTCTTTTGATTTTCTTTACTTCGCGAATGTTACAATACCAATTACAACACTTCTCATTTTTACTAATATACATTATCAACACATACTCTTTAAACAGACTTTATTTACACACATTACTTAATAAAATTGGGGCTTTATTTTTAAATTACATAGCAATTACTAATATAATACATACTATATCATATGCTGAAGTGGATTGTGTCACCTTAAATGGATTTTTTTTTGCATGTATAGATACACGTACTTTATTAAAAATGGAGGATAAACGCTCATTATCTCTACTATATCAAAATGTCAGGGGCTTAAGAACGAAAACCGATGTTTTTTATAACAGTTTGATGCTGGTTGAGCACGACATCGTTATGGTGACTGAAACATGGTTATGTGATAGCATATTGAATTCTGAACTCTGTGATATTAATTTCAATGTTTTTCGTAGGGATCGGGGATCACTGGGTGGTGGTGTTATGATATTATGTCATACTCGTTTACATGCTCGACATCGACCTGAATGGCAGCACCATGATCTAGAATGTATTTGGGTTACTATTCCATCACAATTTCTTGGTTCCTTGCGTGATTTACATATCGCTGTAGTATATATTCCTCCAAATTCGCTAATTCCAACGCGTTTGCAGGCTTTTAAGGAAATCCTCTCAATGGTTTACACCATGAATCCAGGTGACCATTTCATTATTGCAGGTGATTTTAACCTTCCTTGCATTATTGAAGTTCAGAATGCGGCTTCCAATCTAATTGCTCAATCTTCTTTCTTCGGATTCTTACAGTTTAATCGGATTTATAATAGTCATGGTAATATACTAGATCTAGTTTTTTCGGATTCTGCCTTGAATATATGTAAAAGTGAAATGTCCTTGGTTAAGGAAGATCTGTATCATCCAACCCTTTCCATCAATTTCTCTGATATCTCAATTCGCCTAATCAAACCACATCCCCGTATAACATATCTATTTAAGCGCGCTGATTATCGATGTATTAATTATTAACTTCATAATCATGATTGGTCTTTTATAGAGCAGGAAAGGGATATTGATGCGGTTGTAAGTCAATTTTATTTAATTTTAAATGGTATTATTCAGAAATTTGTACCTAAAGTTCGCATAACTGGAACTCGTAATTTTCCTACTTGGTATAGTAGAGCTTTGTTGAAGTTAATTAAAGAGAAAAGTATAAAACATCGGCATTGGAAGAAGTATAAGAACCCAATTGATTACGCAGATTTCTCAGAACTTAGACAAAAACAAAAAGTTTTGCAAGCTCAGTGCTATAAAGCATACCTTAGTTTTGCCCAAAATAGAATAAAGTCTCATCCTAAATTCTTTTGGTCCTATATTAAATCTAGACGTAATAATGATGTAGGCTACCCGCAGCAAATGACGTATGGAGATGATATTTTTAACAATGAATTTGATATTTGCTCTGCTTTTAACACCTTTTTTGGTAATAATTTTAATAAACCAGCCGATCATTATTACTATGAGGGTTCACACTTAGTCTTACATTCTAATATTATTAACTCAGTCTGTGTCACTAAATCTACTATCCATAAATTACTGAAAAGTATTGATAATACCAAGGGTGCCGGCAACGACCAAATTCCACCGTTTTTTTTGTCTAGTTGTGCCGATTCTTTGGCAGGTCCTATTGCGAATATTTTTAATCGATGTCTACACGAAGGTTTTTTTCCTACTGCTTGGAAAAAAGCTCACATAGTCCCCGTGCACAAAAAAGGTCTGAAGACTCAATCTTAAATGTTTTAAGCAAAATGATTGAAAGAGTGGTTCATTCTCAGATTTATCCCATAGTATCTGCTTCAATCCCTGTTGAACAGCACGGTTTCCTAAAAGGTCGATCCACATCAACCAATCTTGGTTTGTTTATGGATCATGTCGTTAACGGCATAGATGGTGGATCGCAGGTGGACGTGGTTTACACTGACTTTGAAAAGGCTTTTGATCGTGTAGACCACGTAATACTGTTACTCAAACTTTTTGAACTTGGCATACGTGAAAATGTACTAAGATGGTTTGAATCATATTTACGCAATCGTTCTCAAGCTGTTGTTGTGGGTGGTTTCTGTTCAGATTTTATTGAGATACCCTCCGGCGTACCGCAAGGTTCGATTCTCGGACCTCTCTTGTATGTGTTATTTGTACGATGTTGACAGATGTTTTAAATATGCAAGGTTTCTAATGTATGCGGATGACACCAAAATTTATATGAAAATTACAAACAATTCAGACTGTGCTAATCTGCAAGCTGACCTTGATCGACTTGGCCACTACTACGCGCTAAACAGAATTGGTATAAACAGTAGCAAATGTAATTATGTTTCCTTTACTCGCAAAAGAAACCCATTAGTATTTGACTACAAAATTAATGGGGTTCAAATTAGCAAGGTTTCATCAGTGAAAGACTTAGGTGTAATTATTGATGCAAAGTTATCTTTCTCAGAGCATATTGATAGTATTACAAGTAGAGCCTACAGAAGTCTCAGTTTTGTTTTACGAATAAGTCGTCCTTTTTCTGATAAACAATGTTTACTGATATTGTATTATTCGTATGTTAGAAGCATCTTAGAATACTGTAGCACGATCTGGAATCCACAATATATTTTATACACTCAAAGTTTGGAGAGAGTTCAGAGAAAGTTCATAAAGCATCTGAACTATAAATGCTTCTGTAAATTTAGAGACTATGAAGAATCTTGTTGTCACCACCATCTCACAACACTTGAAAATCGCCGTAGTTTACTAGATATGGCATTTTTGCATGGTTTATGTCACGGGTATATCGATTGTCCAGAGCTCACATCAAGAATCTTGAGCTTCTGCTGTCCAAAATCAAGGACGAGACGAACACAATTATTTGCCGTTTTACCCTGCAATACGAATTATGCACAAAACTCAGTTATTAATCGAATTCAACGAAGCTTTAATAAACGATTCAGCTCCATTGACGTTTTCCACCTTGGTAAGGAAGTCTTCAGACATCAGGTCTTACAATTATTGAATCCCACTGTATAGTAATTAAGCCCTTATTCTCTATTTCACCTTTCACCACACCACACTATTCACACACACACTCACACACACTTACACAATCCTTTCACTTACACGCACAAGCAAGAATCATGCATTTATTTATCGATATTTTTGTCAGCTTCCAATAAAATCAATGTTCTACATAAAAAAATTTAATCCGTAATTGGCTTAGGTTTTGATATTGTGTTTTTGTATTTCTTATTGTAATGAGAGCTGTGGATTTTGTAAATTAATAAATAAAATAAAATAAAATAGAGTTGCCAACATACAAAAATAACACAGGGCAGAAACATTATTGCCACTGCAATAATATAAATCATGTATTGTACTTTAACACATACCTTTAGCGAACGGCTCTTATCGGGGTTGTATTTACCCAATCTCAGATATTCGTTTGGTTTTGGACAATCCTCATGTAGTGTTTCTAATGTTTTGGTCACCATCTCTTCATCATATGCTCGCCTGACGACAATGTTTTTATATTTTTTTTCGGGGATAATAATTGTTAATCATGTTTTTTTCTCTGTTACTATGTTCTTTAAGTTCTCATATTATGTATTCGTTGCTTGAGATCAGCGGTTTCCATTATTGGTATTCCGTGCTTAGGTTTTTCTATTTTTGAAATATCTTCTTCTAGTATTGTGATTTTCTGTTGTGTTTTCTTGTACTCGGTTTTGATTTCTACTATTTCTTCACTTACACTGTTTAGTCTTTGTGTCAGAGCTTCTGTTGTAACATTTAAAATTTTCATTTCTTCTTTTATTTCAGACACTTCTTTACGTATTTGGCTAAGTTGTTCATTTTGGGACTTACCAAATTCTTTAAGGAAATTCATTATTTCGGCTCGGAAACTCATTAGGTCTTGCTTATCTTCATGTTCGTGGCTGCGCTCCTTTCGCTTACGAGAATTCATGTTGTGGTCATCGTTACCGTCTAAAGATAAAGTGGGGGTTTGACCATCTATGTTCCCGCTACCGTCTGTTCTCAAAAAAAACCGAAATGATTGTGGTTGTAGCGTGTGATGAAAATGGTTGAAACTGGTTTCAAATCAATAATTTCAAAAGGGTTTAGTTGCAGTTGCGTTTTACCGTGTGTTCTGGGCCTTACAAATCCTTAAGAAGTCACAAAAATATGAATCTCATCTTTGTCCGTTTCCTTTAGCAGGGCGATGATGTCATATAAATCTCGGTTTGTTTTACCCCCATTTCTTCTCGATATTTTGCGTCTAGATGTTTTTACGGAATCAAATAACAGATTCTTCGCAGATTTAATTTCTTGAGCACTGAAGGCTGTAACACATAAACGAACGATTCCTTCTTCGTCCATTACTTCCGATTTATTTTGTACAAAAGCGAGCAGCTCGCTTATCACCATGTTGCAATTTTTGCATTTCACTACGTCAGACGACATTGTCGCACCACGGTAAACACGTTCACACGCTTTGTCACGCGGACGCAACTGAGTTTTTCATCAATGTTTAGTCCTAAAAATTGTGTATGTTCTGATTTATTTATTGTAGTTTATATTTATGTTTTTATTGGGATGTTGGTTGATTTCATGTTGGTAATATGAAGGTTGCGTTCACATTATGTGGCGGCGTTCATATTTTCTACATCCAATCTTGAACGTAGACCCATGCCAGTAAGGAACTAATGATGCTTCGGTTTAGTCAGGGCTCTGGTTAGGCAGTCAGCCAGCATATAGCTTGTAGAAATGTACTCGATGTGGATGTCACCAGATTTAACTTTGTCACGTATATAGTGGTGACGTACATCGATGCGTTTGCTTCGAGCATGATAAGCGGAGTTACCTTGTGAGACACCTATTAATAACAACAACCTATTGCTTCTTGATAGGGTAACTCGCACAATGTTGTATTATTTGGAGCTTTTGTGAACTTATGTTCGGTTTCTATTGGTGTTCCTACAGCTTTACTGTTTTCCATTTCAAATCGTTCCAATATAGTTTCTATATACTTTGTTTGATTCCTTTTTCATCATATTGTAGTGTGTAAATATCTATAACTATATGTAACATGTTGTATACCTATCAACCTATGTAATCTCTATTCAATAAAGTCACTTCTAATAGCCCAGCACTTAGTTTCACTTGTCTCCTCGTAGGCCGTCCGTACATGGCGACCCTGCCATATATGGATCACCGTATCTCAGGTGTCCATTTTAATAATTGAACTGGTGTTTTAAAATTTTAATTATAATATGAAAATCAAAATTCTAAAATATGTGTCACTCATATGGAAACCCACCCTCCAAGCCCGGGACTGAGATAAATACCCAGATCGGATATAATAACCATATCGGAATTCACGTCGAGACCCATATTGGACTAATAGCATGGAGCATGATGGTCTTCCTTCTGTTGTTCGTGATGATTGCTTTGATCATGATAATAAGGTACTGCGTAAAATGTTTCAACAAAAGAGTGCAGCGTGGTGTTGATGCTGGTGTGGTGCGTATGCAGAGGATTTCACCGGAATTCTCGGGAAGAGTCAAGGACGAAGCATGATAGTCGACATAATAACAAAGTGAAAAGTGGAAAAAGTGTGCGTTGTGGTAAATCAGGTCAACATTATGGATATTGTGTGTAATAGGAAGAAATCAGGTATAATATTAATATGAACTTTGGGTCACTTTTTTTTATTTTATTTTATTTTTATAATGTTCCTATATTAATTATAATAATTATAAGGCATGTATTTTTAATACTTTTATTTTAATTAAAATGAATGGCAGATTTCATTAAAGAATTAACTAACAATTTGTGCGTCATAAGACAATATTTAATAAAAATTGGTCCGAAAAGGCGTAAAGGTCACATATTAAATAAAAAGTTAAAAGAGGCCAATGAATTAAAAAAATTGTATACTAATCATATAGATACAATAAGTAAGGTGTTAGAGTTTAAAAGTGAGCGAGAAAATCAACTAATTGTTGAATCTAGTAAAATCTTTTCAAACTTATTTTCTGAGGTTCAAAGTTTGTGCAAATTCCCTATAACCGAGGGAGAAGTAAGCGTAGATTTGTCTAGTAGTAGCAGTAGTAATAGTAGAGCTAGTAGCTGCAGCAAAGAGGACTTCAATATAACAATGTCTAAGTTTGACTTAAAGACGGCGCTGAGCCTGTTGCCGGTTATGAATGATACCGAAGTAAATACAAAAGAACTAATTGATAACATACAGTATTATGAAACTACGTTAGACGAGACATCTAAAACGAACGAAAAAACTCGCCACTTCTTAACTCCAGAAGAATCTAGTTTTTTCGGTACCAGTAACAAAGGACTTGACCAAGCGCTCCTACATTCCTCTATTATTCCATCGTCCAACATTCCTTTTTTGTGTTTGCGGCAATCGATATGGCTTTACATATACAGGTGAACTTCTGGGTTTTAGCTCTATAGTCTGTTCATACAAAGGAGTCGTACCTAACCTATCCCCAGGTAGGTGGAAAACATCGGGAAACTTGGCACATATATTTTCAATTGACCTTTGTTCTTCGGTTGTCAAGCCATCTAATTTTAATTCTGAAAATAGCGTTTTAACTCTATTTGCGTTTATATTTGACTTACTGAATTGGCAAATGTAGTAATCTTCCAATTTGGTTAAATGTGGATAAAAATATGTTAAAGTTACATCTGTTTCTCTTGTATTTAATAATTTTATGGGTATTTTTCCGTTTTTCGGTTTAGTAATAGTATTGGCTAAGAAAACCCCTTCACAAAGTTCCTGACTATTAACTACGTAATCTCCGATTAATTCGGTATTTAAATCTATATAATGTATTGACTCGCTCCGAGCAGGTATTCTTAGTGTTACAAAAATTATTTTGCCTATTAACTAAACTTAAATGTACTTCCACAAATTTTCCACAATTCGTATTTAACTTTATTGTATTTAATTCATAATTTAATATTGCCTGATGTCTCACAAAAAAATCCTGACCTAAAATTCCATCGGTTTTGCATGGTAATTTTTCAAAAACATAAAATTTATTCTTAAAGACTGCATTGTTAATATTCAACTCTAGATAAACATAGCCATTCGATATTACCGATCCTCCTATTCCGTTTATTGTAAGTGTCTCTTTATGGAATGGAATGTGTAAACTTCTCAATCTTTCTTGTTTGATGACGGACAATGATGCACCGGTATCGATTAACCAGTCGGACTTTTGATGGGACAAATAAAATGAAACTTTGTTTAATTTACCGACCTTACACGAGTAATTATTCACGAAAAAAATGATTCAGCGATTCTATGTTTGGTTGCTCTGTAGACTCGTTATTATGAATCATTGTATGCACTTGTCCTTTAGGTAAATTTCGATATTTATTATTATAATTGTACTTACCTCTATATGCCCCGCGACTTGAAAATCGCTGTTGGTATCCTTGACACCGCGAGTTGTGCTGGAAACGACCTCTGACGTATCCCCTTGGAGGGCGTCCCGCATACTGCGTCCTTGTCTGTCGGCCTCGTCCAGTGCCTGTCCTGTTAGAATAATAAGTGTTGTACCTGCGCTTATGATGCATACCTAGTACCTCAGCCGACGTAGATGTTACCGTGGTAGAGATATCTTCCTCTTGAGCTACTTGAATGGCGTCCTTTAAGTTGTTGAAATTACGCGCTGCTATAATCGTGCTTAACCTGCGATTTCGTAGTCCGTCTGCGAACCGCTTGATTGCGATTTTTTCGTTTATTGGTCGCAAAATATTATAGCTTTCGGTATTTCCGTCGGACTGCGAAATCGTCAAGTCTAATAAATCAGTAATTTCCTTACCGAAATCCGACACAGACATGTCATTCTGTTTAACCGCTTGCAGCTTCATATGTATGGCCGTCGCAGCTTTTTTTGTCAACAGTATCTGTCGCATATCCTTTATCAAGTCCTTAACAGATAAATATGAGTTAGATAGTTTTAATTTAGCTGCCTGAGATAAACGCGTTTTTAAAACAAAAGATATGAGATTCGTTTTAGATGTCTCGTCTAACGTAGTTTCATAATACTGTATGTTATCAATTAGTTCTTTTGTATTTACTTCGGTATCATTCATAACCGGCAACAGGCTCAGCGCCGTCTTTAAGTCAAACTTAGACATTGTTATATTGAAGTCCTCTTTGCTGCAGCTACTAGCTCTACTATTACTACTGCTACTACTAGACAAATCTACGCTTACTTCTCCCTCGGTTATAGGGAATTTGCACAAACTTTGAACCTCAGAAAATAAGTTTGAAAAGATTTTACTAGATTCAACAATTAGTTGATTTTCTCGCTCACTTTTAAACTCTAACACCTTACTTATTGTATCTATATGATTATTATACAATTTTTTTAATTCATTGGCCTCTTTTAACTTTTTATTTAATATGTGACCTTTACGCCTTTTCGGACCAATTTTTATTAAATATTGTCTTATGACGCACAAATTGTTAGTTAATTCTTTAATGAAATCTGCCATTCATTTTAATTAAAATAAAAGTATTAAAAATACATGCCTTATAATTATTATAATTAATATAGGAACATTATAAAAATAAAATAAAATAAAAAAAAGTGACCCAAAGTTCATATTAATATTATACCTGATTTCTTCCTATTACACACAATATCCATAATGTTGACCTGATTTACCACAACGCACACTTTTTCCACTTTTCACTTTGTTATTATGTCGACTATCATGCTTCGTCCTTGACTCTTCCCGAGAATTCCGGTGAAATCCTCTGCATACGCACCACACCAGCATCAACACCACGCTGCACTCTTTTGTTGAAACATTTTACGCAGTACCTTATTATCATGATCAAAGCAATCATCACGAACAACAGAAGGAAGACCATCATGCTCCATGCTATTAGTCCAATATGGGTCTCGACGTGAGTTCCGATATGGTTATTATATCCGATCTGGGTATTTATCTCTTTATAATGTCTGTCTTTATAATGTAGGAGCGCTTGGTCAAGTCCTTTGTTACTGGTACCGAAAAAACTAGATTCTTCTGGAGTTAAGAAGTAGCGAGTTGTCAATGACTATCGCAAACTAAATGAAAAAATTCAAGACGATAAGTTTCCCCTACCGAATATTTCAGACATTTTGGATTCCTTATCTGGCGCTGTGTATTTCTCACACTTAGATTTATCCCAAGGCTATTATAAACTTAATTTACATAAAGACAGTAGACAGTATACAGCTTTTACAACGACTAAAAATCAGTATCAAATGACTAGGTTACCTATGGGCTTGAAAACAAGTCCGAGTGCTTTCGCAAGAATGATAACCGTAGCTATGTCTGGATTAAATTATGAGCAGTGTATGACGTACCAAGATGATCTAGTATGTATAGGTAGAAATTTAGAAAATCACAACAAAAACCTAATGGATATTTTCACTCGATTAAGAAAAGTCAATCGTAAGTTAAATCCTGCCAAATGTAAATTTTTGAAAAAAGAAGTTTTATATTTAGGCCACATAGTGTCAGAGAAAGGCATTTTTCCCGATCCCAATAAAACTAAAGTGTTGGAGAATTACCCCCTCCCTAAAAACAGCGACGACGTCAAAAGATTCGTTGCGTTTGCGAATTACTATCGCAAATTTATCCCAAATTTCGCGGAAAAAGCATTCCCCCTTAATAAATTATGTTGTGTGGACTGAAGATTGTGAGAAGTCCTTCCAAATTTTAAAAACATCATTAGTAACTCCCCCAGTCTTGCAATATCCTAATTTTTCAAAAGAAAATACCTTTCTCTTACAAACTGACGCATCAGGTATAGCTATAGGATCAGTACTATGCAATAGTGACGGTCGACCCATGGCTTACGCAAGTCGCAGTTTAAATAAGGCTGAAATGAGCTATCCTACTATTGAAAAAGAGCTTTTGTCAATAGTATGGAGTGTTAAATATTTTAGACCTTATATGTTCGGCAGACAGTTTATAATCCAAACAGACCACAGACCACTAGTCTATTTATTTGGCATGCGAGACCCGTCAAGCAGATTATTGAAGTTTCTTTTACAATTAGAAGAATACAACTTTCAAGTTGAATACACAAAAGGATGTAAAAATTCCGCGGCAGACGCTCTTTCTCGTATAATAATTTCGTCTGAAGAATTAAAAAATATGAATGAACATATCGTGAGCATCGTAACCAGAGCACAAGCGAGACGAATAAAAGATTTGCAAACACAGCAAATTCCGTCTAACTCGTCGGTCATTGGTAATTCTGTTAATTCCAGGCCTGATCAACCTAGAATTGTGGATATTATTAAAAAACCGAGGAATTTGATTGAATTAGCTTTGATAAAAAATAAAAAAATAATTAAATTAGAACAAGAAGGCTTAATAAATGAAAAGTCAAAATTTTTTATGCATGTACCCAGTAATTCAAGTATTTACTTTAACAGCTTATCTCGATCGCCGATCACGCGAGACGTATTGGTGAGAGATCTAGTTTGTTTATGCAAAAAGTTAAATATAAAAGAACTTTGTGTATTAATTAATGAAAATAATAAAGATTTTATAGCTGGCATATTAAATGAAATAAATAAATGTAAACAATGGACTGGGCCCACATTATGTATTCTTAAAAATGTGCAAAGATTAAATAATAAAGATGACATAAGAGTAGTTATTAACGACTTTCACTTATTGCCCACGAGTGGCCACGCGGGCATTAGGCGAATGTCTAATAATATAAAGAAATTTTATTATTGGCCAGGAATGGATAAAGATATTATAGAATTTGTAAATAAATGCACTCAATGCAAAACACAAAAGCATGCAATAAAAACAAAACAACCAATGGAAATAACCACTACTTCAAATTATGCATTTGAAAAAATATTTTTGGATATAGTAGGTCCATTGCCAAAAGACAACGGCAACTATGTATACGTACTGACCTTACAATGTGAACTGTCGAAATTTATTGAGGCATACCCATTACATTCAAAAGATTCGGAAACGGTAGCGCGGGCTTTTGTTGAAAATTTTATATTAAGGTATGGGATCCCACAACAGATAGCAACCGATAGGGCACCGAGTTTATCTCCACAACTATGCAACAGGTATGTAATTTACTTAATATTAAGAAGTTATCATCAACGGCGTACCACCACGAGTCCATCGGAGCGCTAGAACGCACTCACAAAAGTTTAGGTGAGTATTTAAGAATACAATGTCAGAATAACCCTTGTTCATGGAGCAGCTGGCTTCCTTACGTGCTTCTCCTACAATAATACCGTCCACAGTGAGACTAAGTACACACCACATGAGTTAGTATTTGGCATGTTACCAAATAATCTTACTAGCGATGTCGTAGATCCTTTATACAATTATGACAATTACCCGTCTGAATTTAAATATAGACTACAGATAGCACAGAAAGATGCTAGGCTCAACTTAATAAATAGTAAAATAAATAGAAAATTAAAATATGACACTGTCCTTAATCCTATCTCGTATAAGAAGAACAATTATTTACTATTAAAAAATGAAACAGGAAACAAATTTGAAAAGATTTATAATGGCCCTTATTTAATATTGGAAGATCTAGGTTGCAATGTAAAAATTTTAAAGAACGGAAAACCCGAAATAGTTCATAAAAACCGAACTAAAAGCTATCAATGATTATTTAAGTATGTACCTAGTATGTAAAATAAGTTTTTAAGTAGGTTTAAGTAAGTTTTTTTTTGTTTTGTACTAAATACATAAAACATTTATAATTTTGTAAACTTATAAACCTTTTTTTTATTTTTAACATTTATATATTTTCTTTTTCTTGTGTACATTACTTATTATTATATAAGTAAGTAATAGGTTGAAATAAAATATACTTTTGTGCACAAGTACTATTTTATTTTTTCCTCGAGGGGAGGTGTAGTGTGTAAATATCTATAACTATATGTAACATGTTGTATACCTATCAACCTATGTAATCTCTATTCAATAAAGTCACTTCTAATCGCCCAGCACTTGGTTTCACTTGTCTCCTCGTAGGCCGTCCTTACAGTGCATTGCCCAGGCCGCCCCGTCTGGAGGGATGTTCCATGTCCGGGCATCTCCTCCACTGGCGTGAACCCCGGCATAAGGCCGGGAGGCCCTGGGGGGGGTTTGGAGAATTGCTCTGCGGATCCCAAACTCTCCCCCGACTCAAAAGGGCTTGATGGACACCGGAGAGGTTTAGTGAGTAGTCCCGGCTTGTCGGGTGAGCCCCACACACGCCTGTCGCTTGGCTAGCGGCAGGCATGGTGCGTAAATGCATTCCTCTTCGACAAAAAAAAAAAAAAGTGTAATTAAGTACAGTCGAGAAAACTTAACTAAACTTGATATTTTCGGTGTGAGCGTATGACACGTCCGCTCGCTAGCTCTGCCTCGACCGAACTCCCCGAGTCCCCGCTGTCTCGCTTGCACCGCACGCCAACTATACCCGAGCCCGTCCAATACTGCGCCCGACGCTTCTCGACTCCGACTACTACAGCAAAAACCAAATCCAAATACGCTAAATTTGTATTGAGTTCCGCTACTATATGTAAGTGCATAATAACTATTAATTTATTTTTCTCTAGTGACTGGCTGAACATATGGACTACCTAATGTAACATCTGCATGTAGATATTATATGTTCACAAATAAATATAGTTGATTTTTGAAAACGATAAAAGATCACGAAGGAAAAAATTGTCAAAGAGGCATGAGACAAACTTTTATAGAACTTAAGAGAAATTACTGGTGTAATTTAGAAAGTAATGCATGCAAACAATGTAGAAAGATGAAATATGAAACAAAGAAAACCTATAAAACCTACCATATAGTTGACACAAACAGAATTTAGTCCATTTGAAGAAGCATTTATAAATTTACTTTTATTGAAAACAATTATTTAACTATTTTCCGAGTTGGGAGAGGTTGCAAACACCGCATTTCGCACGATTATGTTGAGTCCCAGTGTGACAGGTTGCGAATCTGTCGCCACTACCCGGGCACATTGAGGAACATGGGAGCAACAACTTACGGCAACTCGAAACTTGACCTGTCGGGTCGGATCGGTCTGTTAACCAAGACACGTAACAAACTAAGCTGCCACGTCCTTGCACTATTGTTAACGCATTTAGTAAAGTGGGACAAGCTTTTCAAATAGCAAATAGGAGTACACTGGCAGAAGTTCAAGCATTGATAAAATATTTAAGTATGTATGGCTTACCAAAGAAAATAAATAGTGAACCTGGTACAGACTTTGAAAATAAATAACTTAAAGAACTATTAAGATTATATAAAATCGAGTTATACATAGTTACTCTAATAATCCTAATTCGATGACCATAATGGAAAGATTCCATTCTGCAATTATAGAAGTTTATAGGCAAATTATGATAACCAAGATTTAGATGCAGCATCTATAATAACGATCTCCATCATAGCGTATAACAATACTGTTCATAGTGCAACAAACCTTACGCCGTTTCAAATAGTATTTTGTGTCCCAGTTGCAGGAAAAGTGTTCGATGTAGACAGGGATGAAAATTTCTTGCAAAAACTCGTGCAGGATCAAAGAAAAAGATTTAAAACATACAGTACAAGATGTAAGTGATAAATAAGAAAAACATAAAAGATATTTCGGAATGGGTTGCCCAACTAAGCCTAAAGGATCAGTGACGTCAGCAGGGCTGATACCATCACCCTTATCACACATTGCCAATAATGCATACAACAAATATTGATTTGAGTCTATTTATTTCGCAATAACACTAATCACTTTACCTATCTAAAACTAAAACTAATTAAAACGCTCACTCACAATTTACCGGAGCTCAACCAATACACACTAAGGTTCCGGCAAAAGTGCCTCACCAAGAATTGTGACGCCGACTCACGCGTCCGCAAACAAAGGAAAAATGGCGGGAGAGAGTCAACACACTTACAAAATATTAAACCACTATCTTAAAGTTTCTGTTTCTAATTCTTAAATCATTTTAACGTTTTTAGAAGTTAATTTTAAATTTAAACACAATCAACAAACATTTTTGATAACTCAAAACTCTTTCCTTTTAAATTTTCTAAAACTCATTCAAAATAGCTTTCTTTAATTAAACAATAATAAATTCTATCAATCGCATTATTGACTATTACTTACAAATAGAAAGAGCTATTTTGAACATGTTTTCCATTTAAAACTTTACATTAATTTTATGATGCGTACAGAGTAACGCATTGTTTAAAAACTATATCCAACGATCACACAACATGTTATCAGTTTATCAATTAAGAAAATGATCGTGCTAAAACATCAAAAGAGTTTTTAAATCAAATCCTACATCTACGTTTTGTTACATATATATTTTCTAGCCCCATCTCGCCATTTATTGAATTATTTTTAGTCATGTGTGTTTTTTATTGGATGTATGTCGCGTCGCTCTTTGCTGCTTGTTATTTAAGAAGCGCGAACGTCAATCTATGGCGTCCGGTGGAGGCAACAAAAGCCGGCTGTGCAGGAATGTTGATCCCTTTTCGGCGTCGTACCTGAACAGTGCGTGACCCACTTGTGGTTTCCAGACCACCCTAAGCCTGCTGCCACATTTCTTAATTGTAAGTTTCCGTCTGAAGTCGCTAATTCTTCTGGTTCTGGTTAGGATTCTTGTTTGTTTATCGGATAACATTCTTATTATTGTATTCTTTGTAGTTGTTTACTGCATTTACCTGGTCGCGGTTCGTTCAAGGACGCGTGCCCATTATTTGGCACTTTCCCTGATAAGTTTTAGTTTGCTTATTTTGATAATAATGTTTCTTTCCAAGTCTATGTGTTGATGTTATGTTTTAGCTTATTTGGGACCATTCAGCAAGAGGCAACTTGGAGCACGTGCTGACACACCCCATTCACCTCCAAAAGGTAGTTATTAATAATATATAACCTTTAATTAGTGCAACTGATGTGTGTCAGTGCAGTGCCTAGTGTAATTCCTGTGATTTTATGGATTAGTGCAGTCCTGAAGGACAAGACAGGTTATTCCCTAAGGGGAACCCCTGTCCAATTTTCCTGAAACCAAGCATCCTGCAAATGCTTTTAATAGCTGCAGGAGCTTGAAACCTATTATAATTTGAATAGATTTTATTGTTCATACATCTTATTGCGATCACCGTCGGCATTCCAAAATAATACTCGGAGACAATTATCATCACACATATTTACCAAGATGTGTCATTATTAATATTACCTTTTCCATCATATTATGACATGCTACAAATTGTGTTTTAATGGATTTAATTATCATTAGTATGTTTAACATATCCGTAGTAGCCTTGGTCTTGGGTGGGCTGTTGCAGTTCTTGTGGTTTGTTGTTAGCAGCGACATTGCTCCAAAATCTTCCGTCAACTTTGCTGCGCTTCAGCATTTGTGCTTGATTTTCCTTGAGTGACTCTTGCCTGTCCTGAATATTTTTTAGGTATTTCCGCCGCTCAGCACACTGGCTTTAGTTGGCTGGATGATTTTCGTTACAGTTACAGCACTGGGCAGGTTGTTTGCGGTCCACCTTGGCCCATTCAGAACTCAGGTGGTTTTCGGTGCATTTTACACATCTTGGATTCCTGTTGCAGTTTTTAGAGGCATGCCCAAAGTTTTGACAGCGATAACATTGTGTACCAAAAAGATTGCTGACTTTGTATTTTTTAATTTGTATGACACAGTTACATAAAAACTTGATTTGTCTGAAGTTAGTCATGTCACTACCTGGAGGAAGTTGAACAATAAACGGAGGACATGAGATCTGTTTATTTTCAGGGAGCATAATTTTTCGGACAATGGTGTTATTAAATCCCAAATTTGCCAGTTCATCCTTGAGGTGATCTTCAATATAGGCTGGTAAACCAAAAATTACTGCTTTATAAATCCTCTCATCTTTGCGGGAAAAGGTATGAAATGCTATATTTTCTGACCTCAGACCACCTTTAAGAATTTGATGATCATTAACAGAGTAGCAAATAACAGATATTTTGTTATTTCCCTGATACCGAATATGAAAGTTCTTGGTATATCTATTGACAAGAGTTTTAATAAAGTCATGGGTCCCGCTCTGTTTTAGCTCAATAAATATCGGCGGGATATGGCTTTTTTTCTTAGGTATTTTAACAGCTGTCGCATTCGCATAAAAGTAAATAAAATGCGGCAAATTAGAAATGGGAATTTACTAATAAAAATATACATAAATAATTCAGTCGGATCGTGCATTGATGCCAGGTCAAAAATTAGCCAGCCGAGTCCTGGTTCCGGAAATACCAATTCCCCCTGCGTCTTCGACGTCCGCTTCTTGAGGTGGGCTTCGCCGTCCGCCTCTTAAGTTGGAGTTTTGACGTCCGTCTCTTAAATTGAAGCTTCGACGTCCGCCTCTTAAATTGGAGCTTTGACGTCCGCCTCTTAAGGTAAACAGATTAGTAGCCCCAAGGAAGTTCTTGGAATTACCCGGATCGGATTAAGGAATAGCATCTATCCGCATCTATGGATTGGGAGGCAATCCAGAGGCACTACTTTAGCCAGCAAAAGAAATCAGAACAGTAAGGTGGCGGTTATAAGAAAAATAAATCAGATTAAAATATTGTGTTCTGTTTACAAGTTACAAAAACTAATCTTCCTAACAAAACGCAATTATCAAATAACATACAAATAATATCTAGCTTGTATAGGGTAATCTACGGTAGGTAAGACTAATGTAAAAAGACACTACGTATTTAAATCTAAAAAGTTACTACAATAATAGGGAACTGGAAGCATAAAACTATTTGCACAACTTACCCAGTATGGGAACACGAAACAACTCGGTATAAGGAATAATAAGATTAAATTAAAAATTATAAGCGCGTTAGCAACTACGTTGGAGCACTCCCAAGACAAGTGATCATGTCGCCGAGGGTCTATGTCGCGGTGAGGCAGGGGTGCGACGCGGGGGCGTTCGATGACGAAGCTCGGCTCGACGACGGTGTGCCGACGCACGGTCCGGTTTTTGTAGGTAGAATTAAGTAAAATGATGTTATAATGAAACCGTGGAGTGGTACGCGGTTTTAAATGTTATCATTACAAAGTTTTAGATTTATTATTAGTTCTATTAAATTCGATAGTTTATTTTTAGTTTATTAAGTTAATTAAGAGAAAAATATTATCTTTGTGTAGATTGTAGTGCTATAATTTCTAAAGGAACACTATGTTACACAGCATCACGGTAATTTAGATTATCAGCAGGTGAGGAATTCTTCTTAGTTGGTAGTACGCCGAATCGATTGGTTGTCTTTGTAAATGATGTGTTGCTAGTATTCACAGGCCGAGCCGTTTTCTTCGGAATTTTCCATTGGCTAACATCAATAGGATCTTCAAGAGGGCGTTTTTCAACTGAATTAGATCTAGTCAGAAATCGATTCATTTTTGTACCAGGTATGTTCAAGTACCAGGTACGTAAATCGTTTTCCCATCACTAAAACAAGATACGCGACGAATACAAGGTAGTTTTGAGTGGTGAACGTGTGACTGAAATCCTGAACTGAATCCTGTACGAGCTAGCGTACATTACTTAGGTGTCTGACGTCATAAGTCACAGCCTACATATAATTGCACGTAACTCAATAATAATTAAGTGTACAATAAAGACGCTAAGCTGTATCGGTTCGGTGTGTTATTTATACCACCAGATCTTACATTGCATTTCCTTGACTTGCCGATATAGCTTGACATATATTCTTGATTAATACATTTAAGTGATCGTGCCCTTGGCTCGTTCATTTATGGTCCTTCGAACCGGATACAGGTTGAAATTGAGAACCTAACGTTGGATAACAATAGCCTCAACAAATTAATCAAACAGCAGAATTTAGAATTAGACGCTTTAAAATAGATACTTGAATCAAACACTACAAAAAGTGGCACTAAAACACCGTCCTTCTCCAAATCAGTCTCTAAAATTACATTAGTGGAAAAAAATAAACAACAAACTCCAAATTCAACAAAAACTACCCCTTCATTGCGAAGGAATCGTAAACAATCATCAAAATTGCAAAACAAGATAGGTGGCGCTAAAAACCACGACAAATTAAACGCAACAGTGGAGGCCAGTTCAAGTTATTACCAAAACCAAAAGATGTCAACAGATGGCGCTAATCACGGATCCTCGATCAAGATCAACAAAAAACATAAACCACCAACAGATGTCACTATTATTAAACCAAAAATATACATTTTACCACCAACCGGACCAACAGGTTGTAGGATTGTCTAACATATTATTGAACAGTCGACAAAGTAAGTGGAATAATATTTATAGTGTATTTTCATTGTCCAAACCAAATGCTAACTGCTCGGAGGTTTTACAGTATTGTAATAAACTACAAAACGAGATTAAGCCAGACGACATAATCATAATATCGGTAGGTTCAAATGATAAAAATCCCACCCAGTTGCTACACGAACTTGGATTAGCGTTAAGTAAATTTAAAAATAATAGAGTGTGCGTATTGGAAGTATTAAGAAATCCTATTCTCAATGAAGTTACAATTAACAATCACATAAAATCTATACTTAAATTATATAAAAATTGCAAATACATTGAATTTAATTCATTAAACAAAAAATCTATGACTCACTCTATTAACCTGAACATTGACTCTGATGACTATAATAATAAATTTAGCTTAAGCAACATTATTATATCCCAAAAAACTAAGCAATCTACTAATAAACTAAGAAAAGGAACTATACCGTATTTATTCCTACAACAAACTGAAAAAATACTTAATATATCTAAAATTACACAAAAAATATAAAAACAAAATAACTGATTACTTTAAACCAAAAACTGAAACAACTGAATCAGACACAAACAAAAATTTTTTTCGTAAAAAGCTTATATTTTAATATTTTCCACCAGAACATTGCAGGTGCTCTTAATAAATCAGATGAACTAAACCTAGCAATCATAGAATTGAAAAATAATAGGTTATGTGATGTTGATGTTATCTGCCTCACAGAAACCTTTATTCAGAAGGAAAGAAGGAAGGAAGGATCTCTAATTTAAATATACCCAAATATCAAGTTGCCACATATTACTGTAGGAATAAACGAAGAGGAGGTTCATGCATTCTTACTAAAACTAAATAGAAATGTAAAACTATTGAGTGGGTAAACATAATGGCTACTGATTCTGAATTTATAATGTTGTGGTATAGAAATAATTGATTTTAATATAATAATAATTTGTATTTATCGAATACCCTCTAAAAGATTAGTTTCAATTTTTTTTCAAAACTTGAAGAGCTACTAGCTAAACTATTTTCAACTAAAAAACTAAGACAGGTTGTATTATGTGTTGATTGCAATATTAATATTATTAAACATGATGATAAGAACACAAAACAATTAATCAGCTTACTTAGAACATATAACATTGATATTCACATCACTACTCCTACTCAAAACAAAATAAGGGCCACGAGATATTTTTTCATTTTGGTGTAAATTATTAAACATTTACATATTGAAAGTAGTTAAATATTGAGTATACAAACTCTTTGATACCTAAACTTTTTAATATTGTAGTATTCATCTAATGCTGGCAACAATTTTAAATAAAATTTGATTTAAAATTATTTTTGAAAATTTTTATTCCATTTTCTTTGTCGTTTTGCTTTCCTTAGCTACTTGGTTTATTAGAAATTATCAGAGTTAATTGATATCTCGAGTCAGAAACATCTTTTGCAATATGCCACAAGCACGCAGGCGTCATATGGACTCGCTGACAGCAACCAGAGCCGTTACAATGATTGAAGAAGGTCATTCGCAGCGATCTGTGGGTTTGCAATTGGGATTTTCTCGAAGAGCTATTCAAAATCTATGGAATCGTTTCCAAGAGACCGGCAGTGTTAGAAGAAGACCTGGTTCGGGCAGAGTTCGCATTACAACAGCTCAAGAGGATCGTTACATTCGATTAAGTGCGCGCCGAGATCGCACAACGACGGCCCGCAAGCTGCAAAATCATTTACGGCTCACAACGGGTACTCGTGTCAGTGACCAAACTATGCGTAATCGATTGCATGAAGACCAGCAGGCATCAAGAAGGCGAGTTGTCCGTGTTCCATTAACCAGAAATCATCGTGCAAATCGTTTAAGATTTACCCGTCAACATTTGGACTGGGACATAAACCAATTGGGCATGGTGCTCTTCACAGACGAATGCAAAGTTAAATTTTTTAACGACGATCGGCGTATTAGAGTATGGAGAAGACGCGGCGAGAGATTTTCAGAAGCCTGCATTCATGAAGTCGATCGTTTTGGTGGTCCAAATGTAATGATTTGGGGCGGGATAAGCTTACACGGCAAAACTGAGCTCGCTATTTTAAATGAGGGTACTGTTACTGCTCAGCGGTATATTGAGGAAGTTGTCAGACCACATGTGATCCCATTTGCCCAGCGAGCGGGTCCTGGATTCATCTTGATGCAAGACAATGCTCGTGCACACACGGCTCAAGCGACTGGGTTTGTACTGGAAGCGTCTCAAATTCTAGTCTTGCCGTGGCCGGCGAACAGTCCGGACTTAAATCCAATAGAGCACATGTGGGATCAGTTGAAACGAAGAGTTAGAGACGGTGATCAGGAAATCCACAACCAACAGCAACTCATCAACGCTGTTAAAAGGGCTGGGAAGAGATTCCAATGGAAAATGTCAGGCATTTGATTGAGAGCATGCACTCCAGGCTTCAGGAGTGCGTAGCGAAACGAGAAGGGCATACTCGTTACTAAAAGATGAGCATGGAGTATTTTCTTTTGTTTTCAGTAACTTTACATTGTTTTTATTTTTAACCTTAAATGTGATTTTTCTTTCAAAAGCAAATAAACTTTTTAATAATTATTATTGGAATAAGTTTATTGGTCTACACGGTAAAAACAACATTAGTTTTCGTTATGGAGACAAAAAAATAAATATTGGTTTGATTATTTTCAAGGTACAGACAAAATACCTCGTGGCCCTTATTTTGTTTTGAGTAGTAAAAGTTCCCACAAGAAATTCTTCTTGTATTGATATTATTGCATGTAATATTCCTAACATAAAAACAAACGTTCACTACTTCGCTCTCTCAGATCACGAAACTGCACAGACGTTGTGTGTGCCGGTAGAGACCACAAAACATTATATGACGCATTGGTTTGAAACAAGAAGAGATTATAGCTCCGACAATATACAAAAATTAACTGACTGCTTATCAGCTCTAACTTTTTCAAATCTATATGACATACACAAAATTGACCTCGCCTTTAACTCTTTTCATGAAATTGTCTTGTTATTTCATGACTTATGTTGTCCTAAAATTAAAATTAATATAAATTAATAATAAAAAGAGAAACCAATGGATATCTAAAGGTATCAAAAAGTCTTCCATTAAAAAAAGAATATTGTACCTGAAGTATAAATACACAGGCTGTAACAAGATAATACTGAACCAAAATTATGAAACTTACATAAACATTTTAAAGAAATGTATCAAAACTGCAAAGAGAATAGCTAATAAAAATAATAAAAATAGACATACAAATAAAAGTAAAGCAACATGGGACATAGTAAAAGACAACTTTGGTAATAATTCAAATTTGACATCAATTGAAACAATTAAATTTAATGCCATCGTTTATACAAACCCTCAACAAATAGCAGAATTATTTACTGATTTTTTTATTAGCCTTACAAAAACAAATACAAAGGTAAACTTAGACACTTCAATCAAAAATTCATGCGACACTATATTCCTGACACCTACAGATCCTACTGAAATCTTTAAAATTATAAAAGGTCTAAAAAATACAAACTTAGTTGGATACGATGGGCTGACCACTAAAGTAGTTAAGGAATGTGCAACATCCCTTGCAGCTCCGATTTCGTATTTAATTAACACCTCATTTGTAAATAGTAAATTCCCAACGGCTCTAAAACTGTCTGTGGTAAAGCCGCTGCATAAAAAGAATTCTAAAACTGATATGAATAACTTTAGACCTATTACTATAATAACTTATTCCTATTGTGTCTAAGATCTTTGAAAAGGCTTTTTACACAAGACTTTACATGTTTTTCACTAAAAGCAAAATTCTGAAACATGAACAATTTGGATTTAGGAAACATAGCTCGACAACACTGGCCTTCTTTCACCTTATTAAAGAAATAACAGAAAGCTTAAACAATAAAATCCCATTAACTGCAATATTTCTCGAAATGAGCAAGGCTTTTGACTTTGTAAATCATACATTATTATTGACAAAACTTGAAAAACACGGTATAAGAGGAAAGGCGTTTGACTTGATTAAATCATATTTAGAAGATCGACAGCAATTTGTAGAATTAGACCGAATTGACAGCAAAAAAAATAAATTGTATATAAATCAAGGCCAACAACTAACGCATGTGGTGTCCCTCCAGGCAGTGTGCTTGGTCCTTTTCTATTTTTGACTTACATAAATGATCTGCCTGACTCAACAAAACATAAATGTATTTTGTTCGCTGATGATAACAAATTGCTTATAAAATCTGAAAATATGAACAAAACAAAAATTATACAATTTAAAACGTACCAAAGCAAAATTAATAATATTAATATTACTCACAATATCAATATAATTAAAGAAGTTGAAAACACAAAATTCTTGGGGATAATAATTGATAAAAATTGTAACTGGAAAGACCATATCCAAGAAGTATGTAGTAGACTGGATCGATTTGTGTTTGCTTTGCGAAGACTCTCCCAAATTGTATCGATTGACGCAGCCTTAAGTGCATATTACGGTTATGTTTCGTCGGTCTTATCGTACGGTTTACTGCTATGGGGAAACTCTGTCAATTTCAACAGAGCTTTTATAATGCAAAAAAGTGCATCCGAGCAGTATACGCAGCTTGGTATTTGGATAGCTGCAGGCCACTATTTAAATCTCTCAAAGTCCTTACGCTGCCATCCATGTACATAAAGGACGCGTGTGTTTTTGTTAAAGAGCATCCTAGCTACTTCCAAACACACGGACAGGTCCTAGGAAGGCAAACCAGACATAAGGACCTATTGGTAATGCCAAAATGTAACGCTCTCTACAAAAATAATTGTTTCTGTATGTGCATTAGAATTTATAATGCATTACCGAAGGACTTAAACATGCCCCTCTTTAAGTCCAGACTTCACAACTGGCTTCTACAAAGAGGTTATTATAGTGTTAAGAAATATCTGACATGGCGTCAAGTTCTATAAAATAATGATGACATTCCCTAATTTGAAGTTGGACATTTATTTTCTAGTTTTACTTTGTTTTTTGTAACATGACATTAGTGTATATTGTATTTTTTCGATTTTTTTTTAAATTATTGACAATGGTTTTAATTATTATTATTTTTTGACATTTCACTGTAATTTTGTACGCCCTTTGCGGCAGGCTTTAGGGACACTAACTTATATTAAGACCTATGTACAGTCGACAGCTGCCACGGTGTATCACTTGCCATTCAAATTCGTCTGTACGCGACATACTACGTTTTAGGGGTTGGATTGCAAACGCCATCCTAATTGGCCGTAGTAAATCTCTATTACCAATGACGGTAGAGGAAGCAAATCATTCATTGAAATCATGATTTTGTTTTATTTTTTTGTGTTGTTTACAAAATTAGTCACTTTTTGCATTTCGCCAACTGCTGACGCCTGACGCTCTACTCACCCCTTACTTACCCCTACTTGACCTACGCGCTGTTTTTCGACTGTTTCTTATTCTATTTATGTTGACTCCTGCTACTCTCTACGGACTGAGTTGCTTGTTAAATTGTGACCTGTGGCTGTGAACCTGGACCATGTCTTCTACGAGAAACATCTCGCACGAAAAAAGGATTAGGATAGTGGCTTTATATGGAGAGGGGCTTAATATCAGCCAAATATCACGAGACTTAGGATTGTCGGTAATTTTTAACACTTTAAAATTTTTCGATTAATTATATAAATAATATCATTAATACTCATAATACTATGACGATCTTTAGTTTGATGATTCTACTTTCTTTTGGGGCGGCTTTCTTTAGCGTGTTAAATATGTTGAGAAGCCAACATAAATGTTCACATAAACTTTATAATTTTTAAAACAATCAACTTTTAAGACTTAATATTGTTTCATAGACAATACCTCGTGCGCTATAGTACGATTTTTATCTCCGTGCAGTCGGGGCCATAAATCATAGCTCGGCTAGGGCGGTGCGTATGTTGCGCGGGCACACCGTCATTATCGATAAAAACAAATGAGTCATAGAAAGCAGGTACACGGCGGTGCGGTATACAAACGCTGGTGCGACATCGTTATGTTATGAGTCATTTTTTTCCAATGATTTCACCCTCGCCTTATACCTGCACGTTAGTGCAACATTAATTTAGTACTTAATTCGAACTCATTTGTTTTATTGCGCATTCGTTCTTTGAATTTCTTTAGTGACACAATGGCTAATCCCTTGTTTTGTACTAAAACAGAAGAATTTATTAAAAATAATATTCGCCATTTAGGCACCAATATACCAGCTCAAGCGCGTATTGTTATAATAAATGTGTTAACATTCACTCCCCACCTCTGGCGTGTGCGGATGGTCTTTTTATGCGATCGCGATAATTAATTAAATTACGTGTGTGAAGTGCATATTTTAGGGTTCTAGTGTAGTGATTGGTAAAATAAAGGTTTGATAAACGTCGGGTCCGTAAGTTTTTAAACATTTGCGTTGTTTTGGATGATAAATAGCCACATTACTCGGTAAGTCAAACGTTTTCTTTTTATTATTGTGTGTAGGTAGTCAGGCGCGCGGCGGCCGGTCGGGGCGCCGACCCGGCAGCCAGCTGATCGTTGTTAGGTATTATCTATTTTATTGTACCTGGTGATATAATATTTAAGTTTTTTAAAGTTTCCTTATTACACTTTGATGTCCGGGCGTAATGATGATCCCCCTGACGGGGGGGGAAACCCGTTTGAGAAAAGCAAAATAGTTCAGCGATCTCCTACTAGTAATAAAAGGGCATTTAGTCAATTATCACCGGCTAGTGTTTCGCCAGTAACTAGTAAGCGTATGCAACGGTTGGGATCTAATTTGAATACGTCACATTCCTCTGAGTTGAGCGTCTCCGCCGGTAACGATAGTTCATCGTATGATCTCGTGCAAGAGGCATCGACATGCCTAACCAACATTAACGAGTATTTAAACGACTCGGGGTCGCGCTTGAATATTGCGAATAAAACAGGAATTATGGAGATGACGCAGAGAGTAACTTCGATTGTTTCTTTACTTGCAATTAAATCTGCGATGCTCGAGACTAAGTGGGCGCAATCGGAGCGTGATTTAGTAATTGCTCAAAATAAAGTTAACGTTAGTCCTCCGGCGGTAACCAAATCGTACTCGGAGACTTTAAAGTTACGATTGCCACCTAAAACGACCCCGGTGGCAGCTCAGGCTCGCGCGCCGCTCCCGTGTGTGGTGGCCTACCCGACGGAGGAACGTTCGGCCGAAATTAAATCCTCGTCCGCGACGAAAGAAGCGCTAATGAAAGCGATCAAACCATCAGATGGTTTCCAAATTGTCGGCGTTAAAAAAACGGCTAAGTCTGGCGTCGTGTTACGCGTCACAAATCAGAGTCAAATAAAGAAATTAGAATCCGTTGCGGCTATCAAAACAGCAGGGTTGCGTTTGGAGAAACCTAAAGGGCGTAAACCGCGAATCCTTGTAAAAGATGTCCCGAACTCGATGGACGAAAATAATTTTTTAGTTTGTTTATACCGCCAGAACATTAAAGATGAGATTACTCTTTCCGAGAGTGACTTTTTACGTTCAACAAAAATTTACCGTCGTCGCAGTTTTAATGACAACCGTAAATGGTTAGGGATCGAGTTAGAGCATTCGATACGAAATCATTTGATTAACACGAAAGAAAAGTTATTCATTGATTGGACAACTTGCCGGTTCATCGACGATTTAGATTTAATTCGGTGCTTAAATTGTCAACAATATGGTCATCCCGCGAAGTATTGTACTGAAAAAACACCATCGTGCGCTCACTGTGCCGAGTCACACGACACAAAAAATTGTACCAACAAAAATCAACCAACTTTTAAACGAGTATGTGCGTCGTGTAAAAAGTATAAAAAACCCTGCGATCATGAGACCGGGTCTCAGGATTGTCCTACCTACAAGGCAAAATTAGAGCAACTGATTATAAATACTAACTATGGCCAAGCTTAAAATAGGACAATTAAACCTTCATAACGATAAAGTAGCTACGTCTGAGTTAGATAGGCTTGTAATTGAGTATAGTTTGGACATAGTTCTCGTTCAAGAACAGTACCAAAGCGCTGGGCTTCGTAATAAGATAGTTCAAATAAACAATAAAGCTCGCGCGGGAATATACGTGTCACGTTCAAACTTCACTGTCACAGCTCTTAATAATCTCTCGTCGTCCCACTGTGCCGTTGCGGAGGTCTCGTGTCCTTCTTTTAGTATATATGTAGTTAGCTGTGACTTTCAGTTCTCTGATCGCGTAGACCCTCACTTACATCACTTGCGGTCCGTATTATATGCACTTCCTAGGCAGGCTGTAGTTATAGGCGCGGATGCCAACGCGTCTTCCCCCCTTTGGTTTGGTAAAATTAGATCAGCAGATGCGGATCGTCGCGCCGCAGTAGAAGAGTTTATTGCAGAAATGCACCTAGAAATTCATAACACCTCTGATTCACCACCTACTTACAGCAGCCCTATGGGCGAATCTTTCATTGACGTCACACTTTCAAGTGCGTACGTAAAAATCTCTAATTGGCGTGTCCTTCCTGATGCGTCATGTAGTGATCACCGTTTGATCGTGTACGAGTACAACCCTAAGCTGACACAAGATATCGCGCCCCGTTCACAAAGCTTTCGTTATAAAACCAGACGTGCAGACTGGTGCTTTTTTAGTTCATATTTTGCGTCACATGCTGGAGACTTCACTCACCCGCGTCTATCGGCAACAGAAAGCGCTGAAATTATGACAGATACTTTCAATTACTGTGCTGATGTAACACTGGGACGAACATCTATATCCAGTGTGAAAAGATGTGACTGGTGGAATGATTCTCTGATAGGAATTCGTAAGAAATTTAGAAGCGCGCGTCGTAAATTAAATAAAGCTAAAAAATCCCTAGGACAAGATACTTCGTCAGATAGGTATGATAGCGCTTTAATTGCTTTAAGAGTTGCTAGGTCTCACTACCGTGCTGCAGTCCAAAAATCAAAAACTAATTTACTTCGGAAAGTAGTTGATAGGTTAGACAAAGAGGGGCCATGGTCACCCATATATCATGAGTTCAAAGCTAACAGAGCAACTGATCAAGCATTTATTTCAAACATCAAAATAAATGATGCTCACACTCTTGGTGTTGAGGAGACGGCGGAGGCCCTTCTTAACGCTCTCATTCCGGACGACACTACTGAAAATGATACCGACTATCATCGAGAAGTTAGGCTCATGGCTGCAGTTCCACCCACATCTCCTTCGTCCGATCTTCCAACTTTAGATGAATTTGTCAAAATTGTTAGGGCGTTACCGGTTAATAAGGCCTCTGGGGAAGACAAAATATCGAATAAGATGATCCAGGAAGCCGTAAAGTCCGCTGGGGATTCTATTTTAATTGTGTATAACCGTTGCATTGCTGAAGGGGTTTTTCCTCAAATTTGGCGCCGCGGGCTAATTAAAATCATACCTAAAAGCGGTGATAAGCCACCTGATGATCCGAAATCGTATAGACCCATTACCCTTCTACCATCCCTGGGTAAACTTCTAGAGCGTCTTATCGTACCTCGGCTTCTTCCGGGCGGTCCAACTTTTCACGAACGTCAATTCGGTTTTACTATCGGCAAATCAACAATCGACGCGGCTATCTCGGTGAGAAAATCGGTAGAATCGTCGGAGTTTAAATACGTCATAGGTGTATTCCTAGATATCTCTGGTGCTTTTGATAATGCATGGTGGCCAATCTTATTGCTCAAACTTAAAAACAGAGGTTGTTACAGCAATGTATATTCCTTAATATACAATTACTTTATAAATGGAACAACTAAGCTTCAACTTGGTCATCATGCAGTGTCGAAGGCTTTGACTCGGGGCTGCCCACAGGGTTCAGTGCTAGGGCCGTATCTCTGGAATATCGGATTTGATGACTTTTTGTCTATACCGTTACCGGCTAACTGTTCGCTGACGGGATATGCAGACGACGGTCTCCTGCTTATTCAATCTCATACAAGAACAGGAGTTGAGTTGTTAGCTGAGTCCTGCCTACGTCTGGTGGCCGACTGGGGAAAGAGAAATCATCTTGAGTTCGCAGCCCATAAAACACAGTATTTAATGTTAAAAGGAAACTTAGTAGGGCTACCGCGCTTTAAATTTAATTCAGTTACAGTTAAAAAGAAAGACTCAGTTTGTTATCTCGGTTTGATACTTGAAAAGAAGTTTCATTTTATTGAGCACATTAAGGAAGTTAGCGAAAAATCAAAACGAAATTTTTATGCGTTAAATAGAATATCAACTTCGACCTGGGGATTGTCGTTTAAGTCATTAAAAATAATTTATACTGCTACTTTCTTGGGCTGCATTTGTTACGGAGCCCCCGTGTGGGCAGATAGAGCCACAATTGGCGCTGCGCGACGTAAATTGCTTCAGAGTCAGAGATTAGCGTTAATTTTTCTTTGTAAAGCGTATAGAACCGTCAGCACTGAGGCCCTGCCGATTCTTGCGGGCGTTTTACCGGTAGATTTGGAAATACAACGGCGTGCGGCAATGTATTACAACTCGCGGAATGGTATGAGTTCAGATTTTCTAAAACCGAAGGATAGGGCTAAAATCAGTAGATTATTTGATAGTAACGACAACGTTTATAAAAAACTAATCGACGAATGGCAAACTAGATGGGATACTTCGACTAAGGGGCGGCATTTATTTAAATTTTTCCCTATAGTGCGCGAACGGTTAAATAAAACGTGGCTTGATATCGATCATTGCGTAGCCCAATTTCTAACCGGGCATGGTAACTTTAAGGGCAAACTTTATTCATTTAACTTGGTGCCGTCACCTTTTTGCGAATGTTCAACGTCGGATCAAGAATTTGTGCAAACTGCCCATCATATCTTGTGGGACTGTAGTCTCTGGCATGACGAACGGTTAATCATGTTGAATTCGATTCAAGTATCTGCGTGTAGTCCTATTTATTACCTAGATCTTGTGAAAACGAAGGGAAACTTCCGTGCCTTTAAAAAGTTTTGTCACCAATATTACTGGTGTAAGATTTAGGTTAGTATCTAATTTATCCCCTGTTAGTTAGTGGCATACCGTGGTGTTTAGACGGTCAGGCGTCTCCTGACTGTCTCCCCTTTAGATTTTTGGGCCTCTGGGCCATTTCAATTGCTGTCTCCGCTTTGCTGGGAGGGAAGTCTGAAACCGCTTTCTTACTACCTCCTATTTCTTCTGATTAAGTTCGTTGCGGGTCCCAAGACAGCCGGTAGGGTGTCCGGGCACAGCCTGTGCATCACTGCACAGCTGCATTATTCGTTGATTATTCAATCAAAGGACGCCACTGTTGATCCTGATAAACAGGAGTTGCAGTGGTGGGACAGAGTGGCGGGTGTGCCCCGAAATGTGTTAACATTTTTGACCGAAATGAAAATGGATCCCCAAAAGTTACAAAGTTTAAATTTCTGCCGTTCTCGTGAACTTGCTGCGGCAATATGTGGTGTGAGTGTAAGAACGGTCGACAAAATAAAAAATGAGTGTATAGAGGGAGACGTTAGCTCTCCGCGAGAAAACGTCTGTTGGCCTTGTACAGTAACTGCGTTAGATGACTTTGATAAAAGTGTAATTAAACAAATAGTAACATCGTTTTATTGCGAAGGTGAATATCCTTCCATAGCAAAAATTTTGAGTAGAGCAAAAGAAAGAATTGATGGATTCGTCTGTTCTATTTTTTCAATGCGTAAAATACTCATAGAGCTTGGTTACAAATACACGCAAGCTTCAGATGGTCGCAAACAATTGATGGAGAGAAGTGACATCGTTTGTGCGCGGCTACAGTTCCTGAGAAAACTCAAGACCTTGAGAGATACAGAAGACACTCGACCAAGAATTTATTTAGATGAGACATGGGTGAACCAAAATCACAGCCGCAAACGAGTTTGGGTAGACAAAGATGGACAAGGCGGATTAAACACAAAAACGGGAAAGGGGAGCAGACTGATCGGTAAATATTCTTTCATCTTTTATGTAAGGACGACTTAAATTTAATTTTATACAAATTATGATGATATTCATTTAATTATGTTGTTTCAGTTTGTCATGCAGGCTGCGCAAAGTACGGTTTTATACCCGAAGCCAGGTGGGTCTTCCGTGCTGTGAAATCACAGAACGAGGACTACCATTCAGAAATGAATGCTGAAGGCTTTGAAGAGTGGTTTACAAAGCTGCTGCATAGTCTTGAAGAACCATCAGTGATCATAATGGACAACGCACCCTACCACTCTCAGCAAATAAATCGGGCACCGACATCAGCTAACAAAAAGAGTGAAATTCAGGAATGGCTCCGCGAACACGGAATCGAGTTTAGTGATAGTGGGCTCAAGCCGGAACTATTACAAAAGGTATTTCAGATATTATTATTAAAAAATAGGCATGGGAGACCAATGTTCTACCAATTAGGCGAACGCCGCTTTTTTTTATTTGATTGAAAATACAAACAACATTATATTTACAGGTGCAACAGAATCGACCAGAAAAGATTTACAAATTAGATCAGTTAGCTTTGGAGTCAGGACACGAAGTGATTCGTTTACCACCTTACCATTGCCAATACAATCCAATCGAGTTAGTATGGGCTCAAATGAAGAATGAAGTTGCCACCAAAAATAACTCGTTCAAAATTGCAGACGTCGAAATGTTACTGCATGAAGCAATTTCGAACGTTACCAAAAAAAAGAACTGGGAAGATTGTGTAAGGCATGCTGAAAAGCTACAAGAGGAAGATTTGAAGAAATCTCATTTATCAGAAGAATTCATAATTCATCTTGATAACGATGAATCTGATGATTCTGATGTAGAATTTTAATGTAAAATAGTTTAAGGCTTTTTTTTAGATTTAACTTATTATCATCATTGTTAATTTCTTTTTATAGCTTTATATTAATGTAAAATTTTGAATGTAATGTTTTGCATATTATTTTCTTTTATTTTTTTCAATTAACCCACACAATGACAAAACTATAAATACAATCGATAAAGCTTATCGACAACAAAAATGCGCATCACTATGCTCGCCCATAAGACCCGTGAGTGGGAGAGAGAGCGAAATACTCGCTTCACTGCTCTGACGTTTTATGACCCTAACTGCACGGAGATAAAAATCGTACTATAGGTAAGCGCACGGTGTAAAATAAAACAGTAAAGCAAGACTTATGTAAAAATATCCTCAAAAATGGGAGAAAAACGAAAACGTAATATTTAAAAAATGCATTAAGGTCCTTAGTTCTTTTAAAATAAGATAAGAGTCAAAAGTAGATAAAATCATAGAAACCATCAGAAAATTAATAAAACGTCTATGTTCTTATGTTCTTAGCTTGACGTGCAGGCAGTGTTGCGTAGAGAATCAATACTGTTCGATTATCTGAAAAAATCGGTTTCCCGGACACCTATTTCACCCAATTAATTGGGATTATAGACGCTCTACTGTATCTTCTATAAAATACGTTTTGCGCGTGAGACAAAAAATAGTTCATACAGTAAGGAGCAAATATGTAGCTTATTTCCGAGCGCCGCCGCACGGGCTGACCGAGCATCACCGAACTTTCCCGAAGATGTTGCATCGCGCGCAGTACCAAGTATTTTGAATATCCTGCTCCACAAGCAGCCATTGATTCTATTTCTAACTTTTGTAGAAAATGTGAAAGTATACTTATACATATTTATTAGTTAATCGCGTCGTAGTGGAGGAACGGATCGGGTTAAAAATTAATAAATGGATAGGTCTAGAAAAACAGATAGACTACTTTTACCTTGAAAAATATATTGTTTCCTAGGGAATAGCAAAATAAGAATTGGACGCAAATAGAGTCGCGTGCAACGGCTAGTAGAAAACAAATTTAAATATCTCAAGGTAGAATGCATGTTTCTACTTTTAGCACAGAATACCTACTCAATAGCTTTTAGTTAGTTTCGGTTTCTAGGTTTCATCTTACACTGCAACAAAAAACTAATATTAAAAGGGTAGATAGGTGTGACTCGGCCACTTAAAGGATTGTGGGTAGTTTCGCTGCTGATAATATTTATGCTTTTGCTTAAAAACGAATGAGACAGATTATACGGAACTAATAATGAAATAGACACGAGTAGCAATATTTTATGACTGTCTATTGAATATATACAAACATGTGAATGTGTGATTCATACTTACAAGTTATTTCTATTCGAAATTGAATCTTGTGTGCGTTGAATAGGATTTAATTTTGTTTGAGCAACAACAACAATAAATAAAATTAAGCAATTTGCGACGTTGCCGCTTAGTTTTTTGAAAAAGTAGCTTGCAAAACTAATAATGAGAAGATAAATGTGGCAACGTTGCATTTTGTTTTCAGTCAAAACAGTAACTCAACTGTTTTGTGCAAATTGAAGCCTTTTTAATGAAACTCTTTAAGTTATCGTAAGCTGCAACTAATGGCAATCCGCTCTTTTAAGAATTAAGAAAATTCAATTAGTTTTAACGAGGCACAAAATGTATTCAATGTAAGGCACTTAATTACAATTAAGTTTTTATTATAAATTTATTAATACTACACATCCCAACACACTAAAAACCCTTCGTTTGATACCATATGCAAAATTACAGTTATTGAGATTTATATTTATTCCTGTGACAGTCATAACTGAGTAAAGATTACACAAATCATATGTCTACAATAGAAATCTATCTACGAAAGCTGTCCTCAAATTTTTAAAAAGTTAACTGCTGTACTCAATATTATAGGCATGCATGCATTTTGTATTTTTACCAAAACTTCTATATGCAACTGCTGATTTAAATCAGTGCCATTTAGAATTTGTAAATCGAAAAAAAATCTAACTTCTGATTAATTAATTCAAAATACTTGGTACTACCGAACGATCTTTTGTCTCACGCGCTAGACTTTTCGACTTTTTAGAGGAATTTTGTAAAACTCGGTAATCAGTCCTCCTACAACTCATAGTTATAGTTATCCATACATGTCTTCATAGTTAGCAAACTTTGAAATTTAAACGAAATAAAAAAATAAAAAAAAAATAGTTGACTTCTCAACCTATTTGGTGGTTCAGTGCATGAGTGCACATAAGAGACAGCCGTCCCTAATCGAATCGTCATCGTAATCTACAGGTGTACTTTGATTGAACAGCATTTATAGCTCCAGCATACAGAACGCAGGTGTGAGACATTTGGCGTTGTGTTGATAGCTCTACATGAATGCTATCCCCCCGACGACGGGCGCGGGTAAGACGCATCAGCATTGTAAATCGACGTTTTTGCATCTCCGCGTTCTGTGGGCTGGAGACATTCTAAGTCAAATGTTTTAAGATATTCACTTGTTGATTTCTTTCAAATTTGTCAAGTTTTATTAAACAGCACTAGTAGAATAAGTTGACAAGGGAGTTTGTCATTTTGAAGTTAGGCGGCCAGTAATTAAAATTAAATAAATAAAAAAGTAATTGAACATTATGAAAGAGCAGAAAAAAAGCGATCAAAACCCATTATGGACACATTTCTATAAACCATAACAGAATGGAGATATTAGGTTTTTGAATTGCTCTTTAAATTAGACGATGTTAGTATATAATATTGCAGTTTTAGGTTTTTACCGGTTTTTTTGTAGGAACCCTAAATTAAATTATTCAACTAAAAATTTAGAAGACAAAGTTCCTTTACATATTTGTAGACTTGTAAGTTTATTGAAAAGGACCCAGGTTAATTCCTTTCATAAACGAGCGTTTAAGTAGAACCGTAAAAACTATATAAAACTATACATAAAACTATTTATAAAACTATATAAAAATTTCTGTTTTACAGCGAAATACTGTTCGCCGTTGGGTGAACCGTTTTACTGAAGAAGGACATTTAAACGACCTATCGCGACGGCCTGAGCAGCCCTATTTACTGACGGAGGAGCAGACTCGGCGAATGGTAAACACATATGCTGTGGGACCATTCACACCCACACGCGTATTCGCCGAGCACTACGACTGCTCTCTTTGGACAGTGAGAAGGGCGCTCCATCGGGCCGGAGTCCATCACCGTCAGCCAGCGAAAAAAATAATTTTATCGGAGGCAAATAAAATCGCAAGGGTAAGGTTGACTTTGATTTTTCGCATGCCATATTTTCCGACGAAAAATGTTTTAATCATGCCAAATAGGGTGTCGGCATTTATGGCGTGTCGATAATACGCGTTATGAGCCGCGCAATGTCAACCCAAACAACGAATCCGGGAGGATTTGCGCTAGCATGTGGGGTTGAATGAGTGCTGCAGGACCTGGGGAACTCGTCGAAATATCTGGGAGGGCCAATGGGCAATCATACCTAGAATTATTAAAGGAGGTTTTAATTCCCACCGCGCGCGTGGTATACCCGGAAACGGAAGTTCCGGAATTAATATTTCTACAGGACAATTGTCCAATACATACAGCGCGCGTGGTGCAAAACTGGCTCCAGGCACAGCCCGACATTCGTACCGTGCGCTGGCCGTCCCGTTCCCCTGACCTTAATCCTATCGAAAATTTGTGGGGAATAATGGTCCAAAGGTGGGACAACAGCAATGAGCGAAATAGGGAAGCACTTGTCAACCACTGCAGCCGTTATTTTAAGTGATACCCCACCTGGATTTTTTCGCGGTCACCAAGCCCCTGTCGAGCCGCAGGTTTCTGCGAAATTTCTCAACCCTAGCTCCAGGGGTTCACCCTCAAAAGACCAAAAAAACAAGTTTGGGCGCGGTCACCAAAACAAGATCCAGAGGTCTGGCATTGAAACCAAGATTGCAGTTCAACACAGAACAGCGACCTTAGAACGAAGGCACTTCGATCACGAAAATCCGACGATCCCTGATTGAGATACAAGGTTTTCAAAATTTCGCATTTTTCCAAAAATTGATAACTCAAGAAATAAATAAATAAACGACCCCAGTTTTTTCCGGTGCCATCCTACGAGGGACGGCGAGTTGCACATTAGTTTTAAATTTTATAAAAATCGGGTGGATAGTTTTTCTGTTATAAATTTTCTAAATTTAGGGGTATAAACGTGTGGGTTGAAATATCAACCCCACAATTTTTCTAATAAGATCAAAAAATCGAGTGCTGTTTATTTATTAATAATCCGTTTTAAAAATAAATTATTTTCCATTTTTGATATTTTTAAATTTAATTATTGTCAATTTTTTTATGTTTTTAGGGATTTAAAAATCAAGGGGTGAATTTAGAATATAAGTAGTTTAAGATTTGGACTTGGCAGATAAAGTCCTATTTAACGAGCCCAAACTCGGCTCGATTTGGTCCATAACAAGCGGATTTAGGATTTTGGCGGCCATTTTGGACACCATCTTGGAAATCTTCGGAGTGGAGTAACTTCGCCATTTTTTAGGCTACAAAGTTGGGACTTTCACTACAAGTCTCACCGAGTCACCCTTCTTCCTCTTGAGCTGGCTTTGACCCCCCCTCCCAAATTTTGAGTTTCAAAATGTTTGGTTTTATTTTATACCTGGAAAGTGTCGGGCAGCCAGAGTTAACAACACCAAGCCAAACCTCGATTTTTTGGGGTTGAAATTGGCGAAGTTACGGCACTTCAGCGCGTCCGCAAAACATTTTGCGGAATATTGGCCCCCCCCGTAACTTTGAAGATTTGGGTCACAGAGGGCTAAAAAATTTTTTATGGGGTTTTGTGGCTGACCCCTGACGTGTTCCAACCCTTAAGAGTCGCTTTTTCGCGCTGCAAATTCTCGCTCAAAACTAACAGAGCAGGGTCGTGGGGCACGACGGGACGAATACAGCGAACCCACGCGCGGCTTTCTGTGATAGAAATCAAAGGAGATACGGCAATTCTAAGATTTGGCGGCCATTTTGTCCGCCATTTTGAATAATTTTGGGACTTGATATCTCAGCATCCGCTGGGCCAATCGAGACGCGGTTTGAACTAAAGTAGAAGTCATTGGAAGCTCTCCAAGTTAAGTGGACAAACATAGAGACATAGTTTTAAAAAAAAGTAGAGTCGACTTTATATTTAATATTTGTAGCTGACCTAGTTTACAAAACTATAAACTGTGATATAAAATAGTTTTAAGCACCTTTGTACCTGAATAGCATTAGTTATTCCAAACTCTATGTAAAATATTTCGTTTTTTGTCCATAATATATGACCTTACAATAATTTACTATTAAATTAGCACTTAGTTTTATTAGTTTTATTAAATTGACTAAAAATTATTTATTATCTCTATTCCTAATTTTATACAACTTTACATTTTAACTTAATTATTTACAATTTTAAAACTTTTATCCTATCTTATAACTCCTACCCCCAGACAGCGCAAATGTTTGGAATGCGTATAGGGATGGGACAAGATGGGATAAAGAGAGAGTATAATTTTCAAAGTTTAAAATTGAAAGATATTTATTTAAAAAGTCATGTCCCAGTATGCCACTAGCTTTACATGGTAACGTTTCAAATACATAAAATTGATGACTTATCGTTTCGTTTCCAACAATAAGATTAAGATAAACATATCCAATAGCATTAATTTTTCCTCCAATACCGTTTATAGTCAGGTTCCTTTTATGAACTTGTAGCTTATGTTCCAAAATATAGTCATGCTTAATCGCGCAAATTGATGCACCGGTGTCGATTAACAAATCAAACTTTGACTCATTTGGTGAAAGTAATGAAATATAGCATGTATTATCAAATGAAAATATAACATCTTTAGTCACGAAAAAATTTATCGCTATTATTACTAGAATTGTCGTCTTGAGAATTTGTCAAAATATGTATGGACCGTTGACCACCTCTTTTCTGGAAGTTATTATTATTAAAAATCCTACCTCTTGGTTGATATGTTGATGTCGCTGGTCCACGATGGTTTCCACCTCTTCTACCTCGAGGTACACCTCGGAAATGGTTAGATTGACGTTGAAATTGGTGAGATTGTCCTGGCCAACCCCTGTATTGTGCCGACTGGTTGGTCGACCGACCTCTGTAATTTCTGTAATTGAATCCTCTATAATTATTACCTTGGCGTATGGTTAAAATGTCACCTGAAGATGAAGGAGTTGAAATGTCTTCATCAATGGCTGCTTGAACTGCGTTATTTAACGAAGAAAAGTTCCTTGCTGTTATAATGGTGCTTAGTCGCCGATTTCTCGATCCGTCGGCGAAACTCTTTATAGCTTGCTTTTCATTTAGAGTCTTTAGTATCTTAAAAGATTCGGAGTTGCCTTCTGATTGAGAAATCGTCAGATCAACAAACAAGTCACTAATATGTTTTCCATACTCGTTTATGGAAAGATTATTTTGCCTAATATTAAACAACTTATGCTGAATAGCTGTTGGTGATTTTTTCGGCAACAAATTTATTCTCATAGCATTAATTAGATCTCTAATAGTATTATATTTTGAGTCTAGCTTTAACTTTGCTGATTGGGAGAGACGGCTTTTTAACACAAAATTTATTAAATTTTTGTGGGAACTTTGATCTATCTCTGATTGATAGTATTCTATGCCACCAATGAGTTGTTTGACGCTCTCCTCGCTCTTAGATAAAACTGGTAACAAGCTTAAGGCTGTTTTTAGATCAAATTTGGCCATTGATAATTCAGTATTTGTTGATGAATTACATAAATTTAAAATTTCGTCATACAATTTGAAAAAGTCTGCACTTAAATGATCAATTTTAATTGAGTCATCGTAAGATATTTGCAAAGACAGCAATTGTTCCAAAATTACATTGAAATCATTAACTAAATTATCAGCTTCCTGAATCTTTTTCAAAACAACATCTCCTTTTCTCCTACTCGCTCCAATTTTTACTAAATAAGTCCTGATTTTAAGTAGTTCACCATATAAATTAGATAAATTATTGTACATTACCAACTACATAACATTGGTATTTTTTTTATACCAAACGACGCACTCACTTATTACTGCACGTACCGCACTATTTCACTTCACACTAACGAATTATGCAAAGTTCTTCACCATTAAACTTGAGACTTGAAGCAACCGGTCACTTAGCACAGGCTTCTGCCGCCCTCACGTTGTACTCGCACCTTTCGCACCCGACTCCACTAGGGGTTGCTCTGATAGCACGAGGTCTCCAAGAAGAACGCTGCAAAAGTGCTCTGCTTATCTGCTCCTGTGTCCAACGGCGATGGCACCGTTTATAAATCTTATATATGATGTAGATCGCTCCAATGAAAAGTAAGCAGCATATCACCATGAGTACAATACTTATCGCAGAGACATGGAACTTAAATTGCTCTACTGATGCTGAATTTGGTCCTCCATTCTGATTGATGAAAACTTCATCTTTTTCCAACTTAGATTGACACATTTTTAAGATTTGCACGAGTGCACCGTCCAAAGATTAAACAAATTGTTTCCATGCTGAGATATATGATACTCCGCGTTCGCGCTCGAGGCAGGATCGCCATATAGGGAGGGGACCTTATGTAAATAAAACTCACATGACGGACAGTAAAACAATGTCTTTATTATTAAAGATTATTGGTTTATATAACAGGCACACAAACACACATTCACATACTTACTTATATACTACATGCGAACCCCACCAAAAAAGACTGACCCAAACTCAAGTGACGGAAAACCTCTTGTAAGAATGAACGTGGGAGAGGCTGGCCCCCCTGAAACCGTCACTGAACCAAGAAAAACCCAATCCTCTAGGGTAAGGAGGAGTATAGAAGCAATGGAGGAGAAACAGCTCGACCTATCCCCCCCTTTACGGACCCCTCCCTCCTCTGACAAGACGAAATCGCCACCAAAACCCAAACAAAAGTATGCAAACCGGACTGCAGAGGCCAGGGCTTGCTTACTGAAGGCCAAACTTCATCTAAACAGCGCACGGAACTTAAAAACCGAAATAAAGAATGAAGTCCTGGCTGCTCTAGACGCTTTATACCGGCTAGTTAAGGAGGTGGAAATGCATAAGGAGGGCACTGGGGTAACCAAAGGTTCCCAACCACCCTCGACAACAAAAAAAGAGCGTGAGACAGAAGAAAAGGCAGAAGAGCTGACCGAGCTGAAGAAAACAATCTTAGAGCACGGCCGTTTGCTCAAGGAGAGCACGGAATAGATAGAGGAGCTAAAAGACTGCCTGAGAGACCAAAAAGAGGCCTTATCCAGACCTCCCGCTCCACTGAACGCTTCATATGCGAGCGTTGCAGCCAAATCAACAGCGACCCTTCGACAGCGAACAGCGACTCGGTGATAATATCATCCAAAAATGAGATTGAAACCGGTGAAGAGGTCCTGGAGAAGGTGCGTAAGGCAGTCGACGCTAAGGAAGGCTGGATACGGGTGGAAAAGGTCAGAAAAGCCAAGAACGGCAAGGTGGTTATGGGTTTCAGGACGAAAGAGGAAAGAAATAAGATGAAGCAGAAGTTAAAACAAACTGACTCCCTCGCCGTCGAGGAAGCGAGGAACAGGGATCCGCTCCTGGTCATCAGGGACGTCCTCGTCGGTATTAACCGAGAGGACCTTTCGTCCTGAAACCCATAACCACCTTGCTCGGTTAATACCGACGAGGACGTCCTGAAGGTGGTCAGGAACCAAAACCCTCATGTTTTTCGCGGCCTCGAGGGCGAGGAAGCCAGAATAGCAATAAAATATAGGCGAAGAGCTAGAAACCCGCTCACAAACCATATTGTGGTCAGCACGTCACCAGAGGTGTGGAGCAGAGCATTGGAAGCGGGGGTGCTACATATTGACTTACAAAGAGTCAGAGTCGCAGACCAGTCCCCCCTGCTCCAGTGTTCGCGTTGTCTGGGTTTCGGCCATGGCAAACGTTTCTGCCAAGAAAAAGAAGATCTGTGCAGTCACTGTGGTGGCCCACATCTCAGGGCACAATGTGAAGTGCTCCAAGCGGGTGGAAGCCCGGTGTGCTGCAATTGCGTGCGCGCAAGGGTGGACCACAACACGGATCATAATGCGTTCAGTGACGAATGCATTGTGAAACGTAAGTGGGACACCATAGCGCACGCAACAGTAGCATATTGCTAAGGGCACCACAAGGGGAAACCACGGTATCTGTAAGGAATGTCAGAAAAACTTAAATATGCCAAGTATCTTCTAGGCGTTAGTTACAGCTCAGAATCTACTCTGCAAATCTGGCTCGTAGCTTCCCAACCCATTGCATCAAAAACAGTGCAGTACAAAATACTGAGTATATTTTGGGAAAGAACTTATGCTGGGGTGGGAATATACGATAGAGCGGATGAACAACCGGGGCAAGTTGTATTTGACGTCGCGGAGAGATGGGCCCGCGGGACCTTGCTCCTGGGCCGATATTACGGATCCACTAGAACTTTGAGTGGAACCCCAGCGGGGGGCACTCTAGAGACCCTAACTTGAATATTTGTGTGATTATTTTGTAAATAAGGAAACAAATATACCCAAGCGGGATATTGAGTGCCTCCTACTGGGGCCCTGCTGAAACTTTGCCTGACCTTTAGTATAGTCAAAAGTCCGAATGTTTAATCTAATAATCCTTATCATGCCATAAATGTAATTTATATAAACACCTTACTGTCTACCTACTATTTGCGATCAAATATGAATAAATAAGTGTTATTGTATCTGTTAAGAATTGTGAATTTTATTATTATTTATCCACCCGATAATAAACAATGTAAGAAATTAGATGTTAATATAAAATGTTATAAACAAAAATAACTTATTACACAAATTGTGTAAGTAAAGAAAATCTGTAAATAATAAAGAAATAAAGAATGTGTATTTCACTACCTGAAATAAAGAAGTAAAATAATAAACACACAGAGTAGAGTAGAAAATAGTTGGGCAACCCACCCATAAAGTATAATAGGCGATGGATGTAAGAAAGATAAAGTATGAAGTATGACAAAGAGAACAGAATGTAAGCGAGAACTGGTATGAAAGGGAAGATGCTAAAATAGGCTCCGATTATGTTGGAGGTAGGAGTAGGGTCACACAAACGTGACCCATTAAAAAAAAAAAAAAAAAAAACCACTGCAGCCAAGTTTGGGAAACATTACGCGGCTCTGACCTGTGTCAGTCACTGGTACGTTCCATGCGAGCACGACTCAATGCAGTTATTGACGCAAACGGTGCGGCGACCAAATACTAATGAGTATTTGGATAATTATCCATTTCAGTATTTTTACGACTCTTTTTCTGTTTACATTTGCTAGTAAGGAACTTTTAACTGCCGAACTTTTTAAGAAATATGCATTTTGTAAAAAAAAAGCACCAGATCTACAAAATACTGAAATAACTGCTACTTTAAATCATTGCCATGACTAGATTATAAAAGTGTTATTTCCATCTGATCATATAATCCGCTGGCACATATTCGATTTTGAAACCGCAAAAAGTGTTCTTCTGATAATATAATCAGTAACATGCAACTACTTTTAAGTAATGTAATATTACGCAAAAATATTTGAATGCATGTTTTACTAATTAATTTACTGTTTGCTTAAAGTTGATCTCTAAAGTTTTTTGTTTAAGAAAAATATTCTAAATTGCTTAATTTGCATTGCATTTGCATTACACGTAATGTAATAATTTTTCTTAATATTGTAAATTTACGTTTTAGTTAAAATAGAAACGACTGTGATGAAAAAGACTAAGATGTTTAAAAACGTTGTGATTTTTATAAAATATTCTTATAAAGATAGCTCTTTTTGCAATGATCAAAAACGGGCAAACGAAAAAAAAAAATGTTTTATAAGAAAAAAAAAAACATTTTATAAGTCAATTAATTACAGGGTTTCTTACATAGTTAGTTATTCCACTTTCTGTTATAATTTAAATCTCATTTAATAATATTAAACATTGTTAGATTTGATAGCTGCTTAAAATAGGAACTAGTGAAACTGTTATTTATTTATAAGTCTGAAGAAAACAACTTAAAAAGTTAGATTTCTATGTCTAAATGTAAAATCACGTTATGTAAAAAACTATTTAATAAATTATTTAATAAATAATACTGCAAAATTCCAATTTTAAATCCTTTCCTTTTATTTTTAAGTAACGTAGTCTTCAAAGCAACATACACTAGATTGATATGCAACCGCAAAAAAAAAGAGTATTAAAAAAGAAGCAATTTAAATATATATATCTCTCTTTCTTTCTTGCAAAAACATAAAATTACCAAAAACGTAGACAGAGAAAAGATAGGCGAGATAGATAGCATATTGATAGAACACAAAACATAAAGGAGATGACACAATACGAAGCACTACATGTGCAAGTGAGAAACAATGTCGATCATCTATTGGACATAAAGTTTTTCATTCAGTTAAAAGTATGATAATCGCATCCATTCACAAATATAGTATGAAAGCCCCCAGCCGCAAAACCTGCAAGCAAAAATCGACCTTAAGGTGGTAATGCGTGCGCGCTCGTGATAGTACATAACGACCAAAGCCTAACAAATAAATTATTTGAATTTGAATTTGAAGATTTTGTGTTTGCCTCTGTAACCGTCGTTATAGTGTATCGGCTTAGTTTGACCTCCCAGAAGCGGGTCTCACCATCTAAGTCAGTAGTTCCCAAACTTATTTTTCTCGTGGACCACTTTCAAAATTTTACTGGTTTTGTTGGACCCCCTGCTGCTATATTTCTACCACATTCTGAAAGTCGCCAAAAAATAAAAATTGTGTCGCTTCTGAGTTCTGTCCCTATATTCCGATAGGTGAAATAAAAACGAAAAGTTGTATATTTTATAACACTTTATTTATTAAGAGCATAGAATTACAAGAAAAAAATATAACTGTCATATAGGTTCAGGTCATAATTTTAATAAATGGGAAGGATGTATTTGATGGAGTGTCAGAAAACGATCAATGTTTGGCTTTTTTTTTATGAGTTATAACCGCAAATCCCCCCGCTCTGTGATGTTTAATTTGCTCTTTTTTTTTGTTAAGAGGTTTGTAACGGCACTAAAACTCCTTTCGACAAGATATGACGAGGGAAAAGCTATTACAAATTTCCTTGCAATTTCCCACAGTCCAGGATATTTTTCGGGCATTTCTGATTGCAGCCAAAATGTTTGGTAGGCTTTTCTAAATTTCACCTCAGCTCCTCATTGGTGCTTAGCTCGAGCAGCTCCTCTTGTGACATTGGCCACTTCCGTTTCATCAAATGGATTTATGATCCATGGTGGTATATCCATCGTCAGCATATCTTCAAACCTGGTTTTGAAGTCATCATGCAGGGCACTTAAATGTTGACTGTAGGTATGGATATCGTCATCAATACATTCTACCTGCGACAAGTTTGGAAATTGAGAGAATTCGCGCCGGCTAATGTTTTGCTTCATAAATTTCAATTTCCCAAGAAAAGCCGAAATTATCCCCTTCGTTTTTATTAAATTCGGGCTATCCCATTGTAACTGCAAGTTAGTATCATTAAATTTTTAAACAAATCTGTCAAATACGCAATGTCAGCTTTGAATTTGATCAAGTTTTCTTTTAAATCTGGATCTCTACTTTCTAGGAACTCTAATACGGAATCGAAAACAGAGTAAAATCTCGTTAAGCATGCACCTTTTGACAACCAGCGTACTTCAGTATGTAAGAGCAGTCGTTGGAAGTCTTCATAATTTTTGTCGCACAATTGAGCAAATAAACGCGTATTCAATGCATTGCTTCTGATTTTGTTAACAGCTTTTATTACAAAATGAAGAGATTGGTTCAACCTGTCACTTAAATGTTTTGCCACAAGATGCTGTCGGTGGGTTACGCAATGAATAGCTGTAAGTCCTGGTATAATTCTTTTGAGATGACTTATAAACCCACGATATCGCCCGACCATTGTAGGAGCTCCGTCTGTTGCCACTGAAATAATGTTTGTAACTCAGGACATTAAATATTGATTCGCCTTTAGTATCAGTCTCCAAAGTTCTGGCAAATAGCAATTCTTGGTAAATTTCTTCCTCCATAATAAATCGGACATATGCCAATAATAATGCTTCATTACCGGGTAACGTTGACTCGTCCAGTTGTATAGAAAAATGAGTTTTTTGCAGATGATTGCACAAAAACCTTTCGATATCAGAGCTCATTTCAACAATGCGTCTTTGTAAAGTATTGTTTCTTAATGGAATTCTTTTTAGTACGTCAAATGGAGATTTGTGCAAAACAGTTTTTAAAACCTCTTCAACAGCGGGTAAAATTAATTGTTTTCCGATAGTGTGCGGTTTTCCAGATTTTTCTATAAGTAACGAGATATTGTAAGATGCCCGCAAGCCATCATCATTACTTTGAGATGTTGAAGCGAACATACTGTGCATAGTGGGTCTCTTTTCATATTTTTCCTTCAATAATTGAAAATATTTTAAATCTTTACCTATTTTATGAGTATGACACCTTTTTAGATGATCTTTTCGAGCTTTGATGGTTTCATAGTCATTGCTCAAAACTTTGTTGCATAATAGGCACATGGGCAATTGTTTGTCTGCCTCTGATGGAACAAAACCCTTTTTAAAAAAATCGACAGTATATTGTCGACATTTTTTCTTTGCTGTAGCCACGTTTCGTGTCAGATACCTTACACGTAAAAAAAAATATGTTTTAGTAACCAAGTTTTTTTCTGAATATAGGTATCACATCGCAGCCTTTGTCAGCACGAGAAAATAGAATTACGGCTTGTAAAGGGACCGACTAATAAACCGCTAAGACGAATAGAGACGTTTTCACAGAACGGTATCAATTTTAAAGTACCTAATTTACCACAAATTTTTATAGTACAAATAAAAATTGGTGTACTCGAATACTGATCATATTTGTGTAGGAAAAAATAAAAGTCGAAATCCCAAAATTGTCCATAAAACGATAACTAACATTTTATTAAATCAATGAGTTCACGCGCTCCGTGTATTTGAGTATTTTTTGTCTGCGGCTTCATTGTTAAAACGTGACAAACTGGCATCGAAGCTCAAGCCTCGCCCTTTTCCCGTCGCCCGCGCACCGCTCGCTCTTTCAGAAAAGGAATAGTTTTCATAAAATAGTTACTTCAAAATCAATTTAAAATGATTGTGAAATTACTGTTTTATAAAATTTGTAGTTGTTTGCAAGAAAAATTCCAAAATTAATTGCTCTGCAATATTGCTTATTCGGCCTTTTTAGAGAGGCAGTGCTTCTCTCGTGAAAAAACAATTGAATAAAACGTGCTGTGTTTGTCTTCAAATCAAAAGAGGACAATTAAAATATCTTTAAGTTACTAAGTTACTTATCTATACAAGCAGTTGTGATCAACCGACAAGTACACGTAAACAAAATACTTAAGTACTACAACAACAAAAAAGGTAGGTATTTACTTACTTTTCTCCGGCACTAGCAAACACTGACATAAATTTTCTCACACCTTTCTTTGGAGTGGCAACCCAGCCGGCAACCGTTAAATACGTGTATAATCGCTCGTCTGATTCATTTTGTCTTCCATGTGAATTAAGTGCAAAAACAGTGTGAAAGATAGTTAAACCAAACATTTAACTTCCAAACTACAAACACAAGTGTTGTTTTTGTAAAATAACTAGTGAAACAAACTAAATCGTGACTCAAAAATCCAAAGACCTATAACCATTTTCGAAATTACCCCCAAACTTTCATTAAAATAGTGCAGTAATCTACCAATTCTACCAATTAAGACGACGCATTGAAGATTTTGGTTGAAAAGATACAGATTTTTCTCAACAATGGGAAAAGCTAAGAAAATAAAATTCATGGTCAGGATTCATCACGTGTTTGTCTTTGTTTTGGCCGTTGATATAACACGATTGGTCAACTTTCATAACACAAAATAATTAATTAAAAGGACCTCTAAAAAACTAAAGATTCCAATTTTTCCGACATTGGGGAGTGATTTAAGGTTCCAAAATTTCATCATAGATTAATTTTAGCTTACACTTTGATTTTGCCGTTTAATATAATGAGATATATTTATAGTTTTTAAATTACACGATAAAAACCATTTTGTCGTATACGCCCTTTTCCGTTCACGCGGGTTTTTTATGAGAGCTCGGCCCCGCTCGGCCCGCGCAGACCGCTGCCGACTGTTGCCAGAGACGGCAACAGTCGGCAGCGGTCGGACGGCGGAATTGTGCTCCGCACGGCACCTCAAAGTAGTCTTTTCGCTAATAATGAGGGAATAAAGGATAAAGTGTCTAAAAGAAAAAGGAAGGTACGTATGATTGAACTATGCATGTAAATGAATAAGAAAAGGTAAGATTATTTCGATACATTTTTAATAGTATATTTTGGTATTGGTACTTTACCAGGCGTTCGTCACTCGCTCAAGGAAACGCGTTATTACCTACCTTCTCGCCGGCAATGATGGGGCGCTCACTCCGTACGTTTTACCGAAATGCGGAACCAACGTAGATTATTGAGCAGTGCACGGTTGCAGTTTTGTGGGGTTCGAGTAGGTACATACTTAGAACACTATAGAAGCACAAAAAGCTAAAACATTTTTTCGGGTTGCAAACAGGTACTTAGGGATTTTGTATCGAACAACTGTTTTTTTAGTGACATCAGAGTGAGTTCCTTAGTAAAAGTTGTCCATTTTCATGATTAGAAACGCCCCCTAGAATATTAGAAGGCCCCTCATAATTATTACTAAGTAGGTATTATTAGCAAGTGTTTGCTTTGCTAAAACAGTTTTATTCTATGCGAAATTTACCTTCTGTGATTTTAGGAAACGATCGTCAGAACAAAAAGCTGTGGAGACGCCTCCTGGCTTAGAAATCTTTCCTGACAGCTGCGTATGCTTAGTTATTAGTAGGTACATGGACATTGACAAATTAGTTTTATTATTGTTTATATGTGTACTAATTTTATTTATATTTTGTAGAAATCCAGATAATATGAAACTAGGCTACGCGGAATTACAAAATATATCGACTACGTAAGTTTTTTTTTCTACATAATTGCGGTAATCAAATGCATGCACAGAATGCTAAAAATGCGAGTAAGTAGTATTTTAGGATGGCGGTCCGTGGTCCATCTCGGTTCCACAAGGCCTGTAGTTCCAAAAGTGCCATAATGATTGCTGCATAATAATTGGGCAATAAGAGTATTATTGTATTCTTCAAAGCTCGCTCCTACGCAGGGAAGGCTAGTAATACAATATGTAAAAATAAGCACATGCGGCCCGCAGTCATACTTTGGCAACATTTGTGTTCACCCTGATGTCAATATGGCGGGTGTACCTTAATACTATTTTTAGCAATTGAAACACAATTGCTTTAAAAAAAACAATATTAAATAACTTAGAAATAAATTTACAACACAAAGGAAAATATTATTTTCAAAATCAATTATAATCAAACAAAATAACTCTAAACGAAAGATAAACAAAATGTTACGCAGAACGACACACAGTAGGGAGATCCTTCCGTCACGACGCCTGGATAGCAAAAGAGGACCCGTTTCTTTTTTTTTTTTTTTTAATTGGACCCTAACTGCGGCCCTATTGGCCTTCGCAGCGTAACCAAACTAACCGCGCGGCGAGTGCTTCCCCGCAAGGGAGCGAGGCGCAGCGTAGCTGCGCGTCGCCTCCTTGCGTTGATGCCCTCAGAGCCGGGCATTACGTTGGGTCTACAAGCCTTAAGGCTGGGAGGCCTCAAAACTTGTAGCCCCAACGGGGTTATTTTAAATTTGGATGTAGCACAAAAGGTGCTACATCCCTCAACGGGTGCAAAGTGCAGATCTAGACTACAGGCTCGTCCTAAGGGCACCCATAGTGGGCTCGGACCTCGCTTAGGTGGCGCTGTTTTGTGCGAGTGAATTTATTCTGACTACTGAGAGAGACGCTTGGTGTGGATGGGCCGGCCCTTCCACGCCAAGTCGTCCTAACCGACTGGTGACACCGGATAGTCTCATCGGATGTGACAACAGCCTGTAGGGTTGTCCGCTGAGAGAGGCTCAGACGTTCCAACCGGACTGGGAACTGCTTTTTTAGTTGAGGCTTCGAACTTAGTGTTCTCTGCCTATATATACACTGAGGTGTAGAGACGGGGACCGCAGCAACTCTAAGGGGTGTCTCGGAAGGAGACCGAACCTCGGCCTAGGTTGCCGCGGGCGATGCCCGAATTGGACTGAAGCGACCCGGCGCGTTCGTGTAATGTCTGTAGGCTGAAGGCCCTAAAAGCCTAGGCGGACGTCCTCTTCTCCTCCGACGTCGAGGACGGTGAACGCAGTGTGTAGTAGTCTGTGGGTTAGCAAGAGTTATAGAATCGTCCGCGTCGTCTAATACGTTACGTGGGCGTCTATACTTCGGATCCGGATCCGGGATGTAGTTCGCGGCTTCGACCACGAGCGGGTTTGGATGTTTCGCGGCGCGTTCGAAATACTTTTTCGAGGCGGTTTTTAGGTAGTTCGATATGGATGGTAACCGAAGGTCCTTGTGTAAATCTACGTTGCGGACGTACCACGGCGCGTCCGTGGCGCGTCTTGTGAATCTATTTTGCACTCGTTGGAGTGACGTAAGTGCGGTTTTATTCGCGTGGGCAAACACTACGCCGGCGTAGGTCATGACGGGTCGAATACAGGTCTTGTACATCGTGACTTTATTTTTTAGGGACATTTTAGAACGGGCGCCTAAAAGGTGGTGAAGGCGAAAGAGGTAGAAATTTGCCCTGTTCTTAACGCGCGCGATGTGAGCGCTGAAAGTTAAGCGTCTGTCGAGCGTGACGCCTAAGTATTTAACTTGAGTGACCCATGGAATGGGCTTCTCGAAGAGTTTGATTTTGTGGGTGGGAATGCAACTGTTATAGTTGCGAAGACTTTTGGAAAAGTAGACCGCGGAGCTCTTTTCCGGATTAACCTCAATCCTCCACTTGCGGAGCCACTCCCCTAAGGCAGTGGTGGCACGTTGGAGTTTGGCTGCGACGAAAGCGGGGGGACCTGACACGTATAGAGCCGTGTCGTCAGCGAAGAGCGCTAACTGGACGTTGGTACCGAATTGGACTTGTTCGGGGCGCGGGATGTCGTTTGTAAATAACGAGTAGAGGACAGGGGAGAGAGCGGAGCCTTGTGGGACCCCAGCTCTGAGCGGGCGCGGGGTTGATAGACAACCTTCGACGCGAAACCGGAAGCTTCGATCGGTGAGGAACTCTCGTATTATGGGTACGAGGCTGTCTGGGAAGCGCATATCAAACAGTTTATAGAGTAAACCGTTGTGCCAGACTTTATCGAACGCTTTGGCGATGTCAAAGAAGACCGCTCCCGAGCCTCTCGACTTACCGGGGCGGTTGAACGCGTCGTGAATGTGTTCCGTGATGCGGTGGACTTGTTGGACGCAGCTGTGGCGAGCGCGGAAACCGAATTGCTCGTTAATGAGCAGATGGTTTGAGTTGATATGGGACCAGAGTCTAGTCAAGAGGACTTTCTCGTAGACTTTTCCTAAGACTTTTAGGGGGCTGATAGGCCGATAGCTAGCGGGGGAGTCGCGGGGTTTCCCCGGTTTGTGGATCCCTATTACTATTGCCTCCTTCCAGGCGGCTGGGAAGTGGCATTGGATTATTAGCGAATTTATTATTCTGACTAATAATAGAATTAAATGCGGGGGTAGTATCTTAAGAACCTTATTCGAGATGCCGTCTGCCCCTGGGGCTTTGCGCGGTCTAAATTTCTTGATTATTGATCGGACTTCGTCTACGGAGACGGGAGAGATTTTATCGCGGGGCGTAATTTGTACGCGGCGGGCGACCTCTGAGTCGATTTCGCGGATATGTGTCGGATCGGCGGGTTGTCGCGACGGGGAACATTGAAGCTCCATGCTTTCTGCCAGGCATTCGGCTTTTTCGTCGTCGTAGAAAGCCGGGTTCTGTGGGGGGTCTCTTTTCAACGGAGGTATGGCCTCGGATGTACCATCAGACTTGAGTGCGCGTGCCAACCTCCAATAGGCGAGGTGGCTCGGTGATATCTCAGCCATGAGTCTGTCCCAGTCATTGTCGCGAAACTCGGCTATAAGGTTCTTTACGTCCCTCTGTAAAGCTCTCATATAGATTCGTTTCTGTTCGTCAGGCCTGGAATCGTAGTCACGCATGGCGGCGTTCTTTTCTCTCATTTTTGTCTTCACGGTCTCAGGCAATACAAAGCGGCGATCATTCACCACTCTGATTTTCCGAGAACTCTGACTGAGAACAGTCTGAAGATGACTAGTGAGCAGAGCGATTGCGGTGTCGGTGTCATCGGTCGAGTAAAATTCGTCAAGGATTTTATCGAGATCGGGGGATGAGATTGCCTTAAGGGCCTCTGCTGCCGCCTTCCAATCCACGATGGTTTTGGTGAGGGGTAGAGCTTCTGAGTCGGGTCCTAGCGACAGGAGGACGGGTCTGTGATCCGAGTCGAGTTCGTGTAGCGTTTCGATGGAACGAAGCCTGAGGCCGACGTTCTTCAAGAGCGCTATGTCGAGTATGTCCGGTCTATGCTGATAGTTGTGAGGGTAGTGCGTGGGAGTCATCGGCGCGATGACGTCAAAGTTTAGAGTTTCCGAAAACTCTTCTAATTTAAGCCCGTTGGGGTTCGAGGTTGCGCAATTCCAGAGTGGATTTTTGCAGTTTAGGTCGCCGGCTATGATAACCGACTCCCCTAAGATGGAGAGAATATCTAGGTCGCTCTGTAGGAGCTCCTTGTTAGGGGAAAGATAAGCCGACGCGATGATGACGGGCGAGTGGCCGGTCATACCCAGCAGGCAAACAGAGACCTCAATGTTCCGTAGGGACGCGGGAGGGTCGAGCGGTATGCAATGCAAGGACCTTTTATGATAGATAAGAGTGCCACCCTTCGCGGCAACTCTATCGTTACGAATGATATTATAATTCGCGATGCGCGGATCTCTTTGGCTAGGTTTTAAAAACGTTTCCTGTACTAGCAGGATGTCTATTTGATGCGTGGTGAGGAAGTTCGATACCTCATCCTTTTGGTTGCGGAGTCCGTCCGCATTATAAAATGCCAACGCGATCGATTTTGGCTTCAAACGCGCGTTCCTAGCCATTGAGATTTATTTATTTTTTGTTTTTGATCGTCTGCTGGATAGCAGAGAATAGCGCCGAGTGATTTACTATCACTTGGACGGTCGCGACGGGTGACGGAGCCGCGCGGAGCTCTGACGCGGCGACGAGGAGCTCGTCTATGTTAACCGCCTCCAGAAATTCGATGAGGTAGGCCATGTCGTCGGAGGCCGAGGACTGTACCGGGACAGTGGGCGGTAACGGGGCGATAAGTTTGTTCGTGATCGCGGTTTTCGCGGGTGCGGGTTTGGCTGGCACCGCGGCGGAGGTGCCAGGTAGCGGCTTGGCCCAAGCGTTGGGCCTCGGAGTCGGAGCTAGAGCCGGCTTGACCGGTGCCGGCTTTGGTGGCTGCCCGGAGGGGGCTGCCCTATAGAAGTTGTCTCGCGCGTAGACAGGGCCGGGTCCGGCGCGTTGAAATTGGAAGCGTTTGAAGGCCCTGTCGAGGACCTTTTTATTGCTTTTAGGGCATTTCGGACAGCCCCTATGGTTTGACGGGTGCCCTGTCTGTAAGCAGTTACAGCAGGCGACGGGCTCAGTTGAGTCGGGTGCGCGCGGACAGTCTTTAGTGCCGTGATCGCCGATGCATTTAACACATCGCGGGCGGCCGTAGCAGTTTGTGGCCGAGTGGCCGAACAATTGGCAGTTGTGGCACTGCCCCGGGGAAGTGCTCTTGTGAGGGGCTTCGAAGTGAAGCCCCGAAAGCATGCAGATTGACCGCATGTTGAAGATGGTTTTAGCGTATTCCGTACGCTGCAAAATTACAAGGACCATGTTGTATGGCGCCTTGTCCCTGTTGTACATGCGGTGGACCGCCTGTACGGGGAAGTCTTTGGACTCTAAGTCCTCCTTGACGTATTTGGTATCCATCTCCCGGGGGATACCACGGATGACTACTCGGAGGGCACGATCCTCCGAGAGGGTGTAAGTGTGGAAAGGGATCTTTTGATCCCTTAAGAACTTAGTGACGGACCTAAAGTCGTCCGTAAACTGCATCTGGACTCGGATACCAGATGCGGAGTTGGCGGCGGACAGGAAGTGTAGCTTCCTATCGTTGATTGCCTTGGAAACCGAGTTCCAGGCGGCCTTATCGTGAAGGTAGATTGGCGGGGGTCTGGCAGGAGCCTTACCCGGGGGGCGCGCGGCCTTCGGGGCCGGGGACGTTGCTCGCGACGATGGCTTCGCCGCGGGTTTTTGGGCCTTGGACGGGCCCGACATTGGGGGTGGGGAGGCGCTCGGGGCCTTCCTTTTCCTTGTGACGGTAGTGAAACTACCGTCCAACGGAGCAGAGCCGCTGCACTCCATTTCAGAGTCGGACTCTTCTACTTCTAAACAATGGAATCGGTTCGCAGTTACTGCTGGAACCGGAGATGGGGCGGGGCTAGGCGCGAACGCGGCTTGGGATCTGTTGACCCTTGGGTCACGCGGATGAAGCGCGGGGGTTGGCGCCACGTGCGAGGACGCGGGGGTTGGGGATGAGGGCCGAGACGAAGCGGCAGACGGCCGTTTTTCGGCTTCTCTTAAGAGGTGAGAAGCCACCTCTGGGTAATGCTCCCGGAGGAACGATAGCGAAGACCCGAAAGGGTCCGCGGCCGCGGGCGGCGGCTCCATCCTGCACTTCGTAGTGCAGGACGGGTGGGTATAAGGCCTCCCTGCCTGGGTATGGCAGGGAGGAGTGTACCTAGGATGAGCCCTAGTTATGCGGCCTCTGGCTTTCTCAATGTCCAGAAGGTGTGTAGGGCTAGGGCATTTAGGCCCTAGCAGCCTGACTTACCGAGGGCCGGCTCTCTATTGAGGTCCGATCCAAACGGTACTCCAGGAATGGGATTTAAGGATAGGAAGGGTTGAGGAGGGTGATGACTGGGGTTGACTAGGGGGTCACTCCCAATGCCAACTTGTCCAATCCCAGCGGATACTGGCGGTTCGCTGATGAACCGCGAGCCTCCGGTAAGGCTCTGGGAACAACTATCGCTTGTTAGCACCGTTAGGTTTCCCGCGATAGCCCCACAAGTAAAAACCCGATGACTTAATGTCTTAAATAAATGCACTTGTCTTGAAAAAGACACGTACAAGTACTCGAAACTAATAATCTGTGCAAGCCGTGAGAACGACACAGTGCACTGAAGTATTGTCCTAAGACAATAGGCGGGTCGTCGCAGGTGCGCGCAGGTAGCCGGCCAGATGGCGGTCGGCGGATGCAGCGGGAGCGGCGGAGGCGAGCAGGTGTCCGAGCTGGTCGGATGCCCGAGTCGGAATACACAATCTCAGTCAACAAGCTTACTTGAGCAAATTATAAAATAGGAACCCTAGGAGGTCTTCTAACGACACTCATAGCCCTTCAACAAAAATGAAATTTGCTGGGGCAGCTGTGATAGTAAAAGAAAACATACGACATCACACCCTACCCAGCTTTAAACGTCCACACATACAGGCCGCTATAATATCAATAGATGACTGGCAGGGACCACTAATTGTGGCTGCTGTGTACTGTCCCCCACGACATCGCATAGATGAGCAAATATTTCGTGACTTTTTGCATACACTCGGTGGCAGATATATTGTTGGGGGAGATTGGAACTCCAATCCAACACATTTTGGGGTTCCCGTCTGACGACGACATGAGGTCGAGAGCTAAAAAGGGCAATTGATTGTGATAGCTTGGATGTAATATCAACAGGAGAACCAACACATTGGCCAACAGACCCTAATAAAACTCCAGATCTCATTGACTTCTGGAGACACAGTCATCTGGAGAACCACGTGAGACGCTTTATAACCATAGGACTGACTGGAGGGATTTTCGGAAATACATAGAAGAAAATGCAAATTTATGTATACCCCTCAAAACAGAAGACGACGTAGATGACATTGTGTGGTACTCCACCAACATGATACAAAAAGCAGCCTGGCTATCAACTCCTTTCATAGAAAATAAGGCACAAACTCAGGATATCACCCTAGAAATACAAAAGTTGATAGCTGAAAAGAGAAGACTAAGACGTCGTTGGCATACCAGCAGAAATCGACAAGACAAAAAGTTACTCAATAAAGCACAAAAGAACCTAGCAAATATACTTAGAGAAAATGAAAACAATACCCTTCAAGACAAGCTGAGGAGTCTGTCTCCATTTCAAGCAGATGATTATTCACTGTGCAAAATGACCAAATCATTAGGAAGGCCAAAACAACACATGCCTCCACTAAGACAAGGGAACAGAAACTGGTCACGAAAACCTTAAGATAAAGCTGAACTATTTGCCAGCTTTTTAAAGGATGTGTTCAAACCCTATGAACCAGATATTATGCACATAGAGAAAGAAATCGATGAATTCTTGAACAGTTACCAACAAATGTCCTTACCACTAAAACTTGTAACACCTGCAGAAGTAATTACAGTAATAAAATTTTTAAAGCAAAAAAAAGCACCAGGTTTTGATCTGATAACAGCAGAAGTTTTCAAACAATTACCAAAAAAAGCTATTGTGCTGCTGACTATAACTTTTAATGCAATATTGAGACTGCAATATTTCCCAAAATTATGGAAAGTGTCAACTATAATAATGGTTCCCAATCCGGGGAAGCCTCCTACAGAAATTACATCATATAAACCTATAAGTCTTCTCCCATTACTATCAAAAGTTCTTGAAAAGTTAGTTCTGAGACGTCTTCTTCGAGTACTTGAAGAACAAGGAGTAATATCAGACCATCAATTCGGTTTTCGTGCAAACCATGGAACGACGGAACAAATACATAGAATAGCACTCGTCATACGACAAGCTTTTGAGAAAAAAGAATATTGCTCAGCAGTGTTCCTTGACGTACAGCAGGCTTTTCATCGCGTTTGGCACAAGGGCCTCTTATATAAACTGAAGCTACACTTACCAAATACTGAAGTCTTACCTGCTAAACCAACTATTCCATGTTAACTGCGAGGATTGTCTCTCATCTATATGTGATATAGAATCAGGTGTACCTCAGGGATCGGTGCTGGGTCCCGTGCTATACACAATCTTTACAGCAGACCTTCCCTTACAGATGACACTGCAATCCTATCCTGTAATAAAGATCCAAACACAGCATCCACAAAACTGCAAGAATGCTTAGACAAAATTGGCTTATGGCTAAAGAAATGGAGAACTCAAGCAAGCCCAGCCAAATCAATCCATATAACATTTATTCTAAAGAGAGGGGACTGTACATCTGTGAAACTCAATGGAGCCGTCTTGCCACACCACAAAACCATCAAGTACCTAGGTATGCAGACAGAAGATTTACCTGGCGAGATCATATAAAGGCCAAAAGGGAGCAGGCAAACAAAAAGGTCTTCTGTGGCCTATAAATAAAGACTCGAACAACATAGAAACCACCTAGCTACAACACTGATGAATACAAATGATTGCATATTTCGGCTGAAACGAGTGCGACTGGCCTCAATCTGAACAAACTATATAATTGAGAGATGGTATATCATTGGATGTACACTCTCCAAAAGTAAGTCATCGTAGTCAACATCAAATCTGATTAAAGCCATTAGGCTGATTGCAGATGTAAAAGAAAAAAGAAAGAAAAAAAAACACCTTTCTTTCAAAATTCCGGAAACAAATAAATGAGTTTGCCTTTGGCATCAAGTATTTATAGTGGTGATCAAGTTTATGTCTGAACAAGCATTAAGCATTGTCGGGCGGATAGCGCTTTGCAAGTCTGTACACGAAATTGTACGTAATATCGAATACGCAAGTTTGGTACACAAGTAACAATCGCTTGCTTTATTAAAATATTGTTAGAGATTGAAGTCGAAGCTGATGTACACCGGTGACGTCACCAGCCCTACCACCGTCGGTCGTGCATAAATACGATCGCTAAGGACCCCAGGGATACGGCTCCGTCACCCGTCGCGACCGTCCAAGTGATCGTAAATCAGTCGGCGCTATTCTCTGCTATCCAGCAGACGATCCGTAATAAAAAATAAATCAATCTCAATGGCTAGGAACGCGCGTTTGAAGCCAAAATCGATCGCGTTGGCATTTTATAATGCGAACGGACTCCGCAACCAAAAGGATGAGGTATCGAACTTCCTCACCACGCATCAAATAGACCTCCTGCTAGTACAGGAAACGTTTTTAAAACCTAGCCAAAGAGATCCGCGTATCGCGAATTATAATATCATTCGTAACGATAGAGTTGCCGCGAAGGGTGGCACTCTTATCTATCATAAAAGGTCCTTGCATTGCATACCGCTCGACCCTCCCGCGTCCCTACGGAACATTGAGGTCTCTGTTTGCCTGCTGGGTATGACCGGCCACTCGCCCGTCATCATCGCGTCGGCTTATCTTTCCCCTAACAAGGAGCTCCTACAGAGCGACCTAGATATTCTCTTCAACTTAGCGGAGTCGGTTATCATAGCCGGCGACCTAAACTGCAAAAATCCACTCTGGAATTGCGCAACCTCGAACCCCAACGGGCTTAAATTAGAAGAGTTTTCGGAAACTCTAAACTTTGACGTCATCGCGCCGATGACTCCCACGCACTACCCTCACAACTATCAGCATAGACCGGACATACTCGACATAGCGCTCTTGAAGAACGTCGGCCTCAGGCTTCGTTCCATTGAAACGCTACACGAACTCGACTCGGATCACAGACCCGTCCTCCTTTCGCTAGGACCCGACTCAGAAGCTCTACCCCTTACCAAAACTATCGTGGATTGGAAGGCGGCAGCAGAGGCCCTTAAGGCAATCTCATCCCCCGATCTCGATAAAATCCTTGACGAATTTTACTCGACCGATGACACCGACACCGCAATCGCTCTGCTCACTAGTCATCTTCAGACTGTTCTTAGTCAGAGTTCTCGGAAAATCAGAGTGGTGAATGATCGCCGCTTTGTATTGCCTGAGACCGTGAAGACAAAAATGAGAGAAAAGAACGCCGCCATGCGCGACTACGATTCCAGGCCTGACGAACAGAAACGAATCTATATGAGAGCTTTACAGAGGGACGTAAAGAACCTTATAGCCGAGTTTCGCGACAATGACTGGGACAGACTCATGGCTGAGATATCACCGAGCCACCTCGCCTATTGGAGGTTGGCACGCGCACTCAAGTCTGATGGTACATCCGACCATACCATACCTCCGTTGAAAAGAGACCCCCCACAGAACCCGGCTTTCTACGACGACGAAAAAGCCGAATGCCTGGCAGAAAGCATGGAACTTCAATGTTCCCCGTCGCGACAACCCGCCGATCCGATACATATCCGAGAAATCGACTCAGAGGTCGCCCGCCGCGTACAAATTACGCCCCGCGATAAAATCTCTCCCGTCTCCGTAGACGAAGTCCGATCAATAATCAAGAAATTTAGACCGCGCAAAGCCCCAGGGGCAGACGGCATCTCGAATAAGGTTCTTAAGATACTACCCCCGCATTTAATTCTATTATTAGTCAGAATAATAAATTCGCTAATAATCCAATGCCACTTCCCAGCCGCCTGGAAGGAGGCAATAGTAATAGGGATCCACAAACCGGGGAAACCCCGCGACTCCCCCGCTAGCTATCGGCCTATCAGCCTCCTAAAAGTCTTAGGAAAAGTCTACGAGAAAGTCCTCTTGACTAGACTCTGGTCCCATATCAACTCAAACCATCTGCTCATTAACTCATTAACGAGCAATTCGGTTTCCGCGCTCGCCACAGCTGCGTTCAACAAGTCCACCGCATCACGGAACACATTCACGACGCGTTCAACCGCCCCGGTAAGTCGAGAGGCTCGGGAGCGGTCTTCTTTGACATCGCCAAAGCGTTCGATAGTCTGGCACAACGGTTTACTCTATAAACTGTTTGATATGCGCTTCCCAGACAGCCTCGTACCCATAATACGAGAGTTCCTCACAGATCGAAGCTTCCGGTTTCGCGTCGAAGGTTGTCTATCAACCCCGCGCCCGCTCAGAGCTGGGGTCCCACAAGGCTCCGCTCTCTCCCCTGTCCTCTACTCGTTATTTACAAACGACATCCCGCGCCCCGAACAAGTCCAATTCGGTACCAACGTCCAGTTAGCGCTCTTCGCTGACGACACGGCTCTATACGTGTCAGGTCCCCCCGCTTTCGTCGCAGCCAAACTCCAACGTGCCACCACTGCCTTAGGGGAGTGGCTCCGCAAGTGGAGGATTGAGGTTAATCCGGAAAAGAGCTCCGCGGTCTACTTTTCCAAAAGTCTTCGCAACTATAACAGTTGCATTCCCACCCACAAAATCAAACTCTTCGAGAAGCCCATTCCATGGGTCACTCAAGTTAGGCGTCACGCTCGACAGACGTTTAACTTTCAGCGCTCACATCGCGCGCATTAAGAACAGGGCAAATTTCTACCTCTTTCGCCTTCACCACCTTTTAGGCGCCCGTTCTAAAATGTCCCTAAAAAATAAAGTCACGATGTACAAGACCTGTATTCGACCCGTCATGACCTACGCCGGCGTAGTGTTTGCCCACGCGAGTAAAACCGCGCTTACGTCACTCCAACGAGTGCAAAACCGATTCACCAGACGCGCCACGGACGCGCCGTGGTACGTCCGCAACGTAGATTTACACAAGGACCTTCGGTTACCATCCATATCGAACTACCTAAAAACCGCCTCGAAAAAGTATTTCGAACGCGCCGCGAAACATCCAAACCCGCTCGTGGTCGAAGCCGCGAACTACATCCCGGATCCGGATCCGAAGTATAGACGCCCACGTAACGCACTAGACGACGCGGACGATTCTATAACTCTTGCTAACCCGCAGACTACTACACATTGCGTTCACCGTCCTCGACGTCGGAGGAGAAGAGGACGTCCGCCTAGGCTTTTAGGGCCTTCAGCCTACAGACATTACACTTCCCTCCCCACCTCTGGCGTGTGCGGATGGTCTTTTTATGCGATCGCGATAATTAATTAAATTACGTGTGTGAAGTGCATATTTTAGGGTTCTGGTGTAGTGATTGGTAAAATAAAGGTTTGATAAACGTCGGGTCCGTAAGTTTTTAAACATTTGCGTTGTTTTGGATGATAAATAGCTACATTACTCGGTAAGTCAAACGTTTTCTTTTTATTATTGTGTGTAGGTAGTTAGGCGCGCGGCGGCCGGTCGGGGCGCCGACCCGCCAGCTGATCGTTGTTAGGTATTATCTATTTTATTGTACCTGGTGATATAATATTTAAGTTTTTAAAGTTTCGTTATTACACTTTGATGTCCGGGCGTAATGATGATCCCCCTGACGGGGGGGGAAACCCGTTTGAGAAAAGCAAAATAGTTCAGCGATCTCCTTCTAATAATAAAAGGGCATTTAGTCAATTATCACCGGCTAGTGTTTCGCCAGTCACTAGTAAGCGTATGCAACGGTCGGGATCTAATTTGAATACGTCACATTCCTCTGAGTTGAGCGTCTCCGCCGGTAACGATAGTACATCGTATGATCTCGTGCAAGAGGCATCGACATGCCTAACCAACATTAACGAGTATTTAAACGACTCGGGGTCGCGCTTGAATATTGCGAATAAAACAGGAATTATGGAGATGACGCAGAGAGTAACTTCGATTGTTTCTTTACTTGCAATTAAATCTGCGATGCTCGAGACTAAGTTGGCGCAATCGGAGCGTGATTTAGTAATTGCTCAAAATAAAGTTAACGTTAGCCCTCCGGCGGTAACCAAATCGTACTCGGAGACTTTAAAGTTACGATTGCCACCTAAAACGACCCCGGTGGCAGCTCAGGCGCGCGCGCCGCTCCCGTGTGTGGTGGCCTACCCGACGGAGAAACGTTCGGCCGAAATTAAATCCTCGTCCGCGACTAAAGAAGCGCTAATGAAAGCGATCAAACCATCAGATGGTTTCCAAATTGTCGGCGTTAAAAAAACGGCTAAGTCTGGCGTCGTGTTACGCGTCACAAATCAGAGTCAAATAAAGAAATTAGAATCCGTTGCGGCTATCAAATCAGCAGGGTTGCGTTTGGAGAAACCTAAAGGGCGTAAACCGCGAATCCTTGTAAAAGATGTCCCGAACTCGATGGACGAAAATAATTTTTTAGTTTGTTTATACCGCCAGAACATTAAAGATGAGATTACTCTTTCCGAGAGTGACTTTTTACGTTCAACTAAAATTTACCGTCGTCGCAGTTTTAATGACAACCGTAAATGGTTAGGGATCGAGTTAGAGCATTCGATACGAAATCATTTGATTAACACGAAAGAAAAGTTATTCATTGATTGGACAACTTGCCGGTTCATCGACGAGTTAGATTTAATTCGGTGCTTAAATTGTCAACAATATGGTCATCCCGCGAAGTATTGTACTGAAAAAACACCATCGTGCGCTCACTGTGCCGAGTCACACGACACAAAAAATTGTACCAACAAAAATCAACCAACTTTTAAACGAGTATGTGCGTCGTGTAAAAAGTATAAAAACCCTGCGATCATGAGACCGGGTCTCAGGATTGTCCTACCTACAATGCAAAATTAGAGAAACTGATTATAAATACTAACTATGGCCAAGCTTAAAATAGGACAATTAAACCTTCATAACGATAAAGTAGCTACGTCTGAGTTAGATAGGCTTGTAATTGAGTATAGTTTGGACATAGTTCTCGTTCAAGAACAGTACCAGAGCGCTGGGCTTCGTAATAAGATAGTTCAAATAAACAATAAAGCTCGCGCGGGAATATACGTGTCACGTTCAAGCTTCACTGTCACAGCTCTTAATAATCTCTCGTCGTCCCACTGTGCCGTTGCGGAGGTCTCGTGTCCTTCTTTTAGTATATATGTAGTTAGCTGTTACTTTCAGTTCTCTGATCGCGTAGACCCTCACTTACATCACTTGCGGTCCGTATTATATGCACTTCCTAGGCAGGCTGTAGTTATAGGCGCGGATGCCAACGCGTCTTCCCCCCTTTGGTTTGGTAAAATTAGATCAGCAGATGCGGATCGTCGCGCCGCAGTAGAAGAGTTTATTGCAGAAATGCACCTAGAAATTCATAACACCTCTGATTCACCACCTACTTACAGCAGCCCTATGGGCGAATCTTTCATTGACGTCACACTTTCAAGTGCGTACGTAAAAATCTCTAATTGGCGTGTCCTTCCTGATGCGTCATGTAGTGATCACCGTTTGATCGTGTACGAGTACAACCCTAAGCTGACACAAGATATCGCGCCCCGTTCACAAAGCTTTCGTTATAAAACCAGACGTGCAGACTGGTGCTTTTTTAGTTCATATTTTGCGTCACATGCTGGAGACTTCACTCACCCGCGTCTATCGGCAACAGAAAGCGCTGAAATTATGACAGATACTTTCAATTACTGTGCTGATGTAACACTGGGACGAACATCTATATCCAGTGTGAAAAGATGTGACTGGTGGAATGATTCTCTGATAGGAATTCGTAAGAAATTTAGAAGCGCGCGTCGTAAATTAAATAAAGCTAAAAAATCCCTAGGACAAGATACTTCGTCAGATAGGTATGATAGCGCTTTAATTGCTTTAAGAGTTGCTAGGTCTCACTACCGTGCTGCAGTCCAAAAATCAAAAACTAATTTACTTCGGAAAGTAGTTGATAGGTTAGACAAAGAGGGGCCATGGTCACCCATATATCATGAGTTCAAAGCTAACAGAGCAACTGATCAAGCATTTATTTCAAACATCAAAATAAATGATGCTCACACTCTTGGTGTTGAGGAGACGGCGGAGGCCCTTCTTAACGCTCTCATTCCGGACGACACTACTGAAAATGATACCGACTATCATCGAGAAGTTAGGCTCATGGCTGCAGTTCCACCCACATCCCCTTCGTCCGATCTTCCAACTTTAGATGAATTTGTCAAAATTGTTAGGGCGTTACCGGTTAATAAGGCCTCTGGGGAAGACAAAATATCGAATAAGATGATCCAGGAAGCCGTAAAGTCCGCTGGGGATTCTATTTTAATTGTGTATAACCGTTGCATTGCTGAAGGGGTTTTTCCTCAAATTTGGCGCCGCGGGCTAATTAAAATCATACCTAAAAGCGGTGATAAGCCACCTGATGATCCGAAATCGTATAGACCCATTACCCTTCTACCATCCCTGGGTAAACTTCTAGAGCGTCTTATCGTACCTCGGCTTCTTCCGGGCGGTCCAACTTTTCACGAACGTCAATTCGGTTTTACTATCGGCAAATCAACAATCGACGCGGCTATCTCGGTGAGAAAATCGGTAGAATCGTCGGAGTTTAAATACGTCATAGGTGTATTCCTAGATATCTCTGGTGCTTTTGATAATGCATGGTGGCCAATCTTATTGCTCAAACTTAAAAACAGAGGTTGTTACAGCAATGTATATTCCTTAATATACAATTACTTTATAAATGGAACAACTAAGCTTCAACTTGGTCATCATGCAGTGTCGAAGGCTTTGACTCGGGGCTGCCCACAGGGTTCAGTGCTAGGGCCGTATCTCTGGAATATCGGATTTGATGACTTTTTGTCTATACCGTTACCGGCTAACTGTTCGCTCACGGGATATGCAGACGACGGTCTCCTGCTTATTCAATCTCATACAAGAACAGGAGTTGAGTTGTTAGCTGAGTCCTGCCTACGTCTGGTGGCCGACTGGGGAAAGAGAAATCATCTTGAGTTCGCAGCCCATAAAACACAGTATTTAATGTTAAAAGGAAACTTAGTAGGGCTACCGCGCTTTAAATTTAATTCAGTTACAGTTAAAAAGAAAGACTCAGTTTGTTATCTCGGTTTGATACTTGAAAAGAAGTTTCATTTTATTGAGCACATTAAGGAAGTTAGCGAAAAATCAAAACGAAATTTTTATGCGTTAAATAGAATATCAACTTCGACCTGGGGATTGTCGTTTAAGTCATTAAAAATAATTTATACTGCTACTTTCTTGGGCTGCATTTGTTACGGAGCCCCCGTGTGGGCAGATAGAGCCACAATTGGCGCTGCGCGACGTAAATTGCTTCAGAGTCAGAGATTAGCGTTAATTTTTCTTTGTAAAGCGTATAGAACCGTCAGCACTGAGGCCCTGCCGATTCTTGCGGGCGTTTTACCGGTAGATTTGGAAATACAACGGCGTGCGGCAATGTATTACAACTCGCGGAATGGTATGAGTTCAGATTTTCTAAAACCGAAGGATAGGGCTAAAATCAGTAGATTATTTGATAGTAACGACAACGTTTATAAAAAACTAATCGACGAATGGCAAACTAGATGGGATACTTCGACTAAGGGGCGGCATTTATTTAAATTTTTCCCTATAGTGCGCGAACGGTTAAATAAAACGTGGCTTGATATCGATCATTGCGTAGCCCAATTTCTAACCGGGCATGGTAACTTTAAGGGCAAACTTTATTCATTTAACTTGGTGCCGTCACCTTTTTGCGAATGTTCAACGTCGGATCAAGAATTTGTGCAAACTGCCCATCATATCTTGTGGGACTGTAGTCTCTGGCATGACGAACGGTTAATCATGTTGAATTCGATTCAAGTATCTGCGTGTAGTCCTATTTATTACCTAGATCTTGTGAAAACGAAGGGAAACTTCCGTGCCTTTAAAAAGTTTTGTCACCAATATTACTGGTGTAAGATTTAGGTTAGTATCTAATTTATCCCCTGTTAGTTAGTGGCATACCGTGGTGTTTAGACGGTCAGGCGTCTCCTGACTGTCTCCCCTTTAGATTTTTGGGCCTCTGTGCCATTTCAATTGCTGTCTCCGCTTTGCTGGGAGGGAAGTCTGAAACCGCTTTCTTACTACCTCCTATTTCTTCTGATTAAGTTCGTTGCGGGTCCCAAGACAGCCGGTAGGGTGTCCGGGCACAGCCTGTGCATCACTGCACAGCTGCATTATTAGTTGATTATTCGATCAAAGGACGCCACTGTTGATCCTGATAAACAGGAGTTGCAGTGGTGGGACAGAGTGGCGGGTGTGCCCCGAAAAAGACGCCCACGTAACGTACTAGACGACGCGAACGATTCTATAACTCTTGCTAACCCACAGACTACTACACATTGCGTTCACCGTCCTCGACGTCGGAGGAGAAGAGGACGTCCGCCTAGGCTTTTAGGGCCTTCAGCCTACAGACATTACACGAACGCGCCGGGTCGCTTCAGTCCAATTCGGGCATCGCCCGCGGCAACCTAGGCCGAGGTTCGGTCTCCTTCCGAGACACCCCTTAGAGTTGCTGCGGTCCCCGTCTCTACACCTTAGTGTATAGGCAGAGAACACTAAGTTCGAAGCCTCAAATAAAATCAGTTCCCAGTCCGGTTGGAACGTCTGAGCCTCTCTCAGCGGACAACCCTACAGGCTGTTGTCACATCCGATGAGACTAGCCGGTGTCACCAGTCGGTTAGGACGACTTGGCGTGGAAGGGCCGGCCCATCCACACCAAGCGTCTCTCTCAGTAGTCAGAATAGATTCACTCGCACAAAACAGCGCCACCTAAGCGAGGTCCGAGCCCACTATGGGTGCCCTTAGGATGAGCCTGTAGTCTAGATCTGCACTTTGCATCTGTTGAGGGATGTAGCACCTTTTGTGCTACATCCAAAATTAAAATAACCCCGTTGGGGCTACAAGTTTTGAGGCCTCCTAGCCTTAAGGCTTGTAGACCCGTGAGGAGGCGAAGTGCAGCACTCGCCGCGCGGTTAGTCCGGTTACGCTGCGAAGGCCAATAGGGCCGCAGTTAGGTTTAAAAAAAAAAAAAAAAAAACCCCAGGGATAGACTTTCCTTCAAGACATCGTGCGGAACGGACGTGCTGCCTGCTCACTATAAACCTACGCCTACCAACTTTCTTCGTTTCCTGTTGAGTCTCTCTAAATTGATTCGTTATCTTATAAAATTTGCACCGTTTGCATTATTTTTTTAATTAAACGACTTCTGATTCCTAATATCAGAAGTGGGATAGGCCTGTGCCCACTCTAGACTAATTTGTGTTTTTGGTATAAAGTATCTCGCACTTACTAACTGATCTGTTGTCATTTTAGTTGTTATCTTGTTTAAATTTTTAACGTTATGGATATGCCAAGCCTGTTACGTTTGAAATAAAAATAAGCGCAAACGCATTAACTAATCACGAAATCGATATTTGTGATTATGACGGTAGACGATCATGCAGCACGTCTCGTAACCGCCGACTTCGAGATAGCCATGAGGCTTTCAACTTAACTGCTTTCTTTGTTTTTCGGTTTCATCGTTTGACGTCGTTCCGATGAACTTCACCGCGATCAATGGCGCCGCACCATGTGTTTTAATGTGAGCTACACCCTGAAGATGCTTTAACTTCACCGCTTCGAGGCTTCTTCCTCTCCGAGTGCTGGTTATGTGAGTGAGATCAATGGTCGCAATCCAAGCGCGATTGAATTGATTGCTTTAAGATTTTAAGATCTATACAGATTGCGGTAAGATCTAACCTTTCTTACTATCTCTCGAATTTTGATTAAATTTTTATGACATTGATTTATGGTGTGTAAAATTTGATCAGATACGGCCGAGCTCCTTGAAAGTAGATTTGCTGGTCTACCGAGGTAGGCGTGTGAAGGTGGAGCCCTGAGAGCGGCTGTACAGTGTGCTTGAGGTGTGCGCTGCGGTGCGACCTTGTAGATTGCGGGGAAGCACTCGCCGCACGGTTAGTCCGGTTACGCTGCGAAGGCCAATAGGGCCGCAGTTAGGTATAAAATTTAAAAAAAACCAAGGGATGGACTTTCCTTCGAGACATCGTGCGGAACGGACTTTGAGTCTCTCTAAATTTATTCGTTACCTAATAAAATTCGCACCGTTTGCATTATTTTTTATTAAACCACTTCTGATTCCTAACAATATTATCTGCCTATTTAGGTACTTAAAACAATGTAGGTAGGCCTTTATAAAAACTATGCTTACATTTTTGCTCTTTACAATTTTTTTAACATTTGTGGCGCTAACTCAGCTTATAAAATTAAGAAAATAACAACTAAATAACAAATTTATAAGTTAGAAACATGAACACAGTGAGAGGGATCGTATCTGAAAGGCTAAATAAACGAAAATATATAACTAAAATAAACTAATACATAATGATAAAAATGCATACATATATACGCATACGCACACATATATACATACATAGAAGAACATATATGTACAAAGGAGATTCAAACATAAATGGTGATCGATTACAATCAAGAGCTTTGAAGAATGATATGATAATGTTGTTTAATATAATTAATAAAATTCCAGAAGTTTTTCAGTACTGTTGTATATACATTAACTTTACTCATTTACTACCTTTCTAAGTTGTTCTATTTGTAGTCCATCAGATGACAAAAAGATAATCGGTTGAAAGTGACATCTAGGTGGAAAAAGTATTACTAATGATCTTACCAATAAAAGTGCCCTATAGTGATCAGTAGTTTATAGTGACAAATATTTAGATACATTAATATGTAGATTTAATTTGGACCGCTTTTGAGTTGAGTGTCGCTTTATGCCCAGAAAGTCTTTCTTTTTAACGAGTAGGATAGGGCTTGCAAAAGGCGAGGAGCTGGGACGAATAATATTTGACTCTAAAAGTTCATCAACTTTGTCCCTAACTACTTGTCGCTCATCTGGGCTTAACCTATATGGGCGCCTACAAACTGTTTTATTAACGTCCTTTAACCGTATTTGCATCGGCTCTATATTTGCGCGAGTACTCGGAGTGCCATGAACAAAATGTTGTTTAAACTCATTTAATAATGTTATTAACTTTGGTTTAAATTCGAGCGGTATATCCGTTTCAATTAGATTAAAATCAGCTAAGGGCCCTACTATGGTAGAGTCTTGCGACTGATTACATGTCTCTACAACTCTACTTACTCGAAATTGTAACGTGTCTAAAGTCATATTGACTGTCAAGCCCTGACTGAGTACTTCTCTACCAATCATAACATCAGAACGTAAGTACTGATCGGGGAGAAGATGAAAAAGTATTTCGAGGGGAATATCATTGATTTCTACACAAGTGAGGATCTGGTGGGTGCTATTTACACTACTTTGCCTAATACCTGTCATTGTTACTATATTATCAAACCGTTTGCCACAGAATTTACTACTAACAGACTCTTTCACTAGAGAACATTCAGAACCGGAATTATAGTAAAATGGAATTTCCTCACCCGAACATGTTAAAATCCCAGAAGGCACGCTCACAGAGCATAAATCCACACGACGCTCTGCAACCGGCGTACCGTTGCTGCTCCTTTCCTTGTTGACAGTCCCAGGGCACCTTGTCGCGATGTGTCCCACTTGATGACATTTGAAGCAGACAATAGTATTACTAGGCGTCGCAGTATTTGTCTTAGTTGAAGATTCTCCGGACGAATTCTTTGGCTGATAATCCTTTCTTTGATGACAGGTGGCTGATTTGTGGCCTAACTTTCCACAAATGAAACACTTGAAAGTTTGTTGGAAAGGCACTGGCTTAAACCGCTTTATATCTAGTACTTCTTTGGGATCAATCGTTGCCTGTGCTCGTCTCTTCAAGAATGACATCGCCTTAAGCTCTTATTGCATTTGATTCCTAGTATCAATGTTCGTTGTAAAAGCCAACCGCTGTACCCGAGGATCCAGTTGTGAAATGTGCGCCAAAACTGTAGCAACGGCAATCTGTTCTTTCGTTAGATCTCTCCATCGCGACATTAGACAAGCAGCATATGAAGCTAGGCACTCATTATCTTTTGGCTTGCTAGTGCTCATGTTTATGAGATTAGCGGAAATAAAAAGATCTTTAAAATCTGCCCAAGTCATCCCATGAAAAGTTATTTCAGAAAGCCACGCTGAGGCGTCACCCTTCAAGGCTTTACTCAAGGAGATCATGAGCGAAGCGCCTTGTAAAGGATGATCTCCCATGCACATGTCCGCCGTCGAAATCCAGGCGCGAGCATTTACATTTCCCCCTTCCGGATTGTATTCTGGTAAAACAACATGGGTACTGTAGGTGTCTTCATTACTTCCAACAAAGCCATAAAGTTTCTATTCTGTTGTTCAAGTAGCATCTTCCATTTGTCGTCGTCCATCCTTCCTTCTGGTGGGCCTGGTGATCCCACTTCTGATGACGGGTTATAGGCCGCAGGGCCATCAGGTTCATGACCGTCATCAGACATGGGGTTGGTGTTGGAGTCGAAATAATAACTAATCACAATTGTATTGGAAATCCACTATTTAATTACAAATTTACTAAAGAGATATAGAGAAGAAATATAAAGTGATTACACTGATGAAGTTTGATTTAAAACGCGGTAATCTCAAAGATGCACGTGTACGATCCAACCGTCCAGTTAAGATTGCCTGTCTAACCATCCCCTTCTCTACACAACAATCCCGGAAGCTCGTATAGTCAATTCAGTGACTATAATAAAAATTAATTTGCTCGGTTGAGATCGTCACGCCATCTCTGATTTCACCCAGGTACTAAACCTGACGTTTCAATCAAAACAATAATTAGATCTTAGAATATTATAATTAGCAAGGTATCTGCGACATGTATATAAAATATAAAAATAATTATTAGTAGTAAATATGATTGATTTGAAAAATAAATGTCATACATGAATTTAAAAACAGATAAATTACACCACATTACGTAACATTATCGATTTCATTTAAATTTATTTAGAAATTTTATTCAATCAATTAATAATTAATGAGTGTTGATTTTCTCCTCTCTGTGAGTTTAATGTGACCGTGTGGGTGTGTGTGTGAGGGTGTTTTTATGTAGGTGAGTCCAGAAATATTTTATTTGTCAACCTTAAGAAGATTTTCGGTTTCCTCGTATGATAATTTTTGCAGCTACTGAGACACCTTTTTTTTTGCATTCCATTCCATTCCATTTATTATAAAGAGATGGTCCCAAAAATGTAAAGAATTGATGAGCATGAACGGTTCGAGACTTATGCCTAGACAAACAAACTATGTGGTTCCTACGTTTATTTAGATTAGTCGGATTGTACGGAAGTAGAGAGAGTTGCTTTTTTATTATCTCAAGAATAAATATTTGTCTGATCGTTAAAATCTCACAAAACTTATACAGTTCCGCAGTGGGATAAAGAAATGGTTTGAAAGTAGATATTTTAAGGATTGCTCTTTGAACAATCTCTAATTGTTTTATCACAGTTTTTTCGGTATCTGCTTGTAGACGAGATGATTAAAAAAAAATTGTTACTATGGTTGATGGTGAATTTCACGAAATCAAACGTCATATTGGTACACGGTGGTTATCACTACTTCCAGCCGTTGACACCCTTTTACTTAATTGGGAACCAATATGTAATTATTTTATAAGTTTAGGTGATAATAGTGCAATAATTATACAAGAATTATTAAAACTAAGTGATCATCAGGATAGGGAGGTTGTGGAAATTTATCTACACTTTACAAGCCACATGCTTAATATTTTTAATAAAACGATAAAACGTCTGGAAGGAAATGATGTAACTATACTAGATGTCTATAATATTATGGATAATTTAAGAAACGAATTAGAACAAAGAAAAACTGATAAGTACTTTGGTTATGAATCAAAAATGAGATTACAAAAAATTCAAAAGTCATCACCCGAAACATTCAATACAGTTGTCAGTAACTTTTCGCTTTTTATTGATATGAGCTTAAAATATATGATAAAATGGTTTGAGTTTAGCGAAGATAACTGGCTTTCAATACTTCCTAACATGTCTTTGAAAAATGAGGTAAAATTTGAACATTTTGAAATGGTTATTACAAAGGCCAAATTACAAGACAGATTAAATATTAAGATGGAAGATATGTATTCCGAATCTATCAGACTTAGAGAAATCCAAAGAAAAGTCACTAATGATGATCAAGAATTTTTAGTGAAAAGTACAGTAGAAAAATGGCAATATATACTTAAAAATGCATCTGATAGCTTACCAAATATAAAAAAATATTTCTTACCTACTCTCCGTTCCTGCAACTTCAGCTTTTACTGAAAGAGTTTTTTCTGTAATGAATCTGAAGTGGCGAGAAGAGAGAAATAGAGCATCAATAAATTTAATTAAAAACGAATTGTTTATCTATTTAAATTTAAATATTGATTGTCAAACAAGCTTTGTAACATTTAACATTTAAAGCACACAAAAATACGTTTTTAAAGCAAAAAAAAACATAAAATTTGAAATATACTTTTTTTTCTTCAAACCACTTTTATACGTTTTATTTGTCAAAAAAAGTTGGCAACCCTGTCCTATAGTTCTCTTGCTTCATCTTCAGAGTTTGTTTCTTCCAGTTCCACATTGTCTTCAAATAAAGTCCATAGTCCTATTTTCTCTCTCCTCATTGAAATTTCTATTTTTTTCAATAATAGTTTCATTTTTACTAATCTCTTTTTTCTTTTCAGGCACATCATCAACTATGTTTCTCTCAATTGAAGCCTCCAGAAATACAACATCTCTACTAATTATTGCTTTTTTGCTTACAGAGTCTATGAAACGTAGCCCTTCGTAGAGTCGCTATAGCCAACAAAAATTAACTTACGTGACTTTGGGTCAAGTTTTGTTTTCTTCTCTTTTGGTATATGAACCATCGCATGACATCCAAAAATCATCATATGACTTAGGTTTCTTCCCAGTCCATATTTCATGCGGAGTCTTGTCAGATAAAACTCGAGATGGTGAGCGGTTCACTATGTATGCTGAGGTGGCGACCGCTTCAGCCCAGAATGTATCCTGTAATTTTGCATTTGAAGTGATACATTTAGCTCGTTCGATCAGGGTTCGGTTCATCCGTTCACTAAGACCATTGTTTTCTGGAGTATAGGGATTAGTGGTTTGGTGTTGTTACATATATATTTTGTAGCCCCATCTCGCTTCATTGTGAATTAATTTTTAAATATAGTGTGTACTCGTTATTGGCTGTATGACGAGACGCTCTTTGCCGCTTGAGGTTTTAGAAGCGTTTACGTCAAACTATGGCGTCCGACGGAGGCAACAAAAGCCGGCTGCGCGGGAGTGTTGGCCCTTTTCGGCGTCGTACCTTGACCGGGCGTGACCCACTTGTGGTTTCCAGACAACCCTAAGCCTGCTACCACCTTTTTATTTTTGTTTACTGCATTTACCTGGTCGCGGTTAGTTCTAGGCCGCGTGCCCATTATTCGACACTTTTCCTGCATTTTCGAGATTATTCGGCAAGAAGCAACTTGAAGCACGTGCTGCCACACTCCACTCGACACCACCTCCAAAAGGAGGTCCTTGGTGAGGGTTCAGCTTCGGGTGAGAGCATCGCAGACACGGCCTTCAACTCCTACTCGCAACCCGGCACACTTACTTCGGGCGTGGCTCAACGTGTCTCCGACCAGTTCTCCGACAACGTGTTCATCCTTCAACCTGCTCTCTGCAGTTTAACGGTTCCCTTGAGCAATAACAAGGGTGGCGCCCTTTCCTCTTTTTAATTTGTTAATTTAAATTCTTCATATTCCAGTCCACCTTGGAAACCCACCCCCTCTCGTGTACTAGCTGGCACCTAGTTTTATGTGTACTTACTAACCCTTAGTGAAGTTTATTGTTGTATAAATTTTATAAAAAGTGGTAGTATTAAATAAGTCTGGAAACCCACAAAGAGTTTTTTTAGTAACAGTGTAATATGCCATTTTTCGTTAAATAAGCTTCAAAATTATTATTTTTATATTCTGTCCCACAGTCGCTTCTAAGCACTTTTATTTTTGTATTTAACTCATTTTTTACTCTATTCTTGAATTCGACAAATTTATCAAAAACTTCGCTTTTAGCTTTAATAAAATATACATGTACTCTCAGAGAAAAATCATCTATAAAGGTGACAAAGTACCTGGTTCCTCCAAACGAAACATGCTGCATCGGTCCACAGACGTCACTGTGCACAAGCTCTAGCAAACTGGTTGCCCGGGAGCCCTCATTAGGAAACGGTCGTCGTGTCTGCTTGCCTTCAAGACAGGTTATGCAAGTCGCATCAACATTACTCGGTGTCAACTTAACGCCTTCAGTACAGTCAGGTATTTTATTAAAGCTTGAAAAATTTAAATGTGCCATTCTTAAATGCCAGAGAAAAGGGTTATCATTAGTTTTAGCCATCATCACTCGCAAATTCTTATCATGGTGAGTAATTAGTTGATAAGTGCCATTAACTAACTTTGCATTGGCAACTAACATCTTATTCTGGTCATAAATTTTACATCCACTTGCATGGAAATCTACTTTGCCACCACTTTTGAATATCTTACTCACTGACAGTAAATTTGTTTTTAAGGTAGGTACAAAATGAACATTTTTTATGAGTATAGTCTCAGTACTGCCATTCAGAATTACTTGAATATTTACTTCACCGCAGCATTCAACTTGTAATTCCTTGTCATCAGCTATTGTTATACTTTTTGAAGGTGGTGCAGAGATATTGGTAAGCCACTCTTTGCGCATTGTAAGATGTACCGATGCACCACTGTCTGCATACCAATGATCAGCATCATTTGTCGAGGCTGCTGAAAATGCTGAGAATGCCGCTATTTACCCATTTGCTTTTTATCTGTTTTTTCATTATTTGACTTCTTAAACCAACAATTTTTGCTGAGATGGCCATACTTATTACATGAAAAACACCGTGGCCCTTTTCTAAATTTTTGTTTTTCATTTTTGTGCTGAGAACTTGTGTTTGTATAAAGTGCGGTAGTGTCTGACATTTGAACTTCCTGTAATAATTTATTTTTCACTAAGTCAGCACTAATCTTCATACCTGAACTCCAAGCCCATAATCATTGGCTGATACTTATCCGGCAGACCTGCCAGCATTAAAGTACCTAGCCATTCTTCATCAACATCAAATTTTATATTCCTCAGTTTGTGTGCCGCTGTCATTATCTTGTTCACATAATCTTCGACAGATGAACTATTTTCTAAATTACTATTTTTAATTTCCTTCAACAAACCGACCTTCCGAGTTAAACCACTGTCCTCAAATGCCTTGGTTAAATTTTGCCAAACCTGTTGTGCGCTGTTAGCATCTTGAATATCCATCCAAATTCGTCTGTACGCGACATACTACGTTTTAGGGGTTGGATCGCGCCATCCTAATTGGCCGTAGTAAATCTCTATTACCAATGACGGTAAAGGAAGCAAATCATTCATTGAAATCATGATGTTGTTTTATTTTTTTGTGTTGTTTACAAAATTAGTCACTTTTTGCATTTCGCCAACTGCTGACGCCTGACGCTCTACTCACCCCTTACTTACACCTACTTGACCTAACGCGCTGTTTTTCGACTGTTTCTTACTATATTTGTTGACTCCTGCTACTCTATACGGACTGAGTTGCTTGTTAAATTGTGACCTGTAACTGTGAACCTGGACCATGTCTTCTACGAGAAACACCTCGCACAAAAATAGGATTAGGATAGGGGCTTTATATGGAGAGGGGCTTAATATCAGCCAAATATCACGAGACATTTTAACATTTTTCGATTAAATATATATATATCGGAATGGTTTGCCCAACTAAGCCTAAAGGATCAGTGACGTCAGCAGGACTGACGTCACCATCACCCTTATCACTCATTGCAAATGACACACACAACAGATATTGATTTGAGTCTATTTATTTCGCAATAACACTAATCACTATACCTATCTAAAACTAAAAGTAATTAAAAACGCTTACTCACAATTTTTCTGGAGCACAACCAACGCACACTAGGGTGCCTCACCAAGAATTGTGTCGCCGACTCACGCCCGTAAACAAAGGAAAAGTGGCGGGAGAGAGTCAACACATTTAGAAAATATTTAACCACTATCTCACAGTTACTTTTTCTAATTCTTAAATTATTTTAAAATTTTTAGAAGTTAATTTTTAAATTTAAACACAATCAACAAACATTTTTGAAAACTAAAACTCATTCCTTTTAATTTTTCTAAAACTCATTCAAAATAGCTTTCTTTAATTAAACATTAATGAATTCTATCAATCGTACTATCTACTATCACTTACAAATAGAAAAAGCTATTTTGAACATGTTTTCCATTTAAAAACTTTACATAAATTTTATAATGCGTACAGAGTGACGCATTGTTTTAAAAACCATGTCCAACGATCACACAACATGTTATCAGTTTATCCATTAAGAAAATGATCGTGTTAAAACATCAAAAGAGTTTTTAAATCAAATCCTACATCTACTTATAATTAATAAATTTGAAACATGGAATAAAATTATAAATTCAATCAACGTTGCGTCGACATATAAATAATATCATTAATACTCATAATATTATGACTATCTTTTGTTTGATGATTCTACTCAGGGGCGGCTTTCTTTAGCGTGTTAAATATGTTGAGAAGGCAACATAAATTTACATAAACTTTATAATTTTTAAAACAATCAAATTTTAATTCTAGAATTTTCGACAAAATAATTTAAGCTCTGGCCCAAAGTTTTAAGACTTAATATTGTTTCATAGACAATACCTCGTGCGCTAGGTAAGCGCACGGTGTAAAATAAAACAGTAGAGCGCCGATTGTGTAAACGTTGATCATGCGAACGACCACTCAAACACACACAAGACTTATGTAAAAATATCCTCAAAAATGGGAGAAAAACGAAATCGTAATATTTAAAAAATGCATTAAGGTCCTAAGTTCTTTTAACATAAGATCATAGTCAAAAGTAGATAAAATCATAGAAACCATCAGAAAATTAATAAAACGTCTATGTTCTTATGTTCTTAGCTTGACGTACAGGCAGTGTTGCGTAGAGAATCAATACTGTTCGATTATCTGAAAAAATCGGTTTCCCGGACACCTATTTCACCCAATTAATTGGGATTATAGACGCTCTACTGTATCTTCTATAAAATACGTTTTGCGCGTGAGACAAAAGATAGTTCATACAGTAACGAGCAAATAGCTTATTTCCGAGCGCCGCCGCACGGGTTGACCGAGCATCACCGAACGTTCCCGAAGATGTTGCATCGCACGCAGTACCAAGTATTTTGAATATCCTGCTCCACAAGCAGCCATTGATTCTACTTCTAACTTTTGTAGAAAATGTGAAAGTATACTTATACATATTTGTTAGTTCATCACGTCGTAGTGGAGGAACGGATAGGGTAAAAAATTTAAAAAATGGATAGGTCTAGAAAAACAGATAGACTACTTTTATCTTGAAAAATGTATTGTTTCCTAGGGAATAGCAAAATAAAAATTGGACACCAAATTTAAATATCTCAAGGTAGAATGCATGTTTCTACTTTTAGCACAGAATACCTACTCAATAGCTTTTAGTTAGTTTCGGTTTCTAGGTTTCATCTTACACTGCAACAAAAAATTAATATTAAAAGGGTAGATAGGTGTGACTCGGCCACTTAAAGGATTGTGGGTAGTTTCGCTGCTGATAATATTTATGCTTTTGCTTAAAAACGAATGAGACAGATTATACGGAACTAATAATGAAATAGACACGAGTAGCAATATTTTATGACTGTCTATTGAATATATACAAACATGTGAATGTGTGATTCAAACTTACAAGTTATTTCTATTCGAAATTGAATCTTGTGTGCGTAGAATAGGATTTAATTTTGTTTGAGCAACAACAACAATAAATAAAATTAAGCAATTTGCGACGTTGCCGCTTAGTTTTTTGAAAAAGTAGCTTGCTAAAACTAATAATGAGAAGATAAATGTGGCAACGTTGCATTTTATTTTCAGTCAAAACAGTTGAGTTAAATTAAGTTTGTGCAAATTGAAGCCTTTTTAATGAAACTCTTTAAGTTATCGTAAGCTGCAACTAATGGCAATCCGCTCTTTTAAGAATTAAGAAAATTCAAAAATGTTCGGATTTTTTTTCTCCAATGAGATATACATTTCAAAAAGTCTTTTTAAACCCTTCGTTGGGGAATTTTGCATATGGTATCAACCAAATGCAAAATTACAGTTATTGAGATTTATATTTGTCGCAGATACCTTGCTAATTATAATATTCTAAGATCTAATTATTGTTTTGATTGAAACGTCAGGTTTAGTACCTGGGTGAAATCAGAGATGGCGTGACGATCTCAACCGAGCAAATTAATTTTATTATAGTCACTGAATTGACTATACGAGCTTCCGGGATTGTTGTGTAGAGAAGGGGACGGTTAGACAGGCATTCTTAGCTGGACGGTTGGATCGTACACGTGCATCTTTGAGATTACCGCGTTTTAAATCAAACTTCATCAGTGTAATCACTTTATATTTCTCTTTAGTAAATTTGTAATTAAATAGTGGATTTCCAATACAATTGTGATTAGTTATTATTTCGACTCCAACACCAACCCCATGTCTGATGACGGTCATGAACCTGATGGCCCTGCGGCCTATAACCCGTCAAATATAACAACTTGTAGACTACTAGATTAGATTAAATTATCATCAGTCATTATCAGTATAATATATGTTTTTTTCCAATTCAAAAATAGTTATAATTTTTAAAATTAATTATATAAAACTTGACTTCAAGACAAGGATAAACATGAGTAAAGCTAATGTGAATGAAATTCATAAGAACGCAAGAGTTAATTTCCGCGAAGATCAGTTATCATGAAGGATACTGATGACCTATGGCAAGCAGATCTTATTGATATGCAATCTAAACAAAACAAAAACTATAGATTTATTCTGGCTATTATTGATACATTTTCAAAATATGCTTGGGCTTTTCCATTGAAAAGTAAAAACAAAGATATCGAATCCAAAACTTTAATAAATTGTTAGACAAAAAACGAGTTCCAAAAAATCTTCACACAATGGCACTGAGTTTTATAGCAGCAATTTTCAAAATCTGATGAAACTATACAAAATTAATCATTTTTCAACTTTCTCAACCAAAAAAGCTTCAATAGTAGAAAGATTTATCAGAACTGTGAAATCTAAACTATGTAAAGAATTCAGTTTAAAAGGTGATTATAATTGGATAAACAGAACTCTTCAAACTGTTATTGATAAATATAATAATAGTTATCATCGAACAATTGATGAATGCCCATCAAATAAATTATCTCAATCAAAAACGTATTCTGGAAAGGTATAAAACGCTAAATATATATTGTTACTAAAAAAACTGTGGGTTTCCACTCATTTAATGCTACCACTTTTTAGGTATACAAAAAAAATACTTAACTAAGGGTTAGTACGTACACAAAAATTTGGTGCCAGCTAGTACACGTATAGGGATGGGACCTTATGTAAATAAAACTCACATGACGAACAGTAAAACAATGTATTTATTATTAAAGATTATTGGTTTATATAACAGGCACACAAACACACATTCACATACTTACTTATATACTACACCTCCCATGGGAAAGAGAAAAAAAAAAAAAAGTTACATGTTTTTTTTTTTTTTTTGTAATATCTATAACAAAGATAAGGCTTACATATTTTTTATATTATTTGATTAAATGCATACACTTTTTATCAAAACGAAATTCATTGATAAAATAGTTTTAAATGTTAAAATAAAATGCAATTTATAAATTGAAATGAATAAGTTACCATGTTATGATACAATCGGCAACATGAAGTACCTACCTATGTAATATGAGTACATGTTTATAAGCGAGCGTAACTCGCGGCAGCTTTACAGCTGAACATTGATAAATGATTAATTGTTTCTATTTAAGAACCTTAACTAACTTATTCATAATACAATTTTGTTCGATTTTTATGTACTAAATCATTTTTTCCTTTAATATTAACTTCTACATTTCGTGATAAGTCCCTTATCACTATGTATGGTCCAGAATATAATTCCGAAAGTTTGTTTCCAGTTTCATTTTTAATTAATATCTTATCATTATGCTTATAACGTATTGGATTTGTATAATTGTCGTACCTACTTTTTCTATTTACTTTACTTGCTATCAAATTTCTACGAGCTTCTGTCTGTGAGACTTGTAAACGATACCTTAGTTCAAAGGGATAGCTGTCATAATTGTACAGGGGCTCTACAGATTTAGATAGACTATTTGGCAAATTACATAACTTTCTATATACGAGTTCGAATGGAGTAAATTTTGTCGAAGTATGCACAGACGTATTATACGCAAAACACCAGAACGGTAGCCAGGTACTCCACATATCCGGTCTGTTCTCTGATTGAATTCGTAAAAATGAACCCAGATTTTTGTGGGAGTTTTCTAGCGCTCCGATGCTTTGGTGATGATACGCTGTGGAATTTAATTTTGAAATATTAAGCAGTTTACATACCTCATTAAATGTGTCGGACATGAACTCTGCGCCTCTGTCTGTTGCTACCTCTCTCGGAACACCATACTGGAGTATGAAGTTATTCACGAATACACGTGCCACTTCTGTTGATGTTTTTGTTACAAGTGGGAATGCACATACATATTTTGACAATTCACATTGCAAAGTTAAAATATATGTATAGTTATACGAGTCCCTATCAAGTGGTCCTACAAGGTCCAAAAATACCTTTTCAAATGACGTATGTGCAGTCGAGGTAATAACCATGGGTTCTTTCGTAGTCACAGTGTATTTTTGTTTTTGGCACTGTGCACATTTTTTAACAAAATTAGTCCTTTTCTATTCCCGACCAGAAATAGTACTTCTTTATATTATTAATCATTCGCCTTATGCCTGCGTGGCCACTCGTAGGCAGCAAATGGAAATCATTTAGTATCACTTTTCTATCATGTAAGTTATCTACTCTTTCTACATCTTTTAAAATGCAAAGACGGGGTCCCCTCCAGTCAACATTACTTTTTATTTCATTTGCTAGCTTTTCAACAAACAACTTTGTGTTGTTGTTCTTTATTATATATAAATCTTCTATTCTTAAATACATACAAAACTCACACAGCTTTCTCACAAATGCGGCTCGCGTCATTTGCGATCGAATCGCCGGGTTTATGTATATTACCATTTGTTTACTATCATATGAAAAAATATAATTTTCGTATTGAATTCTATTCTCCTTTCTCAATTTTTTTTAACATTTACTTTCTATAAACCTTAGCTCCACTGCATCTTTCGGCTTGATATCAGTTTCTACGAGCTTTGGTTGATCAGACCAATTATCGGTAGAAACGTTATCACCCGAAGGAACATTCTTCTCTTTCATTCTTCTCTGTGCTCTAGTCATCACTCGAACACATTCATTCATCTCTCAAGTCGTTAGACGTCACAATCATACGGGATAATGCGTCTGCAGCCGCATTTTCCTTACCTTTCACATACTCTACCACATAATCATATTCCTCTAGAGCTAATCTGAATTTGAGTAATCTGCTTGACGGATCCTTCATACTAAACAATTATATTAGGGGTTTGTGGTCCGTAACTATTTTGAAGGTACGTCCGTATAAATAGGGTCTAAAGTGTTTAACTGCCCAAACTACAGCTAAAAGTTCTTTTTCTATGGTTGGGTAGTTTCGCTCAGCTTTATTTAAACCTCTGCTGGCGTAAGTAACTGGTCGTCCATCCGAATTAGATAAAATAGCACCGATCGCGTAACCCGATGCGTCGGTTTGAACAATAAATTGATTACCTTCTTATAAATCAGGGTATTGCAGAACTGGTGGTGTTATCATACATTTTTTGAGAGTTTCGAAAGAATGTTGGCATCTAGAATCCCAATTAAACTTAACGTTTTTCCTACATAAACAATTTAAATCGTAAGCAATTTCGGCAAAATTTGGAATGAATTTTCTGTAATAGTTAGCTAAAGCAACAAACCTCTTGACCTCGTCTGTATTTTGAGGTACTGGGTAATTTTTGATTTTAGAATTTTTTTCAGGATCTGGTAATACTCCATCAGCTGATACGACATGTCCCAAATACAGTAATTCCTTCTTAAGAAAATCACATTTTGAAGGATTTAATTTAAGATTTACTTTTCGAATTCTTTCAAATACTTCGATTAAATTTTTGTTGTGATCTGGTAAATTTCTACCCATGATTATGAGATCATCAAGATAACAAAGACATTTATCATATGTGAGTCCCGCCATGGCCATTGCCATCATGCGAGAAAAGGAACTAGGACTAGTTTTGAGCCCCATAGGCATTCTAGTCATCTGATATTGACCTGACGCGAAAGCTGTATATTTTCTACTTGACTCTTCAAGGCCAACGTTAAAATATCCTTGTTGAAGGTCCAAATGTGTGAAATATATGCATCCTGATAAAGAGTCTAAGATTTCATTAATGTTCGGAAGCGGGAAATTGTCATTTTTTATTAAATTATTAATTTTTCTGTAATCAATTACTAACCGCCACTTCTTTTCACCATTAATATTTGATCGTTTTGGTACTAGTAAAACAGGGCTACTCCACTCACTGTTACATGGTTCGATAATTCCTTGTTTTAACATACTATCTATTTGCTTTGTAATTTCATGTTTCTGCGAATGTGGAAGTCTATAAGGCTTTGAGTAAACTGGAGTACTATTTTGTTTCAAGGTAATAGAATGCTTATATATTTCTGTGGTAGTCAATAGATCCCCTTCAAGGAAAAATATGTCATTATATTTTGCACATATATTTTTATACAGTCTTTTTCTTCATTATTTAAGTGATCTAATGATAACAATGGGAATAGTTTTTAACCCTTTCTGAATTTTATTTGAATTTCCAAAAGAGCAAATGTCAAATTCGCTAGCGGGGTTGATTTTAGGCTTGAAATTTTTAATTTGTGAATCGTGTTCAGTAGTGTTTAAGATGCGAACGGGTATTTTTCCTCGAATAGGCTTAACTAACATACTAGCAACTAAAACTCCATCTTGTAACTCCGATGCGCTAACAACACATTCTTCCGTCAAAATCGTACTAATATAATGTATAGATTCCGTCCTTGCTGGTAATGTTAATAAATCACATTCTATATTTATAGGTAAAGTCAACTTTATGTTTTTGTACCATAAAGAGAGAGTATAATTTTCAAAGTTTAAAATTGAAAGATATTTATTTAAAAAGTCATGTCCCAGTATGCCACTAGCTTTACATGGTAACGTTTCAAATACATAAAATTGATGACTTATCGTTTCGTTTCCAACAATAAGATTAAGATAAACATATCCAATAGCATTAATTTTTCCTCCAATACCGTTATAGTCAGGTTCCTTTTATGAACTTGTAGCTTATGTTCCAAAATATAGTCATGCTTAATCGCGCAAATTGATGCATCGGTGTCGATTAACAAATCAAACTTTGACTCATTTGGTGAACGTAATGAAATATAGCATGTATTATCAAATGAAAATATAACATCTTTAGTCACGAAAAAATTTATCGGTATTATTACTAGAATTGTCGTCTTGAGAATTTGTCAAAATATGTATGGACCGTTGACCACCTCTTTTCTGGAAGTTATTTTTATTAAAAATCCTACCTCTTGGTTGATATGTTGATGTCGCTGGTCCACGATGGTTTCCACCTCTTCTACCTCGAGGTACACCTCGGAAATGGTTAGATTGACGTTGAAATTGGTGAGATTGTCCTGGCCAACCCCTGTATTGTGCCGACTGGTTGGTCGACCGACCTCTGTAATTTCTGTAATTGAATCCTCTATAATTATTACCTTGGCGTATGGTTAAAATGTCACCTGAAGATGAAGGAGTTGAAATGTCTTCATCAATGGCTGCTTGAACTGCGTTATTTAACGAAGAAAAGTTCCTTGCTGTTATAATGGTGCTTAGTCGCCGATTTCTCGATCCGTCGGCGAAACTCTTTATAGCTTGCTTTTCATTTAGAGTCTTTAGTATCTTAAAAGATTCGGAGTTGCCTTCTGATTGAGAAATCGTCAGATCAACAAACAAGTCACTAATATGTTTTCCATACTCGTTTATGGAAAGATTATTTTGCCTAATATTAAACAACTTATGCTGAATAGCTGTTGGTGATTTTTTCGGCAACAAATTTATTCTCATAGCATTAATTAGATCTCTAATAGTATCATATTTTGAGTCTAGCTTTAACTTTGCTGATTGGGAGAGACGGCTTTTTAACACAAAATTTATTAATTTTTTGTGGGAACTTTGATCTATCTCTGATTGATAGTATTCTATGCCATCAATGAGTTGTTTGACGCTCTCCTCGCTCTTAGATAAAACTGGTAACAAGCTTAAGGCTGTTTTTAGATCAAATTTGGCCATTGTTAATTCAGTATTTGTTGATGAATTACATAAATTTAAAATTTCGTCATACAATTTGAAAAAGTCTGCACTTAAATGATCAATTTTAATTGAGTCATCGTAAGATATTTGCAAAGACAGCAATTGTTCCAAAATTACATTGAAATCATTAACTAAATTATCAGCTTCCTGAATCTTTTTCAAAACAATTTCTCCTTTTCTCCTACTCGCTCCAATTTTTACTAAATAAGTCCTGATTTTAAGTAGTTCACCATATAAATTAGATAAATTATTGTACATTACCAACTACATAACATTGGTAATTTTTTTTATACCAAACGACGCACTCACTTATTACTGCACGTACCGCACTATTTCACTTCACACTAACGAATTATGCAAAGTTCTTCACCATTAAACTTGAGACTTGAAGCAACCGGTCACTTAGCACAGGCTTCTGCCGCCCTCACGTTGTACTCGCACCTTTCGCACCCGACTCCACTAGGGGTTGCTCTGATAGCACGAGGTCTCCAAGAAGAACGCTGCAAAAGTGCTCTGCTTATCTGCTCCTGTGTCCAACGGCGATGGCACCGTTTATAAATCTTATATATGATGTAGATCGCTCCAATGAAAAGTAAGCAGCATATCACCATGAGTACAATACTTATCGCAGAGACATAGAACTTAAATTGCTCTACTGATGCTGAATTTGGTCCTCCATTCTGATTGATGAAAACTTCATCTTTTTCCAACTTAGATTGACACATTTTTAAGATTTGCACGAGTGCACCGTCCAAAGATTAAACAAATTGTTTCCATGCTGAGATATATGATACTCCGCGTTCGCGCTCGAGGCAGGATCGCCATATAGGGAGGGGACCTTATGTAAATAAAACTCACATGACGGACAGTAAAACAATGTCTTTATTATTAAAGATTATTGGTTTATATAACAGGCACACAAACACACATTCACATACTTACTTATATACTACACACGAGAGGGGGTGGGTTTCCAAGGTGGACTGGTATATGAAGAATTTAAATTAACAAAAAAAAATAAAAAAAAAGGAAAGGGCGCCACCCTTGTTATTGGTCAAGGGAACCGTTAAACTGCAGAGAGCAGGTTGAAGGATGAGCACGTTGTCGGAGAACTGGTCGGAGACACGTTGAGCCACGCCCGAAGTAAGTGTGCTGGGTTGTGAGTAGGAGTTGAAGGCCGTGTCTGCGATGCTCTCACCCAAAGCTGAACCCTCACCAACGACCTCCTGAAGTTGTTTTAAAATAATTTAATAACCCGAAGTAAAAGTTTCAAAAATAAAATAAATTATGGAAAAAGCTGGTAGAAAGTACTTTCTACAGCAGCTTCAGCAAGGTGAAAATAAAGTTAAAGGGGTTTTAAAAAAGATAATCAATATGAGAGGTGTCAAATTAAAAACTTAGGTATGAAATTGAAATGGACAAATTGCAAATTAATTAATGAACAAAATACAATAAAATCTATATGAATAGGAAGCATTCAAGCTCCTGCAGCTATTAAAAGCATTGGCAGGATGCTTGGTTTCAGGAAAATTGGACAGGGGTTCCCCTTAAGAATAACCTCTCTTGTCCTTCAAAACTGCACAAATCCATAAAATCACAAGAATTACACTGGGCACTGCACTGACACACATCACTTGCACTAATTAAGGTTATAAATGGTTAATAACTACCTTTTCGAGGTGGTGTCGGCCGACTGGGGTGTGTCAGCACGTGCTTCAAGTTGCTTCTTGCCGAATGATCTCGAAAATACTAAAACACAACATAAAACAAATAGATTTGGAAAGAAACATTATTATCAAAATAAACAACAAAAACACTTACCAGGAAAAGTGTCGAATAGTGGGCACGCGGTCTAGAAGTAACCGCGACCAGGTAAATGCAGTAAACAACTACAAAGAATACAACAATAATAAGAATGTTATCCAATAAACCAACAAGAATCCTATTGGAACAGGAAGACACAGCGACTTCAGACGGAAACTTACAATTAAAAAGGTGGTAGCAGGCTTAGGGTACTCTGGAAACCACAAGTGGGTCACGCCCGGTCAAGGTACGACGCCGAAAAGGACCAACACTCCCGCGCAGCCGGCTTTTGTTGCCTCCGTCAGACGCCATAGCTTGACGTATGCTTCAAAAAACCTCAAGCGGCAAAGAGCGTCTCGTCATACAGCCAATAAAGAGTACACACTATATTTAAAAATTAATTCACAATGCGAGATGGGGCTACAAAATATAAATGTAACAATATAATAAGTTTAAAGTGGGTGATTATGTGCGCATTAGCAAATACAAAGAAACTTTTGAAAAAGGCTATACTCCGAATTGGTCTATAGAAATATTTCAAATACAAAAACTGCACCAAACAACGCTAATCACTTATTTAATAGAAGATGCAATGAGAGGTCTACATATTTTAGAAGGGTTTTATTTGCAAGAGCTAAAAAAACAAAGAATCCTAATATTTATCTCTTCGAAAAAGATTTTAAAAAGTTGGAAATAGAATTTTAATTCAATGGTTGGATTTACCTTCCACTGAAAATAGCTGGATTCATAAGTCAAAGATTAGAACTTGGGATTTGTATGGCGAGAGTATTCTTCTCAATTGCCTCATAAATAATTTACCATTTGAATTACATTTACCAGGATACCATTTTTGTGGACCTGGTACGAAATTAATTGAAAGAATTAAGCGTGGAGATAAACCTTTCAATAAATTAAACGAATATTGTAAAAAACATGATACTGTCTACCATAAATAAAAAAAAATAAAGATAGACATAAAGCAGACATCGTACTGTAAAAAATGGCAAAAAAACGTACTGTTGCTACTGATGCAAATATAGGTGAGAAACTCGCTGCACATCTAGTGAGTAATGCTATGTCAATGAAGATTAAAACCGGTGCTGGTTTTAAAAATCTTAAAAATTTTAAAAGTGGAAAGAAAAAACATGCAACTTCTGATAATAATTTTAAAAATAAATTTATAAATGTTATAACTAAAACAAAAAAACGTGTTCAAAAATTAAAACCAAAATGCAAACAAATGGCTATTGAATTAGCAATAGCTGCAGCTAAAGGTATAGTTAACGACTCAACGGTAAAAGTTCCTCGTGTTATCCCAATACCAAAGACTGGTGGAGTTTTACCGTTGATTCCTATATTTGTAGGATTATCAGCAGCTGGATCTTTAGCGGGAGATGTAGCTGGTATTGCTAAAACTATTAATGAGTTTAAATAATGAAAAAATTTAAGCTGTTTGTATAGGAAAAGGACTGCATGTTAAACCTCATAAAAATGGACTTGGAATTTTTGTGTCAAATAAAAAACTAATATCTAGGCTACCCAATAGAGATATAAGTAAAGTAGACATTCTCAAATATGCAAATAAAATTCCCTATTTTCGTGGTGTCTTTATGATGAACGATTTATAAAATTCACGATGAGAAAATCGTCGTCAGCACTTTCTATGCAACTTATTTATGCACACCACTGCTTTGACACTAATACTATTTGTAATTGCCCGATTATTTTAAAAAGTAATACAATTAAATATCTTGGTGTAACATTAGACGAAAGACTTTCTTTTAGTAAAAATTGATATTTCTTTTTAAGAGGCTCCGTACATTCGCTGAACTAAATTTTATTGCTAAGTATATATTGCTTTATGCCAATCAATTATTAATTACTGTATAACATCTTGGGGTGGAACCTATAAGTCAATAATATTAACTGTTGAAAGAGCACAAAGAGCAATCCTTAAAGTATCTACGACCCGTCCCTTTAGATTCCCAACCAACTTATTATATGAGAACTGTAAAGTACTAACAGTAAGGCAGTAATTGTATTGAACACAGTTTTAAAACAACATAAAGATCTCAAATACAATAACGAAACTACAAACAAACGGCGAAAGGATATTGTCTGTACTAATACTACACATGTAAAGCATGCATTCTCTTCCAGGTTCTTTACATTTCTAGGGCCCTACTTGTACAATAAACTAAACTGTAAATTATTTTTATACAATATGACTAATTTTATTTGCAAAATGCAAGTCATAAATGCCCTAATGAACATGTCATATGATGAAACTGATGAGTTATTCAAATTCAAATTCATTTTATTCGTGCACAATACATTAGGTAAAAACAGCAGATGTTGAGGCAAGGTAAGACAGGTATGTGCAGCCAAATGGCATATGAAAGTCATTTCATAAAAAAATACAATACAATCAAAATATTAAATTAAAATAAAAGAAAAACAATAAGCAATTAAATTATAGTTACGATAAAATAAGTAAAGTTAAATGTCAAACAATAATAATATACAGAATTAATTGCTGCCAAGTAGATTTATGTTAATCTATTATTTTTATTTTTTCATCTTTATATGCCTATTGTTTTGTTTTGTATCAGTTTATTTTGTAATTTAATGAGTTTGATGGCGCGTCTATTTTTAAATTGTAATTGTAAGGGCTGTGTTAGATTATTCAGGTTAGGCTCAATAGTAAAATGAAATACTTAGCTACTGCGTTAAGTGGAGACGCTCTTAGTATAATAAAAACTTACCCAGCAACTAGTGAATATTACAATGAAGCCTACAATGCTCTGATCGCTCGCTACTGACTTAATACTCAGTACTTCATGCTTAACTAAGCTTCAAAACACAGAGACTTTGAGCAGACTGGACCGACATCATCCCGCATTGACCTTTGATTTACCACATCGGGACTTTTGTTCAAATTTAAAACCAGATGTTCAACCAAATAACCTTTAATGTGATTACACTAAAATCAAAACTGAATTATGTAACACCAATTGGAGTATGATACTTGACTCCTCCGATATAAATATTTGCATTAGTAGATTTTATAAAGAACTTAACAATATTATTAATAATAATACTCCAATGAAAAAGATGACAAACAACAAGTTTCCGGTTTGGTATAGCAAAGGTTTAGTGCGTTGCTTATCTGAAAAAGATAAAGTGCATAAAAGATTTAAAAAACTTGACAATCCTAGAGATTATGACGAGTTTTCATTTTTACGTGCCAGATGTAAAATGTTAATTAAAAATGTTATAACAGATATGTATTTTCTGTTGAAGAGAGTACTCAAAAAGATGTCAAGATATTCTGGAACTACGTTCATAATAAACAAGGACAATAGTCGATTCCGCATGTTATGTCTTATAACAATGTTACTTATTCAGGAGGTAGAGAGATTTGTAACTTGTTCTCGGAATATTTTGGATCAGTATTTGATAAAAACCCTCCAATAACGAAAACGTGTTGTCAAGCATTAAAATCGTCTCTATGTCAAAGCTTTTACGGTTAGACATTTCAAAGGGTCCAGGCCCTGATGGTATACCAACGCGCTTTATAAGATATTGAGCAAGGGAGTTGGTAATCCCACTGAATATTCTTTTTAACAAGTCTCTTGCTTTGGGTATCTTTCCTGATTCATGGAAAATCGCACACATAGTTCCTGTCCTAGGCTGGAGATAAATCATACTGTACAAATTACCGCCCTATAAGTATCCTGTCCTGCTTGGCAAAAGTTTTCGAATCGATCATTTACGACTGTATCTATAATCATGTTAAGTTGTCTATCTCTGAAAAACAACATGGCTTTATCAGAAATCGATCAACGGTCAGTAATTTGTTGGTATACAAAAACTATATATTTGTACAATATTCTCCGACATAAACTCAACTAGCGATTGTCTCAAAAATTCAAAATGACATTGACTTAAGTACATACTTCTGTTTGACTTACTGAATTGACCTGAAGCGTTTTTACGACGTTTCAGCTGTAAATTTTCCAAATTTTCCGCACTTGAGTTTGTATGAAAATACAAAAAAGTTTTGACTAAAATTTTAATAACTTTTTTAAATACAGTTACATTTTCAAATTGTTTGGTTTATAATTAACGCGGCGGTACTAGCCACCTTACCACGTTAAAATTTTGACAAAATTTTCCATAGTTTTTCTAAAATTTCACTATTACTGAGATTTCAGTACTAAAATTTCGACTTTTAAACATTAATAACCCGCTCGAATATAGACCGATTGGCATAATAGTCGCATATTAGGCATCAGGGAGTGCATCCGCTTCGAACGGTATACCCAAAACCTCCAAATTCGGAAAAAATTTGGAAATCTTTAAATTTTGTACGGCAAAAAGTTTACATAGGCCCGGTACAACTTCCATATAACAACTTTTTCTTGAGGTTTCAAGCGCCGATATCTGTGTCGCTTATTGTTTATATTCGTTCTGTTTGACTTACTGAATTGACCTGAAGCGTTTTTACGACGTTTCAGCTGTAAATTTTCCAAATTTTCCGCACTTGAGTTTGTATGAAAATACAAAACATTTTCACTAAAATTTTAATAACTTGCCTCTATCGATCCCCCATCCCATGGTGCTATTTGCAGACGACAGTACAGCAATTTTTACCTGTCAACATTTTAATTCATATGTAATGGAAATAAATACTAGCTTAAAAAAAACAATAAACTGGTTAACACACAATAACCTAGAAATTAATTTAAATAAAACAAAAATCATGCATTTTTTATACGAAACAACAAAACCAAAAAAAAATACATAAACTACAATAAGAAAAGAATTGAGGACGCTTACTCAATTAAATTTTTAGGACTACATCTGGACAACAGTTTGAGTTGGAAATCCCATATTGAAATTGTTTGCAAAAAACTAAATAGATACTCATACGGATACTTACTTTCAAAAGAAGTTAATCAAAAAACAAAATTGACAGCTTACCATGGCTATGTTTCCTCAATTTTACGATACGGTATTATATTCTGGGGTAATTCGACGGACAAAGAGTTAACATTTAAAGCACAAAAAAATGTGTACGTGCCATTTGTCATCTAAAAACCACTGATAGTTGCAAACCTCACTTCATTCAAAATAAAATACTAACACTCCCTTCACTGTACATTTATGAAATGTACATGTTTGTCCGCAAAAACCGCCATCTTTTTCTCGACAGCCTTAGGAGTGAACGGAACCGCCATATGTTACAATCTGTTTCGTGTAAAAAATCAACAGTCCAAAAGAGTGTTTTATTTATGTCCACTAAAATTTATAATAACATCCCTAAATGTTTGCATGACATAAATAATTTTAATATTTAAAAAACAGGACTGCGAAATCTATTGATTGAAAAAGCATATTATTCAATTAATGAATTCTTAAATGACAGAGGCTTGCGTCACCCCTTACCTATTAAAAATTTAAATAATCTGACATCATCTTTTTATTTTTTACACATTTAATTTAATTTATAATGGCAATTTTTCTATATATTATTATTATTGTTTGACATTTAACTTTACATTATTTTATCGTAACTATAATTTAATTGCTTATCGTTTTTCTTTTATTTTAATTTAATATTTTGATTGTGTTGTATTTTTATGAAATGACTTTCGTATGCCAATTGGCTGCACATACCTGTCTTACCTTGCCTCAACATCTGCTGTATTTACCTAATGTATTGTGCACGAATAAAATGAATTTGAATTTGAAATTTATATTTAGAGACTATTTATTTTATCTCAAACCCTATATAATAATGTTATTTAAACTAACAATATACTTTAACCATGTAGCTTAAGAATGGGAAAATAGTAATTTAAATACACTTGACATCCATTTATTTGTCTTTTAATTGATACATTGATTTCAAAACATTAACTTACTTGCTAAATAAAAAATCAGTATAAACAACTCATTTCAAAATAAATTCTTACTCAAACAAACTCTATGTAACAAAAGCTTTACATTTTTTCTTAATAAACAATTGCAAAATCCTTCCTTATTGTCATGCAACTATATGCTCCTTCATTTCTTACATTTACCTTCATTTAGAGGTATGCCATATTACATACCAATGAGAATAAACTGGAATTTGAAGCTTCTTTGGATAAAGAGTAAATATGGCACGCGGCACTCCAAAACAGTTGGTTCGAAGCAAGTAGGTACTAAAAACTTATCAAATATAGATCTGTTACGTATTGATGTATCATAAGCATGGCCCCGCAAACTAAAATATTTGTTGACAAGCGTTAACGCCTACCGAATAAAATAGTAACGCCATTAAAATGTCATTACTATACGGATATTTTACCATTATTTTTAAACCACATCTAACCATACAAGTCTTTCCAAGCACCAAATTTAATTTCATTGCAACAATTTCATCAAATTTCTTCAATTATACTCTTGATCACCCCAAAACAACAATTAACAATAGTATAGGAAAAAAGGGTAAAACACGAGACCTTACTAAAGAAAAGATTGAACCTGCAACTATCGGCAGGTTTCTCACAACTTCTTTACTCCCAACTTACCTTCACTTCAACAATCAACTGATAAATAGTAATGATGTATCCGTAATCTCATACTGTCAATGAATATTATTATAAATATATATAAGCTTCATATTTATCTTTTCCATGGCAAAGCCTACATGTTAAGGGGAACATTGACTTTTTTAATCGCCATTTTAGAAATGAACGTATTAAAAATATTTATCAATCAATCCTTCCCATTTAAAAGTAAGAGACGCGACTAATCTTACCCTAGTAAGAATATTTTGGTTTCTGAACTGAGAATAATTTAATTTAATTTAATCTTAAAATTGTTGTTTTGAGCATAATAAAATTGTTACTAAGTTTATTCAATACATACTTTTAAAGTATATAAGAACTGTTTTTTTAATAGGCTCATATTCTCAATTCAAAAGATCCGTAAGTTATTAAACACCAAACATTTATATGTGTAGTTTTTAAAATATTAATTTAGTTTACCAGTGTATGACCCAAAAGTGAGCACAACATCAAACATTTAATGCATGATAACACTTATTCCTTAAATCAAGGACACAGATAGAATCTTAATACTAAGTTACTTTGGAAAATTGACTAAAACTCAACCAATGAGACACACTTAATATGCAAAATGTAGCAATCTATTGAATAAAACCTTTTTACAGCAAGATTTTTATCGAAAGCCCAAAATTTTACCTTTAATTACATTTTAAGATCAGTTTAAAACCAATTATTTTTATGTTTTTTTTATTAGTATAAATTAATGTGGAAGCAATGTAACGACACATTTTTTTGGTAACTTCGTCAACAAACTTTTTTTTTGCAATGGTTTAAAGTTGGAGAAAAAAATTATGTTTTTTTGTGGTTTTTATTAAATTTGTTAAGAAATGATAGGATCCTAGCTACTAAGTTATGTCTGTCTATGTACTCACCGTAGGCCAGATGAGATCAACCGGAAATAATATGCCCGAGTAACTCCCCGGGACGGCGGCATGCCCGACAAATGTCGACGCTACCGAGCGTAATTATAATTTTCGTAATTAAAGTTTAGTCAATAAAAGGCCTAAAAGTAAAGTTACCTGACCAAATTAAAATAACATGTCAATGGCGAAATACGTACTGCAACAAGTGAGTTTTAAAGTAGATCCTTAACATACCTTGTTCACAAGATTTGCAACGTAAAAAGAATTGAATATAGGGTATTGTATAGAATGTATACATTTTACTGATATTCGATAGCATATCTCATTATTGGCCAATAATTATTTCTATACCCTATGTTTTATTCCATGTCATAAATTACCCAAAAATACGATAGATAAGTCCAAAAATAAATCCCTGTAGTAAAAAAATCTTAAACCTACGCAATCTAAGTTCTAGAGCGGTCATATTTGAGAAGCCTCTATCGGTTCTGTGACCCCCTACTGTTATTATGATAGTATTTTTAAAAGGTTAAACATAGGTGAATTCAAATATAAAAGAAAACTAGTACACAAACATCAATAGGTATATTAAGTACCAGACAGAAATATTGCATAACACTATCAGACTGAGTCTGAAATAGTCTCATTTTACTAGGAAACTGAAGTGTTCTTATTTTTTTACTACACTGATTTAAAAGGAAAATTTAAAATACATATATAAACACAGACCACATGTGGCACAAAACATATGATACATAATTGTCAAATATTTTAACCACAAAAACGTCTTTATCGCGTATGAGTTTTGATCTGATTTTTTTTAGGAGAAATTTGATGGTCGAGACGTTTTTGTGGCTTCAAACTTAGTCTAGCTAAGAGCATTGGTTAAATAGATGAAAAAATTAAATTGAATGTGTTTAAATACTTGGTCTTAAAACAATTACAACTAATACAAATATTGCACACACTCTTTCGTTTGGTGCAATGTATGATATTATATTTATCATTTTTGCTCCGCTACTCCGTTCTCCAGAAAGAAGACCATTTTGTTACGCTAGTTTGACACTTACTAAGTAGGTAGTTATTTACAGAAAAAAATAAAAAATAATCATTTTCCATTTCCTGGTCAAAACATCACGTCACAAACTGACGAATTCAAATACAAAACAAATAAGTATTTTAAATTGTTAGACAACAACCATAATCTTATGGCTATTGACGTTTTATATATTTACCTTTTTAATGTTACATAGCTATTAAAAACACAACGTTTACGGGATGAGAGTCATACTCAACCCACCATAGAATACATAATTTTTAAAGAATACTAGTCATTTGTCTATGGTAGCATTTTTGGCTTTTACCTTCGCTGGCTATTTTATTTTATTTTTATAGGTTTTTTTTTTTCAAATAAACAATGAAAACACAAAGCAAACCTACGTCCCTTATTTTACCCGACTAGAAGTATTCCAGGAAAGTCTACTTAAGAATGTAATTACAGTATATACCTGCAATTATGTTGTCTTTATGCGGCAAATTCTGGAATCTATATCAAAATTAAAGTGATTCCTATATTCCATTATGATGCGCATCAATTGTTGCCTAGTTGATTTGAGGATTAATTAGCACAACATCATCATAACGTCTTAAGATGGCTCGTCAATCCATAATTATGAGTGTATCCACATTCTTTAAAAGGATTTACGCAATAGAAAGAATTGCTTGCGCATCAGATAACATTGTGTTGAGATCTTCATCTGACACTTTGAGGTGCAGCTCGAGAAGGGGTATATTTTCCTTATGTTTTGGAAGGTTCAGTAGATGGAGAGCGTGCGTGGGACAAGTGCCTGTGGATAAAGGAAGTCCTTTGACTACTGATAGATACAGCCTAGACCTACATATCTCACATTCAGATACGAGACGAACATTCCACGCGGTCTGTTCCGTCAATTCAATCGATGGTGACGGCACTACTGTCACTCCAGCCGACACCAGCGCCCTCCGTGAAGTAATCTCAAGAGTTAGCAGTTGCTGCAGCCATGCGGTGGCCCGTTACCGTCTTGCTTTCTCTAAATCCTTTGCATTGGCCGCTCCTAGCAGTAGATGCTCAAAAGCGAACATGGTCGGTTCACATGTCGCCTTAAGTTCACCAAACACATCACCGATGTTGTCGAACCAGCCACCAGTAGCAAAGTACACACTTTCCGCCTCATTATAACCGGTGCTTATAGAGCAGGAATAGGCTTTCGGCAAAATTAATATGACTCGCCTGGATTCTGCTCGAGCCTACACAGAGTGACTCCATGCTCAACCAGCAGGTTAGGAGGGATCATAGTTATGTCGCTGGGCAGCCATACTGTTTTATTGAGGCAGAACGACGGGCACAGCGTTTCTACTGCTTTTCTGAATGCCTGACTATTGACATCGGGGATTCCATACCTGTAATGTAAAAAAAACAATATAGTCCCTGATTTTATTTTATTAATTTGCCTTGTGTTTGTCGGCGAAAGTAATGTGGTTACCATATCTTGCTTGGTCCATTGTGCATGTACTCGACCCAGGGCAGGCCGTGCGGGTCTCGGTGCCAGCAGCTGCTAGAGAACAGCATGCCGAGATGCAACGTCGGGACGGTCACGCCAACTACGGGACCCATGAACCGCAGCATGTTGGCTTTGTTCTTACTCATTACCTACGCAGACATTGCTGGTATCATACGTGTTGTAAAGGCGCGCAGACGCGATATGATATAGACGTAATATACCTTTTGGTTCCAGGGGTGTTTGGACATGGAGTCTGCTTCGTTCGTAGTGAAGCCGTACCCCTGTTCCCCGGTGTCAATGGACGCCGAGTTGACGCAGATGTGTTCAGTGCCAAGCATCACCATCTTCCAGTAGAGCAGCTCCACCTCCGCCGCCGTCGGTGCATTTGGCCCAGGGAAGTGAGTCGCCATCACGTTTGCTGCTATCTAAAAACCAATGCACGTCGTTATATGCCTTGCATACTCAGCAACGGTAAAAAGTTGCAAACCTTTCTGAAGTTGGGTAGGTTCATGCTCCGTCCTTGCACGATACAGTCCTCCGCCTCGGACAGCGCCCACATGAATCTCCCGTGTTCCTCGTCCTCCTCCTCTGAGCTCTCCTCACCTGAACTATCCAAGCCGCCTAAGATCTTCTTCTGTCGATGCAGCGGACTGACAGCACGGTCAAGAATCTTCTGGTTCTTCTTATTCCAGCCTTTTTCTACCTTGCAAAGCAACTGCTGGCGCTCCCCTTTAGTACGACAACCAATTATTTAAAAAGCGCATAATCCAATATCTGTTTTATTGTACTTTCTATAAAGCAACCCCGTGACCAAGCTCTCACTTGATGGCAAGGGAAGATGTGGCCGAGAAAGAGCATTCTCACATAAAAAATATCTAATTACTCTCGACTCTTGAAGAGGTCAAGTTACAATGTTGTGAAAACTTTGCAAGATCAAGAAGTGTTTAGGGGAGTTTACTTTATAGAGAACGCAAGTTTTTGAGTGGCATCGAGCATTTTGTGAGGGTTGTGAGGTAATAAAAATTGTCTTAAGTGAGTCGTCCTTTCACATACAAAATGACTGCCAAACTTCCACTACTGGACGTATCTTGCTCAAACTTCACACACATGTCAAAGAATTAATATCCATACACTTCATACATTATTCATACGTTCATGAGTGCACCGTGTTTATGTCTATTCACTTAAAAGTGAAATCTAAAACTCCATGTAAGTCGAGAGCGTGAGACAGATAACCCTACTACTGATACTACAGATACTGAAGGTAGTACTTATATAGAAACCGATACGAGATAGTTAGATATTACCGATCCGGTTTATACGCGTTTTTTTATTCAAATTTGATCAAAGTATGTATACAACGCTCATGGAATACATTCGCTTGGAAAGATTTCCAATCATTAGCAGTGAATGGTATAACTTTTCACGAAGCACTTAGTACAAATTGGTTGTATGCATGCATTCGCTTGAAGATGAAAGGGAGCAGAAGCGTAATCTACAAAACACCAATAAACAGGAAACGTACGAACATGGAGCTCTATGTTCAACATGATAGCAATCACCAATCGCTAGGAGTACTCCTCAGAAAACTAGAAAACTGAATTCTTTTCATAGATAATAAACAGGCCTGTACTGAAGGTATTGAGAAAACAGACTCAAACGTCCATGTTGTTTCCGGATCTCCATTGTACGAGTGACAGACATTAGAGAGCGGTAGAGGCTAATTGCGCTACGCCAGTAATCTCACCGATCATAGAAAGTGAATATACACAAACACTCCGATAAAGTTTGTTATGAAAATATTCTATTTTTTTTACTTACGGCTAGACATTGTGTCGTAAGGCAGCAAATATTTGACATATATCTGATCAAATTTCTTTTCCGGGTTGGACAGTTTGGTGCAGCGCATTTCTTCTGCAATGCGACCCCATCGCTTCTTCTCCATCACTCTCTTGAGACCACCTTGCTGCTGCACCAAGTTAAACAGCTTTGGCAGGTTGAGTTCCAGTCGTCACGATATTGCTGCAGACTTTTAATCAGAAAGTTGCTCACCAATGGTGCCTTCGAGAAAATAACGCTCTGTGACGATAGATGGGCCTTCGTGGCACACATCTCCCTCGCCGCCGGCCCCCACCTGTTGTATAGCCTCACTATGTATTGGTTCATGACGTTGAACCTGTCCATGCCGTCGAGAGTGCAAGCGGGTTTGAAACCTTTCGGAGCTACAATTTTGCAAATTGCGAACTGATCAGCTTTCACCATAATCTTCTCGAAATAAGCTATCGGATCCTGCAAAATGTGAATAAAATAAACATCGAAGAACAAGAGTCGAAGTGGCAGCAGCGGTAGGAAGCTCGTCGGCGGTGGGATAGAAGACAGGCGCGTTGACGATGCGCAAGCCCTCGGCGTCGAAGCCGTTGGACTCGGACGTGGCCGGCGTCTGCGTGCGGTCGATCGGTGGCGGAGACGGCGGCGACGGCGACGGCGGCGGCCTTGTGCGGGGGCGATGGCCGCGGCAGGCGCTGGTTCAGCGACAGCGTGTCCAGCAGGTACTCGCAGTCCACCATGGACAGGATGCTCTCGGTGGCCAGCGACCGCGCCATCAGGCTTTTTTTTTTTTATGGGCCACATTGTTGTGACCGTGCTCCTTCCCCCAACATAATCGGGGCCTGTATTCAGCTATGTTCTCTTCCATACCTGTAACTTAGATTATTTTATTAAACACTCGCTTACATCTAAGACAATAGACATAAAACTATATTTTATTTTTATATTCTTTTCACATTACATATTTATCAATATCTTTATTTTGATTCCTTTTTTAGTTTGTTCTTTTGATCTCTAATAGTCTTTTACTTATTTTACTATTACTAATTTGTTCTTTTATTTCTATATCTTTTTTATTAGCTATGTCTTGTCTTTACAATTTTTACAATTACATGTCACATATAAGACATATAAAACTTAACCTTATGTTACATTAGCATATTACAGTAAAAGATACATGGTATATAATAGTAATTTTATAGTATAATTATCTTTTCGGTAAAATGTAAGTCAGTAATAAATAGATTTGTCATAATTTAAAATACTGATTCTAATACGAGATTTGTTATTTATCTAGGAGAGTTAAGTTAGTTAATATTTAAAATTGTATATAATATTGTAAATAGAGTAAACTTGAAAGACTAGAGATTATAAAATTACAGTACTGTTTTGATATGTATACAAGAAGTCAGGAAAAAGGTAAAAAGAGTCAGGTACACAGGCATATGAGATGAAATACAAAGTTACTTATCTTTTAAAATAAATATCACAGTTATTTCGGTCGTATGGGTATGAGAGATCGGGTCGGGTTTCGGCGTTTGTTTCCAGGGGAGGCATGCACCACAGTAGTAGGGAATTGGGTTATCTGGCTCACACGAGATGCGCCCGTGAAGGGCGCCTCTTAAGTACGCGAATAGTGAATCTATTCACTCATAACTGAAAACTAAAACTCCGATTATGTTGAAAGAGCGCGATCCAGATAACCCAATTCCCTACACATTTATTTATTTATTAATATATGTATTCCATTACAGTTACATAAAACTAAAAACTATAATCCAAAAAGCACCTACTTAAGTAAAAATTAAACGTGAAAACTAGTAAGAATCATAATCAAGGTTTTAATTCAGGTTTCGTTTTTATTTTAGGGGATAGTCAATCTTTTATCTATAAATAGAATTTAATTGGAGGTCTAGTTTTTAGTTATAGCGAATAGATTAAGTTTAATACAATAACTGAAAACTAATACTTAAACACTTCTTTTAATTAAAATTCATTCAACATTCACTTACTATATACTTATTGAACACAAAATTTAAGTAAATATTCTTTCTTATGATTAAAAGTAGCATATCTTTAATAATTTTGAACTTTGTTTTCAAATTTGATATATAAATTTCAATTTCGTGCTTTGCATTTTCGTTTATTTAAATTTATAATTTTCACATTTCAATTTCTGAGCTTAGTCATTGTGACCGGTCGAGAAGACTTATTGTATGCGATTATAGGATATATGGGCGTTCTCTAAAGTTGCATACATATCAACGACCAGTCGGAGTAAGTTTTTTTTTTTTTTTGGACCCTAACTGCGGCCCTATTGGCCTTCGCAGCGTAACCGAACTAACCGCGCGGCGAGTGCTTCCCCGCAAGGGAGCGAGGCGCAGCGTAGCTGCGCGTCGCCTCCTTGCGTTGATGCCCTCAAAGCCGGGCATTACGTTGGGTCTACAAACCTTAAGGCTAGGAGGCCTCAAAACTTGTAGCCCCAACGGGGGTCGGAGTAAGTAAAAACTCTAAATTATATATAACAATGCACTAGTAAAAAATCGATAGCGCGATTCAAGCTTTTTACGCAAAACATTAGGAAAAAAAAAACAAAGAAAAGAATAAAAACGATGTTTTAAACTTTGACCTATTTTAATTTGTTTATTTGCTTTATTACACACAAATAAATTCAATTATTTGGAGTGTTGGGATCAATTTTATATTGAACATGTTTTCAAGCGATTGTAGCACCATCTATCCGTTGCAATTCATAAATAGCCACATCGACTCATTGGTCAAAGGTTGATTTTTAAAAGTATGACAAGTTTAATGAAATCCAATAAATTCGTTATATTGAAGATGAAGGGTTGTTGGTTTTATGATAACAGATGAAAAGAAAAATAGGTATTTAGTTTAAAAGTTTATTATTAAAACACCATTTTCTTAAACATAATACATTCTTTAATGCACACATTTTATTATGATAAATACATGAATACAAATTATTACAGTTTTCAAATGTTTCACACAGACTTAATAAACTAGGACAACCTTTATCTTCTAAATTATAGACATTGTTATTATTCAGAATACGTTTTAACCATTGAACTTTTTCAGTACCCTTGGTATAAACACCTTGCTCTCCTATAATATTTACAAATGAGTTTTGGTAATTTGAATAAGGCACTATTCCTTCATTCCAGTAAATGTTTCTATTCCGTTCAATCCAGCTAACTTGTCGTTTCTCCTGTTGTGTTAAGTTGTAAAATGGAAATGGTGACTTAATTAAAAACTTAATACAGCAATTTCTTTCGCTATGAATTCATTTGTTTCTGTTTTAAAGCCTTGAACATCTATGATGACAGTCATGATAACCTGCGTACTATGTTACTCAAAGGTTTGTATTCCACAAGTCGATCTTTATTAATAATTAAGCAATATCCAGTAGTATTGTTTGGTATTAACGTTGAGCATTCAATTTCGAGACGCACATCTACTGGACCTGACTTTAAACTATCGTTTTGTCTTGAACAGTCTATAATGAACAGAGGTGCCTTTTCCTTAAAACTAGTAAAATCAAGCAAGGGGTCAGCAGGGCTGTTGTAGTACGACTGACGAAATTTGACATACATTTCGTATAATATATTGTATTTGTTTTCAGTGAAATTTAAACTAAGAGGCTCATAAGGATAATACTGTGAATTTAGAAATAATGTTACGTCTGTGACATCACAGTGATCAAACAATGAACTGTCATTACTTCTGTTATTTTTTCTATTTGTTTGCAAACAAAAAATAACATACCGGGGTTTTTCTAACTGTGATGCAGTCTTTACTGACCATGAATGCTTAGTAGTTTTAGGTAGTAGAGGATACTCATATAAATCCCAATTTCTGAAAGCCATTTGAACAGGTTTGTCTTTCTCTAAATGTTTAAGAAGTGTTAGACGTTCACGATCTGATACTTTTATATGGGGCACACGCCATTGTACTTTCTGTATGTCTATTTCAAAATGAGTAACATCACTTTCGTTTATTATAACACTGTTTAAATTTGAATTATTTCTATTAAGAATCAGTTCATGTTTACAATTCATTACAATTTTATTATAATCCTCTGCAAATCCTAAAATCCTGTTAAGAGGTATAATAGCACTGAAATGTCCATCATTTTTATGTCCTCCTATGTTCCAGCCCCATAAGGCAGCAACTTTATTTTCTCCATCATTCATTGAAACGTACGACTTTATCGTTGATGTTATTCCTGAGTTTTTAATACGATCTATTTCAATACCATTCAATTCGTATCTGATGTCTTGAAACAGGAACATAACAGGGTTGTTACTAAACGTAATAGTTTTCTTAATCGGATTTCCATCTTTACCAAATATCTTTGCTCGGCCCTCGATGTAAACTGTACTGGCTGATGGTAGTACGTAAACGTCTTGTTGGTGTATGGGAATTCTGATTTCATCGTTTTCTCTAAAGCTGTTATTGTAGGGATTGTAAGAATGGACTTCATAGCTTTCAATCGATGAATCGAAACGTGGTAACTCAGAAATTTGTAAAATATTCATATTTTAAAACCAAGAGCTTTTAGAAAATCTTTGTTGACTTTAGTCAGTTTTTTATAATTATTCTGACGTCTTTGCACCCTTGAGGTAATCGAAGAAATAAGCGGTCTTAAACGGTCTGAGCCAGTTTATAGATAATACAATATCATTTTGATTTTCTTAAATGAAGCTGAAGTTGAATATGCCCTTCACGAAAATTAATAATTCTACCAAATTGATCAACAATCTTAACAGATATCGAAGATATTGTATTTCTGTTAATTGGAAAGTATATAACGTTTCGAGGTGTTTCTATGTGTCGCTGACCCGTTGTAGCGTCTGATACAAATTCATGAATAATATGAGTTGGTAATCCGTCTGAGTATGAACCATACACTAAATCACATTCGATTCTAACCAAATGCAATTGATTACTTTTCAAATCTGGTATCGAATTTAATGCTGCAAAGTATAATAATCCGCACTCATATTGTCCAGTTAGTTGTAAAGGCGGTTGAAAATTTGAAACCAGTTCTGATTTGTTTCCGGAGATAGTAACCGTAACAGACATGCTTTCATACTGAACTATAGTAGAATATTCTGTCTATTTTATGCCTTTACTGAACCAAAAATTCTTCAGAAAATTTAAACACAGATGTCCACAATTGAAAGGATGATCGCGTTGTATGTTTTCATAATTATAATAAATTTTAGCACCCATGTATTTAATAAACTCTTTAAGTGGCTTAAGATTTCCATAACTATCGAAATATTCAATATAATTATTGTATTTTATATAGGCTACCCAATGAGAACCAGGATTTGTAGAACTATCCAAATTAATAACTCCACATTATTTTTTCATTGGTTTATTAGGGAGCTCATCTCTCATAAAGACACCTCGAAAATAAGGAATATTTTTTCCATACTTCAAAATATCAACATTTGTCAAAGCTCGATTTGGTAGCCGGGATATCAGTTTTTTTCATTAGATACAAAAATTCCTAGTCCATTTTTATGCGGTTTTACGTGTAAACCTTTTCCAATACAAAGAGCTTAAATTTTTTCGTTATGTCTTCTCAATTCAGCAAAACGTTTCTTAGCCATCTTGAATTCATTGATAGTTTTTGCAATACCAGCGGCGCCACCTGCTAAAGCTCCAGCAGCAGACAATCCCGCAAAAATAGGAATCAATGGTAAAACTCCACCAGTTTTTGGTATAGAAATAACTCGTGGTACTTTAACAGTTGAATCATTTACCAATTCTCTAGCAGCAGCCATTGCAAATTCAATGGCTATTTTCTTACATTTTGGTTTCATCTTTTGAATATGCTTCTTTGTTTTAGTAATAACATGTTGTAATTTATTTTTGAAACCATTACCTAACTTTACATTTTTACGTATACTTTTTTAATACGGTTATAATTTTTTAATCCAGCACCAGTTTTGATCTTCATGGACATAGCATTGCTCACTAAATGTGCAGCAAGTTTTTCACCTGGATGCGCATCTGAAGCTATTGCACGCTTTTTTGACATTTTTAATAAAACTAAATCTGCTTTCTGTCTATCTTTTAAATTAACTGATTTATGATAAGCAATATCGTGCTCTTTACAATATTCGTCCAACTTATTTACAGCTTTATCTCCACGATTAATTCTTTCTATCAATTTTGTACCAGGCCCACAGTAATTATACCCTGGCAAATGCAATTCAAATGGTAAATTATTTATTAACCAATTGAGAAGACTTCTCTCTCCAATACACATCATAAGACTAAACAAAATTATTTTAAATACATAGTTAAAAAAGAAATGGGTTATGATATGTTCGACTTATCAATCCAGCTGTTTTCAGTGGAAGGTAATCCCAACCATTTAATTAATACTTTATTACCTTTCCGTTTCAGGATTTTTTCGATTAGATATAGCTTTATGTTTTGTTTTTTGAAGCTCTTGGCTATAAAATGCTCCTAAGATAGGGCTACCATTGATTGTGTCTTCAATTAAATAAGTTATAGGAATTGTTTTTTGTAACTTTTGAATTCTAAATATTTCAGTTGACCAGTTAGGCGTATATCCTTTTTCAAAAGATCCTTTATATTTACTAATGCGCACATAATCACCTACTTTAAACTTAGTTTTGGTAGTAACATTTTTAGTATTCACTCTATACCTTTCTAAAATACGTGTTTTGTTAGAAGAATCTACATTTACTGGTATTTCAGCAATTGTTCGATGAAATGAACCATTGTATTTATAAATAACATTTCGAAGAGTTTTATCTATCCTTAAACTAAATTCTTTATACAATTTAGATTTAAGAGTTCTAATAAATCTCTCAACTATTGAAGCCTTTTTTGATGAGAAAGTTGAATAATGGTTTATATTGTAATGTTTCATAAGATTCTGAAATTCATTATTATAAAATTCGGTCCCTTTGTCAGTTTGAAGATTTTTTGGAACACGTTTCGTATCCAGCAATTTCTTAAAAGTTTTGGAGACCAAAACTTTATTTTTACTTTTCAGGGGGAACGCCCAAGCGTATTTAGAAAATGTATCAATCACTGCTAAAATAAATCTAAAGTTTTTATTTTTGGAAGAAATTGACTGCATATCGATCAAATCCGCTTGCCATAGATCGTCAATATCTTTCATAATAACCGATCTTCGTGGAAAATTAACTCTTGCATTCCTATGAATTTCTCTTACTACATCAGCTTTACTCATGATGGATTTAAAATCAATATCTATTTGTAATAAATTAATATTAAAAGATGTATCTTAGTTATTACCAAATGATTGATTAAAACTGATCTAAAAACTTATAACTCTTAGTTTTTATTCTTAATTATATTAGCTTCTTTTAATTCTTCAATAATTGATAAAATTTCATTATCATGATTTGTATTTCCAGCATCTTTAGAAGCTACTAATAATTTTAACCTCTCAACTAATTCATTTGGATCATCCCAATAAATCAAGTCAGTATTCGTATTATATTTTTTTAGTTTTGGCAAGCTACCCCCTCGTTTTTCTAGAGTTTTATCTTTTAAAGATTAAAAAAAAAATGGCTTTATTACTTCACAATATTTTATTCCTTTGTCTCCTCTTATCTGACCTAAAGGATTGAAATCTCTCTCATGCGCATTAGTTTGATGTAAGATATCTTTATATACTAGACGATCTCTATCTGTCACTACGGTTAAATCAGGTTTTCGTCGAAGTAAAAGTTGTTTAAGACCAGCTGATAGTGTGTATGTTTGATCACCGATTTTAATCACTAATAAATTTTCGTTATTCAAACTACCAATTTTTGAAAAGGTTACTACAGAATTTCCAATCTTCAAAACGTTATTTTCTTTTCTCAATCCAAACGGTACATTAAGGCCTTCATGAATATCATAGATATCATCTCGTTCTAATGACATTTCATTAATGTTATCCTTCATTTCCGTTTTAGTATTATCTTGAGAATTTAAATCCGCATCATAAAATTCATCACATTTTGTAGAAGAACTAGCATTATTTTCATTTAGTTCAATTTCTTCTGAATCTATGAATGATACGCTTTCATCAGGTTTTATATGTGTTTGAAAACGTTTGCGCTCTACTAGATTTTGAAGCGGTTGAGTAACAGGTTTAAATATTTTTTCAAGCGATAATTTAACTTCATGATCCTCGTTCTTCAGCTGTCTCAATTTTGATCTAATGGAGTCTACAGACTTCACTAATTCCATTTTAATGCTTTTCTCCATAATATAACCGTATTTTATGAAAGATATTGTAACACTGAACATTTCTTAAGTGTTTTATTAATTTATAACTATTTCAATATAAAAAATGCTCTAAATTTTTTCTATATCTTCCATTATTCAATAAAGAATCTTTACTAATAGTCAGAAAATTATATTGCTCATTCCAAACTGTGTCACACATATTTTTAAATTGATTCCATGTCATATCAGAACTAACATGTTCGTTGTAAATATGTTTTAAGTTAACATCATCTTGTTTAAATAATATAAGAAAATTTGCATTGTCCCGTAGTAACTGTTTGGGAATTTTTGAATAGGTTTGAGACAAATAAAAACAATCTATTTGTTTATGTCTTCCCATAGAAAAATAATTACGAATATTAATTTGATTTTCGCAAGCAATGTCATCGAAAATGAAAACTGAATGAGTGTTAGCTTCACTTGGAGTTATAACATCCTTAGTGTCATTAAACTCATAAAAATTTAATTGAGGTATTCTGCTTATGAATTCTCTTAAAAATTGATATTTTGGTTGATACTTCGTTTTAGAGTAAAGGTAAAGGTTTTTAAATTTAAGTCCGTTTTCATGCAGTAACAAACTAATCACCACATTTGTTTTTCCACAGTTCGATGGACCACATATTATACAGCGAATTGTATTAGGCAATAGAACACTGTGTTTGATTTTTTGTGGAGAATTGTCGAGATTGATGTTGGAAACGTGCAGTGATGTGGGTTGTTTAATCAACTTCATCTTGCCGATTGATTGAAATGTAGTTTATTAAAGATATTTATATTGATTATTATATTTCAGTTACTTTTAGTTTATTTGCATGAATAAAATTAGGTAAAGCTAAAGTTTGCAAAAGGGACTGGGTTAATAATGGAGTAAAAGACAAATATTATTTTAAAACATATTTTAATGCAATCTTAATTTATATTTAATGTAACGGAATAAAATAGTAAGACTTAGAAACTATAATTTATTACAATACAATTATTAATACAGCTTATAACTAATTATATGCCAGCATAACTAAAATAAAGTATTGCAATGACCCCATGGCAATGTTTGAATTTGGTTTGTTAAAACCTGCCTTTTATCATCATTTCTGTTTAGTACAAGCTTATTTATCTTCTGAGAGTATAAAACATGTTTCAAAGATCTTATTAAATTCATTTTACATCTTACATTTATATTTGAATTAAGTGTGCTTTTGTACTGACTTGGCTTAAGTTTTTTTGTTACAGATTTTGACACACCTTTTGCTTTCATTATTTCAGTTTTAGAGCTTTCAATACAATATAACTTTGCACGTAAGCCGATAAATTGTTTAATTATATCACCACCCATTTCATCTTTAAAAAGTCCTGGTGTTTTCGCATTTATTTTTGGTATGTCATAAACATTATTAATTTCGAAATTACTTGTATCAAAATAAGAAAGATTTTTTTTCATCTCTTTATAAAAATCATTCGTGTGTATCAAATATAATAAACTATCTGTATCAGTATAACAAAGGTTTACATTATTTTTAAATTGTTTTTTTATCGTATTATAGTGAAACATATACATATGTTGCTTTGCATGTTCGAGTACTGAAAATCCTATGTATATCGGTCTGTCCAATATTATCTTCTCCAGTTTTAATTGAATGGCTACAATGTTTTCAGAAAATATCGACACGCTTTTAAAATTAGGTTTTGATATCAACTTTTCTGCACCTATTTCTTTATTAGTTTTATTACTACTATCTGACCATTTTGTTACTAACTTTGCATCAACTTGTTTTCTCCGATTTTCAATTGTTTTGCCAAATATTGCATTATTAAAAAGTTTAAAGAAATCTTTTTCAAATGCGGATACCGATGCTTGTCTTAAACGTGTATTTAAATTTATATATTTTGCTAAGAAGTCTTGTTGACGAAATCTAATAACGCGGTGTATTTTTTTTAAACTAAGCCATTTAAAATACACTCTTTTAAATATACATAGTGGGTTACATAGAAATATTTATCATATAAATTTGCGATCAGCTTCTTATTTTTTCCTCCTGGTGGAATATGTTTCTCTGGTGCAAATGGTAAGTCACTATGATTCACATGTAAATAAGGAGGATAAACTAAGTCAACTTCTAAAATATATCCAAGATCAGCATCGTCCGAAATATCTAACACATTTAAATTTGCAATATCACTATCGGATAGAAACTGAAAATCAGACACAGGCATTTTTTTCATCATAGCAAAACCATACAAATTATTACAGTCTAAATAAACAAGATAACTAGATGGCTTGGACTTATCATAGTTGCTCATGTACTTATTATTCGCCTTAACATGTCGAAGTGAACACTGAGCTAAACCACCACGAATTCCTTTTTCTATCATTTCATACATTTCCAAATCATGTAACAAGTCTAATTTGACACCGGTTAGCAAAAGCATGGCGTCCCAACTTAAGCCTGGAGAAGTTACATAATGTACGGGATCAAGTCTAAAATACTGAATACTGCTATTCCTAAACTTTTCAAAAATATCACATAGAAGTAGAACGTCACTTTTTAAATACAATGGAATGGAATGCGTCATCGATCACGCAACCTGCCGAGCCCCTCTCTGGCGCCAACTACGAACGTAGCACCAGTTGTCCCGTAGCTGACCATAGTACACTCGCGGAGAGCGTGACGTCACCGCAAGCGATGCGGCTTATTCACCTATCTCATATTTTCTTACAGTATGTAGATAAATATTGAAGAATGCTTTGGCTTCATCGCGTTCATTACATCTCTCATTGGGTTATTGCCTCAAGTATACAAAGCATATATCACAAAACTTACTCGTGACGAATCGATGCTAATGTTGGTGAATTATCTTATTTGTTCATCATCTTGGCTTATTATTTACGGTATTTGTCAGGGTTTAACCTTTGTGATACTCAGTAATATTGCTGGATTAGTGATCAGTATAATATCAATTGTTCAAAAATGTTACTACGATGCAAAAACTGCATGAAGCGTTTTATAACCATATGCTACATTGTACCGTGCAGCAAGAATATCGTTCTATTGTAGTACTAAATGGAGAAATACCTGATTCATCAGAGATTTGGATAGTATAAATCCGAATTTACGTGCTAATTTAAATACAGTACATCTACCTGATCAAGACTATTGCGACTTTTCTAAAGCAATGGCTCACTTAAAAACAGTAAAGTTATTGCCATCAATAGTGACACCCGTCACTGGAGGAGCAATTGATCATCTACTACAAAATATCAACATTTTTTCAAGTACAGATAGTACCTTTTATATGCCTTCGCCTTCCATGGTGGGGTACGCCTTACAAAAGGGTATTACCTATTTCTCCTCTTTGCTAAAAATACTAAAATGTCCTTACTTGGTATACCGAAAGCTCAAATATCAACTAAAGGATTAAAATGGGAACTGTACCTTAGTAACCTTGCTTTTCCAGGAAAGAATTCTTGCTTTAATTGAAGTTTATGCAATGAGTTATCAATAGAAATACACCGCGGCGTGTGTTTAGCAATTATATATTTAGAAGCAGTAAATGATGATGGTGTGTATTGAGTTAAAACATTAAGAAAAAAAAAAGTAGAATAACCGTGTTAACACTAATTCTAAAAACTACAGGCGCCTGTTGTTAGCTACAGTAAAGGTCAGATATCTGGAATTCTGGACATTAAATCCTTCTGTATAAAAAGATTCAGAATGTACATACAACAGATGTGGCTGAATTTTTATTGAAAAATTGGTTAAAAGGTCTATGGTAGGTGGTGGAGTAGATAGTCCTCACGATACCATGTAGTTCGCTTCACTAAGTAAAGTCAGGTGTGGAATGAAACTTGAAAGTACTCACAGGAATATAAGTTTATTTTGCACAGTACACGGAAGAAAGTCCCACACACAATAGAATATAGTCAAAGCGATAGAAAGAAGGAGAATATAAAATAAGCGACACAGATTAAGCATTAGCATTAAACAAGCGTAAGCGTTAGCGTTAGCCGAAGCCGCGGGAGATAGCAAGCGCGCGAGGATACACGATCTCAGCCAATGCCGCGAGGCGACTGGTCAGTGGCGATCGAGCGCCGACGCATGCACAGCGGAGAACAAAAGGATCGGTTAGTGTGAGTGCCTGCGCTAGGCATTAGGGCTCGTTTACATGCGATTATTTTGTTTATTTTATTTTATTAATTATTTTGATGAAATAAATATATTATGATATGTATATATGTATGTGCACTGTTTATTTGTATAATATGTAAAATAATTATTAACATTTTAATTAAATAACATAATTTGTTAATTTAATAACATTTGTAAATACTGTAAATAAGTATATATGTTTATATAAACTAAACAAATGTTATATATACGGCTACATCACTCCCCCCCAGAGACCGTCACTACGGTCGAAAGTGATCAGGGAATCGAACTGTACGTCCGGAACGAGTTTTCCGGATAGTAGGATCCGGGTTATCCGGGTTTGTCGGAAGTGCTGGAAGAGAGGAAGTTGGGGTCAATGTGGTAGGGGAAGTCGGGTCTATTAGTAGGTAGGCCGGCTTAAGGCGGCCTATCGATACTGTGACACTTTTACCTTTGACCAGAATTTTGTATACCTTGTCACCATGTTGTAAAACTTTGTAAGGGCCAGTGTAAGGTGGTTGTACCACCTCGTAAAGCGTCGTCCCTCAAAAATACATGTGTTGATGATGACAGGTCCTTGTGTATAAAAGTATTATTTTTGTTATGACGAGACGCTGGACTTGGTTTTAATTTAGAAGTCAAGTGTCGTAACCGTGAGGTAAAATCGGTTATGTCGGTAGCGTCAGTAGTGGTTGGCTGGAAAAATTCACCTGGAAGACGGAGTGGTTCGCCATACACCAATTCAGCCGAGGATGCTTGCAGGTCTTCCTTAAACGAAGATCGGATGCCAAGCAATACCAGGGGAATAGTGTCAACCCAATTACTTTCAGCGTGACACATAATCGCTGCTTTGAGCTGACGGTGGAATCGCTCCACTAAGCCGTTGCATGATGGGTGGTACGCGGTAGTTCGGCGATGTTTAAATCCTATCATTTTTCCAAGATATTGGAAAAGCGTGGATTCAAACTGCCGGCCGCGATCGGTGACTATATCTGTTGGACATCCAAATCTGGATATCCACGATATCAACGCCTTGCCCACCGTTTCAGCTGTCATATCAGTCATTGGTGTAACTTCTGGCCATCGAGTAAAGCGATCTACCGCTGTAAAACAATAACGATAACCTTGAGAAGGTGGTAGTGGACCAACTATGTCCACGTGAACGAAGGCAAAACGAGCTTTGGATAAATCGAAGGTGCCTAGAGGTGCAGACACATGGCGATGTACCTTAGCGCGTTGACAAGCAAGGCATTTTCGTGACCACTCACGACAGTCCTTGCGCATCCCAGGCCAGACGAATCGATCAGTCACTAGTTTGGTAGAAGCATTTACACCAGGGTGGCTGAGGCTGTGAAGGCAATCGAAGATCTTCTTTCGAAATTGCCTGGTGACAAAGGGCCTAGGAGTTGGTGTACTCACGTCACAGTATATTTCAGCATTGCATTCAGGAATGAGAAGCTTCGTTAAACGGAGTGACAATTCACCGTTAATAAATTGCTGAAGTTCCTGATCTGCAGTCTGAGACTCGGCGAGCATTTTGAGGTCGACTGGTGTTTGCAGTTCATCGACACGAGACAAGGTATCTGCTACGACGTTGTCTTTGCCGGAGATGTGTCGAATGTCGGTCGTGAACTGCGAAATGTAGTCGAGGTGTCGGTACTGACGAGGAGAACAGTTGGCTTTACGGTCGCTGAAAGCGAAACTGAGCAGCTTATGGTCAGTGTAAATAACAAAATGCCTGGCCTCTAGCATGTGACGAAAGTATTTGATACTTTCATAGATGGCCAGGAGCTCGCGGTCGTATGGTGGGCTGGGATGGGCTTAACTTACGTGAAAAGAAAGCTAATGGTTCCCAGTCACCGTCCTTGTATTGCTGCAAAACTGCACCCATAGCCAAATCAGATGCGTCTATTACCAGAGCAACTTTGGCCTGACAGTCTGGGTGTGCGAATAATGAAGCATTTGACAGGTTTTCTTTGCACTGTTCGAAAGCTAAAAGTGAATCACCGTGAAGGTTCACGGGATGCGATGCTTTTACCGAACCAGTGAGAAGAGCATTTAGTGGTGCTTGAATCAAGGCAGCGTTTGGTAAAAATCGTCTGTAGAAGTTAAGCATTCCTAAGAAACGACGTAACTCTTTGACAGTCCTAGGGGCAGGGAAATCCCGTATTGCTTGCACCTTAGATTGTAAAGGTTTTGTTCCACGCTCCGAGATGTGATAACCTAAAAATGTTACCTCACTGGCTCCGAAGACACATTTTGCGGTGTTGACCAGTATGCCGTACTGCTTCATGCGGGTGAAGAGTTGATGAAGGTGGGACTCGTGCTCTGCTTGGGTTTTGGAGAACACCAAAAAATCATCCAAATAACAGTAGTTAAAATCCAAGCCCCTCGTCATCTCGTCTACAAACCTCTGAAATGTTTGACCAGCATTACGAAGTCCAAAGGTCATGTACGGGAATTCGTATAGGCCAAACGGTGTAGTGATAGCGGTTTTGCAAATATCGTCCTTAAAAACAGGTATCTGGTTGTATGCCTTAACTAAATCAATTGTGGAGAAGACTTTACAACCAGAAATACTGTGACCGAAGTCATGGATGTGCCTAATGGGATAACGGTCCGGGATGGTCCGTGCATTAAGCATCCTGTAATCGCCGCAAGGCCGCCAGCCGGGGTGAAGTGGAGACGCCCATGGACTCTCAGATGGACGTGCAGTACCATTGCTTAGCATAAGCTCGAACTCCTTCCTAGCAATGTTGAGCTTATCTGGGGCAAGTCTACGGGGAGTGCTGTAAATAGGTGGTCCGGGTGTGGTTCTAATGTGGTGTACGGTGTGGTGTTTAGGTGTTACCAGTGTGCCTGACGGACGTGTAATTGACAACAGATCGTGAAACCTCGTATCACCTGTAGAAACTTTAACAGAATTAATATTAGTTCTAGCTAATGAAGCACAAGCGGACAATGTGGTGGTGTTATCAATAAGGCGTTGGTTACGAACATCTACGATTAAATTATAATGACTAAGGAAATCTACACCTATGATTGGCTTAGTTACATCAGCCACAGTAAATCGCCAAGCAAAATTGCGCCTTAAGCCTAAATTTAAATATAATTCGACATAACCAAATGTAGCGATGCTCATCCCATTGGCCGCGCACAGCTCGAAGTCCGTTTTGGCTCGTCGATCACGAAGTGCAGTTCGAGGGTAGACGCAAAGGTCACTGCCAGTATCCACCAGGAACCGGGTATTCAAACTGCGGTCCATGACAAAGAGGCGACCTGACGAAGTTGGGCAATCGTCAGTCGCCATTAGCGACTGCCCGTGGAGTTTCCCGACTTGTGGTAGTCGCATGACTTGATGCAAGTCCTTGCCTTAGAGCCATACTTAGAATGGTACCAGCAAACAGGATACTTTTGGTAGCAGGAGTTTGACCTGGACCTCTGGCGTGAAGATGATCGACGATGCTGGGGTCTGGAACGTTGGTGGGGACGATTATTGGCACGATTATGCTCGTCTAGCTTCAGTGCCAAGTGCTCCACCATCTTTCTCAGCTCGGCGATTTCGCTAGCTGGGCTCCCAGCCGCCGATGGGCCAGACGAAGTAGCTGCAACGCCGCAGGGTGAAGTTATCTCCTGGATGCGGTCTGCAAGGTCCGAGAGCTGCTCCATGGAATGGGTTTGCTGCGAAGCCAGCACCGTTTGTATGCTGCTCGGCAGGCGATTGGTCCAGATCGTCTTAATGAAGTCCTCCGGAACAGACGGTCCGGCTAAGTCCATCAGATGCCGGAGAAACTGAGATGGTTTTCTATCCCCAAGCTGCTCGTGTGTAAGAAGCTGCTTAACTTTCTTCTCATGTGAAGCGGAAAGGCGTTTAATCAACTCGTACTTGATCCGGTCGTACCAATTTTTAGTCGGAGGGTTGACGATAACATCTTTGACGGCTTTAGCGTGATGTAAGTCCAAGTTGGTGATAACACTGCTAAACTTCAGTGCGTCTTCGGTGATATTAAAATTCTCGAACTGACCTTCTAACAGCGCAAACCAAATTTCCGGATCATCCGGTGAAAACGGAGGCACTTTAAAATTCAATCTCCGATTTTCTGGAGATGCGTCAGTGTGAACTCGCCCTAACTTCTGCTTACGCCGCGTAGTGACATGGTCGCCATTACGTGAACCGGCAGTTTTAACAGATTCACCACTGCTGTCGCTCATGTTCGTGCACTTTTTAGGGGTCACCAGTTATGGTAGATGGTGGAGTAGATAGTCCTCACGATACCATGTAGTTCGCTTCACTAAGTATGGTCACTAAGTCAGGTGTGGAATGAAACTTGAAAGTACTCACAGGAATATAAGTTTATTTTGCACAGTACACGAAAGAAAGTCCCACACACAATAGAATATAGTCAAAGCGATAGTGTGGGCTACTCCCGCATTTTACACACACTTAGCTACACTCACACATGTTTATTTACACTATGCAAATAAATACATTTATTTATTTACACAGAAAATATTTATATAACTTATATAATAAAACTTATAATAATTAACCTAGCAGTAATACATTAATATTTACATTCTCTTACAAATACTTACAAACTAAAATTACATTTAACAATATCGTGCCGGTCGTGAACCAGCTGACGGCGGACGGCCCGATTCAATGGAAACGCGTCCGAGCGATCGTTCTGGTTTTATTAACAATGCGCTACGTCACCGGCAGCGCACGAGCACCCTGCGTGCGGCCACTCGGGGCGCGGCCTCCAGTCCGAACCTATGCCGACTGTAGAACGCACGTCGTACGGATACCTACTCGCTTTGCTTATGTTCAGTGCTTATCTTTGCTTATACTGTTTTCTTGTGCTATTTGCTTGTGCTATTACGAACTGCATAATATGAACTAGTGACTCATTTGCCTTCATTATAAACATTATAAATATAAATTGTGTGGTGTAGAATAAAAGTGTATACCTACTGGACTTTGTGTTTGGATTGCTACGCCATCATCACGCAAGTACAAATACACTACCACACACCACCAAATTGGTGACCCCTTAAAGAACACCATGAGTGACACAAGCGGCGAGGGAGCTAAAAGCTCATTCTCGCAAAATGGCGCTGGTGGCGTGACCACCCGTCGTCATCCGAAGTCGGTGCGTGTTTCCACTGACACCATCCGTCACAATGAAAATATTAAATTAAATATTAAGGTTCCGTCATTTTCACCGGACGATCCGGAAATATGGTTTGTACTGTTGGAGGGACAATTCAAGAATTTTGGAATTACTGACGACGCAACCAAATTCAACAACGTCATCACGAACCTCGATATTGTTCACGCGAAGGCCGTGAAGGACATTATCGTTAATCCTCCGACTAGCAATCGGTATGTCAAAATTAAGAGCGAGCTGATTCGACGACACACTGCATCCCACGAGAAGAAGGTAAAACAGCTGTTGACCCACGAGGAACTGGGAGACAGGAAGGCATCACAGTTCTTACGCCATCTGCAGGACCTGGCAGGACCGAACGTTCCAGAAGAGTTTGTGCGTACGATCTGGAGCAACCGCCTACCACAACATATCCAGACGGTGCTGACGTCACAGCCGACCCATTCTTTGGAGCAGCTGGCTGATCTCGCCGATCGGATACAGGAGATTTCTGCACCAAGCACTGCCGCAATCTCTGTTCCCACTAGCAGCACTTCTGGTGAGGTTGCCGAGCTGAGGAAGATGGTGGAACACCTCGCTACGAAACTCGACGAGCACACGCGTATGTCCCGCAGTTCTAATCGATCTCGACAGCAGCATCGTATCCGTCAGTCATCACGCAGCAGTTCACGAACTGCCTCTAGCTACCGTCGTTACCCCATCTGTTGGTATCACGCAAAGTTTGGTTCGAAGGCGCACAAGTGTCAGAAACCTTGCGACTACGGGAAGTCGGGAAACGACGCGGGCGGTCGATAATGGCGACGGACGATTGCCCAACCACACCAGGTCGCCTATTCGTGACAGACCGCAGCACGAAAACTCAGTTTCTGGTCGACACTGGCAGCGACCTCTGTGTTTTCCCCGGTCTCATCTTCGAGAGCGTCGTGCACCAACGAGTTATAAGCTCACAGCCGCAAACGGTACAACTATCGACACGTACGGCTATGCGCACCTCAACTTGGACCTAGGACTTAGGCGTAACTACCCATGGCGATTCGTGGTGGCGAATGTTACCAAGCCCATTATAGGAGTAGATTTTTTGTGTCATTACCAATTAATTGTTGATTGTAAGAATAAGAAACTTATAGATAATGTCACCACTCTCACTACTCCAGCTTCACTGGCTTTCAAATCAAATAATATTTTGTCTGTAAAGGTTCTGACTGGCGATTCTCGTTACCATCTTTTATTATCTCGTGAATTTTCTGAAATAACACGTCCAGCTGGTACACAACGCACGATACCTCACAGCACACTACATCACATCCGAACTACACCTGGTCCTTCCGTTTCTTCCGCACCACGACGCTTAGCTCCAGACAAGCTCAGGGTGACCAGGGCTGAATTTGAAGCCATGTTAGCTAATGGCACAGCCAAGCCTTCCGAAAGCTCGTGGTCATCTCCGTTACACCTCGCGCCGAAAAAGGACAACGGCTGGCGTCCTTGTGGCGACTACAGGCAACTCAACGCTCGAACCGTGCCTGATAGGTATCCCATAAAACACATTCACGACTTCACGCACAATATTGCCGGGTGCAGAGTTTTCAGCACCATTGACCTCGTGAAGGCGTATAATCAAATACCTATCAATCCAAATGTGCCGATGTGCCAAAAACGGCGATAACCACACCCTTCGGTATGTTTGAATTTAATTTTATGACGTTCGGTCTGCGTAATGCAGGCCAAACTTTTCAGCGATTTGTCGACGAGATGATGCGTGGACTAGACTTCATTTACTGCTACATCGACGATTTTCTGATTTATAGCCGCGATGAAGACGAGCACGAGCATCACCTACGTCAAGTTTTTACCAGGCTCAGGGATTATGGCATGGTCTTAAACGTTCCCAAGTGTGTTTTTGGGGCTCCCGAGGTAACCTTTCTAGGTTATCGCATTTCGGAGAGCGGAACCAAACCACTGGACGAAAAGGTACAGGCTATACGCGATTTTCCCCCACCAAAAGACATTAGAGGACTCAGAAGGTTCTTGGGAATGGCTAACTTTTACAGGCGATTTTTGCCAAGAGCCGCCCAAATTCAAGCACCTCTTAACGCTCTTTTGGTAGGGGCAGTCAAAGGTTCCAAATCCATCACCTTGACCGAAGACGCTCTGCAGGCTTTCTTGGACACCAAAGAAAGTCTAGCTAATGCAGCTCTCCTAGCACACCCAGACTGTGGAGCCAAACTTGCATTGGTCACAGATGCGTCAGACATAGCCATTGGCGCTGTATTACAACAGCTCCAACATGACGTGTGGGAACCACTGGCGTTCTTCTCCCGTAAACTGAGTCCCTCCCAAATCAAGTACTCTCCGTATGATCGCGAATTACTAGCGATCTACGAGGCTATAAAGTACTTCAAGCACATGGTCGAGGCGAGACATTTTACAGTTTACACGGACCATAAACCTTTATGCTATGCCTTCAGTGAAAGGAAACATAACTGTTCCCCTAGACAGTTCAGACATCTGGACTATATTTCCCAGTTCGCAACCGACATAAGGCACATTTCTGGCAAGGAAAATGTCGTAGCCGACACCTTATCTCGTGTTGATGAACTGAGCGCTCCAGTTTGTCTAGCTGACCTAGCTAGGTCTCAGGAAGTCGACCCAGAGCTTACTCACTATCTGACAGACGGCTCATCACTTCGTTTTAAAAAAGTCGAACTCCCTGGAAGTCGTATTTCTTTGTTCTGTGATGTCAGCACACCGACTCCCAGGCCATTCGTCACGAAGCAGTTCCGCAAACAGGTCTTTCAGTGTCTCCATTCGCTGAGTCATCCTGGTACCGCCGCGACAGCTAAGTTGGTCGCTGAAAGGTTCGTGTGGCCCGGCGTCAGGAAGGATTGTCGAGATTGGGCTCGAAGTTGCACCGCTTGTCAGCGTGCGAAAGTTACTCGTCACGTGTCTGCACCACTAGGCACTTTCGAAGTACCTCGAGCTCGCTTAAGGCATGTTCACATAGACCTGATCGGCCCACTTCCCATCTCACAAGGATCGCTTTACGCGATGGCCAGAGGTCATGCCCATATCCGACATAACCGCCGAAACGGCCGCAAAGGCGTTAATTTCTGGTTGGGTTTCTAGGTTCGGTTGTCCCATAGATATTGTAACAGATTGCGGTGCACAATTTTAGTCCGCGCTGTTTCAATATCTGTCAAAAACCATTGGATTTCAGCATAGGCGCACGACCGCCTACCATCCAGCTTGTAATGGACTCGTGGAACGCTTCCACAGACAGTTAAAAGCATCCATCACCTGCCATGCAAACCAAAATTGGGTAGAGGTATTACCATTTGTGCTGCTTGGCATACGTAGTGCCTACAAAGAGGACTTACAGACATCCACAGCTGAGCTCCTATACGGCGAGCCACTGAGGCTCCCGGGAGAATTTTTCGATCCAGGAACACCCTGTACATCTGACATGTCAGATTTCACAGCGCGACTGCAATCATTCGTTAAGGACCTCAAACCCGTCCTTGCTTCTCGCCATACCAAAGGCAAAATTTTTAATTTTAAAGATCTGGCTACCGCGGAACACGTATTCCTCCGTGACGACACTTCGCGGGCCCCTCTTCAGCCGGCCTACACAGGCCCACATAAGGTCATCGAAAGAGGTTTTTAAGTTGATGGTAAGAGGGAAACCTGTCACAGTTACCGTGGACCGCCTAAAACCCGCGTATGTACTCTGCGATGATGACACGTTATTAGGTAAAACGTCCAATACACCTCCGTCCATGGTACCCTCACCCATCGCGCCTAGTGCCCCAGTAACACCTGCCGCACCAAAAACTACTCGGTCCGGACGGGTTGTCCGGTTCCCCGATTTTTATCGCCCCTAACCAGGTCTCTGGGGGGGAGTGATGTGGGCTACTCCCGCATTTTACACACACTTAGCTACACTCACACATGTTTATTTACACTATGCAAATAAATACATTTATTTATTTACACAGAAAATATTTATATAACTTATATAATAAAACTTATAATAATTAACCTAGCAGTAATACATTAATATTTACATTCTCTTACAAATACTTACAAACTAAAATTACATTTAACAATATCGTGCCGGTCGTGAACCAGCTGACGGCGGACGGCCCGATTCAATGGAAACGCGTCCGAGCGATCGTTCTGGTTTTATTAACAATGCGCTACGTCACCGGCAGCGCACGAGCACCCTGCGTGCGGCCACTCGGGGCGCGGCCTCCAGTCCGAACCTATGCCGACTGTAGAACGCACGTCGTACGGATACCTACTCGCTTTGCTTATGTTCAGTGCTTATCTTTGCTTATACTGTTTTCTTGTGCTATTTGCTTGTGCTATTACGAACTGCATAATATGAACTAGTGACTCATTTGCCTTCATTATAAACATTATAAATATAAATTGTGTGGTGTAGAATAAAAGTGTATACCTACTGGACTTTGTGTTTGGATTGCTACGCCATCATCACGCAAGTACAAATACACTACCACACACCACCAAAATAGAAAGAAGGAGAATATAAAATAAGCGACACAGATTAAGCATTAGCATTAAACAAGCGTAAGCGTTAGCGTTAGCCGAAGCCGCGGGAGATAGCAAGCGAGCGAGGATACACGATCTCAGCCAATGCCGCGAGGCGACTGGTCAGTGGCGATCGAGCGCCGACGCATGCACAGCGGAGAACAAAAGGATCGGTTAGTGTGAGTGCCTGCGCTAGGCATTAGGGCTCGTTTACATGCGATTATTTTGTTTATTTTATTTTATTAATTATTTTGATGAAATAAATATATTATGATATGTATATATGTATGTGCACTGTTTATTTGTATAATATGTAAAATAATTATTAACATTTTAATTAAATAACATAATTTGTTAATTTAATAACATTTGTAAATACTGTAAATAAGTATATATGTTTATATAAACTAAACAAATGTTATATATACGGCTACATCACTCCCCCCCAGAGACCGTCACTACGGTCGAAAGTGATCAGGGAATCGAACTGTACGTCCGGAACGAGTTTTCCGGATAGTAGGATCCGGGTTATCCGGGTTTGTCGGAAGTGCTGGAAGAGAGGAAGTTGGGGTCAATGTGGTAGGGGAAGTCGGGTCTATTAGTAGGTAGGCCGGCTTAAGGCGGCCTATCGATACTGTGACACTTTTACCTTTGACCAGAATTTTGTATACCTTGTCACCATGTTGTAAAACTTTGTAAGGGCCAGTGTAAGGTGGTTGTACCACCTCGTAAAGCGTCGTCCCTCAAAAATACATGTGTTGATGATGACAGGTCCTTGTGTATAAAAGTATTATTTTTGTTATGACGAGACGCTGGACTTGGTTTTAATTTAGAAGTCAAGTGTCGTAACCGTGAGGTAAAATCGGTTATGTCGGTAGCGTCAGTAGTGGTTGGCTGGAAAAATTCACCTGGAAGACGGAGTGGTTCGCCATACACCAATTCAGCCTAGGATGCTTGCAGGTCTTCCTTAAATGAAGATCGGATGCCAAGCAATACCAGGGGAATAGTGTCAACCCAATTACTTTCAGCGTGACACATAATCGCTGCTTTGAGCTGACGGTGGAATCGCTCCACTAAGCCGTTGCATGATGGGTGGTACGCGGTAGTTCGGCGATGTTTAAATCCTATCATTTTTCCAAGATATTGGAAAAGCGTGGATTCAAACTGCCGGCCGCGATCGGTGACTATATCTGTTGGACATCCAAATCTGGATATCCACGATATCAACGCCTTGCCCACCGTTTCAGCTGTCATATCAGTCATTGGTGTAACTTCTGGCCATCGAGTAAAGCGATCTACCGCTGTAAAACAATAACGATAACCTTGAGAAGGTGGTAGTGGACCAACTATGTCCACGTGAACGAAGGCAAAACGAGCTTTGGATAAATCGAAGGTGCCTAGAGGTGCAGACACATGGCGATGTACCTTAGCGCGTTGACAAGCAAGGCATTTTCGTGACCACTCACGACAGTCCTTGCGCATCCCAGGCCAGACGAATCGATCAGTCACTAGTTTGGTAGAAGCATTTACACCAGGGTGGCTGAGGCTGTGAAGGCAATCGAAGATCTTCTTTCGAAATTGCCTGGTGACAAAGGGCCTAGGAGTTGGTGTACTCACGTCACAGTATATTTCAGCATTGCATTCAGGAATGAGAAGCTTCGTTAAACGGAGTGACAATTCACCGTTAATAAATTGCTGAAGTTCCTGATCTGCAGTCTGAGACTCGGCGAGCATTTTGAGGTCGACTGGTGTTTGCAGTTCATCGACACGAGACAAGGTATCTGCTACGACGTTGTCTTTGCCGGAGATGTGTCGAATGTCGGTCGTGAACTGCGAAATGTAGTCGAGGTGTCGGTACTGACGAGGAGAACAGTTGGCTTTACGGTCGCTGAAAGCGAAACTGAGCAGCTTATGGTCAGTGTAAATAACAAAATGCCTGGCCTCTAGCATGTGACGAAAGTATTTGATACTTTCATAGATGGCCAGGAGCTCGCGGTCGTATGGTGGGCTGGGATGGGCTTAACTTACGTGAAAAGAAAGCTAATGGTTCCCAGTCACCGTCCTTGTATTGCTGCAAAACTGCACCCATAGCCAAATCAGATGCGTCTATTACCAGAGCAACTTTGGCCTGACAGTCTGGGTGTGCGAATAATGAAGCATTTGACAGGTTTTCTTTGCACTGTTCGAAAGCTAAAAGTGAATCACCGTGAAGGTTCACGGGATGCGATGCTTTTACCGAACCAGTGAGAAGAGCATTTAGTGGTGCTTGAATCAAGGCAGCGTTTGGTAAAAATCGTCTGTAGAAGTTAAGCATTCCTAAGAAACGACGTAACTCTTTGACAGTCCTAGGGGCAGGGAAATCCCGTATTGCTTGCACCTTAGATTGTAAAGGTTTTGTTCCACGCTCCGAGATGTGATAACCTAAAAATGTTACCTCACTGGCTCCGAAGACACATTTTGCGGTGTTGACCAGTATGCCGTACTGCTTCATGCGGGTGAAGAGTTGATGAAGGTGGGACTCGTGCTCTGCTTGGGTTTTGGAGAACACCAAAAAATCATCCAAATAACAGTAGTTAAAATCCAAGCCCCTCGTCATCTCGTCTACAAACCTCTGAAATGTTTGACCAGCATTACGAAGTCCAAAGGTCATGTACGGGAATTCGTATAGGCCAAACGGTGTAGTGATAGCGGTTTTGCAAATATCGTCCTTAAAAACAGGTATCTGGTTGTATGCCTTAACTAAATCAATTGTGGAGAAGACTTTACAACCAGAAATACTGTGACCGAAGTCATGGATGTGCCTAATGGGATAACGGTCCGGGATGGTCCGTGCATTAAGCATCCTGTAATCGCCGCAAGGCCGCCAGCCGGGGTGAAGTGGAGACGCCCATGGACTCTCAGATGGACGTGCAGTACCATTGCTTAGCATAAGCTCGAACTCCTTCCTAGCAATGTTGAGCTTATCTGGGGCAAGTCTACGGGGAGTGCTGTAAATAGGTGGTCCGGGTGTGGTTCTAATGTGGTGTACGGTGTGGTGTTTAGGTGTTACCAGTGTGCCTGACGGACGTGTAATTGACAACAGATCGTGAAACCTCGTATCACCTGTAGAAACTTTAACAGAATTAATATTAGTTCTAGCTAATGAAGCACAAGCGGACAATGTGGTGGTGTTATCAATAAGGCGTTGGTTACGAACATCTACGATTAAATTATAATGACTAAGGAAATCTACACCTATGATTGGCTTAGTTACATCAGCCACAGTAAATCGCCAAGCAAAATTGCGCCTTAAGCCTAAATTTAAATATAATTCGACATAACCAAATGTAGCGATGCTCATCCCATTGGCCGCGCACAGCTCGAAGTCCGTTTTGGCTCGTCGATCACGAAGTGCAGTTCGAGGGTAGACGCAAAGGTCACTGCCAGTATCCACCAGGAACCGGGTATTCAAACTGCGGTCCATGACAAAGAGGCGACCTGACGAAGTTGGGCAATCGTCAGTCGCCATTAGCGACTGCCCGTGGAGTTTCCCGACTTGTGGTAGTCGCATGACTTGATGCAAGTCCTTGCCTTAGAGCCATACTTAGAATGGTACCAGCAAACAGGATACTTTTGGTAGCAGGAGTTTGACCTGGACCTCTGGCGTGAAGATGATCGACGATGCTGGGGTCTGGAACGTTGGTGGGGACGATTATTGGCACGATTATGCTCGTCTAGCTTCAGTGCCAAGTGCTCCACCATCTTTCTCAGCTCGGCGATTTCGCTAGCTGGGCTCCCAGCCGCCGATGGGCCAGACGAAGTAGCTGCAACGCCGCAGGGTGAAGTTATCTCCTGGATGCGGTCTGCAAGGTCCGAGAGCTGCTCCATGGAATGGGTTTGCTGCGAAGCCAGCACCGTTTGTATGCTGCTCGGCAGGCGATTGGTCCAGATCGTCTTAATGAAGTCCTCCGGAACAGACGGTCCGGCTAAGTCCATCAGATGCCGGAGAAACTGAGATGGTTTTCTATCCCCAAGCTGCTCGTGTGTAAGAAGCTGCTTAACTTTCTTCTCATGTGAAGCGGAAAGGCGTTTAATCAACTCGTACTTGATCCGGTCGTACCAATTTTTAGTCGGAGGGTTGACGATAACATCTTTGACGGCTTTAGCGTGATGTAAGTCCAAGTTGGTGATAACACTGCTAAACTTCAGTGCGTCTTCGGTGATATTAAAATTCTCGAACTGACCTTCTAACAGCGCAAACCAAATTTCCGGATCATCCGGTGAAAACGGAGGCACTTTAAAATTCAATCTCCGATTTTCTGGAGATGCGTCAGTGTGAACTCGCCCTAACTTCTGCTTACGCCGCGTAGTGACATGGTCGCCATTACGTGAACCGGCAGTTTTAACAGATTCACCACTGCTGTCGCTCATGTTCGTGCACTTTTTAGGGGTCACCAGTTATGGTAGATGGTGGAGTAGATAGTCCTCACGATACCATGTAGTTCGCTTCACTAAGTATGGTCACTAAGTCAGGTGTGGAATGAAACTTGAAAGTACTCACAGGAATATAAGTTTATTTTGCACAGTACACGAAAGAAAGTCCCACACACAATAGAATATAGTCAAAGCGATAGTGTGGGCTACTCCCGCATTTTACACACACTTAGCTACACTCACACATGTTTATTTACACTATGCAAATAAATACATTTATTTATTTACACAGAAAATATTTATATAACTTATATAATAAAACTTATAATAATTAACCTAGCAGTAATACATTAATATTTACATTCTCTTACAAATACTTACAAACTAAAATTACATTTAACAATATCGTGCCGGTCGTGAACCAGCTGACGGCGGACGGCCCGATTCAATGGAAACGCGTCCGAGCGATCGTTCTGGTTTTATTAACAATGCGCTACGTCACCGGCAGCGCACGAGCACCCTGCGTGCGGCCACTCGGGGCGCGGCCTCCAGTCCGAACCTATGCCGACTGTAGAACGCACGTCGTACGGATACCTACTCGCTTTGCTTATGTTCAGTGCTTATCTTTGCTTATACTGTTTTCTTGTGCTATTTGCTTGTGCTATTACGAACTGCATAATATGAACTAGTGACTCATTTGCCTTCATTATAAACATTATAAATATAAATTGTGTGGTGTAGAATAAAAGTGTATACCTACTGGACTTTGTGTTTGGATTGCTACGCCATCATCACGCAAGTACAAATACACTACCACACACCACCAAATTGGTGACCCCTTAAAGAACACCATGAGTGACACAAGCGGCGAGGGAGCTAAAAGCTCATTCTCGCAAAATGGCGCTGGTGGCGTGACCACCCGTCGTCATCCGAAGTCGGTGCGTGTTTCCACTGACACCATCCGTCACAATGAAAATATTAAATTAAATATTAAGGTTCCGTCATTTTCACCGGACGATCCGGAAATATGGTTTGTACTGTTGGAGGGACAATTCAAGAATTTTGGAATTACTGACGACGCAACCAAATTCAACAACGTCATCACGAACCTCGATATTGTTCACGCGAAGGCCGTGAAGGACATTATCGTTAATCCTCCGACTAGCAATCGGTATGTCAAAATTAAGAGCGAGCTGATTCGACGACACACTGCATCCCACGAGAAGAAGGTAAAACAGCTGTTGACCCACGAGGAACTGGGAGACAGGAAGGCATCACAGTTCTTACGCCATCTGCAGGACCTGGCAGGACCGAACGTTCCAGAAGAGTTTGTGCGTACGATCTGGAGCAACCGCCTACCACAACATATCCAGACGGTGCTGACGTCACAGCCGACCCATTCTTTGGAGCAGCTGGCTGATCTCGCCGATCGGATACAGGAGATTTCTGCACCAAGCACTGCCGCAATCTCTGTTCCCACTAGCAGCACTTCTGGTGAGGTTGCCGAGCTGAGGAAGATGGTGGAACACCTCGCTACGAAACTCGACGAGCACACGCGTATGTCCCGCAGTTCTAATCGATCTCGACAGCAGCATCGTATCCGTCAGTCATCACGCAGCAGTTCACGAACTGCCTCTAGCTACCGTCGTTACCCCATCTGTTGGTATCACGCAAAGTTTGGTTCGAAGGCGCACAAGTGTCAGAAACCTTGCGACTACGGGAAGTCGGGAAACGACGCGGGCGGTCGATAATGGCGACGGACGATTGCCCAACCACACCAGGTCGCCTATTCGTGACAGACCGCAGCACGAAAACTCAGTTTCTGGTCGACACTGGCAGCGACCTCTGTGTTTTCCCCGGTCTCATCTTCGAGAGCGTCGTGCACCAACGAGTTATAAGCTCACAGCCGCAAACGGTACAACTATCGACACGTACGGCTATGCGCACCTCAACTTGGACCTAGGACTTAGGCGTAACTACCCATGGCGATTCGTGGTGGCGAATGTTACCAAGCCCATTATAGGAGTAGATTTTTTGTGTCATTACCAATTAATTGTTGATTGTAAGAATAAGAAACTTATAGATAATGTCACCACTCTCACTACTCCAGCTTCACTGGCTTTCAAATCAAATAATATTTTGTCTGTAAAGGTTCTGACTGGCGATTCTCGTTACCATCTTTTATTATCTCGTGAATTTTCTGAAATAACACGTCCAGCTGGTACACAACGCACGATACCTCACAGCACACTACATCACATCCGAACTACACCTGGTCCTTCCGTTTCTTCCGCACCACGACGCTTAGCTCCAGACAAGCTCAGGGTGACCAGGGCTGAATTTGAAGCCATGTTAGCTAATGGCACAGCCAAGCCTTCCGAAAGCTCGTGGTCATCTCCGTTACACCTCGCGCCGAAAAAGGACAACGGCTGGCGTCCTTGTGGCGACTACAGGCAACTCAACGCTCGAACCGTGCCTGATAGGTATCCCATAAAACACATTCACGACTTCACGCACAATATTGCCGGGTGCAGAGTTTTCAGCACCATTGACCTCGTGAAGGCGTATAATCAAATACCTATCAATCCAAATGTGCCGATGTGCCAAAAACGGCGATAACCACACCCTTCGGTATGTTTGAATTTAATTTTATGACGTTCGGTCTGCGTAATGCAGGCCAAACTTTTCAGCGATTTGTCGACGAGATGATGCGTGGACTAGACTTCATTTACTGCTACATCGACGATTTTCTGATTTATAGCCGCGATGAAGACGAGCACGAGCATCACCTACGTCAAGTTTTTACCAGGCTCAGGGATTATGGCATGGTCTTAAACGTTCCCAAGTGTGTTTTTGGGGCTCCCGAGGTAACCTTTCTAGGTTATCGCATTTCGGAGAGCGGAACCAAACCACTGGACGAAAAGGTACAGGCTATACGCGATTTTCCCCCACCAAAAGACATTAGAGGACTCAGAAGGTTCTTGGGAATGGCTAACTTTTACAGGCGATTTTTGCCAAGAGCCGCCCAAATTCAAGCACCTCTTAACGCTCTTTTGGTAGGGGCAGTCAAAGGTTCCAAATCCATCACCTTGACCGAAGACGCTCTGCAGGCTTTCTTGGACACCAAAGAAAGTCTAGCTAATGCAGCTCTCCTAGCACACCCAGACTGTGGAGCCAAACTTGCATTGGTCACAGATGCGTCAGACATAGCCATTGGCGCTGTATTACAACAGCTCCAACATGACGTGTGGGAACCACTGGCGTTCTTCTCCCGTAAACTGAGTCCCTCCCAAATCAAGTACTCTCCGTATGATCGCGAATTACTAGCGATCTACGAGGCTATAAAGTACTTCAAGCACATGGTCGAGGCGAGACATTTTACAGTTTACACGGACCATAAACCTTTATGCTATGCCTTCAGTGAAAGGAAACATAACTGTTCCCCTAGACAGTTCAGACATCTGGACTATATTTCCCAGTTCGCAACCGACATAAGGCACATTTCTGGCAAGGAAAATGTCGTAGCCGACACCTTATCTCGTGTTGATGAACTGAGCGCTCCAGTTTGTCTAGCTGACCTAGCTAGGTCTCAGGAAGTCGACCCAGAGCTTACTCACTATCTGACAGACGGCTCATCACTTCGTTTTAAAAAAGTCGAACTCCCTGGAAGTCGTATTTCTTTGTTCTGTGATGTCAGCACACCGACTCCCAGGCCATTCGTCACGAAGCAGTTCCGCAAACAGGTCTTTCAGTGTCTCCATTCGCTGAGTCATCCTGGTACCGCCGCGACAGCTAAGTTGGTCGCTGAAAGGTTCGTGTGGCCCGGCGTCAGGAAGGATTGTCGAGATTGGGCTCGAAGTTGCACCGCTTGTCAGCGTGCGAAAGTTACTCGTCACGTGTCTGCACCACTAGGCACTTTCGAAGTACCTCGAGCTCGCTTAAGGCATGTTCACATAGACCTGATCGGCCCACTTCCCATCTCACAAGGATCGCTTTACGCGATGGCCAGAGGTCATGCCCATATCCGACATAACCGCCGAAACGGCCGCAAAGGCGTTAATTTCTGGTTGGGTTTCTAGGTTCGGTTGTCCCATAGATATTGTAACAGATTGCGGTGCACAATTTTAGTCCGCGCTGTTTCAATATCTGTCAAAAACCATTGGATTTCAGCATAGGCGCACGACCGCCTACCATCCAGCTTGTAATGGACTCGTGGAACGCTTCCACAGACAGTTAAAAGCATCCATCACCTGCCATGCAAACCAAAATTGGGTAGAGGTATTACCATTTGTGCTGCTTGGCATACGTAGTGCCTACAAAGAGGACTTACAGACATCCACAGCTGAGCTCCTATACGGCGAGCCACTGAGGCTCCCGGGAGAATTTTTCGATCCAGGAACACCCTGTACATCTGACATGTCAGATTTCACAGCGCGACTGCAATCATTCGTTAAGGACCTCAAACCCGTCCTTGCTTCTCGCCATACCAAAGGCAAAATTTTTAATTTTAAAGATCTGGCTACCGCGGAACACGTATTCCTCCGTGACGACACTTCGCGGGCCCCTCTTCAGCCGGCCTACACAGGCCCACATAAGGTCATCGAAAGAGGTTTTTAAGTTGATGGTAAGAGGGAAACCTGTCACAGTTACCGTGGACCGCCTAAAACCCGCGTATGTACTCTGCGATGATGACACGTTATTAGGTAAAACGTCCAATACACCTCCGTCCATGGTACCCTCACCCATCGCGCCTAGTGCCCCAGTAACACCTGCCGCACCAAAAACTACTCGGTCCGGACGGGTTGTCCGGTTCCCCGATTTTTATCGCCCCTAACCAGGTCTCTGGGGGGGAGTGATGTGGGCTACTCCCGCATTTTACACACACTTAGCTACACTCACACATGTTTATTTACACTATGCAAATAAATACATTTATTTATTTACACAGAAAATATTTATATAACTTATATAATAAAACTTATAATAATTAACCTAGCAGTAATACATTAATATTTACATTCTCTTACAAATACTTACAAACTAAAATTACATTTAACAATATCGTGCCGGTCGTGAACCAGCTGACGGCGGACGGCCCGATTCAATGGAAACGCGTCCGAGCGATCGTTCTGGTTTTATTAACAATGCGCTACGTCACCGGCAGCGCACGAGCACCCTGCGTGCGGCCACTCGGGGCGCGGCCTCCAGTCCGAACCTATGCCGACTGTAGAACGCACGTCGTACGGATACCTACTCGCTTTGCTTATGTTCAGTGCTTATCTTTGCTTATACTGTTTTCTTGTGCTATTTGCTTGTGCTATTACGAACTGCATAATATGAACTAGTGACTCATTTGCCTTCATTATAAACATTATAAATATAAATTGTGTGGTGTAGAATAAAAGTGTATACCTACTGGACTTTGTGTTTGGATTGCTACGCCATCATCACGCAAGTACAAATACACTACCACACACCACCAAAATAGAAAGAAGGAGAATATAAAATAAGCGACACAGATTAAGCATTAGCATTAAACAAGCGTAAGCGTTAGCGTTAGCCGAAGCCGCGGGAGATAGCAAGCGAGCGAGGATACACGATCTCAGCCAATGCCGCGAGGCGACTGGTCAGTGGCGATCGAGCGCCGACGCCCAGCCGGTCGTAGGTAGTAGGTAACACGGCGCTGGCGCATGCACAGCGGAGAACAAAAGGATCGGTTAGTGTGAGTGCCTGCGCTAGGCATTAGGGCTCGTTTACATGCGATTATTGTGTTTATTTTATTTTATTAATTATTTTGATGAAAAAAATATATTATGATATGTATATATGTATGTGCACTGTTTATTTGTATAATATGTAAAATAATTATTAACATTTTAATTAAATAATATAATTTGTTAATTTAATAACATTTGTAAATACTGTAAATAAGTATATATGTTTATATAAACTAAACAAATGTTATATATACGGCTACAGGTCTGCAGACCAAGATAGATTTCGAGCTCTCTAAATATCTCTACCATCATTATATGCGGAAGCAATTTTTTCATTTAAAAAAAAATCTACATCGCGGCTACTTGAATGATAAGGGCTACTTGAAACTGATTTTCCTTTGCATTCCAGTTATGCAAGAAATCTATTATATAATGTTATTGTCACCCTCTTGATAGTTTTTTAGCTCTTCTCCTCCTGAGTTACTTGGTGATTCTTGCATAGTTGTTTGGTCAGGTTTGGTTGATGATTCATCTCCTACTGAATTGCTCAATGGTTCTTGCCCAGTTGTTTGATCAGATCCAAACAACCATGAAAAAAAGCCACCAAAAAATTATCCTAGTAAAGAAAAAGGTTTAATCAGTATACCAAACAAACTACTAAAAAAAGAGCTCGGCAGTTCTTCATTTGTTGATGATTCTCTTCGTGGATTAACACCATTTTAAGTGCTATGTCAATAGAATGTCCATTATCAGCATCTTCAATTTTTACATCTCTTTCTTCTTCTGCACTGATCTCCTGTTGTTCTTCCTTTTATTCTTGTAAACTTGGTTGGACATTACCTTCTTGTCCAGCATCTTCCTCTTGACCTACTTCATTATCTTTTGATGCTATACTGTCATCAATTTTTTTGGGGGGTTTTAGTAATAGAGTTTTTATCTCTTCTGTGCTAGTTGCGCTATCAAAAGGAATTTTTCCATTTCTATCTTGTGCATTAACATTTGCTTCTGCGTTTATTAGAGCTTCTACTATCTCTTTTCTATCATAGTTTGCAGCTCCACGATACATTAGGCAATGTATTCCAGTTGTTTTTTTCAATTACCAGGTGTAAAGGAGTCTTTCCATCTATATATTTTGTAAATAAACATTGATACTTTCTACTTTCAGTAGATCGTCCAATTAAGGTATCTCCATCGCTTTCTTTAAAAAAAAAAGCAAAGGAGTCTCTTTATTTTTATCTGTTAGATTAACATCGATGCCTTTTTTGTTCAGTAGAGTGTAGAATTTATCTATTTCTAGGTCTATTTTTTGAAGAATTAAATGTAAAGAGGTTTCTCCTGCATTATTTTGTGTATTAACGTCTGCTCCTTTATCAAGTAGAAATTCTACTATCTTTTCTGTATCTTTATGTCTACTTTTAGCAGCAAAATGCAGAGGAGTCTCTTCAAATTAATTTTTTACATCAACCTTTGCTCCTTTTCTGAATAGGAATTCTACTACGTCTTTATGTCCATTTTGAGTAGATAAGTGTAGAGGGGTCTGTTCAAATTCATTTTCTGCGTTAACCTGTACTTTTTCTTCTCTATTTAACAGATTTTCTACATCATCAATATTACCGATTTAAGCAGCTTCAAGCAATTTGTCATTGGCATATTTTATGCTTTGTAATAGATTTTTTATTTCTTCTGTCTTAGCTAAATCTAAAGGAGTCTGTCCTTTATCATTTTTTGTATTAACATTTGCTTCTTTCTTTAATAGGTCTTCTACTGCTTTCAAGTCGCCAAGTCTGGCAGCCAGATGTAGAGAAACCTTACAATGCTCAGCTTTTACTTCTTTGTATTTATTTAACACGTGGCGTTCTCGAGAAGAGTCATGAGCAATAAAATGTGCTCCATTATCTAATAGAACTTTTGCTATATCAGAATGATTATTTTTAACAGCCCAATATAGAGAATTACCTTGAGATCCATCATATGCATTAACATCAGCTTCTTCAATTATTAGGCGCTGTGCTTCATTAAGATCACCTCTTTTAGCAGCATCAAGTAAAGCAGCATCTATATTTCTGATTGAATAATTCATTTAACACTTCTCTATAAAATTGCATTATAGTAAGGTAGTTAATAATTCCTGAACTCTGGGTTGAAGAAATAATGATTATCCTTCGTGTTTTTCAGTATATTTAAGTAAACTATATTAGAATTGCAATTATAGAACATGCAACTGTTAACAGTAAATTTGGTAAAATACTTTAGTGAAAAAAAAATCCTACTATATATATTCCAATAGCCCCAACAATCATATTGCACAATGAGAGGACTGCACTACCAAGCCCTATACCCTTGATTGTTTCTGAAGCAGAAGTTACGTTATTACGAGCGCAAGCCTGATATTGCCCGATATTACACTTAACTTGTTTGCGAGATAAAAATATACCAATAAACCATCCGATATCATCGGTAATACCAATTACCAATCCTATTATTAGCATCTTGCTCACTCCTACTTTTGGTACGTACAGTCGAGAGCTGCCACGGAGTATCAATTGCCATCCAAATTCGTCTGTACGCGACATACTACGTTTTAGGGGTTGGATCGCAAGCGCCATCCTAATTGGCCGCAGTAAATCTCTATTACCAATGACGGTAAAGGAAGCAAATCATTCATTGAAATCATGATGTTGTTTTATTTTTTTGTGTTGTTTGCAAAATTTGTCACTTTTTGCATTTCGCCAACTGCTGACGCCTCACGCTCTACTCACCCCTTACTTACACCTACTTGACCTTACGCGCTGTTTTTCGACTGTTTCTTATTCTATTTATGTTGACTCCTGCTACTCTATACGGACTAAGTTGCTTGTTAAATTGTGACCTGTGGCTGTGAACCTGGACCATGTCTTCTACGAGAAACATCTCGCACGAAAAAAGGATTAGGAAATATCAATATATAATATATATTGATATATATATTATATATTGATATTTCCTAATATATATATATTATATATATATATATTACCAAATATCACGAGACATTTTAACATTTTTCGATTAATTATATAAATAATATCATTAATACTCATAATATTATGACGATCTTTTGTTTGATGATTCTACTCAGGGGCGACTTTCTTTAGCGTGTTAAATATGTTGAGAAGGCAACATAAATGTTTACATAAACTTTATAATTTTTAAAACAATCAAATTTTAATTATAGAATTTTCGACAAAACAATTTAAGCTCTGGCCCAAAGTTTTAAGACTTAATATTGTTTCATAGACAATACTTCGCGCACGGTGTAAAATAAAACAGTAGAGCGCCGATTTTGTAAACGTTGATCATGCGAACGACCACTCAGACACACACAAGACTTATGTAAAAATATCCTCAAAAATGGGAGAAAAACGAAAACGTAATATTTAAAAAATGCATTAAGGTCCTTAGTTCTTTTAAAATAAGATAAGAGTCAAAAGTAGATAAAATCATAGAAACCATCAGAAAATTAATAAAACGTCTATGTTCTTAGCTTGACGTGCATGCAGTGTTGCGTAGAGAATCAATACTGTTCGATTATCTGAAAAAATCGCTTTCCCGGACACCTATTTCACCCAATTATTTGGGATTATAGACGCTCTACTGTATCTTCTGTAAAATACGTTTTGCGCGTGAGACAAAAGATAGTTCATACAGTAAGGAGCAAATAGCTTATTCACGAAGATGTTGCATCGCGCGCAGTACCAAGTATTTCGAATATCCTGCTCCATAAGCAGCCATTGATTCTACTTCTAACTTTTGTAGAAAATGTGAAAGTATACTTATACATATTTGTTAGTTCATCACGTCGTAGTGGAGGAACGGATCGGGTTAAAAACTAAAAAAATGGATAGGTCTAGAAAAACAGATAGACTACTTTTATCTTGAAAAATGTATTGTTTCCTAGGGAATAGCAAAATAAGAATTGGACGCAAATAGAGTCGCGTGCAACGGCTAGTAGAAAACAAATTTAAATATCTCAAGGTAGAATGCATGTTTCTACTTTTAGCACAGAATACCTACTCAATAGTTTTTAGTTAGTTTCGATTTCTAGGTTTCATCTTATACTGCAACAAAAAACTAATATTAAAACACCTGTCTAGTGTGACTCTGCCACTTAAAGGATTGTGGGTAGTTTCGCTGCTGATAATATTTATGCTTTTGCTTAAAAACGAATGAGACAGATTATACGGAACTAATAATGAAATAGACACGAGTAGCAATATTTTATGACTGTCTATTGAATATATACAAACATGTGAATGTGTGATTCATACTTACAAGTTATTTCTATTCGAAATTGAATCTTGTGTGCGTTAAACAGGATTTAATTTTGTTTGAGCAACAACGATAAATAAAAATTTAGCAATTTGCGACGTTGCCGCTTGGTTTTTTGAAAAAGTAGCTTGCTAAAACTAATAATGAGAAGATAAATGTGGCAACGTTGCATTTTATTTTCAGTCAAAACAGTTGAGTTAAATTAAGTTTGTGCAAATTGAAGCCTTTTTAATGAAACTCTTTAAGTTATCGTAAGCTGCAACTAATGGCAATCCGCTCTTTTAAGAATTAAGAAAATTCAATTAGTTTTAACGAGGCACAAAATGTGTTTAATGTAAGGCACTTAATTACAATTAACTTTTTATCATAAACTTTTTAAGTAGTCGGGGGTTTAGTTTCTAACTTTTTTTAATCAAAATTTTTAGTTAAGATCAAAAAAAAGTCAGTATAAATTGATAATTGATAATATTGATTGAAGCCCTTCAATTTGACATAACGACCAATAAAATCCGAACAAAAAAAATTGATGGTCAGAAAATTTTAAGATTTTTTTTCTCGAATAAGATATACATTTTAAAAAAAGTCTTTTGAAACCCTTTCGTTTGATACCATATGCAAAATTACAGTTATTGAGATTTATTACTGTGACATTCATAACTGAGTAAAGATTATACGAATCATATGTCTACAATACCTCTGGCGTGTGCGGATGGTCTTTTTATGCGATCGCGATAATTAATTAAATTACGTGTGTGAAGTGCATAGGGTTCTAGTGTAGTGATTGGTAAAATAAAGGTTTGATAAACGTCGGGTCCGTAAGTTTTTAAACATTTGCGTTGTTTTGGATGATAAATAGCTACATTACTCGGTAAGTCAAACGTTTTCTTTTTATTATTGTGTGTAGGTAGTTAGGCGCGCGGCGGCCGGTCGGGGCGCCGACCCGGCAGCCAGCTGATCGTTGTTAGGTATTATCTATTTTATTGTACCTGGTGATATAATATTTAAGTTTTTAAAGTTTCGTTATTACACTTTGATGTCCGGGCGTAATGATAATCCCCCTGACGGGGGGGGGAAACCCGTTTGAGAAAAGCAAAATATTTCAGCGATCTCCTACTAATAATAAAAGGGCATTTAGTCAATTATCACCGGCTAGTGTTTCGCCAGTAACTAGTAAGCGTATGCAACGGTCGGGATCTAATTTGAATACGTCACATTCCTCTGAGTTGAGCGTCTCCGCCGGTAACGATAGTACATCGTATGATCTCGTGCAAGAGGCATCGACATGCCTAACCGACATTAACGAGTATTGAAACGACTCGGGGTCGCGCTTGAATATTGCGAATAAAACAGGAATTATGGAGATGACGCGAGAGTAACTTCGATTGTTTCTTTACTTGCAATTGTAGCGTACTTTTATTATTATTCTTAATATTTCAAACGCTTAATTGTATTTGCTGTCATTTAAGTAATTGTTGTTAATATTAATATATTTTATGTACATTATATAAATATATACGATAGATTAAGATTATAAAATATTAAATAAATCAAAATTGTTATTAAAATAAAAAGTCAAAAGAATTGTAAAAATATTAATGTCTATGTCTAGGGACATTCCGATTTTTATTATATATAGCGATGCGCGTGAGATGACAGACCGGTCGGTGGCTGCCCCGCGCGCCCGCACACCTCACCAGCGACGCCCGCGTCCGGGCCGGTCTGCGAGCGACCACTCGCCCGCAGTGTGGAAACATCTAGCCGGCGCGAACACACGTTTCATTGCATTCGCTTATCAATCCGTCATCTCGCGCTTATCACCAACTTGCTTTTATCTTTCATTCTTCCGCTTTTGTCATTTGCTAGTTCTAACTCATCTCGCTTAATTCATGCTGTAATTATCACTCCTTCATACATTAAATCAGCGGGTGATTAAATCTATGTGAATCGTTTTATTCCTTTCATCAACCACATCTAAACACCATCCACCACCGCTATATTGGTGACCCCGTTGGAGCACGATGCAGCAGCAGAGGGAAGATAAAGAGTTCGGAGGCGCTGGACCCGGGCGCGGTCAGTCGATCGAGTCGGTGTGAGGGTACCTCCATTTTACCCCGCGAAACCGAGCCTATGGTTTTCGTCGCTGGAGAGCCATTTTGGCCTGGCCAACATCACACAGGACTCCACTAAGTATCATTACGCCGTGTCGCAGCTCGAGCCTAACTACGCCGAAATTGTCGAGGACATTATCACAGCACCGGCGGCACCGGACAAATACGAAAGGTTGAAGGCGGAACTGGTCAGGCGACTCACAGCATCGCGGGAGGCGCAGGTGAAGCAGCTTCTTACCCACGAGGACCGTTAGGTGACCGAAAACCGTCCCAGTTCCTGAGGCATCTAAAGAACCTAGCTGGACCAGGTGTTCCAGATGATTTTATTAGGACGGTTTGGACAAGCCGACTCCCCACCAGCGTACAGACAATCGTCGCGTCACAGGCTGCTAAGACGACCCTCGAGGAGCTATCGCAGCTGGCAGACCAGATCATGGACGTCGTGACAATCAGTCCTCAGGTGGCTGCAACATCTGGAGTTCCAGGAACGTCCGCAGAGTCGAGCCAAATCGCAGCACTTACCAGGACGGTCGAGGCCCTGGCAGCGAAGGTAGACAGGTTGTCGCGCTCCAGAGACAGGTCAGTCCCACGTCATCGAGCACGCTCAGCATCTACCAGGTCAGATTCGAGCTACAGAAAGTACCCCACATGCTGGTACCATTCCAAGTTCGGTTCCAAGGCGCTAAGGTGTACTAAGCCGTGTGATTATCCGGGAAAAGCAGCAGGCAGTCTGTAAACGCGACCGACGGCTGCCTAAGTACCGGTCGCTTGTTTGTTACGGATCGACGGGCTAACATAGACTTTCTTATAGATACCGGTAGTGACTTGTGCGTGTTTCCAAAAACATATTTGCGGCAACCTCGTTCAAAAACTAGCTACGAACTCTGTGCGGCGAACGGTACCATTATAAGTACTTTCGGATACGTACATTTAATTTTAAACTTAGGTTTACGCCGCGACTTTTCTTGGAGGTTTATTGTGGCTGATGTTACGAAGGCGATAATAGGCGTAGACTTTCTCTCCTATTACAATCTTATCGTTGACATTCGTAACAAACGACTAATTGATAGTAATACTACACTCGCCATCCCGGGTTCACTTGTACAAAATAAAGATGATGTTTCTTCGGTAAAGGTAATAAATATCTGGTTGTTCTGTCTATCATGACATACTATCTAAATACCCCGAAGTCACTCGTCCACCCGGTATACACCGCACACCCAAACACAACACACTTCATTATATACGCACCACACCAGGTCCACCCGTAGCTTGCACTCCACGCAGGCTTGCGCCTGAAAAACTGAAGATAGCAAAGTCGGAGTTTGAGGCCATGTTGCAGATAGGTACCTGCCGCCCATCAGAGTCACCCTGGTCTTCGCCGCTGCACCTCGCCCCTAAGAAAGACAACGGATGGCGTCCATGCGGCGACTATCGAATGCTAAATTCACGTACGATTCCCGACAGGTACCCTATCAAACATATACATGACTTTGCCCACAGTCTTTTAGGTTGCACCGTATTTTCTACCATCGATTTAGTGAAGGCATACAATCAGGTTCCCGTCAATCCAGAGGATATCGCGAAGACTGCAATCACGACGCCTTTCGGTCTTTACGAATTTCCGTTCATGACGTTCGGACTTCGTAATGCCGGACAGACGCACATATGTAGATTTTAATGATTTAGGCGGTCAAAAGTAAATTTTATAAAACATTCCAAATTAATGACACTTATATTTTAGCTTGGTAACAGATCTAAGTACGTCATACATCCCTTCCCGCGCTAATCCGATGCGTTTGAACCTTTTCGCAGGTAGTCGAAACTCGGTTGTCCGTTAAGGTGAACGTATCAGTGAGCGCTCTCTTGTTTCTACTATAAATTCAAATTGCAAAATTTATTTTGTGGACTGTGATATCGAAGTGATTGTGATGGATTTTGAAAATTCAGGTAAGAATCAATTATTTTTAGAGAGAAAAAATGATACTCATGTATTTTTTAATGTATTAAAACTCCGTCAAACATGTGGTGTTTCAAAAGTCTTACTTTGAACATTTTTTTGTATTAATTGGGACTTTTAATATATTTCAGTGTCCGTCCCTGATAAGTAATTTATCTCACAAGATAAAACACATATCTAGCCTTGTAATGATAAAATAATAGCCGCAATATACCGCAGAATACGATTTTACATCATTTTAAAAAAAACGTGAAAAAATTGGTAAAATTACATTTGTTTTATTAATATGTACTAAATATAACTTTATTTTGTCGTAGGGTCTTCCAGTGCTTCAGGCGTGAGAGTAATCACTCGCAAGTACTTATATGAACAGATACAAGCTCAAAATTTTTCAACTTTGGTTGAAAAATTAGACTCCTATGAGACATACTTAGTATTGCATTATGGAGAAACAGAAGACGCTAAAAACCGCTTGAAACATAGATTTTCTTACATAAAATCTCAAATAAAAGAAAGATGGGCAAATGCTCATAAAGTGGAAAAATATTTTCTAAAGAAAAATGAATCTTGGCTACAAGGAACATTTGAGATCCCGCTAGAATTTCATAAACGTCAAGGACGTCCATCTAAAAGTTTTGAAGATTCGAGCGAAATAAGCAAACGGAGAAAAACTGATGATGATGAAATCATTGTCCATGCAGCGCAATCAGTATTACAAAAAAGTGGTAAAAGAGACGCGTCAAAAGTGCTTAAAGATATAACAAATTCTCCAACAAAGGCCAGCGCATATAGGAAAGCTTACTCAAAGGCAGATGAAACAATCGCTCCTCTTACTCCATTCCAAGCCCTTAAAATGTTTGTTGAAGCTGACCTCACCAGAAGACAGTATGAAATTATACGAGAAACGAACAAGAAACATTACCCCTGTTATGATCTTTTGTTATCAGCAAAGCAAGAGTGCTATACGCCAAAAGAATCCCTTCTTGTAACAGCTACCTGTGCCGAAAGTAATCTGCAATGCTTAATGGACCTTACGGTTAAACGATTATCATTGTATTTAGAAGAAGTATTGTTAACCCTCAATACAATGGAAAAACAATCTTTGACCCTAATATGTAAATGGGGTTGTGACGGGTCACAACAAGACAAATTCAAACAAAGGTTTGATAATGACTTCGACTGCGATGGCAGCCTTTTCTTAAGCTCATTTGTGCCTTTGCAAATTGTTTGCAGAAAAAAAGGTGACAAGATTATTTGGCAAAACCCGACACCATCATCACCTCGTTTTTGCAGGCCAATACGATTTAGATACATAAAAGAGTCAACGGACATTATTAAGGATGAAATAAAATATGTAGATAACGCGATAAAGTCATTGAACCCATTGACTGTAACTTTGCAAGAAGAAGAGTTTACATTCAGATATACTTTAAAAATGACAATGATAGACGGTAAAGTGTGCAATGCTTCCACTAATACATTATCTACCAGGCGGTGTTATATATGCGGAGCTACGTCGAAAAATTTCAATAGTTTGGATAAGAAGAATGTTTTGTGCCCACAAGCATTGGAATTTGGTTTGTCGGTGTTACATGCCAGAATTCGAATTTTCGAATCAATCTTACATTTGGCGTACCTGTAAAGAAGTACAAGAAAAGAAAGACACCGGATGAAAAACAGTTGGAAGAAAGCAGAAAGCAAGAAATACAAGAACAATTTAGGATTCGAACTGGTTTACTAGTGGACATGCCACAAGCTCAATTTGGGAACACAAATGATGGGAATACCAGCAGACGATTTTTTGAGAACCCAGAGCTAACTGCTGAAATCACTGGAATTGACGTAACATTAATTACGAGATTGAAAGTCATATTAGAGGCAATTTCAAGTGGGCATAGAATAAACGCAGAAAAATATGATGAATACGCCATCGAAACAGCCAAATTATATATAAATCTGTATGGATGGCATCCAATGACTCTCACTTTGCATAAAATTTTAATTCATGGAGCAAGCATTATACAGACTTCAATATTGTCTATTGGCCAACTCTCCGAAGAGGCTGCGGAAGCTCGTAATAAACATTTTCGATCTTATCGGCAAAATTATGCACGAAAATTTTCCAGGGAAGAATGTAATTTAGATATTTACCAAAGGCTTCTGTTAACTTCTGACCCTCTGATAAGCTGTATGAGGGAAATAAAAAAAATGACACGAAAATCATTCCTGCCTGAGACAATTGAACTTTTAATGTCAGCAGAGCCAAATCCTGTGTCAGAGCAAGAAGACGGGTCAGAACATAACGTTAGCTTGTAATAAATATACAGGTATAAACTAAGTATAATTAAATAGGTAAATACAATTGTTGAAACTAAAATATAAAAAGATTTAATTTCCATAATACTATTTAAATGTCGATTTTAAGTTTAAAATGTATTGTTTTGGTGTTAATACAGCATATTTTAAATACTGAAGGGTTTTTTCATTTATTACATAATTTAAAAGCAAAAAATGTTTTTGGCCGCCTAAATCATCCAAATCTATGTATGTGAGACGTTCCAACGCTTCGTCGATGAGATGCTGCGGGGACTCGATTTTTTATTTGCTTATCTCGATGACTTTCTGGTCTTCTCGAAAGACCAGAAGACCCATGAGGAGCACCTGCACACACTGTTCAGTAGGCTGAGAGAATACGGCATGGTCATTAACACTTCCAAGTGCGTGTTCGGAGCTTCTGAGGTAACATTTCTTGGGTACAAAATTTCTGCACAAGGGACTACACCTCTCCCAGCTAAGGTCCAGGCTATTAAGACCTTTCCCACCCCCAAAACAGTAAAAGAGTTGCGCAGGTTCCTGGGGATGGTAAACTTTTACCGCAGGTTTATTCCCAACGCTGCTCAACATCAGGCACCTTTGAACGCACTGTTGGCTGATTCGGTGAAAGGCTCACACCCAGTAGATATGTCGGGCGTGGCACTCAAGGCATTTGAAGACTGCAAGGAAGGCCTATGTCAGGCAGCCTTACTGGCTCACCCTAGATGCAATGCCAAGCTCGCCTTAGTTACTGACGCTTCGGATACTGCTATCGGAGCAGTACTTCAACAGCACGACGGGAACGGGTGGCAGCCATTAGCTTTCTACTCGCATAAATCCCACGCAGCAGAAGTACTCACCGTATGACAGGGAGCTCTTAGCTATTTATGAAAGCGTAAAGTATTTCAGGCACATGATCGAAGCTCGTGACTTTGTCATTTATACGGATCACAAGCCGATTACTTTCGCCTTTCATAACAGAAAAGAGAACTGTTCTCCCAGACCATTCCGACATTTTTACACATATCCGCCACATATCAGGTAAGGATAATATAGTAGCCGATTCTCTTTCAAGAATCGAAGAAGTTGTTCAGCCAATCGATCTGGACCAGCTGGCATCTGCCCAGCACTCCGATCCCGAGCTGAAGCAACTTGAGGGTACTACGTCGCTGCGCATCAGAAAAGTCAGGTTCACCGGGGCTAAGCAGGAACTTTTCTGTGATGACAGCAACGATTCTCTCAGACTTTTTGTTCCCAAGGCACTGCGGAAAAAAGTATTCGAGAGTCTGCATGCATTAAGTCATCCAGGAGCTAATGCTACAGCTAAACTGGTTTCCGATAGGTATGTGTGGCTAGGAGTCCGCCGAGACTGCAGAAAATGGGTACGAGCATGCTGGGCATGCCAGCGGTCAAAAATTACGAGGCACGTAATTTTACCGTTAGGTTCTTTTAAGCTCCCAGAAGTTCGCTTTAAGTTCATCCATATTGACTTGGTCGGACCGCTACCCATGTCTCAAGGTAACAGATATTGCCTTACAGCGATAGATCGCTTCACCCGCTGGCCAGAGGCAGTACCAATACCAGACATATCTGCGGAGACAGTAGCCAAAGCTCTACTAAGTGTCTGGATTTCGCGTTTCGGCTGTCCAGCCGACATAGTGACAGATCGTGGTAGGCAGTTCGAGTCCGCACTATTTTATTCGCTTTCACGAATAGCCGGGTTCCATCACCGCCGTACCACAGCATACCATCCAGCATGCAATGGTCTCGTGGAAAGGTTTCACCGGCAGCTAAAAGCCGCCATAATCTGCCACGATAGCACCAATTGGGCTGATACCCTACCGTTAGTTTTATTAGGGATCCGGAGTGCTTTTAAAGAAGATCTTCAGGCAACTCCCGCTGAACTATTGTATGGTGAGCCGCTTCGTCTTCCGGGAGAATTTTTTGATACGACTGGTGACATCGACCGTACGCTAGACTTGACAGACTTTGCGTCAAGACTACGTTGTATGGTGCAAAATTTAAAACCTGTCCCAGCCTCTCGTCACAACGGTAAGCAGACCACCTTTGTTTTCAAGGATTTAGCCACTTGCACTCACGTTTCCTTGCGTGACTGTACTGTCGGCGGATCTTTGAAGCGAGATGCGCCCGTGAAGGGCGCCTCTTAAGTACGCGAATAGTGAATCTCATAACTGAAAACTAAAACTCCGATTATGTTGAAAGAGCGCGATCCAGATAACCCAATTCCCTACTACTACAAAACAATTCAGTTTCACTATTCACTATAGTTGAAAACTAAAACTCCGCCTATGTTGAAAAAGCGCGATCCAGATAACCCAATTCCCTACATATTTATTTATTTATTAATATAAGTATTCCATTACAGTTATATAAAACTTAAAACTAAATCCCAAAACACCTAATTACTTTTTAAATTACTATTAAGAAAAAAGCAGAGTTTTAGCTTTAATTTATACTGAATTGATTCAGTATTCAGTGTGGCTTTAGAAGGTTCACTATTCACTTTGAGTGAAAACTAAAACTCCACTTATATTCAAACCTTAATTAAAATACAACAATTCAATTTCATTATTATGAAATTAAAAAAGACTCTTTTTGCTGTTGATAAGTAGGTCTCTATGACTGAATACTTGAAATTAGAAAAAGGGTCTGTTTTCCTCAGATATCTTTTCACTTATTTTATCAATTAACTCATGTGCAGCTTTATATATATCATCTTTAAATAAATTTTTAACTACATGCTGACAGGATATCTCAGCATTACAGGTATTTAGATCAGGATTAGTTATTCCATCCACATCATAAATTTCTAATTTGATAACTTTTCGTCCTTGTGCTGGAACTTTAATGAATGAATACAGCTTTTCTTCACATTTTCTTTTTTTCGTTGCGTTTGTTTCATTATTTTGCTTTTCTATGCTGTCAGGAATGTGCCGTGGTGTTATAAAATTAAATAGGGAGTTGGTGTCCTGCGCATTTAAGTGCTAATAAGTGATCAATTCAATAAGATGCGATTGTATAATAGAAACTAAGTAATAATAACATTTTATTAAAAACTTACAGACATCATTTATTAAAATATTTACAACAGATCACGTCTTAATTCGCTCAAACTTAAAAAAGGTATGAAGACTATTTCCTTCACATCACATGACATCGGTGTATAACTAAATAAATAAAAAATGAATATGTGTTCGTGAATAACGAAATAAATCAAAATATCATTCAAATTAAAGAAGCATATAGTATTAAATTATATATAAACAAAGAAAGTTAATTAAAATAAAAATAAAACGATTCAAACCGCGGGATTATATTAGTGTAGTGATTGTCTCAAATGCACTAGTTTTTGCTGACGTGAAATGTGAGCTCGCGCACGCTCACACTTATAATCCATCCAAATACGGTAAGTGCATGTTAATTTGTATTTTTAAATACGAACACAGGTGAATGTTCCAAATCTATTAATAGATCTCCTTATATCATAATAACTCTGTATTATTTTTGTCTTCCTTCAATACATTGTCTCATTTGTAATTTCAAATTTGTTACCTACTTATTGAAAACTTCAGTTTTTATTCTTCAACGATTTAAACATGTAAGTGTCTTATAATATTTTAAATTATTTTATTTTGTTTTCTCTACTTGTTTAAAAGAACTCGTTTTATAAAAGTAGTACTTTTTACTTTTTCTATTTATTTTTATTTGATCTACGAATTATGCGTCTAAACTTAATTTAATTTAATATAATATTTGATAATGAATACAAAATAATTGTAGGTCGCACCAACAAGTACACCTCACTGACAAGTCATTGAGTTCATCAAGTGATAGCAGCTCAAGCAGCAGCCGAGACTCAACTCCCGAGCCTATGGCGGAGGCTGTGCCTAAGCCTGTTCCTAATATTGAGAAAAAACGGAAAGCTTCTCATACTTCACATAAACGGTACGTAGAGTTATATTGATTGTTATGTATTATAATTGACACTGAATCAGATAAATGTATTCCAAACTAACTCAACTATTTTATAGATGTATTCAATTTAAAATACTTGTATTTTTATCCAAATGGGACCATAATAAATAAAATAACAACTTCCTAGATAGAAAACTAATAAATAAATTATAATTTCTAGATCTAAAAGTCATGAAAAAGTGAAGATTGAAAAAACTAAAAAGCCGAGAACGAGAAAAGATGTTCCTGCAGGACAACATCAAGCTCGCTGTTCTGCAAAGATTACGGCGAGAGATATCATGGGAGATGATTCTGACGAAGTTTTAAATACTGGTAAAAAAGACGAGCTAATATCATACCTATGCCGTCGTGTATCTAGTGGAATCTCAAAACAATTCAAGCCCGATGCAAAGGGTTCGCAGTTTATAGACCTGAAGTTGTATATGTGTAATGAAATAACAGCTATGAATAGGTGGCGTCAAGCGATAGTCACATTAAAAACAAAAATAGACGATGATGACCCCGCGTATCGTCATTTAGTCAAGTTTCTAAAAGAGATTAAGAAATTTTTTAAAGATTGTAGTGTTAGTTTTGTCAGTACTCCTAACCAGTAATAATCTTAAAAGTTAAAATTTATTTTAATTTAAGTTTATGTTTGTATAAGTTATTTACCTACTAACTGATTTAAAATTAACCTTTACTTAAAATAAATAGTATCTTATTTTTAAATGTCTATTTTATTTTATTTCAGACAAGACCTCGAAAAATATTTTACAAGACAGTTCGGAAAATAATTGTATTAGATTATGTACGAAATGTAATATTGAAGTTTTAAAAGCTAATTATAGATTTCATTTACGTACCAATATACATAAGAAAAATTGCTTATTGAAAACTAAATTTAATAATGTTGATATCATAGCTACAGCTTTTAAAGAAAGAATAATTAGTTATAGAGTTAATTCTGTTGATAAAAACTGTAATATTACTCCAGAGGAGTTTTTGAAACAAATCACTGAAGATGTATATAGACTTATAAATATATGTTTGCTAAAAAATGGCTCTATTAAGTTAAATTTTGAATTATTTGCTAATTTTCATTTACCTACTACAGATGACGATCAAATTAAATCATTCAATAGTAAAAATGCGGCCGTGTTTAAAAGCACCGATCTATTTGAATTATATTCCAAAACTCAAAACACATTAATTGATAAGATGAGTGAATTTCAACACCGTGAATCAGGCTGGTGTTACACTTCTATTTGTCATTTAGAAATAAACATTAACAAATATTCTCCGTTAAGAGGTGGTAGTTATTTGCAGTTACCGAAAGAAATAAAAAGTACAAAAAGCTGTATAAACATTAAAAACTATGATAATCACTGTTTTGCATGGAGTACAGTAGCTGCTTTATTTCCATGTGTAAAAAATGTGAATCGAACAAGCTCGTACCCATTTTACTCAGCAGTTCTAAATGTAAAGGAGATGAATTTTCCACCTACACTTAATGATATAAAACTGTTTGAAAAAAATAACTGTTCTATCAGTGTTAATATTTTCGGTTTAGATAAAAATAATAATATTACAGGACCATTATATGTAACAAATGAGAGAAAAGTTAATCATGTAAACTTACTCTTCTTTGAGAGAAACTCGAGTGGTCATTATTGTTTAATTAAAGATTTGATTAAACTCACTCGTCGTCAAGTCAGTCATCATCATGCAAAACCCTTCTTATGTGAAAACTGCTTACAATTTTTTGTATCTCAGGAGAAGTATAATTCACATATGTGTTCAAAAGTATTAACTGTTTTACCTGAAAAATACAGTAAGATAGAATTTAAAAATTATGAGAGACAACAAAAAGTTAATTTTATAATATATGCAGACTTCGAAAGTTTATTGTTAAATAATTATGAAAAAATAAGTTGTAATACTGAAACTTACAAATTACATCAGCCTTCATGCTTTGCATATTATATTTGTTGCTCTCATGATCCAAGTCTTAACAAATTTGTGTCATATAGAGGTTCAGATTGTGTTGAAGTATTTATTAAATACTTAATTAGGGACGTAAATGATATTAGCCAAATTAAAAACTGTAGAAAGTCTTTGACACCTTTAACAACAGCACAAAAAGAAGAGTTTTTGAATTCTTGTCATATTTGTAGATTATCGCTTCATGATGATAAAGTATTAGATCATGATCATTTAACAGGTGAATTTAGAGGTGCTGCTCACTCAAAGTGTAATGTTTTATTCAGAGACTGTCCATTCATCCCTGTTGTTTTTCATAACTTGGCCAACTACGATGCACATTTATTCATAAAGGAGTTAGCCAAATATGAAGGAGATATTAAAGTTATTCCGAAAAGCAAAGAAAAATATATAACGTTAACAAAATTTTTGAAATCACCAAATTTTTATAAATCCATTCAAATTAAGTTTTTGGATTCATTTCAATTCCTCAGCTCGAGTTTAGATATATTGAGTCAAAATCTTTCCGATAACGATTTTAATCACTTGAAAAAGGAATTTAAATTAAAGCAACAGTTTGATTTGCTTCGTCATAAAGGAATATATCCTTACGATTATATGGATTCGTGGTCTCGATTCGATGAAAAAGTTCTTCCTAAAAAAGACAAGTTTTATAATAGTTTCACTTGCGAACATATAAGTGATAAAGAATACTCGCATGCTCATAAAGTTTGGAATGTTTTTAATATACATTCACTGGGGGAATATACGGACTTGTATTTAAAAAGTAACGTTCTACTTCTATGTGATATTTTTGAAAAGTTTAGGAATAGCAGTATTCAGTATTTTAGACTTGATCCCGTACATTATGTAACTTCTCCAGGCTTAAGTTGGGACGCCATGCTTTTGCTAACCGGTGTCAAATTAGACTTGTTACATGATTTGGAAATGTATGAAATGATAGAAAAAGGAATTCGTGGTGGTTTAGCTCAGTGTTCACTTCGACATGCTAAGGCGAATAATAAGTACATGAGCAACTATGATAAGTCCAAGCCATCTTGTTATCTTGTTTATTTAGACTGTAATAATTTGTATGGTTTTGCTATGATGAAAAAAATGCCTGTGTCTGATTTTCAGTTTCTATCCGATAGTGATATTGCAAATTTAAATGTGTTAGATATTTCGGACGATGCTGATCTTGGATATATTTTAGAAGTTGACTTAATTTATCCTCCTTCTTTACATGTGAATCATAGTGACTTACCATTTGCACCAGAGAAACATATTCCACCAGGAGGAAAAAATAAGAAGCTGATCGCAAATTTATATGATAAATATTTCTATGTAACCCACTATGTATATTTAAAAGAGTGTATTTTAAATGGCTTAGTTTAAAAAAAATACACCGCGTTATTAGATTTCGTCAACAGGACTTCTTAGCAAAATATATAAATTTAAATACACGTTTAAGACAAGCATCGGTATCCGCATTTGAAAAAGATTTCTTTAAACTTTTTAATAATGCAATATTTGGCAAGACAATTGAAAATCGGAGAAAACCAGTTGATGTAAAGTTAGTAACAAAATGGTCAGATAGTAGTAATAAAACTAATAAAGAAATAGGTGCAGAAAAGTTGATATCAAAACCTAATTTTAAAAGCGTGTCGATATTTTCTGAAAACTTTGTAGCCATTCAATTAAAACTGGAGAAGATAATATTGGACAGACCGATATACATAGGATTTTCAGTACTCGAACATGCAAAGCAACATATGTATATGTTTCACTATAATACGATAAAAAAACAATTTAAAAATAATGTAAACCTTTGTTATTTGTTAGTTTATTATATTTGATACACACGAATGATTTTTATAAAGAGATGAAAAAAATCTTTCTTATTTTGATACAAGTAATTTCGAAATTAATAATGTTTATGACATACCAAAAATAAATGCGAAAACACCAGGACTTTTTAAAGATGAAATGGGTGGTGATATAATTAAACAATTTATCGGCTTACGTGCAAAGTTATATTGTATTGAAAGCTCTAAAACTGAAATAATGAAAGCAAAAGGTGTGTCAAAATCTGTAACAAAAAAACTTAAGCCAAGTCAGTACAAAAGCACACTTAATTCAAATATAAATGTAAGATGTAAAATGAATTTAATAAGATCTTTGAAACATGTTTTATACTCTCAGAAGATAAATAAGCTTGTACTAAACAGAAATGATGATAAAAGGCAGGTTTTAACAAACCAAATTCAAACATTGCCATGGGGTCATTGCAATACTTTATTTTAGTTATGCTGGCATATAATTAGTTATAAGCTGTATTAATAATTGTATTGTAATAAATTATAGTTTCTAAGTCTTACTATTTTATTCCGTTACATTAAATATAAATTAAGATTGCATTAAAATATGTTTTAAAATAATATTTGTCTTTTACTCCATTATTAACCCAGTCCCTTTTGCAAACTTTAGCTTTACCTAATTTTATTCATGCAAATAAACTAAAAGTAACTGAAATATAATAATCAATATAAATATCTTTAATAAACTACATTTCAATCAATCGGCAAGATGAAGTTGATTAAACAACCCACATCACTGCACGTTTCCAACATCAATCTCGACAATTCTCCACAAAAAATCAAACACAGTGTTCTATTGCCTAATACAATTCGCTGTATAATATGTGGTCCATCGAACTGTGGAAAAACAAATGTGGTGATTAGTTTGTTACTGCATGAAAACGGACTTAAATTTAAAAACCTTTACCTTTACTCTAAAACGAAGTATCAACCAAAATATCAATTTTTAAGAGAATTCATAAGCAGAATACCTCAATTAAATTTTTATGAGTTTAATGACACTAAGGATGTTATAACTCCAAGTGAAGCTAACACTCATTCAGTTTTCATTTTCGATGACATTGCTTGCGAAAATCAAATTAATATTCGTAATTATTTTTCTATGGGAAGACATAAACAAATAGATTGTTTTTATTTGTCTCAAACCTATTCAAAAATTCCCAAACAGTTACTACGGGACAATGCAAATTTTCTTATATTATTTAAACAAGATGATGTTAACTTAAAACATATTTACAACGAACATGTTAGTTCTGATATGACATGGAATCAATTTAAAAATATGTGTGACACAGTTTGGAATGAGCAATATAATTTTCTGACTATTAGTAAAGATTCTTTATTGAATAATGGAAGATATAGAAAAAATTTAGAGCATTTTTTATATTGAAATAGTTATAAATTAATAAAACACTTAAGAAATGTTCAGTGTTACAATATCTTTCATAAAATACGGTTATATTATGGAGAAAAGCATTAAAATGGAATTAGTGAAGTCTGTAGACTCCATTAGATCAAAATTGAGACAGCTGAAGAACGAGGATCATGAAGTTAAATTATCGCTTGAAAAAATATTTAAACCTGTTACTCAACCGCTTCAAAATCTAGTAGAGCGCAAACGTTTTCAAACACATATAAAACCTGATGAAAGCGTATCATTCATAGATTCAGAAGAAATTGAACTAAATGAAAATAATGCTAGTTCTTCTACAAAATGTGATGAATTTTATGATGCGGATTTAAATTCTCAAGATAATACTAAAACGGAAATGAAGGATAACATTAATGAAATGTCATTAGAACGAGATGATATCTATGATATTCATGAAGGCCTTAATGTACCGTTTGGATTGAGAAAAGAAAATAACGTTTTGAAGATTGGAAATTCTGTAGTAACCTTTTCAAAAATTGGTAGTTTGAATAACGAAAATTTATTAGTGATTAAAATCGGTGATCAAACATACACACTATCAGCTGGTCTTAAACAACTTTTACTTCGACGAAAACCTGATTTAACCGTAGTGACAGATAGAGATCGTCTAGTATATAAAGATATCTTACATCAAACTAATGCGCATGAGAGAGATTTCAATCCTTTAGGTCAGATAAGAGGAGACAAAGGAATAAAATATTGTGAAGTAATAAAGCCATTATTTTTTTAATCTTTAAAAGATAAAACTCTAGAAAAACGAGGGGGTAGCTTGCCAAAACTAAAAAAATATAATACGAATACTGACTTGATTTATTGGGATGATCCAAATGAATTAGTTGAGAGGTTAAAATTATTAGTAGCTTCTAAAGATGCTGGAAATACAAATCATGATAATGAAATTTTATCAATTATTGAAGAATTAAAAGAAGCTAATATAATTAAGAATAAAAACTAAGAGTTATAAGTTTTTAGATCAGTTTTAATCAATCATTTGGTAATAACTAAGATACATCTTTTAATATTAATTTATTACAAATAGATATTGATTTTAAATCCATCATGAGTAAAGCTGATGTAGTAAGAGAAATTCATAGGAATGCAAGAGTTAATTTTCCACGAAGATCGGTTATTATGAAAGATATTGACGATCTATGGCAAGCGGATTTGATCGATATGCAGTCAATTTCTTCCAAAAATAAAAACTTTAGATTTATTTTAGCAGTGATTGATACATTTTCTAAATACGCTTGGGCGTTCCCCCTGAAAAGTAAAAATAAAGTTTTGGTCTCCAAAACTTTTAAGAAATTGCTGGATACGAAACGTGTTCCAAAAAATCTTCAAACTGACAAAGGGACCGAATTTTATAATAATGAATTTCAGAATCTTATGAAACATTACATTATAAACCATTATTCAACTTTCTCATCAAAAAAGGCTTCAATAGTTGAGAGATTTATTAGAACTCTTAAATCTAAATTGTATAAAGAATTTAGTTTAAGGATAGATAAAACTCTTCGAAATGTTATTTATAAATACAATGGTTCATTTCATCGAACAATTGCTGAAATACCAGTAAATGTAGATTCTTCTAACAAAACACGTATTTTAGAAAGGTATAGAGTGAATACTAAAAATGTTACTACCAAAACTAAGTTTAAAGTAGGTGATTATGTGCGCATTAGTAAATATAAAGGATCTTTTGAAAAAGGATATACGCCTAACTGGTCAACTGAAATATTTAGAATTCAAAAGTTACAAAAAACAATTCCTATAACTTATTTAATTGAAGACACAATCAATGGTAGCCCTATCTTAGGAGCATTTTATAGCCAAGAGCTTCAAAAAACAAAACATAAAGATCTATATCTAATCGAAAAAATCCTGAAACGGAAAGGAAATAAAGTATTAATTAAATGGTTGGGATTACCTTCCACTGAAAACAGCTGGATTGATAAGTCGAACATATCATAACCCATTTCTTTTTTAACTATGTATTTAAAATAATTTTGTTTAGTCTTATGATGTGTATTGGAGAGAGAAGTCTTCTCAATTGGTTAATAAATAATTTACCATTTGAATTGCATTTGCCAGGGTATAATTACTGTGGGCCTGGTACAAAATTGATAGAAAGAATTAATCGTGGAGATAAAGCTGTAAATAAGTTGGACGAATATTGTAAAGAGCACGATATTGCTTATCATAAATCAGTTAATTTAAAAGATAGACAGAAAGCAGATTTAGTTTTATTAAAAATGTCAAAAAAGCGTGCAATAGCTTCAGATGCGCATCCAGGTGAAAAGCTTGCTGCACATTTAGTGAGCAATGCTATGTCCATGAAGATCAAACCTGGTGCTGGATTAAAAAATTATAACCGTATTAAAAAAGTATACGTAAAAATGTAAAGTTAGGTAATGGTTTCAAAAATAAATTACAACATGTTATTACTAAAACAAAGAAGCATATTCAAAAGATGAAACCAAAATGTAAGAAAATAGCCATTGAATTTGCAATGGCTGCTGCTAGAGAATTGGTAAATGATTCAACTGTTAAAGTACCACGAGTTATTTCTATACCAAAAACTGGTGGAGTTTTACCATTGATTCCTATTTTTGCGGGATTGTCTGCTGCTGGAGCTTTAGCAGGTGGCGCCGCTGGTATTGCAAAAACTATCAATGAATTCAAGATGGCTAAGAAACGTTTTGCTGAATTGAGAAGACATAACGAAAAAATTTAAGCTCTTTGTATTGGAAAAGGTTTACATGTAAAACCGCATAAAAATGGACTAGGAATTTTTGTATCTAATGAAAAAAACTGATATCCCGGCTACCAAATCGAGCTTTGACAAATGTTGATATTTTGAAGTATGGAAAAAATATTCCTTATTTTCGAGGTGTCTTTATGAGAGATGAGCTCCCTAATAAACCAATGAAAAAAGAATGTGGAGTTATTAATTTGGATAGTTCTACAAATCCTGGTTCTCATTGGGTAGCCTATATAAAATACAATAATTATATTGAATATTTCGATAGTTATGGAAATCTTAAGCCACTTAAAGAGTTTATTAAATACATGGGTGCTAAAATTTATTATAATTATGAAAACATACAACGCGATCATCCTTTCAATTGTGGACATCTGTGTTTAAATTTTCTGAAGAATTTTTGGTTCAGTAAAGGCATAAAATAGACAGAATATTCTACTATAGTTCAGTATGAAAGCATGTCTGTTACGGTTACTATCTCCGGAAACAAATCAGAACTGGTTTCAAATTTTCAACCGCCTTTACAACTAACTGGACAATATGAGTGCGGATTATTATACTTTGCAGCATTAAATTCGATACCAGATTTGAAAAGTAATCAATTGCATTTGGTTAGAATCGAATGTGATTTAGTGTATGGTTCATACTCAGACGGATTACCAACTCATATTATTCATGAATTTGTATCAGACGCTACAACGGGTCAGCGACACATAGAAACACCTCGAAACGTTATATACTTTCCAATTAACAGAAAAACAATATCTTCGATATCTGTTAAGATTGTTGATCAATTTGGTAGAATTATTAATTTTCGTGAAGGGCATATTCAACTTCAGCTTCATTTAAGAAAATCAAAATGATATTGTATTATCTATAAACTGGCTCAGACCGTTTAAGACCGCTTATTTCTTCGATTACCTCAAGGGTGCAAAGACGTCAGAATAATTATAAAAAACTGACTAAAGTCAACAAAGATTTTCTAAAAGCTCTTGGTTTTAAAATATGAATATTTTACAAATTTCTGAGTTACCACGTTTCGATTCATCGATTGAAAGCTATGAAGTCCATTCTTACAATCCCTACAATAACAGCTTTAGAGAAAACGATGAAATCAGAATTCCCATACACCAACAAGACGTTTACGTACTACCATCAGCCAGTACAGTTTACATCGAGGGCCGAGCAAAGATATTTGGTAAAGATGGAAATCCGATTAAGAAAACTATTACGTTTAGTAACAACCCTGTTATGTTCCTGTTTCAAGACATCAGATACGAATTGAATGGTATTGAAATAGATCGTATTAAAAACTCAGGAATAACATCAACGATAAAGTCGTACGTTTCAATGAATGATGGAGAAAATAAAGTTGCTGCCTTATGGGGCTGGAACATAGGAGGACATAAAAATGATGGACATTTCAGTGCTATTATACCTCTTAACAGGATTTTAGGATTTGCAGAGGATTATAATAAAATTGTAATGAATTGTAAACATGAACTGATTCTTAATAGAAATAATTCAAATTTAAACAGTGTTATAATAAACGAAAGTGATGTTACTCATTTTGAAATAGACATACAGAAAGTACAATGGCGTGTGCCCCATATAAAAGTATCAGATCGTGAACGTCTAACACTTCTTAAACATTTAGAGAAAGACAAACCTGTTCAAATGGCTTTCAGAAATTGGGATTTATATGAGTATCCTCTACTACCTAAAACTACTAAGCATTCATGGTCAGTAAAGACTGCATCACAGTTAGAAAAACCCCGGTATGTTATTTTTTGTTTGCAAACAAATAGAAAAAATAACAGAAGTAATGACAGTTCATTGTTTGATCACTGTGATGTCACAGACGTAACATTATTTCTAAATTCACAGTATTATCCTTATGAGCCTCTTAGTTTAAATTTCACTGAAAACAAATACAATATATTATACGAAATGTATGTCAAATTTCGTCAGTCGTACTACAACAGCCCTGCTGACCCCTTGCTTGATTTTACTAGTTTTAAGGAAAAGGCACCTCTGTTCATTATAGACTGTTCAAGACAAAACGATAGTTTAAAGTCAGGTCCAGTAGATGTGCGTCTCGAAATTGAATGCTCAACGTTAATACCAAACAATACTACTGGATATTGCTTAATTATTAATAAAGATCGACTTGTGGAATACAAACCTTTGAGTAACATAGTACGCAGGTTATCATGACTGTCATCATAGATGTTCAAGGCTTTAAAACAGAAACAAATGAATTCATAGCGAAAGAAATTGCTGTATTAAGTTTTTAATTAAGTCACCATTTCCATTTTACAACTTAACACAACAGGAGAAACGACAAGTTAGCTGGATTGAACGGAATAGAAACATTTACTGGAATGAAGGAATAGTGCCTTATTCAAATTACCAAAACTCATTTGTAAATATTATAGGAGAGCAAGGTGTTTATACCAAGGGTACTGAAAAAGTTCAATGGTTAAAACGTATTCTGAATAATAACAATGTCTATAATTTAGAAGATAAAGGTTGTCCTAGTTTATTAAGTCTGTGTGAAACATTTGAAAACTGTAATAATTTGTATTCATGTATTTATCATAATAAAATGTGTGCATTAAAGAATGTATTATGTTTAAGAAAATGGTGTTTTAATAATAAACTTTTAAACTAAATACCTATTTTTCTTTTCATCTGTTATCATAAAACCAACAACCCTTCATCTTCAATATAACGAATTTATTGGATTTCATTAAACTTGTCATACTTTTAAAAATCAACCTTTGACCAATGAGTCGATGTGGCTATTTATGAATTGCAACGGATAGATGGTGCTACAATCGCTTGAAAACATGTTCAATATAAAATTGATCCCAACACTCCAAATAATTGAATTTATTTGTGTGTAATAAAGCAAATAAACAAATTAAAATAGGTCAAAGTTTAAAACATCGTTTTTATTCTTTTCTTTGTTTTTTTTTTCCTAATGTTTTGCGTAAAAAGCTTGAATCGCGCTATCGATTTTTTACTAGTGCATTGTTATATATAATTTAGAGTTTTTACTTACTCCGACCCCCGTTGGGGCTACAAGTTTTGAGGCCTCCTAGCCTTAAGGTTTGTAGACCCAACGTAATGCCCGGCTTTGAGGGCATCAACGCAAGGAGGCGACGCGCAGCTACGCTGCGCCTCGCTCCCTTGCGGGGAAGCACTCGCCGCGCGGTTAGTTCGGTTACGCTGCGAAGGCCAATAGGGCCGCAGTTAGGGTCCAAAAAAAAAAAAAAACTTACTCCGACTGGTCGTTGATATGTATGCAACTTTAGAGAACGCCCATATATCCTATAATCGCATACAATAAGTCTTCTCGACCGGTCACAATGACTAAGCTCAGAAATTGAAATGTGAAAATTATAAATTTAAATAAACGAAAATGCAAAGCACGAAATTGAAATTTATATATCAAATTTGAAAACAAAGTTCAAAATTATTAAAGATATGCTACTTTTAATCATAAGAAAGAATATTTACTTAAATTTTGTGTTCAATAAGTATATAGTAAGTGAATGTTGAATGAATTTTAATTAAAAGAAGTGTTTAAGTATTAGTTTTCAGTTATTGTATTAAACTTAATCTATTCGCTATAACTAAAAACTAGACCTCCAATTAAATTCTATTTATAGATAAAAGATTGACTATCCCCTAAAATAAAAACGAAACCTGAATTAAAACCTTGATTATGATTCTTACTAGTTTTCACGTTTAATTTTTACTTAAGTAGGTGCTTTTTGGATTATAGTTTTTAGTTTTATGTAACTGTAATGGAATACATATATTAATAAATAAATAAATGTGTAGGGAATTGGGTTATCTGGATCGCGCTCTTTCAACATAATCGGAGTTTTAGTTTTCAGTTATGAGTGAATAGATTCACTATTCGCGTACTTAAGAGGCGCCCTTCACGGGCGCATCTCGTGTGAGCCAGATAACCCAATTCCCTACTACTGTGGTGCATGCCTCCCCTGGAAACAAACGCCGAAACCCGACCCGATCTCTCATACCCATACGACCGAAATAACTGTGATATTTATTTTAAAAGATAAGTAACTTTGTATCTCATCTCATATGCCTGTGTACCTGACTCTTTTTACCTTTTTCCTGACTTCTTGTATACATATCAAAACAGTACTGTAATTTTATAATCTCTAGTCTTTCAAGTTTACTCTATTTACAATATTATATACAATTTTAAATATTAACTAACTTAACTCTCCTAGATATATAACAAATCTCGTATTAGAATCAGTATTTTAAATTATGACAAATCTATTTATTACTGACTTACATTTTACCGAAAAGATAATTATACTATAAAATTACTATTATATACCATGTATCTTTTACTGTAATATGCTAATGTAACATAAGGTTAAGTTTTATATGTCTTATATGTGACATGTAATTGTAAAAATTGTAAAGACAAGACATAGCTAATAAAAAAGATATAGAAATAAAAGAACAAATTAGTAATAGTAAAATAAGTAAAAGACTATTAGAGATCAAAAGAACAAACTAAAAAAGGAATCAAAATAAAGATATTGATAAATATGTAATGTGAAAAGAATATAAAAATAAAATATAGTTTTATGTCTATTGTCTTAGATGTAAGCGAGTGTTTAATAAAATAATCTAAGTTACAGGTATGGAAGAGAACATAGCTGAATACAGGCCCCGATTATGTTGGGGGAAGGAGCACGGTCACAACAATGTGGCCCATAAAAAAAAAAAAGCCTGATGGCGCGGTCGCTGGCCACCGAGAGCATCCTGTCCATGGTGGACTGCGAGTACCTGCTGGACACGCTGTCGCTGAACCAGCGCCTGCCGCGGCCATCGCCCCCGCACAAGGCCGCCGCCGTCGCCGTCGCCGCCGTCTCCGCCACCGATCGACCGCACGCAGACGCCGGCCACGTCCGAGTCCAACGGCTTCGACGCCGAGGGCTTGCGCATCGTCAACGCGCCTGTCTTCTATCCCACCGCCGACGAGCTTCCTACCGCTGCTGCCACTTCGACTCTTGTTCTTCGATGTTTATTTTATTCACATTTTGCAGGATCCGATAGCTTATTTCGAGAAGATTATGGTGAAAGCTGATCAGTTCGCAATTTGCAAAATTGTAGCTCCGAAAGGTTTCAAACCCGCTTGCACTCTCGACGGCATGGACAGGTTCAACGTCATGAACCAATACATAGTGAGGCTATACAACAGGTGGGGGCCGGCGGCGAGGGAGATGTGTGCCACGAAGGCCCATCTATCGTCACAGAGCGTTATTTTCTCGAAGGCACCATTGGTGAGCAACTTTCTGATTAAAAGTCTGCAGCAATATCGTGACGACTGGAACTCAACCTGCCAAAGCTGTTTAACTTGGTGCAGCAGCAAGGTGGTCTCAAGAGAGTGATGGAGAAGAAGCGATGGGGTCGCATTGCAGAAGAAATGCGCTGCACCAAACTGTCCAACCCGGAAAAGAAATTTGATCAGATATATGTCAAATATTTGCTGCCTTACGACACAATGTCTAGCCGTAAGTAAAAAAAATAGAATATTTTCATAACAAACTTTATCGGAGTGTTTGTGTATATTCACTTTCTATGATCGGTGAGATTACTGGCGTAGCGCAATTAGCCTCTACCGCTCTCTAATGTCTGTCACTCGTACAATGGAGATCCGGAAACAACATGGACGTTTGAGTCTGTTTTCTCAATACCTTCAGTACAGGCCTGTTTATTATCTATGAAAAGAATTCAGTTTTCTAGTTTTCTGAGGAGTACTCCTAGCGATTGGTGATTGCTATCATGTTGAACATAGAGCTCCATGTTCGTACGTTTCCTGTTTATTGGTGTTTTGTAGATTACGCTTCTGCTCCCTTTCATCTTCAAGCGAATGCATGCATACAACCAATTTGTACTAAGTGCTTCGTGAAAAGTTATACCATTCACTGCTAATGATTGGAAATCTTTCCAAGCGAATGTATTCCATGAGCGTTGTATACATACTTTGATCAAATTTGAATAAAAAAACGCGTATAAACCGGATCGGTAATATCTAACTATCTCGTATCGGTTTCTATATAAGTACTACCTTCAGTATCTGTAGTATCAGTAGTAGGGTTATCTGTCTCACGCTCTCGACTTACATGGAGTTTTAGATTTCACTTTTAAGTGAATAGACATAAACACGGTGCACTCATGAACGTATGAATAATGTATGAAGTGTATGGATATTAATTCTTTGACATGTGTGTGAAGTTTGAGCAAGATACGTCCAGTAGTGGAAGTTTGGCAGTCATTTTGTATGTGAAAGGACGACTCACTTAAGACAATTTTTATTACCTCACAACCCTCACAAAATGCTCGATGCCACTCAAAAACTTGCGTTCTCTATAAAGTAAACTCCCCTAAACACTTCTTGATCTTGCAAAGTTTTCACAACATTGTAACTTGACCTCTTCAAGAGTCGAGAGTAATTAGATATTTTTTATGTGAGAATGCTCTTTCTCGGCCACATCTTCCCTTGCCATCAAGTGAGAGCTTGGTCACGGGGTTGCTTTATAGAAAGTACAATAAAACAGATATTGGATTATGCGCTTTTTAAATAATTGGTTGTCGTACTAAAGGGGAGCGCCAGCAGTTGCTTTGCAAGGTAGAAAAAGGCTGGAATAAGAAGAACCAGAAGATTCTTGACCGTGCTGTCAGTCCGCTGCATCGACAGAAGAAGATCTTAGGCGGCTTGGATAGTTCAGGTGAGGAGAGCTCAGAGGAGGAGGACGAGGAACACGGGAGATTCATGTGGGCGCTGTCCGAGGCGGAGGACTGTATCGTGCAAGGACGGAGCATGAACCTACCCAACTTCAGAAAGGTTTGCAACTTTTTACCGTTGCTGAGTATGCAAGGCATATAACGACGTGCATTGGTTTTTAGATAGCAGCAAACGTGATGGCGACTCACTTCCCTGGGCCAAATGCACCGACGGCGGCGGAGGTGGAGCTGCTCTACTGGAAGATGGTGATGCTTGGCACTGAACACATCTGCGTCAACTCGGCGTCCATTGACACCGGGGAACAGGGGTACGGCTTCACTACGAACGAAGCAGACTCCATGTCCAAACACCCCTGGAACCAAAAGGTATATTACGTCTATATCATATCGCGTCTGCGCGCCTTTACAACACGTATGATACCAGCAATGTCTGCGTAGGTAATGAGTAAGAACAAAGCCAACATGCTGCGGTTCATGGGTCCCGTAGTTGGCGTGACCGTCCCGACGTTGCATCTCGGCATGCTGTTCTCTAGCAGCTGCTGGCACCGAGACCCGCACGGCCTGCCCTGGGTCGAGTACATGCACAATGGACCAAGCAAGATATGGTAACCACATTACTTTCGCCGACAAACACAAGGCAAATTAATAAAATAAAATCAGGGACTATATTGTTTTTTTTACATTACAGGTATGGAATCCCCGATGTCAATAGTCAGGCATTCAGAAAAGCAGTAGAAACGCTGTGCCCGTCGTTCTGCCTCAATAAAACAGTATGGCTGCCCAGCGACATAACTATGATCCCTCCTAACCTGCTGGTTGAGCATGGAGTCACTCTGTGTAGGCTCGAGCAGAATCCAGGCGAGTCATATTAATTTTGCCGAAAGCCTATTCCTGCTCTATAAGCACCGGTTATAATGAGGCGGAAAGTGTGTACTTTGCTACTGGTGGCTGGTTCGACAACATCGGTGATGTGTTTGGTGAACTTAAGGCGACATGTGAACCGACCATGTTCGCTTTTGAGCATCTACTGCTAGGAGCGGCCAATGCAAAGGATTTAGAGAAAGCAAGACGGTAACGGGCCACCGCATGGCTGCAGCAACTGCTAACTCTTGAGATTACTTCACGGAGGGCGCTGGTGTCGGCTGGAGTGACAGTAGTGCCGTCACCATCGATTGAATTGACGGAACAGACCGCGTGGAATGTTCGTCTCGTATCTGAATGTGAGATATGTAGGTCTACGCTGTATCTATCAGTAGTCAAAGGACTTCCTTTATCCACAGGCACTTGTCCCACGCACGCTCTCCATCTACTGAACCTTCCAAAACATAAGGAAAATATACCCCTTCTCGAGCTGCACCTCAAAGTGTCAGATGAAGATCTCAACACAATGTTATCTGATGCGCAAGCAATTCTTTCTATTGCGTAAATCCTTTTAAAGAATGTGGATACACTCATAATTATGGATTGACGAGCCATCTTAAGACGTTATGATGATGTTGTGCTAATTAATCCTCAAATCAACTAGGCAACAATTGATGCGCATCATAATGGAATATAGGAATCACTTTAATTTTGATATAGATTCCAGAATTTGCCGCATAAAGACAACATAATTGCAGGTATATACTGTAATTACATTCTTAAGTAGACTTTCCTGGAATACTTCTAGTCGGGTAAAATAAGGGACGTAGGTTTGCTTTGTGTTTTCATTGTTTATTTGAAAAAAAAAAACCTATAAAAATAAAATAAAATAGCCAGCGAAGGTAAAAGCCAAAAATGCTACCATAGACAAATGACTAGTATTCTTTAAAAATTATGTATTCTATGGTGGGTTGAGTATGACTCTCATCCCGTAAACGTTGTGTTTTTAATAGCTATGTAACATTAAAAAGGTAAATATATAAAACGTCAATAGCCATAAGATTATGGTTGTTGTCTAACAATTTAAAATACTTATTTGTTTTGTATTTGAATTCGTCAGTTTGTGACGTGATGTTTTGACCAGGAAATGGAAAATGATTATTTTTTATTTTTTTCTGTAAATAACTACCTACTTAGTAAGTGTCAAACTAGCGTAACAAAATGGTCTTCTTTCTGGAGAACGGAGTAGCGGAGCAAAAATGATAAATATAATATCATACATTGCACCAAACGAAAGAGTGTGTGCAATATTTGTATTAGTTGTAATTGTTTTAAGACCAAGTATTTAAACACATTCAATTTAATTTTTTCATCTATTTAACCAATGCTCTTAGCTAGACTAAGTTTGAAGCCACAAAAACGTCTCGACCATCAAATTTCTCCTAAAAAAAATCAGATCAAAACTCATACGCGATAAAGACGTTTTTGTGGTTAAAATATTTGACAATTATGTATCATATGTTTTGTGCCACATGTGGTCTGTGTTTATATATGTATTTTAAATTTTCCTTTTAAATCAGTGTAGTAAAAAAATAAGAACACTTCAGTTTCCTAGTAAAATGAGACTATTTCAGACTCAGTCTGATAGTGTTATGCAATATTTCTGTCTGGTACTTAATATACCTATTGATGTTTGTGTACTAGTTTTCTTTTATATTTGAATTCACCTATGTTTAACCTTTTAAAAATACTATCATAATAACAGTAGGGGGTCACAGAACCGATAGAGGCTTCTCAAATATGACCGCTCTAGAACTTAGATTGCGTAGGTTTAAGATTTTTTTACTACAGGGATTTATTTTTGGACTTATCTATCGTATTTTTGGGTAATTTATGACATGGAATAAAACATAGGGTATAGAAATAATTATTGGCCAATAATGAGATATGCTATCGAATATCAGTAAAATGTATACATTCTATACAATACCCTATATTCAATTCTTTTTACGTTGCAAATCTTGTGAACAAGGTATGTTAAGGATCTACTTTAAAACTCACTTGTTGCAGTACGTATTTCGCCATTGACATGTTATTTTAATTTGGTCAGGTAACTTTACTTTTAGGCCTTTTATTGACTAAACTTTAATTACGAAAATTATAATTACGCTCGGTAGCGTCGACATTTGTCGGGCATGCCGCCGTCCCGGGGAGTTACTCGGGCATATTATTTCCGGTTGATCTCATCTGGCCTACGGTGAGTACATAGACAGACATAACTTAGTAGCTAGGATCCTATCATTTCTTAACAAATTTAATAAAAACCACAAAAAAACATAATTTTTTTCTCCAACTTTAAACCATTGCAAAAAAAAAGTTTGTTGACGAAGTTACCAAAAAAATGTGTCGTTACATTGCTTCCACATTAATTTATACTAATAAAAAAAACATAAAAATAATTGGTTTTAAACTGATCTTAAAATGTAATTAAAGGTAAAATTTTGGGCTTTCGATAAAAATCTTGCTGTAAAAAGGTTTTATTCAATAGATTGCTACATTTTGCATATTAAGTGTGTCTCATTGGTTGAGTTTTAGTCAATTTTCCAAAGTAACTTAGTATTAAGATTCTATCTGTGTCCTTGATTTAAGGAATAAGTGTTATCATGCATTAAATGTTTGATGTTGTGCTCACTTTTGGGTCATACACTGGTAAACTAAATTAATATTTTAAAAACTACACATATAAATGTTTGGTGTTTAATAACTTACGGATCTTTTGAATTGAGAATATGAGCCTATTAAAAAAACAGTTCTTATATACTTTAAAAGTATGTATTGAATAAACTTAGTAACAATTTTATTATGCTCAAAACAACAATTTTAAGATTAAATTAAATTAAATTATTCTCAGTTCAGAAACCAAAATATTCTTACTAGGGTAAGATTAGTCGCGTCTCTTACTTTTAAATGGGAAGGATTGATTGATAAATATTTTTAATACGTTCATTTCTAAAATGGCGATTAAAAAAGTCAATGTTCCCCTTAACATGTAGGCTTTGCCATGGAAAAGATAAATATGAAGCTTATATATATTTATAATAATATTCATTGACAGTATGAGATTACGGATACATCATTACTATTTATCAGTTGATTGTTGAAGTGAAGGTAAGTTGGGAGTAAAGAAGTTGTGAGAAACCTGCCGATAGTTGCAGGTTCAATCTTTTCTTTAGTAAGGTCTCGTGTTTTACCCTTTTTTCCTATACTATTGTTAATTGTTGTTTTGGGGTGATCAAGAGTATAATTGAAGAAATTTGATGAAATTGTTGCAATGAAATTAAATTTGGTGCTTGGAAAGACTTGTATGGTTAGATGTGGTTTAAAAATAATGGTAAAATATCCGTATAGTAATGACATTTTAATGGCGTTACTATTTTATTCGGTAGGCGTTAACGCTTGTCAACAAATATTTTAGTTTGCGGGGCCATGCTTATGATACATCAATACGTAACAGATCTATATTTGATAAGTTTTTAGTACCTACTTGCTTCGAACCAACTGTTTTGGAGTGCCGCGTGCCATATTTACTCTTTATCCAAAGAAGCTTCAAATTCCAGTTTATTCTCATTGGTATGTAATATGGCATACCTCTAAATGAAGGTAAATGTAAGAAATGAAGGAGCATATAGTTGCATGACAATAAGGAAGGATTTTGCAATTGTTTATTAAGAAAAAATGTAAAGCTTTTGTTACATAGAGTTTGTTTGAGTAAGAATTTATTTTGAAATGAGTTGTTTATACTGATTTTTTATTTAGCAAGTAAGTTAATGTTTTGAAATCAATGTATCAATTAAAAGACAAATAAATGGATGTCAAGTGTATTTAAATTACTATTTTCCCATTCTTAAGCTACATGGTTAAAGTATATTGTTAGTTTAAATAACATTATTATATAGGGTTTGAGATAAAATAAATAGTCTCTAAATATAAATTTCAAATTCAAATTCATTTTATTCGTGCACAATACATTAGGTAAATACAGCAGATGTTGAGGCAAGGTAAGACAGGTATGTGCAGCCAATTGGCATACGAAAGTCATTTCATAAAAATACAACACAATCAAAATATTAAATTAAAATAAAAGAAAAACGATAAGCAATTAAATTATAGTTACGATAAAATAATGTAAAGTTAAATGTCAAACAATAATAATAATATATAGAAAAATTGCCATTATAAATTAAATTAAATGTGTAAAAAATAAAAAGATGATGTCAGATTATTTAAATTTTTAATAGGTAAGGGGTGACGCAAGCCTCTGTCATTTAAGAATTCATTAATTGAATAATATGCTTTTTCAATCAATAGATTTCGCAGTCCTGTTTTTTAAATATTAAAATTATTTATGTCATGCAAACATTTAGGGATGTTATTATAAATTTTAGTGGACATAAATAAAACACTCTTTTGGACTGTTGATTTTTTACACGAAACAGATTGTAACATATGGCGGTTCCGTTCACTCCTAAGGCTGTCGAGAAAAAGATGGCGGTTTTTGCGGACAAACATGTACATTTCATAAATGTACAGTGAAGGGAGTGTTAGTATTTTATTTTGAATGAAGTGAGGTTTGCAACTATCAGTGGTTTTTAGATGACAAATGGCACGTACACATTTTTTTGTGCTTTAAATGTTAACTCTTTGTCCGTCGAATTACCCCAGAATATAATACCGTATCGTAAAATTGAGGAAACATAGCCATGGTAAGCTGTCAATTTTGTTTTTTGATTAACTTCTTTTGAAAGTAAGTATCCGTATGAGTATCTATTTAGTTTTTTGCAAACAATTTCAATATGGGATTTCCAACTCAAACTGTTGTCCAGATGTAGTCCTAAAAATTTAATTGAGTAAGCGTCCTCAATTCTTTTCTTATTGTAGTTTATGTATTTTTTTTTGGTTTTGTTGTTTCGTATAAAAAATGCATGATTTTTGTTTTATTTAAATTAATTTCTAGGTTATTGTGTGTTAACCAGTTTATTGTTTTTTTTAAGCTAGTATTTATTTCCATTACATATGAATTAAAATGTTGACAGGTAAAAATTGCTGTACTGTCGTCTGCAAATAGCACCATGGGATGGGGGATCGATAGAGGCAAGTTATTAAAATTTTAGTGAAAATGTTTTGTATTTTCATACAAACTCAAGTGCGGAAAATTTGGAAAATTTACAGCTGAAACGTCGTAAAAACGCTTCAGGTCAATTCAGTAAGTCAAACAGAACGAATATAAACAATAAGCGACACAGATATCGGCGCTTGAAACCTCAAGAAAAAGTTGTTATATGGAAGTTGTACCGGGCCTATGTAAACTTTTTGCCGTACAAAATTTAAAGATTTCCAAATTTTTTCCGAATTTGGAGGTTTTGGGTATACCGTTCGAAGCGGATGCACTCCCTGATGCCTAATATGCGACTATTATGCCAATCGGTCTATATTCGAGCGGGTTATTAATGTTTAAAAGTCGAAATTTTAGTACTGAAATCTCAGTAATAGTGAAATTTTAGAAAAACTATGGAAAATTTTGTCAAAATTTTAACGTGGTAAGGTGGCTAGTACCGCCGCGTTAATTATAAACCAAACAATTTGAAAATGTAACTGTATTTAAAAAAGTTATTAAAATTTTAGTCAAAACTTTTTTGTATTTTCATACAAACTCAAGTGCGGAAAATTTGGAAAATTTACAGCTGAAACGTCGTAAAAACGCTTCAGGTCAATTCAGTAAGTCAAACAGAAGTATGTACTTAAGTCAATGTCATTTTGAATTTTTGAGACAATCGCTAGTTGAGTTTATGTCGGAGAATATTGTACAAATATATAGTTTTTGTATACCAACAAATTACTGACCGTTGATCGATTTCTGATAAAGCCATGTTGTTTTTCAGAGATAGACAACTTAACATGATTATAGATACAGTCGTAAATGATCGATTCGAAAACTTTTGCCAAGCAGGACAGGATACTTATAGGGCGGTAATTTGTACAGTATGATTTATCTCCAGCCTAGGACAGGAACTATGTGTGCGATTTTCCATGAATCAGGAAAGATACCCAAAGCAAGAGACTTGTTAAAAAGAATATTCAGTGGGATTACCAACTCCCTTGCTCAATATCTTATAAAGCGCGTTGGTATACCATCAGGGCCTGGACCCTTTGAAATGTCTAACCGTAAAAGCTTTGACATAGAGACGATTTTAATGCTTGACAACACGTTTTCGTTATTGGAGGGTTTTTATCAAATACTGATCCAAAATATTCCGAGAACAAGTTACAAATCTCTCTACCTCCTGAATAAGTAACATTGTTATAAGACATAACATGCGGAATCGACTATTGTCCTTGTTTATTATGAACGTAGTTCCAGAATATCTTGACATCTTTTTGAGTACTCTCTTCAACAGAAAATACATATCTGTTATAACATTTTTAATTAACATTTTACATCTGGCACGTAAAAATGAAAACTCGTCATAATCTCTAGGATTGTCAAGTTTTTTAAATCTTTTATGCACTTTATCTTTTTCAGATAAGCAACGCACTAAACCTTTGCTATACCAAACCGGAAACTTGTTGTTTGTCATCTTTTTCATTGGAGTATTATTATTAATAATATTGTTAAGTTCTTTATAAAATCTACTAATGCAAATATTTATATCGGAGGAGTCAAGTATCATACTCCAATTGGTGTTACATAATTCAGTTTTGATTTTAGTGTAATCACATTAAAGGTTATTTGGTTGAACATCTGGTTTTAAATTTGAACAAAAGTCCCGATGTGGTAAATCAAAGGTCAATGCGGGATGATGTCGGTCCAGTCTGCTCAAAGTCTCTGTGTTTTGAAGCTTAGTTAAGCATGAAGTACTGAGTATTAAGTCAGTAGCGAGCGATCAGAGCATTGTAGGCTTCATTGTAATATTCACTAGTTGCTGGGTAAGTTTTTATTATACTAAGAGCGTCTCCACTTAACGCAGTAGCTAAGTATTTCATTTTACTATTGAGCCTAACCTGAATAATCTAACACAGCCCTTACAATTACAATTTAAAAATAGACGCGCCATCAAACTCATTAAATTACAAAATAAACTGATACAAAACAAAACAATAGGCATATAAAGATGAAAAAATAAAAATAATAGATTAACATAAATCTACTTGGCAGCAATTAATTCTGTATATTATTATTGTTTGACATTTAACTTTACTTATTTTATCGTAACTATAATTTAATTGCTTATTGTTTTTCTTTTATTTTAATTTAATATTTTGATTGTATTGTATTTTTTTATGAAATGACTTTCATATGCCATTTGGCTGCACATACCTGTCTTACCTTGCCTCAACATCTGCTGTTTTTACCTAATGTATTGTGCACGAATAAAATGAATTTGAATTTGAATAACTCATCAGTTTCATCATATGACATGTTCATTAGGGCATTTATGACTTGCATTTTGCAAATAAAATTAGTCATATTGTATAAAAATAATTTACAGTTTAGTTTATTGTACAAGTAGGGCCCTAGAAATGTAAAGAACCTGGAAGAGAATGCATGCTTTACATGTGTAGTATTAGTACAGACAATATCCTTTCGCCGTTTGTTTGTAGTTTCGTTATTGTATTTGAGATCTTTATGTTGTTTTAAAACTGTGTTCAATACAATTACTGCCTTACTGTTAGTACTTTACAGTTCTCATATAATAAGTTGGTTGGGAATCTAAAGGGACGGGTCGTAGATACTTTAAGGATTGCTCTTTGTGCTCTTTCAACAGTTAATATTATTGACTTATAGGTTCCACCCCAAGATGTTATACAGTAATTAATAATTGATTGGCATAAAGCAATATATACTTAGCAATAAAATTTAGTTCAGCGAATGTACGGAGCCTCTTAAAAAGAAATATCAATTTTTACTAAAAGAAAGTCTTTCGTCTAATGTTACACCAAGATATTTAATTGTATTACTTTTTAAAATAATCGGGCAATTACAAATAGTATTAGTGTCAAAGCAGTGGTGTGCATAAATAAGTTGCATAGAAAGTGCTGACGACGATTTTCTCATCGTGAATTTTATAAATCGTTCATCATAAAGACACCACGAAAATAGGGAATTTTATTTGCATATTTGAGAATGTCTACTTTACTTATATCTCTATTGGGTAGCCTAGATATTAGTTTTTTATTTGACACAAAAATTCCAAGTCCATTTTTATGAGGTTTAACATGCAGTCCTTTTCCTATACAAACAGCTTAAATTTTTTCATTATTTAAACTCATTAATAGTTTTAGCAATACCAGCTACATCTCCCGCTAAAGATCCAGCTGCTGATAATCCTACAAATATAGGAATCAACGGTAAAACTCCACCAGTCTTTGGTATTGGGATAACACGAGGAACTTTTACCGTTGAGTCGTTAACTATACCTTTAGCTGCAGCTATTGCTAATTCAATAGCCATTTGTTTGCATTTTGGTTTTAATTTTTGAACACGTTTTTTTGTTTTAGTTATAACATTTATAAATTTATTTTTAAAATTATTATCAGAAGTTGCATGTTTTTTCTTTCCACTTTTAAAATTTTTAAGATTTTTAAAACCAGCACCGGTTTTAATCTTCATTGACATAGCATTACTCACTAGATGTGCAGCGAGTTTCTCACCTATATTTGCATCAGTAGCAACAGTACGTTTTTTTGCCATTTTTTACAGTACGATGTCTGCTTTATGTCTATCTTTATTTTTTTTTATTTATGGTAGACAGTATCATGTTTTTTACAATATTCGTTTAATTTATTGAAAGGTTTATCTCCACGCTTAATTCTTTCAATTAATTTCGTACCAGGTCCACAAAAATGGTATCCTGGTAAATGTAATTCAAATGGTAAATTATTTATGAGGCAATTGAGAAGAATACTCTCGCCATACAAATCCCAAGTTCTAATCTTTGACTTATGAATCCAGCTATTTTCAGTGGAAGGTAAATCCAACCATTGAATTAAAATTCTATTTCCAACTTTTTAAAATCTTTTTCGAAGAGATAAATATTAGGATTCTTTGTTTTTTTAGCTCTTGCAAATAAAACCCTTCTAAAATATGTAGACCTCTCATTGCATCTTCTATTAAATAAGTGATTAGCGTTGTTTGGTGCAGTTTTTGTATTTGAAATATTTCTATAGACCAATTCGGAGTATAGCCTTTTTCAAAAGTTTCTTTGTATTTGCTAATGCGCACATAATCACCCACTTTAAACTTATTATATTGTTACATTTATATTTTGTAGCCCCATCTCGCATTGTGAATTAATTTTTAAATATAGTGTGTACTCTTTATTGGCTGTATGACGAGACGCTCTTTGCCGCTTGAGGTTTTTTGAAGCATACGTCAAGCTATGGCGTCTGACGGAGGCAACAAAAGCCGGCTGCGCGGGAGTGTTGGTCCTTTTCGGCGTCGTACCTTGACCGGGCGTGACCCACTTGTGGTTTCCAGAGTACCCTAAGCCTGCTACCACCTTTTTAATTGTAAGTTTCCGTCTGAAGTCGCTGTGTCTTCCTGTTCCAATAGGATTCTTGTTGGTTTATTGGATAACATTCTTATTATTGTTGTATTCTTTGTAGTTGTTTACTGCATTTACCTGGTCGCGGTTACTTCTAGACCGCGTGCCCACTATTCGACACTTTTCCTGGTAAGTGTTTTTGTTGTTTATTTTGATAATAATGTTTCTTTCCAAATCTATTTGTTTTATGTTGTGTTTTAGTATTTTCGAGATCATTCGGCAAGAAGCAACTTGAAGCACGTGCTGACACACCCCAGTCGGCCGACACCACCTCGAAAAGGTAGTTATTAACCATTTATAACCTTAATTAGTGCAAGTGATGTGTGTCAGTGCAGTGCCCAGTGTAATTCTTGTGATTTTATGGATTTGTGCAGTTTTGAAGGACAAGAGAGGTTATTCTTAAGGGGAACCCCTGTCCAATTTTCCTGAAACCAAGCATCCTGCCAATGCTTTTAATAGCTGCAGGAGCTTGAATGCTTCCTATTCATATAGATTTTATTGTATTTTGTTCATTAATTAATTTGCAATTTGTCCATTTCAATTTCATACCTAAGTTTTTAATTTGACACCTCTCATATTGATTATCTTTTTTAAAACCCCTTTAACTTTATTTTCACCTTGCTGAAGCTGCTGTAGAAAGTACTTTCTACCAGCTTTTTCCATAATTTATTTTATTTTTGAAACTTTTACTTCGGGTTATTAAATTATTTTAAAACAACTTCAGGAGGTCGTTGGTGAGGGTTCAGCTTTGGGTGAGAGCATCGCAGACACGGCCTTCAACTCCTACTCACAACCCAGCACACTTACTTCGGGCGTGGCTCAACGTGTCTCCGACCAGTTCTCCGACAACGTGCTCATCCTTCAACCTGCTCTCTGCAGTTTAACGGTTCCCTTGACCAATAACAAGGGTGGCGCCCTTTCCTTTTTTTTTATTTTTTTTTGTTAATTTAAATTCTTCATATACCAGTCCACCTTGGAAACCCACCCCCTCTCGTGTGTAGTATATAAGTAAGTATGTGAATGTGTGTTTGTGTGCCTGTTATATAAACCAATAATCTTTAATAATAAAGACATTGTTTTACTGTCCGTCATGTGAGTTTTATTTACATAAGGTCCCCTCCCTATATGGCGATCCTGCCTCGAGCGCGAACGCGGAGTATCATATATCTCAGCATGGAAACAATTTGTTTAATCTTTGGACGGTGCACTCGTGCAAATCTTAAAAATGTGTCAATCTAAGTTGGAAAAAGATGAAGTTTTCATCAATCAGAATGGAGGACCAAATTCAGCATCAGTAGAGCAATTTAAGTTCTATGTCTCTGCGATAAGTATTGTACTCATGGTGATATGCTGCTTACTTTTCATTGGAGCGATCTACATCATATATAAGATTTATAAACGGTGCCATCGCCGTTGGACACAGGAGCAGATAAGCAGAGCACTTTTGCAGCGTTCTTCTTGGAGACCTCGTGCTATCAGAGCAACCCCTAGTGGAGTCGGGTGCGAAAGGTGCGAGTACAACGTGAGGGCGGCAGAAGCCTGTGCTAAGTGACCGGTTGCTTCAAGTCTCAAGTTTAATGGTGAAGAACTTTGCATAATTCGTTAGTGTGAAGTGAAATAGTGCGGTACGTGCAGTAATAAGTGAGTGCGTCGTTTGGTATAAAAAAAATTACCAATGTTATGTAGTTGGTAATGTACAATAATTTATCTAATTTATATGGTGAACTACTTAAAATCAGGACTTATTTAGTAAAAATTGGAGCGAGTAGGAGAAAAGGAGAAATTGTTTTGAAAAAGATTCAGGAAGCTGATAATTTAGTTAATGATTTCAATGTAATTTTGGAACAATTGCTGTCTTTGCAAATATCTTACGATGACTCAATTAAAATTGATCATTTAAGTGCAGACTTTTTCAAATTGTATGACGAAATTTTAAATTTATGTAATTCATCAACAAATACTGAATTAACAATGGCCAAATTTGATCTAAAAACAGCCTTAAGCTTGTTACCAGTTTTATCTAAGAGCGAGGAGAGCGTCAAACAACTCATTGATGGCATAGAATACTATCAATCAGAGATAGATCAAAGTTCCCACAAAAAATTAATAAATTTTGTGTTAAAAAGCCGTCTCTCCCAATCAGCAAAGTTAAAGCTAGACTCAAAATATGATACTATTAGAGATCTAATTAATGCTATGAGAATAAATTTGTTGCCGAAAAAATCACCAACAGCTATTCAGCATAAGTTGTTTAATATTAGGCAAAATAATCTTTCCATAAACGAGTATGGAAAACATATTAGTGACTTGTTTGTTGATCTGACGATTTCTCAATCAGAAGGCAACTCCGAATCTTTTAAGATACTAAAGACTCTAAATGAAAAGCAAGCTATAAAGAGTTTCGCCGACGGATCGAGAAATCGGCGACTAAGCACCATTATAACAGCAAGGAACTTTTCTTCGTTAAATAACGCAGTTCAAGCAGCCATTGATGAAGACATTTCAACTCCTTCATCTTCAGGTGACATTTTAACCATACGCCAAGGTAATAATTATAGAGGATTCAATTACAGAAATTACAGAGGTCGGTCGACCAACCAGTCGGCACAATACAGGGGTTGGCCAGGACAATCTCACCAATTTCAACGTCAATCTAACCATTTCCGAGGTGTACCTCGAGGTAGAAGAGGTGGAAACCATCGTGGACCAGCGACATCAACATATCAACCAAGAGGTAGGATTTTTAATAAAAATAACTTCCAGAAAAGAGGTGGTCAACGGTCCATACATATTTTGACAAATTCTCAAGACGACAATTCTAGTAATAATACCGATAAATTTTTTCGTGACTAAAGATGTTATATTTTCATTTGATAATACATGCTATATTTCATTACGTTCACCAAATGAGTCAAAGTTTGATTTGTTAATCGACACCGATGCATCAATTTGCGCGATTAAGCATGACTATATTTTGGAACATAAGCTACAAGTTCATAAAAGGAACCTGACTATAACGGTATTGGAGGAAAAATTAATGCTATTGGATATGTTTATCTTAATCTTATTGTTGGAAACGAAACGATAAGTCATCAATTTTATGTATTTGAAACGTTACCATGTAAAGCTAGTGGCATACTGGGACATGACTTTTTAAATAAATATCTTTCAATTTTAAACTTTGAAAATTATACTCTCTCTTTATGGTACAAAAACATAAAGTTGACTTTACCTATAAATATAGAATGTGATTTATTAACATTACCAGCAAGGACGGAATCTATACATTATATTAGTACGATTTTGACGGAAGAATGTGTTGTTAGCGCATCGGAGTTACAAGATGGAGTTTTAGTTGCTAGTATGTTAGTTAAGCCTATTCGAGGAAAAATACCCGTTCGCATCTTAAACACTACTGAACACGATTCACAAATTAAAAATTTCAAGCCTAAAATCAACCCCGCTAGCGAATTTGACATTTGCTCTTTTGGAAATTCAAATAAAATTCAGAAAGGGTTAAAAACTATTCCCATTGTTATCATTAGATCACTTAAATAATGAAGAAAAAGACTGTATAAAAATATATGTGCAAAATATAATGACATATTTTTCCTTGAAGGGGATCTATTGACTACCACAGAAATATATAAGCATTCTATTACCTTGAAACAAAATAGTACTCCAGTTTACTCAAAGCCTTATAGACTTCCACATTCGCAGAAACATGAAATTACAAAGCAAATAGATAGTATGTTAAAACAAGGAATTATCGAACCATGTAACAGTGAGTGGAGTAGCCCTGTTTTACTAGTACCAAAACGATCAAATATTAATGGTGAAAAGAAGTGGCGGTTAGTAATTGATTACAGAAAAATTAATAATTTAATAAAAAATGACAATTTCCCGCTTCCGAACATTAATGAAATCTTAGACTCTTTATCAGGATGCATATATTTCACACATTTGGACCTTCAACAAGGATATTTTAACGTTGGCCTTGAAGAGTCAAGTAGAAAATATACAGCTTTCGCGTCAGGTCAATATCAGATGACTAGAATGCCTATGGGGCTCAAAACTAGTCCTAGTTCCTTTTCTCGCATGATGGCAATGGCCATGGCGGGACTCACATATGATAAATGTCTTTGTTATCTTGATGATCTCATAATCATGGGTAGAAATTTACCAGATCACAACAAAAATTTAATCGAAGTATTTGAAAGAATTCGAAAAGTAAATCTTAAATTAAATCCTTCAAAATGTGATTTTCTTAAGAAGGAATTACTGTATTTGGGACATGTCGTATCAGCTGATGGAGTATTACCAGATCCTGAAAAAAATTCTAAAATCAAAAATTACCCAGTACCTCAAAATACAGACGAGGTCAAGAGGTTTGTTGCTTTAGCTAACTATTACAGAAAATTCATTCCAAATTTTGCCGAAATTGCTTACGATTTAAATTGTTTATGTAGGAAAAACGTTAAGTTTAATTGGGATTCTAGATGCCAACATTCTTTCGAAACTCTCAAAAAATGTATGATAACACCACCAGTTCTGCAATACCCTGATTTATAAGAAGGTAATCAATTTATTGTTCAAACCGACGCATCGGGTTACGCGATCGGTGCTATTTTATCTAATTCGGATGGACGACCAGTTACTTACGCCAGCAGAGGTTTAAATAAAGCTGAGCGAAACTACCCAACCATAGAAAAAGAACTTTTAGCTGTAGTTTGGGCAGTTAAACACTTTAGACCCTATTTATACGGACGTACCTTCAAAATAGTTACGGACCACAAACCCCTAATATAATTGTTTAGTATGAAGGATCCGTCAAGCAGATTACTCAAATTCAGATTAGCTCTAGAGGAATATGATTATGTGGTAGAGTATGTGAAAGGTAAGGAAAATGCGGCTGCAGACGCATTATCCCGTATGATTGTGACGTCTAACGACTTGAGAGATGAATGAATGTGTTCGAGTGATGACTAGAGCACAGAGAAGAATGAAAGAGAAGAATGTTCCTTCGGGTGATAACGTTTCTACTAAATATTAAAATTATTTATGTCATGCAAACATTTAGGGATGTTATTATAAATTTTACTGGACATAAATAAAACACTCTTTTGGACTGTTGATTTTTTACACGAAACAGATTGTAACATATGGCGGTTCCGTTCACTCCTAAGGCTGTCGAGAAAAAGATGGCGGTTTTTGCGGACAAACATGTACATTTCATAAATTTACAGTGAAGGGAGTGTTAGTATTTTATTTTGAATGAAGTGAGGTTTGCAACTATTAGTGGTTTTTAGATGACAAATGGCACGTACACATTTTTTTGTGCTTTAAATATTAACTCTTTGTCCGTCGAATTACCCCAGAATATAATACCGTATCGTAAAATTGAGGAAACATAGCCTTGGTAAGCTGTCAATTTTGTTTTTTGATTAACTTCTTTTGAAAGTAAGTATCCGTATGAGTATCTATTTAGTTTTTTGCAAACAATTTCAATATGGGATTTCCAACTCAAACTGTTGTCCAGATGTAGTCCTAAAAATTTAATTGAGTAAGCGTCCTCAATTCTTTTCTTATTGTAGTTTATGTAATTTTTTTTGTTTTTTTTGTTTCGTATAAAAATGCATGATTTTTGTTTTATTTAAATTAATTTCTAGGTTGTTGTGTGTTTACCAGTTTATTGTTTTTTTAAGCTAGTATTTATTTCCATTACATATGAATTAAAATCTTGACAGGTAAAAATTGCTGTACTGTCGTCTGCAAATAGCACCATGGGATGGGGGATCGATAGAGGCAAGTTATTAAAATTTTAGTCAATTTTTTTGTATTTTCATACAAACTCAAGTGTGGAAAATTTGGAAAAATTTACAGCTGAAACGTCGTAAAAACGCTTCAGGTCAATTCAGTAAGTCAAACAGAACGAATATAAACAATAAGCGACACAGATATCGGCACTTGAAACCTCAAGAAAAAGTTGTTATATGGAAGTTGTACCGGGCCTATGTAAACTTTTTGCCGTACAAAATTTAAAGATTTCCAAATTTTTTCCGAATTTGGAGGTTTTGGGTATGCCGTTCGAAGCGGATGCACTCCCTGATGCCTAATATGCGACTATTATTGTCATAGTATTATATATGAGGGTAGGCGCGGGAGTTGAATAAAGCAGTCATAGCTAGAACAGGTTGTTTGATTGACGTCCCACTTGACATGGCGCAGTCGGTAATTTAATAAAGCTCACGGAATAATTATAATTACGAAGAAGTTACCGTTTATTGATAGTAAAATGGAAGGAGTGTTGTCACCGCCGTTGCAGTTTCAATTTGATAATTCTTGCGAATTGGCATCGGGACAGATAAGTGATGACTGGTCTAAGTGGAAGAAAGGTTACAAAATCTACATAAAGGCGTGTGAACTTGATAAAAGGACAGCAGAAACGCAATTTAATATCTTACTTCACGTAATCGGAGGACAATGTCGAGACATATTAGATCAGGCAACTGAGAAGATACTGACAGTTGAAGGCGTTTTCAAAAAACTCGATGAGCATTTTAAAATTAAGAAAAATGTAACGGTCGAACGTCATAAGTTTTTCATGAGAAATCAAAATGAAAATGAAACTATTGATCAATACGTGTTTGAATTGAGGAAGTTATCACAAACATGTGAATTTGGAGCTTTGACGGACGACCTTATCAAAGATAAACTGGTGTGTGGAGTGTCAAGTTCAGCCATCAGGGAGCGATTACTGAGAGAAGATGATCTATCGTTAAAGAAGGCGATGGAAATATGTCGCGCGGCTATTGTGTCAAAAGTGTATTCTGATAATATACAGCAAGAAAGGGTGACTGTAAATGAAATAACTCAAGAGGAAAATACGAAAAATGAAGACAAAATATGCGTAGTTAACCGGAATAAGGCTTCAGCGAATAGACGGGGACAGGCGAGCTCTTCGAGTGGACGAGTTGGAGTCGGTTACAGCAAGCAAGGATTAAGGTTTCAGTCGGCTATGGAAAGGCAGCACTATCCAGATCAAGAGTCACTTAGGAATCGGTGTAGACAGTGCGGTGGATATCATGTGAAGTATGCTTGCCCTGCCTATGGCAAAAAGTGCTTACGTTGTTCAAGGATGAACGATTCTGCAAAAATGTGCGGCTCCAACGCCTATTTTTTACAGAAGCGCATAAGACAGGTAAATACGCTAAGTTGTTCTAATGAGTGGGAGGTTAATTTAAAGATTTATAATTTAAGTATTTTGTTCAAAATTGATACTGGTGCCGATGTTAATGTCTTGCCAATAAAGTTTTTAAAAAAACTAGGAATCTGTGAAAGTCAATTGCTCAAGACAAGTACACAGTTGTCTGGATATTCGGGAGTAGAGATAAAAGTTATTGGCAAATTATTTTTAAAAATATATTATAAAAATGCTATGTATTGTTTAGAATTGAAAGTAGTCAATACGGACTCTGTGCCAATCTTAGGGCGTTACGCATGTATGGAGTTGGATGTTGTCAGGCGAGTTTTAGCAATTCACAAAAAAGAAATTAGCTTGCCAAGTTTCATTTCTGAATATGAGGATGTATTTCACGGAATAGGGTGCTTACCGGTGAAGCACACAATAAAATTAAAAAAGATGCTATTCCTGTTATTCATGCACCAAGGAAAATACCATTTTCAATCAACGATAAAGTAAAAAATAAATTACTTGAGATGGAGTCACAAAACATAATCGCCAAGGTTGAGGGCCCAATAGACTGGGTTAGCAGTATAACTGTGGTTAGGAAAACCAATGGTGATTTAAGAATTTGCTTAGATCCTAAAGAATTAAATTTGGCCATTAAAAGGGAATATTTTAGGTTACCTACAGTTGATGAAATTGTGTCAAAGCTTTCAGGAGCAAAGTATTTCAGCACCGTAGATGCAGCTTCAGGTTTTTGGAATATATGTTTAGATGAATCAAGTAGGTATTGTACATTCAACACTCCGTTCGGACGCTATAAGTTTTTGAGAATGCCGTTTGGTATTTGTTCGGCATCTGAAGTGTTTCAGAAAAAAATGTACGAAAATTTTGATGATATTGCTGGGGTATGCTTGTATATTGATGATTTACTTATTTATGGGAAAACTAAGATTGAACATGATGAAACATTAAAAAAAGTATTGGATCGGTGTAGAAAAATAAATTTAAAATTAAACAAAGATAAATGTAAATTTGGTCTACAGGAACTAACTTATTTAGGTCATAAGATAACAAAAGATGGATGGTTTCCCGATGATTCACATATATCTGCGATTAAAAATATGCCTACACCTAAAGACAAAAAATCGGTAGAACGTTTGCTAGGTTTAGTAACTTACGTAGGATCTTTTATACCTAATCTTTCAGATAAAACGGTTGTGTTGAGGCAACTACTAAAGAAAGATAATGAATGGCAGTGGGATGAATGTCATGAGGAATGTTTTAACAAAATAAAACAGTGCTTATCGCAAAAGCCTGTTCTTCAATACTATTCACTTAAAAACCGATATTATTATCAGTCGACGCTAGTAAGAGTGGTCTCGGTGCTTGTTTGATGCAAAACGGCCTTCCTGTCTGTTATGCATCTAAGTCATTATCTAGCACTGAACAAAGATATGCTCAGATTGAAAAGGAATTGTATGCATGTGTTTTTGCTTGTGAGCGTTTTAACGCGTACATATACGGGAGGTCAGATGTAACAATTGAAACGGATCATAAACCTCTTATCAGCATCATTAAGAAACCGATAGCTGATTCTCCTGCCAGACTGCAGAGAATGCTATTACGATTACAAAAATATACATTTAACCTAGTATACAAGCCAGGTAAGCAGTTATACATAGCCGATGCTTTGTCCCGTGCGTATGAGCAGGACAGCACGCTGCACAACAACCGGGACAGTCTGGACGGCGAGGTGTGTGCGATAACACGAGACAATGCTTTGGTTGCGTCACAGTATGTTTCAGATGGACAGTTTTTAAAACTACAAAAAAACACGGATACTTGTAATGAATTACAACAATTAAAGCAGCTCATTCTGAATGGGTGGCCTAATGAAAAGGTTCAATTGACAGATGTTTTAAGACCGTATTGGAATTTTAAGGAAAATTTATTATTTGCATACGAACTTATTTGGAACTGTAATAGAATAATAGTTCCCAAGTCATTAAGGAAAGAATTCTTAGAAAAGCTACATATCGGTCATATGGGTATAGAAAAGTGCAGGTTAAGAGCTCGAGATTCATTGTTTTGGCCGGGAATTAATAATGATATTAAAAATTTGGTATCAAACTGTGATATATGTCTGTCGCAATATGAGGTGTAATCAAAAAGAAACAATGCAATGTCATGAGGTTCCAACAGGTCCTTGGGAAAAAGTTGGCATCGATTTATTTAATTTAAATGGGGTTGAATATTTACTTTTAATCGATTATTACAGCAAATTTTTTGAGATTAAAAAATTGTCAACGACAACTTCAAATTCAATAATTAACTCATTAAAGGATATATTCAGTAGGCAAGGGATTCCCAATATTGTTATGTCTGACTGAGGACCACAATTCATTTCATTTAATTTTAAACAGTTTGCGAAAGAATGGAACTTTATTCATAAAACTTCTTCTCCGTACCATCCACAATCGAATGGACAGATTGAAAGAACCGTTCAGACAATCAAAAATATTATAAAAAAATGCATCGCGGGAAAACAAGATTATCGTTTGGCCTTGTTAGAGTGTTTAAATACCCCAATCGACAGCGACATCGCGTCGCCAGCAGAGTTGTTACAAAGTAGAAAACTAAAAAGTTTATTGCCAAAATCTCATACACTATTTCAACCAAAGATTCAACCAAACGTCTCGAATGCATTAGTGAATAAGAAACATAAGCAAAAACGTTATTACGATCGTGGGGCAAAGGATCTACCAAAACTAAATATTGGCGAAAAAGTTAAGGTTAGAGATGTCATTAAAAACAAATGGGTATCAGGGATAATTGATAAAGTATTACGGAATAGGTCTTATCAAATCAAATTAGTTACAGGTAGAACTACAATTAGAAATCGGAAACACATAATAAAGGACAGTCAGTTGAATAATAACTCGCCTGATGACAACTATTCATTCATGTTAGATGAGTCATGTTCATCGCAACGAGTTCATAATCATAATGATAAATACTATGTTACTCGATTTGGCAGGATGGTGAGACCTCCGAGTAGATGGGGCATGGATGCAGTGTGACCCAAAATGACAGTACCATAATATTATTTAATCTTTGTATATGATAAAATTTTCTAAATTATCAAAGATGGAAATTACAATACCCTGATATTACTAAATTTTTGTACATTTTTAAATTGTGTATATAATTAAAGATTAAAAAAAAAAAACTAACAAACTTTTATTACTTATTGTGTTAATAATAAAATAAAAATAATGTTAATTTGATCGGCTGGTAATATTATGAATTAATGAATTCATCTTGTAATATAGAAAATCAAAGTTCATTAATTAAATAGAATTAAGGTTGCTATTAGTCCTTGCTTATAACTTTTTCCTACTAACTATTAACGTTTGTAATATAAAAGTGGTAATCATTTAAAATTATATTATTATTTTTATGAGGTAATGTTTGAGAATATGTACTGTATGTCTATAGTTATATTAGATGTTTAAACAGTGTACCTATGAATTAGTTAAAATATTTCACTCTTAATTTGATATCTGATTTTTGTTTCGTTCTGTAAGAAGAAAGATGTCATAGTATTATTGAGGGTAGGCGCGGGAGTTGAATAAAGCAGTCATTGCTAGAACAGGTTGTTTGATTGACGTCCCACTTGACAATTATGCCGATCGGTCTATATTCGAGCGGGTTATTAATGTTTAAAAGTCGAAATTTTAGTACTGAAATCTCAGTAATAGTGAAATTTTAGAAAAACTATGGAAAATTTTGTCAAAATTTTAACGTGGTAAGGTGGCTAGCACCGCCGCGTTAATTATAAACCAAACAATTTGAAAATGTAACTGTATTTAAAAAAGTTATTAAAATTTCAGTCAAAATTTTTTGTATTTTCATACAAACTCAAGTGTGGAAAATTTGTAAATTCGTTTTTTCTTTCGGGAATATTCTGCGCGGCGGTGCTAGTCACCTGTCCCCGTTGGATTTTCCCCCAAATATTCTATAGTTTGCCTAAATTCTCACCTAAACCTATTCTCCGTAACCTAACTTTCAAACTTCAAACACCTACAACTCTCTGAAAACTCACTCAATCTCTGTAATTCCTGCAGATTCGGAATCAGGGTATGCTTTTCATTCGAACTGCATACCCAGATCATCGAAATTGTATTTTTTTTTTTAAACTTCTTTTTTTGTATGGAGAAAAGTGTACAGTCGAGAGCTGCCACGGTGTATCACTTGCCATCCAAATTCGTCTGTACGCGACATACTACGTTTTAGGGGTTGGATCGCAAGCGCCATCCTAATTGGCCGTAGTAAATCTCTATTACCAATGACGTTAAAGGAAGCAAATCATTCATTGAAATCATGACGTTGTTTTAGTTTTTTGTGTTGTTTACAAAATTAGTTACTTTTTGCATTTCGCCAACTGCTGACGCCTGACGCTCTACTCACCCCTTACTTACACCTATTTGACCTTACGCGCTGTTTTTCGACTGTTTCTTATTCTATTTATGTTGACTCCTGCTACTCTATACGGACTGAGTTGCTTGTTAAATTGTGACCTGTGGCTGTGAACCTGGACCATGTCTTCTACGAGAAACATCTCGCACGAAAAAAAATTTAATTATAGAATTTTCGACAAAACAATTTAAGCTCTGGCCCAAAGTTTTAAGACTTAATATTGTTTCATAGACAATACCTCGTGCGCTAGGTAAGCGCACGGTGTAAAATAAAACAGTAGAGCGCCGATTTTGTAAACGTTGATCATGCGAACGACCACTCAAACACACACGACTTATGTAAAAATATCCTCAAAAATGGGAGAAAAACGAAAACGTAATATTTAAAAAATGCATTAAGGTCCTAAGTTCTTTTAAAATAAGATAAGAGTCAAAAGTAGATAAAATCATAGATGCCCTCAAAGCCGGGCATTACGTTGGGTCTACAAGCCTTAAGGCTAGGAGGCCTCAAAACTTGTAGTCCCAACGGGGTAAGTCGCAGTAAGTGAAAACTCTAAATTATATATAACAATGCACTAGTGAAAAATCGATAGCGCGATTCATGCTTTTTACGCAAAACATTAGGAAAAAAAAAACAAAGAAAAGAATAAAAACGATGTTTTAAACTTTGACCTATTTTAATTTGTTTATTTGCTTTATTACACACAAATAAATTCAATTATTTGGAGTGTTGGGATCAATTTTTATATTGAACATGTTTTCAAGCGATTGTAGCACCATCTATCCGTTGCAATTCATAAATAGCCACGTCGACTCATTGGTCAAAGGTTGATTTTTAAAAGTATGACAAGTTTAATGAAATCCAATAAATTAGTTATATTGAAGATGAAGGGTTGTTGGTTTTATGATAACAGATGAAAAGAAAAATAGGTGTTTAGTTTAAAAGTTTATTATTAAAACACCATTTTTTTAAACATAATACATTCTTTAATGCACAAATTTTATTATGATAAATACATGAATACAAATTATTACAGTTTTCAAATGTTTCACACAAACTTAATAAACTAGGACAACCTTTATCTTCTAAATTATAGACATTGTTATTATTCAGAATACGTTTTAACCATTGAACTTTTTCAGTACCCTTGGTATAAACACCTTGCTCTCCTATAATATTTACAAATAAGTTTTGGTAATTTGAATAAGGCACTATTCCTTCATTCCAGTAAATGTTTCTATTCCGTTCAATCCAGCTAACTTGTCGTTTCTCGTGTTGTGTTAAGTTGTAAAATGGAAATGGTGACTTAATTAAAAACTTAATACAGCAATTTCTTTCGCTATGAATTCATTTGTTTCTGTTTTAAAGCCTTGAACATCTATGATGACAGTCATGATAACCTGCGTACTATGTTACTCAAAGGTTTGTATTCCACAAGTCGATCTTTATTAATAATTAAGCAATATCCAGTAGTATTGTTTGGTATTAACGTTGAGCATTCAATTTCGAGACGCACATCTACTGGACCTGACTTTAAACTATCGTTTTGTCTTGAACAGTCTATAATGAACAGAGGTGCCTTTTCCTTAAAACTAGTAAAATCAAGCAAGGGGTCAGCAGGGCTGTTGTAGTACGACTGACGAAATTTGACATACATTTCGTATAATATATTGTATTTGTTTTCAGTGAAATTTAAACTAAGAGGCTCATAAGGATAATACTGTGAATTTAGAAATAATGTTACGTCTGTGACATCACAGTGATCAAACAATGAACTGTCATTACTTCTGTTATTTTTTCTATTTGTTTGCAAAGAAAAAATAACATACCGGGGTTTTTCTAACTGTGATGCAGTCTTTACTGACCATGAATGCTTAGTAGTTTTAGGTAGTAGAGGATACTCATATAAATTCCAATTTCTGAAAGCCATTTGAACAGGTTTGTCTTTCTCTAAATGTTTAAGAAGTGTTAGACGTTCACGATCTGATACTTTTATATGGGGCACACGCCATTGTACTTTCTGTATGTCTATTTCAAAATGAGTAACATCACTTTCGTTTATTATAACACTGTTTAAATTTGAATTATTTCTATTAAGAATCAGTTCATGTTTACAATTCATTACAATTTTATTATAATCCTCTGCAAATCCTAAAATCCTGTTAAGAGGTATAATAGCACTGAAATGTCCATCATTTTTATGTCCTCCTATGTTCCAGTCCCATAAGGAAGTGCCTGTGGATAAAGGAAGTCCTTTGACTACTGATAGATACAGCGTAGACCTACATATCTCACATTCAGATACGAGACGAACATTCCACGCGGTCTGTTCCGTCAATTCAATCGATGGTGACGGCACTACTGTCACTCCAGCCGACACCTGCGCCCTCCGTGAAGTAATCTCAAGAGTTAGCAGTTGCTGCAGCCATGCGGCGGCCCGTTACCGTCTTGCTTTCTCTAAATCCTTTGCATTGGCCGCTCCTAGCAGTAGATGCTCAAGAGCGAACATGGTCGGTTCACATGTCGCCTTAAGTTCACCAAACACATCACCGATGTTGTCGAACCAGCCACCAGTAGCAAAGTACACACTTTCCGACTCATTATAACCGGTGCTTATAGAGCAGGAATAGGCTTTCGGCAAAACTAATATGACTCGCCTGGATTCTGCTCGAGCCTACACAGAGTGACTCCATGCTCAACCAGCAGGTTAGGAGGGATCATAGTTATGTCGCTGGGCAGCCATACTGTTTTATTGAGGCAGAATGACGGGCACAGCGTTTCTACTGCTTTTCTGAATGCCTGACTAGTGACATCGGGGATTCCATACCTGTAATGTAAAAAAACAATATACTCCCTGATGTTATTTTATTAGTTTGCCTTGTGTTTGTCGGCGAAAGTAATGTGGTTACCATATCTTGCTTGGTCCATTGTGCATGTACTCGACCCAGGGCAGGCCGTGCGGGTCTCGGTGCCAGCAGCTGCTAGAGAACAGCATGCCGAGATGCAACGTCGGGACGGTCACGCCAACCACGGGACCCATGAACCGCAGCATGTTGGCTTTGTTCTTACTCATTACCTACGCAGACATTGCTGGTATCATACGTGTTGTAAAGGCGCGCAGACGCGATATGATATAGATATATAATATATCTTTTGGTTCCAGGGGTTTTTGGACATGGAGTCTGCTTCGTTCGTAGTGAAGCCGTACCCCTGTTTCCCGGTGTCAATGGACGCCGAGTTGACGCAGATGTGTTCAGTGCCAAGCATCACCATCTTCCAGTAGAGCAGCTCCACCTCCGCCGCCGTCGGTGCATTTGGCCCAGGGAAGTGAGTCGCCATCACGTTTGCTGCTATCTAAAAACCAATGCACGTCGTTATATGCCTTGCATACTCAGCAACGGTACAAAGTTGCAAACCTTTCTGAAGTTGGGTAGGTTCATGCTCCGTCCTTGCACGATACAGTCCTCCACCTCGGACAGCGCCCACATGACTCTCCCGTCCTCCTCGTCCTCCTCCTCTGAGTGCTCCCCACCTGAACTATCCAAGCCGCCTAAGATCTTCTTCTGTCGATGCAGCGGACTGACAGCACGGTCAAGAATCTTCTGGTTCTTCTTATTCCAGCCTTTTTCTACCTTGCAAAGCAACTGCTGGCGCTCCCCTTTAGTACGACAACCAATTATTTAAAAAGCGCATAGTCCAATATCTGTTTTATTGTACTTTCTATAAAGCAACCCCGTGACCAAGCTCTCACTTGATGGTAAGGGAAGATGTGGCCGAGAAAGAGCATTCTCACCTAAAAAATATCTAATTACTCTCGACTCTTGAAGAGGTCAAGTTACCATGTTGTGAAAAGTTTGCAAGATCAAGAAGTGTTTAGGGGAGTTTACTTTATAGAGAACGCAAGTTTTTGAGTGGCATCGAGCATTTTGTGAGGGTTGTGAGGTAATAAAAATTGTCTTAAGTGAGTCGTCCTTTCACATACAAAATGACTGCCAAACTTCCACTACTGGACGTATCTTGCTCAAACTTCACACCCATGTCAAAGAATTAATATCCATACACTTCATACATTATTCATACGTTCATGAGTGCATCGTGTTTATGTCTATTCACTTAAAACTGAAATCTAAAACTCCATGTAAGTCGAGAGCGTGAGACAGATAACCCTACTACTGATACTACAGATACTGAAGGTAGTACTTATATAGAAACCGATACGAGATAGTTAGATATTACCGATCCGGTTTATACGCGTTTTTTTATTCAAATTTGATCAAAGTATGTATACAACGCTCATGGAATACATTCGCTTGGAAAGATTGGAACATTGGATGGCTCTGAAACGCGTCTTGAGGTACCTAAAAGGTACAATCAACATGAAACTTACTTACAAAAAGAATATAAATAATACAATTACTTGCTATTGCGATTCAGATTGGGCAAATGATATTGAAGATCGAAGGTCCTGCACCGGCTACATATTTTTATTTCAGGGTGGCCCAATAAGCTGGAATTCAAAGAAACAACAATCTATAGCTTTATCTACAACCGAAGCTGAATATATGTCATTGGCTTCAGCAATTCAGGAAGCTCTTTGGTTGAAACAGCTAGAGGAAGAGTTTCAGCCTGAACATAAAGGTATACCTATAACCCTTTATTGTGATAATCAAAGTGCGATTAGTCTTTCAGGAAATGCTGTTTATCACGCCCGCAGTAAACGTATTGATGTCCGTTACCACTTCGTATGGGAGAAAATTGCCAGCAGACAAGTGAATGTTGAATATAAAAATACTGGAGACATGATAGCAGATATTTTAACCAAAGGTCTCCAACGAACAAAACATGATCATTTTTCTGCGGCCATGGGCTTGCTAAAGCGTCTGCGTCCAGGAGAGGATGTTGGAAGTGGACGTCTGACATAAATATACATACAATAGTTCACAAGCACCAAATGTCAATATGATACTGTCAAAAGGATATCTATCTCTTCTTGTTCTCATATACGTCAAGTACCTAAGTTAAAACTGTAACAGTTAATCCTTTTTAATATAGTTAAAAGTGAATATAAAGCCTTGGTTTTATTCCTACAAGCCCGTTGTGATGTCATACTATTACAATAACGCAATGGATTCTCAGCATGAGAACACGCGACCTGACAGACTGCGGTGGCGCTGAGATCTTATCAATGGCTACATTGTGAATGGCCTATTCGCCGTAATTGACGAAAGATTTGCCGAACAGTATCAAAAGGACATTAGTCTAGTGCAACACAATCAGAAACATCTTTTATCATTATGGAAATATCAAACTTCCAACATTGAGGCCGAATTTAATTAAATAAAACGAGTTGAAAATACAATGCATCAACAAAGCAAAATGATAAATCAACACATGAATATTTTGGAGCTAAATAAAATAAAGGGAGAAGTTACTAATCATATGCAACTTCTTGGCCAGGAAATATCGTCGAACATGAATTTCGGCTCCTTCATAGAGTCTATAACCAAAACGGCGGCTTAAAAGCTTGGTGTTCTATCTATCCCGGGTTAGGCGATACTTCACGCCCAAACAACAGCTCGTCCTGTATAAGGCGCAAATTCGGCCTTGATTGGAATATTGCTGTCACCTTTGGGATGGTTCAGCCAAGTATCAACTAGCAGCTTTAAACTCTGTTGAAAAGCGAGCCCAAAGAATCTTCGGGATTGACGATGATATTGCTAACTTTCATGACCTCAGCCACCACCGCGAAGTTGCGTGTCTATCGGTATTTTATAGGATACATTTCGGAGAGTATGCGCAGGAATTTCACAATTTAATTCCATCGGCCCCCTTTTATAATCGGAATACGTCGAATAAAAAGACGTAGGCTGAAGTTGCATCCTTTTGTGGTAGATATTCCCACCATCCGGACTAAACGCTTCGATAGCTCCTTCATAATGAGTACTGCAAGGGTGTGGAATTTTTTGCCTGCCGATTTGTTCCCTGACCAATATAACTTGGGCCTCTTTAATATCTTTTGGCTATAGCAAGCAATATGTTATTCCAGTTAAAAAGTATTCAAAACACGCTATTGGGCACTATATCTGACGTATATCAAGGACGTTTCAACGTACATTTACCTACTCCGGAACAACTTAGAAATGAACTAAGTATAATTTCAAGCAAACTACCTACAGATGTATCACTGCCTATAACTAACATACAGTCCAAGCTACATGAGATTTATCAACTTTTGAAAGTAAAAACAAGACTACTAAAAAAGGTTCTGAATTTTGAAATACGCATTCCACTCACAAGTAGACACCTATGAAATTTTGAAAATAATTCCTGTTCCGAAGGTCATTGGAAAAACTATGATATGAGCATCGTGCCAGTATCAGATTACATCGCTATCAACATTACGAAAGATGTTTACTTACCACTTACAGAAGCCGACTTGAGATCGTGCTTAGTGATAACAAGAGCACACCTTTGTCAGATTCAAAGGCCAGAATTTTAAATCAAAGGCGACAAAAGCTTTTGCGAAATTGATTTCTCGGATTACAAAACTGTATTTAACACATGCAAACAGGAGTGGCGGGCAACCAGTAGCCTCAATACCTACATGTTTTTTGCTGCAGTAGTTGTCAAGAAAGAACAGTGCGAAAACGGGTAAGTTACCGCACATCAGCTGAGGAACACAGACCTCATCACTATAGGTCAAGGCTGTATCATTAAAACAGAAAGTCTTTCATTGTTTGTTTTCACATAAGGATCATATGAGTCAATTGAAGATGACACCTGACAATTACATATCTACTGTCGCTCCGATAAATCACATTATCAATCTGACTATACCAAACTCTACCTCACCCAACGATTCTCATATTGAATTCAAACAAGAGATGGTAGAGATTACAAGGAAACTCCATGATTTGAAGAATCAGGCTCTCTTACCGAAGTACATATCGGATCATGACATACATCATTATTCTGCGATTCATCTGGTAGTGGGACTAATACTCATCACTGGCCTCATCATGGTGCTGAGAAGGGCAAGGTACACATGGCCCCAGCCTTCAACAGCTCACGTCGCAGAGGAGGCACCGAGCGCCCCCGCCACGCCAGGCGGGCTCACGCGCATGGTCCCGCCGCCCGCGCCCGCGCCCCTCACACGCCCGCATTGCCGGGAGGAGCGAGTTGACGAGATCGAGATACCAACCATCATCCCACGCGTGGACAAGAGCACAGTAACGGATCAAAGCATTGGATATCAAGATCATCTATTTTAGTTTTATTTTAATTACTGTTTTATTAATTCTCATTTGAAATGTAATAATTTTTTATTTTTGAATTTTTAAGATGAGCCCCTCTTCATCTCGTACCCCCAATATCTACGAATAAAATCAAAATCAAATATTTTTATTCAAATGGCCTTTTAAAATGTACTTTTAATTCTTCAAAATTCTTTTTAAGCTACTACCGGTTCGGAATGCCTGTCTACGGGAAAGAATCCGGCAAGAAACCTCCGTAGTTGCTTCAATATCATAATTCAATCTTTCGTTACAATCTTAGTTAAAGTATAAAATGTTACAAAAAAAAGTGTATATAATATCTACAAATGTCAATAAAAACATTTTATTCAGACGAAATATAACAAAAAACAAGTACCTTCTTAATTAGTCCTATTGAATTAAAATATAGTAAAGTTACTACATGAACTACTGGAGTTGCAACAAAGACTCAACTGATAAAAGCTAGCAGAAAAATAGTTTATGTTCTGAATCTCCATTTCATGGACCATGATTGCAACTCCTGCATTTAAACGGTCAATAGAGGTGCCTGCGAGGGTACGATAGATAAGCCTACTTCCAAATGTCTTTGTCATCAAAAGTTCATCCTTTCTATTTACTTTAAAAATAAACGAAGTATCATCTGCAAATAAGATAATGTCACCGAATAGATTTTCGATGATAAACGGTAGGTCATTAATGTACACTAGAAATAGGAATGGTCCTAATATTGGCCCTTATTGGTCCTAATACTAACTATACTAACTGACCCAGATGAAGTAGTATTACCAATCTTAATTTTTTGGACCCGATCACCCAAATAGGATCCAACATAGGCAACTGAAAGATCATCGAGGCCGTAAAATGACATTTTTTACAGTATGGAGTGATCCACACAATCAAATGCCTTAGAAAGGTCACCGAATACCTTAATAACATCCTGTCAGCCCTCCCAGGCATCGAAGATAGTACGTATCAAGTTCACCCCTGCCTCCGTTGTAGATCTGCCTTTAGTAAACCCGAATTGCTGGCGATGTATAATTCTATTCAGATTGAAGTGATACGACAGTTGATTTAGTATTACGTTTTCGAATATTTTACTTATAGCTGGTAGAACAAAAACTGGCCTATATTTCGATAATTTCTCTTTACAACCCGCCTTGAAGATTGAAACGACTTTGCTATGTTTAAGTAACGATGGAAACTTTCCCTTTTCGATGCTTCTGTTAAAAACGTTTGCTAATATTGGCGCTATATTATTAATTATTGAGCTAATAGCTTTAACAGATAACCCCCCCCATAAGTATTCTGAAGTTTTAACGTTTAAAGACTTAAATACTCTGACTATGTCCCCTTCATACATTGGTTTAAATTTAAACACTGGAGGCGTCAACATTTGTACGTTATTTTTCAAAATAGTTTCAGCCATCAAACTAGACGAGGGAAGACTTTTAGGAAGATCCAAAGGTATCTGAGTAAAATATTTTACATTAGCAACTTCAGAGTTATCCGATAACAGTTCGTCATTCACTTTTAATACTAAGTTATTGTCCTTTAAATTTTTCCCTGTTTCGGTATTAATTATATTCCAAGTCGCTTTTATTTTGTTTTAGAGTTCTTTATTTATTTCTCTAACTAAATATTTATAGTTTTAGCATGTATGCAAACCTTTTTGAATAACTTAGAATATTTTCTAACATAATCATGAAATTGTACATCGTTTTGTATAGATTTTTCCGTACAATTCATACATTTTATTTCTACTTACTCTTATATCTCTTGTAGCCCAGTCGCAGAATTGTAATTTACTTTTGGGTTTAATTGTCATTTTAACGCAATGTAGATTAAATTCCGAACAAATTTTACTAAACATCTCATTGTACAAAACTTCTGGGTCTTCCTCAGTTGAATTAATAGTTTGCATCTGTTGTTGAACTGCATCAGAGAATTTATCTAAGGATTTTATATTTACAGGTCTAATCTCTAAAACGCGGTCTTCATTATCTTTTTCAAAAGAAAGTTTTATAACTTGAGCCGTATGTTTCGACCTAATTCCATTGACTATAGAACTATCTATTACAGAACAATTTACAAACATATTATCAATACAGCTTTTGCATGTTGGCGTGATTCTCGTAGGTTCATTAAAAAGGAAGTTAAGATTGTGGTTTGAAATGTATAACTTTTAGACGATCTGGGTTATTAATCATTTTTAAAATATCAATGTTGAAATCCCCACATATTATAATTCATTTACATGTCCTAAATGCTACTACTAGAATCTCTTCCATAAAAGCGTAAAAAAGTTTGAACTAGGTGGCCGATACACGCATAAAACTAAATATTTCTCTATCTCCGCACAAATCTCTTTAAATTGAATATCTATCATTCTTGATAAGTATCATGGAGCCACCTCCATTTACAGACTCTCTGTTAAACGCGCTGGCAATACTTAAAGCTGAAAGCACAAGATTTTATCCGAACATTATCGTATTCAGTATGTAATAAACAGTTAGACTTATGAATATTTAACTTTTTGTGAGTGGTAAATTGTTTAATATTTTTATTGCAAGCTTGGCAAAAATACATGTTAAAACCATGTTTTAAACCTTAATTTAAAAAATTAACTTTTTTGCTTGTTTTTAATATATTTTTTAGTTTCTGTATGAAAGCAATGTCTAAATTAATGAATATTATTAATTGAATACTCTGAAATTGTTTTACAAAAATTAATAACCTACCTCCTTAACTAAAACGATGAATTAAAAACAATTCATCATTTAAGCATAAATAACCTTTTTGGAAGGGTATAAACTTGGTCTATGTTACGATACTTTCTTTACTGCTGTCACCAACTGGGAAATCGCGCTCCAAGTCGGCGACTTTTCCTTCACAGCAGTTTTAAAGCTGATTAACCAATGCTGCCATCTATCGGTTTTAAGCGCCTCTAGTTCGTTGAATTTTGAGATCCGAACTTCAACATAAAAATCTCCTCGTCTTGTTGCGTCGCTTTGGTACGTATTTCCAGTGTTGCTCAAAGATAATTTTTCAATGTTGTCGCTCGGATAGGTTCGCGACCTAACTCTTCTTCCTGCAAAGATATAAAAAAGTTACTTCTGCTCGTCACTTAATAGGTAGGTAATTGGTTACGCCTGTGTTCTTGACTCAACAATGAAAATTGTCATCATCATTATGCCTTAGTTCATGTATGCCTTGTTTCTACTTAAGTAATACATTTCATTTACAAGAACTAACTAAAACAGCAGTTAGTTAAAAAATGCACCCGAAATAATATTATGAAATTTTAAAAAAATTAAGAAAAAGTCAACTCACCTCAGAATAAGGGAAGGAAGCCATTTACCGTTTCTTGCCGAATCGATCACTAGGGGACGCTGATACAGACGGTCCGAGCTTACTGTCCGATTCCGAGTCACTACCAAAGAGGTTCTGTACTTTTGGCTTTGGAGCAGGCTTCACTTTTGTTAGTTCTAAAGACTTGCTTGTAGTCTTCGTTTGGGATGTAGAGGGTTGAGCTTCGGCGTCCGAGTCTAATGGATTAGAAGACCTGAAATCAGTTATAAAAATAAATGAAATAAAATCTTGTTACAAACAAAAAAAATAATAATACTTATCGACGCATAAAGCAAACAAACATTTTTATGTTATGTCAATATCAGTATGAACACCGCCTCGGAATTCTACACCAACGTCGACGCCACAATATTAATGCAATCTGAAACGCAATTTACATATGGACATCGTATGTACTTGTAAAGAAATCTTAATTATGGGGGGCAATTCAACTTAGAATGGTTATCGGTATCAACCGGAAATTATTCCATTATTACTTGGTCTTCGACTAAAAATATAATTTACAATAAAAATTATTTCATTTTAATTGAATTCGGCCAATATAAGATAGTTCTATTAATTTAAATACCCATCAGTTATTTCTCTCATAATAATCTTTTAATTGCACACTTACAAAACTTATGATCTTGTTAAACTTAGGTAACTATGTATATTTAAACAGTTAGAACTGTCGAATTTTAAACAAATGTAGCGTTCTTTTATTATTATTATTAATAATATTTCAAACGCTCATTTGTATTTGCTATCAAATAAGTAATTGTTGTTAATATTAATATATTTTATGTACAATCACGAGCGCGCACGCACTACCACCTTAAGGTCGAGTTTTGCTTGCAGGTTTTGCGGCTGGGGGCTTTCATACTATATTTGTGAATGGATGCGATTATCATACTTTTAATGAATGGATGAGATTATCGTACTTTAAACCGAATAAAAACTTTTATGTCCAATAGATGATCGACATTGTTTCTCACTTGCACATGTAGTGCTTCGTATTGTGTCATCTCCTTTATTTTTTGTGTTCTATCAATATGCTATCTATCTCGCCTACCTTTTCTCTGTCTACGTTTTTGGTAATTTTATGTTTTTGCAAGAAAGAAAGAGAGAGAGATCTATAAATTGCTTCTATTTTAATACTCACTATTTTTTTGCGGTTGCATATCAATCTAGTGTATGTGTTGCTTTGAAGACTTTACGTTACTTAAAAATAAAAGGAAAGGAATTTAAATTTGGAATTTTGCAGTATTATTTATTAAATAGTTTTTTACATAATGTGCTTTTATATTTAGACATAGAAATCTAACAATTTAAGTTATTTTCTTCAGACTTATAAATAAATAACAGTTTCACTAGTTCTTATTTTAAACAGTTATCAAATATAACAATGTTTAATATTATTAAATAAGATTAAATTATAACAGAAAGTGGAATAACTAACTATGTAAGAAACCCTGTAATTAATTGACTTAAAAAATGTTTTTTTTTCTTATAAAACAAATTTGTTTTAAATTTCTTTTTTAATTGGAGAAGTTTGATTTTCGGAGAAATTTCGTTTAAATTTCAAAGTTTGCTAACTATGAAGACATGTATGGATAACTATAACTATGAGTTGTAGGAGGACTAATTAAGGAGATTTAAAAAATTCCTCTAAAAACTCGAAAAGTCTAGCGCGTGAACAAAAGATCGTTCATACAGTAAGGAGCAAATAGCTTATTTCCGAGCGCCGCCGCATGGGTTGACCGAGCATCACCGAACGTTCCCGAAGATGTTGCATCGCGCGCAGTACCAAGTATTTTGAATGAATTAATCAGAAGTTAGATTTTTTTTCGATTTACAAATTCTAAATAGCACTGATTTAAAGCGGCAGTTGCATATAGAAGTTTTGGTAAAATAACAAAATGCATACTGATGCCTATAATATTGAGTACAGCAGTTAACTTTAAAAAAAATTGAGGACAGCCTTCGTAGATAGATTTGATTAAATTTCTATTGTAGACATATGATTTGTATAATCTTTACTCAGTTATGAATGTCACAGTAATAAATATAAATCTCAATAACTGTAATTTTGCATATGCTATCAAACGAAAGGGATTAAAAAGACTTTTTTTTTAATGTATATCTTATTCGAGAAAAAATCTTAAAATTTTCTGACCAACATTTTATTTGTTCGGATTTTATTGGTCGTTATGTCAAATTGAAGGGCTTCAATCAATATTATCAATTTATACTGACTGACAAAAAAAGTTAAAAACTAAACCCCCGACTACTTAAAAAGTTTATGATAAAAACATAATTGTAATTAAGTGCCTTACATTAAACACATTTTGTGCCTCGTTAAAACTAATTGAATTTTCTTAATTCTTAAAAGAGCGGATGGCCATTAGTTGCAGCTTACGATAACTTAAAGAGTTTCATTAAAAAGGCTTCAATTTGCACAAACTTAATTTAACTCAACTGTTTTGACTGAAAATAAAATGCAACGTTGCCACATTTATCTTCTCATTATTAGTTTTGCAAGCTACTTTTTCAAAAAACTAAGCGGCAACGTCGCAATTTGCTTAATTTTTATCTATCGTTGTTGCTCAAACAAAATTAAATCCTATTTTACGCACACAAGATTCAATTTCGAATAGAAATAACTTGTAAGTATGAATCACACATTCACATGTTTGTATATATTCAGTAGACAGTCGTAAAATATTGCTACTCGTGTCTATTTCATTATTAGTTCCGTATAATCTGTCTCATTCGTTTTTAAGCAAAAGCATAAATATTATCAGCAGCGAAACTACCCACAATCCTTTAAGTGGCCGAGTCACACCTATCTACCCTTTTAATATTAGTTTTTTGTTGCAGTGTAAGATGGAGCCTAGAAACCGGAACTAACTAAAAACTATTGAGTAGGTATTCTGTGCTAAAAGTAGAAACATGCATTCTACCTTGAGCATGAACTATCTTTTGTCTCACGCGCAAAACGTATTTTATAGAAGATACAGTAGAGCGTCTATAATCCCAATTAATTGGGTGAAATAGGTGTCCGGGAAACCGACTTTTTCAGATAATCGAACAGTATTGATTCTCTACGCAACACTGCCTGCACGTCAAGCTAAGAACATAAGAACATTTTTATTAATTTTCTGATGGTTTCTATGATTTTATCTACTTTTGACTCTTATCTTATTTTAAAAGAACAAAGGACCTTAATGCATTTTTTAAATATTACGTTTTCGTTTTTCTCCCATTTTTGAGGATATTTTAAGTCTTGTGTGTGTCTGAGTGGTCGTTCGCATGATCAACGTTTACACAATCGGCGCTCGACTGTTTTATTTTACACCGGGGTATTCTATGAAACAATATTAAGTCTTAAAACTTTGGGCCAGAGCTTAAATTGTTTTGTCGAAAATTCTATAATTAAAATTTGATTGTTTTAAAAATTATAAAGTTTATGTAAACATTTATGTTGCCTTCTCAACATATTTTACACGCTAAAGAAAGCCGCCCCTGAGTAGAATCATCAAACAAAAGATCGTCATAATATTATGAGTATTAATGATATTATTTATATAATTTATCGAAAATTTTTTAAAATGTCTCGTGATATTTGGCTGATATTAAGCACCTCTCCATATAAAGCCACTATCCTAATCCTTTTTTCGTGTGAGATGCTTCTCGTAGAAGACATGATCCAGGTTCACAGCCACAGGTCACAATTTAACAAGCAACTCAGTCCGTATAGAGTATCAGGAGTCAACATATATATAATAAGAAACAGTCGAAAAAAAGCGCGTAAGGTCAAGTAGGTGGAAGTAAGGGGTGAGTAGAGCGTCAGGCGTCAGCAGTTGGCGAAATGTAAAAAGTGACTAATTTTGCAAACAACACAAAAAAATAAAACAACATCATGATTTCAATGAATGATTTGCTTCCTTTAACGTTATTGGTAATAGAGATTTACTACGGCCAATTAGGATGGCGCTTGCGATCCAACCCCTAAAACGTAGTATGTCGCGTACAGACGAATTTGGATGGCAAGTGATACACCGTGGCAGCTCTCGATTGTATATTATATAAATATATGCAATAGCTAATAATTACGCATAAGATTATAAAACATTAAATAAATCAAAATTGTTATCAAAATAAAAAGTTAAAAGAATTGTAAAACATATTAAATGTCTAGGGACATTCCGATTTTTATTAAATATAGCGATGCGCGTGAGATGACAGACCGGTCGGTGGCTGCCCCGCGCGCCCGCACTCCTCACCAGCGACGCCCACGCCCGGGCCGGTCTGCGAGCGACCACTCGCCCGCAGTGTGGAAACATCTAGCCGGCGCGAACACACGTTTCATTGCATTGCTTATCATTCCGTCATCTCGCGCTTATCACCCCTTCCCTCTGGAATCTTATTTAAAATAGACGCGTTTTTTGGATATTTTTACTTTTTTCTTAAAAAGTGCAAAATTAAATTGAAGCAGAAAATTGGGAGTGCATAACCTTGAAGACATCTTCATCCTAACTAAGAGTTGAAAAGCATAGTTTTACGCAAAAATAATTCTTACTACAATAGAAAAAAGACCTTGAGTTCTCGCTTGCTGGACGGAATCAATTTTTGTATGAAAACATCGATCTTCAACCAGATAACGGGACCTATCGTGAGTAAATTATCCATTCCATACACCATTCGTTACTTCTGAACGCCTAGTACCTCAACTTCGATATTATGCCACTCAAGCGCACTCCTCCCGCTTCCCCAAGTCTTACCGCACCACAAATGGATTCGTCATTGGGTACAGAGCAACCACTAAAGAACGTTTCTGTTTCAATATTAAATGTTCCTATTCTAAAGCAGTCCGATTCCGCGCCGGACTTGCCTGGACTCTTAAACACAACGGAACGGAAGAAACGTAAGCACGACGAAGAGGAGACGGATATCCTTATTTCTTTTAAAGAAATGTTTTCGTCGCTTTCTGTTAATCTTGAAAAACGCCTTGAAAAGCTCCATGAAACTATAAATTCCATCAAACTCCAAAATATAGAACTTACAAAGAGTGTTGAAGTTATGTCGTCAAAGCATGACGAGTTTCTGTCTCGAATAACACAACTAGAAAAGAAAAAGATAGAAGACAGGAAAATTATTGGAATTCTCGAGGAAAAGATCGATTATATGGAGCGAAAATCCCGCGCAACAGGTATAGAATTAAGAAATGTCAAAAAATCTTCAGGTGAAACAAAAAACGAATTATGCAAACTTGCAATTAATCTAGGAAAAGTCCTGAATATGGAGATAAACAACGCTGATATACGAGACGCTTATAGGACAAACAATACAAGAGATGGATCTAGTCCGATTATAGTAGAGTTTTCTACTGTCATTACAAAGGAAAATATTTTAAAGAGGCTGAAGATTTTTAATAAAAATAAACAAAAAAATGAAAAATTAAACTCGGCGCATCTGGCTTTAAATCAAACGGTGCAACCTATTTTTGTTTCGGAAACACTGACACCTAAAACACAGCGGTTATTTTTTCTGGCGCGATCCTTTCAAAAAAGTCATAACTACTCTTTTTGCTGGACTACTCATGGAGTGGTTTATTTACGAAGAGATGAAAAGTCCTCACAGGTTTAAGTCACCTCCGAAGCAGATATCGAAAACTTGCGCAAAAAGGAGTAATTATAATTATAATATTTTAGTTTTAATTTATACTCTAGTGATCTTTTCTTTTTACATGAATTATTATTTTTATTTATATTGAAACATTTTACACTACAATATTTACAAATACGTATAATTTTCATTGCCTCTGAATTAGCTACGGTATCCTCCTGGTTTTGTTACCAGAATTGTTTTCTTAAGACCTGTATATATTATTGCATTTCCAATGTTTGATAACAGATTTCAAAATGAAATTGAGGAACTATCTGTGTCGAAGTCACTGGAGTGCGACACCGGAGAAATTTCAAAACTTGTATCCCATTCTTCTGGACATATTACAATTTTGACACAAAATATAAGAAGCGTAAATTGTAATATGCTTGGATTTGAAGTATTGCTGGCTTCTCTTGGTGTACGCTGTGATGTCTTAATCTTGACCGAATGCTGGTTATCACGCATATCAACCAATCCTAATATAAACGGCTACTGGGTTTTTGCTACGAAAAATAATATGAACCAGAATGATGGTGTGCTGGGGGGCACTTGTAAAATTTGGACTAGAGCTTGCAATCGCAGCGATTTATAGATCTTCCGCAAATAATAATATTGATTCGTTTTTGAAATCATTAGATAACGTTCTTGAGCAACTTACCGCATTCAAAAACATTTCTGTCGTGGGAGATATAAATATTGCAATTAATCGTGAAAAGGAAGATATGAAGACTGAGCAGTATTTAAACCTCATTTCTTTTCATGGCCTGCTTCCAGCACATACTTTTATAACTCGCGATGCTAGCAACTCTTGCATTGATCATGTTATGCTTAAGACCAAATTCCCTTCTGCAAACTTTGTAATACAGACAACCTTAACAGATCATAAGACGGTTATTTTACAACTCAAAACAAAATTAATCTATTATAACCCTGTTAGACAAATTTCTAAAGTTGACAATATAAGACTTAACTTAGATTTTAATAAAATAGATCTAAATCCAGTCTTTAACTCACTAGATGCAGAAAGCTCAATGTCTTATTTAATAGAAAAGTTACAGGCGGCAATTACTGCAAATACCAAAACTGTCGGTCTATCAAAACGTAACCAAATACTTAAACCATGGAAGACACCTGGTCTTTTGCGATGTATTAGAAACAGGAATAAATTACACAAAAAATTTAAACTGTCCCCAAATAATCCTATAATGAAAATTACATACATCAGGTATCGAAACTACTGCAATAAAATGTAAAAAAATCTAAAGAAAGCATATGACCAAATTGAACGTGCAGGAAAAAGTCCTAAGAAGCTTTGGAACGCAATTAAAACCATCACTTCTACTGGAAAGGATAATTTTTATCCAAAAGAACTACTTGCTCTATCTACCTCTCCAAAATTATCTGCAAATGAAGTGAATAATTTTTTTGTTAATATAGGAAAAACACTGGCTGAAAATATAATTTTGAATAGCAAGGATTGTAATAGCTCCACTCTGGGTTCAAGTCCTTCATCTACTTGTTACTCTTTTGTAATGCTCGATGTCGATGTAACAGATGTTTTAAGCTTGATAACTGGTCTGAAGAATGGCTGCTCTGTTGGGTTTGATAACATCACGAACAAACTACTTAAAGATAACAAATTGTTTTTATCACCTCCTTTAACACATATTTTTAATCTACGTTTGCGAAATGGTGTTTTCCCTAAATCATTAAAAAAGTCTCTTGTTACTCCTATTCATAAAGGCGGGAACCCATCTAATATTGACAATTATAGACCTATTTCTGTGTTGCCTTCTATATCAAAAATACTGGAAAGAATCATAAATAAACGATTAACCAACTATCTTGAAAAAATAATCTCCTTGCTAATAATCAATTTGGCTTTCGTACTGGCAGGTCTGTCAGTGATGCGGTTCTCGATTTGACTTAGTATATTTCTCTTAGTTTAGATAAAAAGGAAAAGTGCCTTGCTATTTTTCTTGATCTAACGAAGGCTTTTGATACACTGTCAGTGCTTTTAAACAAACTTGAAAATATTGGCATTCACGGAAATCTGCTCGAAATCTTTAAAAGTTACCTCTCTGACAGATGCCAGTGTGTTAAACTTGGTGCCCATACTAGCTGTGACCTTCCTATAGCATTTGGCGTTCCCCAGGGAAGTATTCTCGGACCTACCCTCTTTTTGATTTATATTGACAATCTTTTAAGAGTTGAATTTTGTAAGGGGAAATTCATATCATATGCAGACGATACTGCATTACTATTTAGTCATAATTCCTGGGAAGAAGTTTTTGAAATTGGACAGTATGGTTTCAATGTTATTAAACTATGGTTAGAAAATAATCTTCTTACGTTAAATAGGTATAACAAAATCGAAATATATAATCTTCTCTTTGAAAAACTCAACAAACATAATTAACAATAATCTAAACATTTTTGCTCACAATTGCATACAGTCCTTTTTACCTCTATGTTCTTGTAGTAAATTGGAACGAGTAAGCTCATTTAAATATTTAGGCATCACGATTGATAGAAACCTAAATTTTAAAGAACATATTAAAAGATTCGTAAACTATTTCATATTTTTAGAACTCTGAGACATGTTTTGGAACCCACTAAATTAAGACAGGTTTATTTTGCTCTATGTCAGTCACTCCTCTCTTTTTCTATTACATCTTGGGGAGGAGTGGCAAAAACTGTGATAAAACAATTAGAGATTGTTCAAAGAGCAATCCTTAAAATATCTACTTTCAAACCATTTCTTTATCCCACTGCGGAACTGTATAAGTTTTTTGAGGTTTTAACGATCAGACAAATATTTATTCTTGAGATAATAAAAAAGCAACTCTCTCTACTTCCGTACAATCCGACTAATCTAAATAAACGTAGGAACCACATAGTTTGTTTGTCTAGGCAAAAGTCTCGAACCGTTCGTGCTCATCAATTCTTTACATTTTTGGGACCATTTCTTTATAATAAATGGAATGGAATGGAATGCAAAAAAAAAGGTGTCTCAGTAGCTGCAAAAATTATCATACGAGGAAACCGAAAATCTTCTTAAGGTTGACAAATAAAATATTTCTGGACTCACCTACATAAAAACACCCTCACACACACACCCACACGGTCACATTAAACTCACAGAGAGGAGAAAATCAACACTCATTAATTATTAATTGATTGAATAAAATTTCTAAATAAATTTAAATGAAATCGATAATGTTACGTAATGTGGTGTAATTTATCTGTTTTTAAATTCATGTATGACATTTATTTTTCAAATCAATCATATTTACTACTAATAATTATTTTTATATTTTATATATATGTCGAAGATACCTTGCTAATTATAATATTCTAAGATCTAATTATTGTTTTGATTGAAACGTCAGGTTTAGTACCTGGGTGAAATCAGAGATGGCGTGACGATCTCAACCGAGCAAATTAATTTTTATAATAGTCACTGAATTGACTATACGAGCTTCCGGGATTGTTGTATAGAGAAGGGGACGGTTAGACAGGCAATCTTAACTGGACGGTTGGATCGTACACGTGCATCTTTGAGATTACCGCGTTTTAAATCAAACTTCATCAGTGTAATCACATTATATTTCTCTTTAGTAAATTTGTAATTAAATAGTGGATTTCCAATACAATTGTGATTAGTTATTATTTCGACTCCAACACCAACCCCATGTCTGATGACGGTCATGAACCTGATGGCCCTGCGGCCTATAACCCGTCATCAGAAGTGGGATCACCAGGCCCACCAGAAGGAAGGATGGGCGACGACAAATGGAAGATGCTACTTGAACAACAGAATAGAAACTTTATCGCTTTGTTGGAAGTAATGAAGACACCTACAGTGAGTACCCATGTTGTTTTACCAGAATACAATCCGGAAGGGGGAAATGTAAATGCTCGCGCCTGGATCTCGACGGCGGACATGTGCATGGGAGATCATCCTTTACAAGGCGCTTCGCTCATGATCTCCTTGAGTAAAGCCTTGAAGGGTGACGCCTCAGCGTGGCTTTCTGAAATAACTTTTCATGGGATGACTTGGGCAGATTTTAAAGATCTTTTTATTTCCGCTAATCTCGGGGCACACCCGCCACTCTGTCCCACCACTGCAACTCCTGTTTATCAGGATCAACAGTGGCGTCCTTTGATCGAATAATCAACGAATAATGCAGCTGTGCAGTGATGCACAGGCTGTGCCCGGACACCCTACCGGCTGTCTTGGGACCCGCAACGAACTTAATCAGAAGAAATAGGAGGTAGTAAGAAAGCGGTTTCAGACTTCCCTCCCAGCAAAGCGGAGACAGCAATTGAAATGGCCCAGAGGCCCAAAAATCTAAAGGGGAGACAGTCAGGAGACGCCTGACCGTCTAAACACCACGGTATGCCACTAACTAACAGGGGATAAATTAGATACTAACCTAAATCTTACACCAGTAATATTGGTGACAAAACTTTTTAAAGGCACGGAAGTTTCCCTTCGTTTTCACAAGATCTAGGTAATAAATAGGACTACACGCAGATACTTGAATCGAATTCAACATGATTAACCGTTCGTCATGCCAGATACTACACTCCCACAAGATATGATGGGCAGTTTGCACAAATTCTTGATCCGACGTTGAACATTCGCAAAAAGGTGACGGCACCAAGTTAAATGAATAAAGTTTGCCCTTAAAGTTACCATGCCCGGTTAGAAATTGGGCTACGCAATGATCGATATCAAGCCACGTTTTATTTAACCGTTCGCGCACTATAGGGAAAAATTTAAATAAATGCCGCCCCTTAGTCGAAGTATCCCATCTAGTTTGCCATTCGTCGATTAGTTTTTTATGAACGTTGTCGTTGCTATCAAATAATCTACTGATTTTAGCCCTATCCTTCGGTTTTAGAAAATCTGAACTCATACCATTCCGCGAGTTGTAATACATTGCCGCACGCCGTTGTATTTCCAAATCTACCGGTAAAACGCCCGCAAGAATCGGCAGGGCCTCAGTGCTGACGGTTCTATACGCTTTACAAAGAAAAATTAACGCTAATCTCTGACTCCGAAGCAATTTACGTCGCGCAGCGCCAATTGTGGCTCTATCCGCCCACACGGGGGCTCCGTAACAAATGCAACCCAAGAAAGTAGCAGTATAAATTATTTTTAATGACTTAAACGACAATCCCCAGGTCGAAGTTGATATTCTATTTAACGCATAAAAATTTCGTTTTGATTTTTCGCTAACTTGCTTAATGTGCTCAATAAAATGGAATTTCTTTTCAAGTATCAAACCGAGATAACAAACTGAGTCTTTCTTTTTAACTGTAACTGAATTAAATTTAAAGCGCGGTAGCCCTACTAAGTTTCCTTTTAACATTAAATACTGTGTTTTATGGGCTGCGAACTCAAGATGATTTCTCTTTCCCCAGTCGGCCACCAGACGTAGGCAGGACTCAGCTAACAACTCAACTCCTGTTCTTGTATGAGATTGAATAAGCAGGAGACCGTCGTCTGCATATCCCGTAAGCGAACAGTTAGCCGGTAACGGTATAGACAAAAAGTCATCAAATCCGATATTCCAGAGATACGGCCCTAGCACTGAACCCTGTGGGCAGCCCCGAGTCAAAGCCTTCGACACTGCATGATGACCAAGTTGAAGCTTAGTTGTTCCATTTATAAAGTAATTGTATATTAAGGAATATACATTGCTGTAACAACCTCTGTTTTTAAGTTTGAGCAATAAGATTGGCCAGCATGCATTATCAAAAGCACCAGAGATATCTAGGAATACACCTATGACGTATTTAAACTCCGACGATTCTACCGATTTTCTCACCGAGATAGCCGCGTCGATTGTTGATTTGCCGATAGTAAAACCGAATTGACGTTCGTGAAAAGTTGGACCGCCCGGAAGAAGCCGAGGTACGATAAGACGCTCTAGAAGTTTACCCAGGGATGGTAGAAGGGTAATGGGTCTATACGATTTCGGATCATCAGGTGGCTTATCACCGCTTTTAGGTATGATTTTAATTAGCCCGCGGCGCCAAATTTGAGGAAAAACCCCTTCAGCAATGCAACGGTTATACACAATTAAAATAGAATCCCCAGCGGACTTCTCGGCTTCCTGGATCATCTTATTCGATATTTTGTCTTCCCCAGAGGCCTTATTAACCGGTAACGCCCTAACAATTTTGACAAATTCATCTAAAGTTGGAAGATCGGACGAAGGAGATGTGGGTGGAACTGCAGCCATGAGCCTAACTTCTCGATGATAGTCGGTATCATTTTCAGTAGTGTCGTCCGGAATGAGAGCGTTAAGAAGGGCCTCCGCCGTCTCCTCAACACCAAGAGTGTGAGCATCATTTATTTTGATGTTTGAAATAAATGCTTGATCAGTTGCTCTGTTAGCTTTGAACTCATGATATATGGGTGACCATGGCCCCTCTTTTTCTAACCTATCAACTACTTTCCGAAGTAAATTAGTTTTTGATTTTTGGACTGCAGCACGGTAGTGAGACCTAGCAACTCTTAAAGCAATTAAAGCGCTATCATACCTATCTGACGAAGTATCTTGTCCTAGGGATTTTTTAGCTTTATTTAATTTACGACGCGCGCTTCTAAATTTCTTACGAATTCCTATCAGAGAATCATTCCACCAGTCACATCTTTTCACACTGGATATAGATGTTCGTCCCAGTGTTACATCAGCACAGTAATTGAAAGTATCCGTCATAATTTCAGCGCTTTCTGTTGCCGATAGACGCGGGTGAGTGAAGTCTCCAGCATGTGACGCAAAAAATGAACTAAAAAAGCACCAGTCTGCACGTCTGGTTTTATAACGAAAGCTTTGTGAACGGGGCGCGATATCTTGTGTCAGCTTAGGGTTGTACTCGTACACGATCAAACGGTGATCACTACATGACGCATCAGGAAGGACACGCCAATTAGAGATTTTTACGTACGCACTTGAAAGTGTGACGTCAATGAAAGATTCGCCCATAGGGCTGCTGTAAGTAGGTGGTGAATCAGAGGTGTTATGAATTTCTAGGTGCATTTCTGCAATAAACTCTTCTACTGCGGCGCGACGTTCCGCATCTGCTGATCTAATTTTACCAAACCAAAGGGGGGAAGACGCGTTGGCATCCGCGCCTATAACTACAGCCTGCCTAGGAAGTGCATATAATACGGACCGCAAGTGATGTAAGTGAGGGTCTACGCGATCAGAGAACTGAAAGTAACAGCTAACTACATATATACTAAAAGAAGGACACGAGACCTCCGCAACGGCACAGTGGGACGACGAGAGATTATTAAGAGCTGTGACAGTGAAGTTTGAACGTGACACGTATATTCCCGCGCGAGCTTTATTGTTTATTTGAACTATCTTATTACGAAGCCCAGCGCTCTGGTACTGTTCTTGAACGAGAACTATGTCCAAACTATACTCAATTACAAGCCTATCTAACTCAGACGTAGCTACTTTATCGTTATGAAGGTTTAATTGTCCTATTTTAAGCTTGGCCATAGTTAGTATTTATAATCAGTTGCTCTAATTTTGCCTTGTAGGTAGGACAATCCTGAGACCCGGTCTCATGATCGCAGGGTTTTTTATACTTTTTACACGACGCACATACTCGTTTAAAAGTTGGTTGATTTTTGTTGGTACGATTTTTTGTGTCGTGTGACTCGGCACAGTGAGCGCACGATGGTGTTTTTTCAGTACAATACTTCGCGGGATGACCATATTGTTGACAATTTAAGCACCGAATTAAATCTAAATCGTCGATGAACCGGCAAGTTGTCCAATCAATGAATAACTTTTCTTTCGTGTTAATCAAATGATTTCGTATCGAATGCTCTAACTCGATCCCTAACCATTTACGGTTGTCATTAAAACTGCGACGACGGTAAATTTTTGTTGAACGTAAAAAGTCACTCTCGGAAAGAGTAATCTCATCTTTAATGTTCTGGCGGTATAAACAAACTAAAAAATTATTTTCGTCCATCGAGTTCGGGACATCTTTTACAAGGATTCGCGGTTTACGCCCTTTAGGTTTCTCCAAACGCAACCCTGCTGTTTTGATAGCCGCAACGGATTCTAATTTCTTTATTTGACTCTGATTTGTGACGCGTAACACGACGCCAGACTTAGCCGTTTTTTTAACGCCGACAATTTGGAAACCATCTGATGGTTTGATCGCTTTCATTAGCGCTTCTTTCGTCGCGGACGAGGATTTAATTTCGGCCGAACGTTCCTCCGTCGGGTAGGCCACCACACACGGGAGCGGCGCGCGAGCCTGAGCTGCCACCGGGGTCGTTTTAGGTGGCAATCGTAACTTTAAAGTCTCCGAGTACGATTTGGTTACCGCCGGAGGACTAACGTTAACTTTATTTTGAGCAATTACTAAATCACGCTCCGATTGCGCCAACTTAGTCTCGAGCATCGCAGATTTAATTGCAAGTAAAGAAACAATCGAAGTTACTCTCTGCGTCATCTCCATAATTCCTGTTTTATTCGCAATATTCAAGCGCGACCCCGAGTCGTTTAAATACTCGTTAATGTTGGTTAGGCATGTCGATGCCTCTTGCACGAGATCATCGATGAACTATCGTTACCGGCGGAGACGCTCAACTCAGAGGAATGTGACGTATTCAAATTAGATCCCAACCGTTGCATACGCTTACTAGTTACTGGCGAAACACTAGCCGGTGATAATTGACTAAATGCCCTTTTATTATTAGTAGGAGATCGCTGAACTATTTTGCTTTTCTCAAACGGGTTTCCCCCCCCCGTCAGGGGGATCATCATTACGCCCGGACATCAAAGTGTAATAAGGAAACTTTAAAAACTTAAATATTATATCACCAGGTACAATAAAATAGATAATACCTAACAACGATCAGCTGGCTGCCAGGTCGGCGCCCCGACCGGCCGCCGCGCGCCTGACTACCTACACACTATAATAAAAAGAAAACGTTTGACTTACCGAGTAATGTAGCTATTTATCATCCAAAACAACGCAAATGTTTAAAAACTTACGGACCCGACGTTTATCAAACCTTTATTTTACCAATCACTACACTAGAACCCTAAAATATGCACTTCACACACGTAATTTAATTAATTATCGCGATCGCATAAAAAGACCATCCGCACACGCCAGAGGTGGGGAGGGAAGTCGAGTTTATGAGATTTCCGCTAATCTCATAAACATGAGCACTAGAAAGCCAAAAGATAATGAGTGCCTAGCTTCATATGCTGCTTGTCTAATGTCGCGATGGAGAGATCTAACGAAAGAACAGATTGCCGTTGCTACAGTTTTGGCGCACATTTCACAACTGGATCCTCGGGTACAGCGGTTGGCTTTTACAACGAACATTGATACTAGGAATCAAATGCAATAAGAGCTTAAGGCGATGTCATTCTTGAAGAGACGAGCACAGGCAACGATTGATCCCAAAGAAGTACTAGATATAAAGCGGTTTAAGCCAGTGCCTTTCCAACAAACTTTCAAGTGTTTCATTTGTGGAAAGTTAGGCCACAAACCAGCCACCTGTCATCAAAGAAAGGATTATCAGCCAAAGAATTCGTCCGGAGAATCTTCAACTAAGACAAATACTGCGACGCCTAGTAATACTATTGTCTGCTTCAAATGTCATCAAGTGGGACACATCGCGACAAGGTGCCCTGGGACTGTCAACAAGGAAAGGAGCAGCAACGGTACGCCGGTTGCAGAGCGTCGTGTGGATTTATGCTCTGTGAGCGTGCCTTCTGGGATTTTAACATGCTCGGGTGAGGAAATTCCATTTTACTATAATTCCGGTTCTGAATGTTCTCTAGTGAAAGAGTCTGTTAGTAGTAAATTCTGTGGCAAACGGTTTGATAATATAGTAACAATGACAGGTATTGGGCAAAGTAGTGTAAATAGCACCCACCAGATCCTCACTTGTGTAGAAATCAATGATATTCCCCTCGAAATACTTTTTCATCTTCTCCCCGATCAGTACTTACGTTCTGATGTTATGATTGGTAGAGAAGTACTCAGTCAGGGCTTGACAGTCAATATGACTTTAGACACGTTACAATTTCGAGTAAGTAGAGTTGTAGAGACATGTAATCAGTCGCAAGACTCTACCATAGTAGGGCCCTTAGCTGATTTTAATCTAATTGAAACGGATATACCGCTCGAATTTAAACCAAAGTTAATAACATTATTAAATGAGTTTAAACAACATTTTGTTCATGGCACTCCGAGTACTCGCGCAAATATAGAGCCGATGCAAATACGGTTAAAGGACGTTAATAAAACAGTTTGTAGGCGCCCATATAGGTTAAGCCCAGATGAGCGACAAGTAGTTAGGGACAAAGTTGATGAACTTTTAGAGTCAAATATTATTCGTCCCAGCTCCTCGCCTTTTGCAAGCCCTATCCTACTCGTTAAAAAGAAAGACTTTCTGGGCATAAAGCGACACTCAACTCAAAAGCGGTCCAAATTAAATCTACATATTAATGTATCTAAATATTTGTCACTATAAACTACTGATCACTATAGGGCACTTTTATTGGTAAGATCATTAGTAATACTTTTTCCACCTAGATGTCACTTTCAACCGATTATCTTTTTGTCATCTGATGGACTACAAATAGAACAACTTAGAAAGGTAGTAAATGAGTAAAGTTAATGTATATACAACAGTACTGAAAAACTTCTGGAATTTTATTAATTATATTAAACAACATTATCATATCATTCTTCAAAGCTCTTGATTGTAATCGATCACCATTTATGTTTGAATCTCCTTTGTACATATATGTTCTTCTATGTATGTATATATGTGTGCGTATGCGTATATATGTATGCATTTTTATCATTATGTATTAGTTTATTTTAGTTATATATTTTCGTTTATTTAGCCTTTCAGATACGATCCCTCTCACTGTGTTCATGTTTCTAACTTATAAATTTGTTATTTAGTTGTTATTTTCTTAATTTTATAAGCTGAGTTAGCGCCACAAATGTTAAAAAAATTGTAAAGAGCAAAAATGTAAGCATAGTTTTTATAAAGGCCTACCTACATTGTTTTAAGTACCTAAATAGGCAGATAATATTGTTAGGAATCAGAAGTGGTTTAATAAAAAATAATGCAAACGGTGCGAATTTTATTAGGTAACGAATAAATTTAGAGAGACTCAAAGTCCGTTCCGCACGATGTCTCGAAGGAAAGTCCATCCCTTGGTTTTTTTTAAATTTTATACCTAACTGCGGCCCTATTGGCCTTCGCAGCGTAACCGAACTAACCGTGCGGCGAGTGCTTCCCCGCAATCTACAAGGTCGCACCGCAGCGCACACCTCAAGCACACTGTACAGCCGCTCTCAGGGCTCCACCTTCACACGCCTACCTCGGTAGACCAGCAAATCTACTTTCAAGGAGCTCGGCCGTATCTGATCAAATTTTACACACCATAAATCAATGTCATAAAAATTTAATCAAAATTCGAGAGATAGTAAGAAAGGTTAGATCTTACCGCAATCTGTATAGATCTTAAAATCTTAAAGCAATCAATTCAATCGCGCTTGGATTGCGACCATTGATCTCACTCACATAACCAGCACTCGGAGAGGAAGAAGCCTCGAAGCGGTGAAGTTAAAGCATCTTCAGGGTGTAGCTCACATTAAAACACATGGTGCGGCGCCATTGATCGCGGTGAAGTTCATCGGAACGACGTCAAACGATGAAACCGAAAAACAAAGAAAGCAGTTAAGTTGAAAGCCTCATGGCTATCTCGAAGTCGGCGGTTACGAGACGTGCTGCATGATCGTCTACCGTCATAATCACAAATATCGATTTCGTGATTAGTTAATGCGTTTGCGCTTATTTTTATTTCAAACGTAACAGGCTTGGCATATCCATAACGTTAAAAATTTAAACAAGATAACAACTAAAATGACAACAGATCAGTTAGTAAGTGCGAGATACTTTATACCAAAAACACAAATTAGTCTAGAGTGGGCACAGGCCTATCCCACTTCTGATATTAGGAATCAGAAGTCGTTTAATTAAAAAAATAATGCAAACGGTGCAAATTTTATAAGATAACGAATCAATTTAGAGAGACTCAACAGGAAACGAAGAAAGTTGGTAGGCGTAGGTTTATAGTGAGCAGGCAGCACGTCCGTTCCGCACGATGTCTTGAAGGAAAGTCTATCCCTGGGGTTTTTTTTTTTTTTTTTTTAAACCTAACTGCGGCCCTATTGGCCTTCGCAGCGTAACCGGACTAACCGCGCGGCGAGTGCTGCACTTCGCCTCCTCACGGGTCTACAAGCCTTAAGGCTAGGAGGCCTCAAAACTTGTAGCCCCAACGGGGTTATTTTAATTTTGGATGTAGCACAAAAGGTGCTACATCCCTCAACAGATGCAAAGTGCAGATCTAGACTACAGGCTCATCCTAAGGGCACCCATAGTGGGCTCGGACCTCGCTTAGGTGGCGCTGTTTTGTGCGAGTGAATCTATTCTGACTACTGAGAGAGACGCTTGGTGTGGATGGGCCGGCCCTTCCACGCCAAGTCGTCCTAACCGACTGGTGACACCGGCTAGTCTCATCGGATGTGACAACAGCCTGTAGGGTTGTCCGCTGAGAGAGGCTCAGACGTTCCAACCGGACTGGGAACTGATTTTATTTGAGGCTTCGAACTTAGTGTTCTCTGCCTATACACTAAGGTGTAGAGACGGGGACCGCAGCAACTCTAAGGGGTGTCTCGGAAGGAGACCGAACCTCGGCCTAGGTTGCCGCGGGCGATGCCCGAATTGGACTGAAGCGACCCGGCGCGTTCGTGTAATGTCTGTAGGCTGAAGGCCCTAAAAGCCTAGGCGGACGTCCTCTTCTCCTCCGACGTCGAGGACGGTGAACGCAATGTGTAGTAGTCTGTGGGTTAGCAAGAGTTATAGAATCGTTCGCGTCGTCTAGTACGTTACGTGGGCGTCTTTTTCGGGGCACACCCGCCACTCTGTCCCACCACTGCAACTCCTGTTTATCAGGATCAACAGTGGCGTCCTTTGATCGAATAATCAACTAATAATGCAGCTGTGCAGTGATGCACAGGCTGTGCCCGGACACCCTACCGGCTGTCTTGGGACCCGCAACGAACTTAATCAGAAGAAATAGGAGGTAGTAAGAAAGCGGTTTCAGACTTCCCTCCCAGCAAAGCGGAGACAGCAATTGAAATGGCACAGAGGCCCAAAAATCTAAAGGGGAGACAGTCAGGAGACGCCTGACCGTCTAAACACCACGGTATGCCACTAACTAACAGGGGATAAATTAGATACTAACCTAAATCTTACACCAGTAATATTGGTGACAAAACTTTTTAAAGGCACGGAAGTTTCCCTTCGTTTTCACAAGATCTAGGTAATAAATAGGACTACACGCAGATACTTGAATCGAATTCAACATGATTAACCGTTCGTCATGCCAGAGACTACAGTCCCACAAGATATGATGGGCAGTTTGCACAAATTCTTGATCCGACGTTGAACATTCGCAAAAAGGTGACGGCACCAAGTTAAATGAATAAAGTTTGCCCTTAAAGTTACCATGCCCGGTTAGAAATTGGGCTACGCAATGATCGATATCAAGCCACGTTTTATTTAACCGTTCGCGCACTATAGGGAAAAATTTAAATAAATGCCGCCCCTTAGTCGAAGTATCCCATCTAGTTTGCCATTCGTCGATTAGTTTTTTATAAACGTTGTCGTTACTATCAAATAATCTACTGATTTTAGCCCTATCCTTCGGTTTTAGAAAATCTGAACTCATACCATTCCGCGAGTTGTAATACATTGCCGCACGCCGTTGTATTTCCAAATCTACCGGTAAAACGCCCGCAAGAATCGGCAGGGCCTCAGTGCTGACGGTTCTATACGCTTTACAAAGAAAAATTAACGCTAATCTCTGACTCTGAAGCAATTTACGTCGCGCAGCGCCAATTGTGGCTCTATCTGCCCACACGGGGGCTCCGTAACAAATGCAGCCCAAGAAAGTAGCAGTATAAATTATTTTTAATGACTTAAACGACAATCCCCAGGTCGAAGTTGATATTCTATTTAACGCATAAAAATTTCGTTTTGATTTTTCGCTAACTTCCTTAATGTGCTCAATAAAATGAAACTTCTTTTCAAGTATCAAACCGAGATAACAAACTGAGTCTTTCTTTTTAACTGTAACTGAATTAAATTTAAAGCGCGGTAGCCCTACTAAGTTTCCTTTTAACATTAAATACTGTGTTTTATGGGCTGCGAACTCAAGATGATTTCTCTTTCCCCAGTCGGCCACCAGACGTAGGCAGGACTCAGCTAACAACTCAACTCCTGTTCTTGTATGAGATTGAATAAGCAGGAGACCGTCGTCTGCATATCCCGTGAGCGAACAGTTAGCCGGTAACGGTATAGACAAAAAGTCATCAAATCCGATATTCCAGAGATACGGCCCTAGCACTGAACCCTGTGGGCAGCCCCGAGTCAAAGCCTTCGACACTGCATGATGACCAAGTTGAAGCTTAGTTGTTCCATTTATAAAGTAATTGTATATTAAGGAATATACATTGCTGTAACAACCTCTGTTTTTAAGTTTGAGCAATAAGATTGGCCACCATGCATTATCAAAAGCACCAGAGATATCTAGGAATACACCTATGACGTATTTAAACTCCGACGATTCTACCGATTTTCTCACCGAGATAGCCGCGTCGATTGTTGATTTGCCGATAGTAAAACCGAATTGACGTTCGTGAAAAGTTGGACCGCCCGGAAGAAGCCGAGGTACGATAAGACGCTCTAGAAGTTTACCCAGGGATGGTAGAAGGGTAATGGGTCTATACGATTTCGGATCATCAGGTGGCTTATCACCGCTTTTAGGTATGATTTTAATTAGCCCGCGGCGCCAAATTTGAGGAAAAACCCCTTCAGCAATGCAACGGTTATACACAATTAAAATAGAATCCCCAGCGGACTTTACGGCTTCCTGGATCATCTTATTCGATATTTTGTCTTCCCCAGAGGCCTTATTAACCGGTAACGCCCTAACAATTTTGACAAATTCATCTAAAGTTGGAAGATCGGACGAAGGGGATGTGGGTGGAACTGCAGCCATGAGCCTAACTTCTCGATGATAGTCGGTATCATTTTCAGTAGTGTCGTCCGGAATGAGAGCGTTAAGAAGGGCCTCCGCCGTCTCCTCAACACCAAGAGTGTGAGCATCATTTATTTTGATGTTTGAAATAAATGCTTGATCAGTTGCTCTGTTAGCTTTGAACTCATGATATATGGGTGACCATGGCCCCTCTTTGTCTAACCTATCAACTACTTTCCGAAGTAAATTAGTTTTTGATTTTTGGACTGCAGCACGGTAGTGAGACCTAGCAACTCTTAAAGCAATTAAAGCGCTATCATACCTATCTGACGAAGTATCTTGTCCTAGGGATTTTTTAGCTTTATTTAATTTACGACGCGCGCTTCTAAATTTCTTACGAATTCCTATCAGAGAATCATTCCACCAGTCACATCTTTTCACACTGGATATAGATGTTCGTCCCAGTGTTACATCAGCACAGTAATTGAAAGTATCTGTCATAATTTCAGCGCTTTCTGTTGCCGATAGACGCGGGTGAGTGAAGTCTCCAGCATGTGACGCAAAATATGAACTAAAAAAGCACCAGTCTGCACGTCTGGTTTTATAACGAAAGCTTTGTGAACGGGGCGCGATATCTTGTGTCAGCTTAGGGTTGTACTCGTACACGATCAAACGGTGATCACTACATGACGCATCAGGAAGGACACGCCAATTAGAGATTTTTACGTACGCACTTGAAAGTGTGACGTCAATGAAAGATTCGCCCATAGGGCTGCTGTAAGTAGGTGGTGAATCAGAGGTGTTATGAATTTCTAGGTGCATTTCTGCAATAAACTCTTCTACTGCGGCGCGACGATCCGCATCTGCTGATCTAATTTTACCAAACCAAAGGGGGGAAGACGCGTTGGCATCCGCGCCTATAACTACAGCCTGCCTAGGAAGTGCATATAATACGGACCGCAAGTGATGTAAGTGAGGGTCTACGCGATCAGAGAACTGAAAGTAACAGCTAACTACATATATACTAAAAGAAGGACACGAGACCTCCGCAACGGCACAGTGGGACGACGAGAGATTATTAAGAGCTGTGACAGTGAAGCTTGAACGTGACACGTATATTCCCGCGCGAGCTTTATTGTTTATTTGAACTATCTTATTACGAAGCCCAGCGCTCTGGTACTGTTCTTGAACGAGAACTATGTCCAAACTATACTCAATTACAAGCCTATCTAACTCAGACGTAGCTACTTTATCGTTATGAAGGTTTAATTGTCCTATTTTAAGCTTGGCCATAGTTAGTATTTATAATCAGTTTCTCTAATTTTGCATTGTAGGTAGGACAATCCTGAGACCCGGTCTCATGATCGCAGGGTTTTTATACTTTTTACACGACGCACATACTCGTTTAAAAGTTGGTTGATTTTTGTTGGTACAATTTTTTGTGTCGTGTGACTCGGCACAGTGAGCGCACGATGGTGTTTTTTCAGTACAATACTTCGCGGGATGACCATATTGTTGACAATTTAAGCACCGAATTAAATCTAACTCGTCGATGAACCGGCAAGTTGTCCAATCAATGAATAACTTTTCTTTCGTGTTAATCAAATGATTTCGTATCGAATGCTCTAACTCGATCCCTAACCATTTACGGTTGTCATTAAAACTGCGACGACGGTAAATTTTAGTTGAACGTAAAAAGTCACTCTCGGAAAGAGTAATCTCATCTTTAATGTTCTGGCGGTATAAACAAACTAAAAAATTATTTTCGTCCATCGAGTTCGGGACATCTTTTACAAGGATTCGCGGTTTACGCCCTTTAGGTTTCTCCAAACGCAACCCTGCTGATTTGATAGCCGCAACGGATTCTAATTTCTTTATTTGACTCTGATTTGTGACGCGTAACACGACGCCAGACTTAGCCGTTTTTTTAACGCCGACAATTTGGAAACCATCTGATGGTTTGATCGCTTTCATTAGCGCTTCTTTAGTCGCGGACGAGGATTTAATTTCGGCCGAACGTTTCTCCGTCGGGTAGGCCACCACACACGGGAGCGGCGCGCGCGCCTGAGCTGCCACCGGGGTCGTTTTAGGTGGCAATCGTAACTTTAAAGTCTCCGAGTACGATTTGGTTACCGCCGGAGGGCTAACGTTAACTTTATTTTGAGCAATTACTAAATCACGCTCCGATTGCGCCAACTTAGTCTCGAGCATCGCAGATTTAATTGCAAGTAAAGAAACAATCGAAGTTACTCTCTGCGTCATCTCCATAATTCCTGTTTTATTCGCAATATTCAAGCGCGACCCCGAGTCGTTTAAATACTCGTTAATGTTGGTTAGGCATGTCGATGCCTCTTGCACGAGATCATACGATGTACTATCGTTACCGGCGGAGACGCTCAACTCAGAGGAATGTGACGTATTCAAATTAGATCCCGACCGTTGCATACGCTTACTAGTGACTGGCGAAACACTAGCCGGTGATAATTGACTAAATGCCCTTTTATTATTAGAAGGAGATCGCTGAACTATTTTGCTTTTCTCAAACGGGTTTCCCCCCCCGTCAGGGGGATCATCATTACGCCCGGACATCAAAGTGTAATAACGAAACTTTAAAAACTTAAATATTATATCACCAGGTACAATAAAATAGATAATACCTAACAACGATCAGCTGGCGGGTCGGCGCCCCGACCGGCCGCCGCGCGCCTAACTACCTACACACAATAATAAAAAGAAAACGTTTGACTTACCGAGTAATGTAGCTATTTATCATCCAAAACAACGCAAATGTTTAAAAACTTACGGACCCGACGTTTATCAAACCTTTATTTTACCAATCACTACACCAGAACCCTAAAATATGCACTTCACACACGTAATTTAATTAATTATCGCGATCGCATAAAAAGACCATCCGCACACGCCAGAGGTGGGGAGGGAAGTGTAATGTCTGTAGGCTGAAGGCCCTAAAAGCCTAGGCGGACGTCCTCTTCTCCTCCGACGTCGAGGACGGTGAACGCAATGTGTAGTAGTCTGCGGGTTAGCAAGAGTTATAGAATCGTCCGCGTCGTCTAGTGCGTTACGTGGGCGTCTATACTTCGGATCCGGATCCGGGATGTAGTTCGCGGCTTCGACCACGAGCGGGTTTGGATGTTTCGCGGCGCGTTCGAAATACTTTTTCGAGGCGGTTTTTAGGTAGTTCGATATGGATGGTAACCGAAGGTCCTTGTGTAAATCTACGTTGCGGACGTACCACGGCGCGTCCGTGGCGCGTCTGGTGAATCGGTTTTGCACTCGTTGGAGTGACGTAAGCGCGGTTTTACTCGCGTGGGCAAACACTACGCCGGCGTAGGTCATGACGGGTCGAATACAGGTCTTGTACATCGTGACTTTATTTTTTAGGGACATTTTAGAACGGGCGCCTAAAAGGTGGTGAAGGCGAAAGAGGTAGAAATTTGCCCTGTTCTTAATGCGCGCGATGTGAGCGCTGAAAGTTAAACGTCTGTCGAGCGTGACGCCTAACTTGAGTGACCCATGGAATGGGCTTCTCGAAGAGTTTGATTTTGTGGGTGGGAATGCAACTGTTATAGTTGCGAAGACTTTTGGAAAAGTAGACCGCGGAGCTCTTTTCCGGATTAACCTCAATCCTCCACTTGCGGAGCCACTCCCCTAAGGCAGTGGTGGCACGTTGGAGTTTGGCTGCGACGAAAGCGGGGGGACCTGACACGTATAGAGCCGTGTCGTCAGCGAAGAGCGCTAACTGGACGTTGGTACCGAATTGGACTTGTTCGGGGCGCGGGATGTCGTTTGTAAATAACGAGTAGAGGACAGGGGAGAGAGCGGAGCCTTGTGGGACCCCAGCTCTGAGCGGGCGCGGGGTTGATAGACAACCTTCGACGCGAAACCGGAAGCTTCGATCTGTGAGGAACTCTCGTATTATGGGTACGAGGCTGTCTGGGAAGCGCATATCAAACAGTTTATAGAGTAAACCGTTGTGCCAGACTATCGAACGCTTTGGCGATGTCAAAGAAGACCGCTCCCGAGCCTCTCGACTTACCGGGGCGGTTGAACGCGTCGTGAATGTGTTCCGTGATGCGGTGGACTTGTTGAACGCAGCTGTGGCGAGCGCGGAAACCGAATTGCTCGTTAATGAGTTAATGAGCAGATGGTTTGAGTTGATATGGGACCAGAGTCTAGTCAAGAGGACTTTCTCGTAGACTTTTCCTAAGACTTTTAGGAGGCTGATAGGCCGATAGCTAGCGGGGGAGTCGCGGGGTTTCCCCGGTTTGTGGATCCCTATTACTATTGCCTCCTTCCAGGCGGCTGGGAAGTGGCATTGGATTATTAGCGAATTTATTATTCTGACTAATAATAGAATTAAATGCGGGGGTAGTATCTTAAGAACCTTATTCGAGATGCCGTCTGCCCCTGGGGCTTTGCGCGGTCTAAATTTCTTGATTATTGATCGGACTTCGTCTACGGAGACGGGAGAGATTTTATCGCGGGGCGTAATTTGTACGCGGCGGGCGACCTCTGAGTCGATTTCTCGGATATGTATCGGATCGGCGGGTTGTCGCGACGGGGAACATTGAAGTTCCATGCTTTCTGCCAGGCATTCGGCTTTTTCGTCGTCGTAGAAAGCCGGGTTCTGTGGGGGGTCTCTTTTCAACGGAGGTATGGTATGGTCGGATGTACCATCAGACTTGAGTGCGCGTGCCAACCTCCAATAGGCGAGGTGGCTCGGTGATATCTCAGCCATGAGTCTGTCCCAGTCATTGTCGCGAAACTCGGCTATAAGGTTCTTTACGTCCCTCTGTAAAGCTCTCATATAGATTCGTTTCTGTTCGTCAGGCCTGGAATCGTAGTCGCGCATGGCGGCGTTCTTTTCTCTCATTTTTGTCTTCACGGTCTCAGGCAATACAAAGCGGCGATCATTCACCACTCTGATTTTCCGAGAACTCTGACTAAGAACAGTCTGAAGATGACTAGTGAGCAGAGCGATTGCGGTGTCGGTGTCATCGGTCGAGTAAAATTCGTCAAGGATTTTATCGAGATCGGGGGATGAGATTGCCTTAAGGGCCTCTGCTGCCGCCTTCCAATCCACGATAGTTTTGGTAAGGGGTAGAGCTTCTGAGTCGGGTCCTAGCGAAAGGAGGACGGGTCTGTGATCCGAGTCGAGTTCGTGTAGCGTTTCAATGGAACGAAGCCTGAGGCCGACGTTCTTCAAGAGCGCTATGTCGAGTATGTCCGGTCTATGCTGATAGTTGTGAGGGTAGTGCGTGGGAGTCATCGGCGCGATGACGTCAAAGTTTAGAGTTTCCGAAAACTCTTCTAATTTAAGCCCGTTGGGGTTCGAGGTTGCGCAATTCCAGAGTGGATTTTTGCAGTTTAGGTCGCCGGCTATGATAACCGACTCCGCTAAGTTGAAGAGAATATCTAGGTCGCTCTGTAGGAGCTCCTTGTTAGGGGAAAGATAAGCCGACGCGATGATGACGGGCGAGTGGCCGGTCATACCCAGCAGGCAAACAGAGACCTCAATGTTCCGTAGGGACGCGGGAGGGTCGAGCGGTATGCAATGCAAGGACCTTTTATGATAGATAAGAGTGCCACCCTTCGCGGCAACTCTATCGTTACGAATGATATTATAATTCGCGATACGCGGATCTCTTTGGCTAGGTTTTAAAAACGTTTCCTGTACTAGCAGGAGGTCTATTTGATGCGTGGTGAGGAAGTTCGATACCTCATCCTTTTGGTTGCGGAGTCCGTTCGCATTATAAAATGCCAACGCGATCGATTTTGGCTTCAAACGCGCGTTCCTAGCCATTGAGATTGATTTATTTTTTATTACGGATCGTCTGCTGGATAGCAGAGAATAGCGCCGACTGATTTACGATCACTTGGACGGTCGCGACGGGTGACGGAGCCGTATCCCTGGGGTCCTTAGCGATCGTATTTATGCACGACCGACGGTGGTAGGGCTGGTGACGTCACCGGTGTACATCAGCTTCGACTTCAATCTCTAACAATATTTTAATAAAGCAAGCGATTGTTACTTGTGTACCAAACTTGCGTATTCGATATTACGTACAATTTCGTGTACAGACTTGCAAAGCGCTATCCGCCCGACAATGCTTAATGCTTGTTCAGACATAAACTTGATCACCACTATAAATACTTGATGCCAAAGGCAAACTCATTTATTTGTTTCCGGAATTTTGAAAGAAAGGTGTTTTTTTTTCTTTCTTTTTTCTTTTACATCTGCAATCAGCCTAATGGCTTTAATCAGATTTGATGTTGACTACGATGACTTACTTTTGGAGAGTGTACATCCAATGATATACCATCTCTCAATTATATAGTTTGTTCAGATTGAGGCCAGTCGCACTCGTTTCAGCCGAAATATGCAATCATTTGTATTCATCAGTGTTGTAGCTAGGTGGTTTCTATGTTGTTCGAGTCTTTATTTATAGGCCACAGAAGACCTTTTTGTTTGCCTGCTCCCTTTTGGCCTTTATATGATCTCGCCAGGTAAATCTTCTGTCTGCATACCTAGGTACTTGATGGTTTTGTGGTGTGGCAAGACGGCTCCATTGAGTTTCACAGATGTACAGTCCCCTCTCTTTAGAATAAATGTTATATGGATTGATTTGGCTGGGCTTGCTTGAGTTCTCCATTTCTTTAGCCATAAGCCAATTTTGTCTAAGCATTCTTGCAGTTTTGTGGATGCTGTGTTTGGATCTTTATTACAGGATAGGATTGCAGTGTCATCTGTAAGGGAAGGTCTGCTGTAAAGATTGTGTATAGCACGGGACCCAGCACCGATCCCTGAGGTACACCTGATTCTATATCACATATAGATGAGAGACAATCCTCGCAGTTAACATGGAATAGTTGGTTTAGCAGGTAAGACTTCAGTATTTGGTAAGTGTAGCTTCAGTTTATATAAGAGGCCCTTGTGCCAAACGCGATGAAAAGCCTGCTGTACGTCAAGGAACACTGCTGAGCAATATTCTTTTTTCTCAAAAGCTTGTCGTATGACGTGTGCTATTCTATGTATTTGTTCCGTCGTTCCATGGTGTGCACGAAAACCGAATTGATGGTCTGATATTACTCCTTGTTCTTCAAGTACTGGAAGAAGACGTCTCAGAACTAACTTTTCAAGAACTTTTGATAGTAATGGGAGAAGACTTATAGGTCTATATGATGAAATTTCTGTAGGAGGCTTCCCCGGATTGGGAACCATTATTATAGTTGACACTTTCCATAATTTTAGGAAATATTGCAGTCTCAATATTGCATTAAAAGTTATTGTCAGCAGCACAATAGCTTTTTTTGGTAATTGTTTGAAAACTTCTGCTGTTATCAGATCGAAACCTTGTGCTTTTTTTTGCTTTAAAAATGTTATTACTGTAATTACTTCTGCAGGTGTTACAAGTTTTAGTGGTAAGGACATTTGTTGGTAACTGTTCAAGAATTCATCGATTTCTTTCTCTGTGTGCATAATATCTGGTTCGTAGGGTTTGAACACATCCTTTAAAAAGCTGGCAAATAGTTCAGCTTTATCTTAAGGTTTTCGTGACCAGTTTCTGTTCCCTTGTCTTAGTGGAGGCATGTGTTGTTTTGGCCTTCCTAATGATTTGGTCATTTTGCACAGTGAATAATCATCTGCTTGAAATGGAGACAGACTCCTCAGCTTGTCTTGAAGGGTATTGTTTTCATTTTCTCTAAGTATATTTGCTAGGTTCTTTTGTGCTTTATTGAGTAACTTTTTGTCTTGTCGATTTCTGCTGGTATGCCAACGACGTCTCAGTCTTCTCTTTTCAGCTATCAACTTTTGTATTTCTAGGGTGATATCCTGAGTTTGTGCCTTATTTTCTATGAAAGGAGTTGATAGCCAGGCTGCTTTTTGTATCATGTTGGTGGAGTACCACACAATGTCATCTACGTCGTCTTCTGTTTTGAGGGGTATACATAAATTTGCATTTTCTTCTATGTATTTCCGAAAAGCCCTCCAGTCAGTCCTATGGTTATAAAGCGTCTCACGTGGTTCTCCAGATGACTGTGTCTCCAGAAGTCAATGAGATCTGGAGTTTTATTAGGGTCTGTTGGCCAATGTGTTGGTTCTCCTGTTGATATTACATCAAAGCTATCACAATCAATTGCCCTTTTTAGCTCTCGACCTCATGTCGTCGTCAGACGGGAACCCCAAAATGTGTTGGATTGGAGTTCCAATCTCCCCCAACAATATATCTGCCACCGAGTGTATGCAAAAAGTCACGAAATATTTGCTCATCTATGCGATGTCGTGGGGGACAGTACACAGCAGCCACAATTAGTGGTCCCTGCCAGTCATCTATTGATATTATAGCGGCCTGTATGTGTGGACGTTTAAAGCTGGGTAGGGTGTGATGTCGTATGTTTTCTTTTACTATCACAGCTGCCCCAGCAAATTTCATTTTTGTTGATGGGCTATGAGTGTCGTTAGAAGACCTACTAGGGTTCCTATTTTATAATTTGCTCAAGTAAGCTTGTTGACTGAGATTGTGTATTCTCTATTTTTCTATGCCAAAAGCCAGTATTTGTGGTATTAGATGCGCTTGGTGGTATGTGCATAGTATTTCTTTCTTGGTTAATTGGTGTCTGTTGTCTAGTGTAATTGGAGGGCTTTAGTGGAGGAAAATCTTTTATTTGAGGTGGTGGTAAAAATGAGTTTCTGGTCTTCACCTTATCTAGTGGGGCTTTCCTTGCTCCTGTATTTGCCATTTTCCGTGCACGAATCTCTTTATATACTTGGCAGCCTTTGTAGTTAGCTGGATGGTCACCATGGCAGAGAGTACAGGTTGCTGGTGTGATGTTATCTTTTTTTGGGCAGTCTGTTGTTTTGTGGCCTTCTGCACATTTAACACATCTGTATGGGCGCATGCAGTTATTTTTGGTGTGCCCACACTGCTGGCACCTGGTACATTGAGGAATTTCATGTGTTTTTCTTGGATCTTCAATCTTGACTCTGGTATGGTAAATGTATTCTATACTTTTTATTTCAGTGTTTTTTGGGCTAGGTTCTACGTTGACATAGAACATGTTCAAGGGCTTTTTATTTTTCCTCGATATTGCACAGACAATTTCACCTCGAATCCTATTCCCTGTTTTTTCAATTTCTTCAATTATAGATGATTTGGGAGTGGTGTGATGCAAATTTTTTATTACAATTCTATAGCATTTATCTTTCTTTTGGGTAAATGTATGTCCAATGAGGCCATTGATTCTGATGAGGTCTATCAGATCTTTGTATATTTCAGCAGATTGTGCCATCACTCTTAATTGATCTCTATTAATAATTTTGTATGAGTAACTACCTTTAGATACATTCTTATTTAGTAGCTCAGTTAATTTAGATAGGTCTTCTATTCCATATAATATAATAGGTGGTGGTTTGCTGATTTTTTTAGCATGATAGGATTGGTCTTCTGTTGACTCTTCAGTTAGGTCAATAGGTAACCCACTATATCTGTTAGCAGTGTTAATTCCTATTTGTGTTCTTTGATTAGTTTTTTGAGTTTGTGGTGGGCTATTTGATGGTTTTTTCCTCTTGGGGTAGCGTTCTGTTGGAACTCTTTGCCAGAAGGGAGGGTAGTTATTAATGGTACCATTTTCTGTGGTACTTATTGCTGAGGACGTGGTAGGTAAATTCTTTGAATAATCAGTGGTCTTGATATTTTCCAGTGAAGATGACCTTGGTCTTGTGGAGAAAAAGCTTGGATGGAATGCCTGTTGAGTAAATTTTTTCATACTGCCTTGCTGAGTTGACAGAGAAGTTGGCGTTTTTATGTCCCCACCAGATACGTAGGAGCTGTCCAAATTAGATTTGGAGGAAGATTCTCCGGACGTACCAGAACTTTTTTGAGGAGATTTATTTTTTAGCATTGTTTCCATAAGTAATAATTAGGTAGGCAACACTACAGCTGTCAACGCCATGTTGACATTGACACTTAAGGCGACGCCGTGTTAAACTATAGATCTGAAAATGAGCGTGCTGCGCCCCGCTCCCCGCACTTTTTTTACGAAGCGTTTTGCCGGCCTGGCTCGTACAGAGCGCTAGGCGGTCATTGACCGCGCTGCTCGCAGAACATGGAAATCATAAGTGTCTACATCTATGTAATAAAAATAAATCTCTAAATGTGTTCTCAGCGCATAACTCGAGAACGGCTAAACCGATTTCGCAAATTCTGTTTCTAAACTTTCCTTGAAGTACGAGGATGGTTCTTATGAAGAGATAAATGAAAAAAAATTTAGAATTATTTAAAAATTATATTAACACTATATTAGATATTAGAAGAACGGTCATTGTTATTTGAAGGAGCGTTATTTTCATTATTCACTGAAAGGGTGTTGCTATCAGTATCAATAGTGTCTTGAGAAGGACGCATTTCATCACCACACAAAGGCGATATTTTATCGCTATCCAGCGAAAAACAACAAAACATACAAATTAACATGAGAGTCACAATGGTGTACTTAATATTCAATTGCCATTGGTATCAAAAAATGTACTATTTTGTACCTAATACTCCTCGTAAATAAGAATTAGTACTGCCTTAGAACGAAATTATAATAGTATTAAGGTACACCCGCCATATTGACATCAGGGTGAACACAAATGTTGCCAAAGTATGACTGCGGGCCGCATGTGCTTATTTTTACATATTGTATTACTAGCCTTCCCTGCGTCGGAGCGAGCTTTGAAGAATACAATAATACTCTCATTGCCCAATTATTATGCAGCAATCATTATGGCACTTTTGCTTTGGTATTTTTTCTTCCAGACCTTAGCCTTGTGGAACCGAGATGGACCACGGACCGCCATCCTAAAATACTACACACAGTAAATCACAGTAGGTAAATTTCGCATAGAATAAAACTGTTTTAGCAAAGCAAACACTTGCTAATAATACCTACTTAGTAATAATTATGAGGGGCCTTCTAATATTCTAGGGGGCGTTTCTAATCATGAAAATGGACAACTTTTACTAAGGAACTCACTCTGATGTCACTAAAAAAACAGTTGTTCGATACAAAATCCCTAAGTACCTGTTTGCAACCCGAAAAAATGTTTTAGCTTTTTGTGCTTCTATAGTGTTCTAAGTATGTACCTACTCGAACCCCACAAAACTGCAACCGTGCACTGCTCAATAATCTACGTTGGTTCCGCATTTCGGTGAAACGTACGGAGTGAGCGCCCCATCATTGCCGGCGAGAAGGTAGGTAATAACGCGTTTCCTTGAGCGAGTGACGAACGCCTGGTAAAGTACCAATACCAAAATATACTATTAAAAATGTATCGAAATAATCTTACCTTTTCTTATTCATTTACATGCATAGTTCAATCATACGTACCTTCCTTTTTCTTTTAGACACTTTATCCTTTATTCCCTCATTATTAGCGAAAAGACTACTTTGAGGTGCCGTGCGGAGCACAATTTGACACAGACCCGTCTCTGGCAACAGCCGGCAGCGGTCTGCGCGGGCCGAGCGGAGCCGAGCTCTCATAAAAAACCCGCGTGAACGGAAAAGGGCGTATACGACAAAATGGTTTTATCGTGTAATTTAAAAACTATAAATATATCTCATTATATTAAACGGCAAAATCAAAGTGTAAGCTAAAATTAATCTATGATGAAATTTTGGAACCTTAAATCACTCCCCAATGTCGGAAAAATTGGAATCTTTAGTTTTTTAGAGGTCCTTTTAATTAATTATTTTGTGTTATGAAAGTTGACCAATCGTGTTATATCAACGGCCAAAACAAAGACAAACACGTGATGAATCCTGACCATGAATTTTATTTTCTTAGCTTTTCCCATTGTTGAGAAAAATCTGTATCTTTTCAACCAAAATCTTCAATGCGTCGTCTTAATTGGTAGAATTGGTAGATTACTGCACTATTTTAATGAAAGTTTGGGGGTAATTTCGAAAATGGTTATAGGTCTTTGGATTTTTGAGTCACGATTTAGTTTGTTTCACTAGTTATTTTACAAAAACAACACTTGTGTTTGTAGTTTGGAAGTTAAATGTTTGGTTTAACTATCTTTCACACTGTTTTTGCACTTAATTCACATGGAAGACAAAATGAATCAGACGAGCGATTATACACGTATTTAACGGTTGCCGGCTGGGTTGCCACTCCAAAGAAAGGTGTGAGAAAATTTATGTCAGTGTTTGCTAGTGCCGGAGAAAAGTAAGTAAATACCTACCTTTTTTGTTGTTGTAGTACTTAAGTATTTTGTTTACGTGTACTTGTCGGTTGATCACAACTGCTTGTATAGATAAGTAACTTAGTAACTTAAAGATATTTTAATTGTCCTCTTTTGATTTGAAGACAAACACAGCACGTTTTATTCAATTGTTTTTTCACGAGAGAAGCACTGCCTCTCTAAAAAGGCCGAATAAGCAATATTGCAGAGCAATTAATTTTGGAATTTTTCTTGCAAACAACTACAAATTTTATAAAACAGTAATTTCACAATCATTTTAAATTGATTTTGAAGTAACTATTTTATGAAAACTATTCCTTTTCTGAAAGAGCGAGCGGTGCGCGGGCGACGGGAAAAGGGCGAGGCTTGAGCTTCGATGCCAGTTTGTCACGTTTTAACAATGAAGCCGCAGACAAAAAATACTCAAATACACGGAGCGCGTGAACTCATTGATTTAATAAAATGTTAGTTATCGTTTTATGGACAATTTTGGGATTTCGACTTTTATTTTTTCCTACACAAATATGATCAGTATTCGAGTACACCAATTTTTATTTGTACTATAAAAATTTGTGGTAAATTAGGTACTTTAAAATTGATACCGTTCTGTGAAAACGTCTCTATTCGTCTTAGCGGTTTATTAGTCGGTCCCTTTACAAGCCGTAATTCTATTTTCTCGTGCTGACAAAGGCTGCGATGTGATACCTATATTCAGAAAAAAACTTGGTTACTAAAACATATTTTTTTTTACGTGTAAGGTATCTGACACGAAACGTGGCTACAGCAAAGAAAAAATGTCGACAATATATTGTCGATTTTTTTAAAAAGGGTTTTGTTCCATCAGAGGCAGACAAACAATTGCCCATGTGCCTATTATGCAACAAAGTTTTGAGCAATGACTATGAAACCATCAAAGCTCGAAAAGATCATCTAAAAAGGTGTCATACTCATAAAATAGGTAAAGATTTAAAATATTTTCAATTATTGAAGGAAAAATATGAAAAGAGACCCACTATGCACAGTATGTTCGCTTCAACATCTCAAAGTAATGATGATGGCTTGCGGGCATCTTACAATATCTCGTTACTTATAGAAAAATCTGGAAAACCGCACACTATCGGAAAACAATTAATTTTACCCGCTGTTGAAGAGGTTTTAAAAACTGTTTTGCACAAATCTCCATTTGACGTACTAAAAAGAATTCCATTAAGAAACAATACTTTACAAAGACGCATTGTTGAAATGAGCTCTGATATCGAAAGGTTTTTGTGCAATCATCTGCAAAAAACTCATTTTTCTATACAACTGGACGAGTCAACGTTACCCGGTAATGAAGCATTATTATTGGCATATGTCCGATTTATTATGGAGGAAGAAATTTACCAAGAATTGCTATTTGCCAGAACTTTGGAGACTGATACTAAAGGCGAATCAATATTTAATGTCCTGAGTTACAAACATTATTTCAGTGGCAACAGACGGAGCTCCTACAATGGTCGGGCGATATCGTGGGTTTATAAGTCATCTCAAAAGAATTATACCAGGACTTACAGCTATTCATTGCGTAACCCACCGACAGCATCTTGTGGCAAAACATTTAAGTGACAGGTTGAACCAATCTCTTCATTTTGTAATAAAAGCTGTTAACAAAATCAGAAGCAATGCATTGAATACGCGTTTATTTGCTCAATTGTGCGACAAAAATTATGAAGACTTCCAACGACTGCTCTTACATACTGAAGTACGCTGGTTGTCAAAAGGTGCATGCTTAACGAGATTTTACTCTGTTTTCGATTCCGTATTAGAGTTCCTAGAAAGTAGAGATCCAGATTTAAAAGAAAACTTGATCAAATTCAAAGCTGACATTGCGTATTTGACAGATTTGTTTAAAAATTTAATGATATTAACTTGCAGTTACAATGGGATAGCCCGAATTTAATAAAAACGAAGGGGATAATTTCGGCTTTTCTTGGGAAATTGAAATTTATGAAGCAAAACATTAGCCGGCGCGAATTCTCTCAATTTCCAAACTTGTCGCAGGTAGAATGTATTGATGACGATATCCATACCTACAGTCAACATTTAAGTGCCCTGCATGATGACTTCAAAACCAGGTTTGAAGATATGCTGACGATGGATATACCACCATGGATCATAAATCCATTTGATGAAACGGAAGTGGCCAATGTCACAAGAGGAGCTGCTCGAGCTAAGCACCAATGAGGAGCTGAGGTGAAATTTAGAAAAGCCTACCAAACATTTTGGCTGCAATCAGAAATGCCCGAAAAATATCCTGGACTGTGGGAAATTGCAAGGAAATTTGTAATAGCTTTTCCCTCGTCATATCTTGTCGAAAGGAGTTTTAGTGCCGTTACAAACCTCTTAACAAAAAAAAGAGCAAATTAAACATCACAGAGCGGGGGGATTTGCGGTTATAACTCATAAAAATAAAGCCAAACATTGATCGTTTTCTGACACTCCATCAAATACATCCTTCCCATTTATTAAAATTATGACCTGAACCTATATGACAGTTATATTTTTTTCTTGTAATTCTATTCTCTTAATAAATAAAGTGTTATAAAATATACAATTTTTCGTTTTTATTTTACCTATCGGAATATAGGGACAGAACTCAGAAGCGACACAATTTTTATTTTTTGGCGACTTTCAGAATGTGGTAGAAATATAGCAGCAGGGGGTCCAACAAAACCAGTAAAATTTTGAAAGTGGTCCACGAGAAAAATAAGTTTGGGAACTACTGACTTAGATGGTGAGACCCGCTTCTGGGAGGTCAAACTAAGCCGATACACTATAACGACGGTTACAGAGGCAAACACAAAATCTTCAAATTCAAATTCAAATAATTTATTTGTTAGGTTTTGGTCGTTATGTACTATCACGAGCGCGCACGCATTACCACCTTAAGGTCGATTTTTGCTTGCAGGTTTTGCGGCTGGGGGCTTTCATACTATATTTGTGAATGGATGCGATTATCATACTTTTAACTAAATGAAAAACTTTATGTCCAATAGATGATCGACATTGTTTCTCACTTGCACATGTAGTGCTTCGTATTGTGTCATCTCCTTTATGTTTTGTGTTCTATCAATATGCTATCTATCTCGCCTATCTTTTCTCTGTCTACGTTTCTGGTAATTTTATGTTTTTGCAAGAAAAAAAGAGAGAGATATATCTATGAATTGTTTTTTTTAATACTCTTTTTTTTTGCGGTTGCATATCAATCTAGTGTATGTTGCTTTGAAGCTTACGTTACTTTATAATAAAAGGAAAGGAATTTAAATTTGGAATTTTGCAGTATTATTTATTAAATAATTTATTAAATAGTTTTTTACATAACGTGATTTTACATTTAGACAAAGAAATCTAACTTTTTAAGTTGTTTTCTTCAGACTTATAAATAAATAACAGTTTCACTAGTTCCTATTTTAAACAGCTATCAAATCTAACAATGTTTAATATTATTAAATAAGATTTAAATTATAACAGAAAGTGGAATAACTAACTATGTAAGAAACCCTGTAATTAATTGACTTATAAAATGTTTTTTTTTTTCTTATAAAACATTTTTTTTTTTCGTTTGCCCGTTTTTGATCATTGCAAAAAGAGCTATCTTTATAAGAATATTTTATAAAATCACAACGTTTTTAAACATCTTAGTCTTTTTCATCACAGTCGTTTCTATTTTAACTAAAACGTAAATTTACAATATTAAGAAAAATTATTACATTACGTGTAATGCAAATGCAATGCAAATTAAGCAATTTAGAATATTTTTCTTAAACAAAAAACTTTACAGATCAACTTTAAGCAAACAGTAAATTAATTAGTAAAACATGCATTCAAATATTTTTGCGTAATATTACATTACTTAAAAGTAGTTGCATGTTACTGATTATATTATCAGAAGAACACTTTTTGCGGTTTCAAAATCGAATATGTGCCAGCGGATTATATGATCAGATGGAAATAACACTTTTATAATCTAGTCATGGCAATGATTTAAAGTAGCAGTTATTTCAGTATTTTGTAGATCTGGTGCTTTTTTTTTACAAAATGCATATTTCTTAAAAAGTTCGGCAGTTAAAAGTTCCTTACTAGCAAATGTAAACAGAAAAAGAGTCGTAAAAATACTGAAATGGATAATTATCCAAATACTCATTAGTATTTGGTCGCCGCACCGTTTGCGTCAATAACTGCATTGAGTCGTGCTCGCATGGAACGTACCAGTGACTGACACAGGTCAGAGCCGCGTAATGTTTCCCAAACTTGGCTGCAGTGGTTTTTTTTTTTTTTTTTTTTAATGGGTCACGTTTGTGTGACCCTACTCCTACCTCCAACATAATCGGAGCCTATTTTAGCATCTTCCCTTTCATACCAGTTCTCGCTTACATTCTGTTCTCTTTGTCATACTTCATACTTTATCTTTCTTACATCCATCGCCTATTATACTTTATGGGTGGGTTGCCCAACTATTTTCTACTCTACTCTGTGTGTTTATTATTTTACTTCTTTATTTCAGGTAGTGAAATACACATTCTTTATTTCTTTATAATTTACAGATTTTCTTTACTTATACAATTTGTGTAATAAGTTATTTTTGTTTATAACATTTTATATTAACATCTAATTTCTTACATTGTTTATTATCGGGTGGATAAATAATAATAAAATGCGCAATTCTTAACAGATACAATAACACTTATTTATTCATATTTGATCGCAAATAGTAGGTAGACAGTAAGGTGTTTATATAAATTACATTTATGGCATGATAAGGATTATTAGATTAAACATTCGGACTTTTGACTATACTAAAGGTCAGGCAAAGTTTCAGCAGGGCCCCAGTAGGAGGCACTCAATATCCCGCTTGGGTATATTTGTTTCCTTATTTACAAAATAATCACACAAATATTCAAGTTAGGGTCTCTAGAGTGCCCCCCGCTGGGGTTCCACTCAAAGTTCTAGTGGATCCGTAATATCGGCCCAGGAGCAAGGTCCCGCGGGCCCATCTCTCCGCGACGTCAAATACAACTTGCCCCGGTTGTTCATCCGCTCTATCGTATATTCCCACCCCAGCATAAGTTCTTTCCCAAAATATACTCAGTATTTTGTACTGCACTGTTTTTGATGCAATGGGTTGGGAAGCTACGAGCCAGATTTGCAGAGTAGATTCTGAGCTGTAACTAACGCCTAGAAGATACGCGGCCCGGGTACCTCCCCGTCCGACTCACTTGGCATATTTAAGTTTTTCTGACATTCCTTACAGATACCGTGGTTTCCCCTTGTGGTGCCCTTAGCAATATGCTACTGTTGCGTGCGCTATGGTGTCCCACTTACGTTTCACAATGCATTCGTCACTGAACGCATTATGATCCGTGTTGTGGTCCACCCTTGCGCGCACGCAATTGCAGCACACCGGGCTTCCACCCGCTTGGAGCACTTCACATTGTGCCCTGAGATGTGGGCCACCACAGTGACTGCACAGATCTTCTTTTTCTTGGCAGAAACGTTTGCCATGGCCGAAACCCAGACAACGCGAACACTGGAGCAGGGGGGACTGGTCTGCGACTCTGACTCTTTGTAAGTCAATATGTAGCACCCCCGCTTCCAATGCTCTGCTCCACACCTCTGGTGACGTGCTGACCACAATATGGTTTGTGAGCGGGTTTCTAGCTCTTCGCCTATATTTTATTGCTATTCTGGCTTCCTCGCCCTCGAGGCCGCGAAAAACATGAGGGTTTTGGTTCCTGACCGCCTTCAGGACGTCCTCGTCGGTATTAACCGAGAGGACGCCCCTGATGACCAGGAGCGGATCCCTGTTCCTCGCTTCCTCGACGGCGAGGGAGTCAGTTTGTTCTAACTTCTGCTTCATCTTATTTCTTTCCTCTTTCGTCCTGAAACCCATAACCACCTTGGCGTTCTTGGCTTTTCTGACCTTTTCCACCCGTATCCAGCCTTCCTTAGCGTCGACTGCCTTACGCACCCTCTCCAGGACCTCTTCACCGGTTTCAATCTCATTTTTGGATGATATTATCACCGAGTGAAGGGTCGCTGTTGATTTGGCTGCAACGCTCGCATATGAAGCGTTCAGTGGAGCGGGAGGTCTGGATAAGGCCTCTTTTTGGTCTCTCAGGCAGTCTTTTAGCTCCTCTATCTATTCCGTGCTCTCCTTGAGCAAACGGCCGTGCTCTAAGATTGTTTTCTTCAGCTCGGTCAGCTCTTCTGCCTTTTCTTCTGTCTCACGCTCTTTTTTTGTTCATTCTTTATTTCGGTTTTTAAGTTCCGTGCGCTGTTTAGATGAAGTTTGGCCTTCAGTAAGCAAGCCCTGGCCTCTGCAGTCCGGTTTGCATACTTTTCTTTGGGTTTTGGTGGCGATTTCGTCTTGTCAGAGGAGGGAGGGGTCCGTAAAGGGGGGGATAGGTCGAGCTGTTTCTCCTCCATTGCTTCTATACTCCTCCTTACCCTAGAGGATTGGGTTTTTCTTGGTTCAGTGACGGTTTCAGGGGGGCCAGCCTCCCCCACGTTCATTCTTACAAGAGGTTTTCCGTCACTTGAGTTTGGGTCAGTCTTTTTTGGTGGGGTTCGCATGTAGTATATAAGTAAGTATGTGAATGTGTGTTTGTGTGCCTGTTATATAAACCAATAATCTTTAATAATAAATACATTGTTTTAGTGTCCGTCATGTGAGTTTTATTTACATAAGGTCCCATCCCTATATGGCGACCCTGCCTCGAGCGCGAACGCGGAGTATCATATATCTCAGCATGGAAACAATTTGTTTAATCTTTGGACGGTGCACTCGTGCAAATCTTAAAAATGTGTCAATCTAAGTTGGAAAAAGATGAAGTTTTCATCAATCAGAATGGAGGACCAAATTCAGCATCAGTAGAGCAATTTAAGTTCCATGTCTCTGCGATAAGTATTGTACTCATGGTGATATGCTGCTTACTTTTCATTGGAGCGATCTACATCATATATAAGATTTATAAACGGTGCCATCGCCGTTGGACACAGGAGCAGATAAGCAGAGCACTTTTGCAGCGTTCTTCTTGGAGACCTCGTGCAATCAGAGCAACCCCTAGTGGAGTCGGGTGCGAAAGGTGCGAGTACAACGTGAGGGCGGCAGAAGCCTGTGCTAAGTAACCGTTTGCTTCAAGTCTCAAGTTTAATGGTGAAGAACTTTGCATAATTCGTTAGTGTGAAGTGAAATAGTGCGGTACGTGCAGTAATAAGTGAGTGCGTCGTTTGGTATAAAAACAAATACCAATGTTATGTAGTTGGTAATATACAATAATTTATCTAATTTATATGGTGAACTACTTAAAATAAGGACTTATTTAGTAAAAATTGGAGCGAGTAGGAGAAAAGGAGATATTGTTTTGAAAAAGATTCAGGAAGCTGATAATTTAGTTAATGATTTCAATGTAATTTTGGAACAATTGCTGTCTTTGCAAATATCTTACGATGACTCAATTAAAATTGATCATTTAAGTGCAGACTTTTTCAAATTGTATGACGAAATTTTAAATTTATGTAATTCATCAACAAATACTGAATTAACAATGGCCAAATTTGATCTAAAAACAGCCTTAAGCTTGTTACCAGTTTTATCTGAGAGCGAGGAGAGCGTCAAACAACTCATTGATGGCATAGAATACTATCAATCAGAGATAGATCAAAGTTCCCACAAAAAATTAATAAATTTTGTGTTAAAAAGCCGTCTCTCCCAATCAGCAAAGTTAAAGCTAGACTCAAAATATGATACTATTAGAGATCTAATTAATGCTATGAGAATAAATTTGTTGCCGAAAAAATCACCAACAGCTATTCAGCATAAGTTGTTTAATATTAGGCAAAATAATCTTTCCATAAACGAGTATGGAAAACATATTAGTGACTTGTTTGTTGATCTGACGATTTCTCAATCAGAAGGCAACTCCGAATCTTTTAAGATACTAAAGACTCTAAATGAAAAGCAAGCTATAAAGAGTTTCGCCGACGGATTGAGAAATCGGCGACTAAGCACCATTATAACAGCAAGGAACTTTTCTTCGTTAAATAACGCAGTTTAAGCAGCCATTGATGAAGACATTTCAACTCCATCATCTTCAGGTGACATTTTAACCATACGCCAAGGTAATAATTATAGAGGATTCAATTACAGAAATTACAGAGGTCGGTCGACCAACCAGTCGGCACAATACAGGGGTTGGCCAGGACAATCTCACCAATTTCAACGTCAATCTAACCATTTCCGAGGTGTACCTCGAGGTAGAAGAGGTGGAAACCATCGTGGACCAGCGACATCAACATATCAACCAAGAGGTAGGATTTTTAATAATAATAACTTCCCGAAAAGAGGTGGTCAACGGTCCATACATATTTTGACAAATTCTCAAGACGACAATTCTAGTAATAATACCGATAGATTTTTTCGTGACTAAAGATGTTATATTTTCATTTGATAATACATGCTATATTTCATTACATTCACCAAATGAGTCAAAGTTTGATTTGTTAATCGACACCGGTGCATCAATTTGCGCGATTAAGCATGACTATATTTTGGAACATAAGCTACAAGTTCATAAAAGGAACCTGACTATAAACGGTATTGGAGGAAAAATTAATGCTATTGGATATGTTTATCTTAATCTTATTGTTGGAAACGAAACGATAAGTCATCAATTTTATGTATTTGAAACGTTACCATGTAAAGCTAGTGGCATACTGGGACATGACTTTTTAAATAAATATCTTTCAATTTTAAACTTTGAAAATTATACTCTCTCTTTATCCCATCTTGTCCCATCCCTATACGCATTCCAAACATTTGCGCTGTCTGGGGGTAGGAGTTATAAGATAGGATAAAAGTTTTAAAATTGTAAATAATTAAGTTAAAATGTAAAGTTGTATAAAATTAGGAATAGAGATAATAAATAATTTTTAGTCAATTTAATAAAACTAATAAAACTAAGTGCTAATTTAATAGTAAATTATTGTAAGGTCATATATTATGGACAAAAAACTAAATATTTTACATAGAGTTTGGAATAACTAATGCTATTCAGGTACAAAGGTAGTTAAAACTATTTTATATCACAGTTTATAGTTTTGTAAACTAGGTCAGGTACAGATATTAAATATAAAGTCGACTCTACTTTTTTTTTAAACTATGTCTCTATGTTTGTCCACTTAACTTGGAGAGCTTCCAATGACTTCTACTTTAGTCCAAACCGCGTCTCGATTGGCCCAGCGGATGCTGAGATATCAAGTCCCAAAATTATTCAAAATGGCGGACAAAATGGCCGCCAAATCTTAGAATTGCCGTATCTCCTTTGATTTCTATCACAGAAGGCCGCGCGTTGGTTCGCTGTATTCGTCCCGTCGTGCCCCACGACCCTGCTCTGTTAGTTTTGAGCGAGAATTTGCAGCGCGAAAAAGCGACTCTTAAGGGTTGGAACACGTCAGGGGTCAGCCACAAAATCCTATGAAAAATTTTTTAGCCCTCTGTGACCAAAATCTTCAAAGTTACGGGGGGGGCCAATATTCCGCAAAATGTTTTGCGGACGCGCTGAAGTGCCGTAACTTCGCCAATTTCAACCCCAAAAAATCGAGGTTTGGCTTGGTGTTGTTAACTCTGGCTGCCCGACACTTTCCAGGTATAAAATAAAACCAAAAATTTTGAAACTCAAAATTTGGGAGGGGGGGTCAAGGCCAGCTCAAGAGGAAGAAGGGTGACGGGGCGAGACTTGTAGTGAAAGTCCCAACTTTGTAGCCTAAAAAATATCGAAGTTACTCCACTCCGAAGATTTCCAAGATGGCGTCCAAAATGGCCGCCAAAATCCTAAATCCGCTTGTTATGGACCAAATCGAGCCGAGTTTGGGCTCGTTAAATAGGACTTTATCTGCAAAGTCCAAATCTTAAACTACTGATATTCTAAATTCACCCCTTGATTTTTAAATCCCTAAAAACATAAAAAAAAATTGACAATAATTAAATTTAAAAATATCAAAAATGGAAAATAATTTATTTTTAAAACGGATTATTAATAAATAAACAGCACTCGATTTTTTGATCTTATTAGAAAAATTGTGGGGTTGATATTTCAACCCACACGTTTATACCCCTAAATTTAGAAAATTTATAACAGAAAAACTATCCACCCGATTTTTATAAAATTTAAAACTAATGCGAAACTCGCCGTCCCTCGTAGGATGGCACCGGAAAAAACTGGGGTCGTTTATTTATTTATTTCTTGAGTTATCAATTTTTGGAAAAATGCGAAATTTTGAAAACCTTGTATCTCAATCAGGGATGGTCGGATTTTCGTGATCGAAGTGCCTTCGTTCTAAGGTCGCTGTTCTGTGTTGAACTGCAATCTTGGTTTCAATGCCAGACCTCTGGATCTTGTTTTGGTGACCGCGCCCAAACTTGTTTTTTTGGTCTTTTGAGGGTGAACCCCTGGAGCTAGGGTTGAGAAATTTCGCAGAAACCTGCGGCTCGACAGGGGCTTGGTGACCGCGAAAAAATCCAGGTGGGGTATCACTTAAAATAACGGCTGCAGTGGTTGACAAGTGCTTCCCTATTTCGCTCATTGCTGTTGTCCCACCTTTGGACCATTATTCCCAGCGCACGGTACGAATGTCGGGCTGTGCCTGGAGCCAGTTTTGCACCACGCGCGCTGTATGTCTTGGACAATTGTCCTGTAGAAATATTAATTCCGGAACTACCGTTTCCGGGTATACCACGCGCGCGGTGGGAATTAAAACCTCCTTTAATAATTCTAGGTATGATTGCCCATTGGCCCTCCCAGATATTTCGACGAGTTCCCCAGGTCCTGCAGCACTCATTCAACCCCACATGCTAGCGCAAATCCTCCCGGATTCGTTGTTTGGGTTGACATTGCGCGGCTCATAACGCGTATTATCGACACGCCATAAATGCCGACGCCCTATTTGGCATGATTAAAAACATTTTTCGTCGGAAAATATGGCATGCGAAAAATCAAAGTCACGGTACTCCCTTGCGAACCTTACCCTTGCGATTTTATTTGCCTCCGATAAAATTATTTATTTCGCTGGCTGACGGTGATGGACTCCGGCCCGATGGAGCGCCCTTCTCACTGTCCAAAGAGAGCAGTCGTAGTGCTCGGTGAATACACGTGTGGGTGTGAATGGTCCCACAGCATATGTGTTTACCATTCGCCGAGTCTGCTCCTCCGTCAGTAAATAGGGCTGCTCAGGCCGTCGCGATAGGTCGTTTAAATGTCCTTCTTCAGTAAAACGGTTCACCCAACGGCGAACAGTATTTCGCTGTAAAACAGAAGTTTTATATAGTTTTATAAATAGTTTTATGTATAGTTTTATATAGTTTTTACGGTTCTACTTAAACGCTCGTTTATGAAAGGAATTAACCTGGGTCCTTTTCAATAAACTTACAAGTCTACAAATATGTAAAGGAACTTTGTCTTCTAAATTTTTAGTTGAATAATTTAATTTAGGGTTCCTACAAAAATACGGTAAAAACCTAAAACTGCAATATTATATACTAACATCGTCTAATTTAAAGAGCAATTCAAAAATCTAATATCTCCATTCTGTTATGGTTTATAGAAATGTGTCCATAATGGGTTTTGATCGCTTTTTTTCTGCTCTTTCATAATGTTCAATTACTTTTTTAATTTATTTAATTTTAATTACTGGCCGCCTAACTTCAAAATGACAAACTCCCTTGTCAACTTATTCTACTAGTGCTGTTTAATAAAACTTGACAAATTTGAAAGAAATCAACAAGTGAATATCTTAAAACATTTGACTTAGAATGTCTCCAGCCCACAGAACGCGGAGATGCAAAAACGTCGATTTACAATGCTGATGCGTCTTACCCGCGCCCGTCGTCTGGGGGATAGCATTCATGTAGAGCTATCAACACAACGCCAAATGTCTCACACCTGCGTTCTGTATGCTGGAGCTATAAATGCTGTTCAATCAAAGTACACCTGTAGATTACGATGACGATTCGATTAGGGACGGCTGTCTCTTATGTGCACTCATGCACTGAACCACCAAATAGGTTGAGAAGTCAACTATTTTTTTTAATTTTTTTAATTTCTTTTAAATTTCAAAGTTTGCTAACTATGAAGACATGTATGGATAACTATAACTATGAGTTGTAGGAGGACTGATTACCGAGTTTTACAAAATTCCTCTAAAAAGTCGAAAAGTCTAGCGCGTGAGACAAAAGATCGTTCGGTAGTACCAAGTATTTTGAATTAATTAATCAGAAGTCAGATTTTTTTTCGATTTACAAATTCTAAATGGCACTGATTTAAATCGGCAGTTGCATATAGAAGTTTTGGTAAAAATACAAAATGCATGCATGCCTATAATATTGAGTACAGCAGTTAACTTTTTAAAAATTTGAGGACAGCTTTCGTAGATAGATTTCTATTGTAGACATATGATTTGTATAATCTTTACTCAGTTATGACTGTCACAGGAATAAATATAAATCTCAATAACTGTAATTTTGCATATGGTATCAAACGAAGGGTTTAACAAGATCTTTTTAAAAATGTATATCTTATTCGAGAAAAAAAATCTTACAATTTTCTGACCAAAAAAAATTATTTTTTTCGGATTTCATTAGTCGGTATGTCAAATTGAAGGGCTTCAATCAATATTATCAATTATCAGTTTATACTGACTTTTGTTTGATCTTTACTAAAAAATTTGATTTAAAAAAGTTAAAAACTAAACCCCCGACTACTTAAAAAGTTTATGATAAAAAGTTAATTGTAATTAAGTGCCTTACATTAAACACATTTTGTGCCTCGTTAAAACTAATTGAATTTTCTTAATTCTTCAAAGAGCGGATTGCCATTAGTTGCAGCTTACGATAACTTAAAGAGTTTCATTAAAAAGGCTTCAATTTGCACAAACTTAACTCAACTGTTTTGACTGAAAACAAAATGCAACGTTGCCACATTTATCTTCTCATTATTAGTTTTAGCAAGCTAATTTTTAAAAAAACTAAGCGGCAACGTCGCAAATTGCTTAATTTTTATCTATCGTTGTTGCTCAAACAAAATTAAATCCTATTCAACGCACACAAGATTTAATTTCGAATAGAGATAACTTGTAAGTTTGAATCACACATTCACATGTTTGTATATATTCAATAGACAGTCATAAAATATTGCCACTCGTGTCTATCTCATTACTAGTTCCGTATAATCTGTCTCATTCGTTTTTAAGCAAAAGCATAAATATTATCAGCAGCGAAACTAGCCACAATCCTTTAAGTGGCCGAGTCACACCTATCTACCCTTTTAATATTAGTTTTTTGTTGCAGTGTAAGATGAAACCTAGAGACCGAAACTAACTAAAAGCTATTGAGTAGGTATTCTGTGCTAAAAGTAGAAACATGCATTCTACCTTGACATATTTAAATTTGTTTTCTACTAGCCGTTGCACGCGACTCTATTTGCGTCCAATTCTTATTTTGCTATTCCCTAGGAAAAAATAAATTTTTCAAGATAAAAGTAGTCTATCTGTTTTTCTAGACCTATCCATTTATTAATTTTTTACCCTATCCGTTCCTCCACTACGACGCGATGAACTAACAAATATGTATAAGTATACTTTCACATTTTCTACAAAAGTTAGAAATAGAATCAATGGCTGCTTGTGGAGCAGGATATTCAAAATACTTGGTACTGCGCGCGATGCAATATCTTCGGGAAAGTTCGGTGATGCTCGGTCAGCCCGTGCGGCGGCGCTCGGAAATAAGCTACATATTTGCTCCTTACTGTATGAACTATCTTTTGTCTCACGCGCAAAACGTATTTTATAGAAAATACAGTAGAGCGTCTATAATCCCAATTAATTGGGTGAAATAGGTGTCCGGGAAACCGATTTTTTCAGATAATCGAACAGTATTGATTCTCTACTCAACACTGCCTGCACGTCAAGCTAAGAACATAGACGTTTTATTAATTTTCTGATGGTTTCTATGATTTTATCTACTTTTGACTATGATCTCATGTTAAAAGAACTAAGGACCTTAATGCATTTTTCAAATATTACGATTTCGTTTTTCTCCCATTTTTGAGGATATTTTTACATAAGTCTTGTGTGTGTCTGAGTGGTCGTTCGCATGATCGACGTTTACACAATCGGCGCTCTACTGTTTTATTTTACACCGTGCGCTTACCTAGCGCACGAGGTATTGTCTATGAAACAATATTAAGTCTTAAAACTTTGGGCCAGAGCTTAAATTGTTTTGTCGAAAATTCTATAATTAAAAGTTGATTGTTTTAAAAATTATAAAGTTTATGTGAACATTTATGTTGGCTTCTCAACATATTTAACAAGCTAAAGAAAGCCGCCCCAAAAGAAAGTAGAATCATCAAACTAAAGATCGTCATAATATTATGAGTATTAATGATATTATTTATATAATTAATCGAAAAATGTTAAAATGTTAAAAATTGTGATATTTGGCTGATATTAAGCCCCTCTCCATATAAAGCCACTATCCTAATCCTTTTTTCGTGCGACTGCTCTTACATACTGAAGTACGCTGGTTGTCAAAAGGTGCATGCTTAACGAGATTTTACTCTGTTTTCGATTCCGTATTAGAGTTCCTAGAAAGTAGAGATCCAGATTTAAAAGAAAACTTGATCAAATTCAAAGCTGACATTGCGTATTTGACAGATTTGTTTAAAAATTTAATGATATTAACTTGCAGTTACAATGGGATAGCCCGAATTTAATAAAAACGAAGGGGATAATTTCGGCTTTTCTTGGGAAATTGAAATTTATGAAGCAAAACATTAGCCGGCGCGAATTCTCTCAATTTCCAAACTTGTCGCAGGTAGAATGTATTGATGACGATATCCATACCTACAGTCAACATTTAAGTGCCCTGCATGATGACTTCAAAACCAGGTTTGAAGATATGCTGACGATGGATATACCACCATGGATCATAAATCCATTTGATGAAACGGAAGTGGCCAATGTCACAAGAGGAGCTGCTCGAGCTAAGCACCAATGAGGAGCTGAGGTGAAATTTAGAAAAGCCTACCAAACATTTTGGCTGCAATCAGAAATGCCCGAAAAATATCCTGGACTGTGGGAAATTGCAAGGAAATTTGTAATAGCTTTTCCCTCGTCATATCTTGTCGAAAGGAGTTTTAGTGCCGTTACAAACCTCTTAACAAAAAAAAAGAGTAAATTAAACATCACAGAGCGACGGGATTTGCGGTTATAACTCATAAAAATAAAGCCAAACATTGATCGTTTTCTGACACTCCATCAAATACATCCTTCCCATTTATTAAAATTATGACCTGAACCTATATGACAGTTATATTTTTTTTTCTTGTAATTCTATTCTCTTAATAAATAAAGTGTTATAAAATATACAATTTTTCGTTTTTATTTTACCTATCGGAATATAAGGACAGAACTCAGAAGCGACACAATTTTTATTTTTTGGCGACTTTCAGAATGTGGTAGAAATATAGCAGCAGGGGGTCCAACAAAACCAGTAAAATTTTGAAAGTGGTCCACGAGAAAAATAAGTTTGGGAACTACTGACTTAGATGGTGAGACCCGCTTCTGGGAGGTCAAACTAAGCCGATACACTATAACGACGGTTACAGAGGCAAACACAAAATCTTCAAATTCAAATTCAAATAATTTATTTGTTAGGTTTTGGTCGTTATGTACTATCACGAGCGCGCACGCATTACCACCTTAAGGTCGATTTTTGCTTGCAGGTTTTGCGGCTGGGGGCTTTCATACTATATTTGTGAATGGATGCGATTATCATACTTTTAACTAAATGAAAAACTTTATGTCCAATAGATGATCGACATTGTTTCTCACTTGCACATGTAGTGCTTCGTATTGTGTCATCTCCTTTATTTTTTGTGTTCTATCAATATACTATCTATCTCGCCTACCTTTTCTCTGTCTACGTTTCTGGTAATTTTATGTTTTTGCAAGAAAAAAAGAGAGAGATATATCTATAAATTGTTTTTTTTTTAATACTCTTTTTTTTTGCGGTTGCATATCAATCTAGTGTATGTTGCTTTGAAGCTTACGTTACTTTATAATAAAAGGAAAGGAATTTAAATTTGGAATTTTGCAGTATTATTTATTAAATAATTTATTAAATAGTTTTTTACATAACGTGATTTTACATTTAGACAAAGAAATCTAACTTTTTAAGTTGTTTTCTTCAGACTTATAAATAAATAACAGTTTCACTAGTTCCTATTTTGAACAGCTATCAAATCTAACAATGTTTAATATTATTAAATAAGATTTAAATTATAACAGAAAGTGGAATAACTAACTATGTAAGAAACCCTGTAATTAATTGACTTATAAAATGTTTTTTTTTTTCTTATAAAACATTTTTTTTTTTCGTTTGCCCGTTTTTGATCATTGCAAAAAGAGCTATCTTTATAAGAATATTTTATAAAATCACAACGTTTTTAAACATCTTAGTCTTTTTCATCACAGTCGTTTCTATTTTAACTAAAACGTAAATTTACAATATTAAGAAAAATTATTACATTACGTGTAATGCAAATGCAATGCAAATTAAGCAATTTAGAATATTTTTCTTAAACAAAAAACTTTACAGATCAACTTTAAGCAAACAGTAAATTAATTAGTAAAACATGCATTCAAATATTTTTGCGTAATATTACATTACTTAAAAGTAGTTGCATGTTACTGATTATATTATCAGAAGAACACTTTTTGCGGTTTCAAAATCGAATATGTGCCAGCGGATTATATGATCAGATGGAAATAACACTTTTATAATCTAGTCATGGCAATGATTTAAAGTAGCAGTTATTTCAGTATTTTGTAGATCTGGTGCTTTTTTTTTACAAAATGCATATTTCTTAAAAAGTTCGGCAGTTAAAAGTTCCTTACTAGCAAATGTAAACAGAAAACAAATGAGTCGTAAAAATACTGAAATGGATAATTATCCAAATACTAATTAGTATTTGGTCGCCGCACCGTTTGCGTCAATAACTGCATTGAGTCGTGCTCGCATGGAACGTACCAGTGACTGACACAGGTCAGAGCCGCGTAATGTTTCCCAAACTTGGCTGCAGTGGTTGACAAGTGCTTCCTTATTTCGCTCATTGCTGTTGTCCCACCTTTGGACCATTATTCCCCACAAATTTTCGATAGGATTAAGGTCAGGGGAACGGGACGGCCAGCGCACGGTACGAATGTCGGGCTGTGCCTGGAGCCAGTTTTGCACCACGCGCACTGTATGTATTGGACAATTGTCCTGTAGAAATATTAATTCCGGAACTTCCGTTTCCGGGTATACCACGCGCGCGGTGGGAATTAAAACCTCCTTTAATAATTCTAGGTATGATTGCCCATTGGCCCTCCCAGATATTTCGACGAGTTCCCCAGGTCCTGCAGCACTCATTCAACCCCACATGCTAGCGCAAATCCTCCCGGATTTGTTGTTTGGGTTGACATTGCGCGGCTCATAACGCGTATTATCGACACGCCATAAATGCCGACGCCCTATTTGGCATGATTAAAAACATTTTTCGTCGGAAAATATGGCATGCGAAAAATCAAAGTCACGGTACTCCCTTGCGAACCTTACCCTTGCAATTTTATTTGCCTCCGATAAAATTATTTTTTTCGCTGGCTGACGGTGATGGACTCCGGCCCGATGGAGCGCCCTTCTCACTGTCCAAAGAGAGCAGTCGTAGTGCTCGGTGAATACACGTGTGGGTGTGAATGGTCCCACAGCATATGTGTTTACCATTCGCCGAGTCTGCTCCTCCGTCAGTAAATAGGGCTGCTCAGGCCGTCGCGATAGGTCGTTTAAATGTCCTTCTTCAGTAAAACGGTTCACCCAACGGCGAACAGTATTTCGCTGTAAAACAGAAATTTTATATAGTTTTATAAATAGTTTTATGTATAGTTTTATATAGTTTTTACGGTTCTACTTAAACGCTCGTTTATGAAAGGAATTAACCTGGGTCCTTTTCAATAAACTTACAAGTCTACAAATATGTAAAGGAACTTTGTCTTCTAAATTTTTAGTTGAATAATTTAATTTAGGGTTCCTACAAAAATACGGTAAAAACCTAAAACTGCAATATTATATACTAACATCGTCTAATTTAAAGAGCAATTCAAAAACCTAATATCTCCATTCTGTTATGGTTTATAGAAATGTGTCCATAATGGGTTTTGATCGCTTTTTTCTGCTCTTTCATAATGTTCAATTACTTTTTTAATTTATTTAATTTTAATTACTGGCCGCCTAACTTCAAAATGACAAACTCCCTTGTCAACTTATTCTACTAGTGCTGTTTAATAAAACTTGACAAATTTGAAAGAAATCAACAAGTGAATATCTTAAAACATTTGACTTAGAATGTCTCCAGCCCACAGAACGCGGAGATGCAAAAACGTCGATTTACAATGCTGATGCGTCTTACCCGCGCCCGTCGTCTGGGGGATAGCATTCATGTAGAGCTATCAACACAACGCCAAATGTCTCACACCTGCGTTCTGTATGCTGGAGCTATAAATGCTGTTCAATCAAAGTACACCTGTAGATTACGATGACGATTCGATTAGGGACGGCTGTCTCTTATGTGCACTCATGCACTGAACCACCAAATAGGTTGAGAAGTCAACTATTTTTTTTAATTTTTTTAATTTCGTTTAAATTTCAAAGTTTGCTAACTATGAAGACATGTATGGATAACTATAACTATGAGTTGTAGGAGGACTGATTACCGAGTTTTACAAAATTCCTCTAAAAAGTCGAAAAGTCTAGCGCGTGAGACAAAAGATCGTTCGGTAGTACCAAGTATTTTGAATTAATTAATCAGAAGTTAGATTTTTTTTCGATTTACAAATTCTAAATGGCACTGATTTAAATCGGCAGTTGCATATAGAAGTTTTGGTAAAAATACAAAATGCATGCATGCCTATAATATTGAGTACAGCAGTTAACTTTTTAAAAATTTGAGGACAGCTTTCGTAGATAGATTTCTATTGTAGACATATGATTTGTATAATCTTTACTCAGTTATGAATGTCACAGGAATAAATATAAATCTCAATAACTGTAATTTTGCATATGGTATCAAACGAAGGGTTTAACAAGATCTTTTTAAAAATGTATATCTTATTCGAGAAAAAAAATCTTACAATTTTCTGACCAAAAAAAATTATTTTTTTCGGATTTCATTAGTCGGTATGTCAAATTGAAGGGCTTCAATCAATATTATCAATTATCAATTTATACTGACTTTTGTTTGATCTTTACTAAAAAATTTGATTTAAAAAAGTTAGAAACTAAACCCCCGACTACTTAAAAAGTTTATGATAAAAAGTTAATTGTAATTAAGTGCCTTACATTAAACACATTTTGTGCCTCGTTAAAACTAATTGAATTTTCTTAATTCTTCAAAGAGCGGATTGCCATTAGTTGCAGCTTACGATAACTTAAAGAGTTTCATTAAAAAGGCTTCAATTTGCACAAACTTAACTCAACTGTTTTGACTGAAAACAAAATGCAACGTTGCCACATTTATCTTCTCATTATTAGTTTTAGCAAGCTAATTTAAAAAAAAACTAAGCGGCAACGTCGCAAATTGCTTAATTTTTATCTATCGTTGTTGCTCAAACAAAATTAAATCCTATTCAACGCACACAAGATTTAATTTCGAATAGAGATAACTTGTAAGTTTGAATCACACATTCACATGTTTGTATATATTCAATAGACAGTCATAAAATATTGCCACTCGTGTCTATCTCATTACTAGTTCCGTATAATCTGTCTCATTCGTTTTTAAGCAAAAGCATAAATATTATCAGCAGCGAAACTACCCACAATCCTTTAAGTGGCCGAGTCACACCTATCTACCCTTTTAATATTAGTTTTTTGTTGCAGTGTAAGATGAAACCTAGAAACCGAAACTAACTAAAAGCTATTGAGTAGGTATTCTGTGCTAAAAGTAGAAACATGCATTCTACCTTGAGATATTTAAATTTGTTTTCTACTAGCCGTTGCACGCGACTCTATTTGCGTCCAATTCTTATTTTGCTATTCCCTAGGAAAAAATAAATTTTTCAAGATAAAAGTAGTCTATCTGTTTTTCTAGACCTATCCATTTATTAATTTTTTACCCTATCCGTTCCTCCACTACGACGCGATGAACTAACAAATATGTATAAGTATACTTTCACATTTTCTACAAAAGTTAGAAATAGAATCAATGGCTGCTTGTGGAGCAGGATATTCAAAATACTTGGTACTGCGCGCGATGCAATATCTTCGGGAAAGTTCGGTGATGCTCGGTCAGCCCGTGCGGCGGCGCTCGGAAATAAGCTACATATTTGCTCCTTACTGTATGAACTATCTTTTGTCTCACGCGCAAAACGTATTTTATAGAAAATACAGTAGAGCGTCTATAATCCCAATTAATTGGGTGAAATAGGTGTCCGGGAAACCGATTTTTTCAGATAATCGAACAGTATTGATTCTCTACTCAACACTGCCTGCACGTCAAGCTAAGAACATAGACGTTTTATTAATTTTCTGATGGTTTCTATGATTTTATCTACTTTTGACTATGATCTCATGTTAAAAGAACTAAGGACCTTAATGCATTTTTCAAATATTACGATTTCGTTTTTCTCCCATTTTTGAGGATATTTTTACATAAGTCTTGTGTGTGTCTGAGTGGTCGTTCGCATGATCGACGTTTACACAATCGGCGCTCTACTGTTTTATTTTACACCGTGCGCTTACCTAGCGCACGAGGTATTGTCTATGAAACAATATTAAGTCTTAAAACTTTGGGCCAGAGTTTAAATTGTTTTGTCGAAAATTCTATAATTAAAAGTTGATTGTTTTGAAAATTATAAAGTTTATGTGAACATTTATGTTGGCTTCTCAACATATTTAACAAGCTAAAGAAAGCCGCCCCAAAAGAAAGTAGAATCATCAAACTAAAGATCGTCATAATATTATGAGTATTAATGATATTATTTATATAATTAATCGAAAAATGTTAAAATGTTAAAAATTGTGATATTTGGCTGATATTAAGCCCCTCTCCATATAAAGCCACTATCCTAATCCTTTTTTCGTGCGACTGCTCTTACATACTGAAGTACGCTGGTTGTCAAAAGGTGCATGCTTAACGAGATTTTACTCTGTTTTCGATTCCGTATTAGAGTTCCTAGAAAGTAGAGATCCAGATTTAAAAGAAAACTTGATCAAATTCAAAGCTGACATTGCGTATTTGACAGATTTGTTTAAAAATTTAATGATATTAACTTGCAGTTACAATGGGATAGCCCGAATTTAATAAAAACGAAGGGGATAATTTCGGCTTTTCTTGGGAAATTGAAATTTATGAAGCAAAACATTAGCCGGCGCGAATTCTCTCAATTTCCAAACTTGTCGCAGGTAGAATGTATTGATGACGATATCCATACCTACAGTCAACATTTAAGTGCCCTGCATGATGACTTCAAAACCAGGTTTGAAGATATGCTGACGATGGATATACCACCATGGATCATAAATCCATTTGATGAAACGGAAGTGGCCAATGTCACAAGAGGAGCTGCTCGAGCTAAGCACCAATGAGGAGCTGAGGTGAAATTTAGAAAAGCCTACCAAACATTTTGGCTGCAATCAGAAATGCCCGAAAAATATCCTGGACTGTGGGAAATTGCAAGGAAATTTGTAATAGCTTTTCCCTCGTCATATCTTGTCGAAAGGAGTTTTAGTGCCGTTACAAACCTCTTAACAAAAAAAAAGAGTAAATTAAACATCACAGAGCGACGGGATTTGCGGTTATAACTCATAAAAATAAAGCCAAACATTGATCGTTTTCTGACACTCCATCAAATACATCCTTCCCATTTATTAAAATTATGACCTGAACCTATATGACAGTTATATTTTTTTTTCTTGTAATTCTATTCTCTTAATAAATAAAGTGTTATAAAATATACAATTTTTCGTTTTTATTTTACCTATCGGAATATAAGGACAGAACTCAGAAGCGACACAATTTTTATTTTTTGGCGACTTTCAGAATGTGGTAGAAATATAGCAGCAGGGGGTCCAACAAAACCAGTAAAATTTTGAAAGTGGTCCACGAGAAAAATAAGTTTGGGAACTACTGACTTAGATGGTGAGACCCGCTTCTGGGAGGTCAAACTAAGCCGATACACTATAACGACGGTTACAGAGGCAAACACAAAATCTTCAAATTCAAATTCAAATAATTTATTTGTTAGGTTTTGGTCGTTATGTACTATCACGAGCGCGCACGCATTACCACCTTAAGGTCGATTTTTGCTTGCAGGTTTTGCGGCTGGGGGCTTTCATACTATATTTGTGAATGGATGCGATTATCATACTTTTAACTAAATGAAAAACTTTATGTCCAATAGATGATCGACATTGTTTCTCACTTGCACATGTAGTGCTTCGTATTGTGTCATCTCCTTTATTTTTTGTGTTCTATCAATATACTATCTATCTCGCCTACCTTTTCTCTGTCTACGTTTCTGGTAATTTTATGTTTTTGCAAGAAAAAAAGAGAGAGATATATCTATAAATTGTTTTTTTTTTAATACTCTTTTTTTTTGCGGTTGCATATCAATCTAGTGTATGTTGCTTTGAAGCTTACGTTACTTTATAATAAAAGGAAAGGAATTTAAATTTGGAATTTTGCAGTATTATTTATTAAATAATTTATTAAATAGTTTTTTACATAACGTGATTTTACATTTAGACAAAGAAATCTAACTTTTTAAGTTGTTTTCTTCAGACTTATAAATAAATAACAGTTTCACTAGTTCCTATTTTGAACAGCTATCAAATCTAACAATGTTTAATATTATTAAATAAGATTTAAATTATAACAGAAAGTGGAATAACTAACTATGTAAGAAACCCTGTAATTAATTGACTTATAAAATGTTTTTTTTTTTCTTATAAAACATTTTTTTTTTTCGTTTGCCCGTTTTTGATCATTGCAAAAAGAGCTATCTTTATAAGAATATTTTATAAAATCACAACGTTTTTAAACATCTTAGTCTTTTTCATCACAGTCGTTTCTATTTTAACTAAAACGTAAATTTACAATATTAAGAAAAATTATTACATTACGTGTAATGCAAATGCAATGCAAATTAAGCAATTTAGAATATTTTTCTTAAACAAAAAACTTTAGAGATCAACTTTAAGCAAACAGTAAATTAATTAGTAAAACATGCATTCAAATATTTTTGCGTAATATTACATTACTTAAAAGTAGTTGCATGTTACTGATTATATTATCAGAAGAACACTTTTTGCGGTTTCAAAATCGAATATGTGCCAGCGGATTATATGATCAGATGGAAATAACACTTTTATAATCTAGTCATGGCAATGATTTAAAGTAGCAGTTATTTCAGTATTTTGTAGATCTGGTGCTTTTTTTTTACAAAATGCATATTTCTTAAAAAGTTCGGCAGTTAAAAGTTCCTTACTAGCAAATGTAAACAGAAAACAAATGAGTCGTAAAAATACTGAAATGGATAATTATCCAAATACTAATTAGTATTTGGTCGCCGCACCGTTTGCGTCAATAACTGCATTGAGTCGTGCTCGCATGGAACGTACCAGTGACTGACACAGGTCAGAGCCGCGTAATGTTTCCCAAACTTGGCTGCAGTGGTTGACAAGTGCTTCCTTATTTCGCTCATTGCTGTTGTCCCACCTTTGGACCATTATTCCCCACAAATTTTCGATAGGATTAAGGTCAGGGGAACGGGACGGCCAGCGCACGGTACGAATGTCGGGCTGTGCCTGGAGCCAGTTTTGCACCACGCGCACTGTATGTATTGGACAATTGTCCTGTAGAAATATTAATTCCGGAACTTCCGTTTCCGGGTATACCACGCGCGCGGTGGGAATTAAAACCTCCTTTAATAATTCTAGGTATGATTGCCCATTGGCCCTCCCAGATATTTCGACGAGTTCCCCAGGTCCTGCAGCACTCATTCAACCCCACATGCTAGCGCAAATCCTCCCGGATTCGTTGTTTGGGTTGACATTGCGCGGCTCATAACGCGTATTATCGACACGCCATAAATGCCGACGCCCTATTTGGCATGATTAAAAACATTTTTCGTCGGAAAATATGGCATGCGAAAAATCAAAGTCACGGTACTCCCTTGCGAACCTTACCCTTGCAATTTTATTTGCCTCCGATAAAATTATTTTTTTCGCTGGCTGACGGTGATGGACTCCGGCCCGATGGAGCGCCCTTCTCACTGTCCAAAGAGAGCAGTCGTAGTGCTCGGTGAATACACGTGTGGGTGTGAATGGTCCCACAGCATATGTGTTTACCATTCGCCGAGTCTGCTCCTCCGTCAGTAAATAGGGCTGCTCAGGCCGTCGCGATAGGTCGTTTAAATGTCCTTCTTCAGTAAAACGGTTCACCCAACGGCGAACAGTATTTCGCTGTAAAACAGAAATTTTATATAGTTTTATAAATAGTTTTATGTATAGTTTTATATAGTTTTTACGGTTCTACTTAAACGCTCGTTTATGAAAGGAATTAACCTGGGTCCTTTTCAATAAACTTACAAGTCTACAAATATGTAAAGGAACTTTGTCTTCTAAATTTTTAGTTGAATAATTTAATTTAGGGTTCCTACAAAAATACGGTAAAAACCTAAAACTGCAATATTATATACTAACATCGTCTAATTTAAAGAGCAATTCAAAAACCTAATATCTCCATTCTGTTATGGTTTATAGAAATGTGTCCATAATGGGTTTTGATCGCTTTTTTCTGCTCTTTCATAATGTTCAATTACTTTTTTAATTTATTTAATTTTAATAACTGGCCGCCTAACTTCAAAATGACAAACTCCCTTGTCAACTTATTCTACTAGTGCTGTTTAATAAAACTTGACAAATTTGAAAGAAATCAACAAGTGAATATCTTAAAACATTTGACTTAGAATGTCTCCAGCCCACAGAACGCGGAGATGCAAAAACGTCGATTTACAATGCTGATGCGTCTTACCCGCGCCCGTCGTCTGGGGGATAGCATTCATGTAGAGCTATCAACACAACGCCAAATGTCTCACACCTGCGTTCTGTATGCTGGAGCTATAAATGCTGTTCAATCAAAGTACACCTGTAGATTACGATGACGATTCGATTAGGGACGGCTGTCTCTTATGTGCACTCATGCACTGAACCACCAAATAGGTTGAGAAGTCAACTATTTTTTTTATTTTTTTTAATTTCGTTTAAATTTCAAAGTTTGCTAACTATGAAGACATGTATGGATAACTATAACTATGAGTTGTAGGAGGACTGATTACCGAGTTTTACAAAATTCCTCTAAAAAGTCGAAAAGTCTAGCGCGTGAGACAAAAGATCGTTCGGTAGTACCAAGTATTTTGAATTAATTAATCAGAAGTCAGATTTTTTTTCGATTTACAAATTCTAAATGGCACTGATTTAAATCGGCAGTTGCATATAGAAGTTTTGGTAAAAATACAAAATGCATGCATGCCTATAATATTGAGTACAGCAGTTAACTTTTTAAAAATTTGAGGACAGCTTTCGTAGATAGATTTCTATTGTAGACATATGATTTGTATAATCTTTACTCAGTTATGACTGTCACAGGAATAAATATAAATCTCAATAACTGTAATTTTGCATATGGTATCAAACGAAGGGTTTAACAAGATCTTTTTAAAAATGTATATCTTATTCGAGAAAAAAAATCTTACAATTTTCTGACCAAAAAAAATTATTTTTTTCGGATTTCATTAGTCGGTATGTCAAATTGAAGGGCTTCAATCAATATTATCAATTATCAGTTTATACTGACTTTTGTTTGATCTTTACTAAAAAATTTGATTTAAAAAAGTTAGAAACTAAACCCCCGACTACTTAAAAAGTTTATGATAAAAAGGTAATTGTAATTAAGTGCCTTACATTAAACACATTTTGTGCCTCGTTAAAACTAATTGAATTTTCTTAATTCTTCAAAGAGCGGATTGCCATTAGTTGCAGCTTACGATAACTTAAAGAGTTTCATTAAAAAGGCTTCAATTTGCACAAACTTAACTCAACTGTTTTGACTGAAAACAAAATGCAACGTTGCCACATTTATCTTCTCATTATTAGTTTTAGCAAGCTAATTTAAAAAAAAACTAAGCGGCAACGTCGCAAATTGCTTAATTTTTATCTATCGTTGTTGCTCAAACAAAATTAAATCCTATTCAACGCACACAAGATTTAATTTCGAATAGAGATAACTTGTAAGTTTGAATCACACATTCACATGTTTGTATATATTCAATAGACAGTCATAAAATATTGCCACTCGTGTCTATCTCATTACTAGTTCCGTATAATCTGTCTCATTCGTTTTTAAGCAAAAGCATAAATATTATCAGCAGCGAAACTACCCACAATCCTTTAAGTGGCCGAGTCACACCTATCTACCCTTTTAATATTAGTTTTTTGTTGCAGTGTAAGATGAAACCTAGAAACCGAAACTAACTAAAAGCTATTGAGTAGGTATTCTGTGCTAAAAGTAGAAACATGCATTCTACCTTGAGATATTTAAATTTGTTTTCTACTAGCCGTTGCACGCGACTCTATTTGCGTCCAATTCTTATTTTGCTATTCCCTAGGAAAAAATAAAATTTTCAAGATAAAAGTAGTCTATCTGTTTTTCTAGACCTATCCATTTATTAATTTTTTACCCTATCCGTTCCTCCACTACGACGCGATGAACTAACAAATATGTATAAGTATACTTTCACATTTTCTACAAAAGTTAGAAATAGAATCAATGGCTGCTTGTGGAGCAGGATATTCAAAATACTTGGTACTGCGCGCGATGCAATATCTTCGGGAAAGTTCGGTGATGCTCGGTCAGCCCGTGCGGCGGCGCTCGGAAATAAGCTACATATTTGCTCCTTACTGTATGAACTATCTTTTGTCTCACGCGCAAAACGTATTTTATAGAAAATACAGTAGAGCGTCTATAATCCCAATTAATTGGGTGAAATAGGTGTCCGGGAAACCGATTTTTTCAGATAATCGAACAGTATTGATTCTCTACTCAACACTGCCTGCACGTCAAGCTAAGAACATAGACGTTTTATTAATTTTCTGATGGTTTCTATGATTTTATCTACTTTTGACTATGATCTAATGTTAAAAGAACTAAGGACCTTAATGCATTTTTCAAATATTACGATTTCGTTTTTCTCCCATTTTTGAGGATATTTTTACATAAGTCTTGTGTGTGTCTGAGTGGTCGTTCGCATGATCGACGTTTACACAATCGGCGCTCTACTGTTTTATTTTACACCGTGCGCTTACCTAGCGCACGAGGTATTGTCTATGAAACAATATTAAGTCTTAAAACTTTGGGCCAGAGCTTAAATTGTTTTTTCGAAAATTCTATAATTAAAAGTTGATTGTTTTAAAAATTATAAAGTTTATGTGAACATTTATGTTGGCTTCTCAACATATTTAACAAGCTAAAGAAAGCCGCCCCAAAAGAAAGTAGAATCATCAAACTAAAGATCGTCATAATATTATGAGTATTAATGATATTATTTATATAATTAATCGAAAAATGTTAAAATGTTAAAAATTGTGATATTTGGCTGATATTAAGCCCCTCTCCATATAAAGCCACTCTTTTTTTTTTACTCTGTTTTCGATTCCGTATTAGAGTTCCTAGAAAGTAGAGATCCAGATTTAAAAGAAATCTTGATCAAATTCAAAGCTGACATTGCGTATTTGACAGATTTGTTTAAAAATTTAATGATATTAACTTGCAGTTACAATGGGATAGCCCGAATTTAATAAAAACGAAGGGGATAATTTCGGCTTTTCTTGGGAAATTGAAATTTATGAAGCAAAACATTAGCCGGCGCGAATTCTCTCAATTTCCAAACTTGTCGCAGGTGGAATGTATTGATGACGATATCCATACCTACAGTCAACATTTAAGTGCCCTGCATGATGACTTCAAAACCAGGTTTGAAGATATGCTGACGATGGATATACCACCATGGATCATAAATCCATTTGATGAAACGGAAGTGGCCAATGTCACAAGAGGAGCTGCTCGAGCTAAGCACCAATGAGGAGCTGAGGTGAAATTTAGAAAAGCCTACCAAACATTTTGGCTGCAATCAGAAATGCCCGAAAAATATCCTGGACTGTGGGAAATTGCAAGGAAATTTGTAATAGCTTTTCCCTCGTCATATCTTGTCGAAAGGAGTTTTAGTGCCGTTACAAACCTCTTAACAAAAAAAAGAGTAAATTAAACATCACAGAGCGACGGGATTTGCGGTTATAACTCATAAAAATAAAGCCAAACATTGATCGTTTTCTGACACTCCATCAAATACATCCTTCCCATTTATTAAAATTATGACCTGAACCTATATGACAGTTATATTTTTTTTCTTGTAATTCTATTCTCTTAATAAATAAAGTGTTATAAAATATACAATTTTTCGTTTTTATTTTACCTATCGGAATATAAGGACAGAACTCAGAAGCGACACAATTTTTATTTTTTGGCGACTTTCAGAATGTGGTAGAAATATAGCAGCAGGGGGTCCAACAAAACCAGTAAAATTTTGAAAGTGGTCCACGAGAAAAATAAGTTTGGGAACTACTGACTTAGATGGTGAGACCCGCTTCTGGGAGGTCAAACTAAGCCGATACACTATAACGACGGTTACAGAGGCAAACACAAAATCTTCAAATTCAAATTCAAATAATTTATTTGTTAGGTTTTGGTCGTTATGTACTATCACGAGCGCGCACGCATTACCACCTTAAGGTCGATTTTTGCTTGCAGGTTTTGCGGCTGGGGGCTTTCATACTATATTTGTGAATGGATGCGATTATCATACTTTTAACTAAATGAAAAACTTTATGTCCAATAGATGATCGACATTGTTTCTCACTTGCACATGTAGTGCTTCGTATTGTGTCATCTCCTTTATTTTTTGTGTTCTATCAATATACTATCTATCTCGCCTACCTTTTCTCTGTCTACGTTTCTGGTAATTTTATGTTTTTGCAAGAAAAAAAGAGAGAGATATATCTATGAATTGTTTTTTTTTAATACTCTTTTTTTTTGCGGTTGCATATCAATCTAGTGTATGTTGCTTTGAAGCTTACGTTACTTTATAATAAAAGGAAAGGAATTTAAATTTGGAATTTTGCAGTATTATTTATTAAATAATTTATTAAATAGTTTTTTACATAACGTGATTTTACATTTAGACAAAGAAATCTAACTTTTTAAGTTGTTTTCTTCAGACTTATAAATAAATAACAGTTTCACTAGTTCCTATTTTGAACAGCTATCAAATCTAACAATGTTTAATATTATTAAATAAGATTTAAATTATAACAGAAAGTGGAATAACTAACTATGTAAGAAACCCTGTAATTAATTGACTTATAAAATGTTTTTTTTTTTCTTATAAAACATTTTTTTTTTTTCGTTTGCCCGTTTTTGATCATTGCAAAAAGAGCTATCTTTATAAGAATATTTTATAAAATCACAACGTTTTTAAACATCTTAGTCTTTTTCATCACAGTCGTTTCTATTTTAACTAAAACGTAAATTTACAATATTAAGAAAAATTATTACATTACGTGTAATGCAAATGCAATGCAAATTAAGCAATTTAGAATATTTTTCTTAAACAAAAAACTTTACAGATCAACTTTAAGCAAACAGTAAATTAATTAGTAAAACATGCATTCAAATATTTTTGCGTAATATTACATTACTTAAAAGTAGTTGCATGTTACTGATTATATTATCAGAAGAACACTTTTTGCGGTTTCAAAATCGAATATGTGCCAGCGGATTATATGATCAGATGGAAATAACACTTTTATAATCTAGTCATGGCAATGATTTAAAGTAGCAGTTATTTCAGTATTTTGTAGATCTGGTGCTTTTTTTTTACAAAATGCATATTTCTTAAAAAGTTCGGCAGTTAAAAGTTCCTTACTAGCAAATGTAAACAGAAAACAAATGAGTCGTAAAAATACTGAAATGGATAATTATCCAAATACTAATTAGTATTTGGTCGCCGCACCGTTTGCGTCAATAACTGCATTGAGTCGTGCTCGCATGGAACGTACCAGTGACTGACACAGGTCAGAGCCGCGTAATGTTTCCCAAACTTGGCTGCAGTGGTTGACAAGTGCTTCCCTATTTCGCTCATTGCTGTTGTCCCACCTTTGGACCATTATTCCCCACAAATTTTCGATAGGATTAAGGTCAGGGGAACGGGACGGCCAGCGCACGGTACGAATGTCGGGCTGTGCCTGGAGCCAGTTTTGCACCACGCGCACTGTATGTATTGGACAATTGTCCTGTAGAAATATTAATTCCGGAACTTCCGTTTCCGGGTATACCACGCGCGCGGTGGGAATTAAAACCTCCTTTAATAATTCTAGGTATGATTGCCCATTGGCCCTCCCAGATATTTCGACGAGTTCCCCAGGTCCTGCAGCACTCATTCAACCCCACATGCTAGCGCAAATCCTCCCGGATTCGTTGTTTGGGTTGACATTGCGCGGCTCATAACGCGTATTATCGACACGCCATAAATGCCGACGCCCTATTTGGCATGATTAAAAACATTTTTCGTCGGAAAATATGGCATGCGAAAAATCAAAGTCACGGTACTCCCTTGCGAACCTTACCCTTGCAATTTTATTTGCCTCCGATAAAATTATTTTTTTCGCTGGCTGACGGTGATGGACTCCGGCCCGATGGAGCGCCCTTCTCACTGTCCAAAGAGAGCAGTCGTAGTGCTCGGTGAATACACGTGTGGGTGTGAATGGTCCCACAGCATATGTGTTTACCATTCGCCGAGTCTGCTCCTCCGTCAGTAAATAGGGCTGCTCAGGCCGTCGCGATAGGTCGTTTAAATGTCCTTCTTCAGTAAAACGGTTCACCCAACGGCGAACAGTATTTCGCTGTAAAACAGAAATTTTATATAGTTTTATAAATAGTTTTATGTATAGTTTTATATAGTTTTTACGGTTCTACTTAAACGCTCGTTTATGAAAGGAATTAACCTGGGTCCTTTTCAATAAACTTACAAGTCTACAAATATGTAAAGGAACTTTGTCTTCTAAATTTTTAGTTGAATAATTTAATTTAGGGTTCCTACAAAAATACGGTAAAAACCTAAAACTGCAATATTATATACTAACATCGTCTAATTTAAAGAGCAATTCAAAAACCTAATATCTCCATTCTGTTATGGTTTATAGAAATGTGTCCATAATGGGTTTTGATCGCTTTTTTCTGCTCTTTCATAATGTTCAATTACTTTTTTAATTTATTTAATTTTAATTACTGGCCGCCTAACTTCAAAATGACAAACTCCCTTGTCAACTTATTCTACTAGTGCTGTTTAATAAAACTTGACAAATTTGAAAGAAATCAACAAGTGAATATCTTAAAACATTTGACTTAGAATGTCTCCAGCCCACAGAACGCGGAGATGCAAAAACGTCGATTTACAATGCTGATGCGTCTTACCCGCGCCCGTCGTCTGGGGGATAGCATTCATGTAGAGCTATCAACACAACGCCAAATGTCTCACACCTGCGTTCTGTATGCTGGAGCTATAAATGCTGTTCAATCAAAGTACACCTGTAGATTACGATGACGATTCGATTAGGGACGGCTGTCTCTTATGTGCACTCATGCACTGAACCACCAAATAGGTTGAGAAGTCAACTATTTTTTTAATTTCTTTTAAATTTCAAAGTTTGCTAACTATGAAGACATGTATGGATAACTATAACTATAAGTTGTAGGAGGACTGATTACCGAGTTTTACAAAATTCCTCTAAAAAGTCGAAAAGTCTAGCGCGTGAGACAAAAGATCGTTCGGTAGTACCAAGTATTTTGAATTAATTAATCAGAAGTTAGATTTTTTTTCGATTTACAAATTCTAAATGGCACTGATTTAAATCGGCAGTTGCATATAGAAGTTTTGGTAAAAATACAAAATGCATGCATGCCTATAATATTGAGTACAGCAGTTAACTTTTTAAAAATTTGAGGACAGCTTTCGTAGATAGATTTCTATTGTAGACATATGATTTGTGTAATCTTTACTCAGTTATGAATGTCACAGGAATAAATATAAATCTCAATAACTGTAATTTTGCATATGGTATCAAACGAAGGGTTTAACAAGATCTTTTTAAAAATGTATATCTTATTCGAGAAAAAAAATCTTACAATTTTCTGACCAAAAAAAATTATTTTTTTCGGATTTCATTAGTCGGTATGTCAAATTGAAGGGCTTCAATCAATATTATCAATTATCAGTTTATACTGACTTTTGTTTGATCTTTACTAAAAAATTTGATTTAAAAAAGTTAGAAACTAAACCCCCGACTACTTAAAAAGTTTATGATAAAAAGTTAATTGTAATTAAGTGCCTTACATTAAACACATTTTGTGCCTCGTTAAAACTAATTGAATTTTCTTAATTCTTCAAAGAGCGGATTGCCATTAGTTGCAGCTTACGATAACTTAAAGAGTTTCATTAAAAAGGCTTCAATTTGCACAAACTTAACTCAACTGTTTTGACTGAAAACAAAATGCAACGTTGCCACATTTATCTTCTCATTATTAGTTTTAGCAAGCTAATTTTAAAAAAAACTAAGCGGCAACGTCGCAAATTGCTTAATTTTTATCTATCGTTGTTGCTCAAACAAAATTAAATCCTATTCAACGCACACAAGATTTAATTTCGAATAGAGATAACTTGTAAGTTTGAATCACACATTCACATGTTTGTATATATTCAATAGACAGTCATAAAATATTGCCACTCGTGTCTATCTCATTACTAGTTCCGTATAATCTGTCTCATTCGTTTTTAAGCAAAAGCATAAATATTATCAGCAGCGAAACTAGCCACAATCCTTTAAGTGGCCGAGTCACACCTATCTACCCTTTTAATATTAGTTTTTTGTTGCAGTGTAAGATGAAACCTAGAGACCGAAACTAACTAAAAGCTATTGAGTAGGTATTCTGTGCTAAAAGTAGAAACATGCATTCTACCTTGAGATATTTAAATTTGTTTTCTACTAGCCGTTGCACGCGACTCTATTTGCGTCCAATTCTTATTTTGCTATTCCCTAGGAAAAAATAAATTTTTCAAGATAAAAGTAGTCTATCTGTTTTTCTAGACCTATCCATTTATTAATTTTTTACCCTATCCGTTCCTCCACTACGACGCGATGAACTAACAAATATGTATAAGTATACTTTCACATTTTCTACAAAAGTTAGAAATAGAATCAATGGCTGCTTGTGGAGCAGGATATTCAAAATACTTGGTACTGCGCGCGATGCAATATCTTCGGGAAAGTTCGGTGATGCTCGGTCAGCCCGTGCGGCGGCGCTCGGAAATAAGCTACATATTTGCTCCTTACTGTATGAACTATCTTTTGTCTCACGCGCAAAACGTATTTTATAGAAAATACAGTAGAGCGTCTATAATCCCAATTAATTGGGTGAAATAGGTGTCCGGGAAACCGATTTTTTCAGATAATCGAACAGTATTGATTCTCTACTCAACACTGCCTGCACGTCAAGCTAAGAACATAGACGTTTTATTAATTTTCTGATGGTTTCTATGATTTTATCTACTTTTGACTATGATCTCATGTTAAAAGAACTAAGGACCTTAATGCATTTTTCAAATATTACGATTTCGTTTTTCTCCCATTTTTGAGGATATTTTTACATAAGTCTTGTGTGTGTCTGAGTGGTCGTTCGCATGATCGACGTTTACACAATCGGCGCTCTACTGTTTTATTTTACACCGTGCGCTTACCTAGCGCACGAGGTATTGTCTATGAAACAATATTAAGTCTTAAAACTTTGGGCCAGAGCTTAAATTGTTTTGTCGAAAATTCTATAATTAAAAGTTGATTGTTTTAAAAATTATAAAGTTTATGTGAACATTTATGTTGGCTTCTCAACATATTTAACAAGCTAAAGAAAGCCGCCCCAAAAGAAAGTAGAATCATCAAACTAAAGATCGTCATAATATTATGAGTATTAATGATATTATTTATATAATTAATCGAAAAATGTTAAAATGTTAAAAATTGTGATATTTGGCTGATATTAAGCCCCTCTCCATATAAAGCCACTATCCTAATCCTTTTTTCGTGCGACTGCTCTTACATACTGAAGTACGCTGGTTGTCAAAAGGTGCATGCTTAACGAGATTTTACTCTGTTTTCGATTCCGTATTAGAGTTCCTAGAAAGTAGAGATCCAGATTTAAAAGAAAACTTGATCAAATTCAAAGCTGACATTGCGTATTTGACAGATTTGTTTAAAAATTTAATGATATTAACTTGCAGTTACAATGGGATAGCCCGAATTTAATAAAAACGAAGGGGATAATTTCGGCTTTTCTTGGGAAATTGAAATTTATGAAGCAAAACATTAGCCGGCGCGAATTCTCTCAATTTCCAAACTTGTCGCAGGTAGAATGTATTGATGACGATATCCATACCTACAGTCAACATTTAAGTGCCCTGCATGATGACTTCAAAACCAGGTTTGAAGATATGCTGACGATGGATATACCACCATGGATCATAAATCCATTTGATGAAACGGAAGTGGCCAATGTCACAAGAGGAGCTGCTCGAGCTAAGCACCAATGAGGAGCTGAGGTGAAATTTAGAAAAGCCTACCAAACATTTTGGCTGCAATCAGAAATGCCCGAAAAATATCCTGGACTGTGGGAAATTGCAAGGAAATTTGTAATAGCTTTTCCCTCGTCATATCTTGTCGAAAGGAGTTTTAGTGCCGTTACAAACCTCTTAACAAAAAAAAAGAGTAAATTAAACATCACAGAGCGACGGGATTTGCGGTTATAACTCATAAAAATAAAGCCAAACATTGATCGTTTTCTGACACTCCATCAAATACATCCTTCCCATTTATTAAAATTATGACCTGAACCTATATGACAGTTATATTTTTTTTTCTTGTAATTCTATTCTCTTAATAAATAAAGTGTTATAAAATATACAATTTTTCGTTTTTATTTTACCTTTCGGAATATAAGGACAGAACTCAGAAGCGACACAATTTTTATTTTTTGGCGACTTTCAGAATGTGGTAGAAATATAGCAGCAGGGGGTCCAACAAAACCAGTAAAATTTTGAAAGTGGTCCACGAGAAAAATAAGTTTGGGAACTACTGACTTAGATGGTGAGACCCGCTTCTGGGAGGTCAAACTAAGCCGATACACTATAACGACGGTTACAGAGGCAAACACAAAATCTTCAAATTCAAATTCAAATAATTTATTTGTTAGGTTTTGGTCGTTATGTACTATCACGAGCGCGCACGCATTACCACCTTAAGGTCGATTTTTGCTTGCAGGTTTTGCGGCTGGGGGCTTTCATACTATATTTGTGAATGGATGCGATTATCATACTTTTAACTAAATGAAAAACTTTATGTCCAATAGATGATCGACATTGTTTCTCACTTGCACATGTAGTGCTTCGTATTGTGTCATCTCCTTTATTTTTTGTGTTCTATCAATATACTATCTATCTCGCCTACCTTTTCTCTGTCTACGTTTCTGGTAATTTTATGTTTTTGCAAGAAAAAAAGAGAGAGATATATCTATAAATTGTTTTTTTTTTAATACTCTTTTTTTTTGCGGTTGCATATCAATCTAGTGTATGTTGCTTTGAAGCTTACGTTACTTTATAATAAAAGGAAAGGAATTTAAATTTGGAATTTTGCAGTATTATTTATTAAATAATTTATTAAATAGTTTTTTACATAACGTGATTTTACATTTAGACAAAGAAATCTAACTTTTTAAGTTGTTTTCTTCAGACTTATAAATAAATAACAGTTTCACTAGTTCCTATTTTGAACAGCTATCAAATCTAACAATGTTTAATATTATTAAATAAGATTTAAATTATAACAGAAAGTGGAATAACTAACTATGTAAGAAACCCTGTAATTAATTGACTTATAAAATGTTTTTTTTTTTCTTATAAAACATTTTTTTTTTTCGTTTGCCCGTTTTTGATCATTGCAAAAAGAGCTATCTTTATAAGAATATTTTATAAAATCACAACGTTTTTAAACATCTTAGTCTTTTTCATCACAGTCGTTTCTATTTTAACTAAAACGTAAATTTACAATATTAAGAAAAATTATTACATTACGTGTAATGCAAATGCAATGCAAATTAAGCAATTTAGAATATTTTTCTTAAACAAAAAACTTTAGAGATCAACTTTAAGCAAACAGTAAATTAATTAGTAAAACATGCATTCAAATATTTTTGCGTAATATTACATTACTTAAAAGTAGTTGCATGTTACTGATTATATTATCAGAAGAACACTTTTTGCGGTTTCAAAATCGAATATGTGCCAGCGGATTATATGATCAGATGGAAATAACACTTTTATAATCTAGTCATGGCAATGATTTAAAGTAGCAGTTATTTCAGTATTTTGTAGATCTGGTGCTTTTTTTTTACAAAATGCATATTTCTTAAAAAGTTCGGCAGTTAAAAGTTCCTTACTAGCAAATGTAAACAGAAAACAAATGAGTCGTAAAAATACTGAAATGGATAATTATCCAAATACTAATTAGTATTTGGTCGCCGCACCGTTTGCGTCAATAACTGCATTGAGTCGTGCTCGCATGGAACGTACCAGTGACTGACACAGGTCAGAGCCGCGTAATGTTTCCCAAACTTGGCTGCAGTGGTTGACAAGTGCTTCCCTATTTCGCTCATTGCTGTTGTCCCACCTTTGGACCATTATTCCCCACAAATTTTCGATAGGATTAAGGTCAGGGGAACGGGACGGCCAACGCACGGTACGAATGTCGGGCTGTGCCTGGAGCCAGTTTTGCACCACGCGCACTGTATGTATTGGACAATTGTCCTGTAGAAATATTAATTCCGGAACTTCCGTTTCCGGGTATACCACGCGCGCGGTGGGAATTAAAACCTCCTTTAATAATTCTAGGTATGATTGCCCATTGGCCCTCCCAGATATTTCGACGAGTTCCCCAGGTCCTGCAGCACTCATTCAACCCCACATGCTAGCGCAAATCCTCCCGGATTCGTTGTTTGGGTTGACATTGCGCGGCTCATAACGCGTATTATCGACACGCCATAAATGCCGACGCCCTATTTGGCATGATTAAAAACATTTTTCGTCGGAAAATATGGCATGCGAAAAATCAAAGTCACGGTACTCCCTTGCGAACCTTACCCTTGCAATTTTATTTGCCTCCGATAAAATTATTTTTTTCGCTGGCTGACGGTGATGGACTCCGGCCCGATGGAGCGCCCTTCTCACTGTCCAAAGAGAGCAGTCGTAGTGCTCGGTGAATACACGTGTGGGTGTGAATGGTCCCACAGCATATGTGTTTACCATTCGCCGAGTCTGCTCCTCCGTCAGTAAATAGGGCTGCTCAGGCCGTCGCGATAGGTCGTTTAAATGTCCTTCTTCAGTAAAACGGTTCACCCAACGGCGAACAGTATTTCGCTGTAAAACAGAAGTTTTATATAGTTTTATAAATAGTTTTATGTATAGTTTTATATAGTTTTTACGGTTCTACTTAAACGCTCGTTTATGAAAGGAATTAACCTGGGTCCTTTTCAATAAACTTACAAGTCTACAAATATGTAAAGGAACTTTGTCTTCTAAATTTTTAGTTGAATAATTTAATTTAGGGTTCCTACAAAAATACGGTAAAAACCTAAAACTGCAATATTATATACTAACATCGTCTAATTTAAAGAGCAATTCAAAAACCTAATATCTCCATTCTGTTATGGTTTATAGAAATGTGTCCATAATGGGTTTTGATCGCTTTTTTCTGCTCTTTCATAATGTTCAATTACTTTTTTAATTTATTTAATTTTAATAACTGGCCGCCTAACTTCAAAATGACAAACTCCCTTGTCAACTTATTCTACTAGTGCTGTTTAATAAAACTTGACAAATTTGAAAGAAATCAACAAGTGAATATCTTAAAACATTTGACTTAGAATGTCTCCAGCCCACAGAACGCGGAGATGCAAAAACGTCGATTTACAATGCTGATGCGTCTTACCCGCGCCCGTCGTCTGGGGGATAGCATTCATGTAGAGCTATCAACACAACGCCAAATGTCTCACACCTGCGTTCTGTATGCTGGAGCTATAAATGCTGTTCAATCAAAGTACACCTGTAGATTACGATGACGATTCGATTAGGGACGGCTGTCTCTTATGTGCACTCATGCACTGAACCACCAAATAGGTTGAGAAGTCAACTATTTTTTTTAATTTTTTTAATTTCGTTTAAATTTCAAAGTTTGCTAACTATGAAGACATGTATGGATAACTATAACTATGAGTTGTAGGAGGACTGATTACCGAGTTTTACAAAATTCCTCTAAAAAGTCGAAAAGTCTAGCGCGTGAGACAAAAGATCGTTCGGTAGTACCAAGTATTTTGAATTAATTAATCAGAAGTCAGATTTTTTTTCGATTTACAAATTCTAAATGGCACTGATTTAAATCGGCAGTTGCATATAGAAGTTTTGGTAAAAATACAAAATGCATGCATGCCTATAATATTGAGTACAGCAGTTAACTTTTTAAAAATTTGAGGACAGCTTTCGTAGATAGATTTCTATTGTAGACATATGATTTGTATAATCTTTACTCAGTTATGACTGTCACAGGAATAAATATAAATCTCAATAACTGTAATTTTGCATATGGTATCAAACGAAGGGTTTAACAAGATCTTTTTAAAAATGTATATCTTATTCGAGAAAAAAAATCTTACAATTTTCTGACCAAAAAAAATTATTTTTTTCGGATTTCATTAGTCGGTATGTCAAATTGAAGGGCTTCAATCAATATTATCAATTATCAGTTTATACTGACTTTTGTTTGATCTTTACTAAAAAATTTGATTTAAAAAAGTTAGAAACTAAACCCCCGACTACTTAAAAAGTTTATGATAAAAAGGTAATTGTAATTAAGTGCCTTACATTAAACACATTTTGTGCCTCGTTAAAACTAATTGAATTTTCTTAATTCTTCAAAGAGCGGATTGCCATTAGTTGCAGCTTACGATAACTTAAAGAGTTTCATTAAAAAGGCTTCAATTTGCACAAACTTAACTCAACTGTTTTGACTGAAAACAAAATGCAACGTTGCCACATTTATCTTCTCATTATTAGTTTTAGCAAGCTAATTTTAAAAAAAACTAAGCGGCAACGTCGCAAATTGCTTAATTTTTATCTATCGTTGTTGCTCAAACAAAATTAAATCCTATTCAACGCACACAAGATTTAATTTCGAATAGAGATAACTTGTAAGTTTGAATCACACATTCACATGTTTGTATATATTCAATAGACAGTCATAAAATATTGCCACTCGTGTCTATCTCATTACTAGTTCCGTATAATCTGTCTCATTCGTTTTTAAGCAAAAGCATAAATATTATCAGCAGCGAAACTACCCACAATCCTTTAAGTGGCCGAGTCACACCTATCTACCCTTTTAATATTAGTTTTTTGTTGCAGTGTAAGATGAAACCTAGAAACCGAAACTAACTAAAAGCTATTGAGTAGGTATTCTGTGCTAAAAGTAGAAACATGCATTCTACCTTGAGATATTTAAATTTGTTTTCTACTAGCCGTTGCACGCGACTCTATTTGCGTCCAATTCTTATTTTGCTATTCCCTAGGAAAAAATAAATTTTTCAAGATAAAAGTAGTCTATCTGTTTTTCTAGACCTATCCATTTATTAATTTTTTACCCTATCCGTTCCTCCACTACGACGCGATGAACTAACAAATATGTATAAGTATACTTTCACATTTTCTACAAAAGTTAGAAATAGAATCAATGGCTGCTTGTGGAGCAGGATATTCAAAATACTTGGTACTGCGCGCGATGCAATATCTTCGGGAAAGTTCGGTGATGCTCGGTCAGCCCGTGCGGCGGCGCTCGGAAATAAGCTACATATTTGCTCCTTACTGTATGAACTATCTTTTGTCTCACGCGCAAAACGTATTTTATAGAAAATACAGTAGAGCGTCTATAATCCCAATTAATTGGGTGAAATAGGTGTCCGGGAAACCGATTTTTTCAGATAATCGAACAGTATTGATTCTCTACTCAACACTGCCTGCACGTCAAGCTAAGAACATAGACGTTTTATTAATTTTCTGATGGTTTCTATGATTTTATCTACTTTTGACTATGATCTAATGTTAAAAGAACTAAGGACCTTAATGCATTTTTCAAATATTACGATTTCGTTTTTCTCCCATTTTTGAGGATATTTTTACATAAGTCTTGTGTGTGTCTGAGTGGTCGTTCGCATGATCGACGTTTACACAATCGGCGCTCTACTGTTTTATTTTACACCGTGCGCTTACCTAGCGCACGAGGTATTGTCTATGAAACAATATTAAGTCTTAAAACTTTGGGCCAGAGCTTAAATTGTTTTGTCGAAAATTCTATAATTAAAAGTTGATTGTTTTAAAAATTATAAAGTTTATGTGAACATTTATGTTGGCTTCTCAACATATTTAACAAGCTAAAGAAAGCCGCCCCAAAAGAAAGTAGAATCATCAAACTAAAGATCGTCATAATATTATGAGTATTAATGATATTATTTATATAATTAATCGAAAAATGTTAAAATGTTAAAAATTGTGATATTTGGCTGATATTAAGCCCCTCTCCATATAAAGCCACTATCCTAATCCTTTTTTCGTGCGACTGCTCTTACATACTGAAGTACGCTGGTTGTCAAAAGGTGCATGCTTAACGAGATTTTACTCTGTTTTCGATTCCGTATTAGAGTTCCTAGAAAGTAGAGATCCAGATTTAAAAGAAAACTTGATCAAATTCAAAGCTGACATTGCGTATTTGACAGATTTGTTTAAAAATTTAATGATATTAACTTGCAGTTACAATGGGATAGCCCGAATTTAATAAAAACGAAGGGGATAATTTCGGCTTTTCTTGGGAAATTGAAATTTATGAAGCAAAACATTAGCCGGCGCGAATTCTCTCAATTTCCAAACTTGTCGCAGGTAGAATGTATTGATGACGATATCCATACCTACAGTCAACATTTAAGTGCCCTGCATGATGACTTCAAAACCAGGTTTGAAGATATGCTGACGATGGATATACCACCATGGATCATAAATCCATTTGATGAAACGGAAGTGGCCAATGTCACAAGAGGAGCTGCTCGAGCTAAGCACCAATGAGGAGCTGAGGTGAAATTTAGAAAAGCCTACCAAACATTTTGGCTGCAATCAGAAATGCCCGAAAAATATCCTGGACTGTGGGAAATTGCAAGGAAATTTGTAATAGCTTTTCCCTCGTCATATCTTGTCGAAAGGAGTTTTAGTGCCGTTACAAACCTCTTAACAAAAAAAAAGAGTAAATTAAACATCACAGAGCGACGGGATTTGCGGTTATAACTCATAAAAATAAAGCCAAACATTGATCGTTTTCTGACACTCCATCAAATACATCCTTCCCATTTATTAAAATTATGACCTGAACCTATATGACAGTAATATTTTTTTTCTTGTAATTCTATTCTCTTAATAAATAAAGTGTTATAAAATATACAATTTTTCGTTTTTATTTTACCTATCGGAATATAAGGACAGAACTCAGAAGCGACACAATTTTTATTTTTTGGCGACTTTCAGAATGTGGTAGAAATATAGCAGCAGGGGGTCCAACAAAACCAGTAAAATTTTGAAAGTGGTCCACGAGAAAAATAAGTTTGGGAACTACTGACTTAGATGGTGAGACCCGCTTCTGGGAGGTCAAACTAAGCCGATACACTATAACGACGGTTACAGAGGCAAACACAAAATCTTCAAATTCAAATTCAAATAATTTATTTGTTAGGTTTTGGTCGTTATGTACTATCACGAGCGCGCACGCATTACCACCTTAAGGTCGATTTTTGCTTGCAGGTTTTGCGGCTGGGGGCTTTCATACTATATTTGTGAATGGATGCGATTATCATACTTTTAACTAAATGAAAAACTTTATGTCCAATAGATGATCGACATTGTTTCTCACTTGCACATGTAGTGCTTCGTATTGTGTCATCTCCTTTATTTTTTGTGTTCTATCAATATACTATCTATCTCGCCTACCTTTTCTCTGTCTACGTTTCTGGTAATTTTATGTTTTTGCAAGAAAAAAAGAGAGAGATATATCTATAAATTGTTTTTTTTTTAATACTCTTTTTTTTTGCGGTTGCATATCAATCTAGTGTATGTTGCTTTGAAGCTTACGTTACTTTATAATAAAAGGAAAGGAATTTAAATTTGGAATTTTGCAGTATTATTTATTAAATAATTTATTAAATAGTTTTTTACATAACGTGATTTTACATTTAGACAAAGAAATCTAACTTTTTAAGTTGTTTTCTTCAGACTTATAAATAAATAACAGTTTCACTAGTTCCTATTTTGAACAGCTATCAAATCTAACAATGTTTAATATTATTAAATAAGATTTAAATTATAACAGAAAGTGGAATAACTAACTATGTAAGAAACCCTGTAATTAATTGACTTATAAAATGTTTTTTTTTTTCTTATAAAACATTTTTTTTTTTCGTTTGCCCGTTTTTGATCATTGCAAAAAGAGCTATCTTTATAAGAATATTTTATAAAATCACAACGTTTTTAAACATCTTAGTCTTTTTCATCACAGTCGTTTCTATTTTAACTAAAACGTAAATTTACAATATTAAGAAAAATTATTACATTAAGTGTAATGCAAATGCAATGCAAATTAAGCAATTTAGAATATTTTTCTTAAACAAAAAACTTTACAGATCAACTTTAAGCAAACAGTAAATTAATTAGTAAAACATGCATTCAAATATTTTTGCGTAATATTACATTACTTAAAAGTAGTTGCATGTTACTGATTATATTATCAGAAGAACACTTTTTGCGGTTTCAAAATCGAATATGTGCCAGCGGATTATATGATCAGATGGAAATAACACTTTTATAATCTAGTCATGGCAATGATTTAAAGTAGCAGTTATTTCAGTATTTTGTAGATCTGGTGCTTTTTTTTTACAAAATGCATATTTCTTAAAAAGTTCGGCAGTTAAAAGTTCCTTACTAGCAAATGTAAACAGAAAACAAATGAGTCGTAAAAATACTGAAATGGATAATTATCCAAATACTAATTAGTATTTGGTCGCCGCACCGTTTGCGTCAATAACTGCATTGAGTCGTGCTCGCATGGAACGTACCAGTGACTGACACAGGTCAGAGCCGCGTAATGTTTCCCAAACTTGGCTGCAGTGGTTGACAAGTGCTTCCCTATTTCGCTCATTGCTGTTGTCCCACCTTTGGACCATTATTCCCCACAAATTTTCGATAGGATTAAGGTCAGGGGAACGGGACGGCCAGCGCACGGTACGAATGTCGGGCTGTGCCTGGAGCCAGTTTTGCACCACGCGCACTGTATGTATTGGACAATTGTCCTGTAGAAATATTAATTCCGGAACTTCCGTTTCCGGGTATACCACGCGCGCGGTGGGAATTAAAACCTCCTTTAATAATTCTAGGTATGATTGCCCATTGGCCCTCCCAGATATTTCGACGAGTTCCCCAGGTCCTGCAGCACTCATTCAACCCCACATGCTAGCGCAAATCCTCCCCGATTCGTTGTTTGGGTTGACATTGCGCGGCTCATAACGCGTATTATCGACACGCCATAAATGCCGACGCCCTATTTGGCATGATTAAAAACATTTTTCGTCGGAAAATATGGCATGCGAAAAATCAAAGTCACGGTACTCCCTTGCGAACCTTACCCTTGCAATTTTATTTGCCTCCGATAAAATTATTTTTTTCGCTGGCTGACGATGATGGACTCCGGCCCGATGGAGCGCCCTTCTCACTGTCCAAAGAGAGCAGTCGTAGTGCTCGGTGAATACACGTGTGGGTGTGAATGGTCCCACAGCATATGTGTTTACCATTCGCCGAGTCTGCTCCTCCGTCAGTAAATAGGGCTGCTCAGGCCGTCGCGATAGGTCGTTTAAATGTCCTTCTTCAGTAAAACGGTTCACCCAACGGCGAACAGTATTTCGCTGTAAAACAGAAATTTTATATAGTTTTATAAATAGTTTTATGTATAGTTTTATATAGTTTTTACGGTTCTACTTAAACGCTCGTTTATGAAAGGAATTAACCTGGGTCCTTTTCAATAAACTTACAAGTCTACAAATATGTAAAGGAACTTTGTCTTCTAAATTTTTAGTTGAATAATTTAATTTAGGGTTCCTACAAAAATACGGTAAAAACCTAAAACTGCAATATTATATACTAACATCGTCTAATTTAAAGAGCAATTCAAAAACCTAATATCTCCATTCTGTTATGGTTTATAGAAATGTGTCCATAATGGGTTTTGATCGCTTTTTTCTGCTCTTTCATAATGTTCAATTACTTTTTTAATTTATTTAATTTTAATTACTGGCCGCCTAACTTCAAAATGACAAACTCCCTTGTCAACTTATTCTACTAGTGCTGTTTAATAAAACTTGACAAATTTGAAAGAAATCAACAAGTGAATATCTTAAAACATTTGACTTAGAATGTCTCCAGCCCACAGAACGCGGAGATGCAAAAACGTCGATTTACAATGCTGATGCGTCTTACCCGCGCCCGTCGTCTGGGGGATAGCATTCATGTAGAGCTATCAACACAACGCCAAATGTCTCACACCTGCGTTCTGTATGCTGGAGCTATAAATGCTGTTCAATCAAAGTACACCTGTAGATTACGATGACGATTCGATTAGGGACGGCTGTCTCTTATGTGCACTCATGCACTGAACCACCAAATAGGTTGAGAAGTCAACTATTTTTTTTAATTTTTTTAATTTCGTTTAAATTTCAAAGTTTGCTAACTATGAAGACATGTATGGATAACTATAACTATGAGTTGTAGGAGGACTGATTACCGAGTTTTACAAAATTCCTCTAAAAAGTCGAAAAGTCTAGCGCGTGAGACAAAAGATCGTTCGGTAGTACCAAGTATTTTGAATTAATTAATCAGAAGTCAGATTTTTTTTCGATTTACAAATTCTAAATGGCACTGATTTAAATCGGCAGTTGCATATAGAAGTTTTGGTAAAAATACAAAATGCATGCATGCCTATAATATTGAGTACAGCAGTTAACTTTTTAAAAATTTGAGGACAGCTTTCGTAGATAGATTTCTATTGTAGACATATGATTTGTATAATCTTTACTCAGTTATGACTGTCACAGGAATAAATATAAATCTCAATAACTGTAATTTTGCATATGGTATCAAACGAAGGGTTTAACAAGATCTTTTTAAAAATGTATATCTTATTCGAGAAAAAAAATCTTACAATTTTCTGACCAAAAAAAATTATTTTTTTCGGATTTCATTAGTCGGTATGTCAAATTGAAGGGCTTCAATCAATATTATCAATTATCAGTTTATACTGACTTTTGTTTGATCTTTACTAAAAAATTTGATTTAAAAAAGTTAGAAACTAAACCCCCGACTACTTAAAAAGTTTATGATAAAAAGGTAATTGTAATTAAGTGCCTTACATTAAACACATTTTGTGCCTCGTTAAAACTAATTGAATTTTCTTAATTCTTCAAAGAGCGGATTGCCATTAGTTGCAGCTTACGATAACTTAAAGAGTTTCATTAAAAAGGCTTCAATTTGCACAAACTTAACTCAACTGTTTTGACTGAAAACAAAATGCAACGTTGCCACATTTATCTTCTCATTATTAGTTTTAGCAAGCTAATTTTAAAAAAAACTAAGCGGCAACGTCGCAAATTGCTTAATTTTTATCTATCGTTGTTGCTCAAACAAAATTAAATCCTATTCAACGCACACAAGATTTAATTTCGAATAGAGATAACTTGTAAGTTTGAATCACACATTCACATGTTTGTATATATTCAATAGACAGTCATAAAATATTGCCACTCGTGTCTATCTCATTACTAGTTCCGTATAATCTGTCTCATTCGTTTTTAAGCAAAAGCATAAATATTATCAGCAGCGAAACTACCCACAATCCTTTAAGTGGCCGAGTCACACCTATCTACCCTTTTAATATTAGTTTTTTGTTGCAGTGTAAGATGAAACCTAGAGACCGAAACTAACTAAAAGCTATTGAGTAGGTATTCTGTGCTAAAAGTAGAAACATGCATTCTACCTTGAGATATTTAAATTTGTTTTCTACTAGCCGTTGCACGCGACTCTATTTGCGTCCAATTCTTATTTTGCTATTCCCTAGGAAAAAATAAATTTTTCAAGATAAAAGTAGTCTATCTGTTTTTCTAGACCTATCCATTTATTAATTTTTTACCCTATCCGTTCCTCCACTACGACGCGATGAACTAACAAATATGTATAAGTATACTTTCACATTTTCTACAAAAGTTAGAAATAGAATCAATGGCTGCTTGTGGAGCAGGATATTCAAAATACTTGGTACTGCGCGCGATGCAATATCTTCGGGAAAGTTCGGTGATGCTCGGTCAGCCCGTGCGGCGGCGCTCGGAAATAAGCTACATATTTGCTCCTTACTGTATGAACTATCTTTTGTCTCACGCGCAAAACGTATTTTATAGAAAATACAGTAGAGCGTCTATAATCCCAATTAATTGGGTGAAATAGGTGTCCGGGAAACCGATTTTTTCAGATAATCGAACAGTATTGATTCTCTACTCAACACTGCCTGCACGTCAAGCTAAGAACATAGACGTTTTATTAATTTTCTGATGGTTTCTATGATTTTATCTACTTTTGACTATGATCTAATGTTAAAAGAACTAAGGACCTTAATGCATTTTTCAAATATTACGATTTCGTTTTTCTCCCATTTTTGAGGATATTTTTACATAAGTCTTGTGTGTGTCTGAGTGGTCGTTCGCATGATCGACGTTTACACAATCGGCGCTCTACTGTTTTATTTTACACCGTGCGCTTACCTAGCGCACGAGGTATTGTCTATGAAACAATATTAAGTCTTAAAACTTTGGGCCAGAGCTTAAATTGTTTTGTCGAAAATTCTATAATTAAAAGTTGATTGTTTTAAAAATTATAAAGTTTATGTGAACATTTATGTTGGCTTCTCAACATATTTAACAAGCTAAAGAAAGCCGCCCCAAAAGAAAGTAGAATCATCAAACTAAAGATCGTCATAATATTATGAGTATTAATGATATTATTTATATAATTAATCGAAAAATGTTAAAATGTTAAAAATTGTGATATTTGGCTGATATTAAGCCCCTCTCCATATAAAGCCACTATCCTAATCCTTTTTTCGTGCGACTGCTCTTACATACTGAAGTACGCTGGTTGTCAAAAGGTGCATGCTTAACGAGATTTTACTCTGTTTTCGATTCCGTATTAGAGTTCCTAGAAAGTAGAGATCCAGATTTAAAAGAAAACTTGATCAAATTCAAAGCTGACATTGCGTATTTGACAGATTTGTTTAAAAATTTAATGATATTAACTTGCAGTTACAATGGGATAGCCCGAATTTAATAAAAACGAAGGGGATAATTTCGGCTTTTCTTGGGAAATTGAAATTTATGAAGCAAAACATTAGCCGGCGCGAATTCTCTCAATTTCCAAACTTGTCGCAGGTAGAATGTATTGATGACGATATCCATACCTACAGTCAACATTTAAGTGCCCTGCATGATGACTTCAAAACCAGGTTTGAAGATATGCTGACGATGGATATACCACCATGGATCATAAATCCATTTGATGAAACGGAAGTGGCCAATGTCACAAGAGGAGCTGCTCGAGCTAAGCACCAATGAGGAGCTGAGGTGAAATTTAGAAAAGCCTACCAAACATTTTGGCTGCAATCAGAAATGCCCGAAAAATATCCTGGACTGTGGGAAATTGCAAGGAAATTTGTAATAGCTTTTCCCTCGTCATATCTTGTCGAAAGGAGTTTTAGTGCCGTTACAAACCTCTTAACAAAAAAAAAGAGTAAATTAAACATCACAGAGCGACGGGATTTGCGGTTATAACTCATAAAAATAAAGCCAAACATTGATCGTTTTCTGACACTCCATCAAATACATCCTTCCCATTTATTAAAATTATGACCTGAACCTATATGACAGTAATATTTTTTTTCTTGTAATTCTATTCTCTTAATAAATAAAGTGTTATAAAATATACAATTTTTCGTTTTTATTTTACCTATCGGAATATAAGGACAGAACTCAGAAGCGACACAATTTTTATTTTTTGGCGACTTTCAGAATGTGGTAGAAATATAGCAGCAGGGGGTCCAACAAAACCAGTAAAATTTTGAAAGTGGTCCACGAGAAAAATAAGTTTGGGAACTACTGACTTAGATGGTGAGACCCGCTTCTGGGAGGTCAAACTAAGCCGATACACTATAACGACGGTTACAGAGGCAAACACAAAATCTTCAAATTCAAATTCAAATAATTTATTTGTTAGGTTTTGGTCGTTATGTACTATCACGAGCGCGCACGCATTACCACCTTAAGGTCGATTTTTGCTTGCAGGTTTTGCGGCTGGGGGCTTTCATACTATATTTGTGAATGGATGCGATTATCATACTTTTAACTAAATGAAAAACTTTATGTCCAATAGATGATCGACATTGTTTCTCACTTGCACATGTAGTGCTTCGTATTGTGTCATCTCCTTTATTTTTTGTGTTCTATCAATATACTATCTATCTCGCCTACCTTTTCTCTGTCTACGTTTCTGGTAATTTTATGTTTTTGCAAGAAAAAAAGAGAGAGATATATCTATGAATTGTTTTTTTTTAATACTCTTTTTTTTTGCGGTTGCATATCAATCTAGTGTATGTTGCTTTGAAGCTTACGTTACTTTATAATAAAAGGAAAGGAATTTAAATTTGGAATTTTGCAGTATTATTTATTAAATAATTTATTAAATAGTTTTTTACATAACGTGATTTTACATTTAGACAAAGAAATCTAACTTTTTAAGTTGTTTTCTTCAGACTTATAAATAAATAACAGTTTCACTAGTTCCTATTTTGAACAGCTATCAAATCTAACAATGTTTAATATTATTAAATAAGATTTAAATTATAACAGAAAGTGGAATAACTAACTATGTAAGAAACCCTGTAATTAATTGACTTATAAAATGTTTTTTTTTTTCTTATAAAACATTTTTTTTTTTCGTTTGCCCGTTTTTGATCATTGCAAAAAGAGCTATCTTTATAAGAATATTTTATAAAATCACAACGTTTTTAAACATCTTAGTCTTTTTCATCACAGTCGTTTCTATTTTAACTAAAACGTAAATTTACAATATTAAGAAAAATTATTACATTAAGTGTAATGCAAATGCAATGCAAATTAAGCAATTTAGAATATTTTTCTTAAACAAAAAACTTTAGAGATCAACTTTAAGCAAACAGTAAATTAATTAGTAAAACATGCATTCAAATATTTTTGCGTAATATTACATTACTTAAAAGTAGTTGCATGTTACTGATTATATTATCAGAAGAACACTTTTTGCGGTTTCAAAATCGAATATGTGCCAGCGGATTATATGATCAGATGGAAATAACACTTTTATAATCTAGTCATGGCAATGATTTAAAGTAGCAGTTATTTCAGTATTTTGTAGATCTGGTGCTTTTTTTTTACAAAATGCATATTTCTTAAAAAGTTCGGCAGTTAAAAGTTCCTTACTAGCAAATGTAAACAGAAAACAAATGAGTCGTAAAAATACTGAAATGGATAATTATCCAAATACTAATTAGTATTTGGTCGCCGCACCGTTTGCGTCAATAACTGCATTGAGTCGTGCTCGCATGGAACGTACCAGTGACTGACACAGGTCAGAGCCGCGTAATGTTTCCCAAACTTGGCTGCAGTGGTTGACAAGTGCTTCCCTATTTCGCTCATTGCTGTTGTCCCACCTTTGGACCATTATTCCCCACAAATTTTCGATAGGATTAAGGTCAGGGGAACGGGACGGCCAGCGCACGGTACGAATATCGGGCTGTGCCTGGAGCCAGTTTTGCACCACGCGCACTGTATGTATTGGACAATTGTCCTGTAGAAATATTAATTCCGGAACTTCCGTTTCCGGGTATACCACGCGCGCGGTGGGAATTAAAACCTCCTTTAATAATTCTAGGTATGATTGCCCATTGGCCCTCCCAGATATTTCGACGAGTTCCCCAGGTCCTGCAGCACTCATTCAACCCCACATGCTAGCGCAAATCCTCCCGGATTCGTTGTTTGGGTTGACATTGCGCGGCTCATAACGCGTATTATCGACACGCCATAAATGCCGACGCCCTATTTGGCATGATTAAAAACATTTTTCGTCGGAAAATATGGCATGCGAAAAATCAAAGTCACGGTACTCCCTTGCGAACCTTACCCTTGCAATTTTATTTGCCTCCGATAAAATTATTTTTTTCGCTGGCTGACGGTGATGGACTCCGGCCCGATGGAGCGCCCTTCTCACTGTCCAAAGAGAGCAGTCGTAGTGCTCGGTGAATACACGTGTGGGTGTGAATGGTCCCACAGCATATGTGTTTACCATTCGCCGAGTCTGCTCCTCCGTCAGTAAATAGGGCTGCTCAGGCCGTCGCGATAGGTCGTTTAAATGTCCTTCTTCAGTAAAACGGTTCACCCAACGGCGAACAGTATTTCGCTGTAAAACAGAAGTTTTATATAGTTTTATAAATAGTTTTATGTATAGTTTTATATAGTTTTTACGGTTCTACTTAAACGCTCGTTTATGAAAGGAATTAACCTGGGTCCTTTTCAATAAACTTACAAGTCTACAAATATGTAAAGGAACTTTGTCTTCTAAATTTTTAGTGGAATAATTTAATTTAGGTTTCCTACAAAAATACGGTAAAAACCTAAAACTGCAATATTATATACTAACATCGTCTAATTTAAAGAGCAATTCAAAAACCTAATATCTCCATTCTGTTATGGTTTATAGAAATGTGTCCATAATGGGTTTTGATCGCTTTTTTCTGCTCTTTCATAATGTTCAATTACTTTTTTAATTTATTTAATTTTAATTACTGGCCGCCTAACTTCAAAATGACAAACTCCCTTGTCAACTTATTCTACTAGTGCTGTTTAATAAAACTTGACAAATTTGAAAGAAATCAACAAGTGAATATCTTAAAACATTTGACTTAGAATGTCTCCAGCCCACAGAACGCGGAGATGCAAAAACGTCGATTTACAATGCTGATGCGTCTTACCCGCGCCCGTCGTCTGGGGGATAGCATTCATGTAGAGCTATCAACACAACGCCAAATGTCTCACACCTGCGTTCTGTATGCTGGAGCTATAAATGCTGTTCAATCAAAGTACACCTGTAGATTACGATGACGATTCGATTAGGGACGGCTGTCTCTTATGTGCACTCATGCACTGAACCACCAAATAGGTTGAGAAGTCAACTATTTTTTTTAATTTTTTTTAATTTCGTTTAAATTTCAAAGTTTGCTAACTATGAAGACATGTATGGATAACTATAACTATGAGTTGTAGGAGGACTGATTACCGAGTTTTACAAAATTCCTCTAAAAAGTCGAAAAGTCTAGCGCGTGAGACAAAAGATCGTTCGGTAGTACCAAGTATTTTGAATTAATTAATCAGAAGTCAGATTTTTTTTCGATTTACAAATTCTAAATGGCACTGATTTAAATCGGCAGTTGCATATAGAAGTTTTGGTAAAAATACAAAATGCATGCATGCCTATAATATTGAGTACAGCAGTTAACTTTTTAAAAATTTGAGGACAGCTTTCGTAGATAGATTTCTATTGTAGACATATGATTTGTATAATCTTTACTCAGTTATGACTGTCACAGGAATAAATATAAATCTCAATAACTGTAATTTTGCATATGGTATCAAACGAAGGGTTTAACAAGATCTTTTTAAAAATGTATATCTTATTCGAGAAAAAAAATCTTACAATTTTCTGACCAAAAAAAATTATTTTTTTCGGATTTCATTAGTCGGTATGTCAAATTGAAGGGCTTCAATCAATATTATCAATTATCAGTTTATACTGACTTTTGTTTGATCTTTACTAAAAAATTTGATTTAAAAAAGTTAGAAACTAAACCCCCGACTACTTAAAAAGTTTATGATAAAAAGGTAATTGTAATTAAGTGCCTTACATTAAACACATTTTGTGCCTCGTTAAAACTAATTGAATTTTCTTAATTCTTCAAAGAGCGGATTGCCATTAGTTGCAGCTTACGATAACTTAAAGAGTTTCATTAAAAAGGCTTCAATTTGCACAAACTTAACTCAACTGTTTTGACTGAAAACAAAATGCAACGTTGCCACATTTATCTTCTCATTATTAGTTTTAGCAAGCTAATTTTAAAAAAAACTAAGCGGCAACGTCGCAAATTGCTTAATTTTTATCTATCGTTGTTGCTCAAACAAAATTAAATCCTATTCAACGCACACAAGATTTAATTTCGAATAGAGATAACTTGTAAGTTTGAATCACACATTCACATGTTTGTATATATTCAATAGACAGTCATAAAATATTGCCACTCGTGTCTATCTCATTACTAGTTCCGTATAATCTGTCTCATTCGTTTTTAAGCAAAAGCATAAATATTATCAGCAGCGAAACTACCCACAATCCTTTAAGTGGCCGAGTCACACCTATCTACCCTTTTAATATTAGTTTTTTGTTGCAGTGTAAGATGAAACCTAGAAACCGAAACTAACTAAAAGCTATTGAGTAGGTATTCTGTGCTAAAAGTAGAAACATGCATTCTACCTTGAGATATTTAAATTTGTTTTCTACTAGCCGTTGCACGCGACTCTATTTGCGTCCAATTCTTATTTTGCTATTCCCTAGGAAAAAATAAATTTTTCAAGATAAAAGTAGTCTATCTGTTTTTCTAGACCTATCCATTTATTAATTTTTTACCCTATCCGTTCCTCCACTACGACGCGATGAACTAACAAATATGTATAAGTATACTTTCACATTTTCTACAAAAGTTAGAAATAGAATCAATGGCTGCTTGTGGAGCAGGATATTCAAAATACTTGGTACTGCGCGCGATGCAATATCTTCGGGAAAGTTCGGTGATGCTCGGTCAGCCCGTGCGGCGGCGCTCGGAAATAAGCTACATATTTGCTCCTTACTGTATGAACTATCTTTTGTCTCACGCGCAAAACGTATTTTATAGAAAATACAGTAGAGCGTCTATAATCCCAATTAATTGGGTGAAATAGGTGTCCGGGAAACCGATTTTTTCAGATAATCGAACAGTATTGATTCTCTACTCAACACTGCCTGCACGTCAAGCTAAGAACATAGACGTTTTATTAATTTTCTGATGGTTTCTATGATTTTATCTACTTTTGACTATGATCTAATGTTAAAAGAACTAAGGACCTTAATGCATTTTTCAAATATTACGATTTCGTTTTTCTCCCATTTTTGAGGATATTTTTACATAAGTCTTGTGTGTGTCTGAGTGGTCGTTCGCATGATCGACGTTTACACAATCGGCGCTCTACTGTTTTATTTTACACCGTGCGCTTACCTAGCGCACGAGGTATTGTCTATGAAACAATATTAAGTCTTAAAACTTTGGGCCAGAGCTTAAATTGTTTTGTCGAAAATTCTATAATTAAAAGTTGATTGTTTTAAAAATTATAAAGTTTATGTGAACATTTATGTTGGCTTCTCAACATATTTAACAAGCTAAAGAAAGCCGCCCCAAAAGAAAGTAGAATCATCAAACTAAAGATCGTCATAATATTATGAGTATTAATGATATTATTTATATAATTAATCGAAAAATGTTAAAATGTTAAAAATTGTGATATTTGGCTGATATTAAGCCCCTCTCCATATAAAGCCACTATCCTAATCCTTTTTTCGTGCGACTGCTCTTACATACTGAAGTACGCTGGTTGTCAAAAGGTGCATGCTTAACGAGATTTTACTCTGTTTTCGATTCCGTATTAGAGTTCCTAGAAAGTAGAGATCCAGATTTAAAAGAAAACTTGATCAAATTCAAAGCTGACATTGCGTATTTGACAGATTTGTTTAAAAATTTAATGATATTAACTTGCAGTTACAATGGGATAGCCCGAATTTAATAAAAACGAAGGGGATAATTTCGGCTTTTCTTGGGAAATTGAAATTTATGAAGCAAAACATTAGCCGGCGCGAATTCTCTCAATTTCCAAACTTGTCGCAGGTAGAATGTATTGATGACGATATCCATACCTACAGTCAACATTTAAGTGCCCTGCATGATGACTTCAAAACCAGGTTTGAAGATATGCTGACGATGGATATACCACCATGGATCATAAATCCATTTGATGAAACGGAAGTGGCCAATGTCACAAGAGGAGCTGCTCGAGCTAAGCACCAATGAGGAGCTGAGGTGAAATTTAGAAAAGCCTACCAAACATTTTGGCTGCAATCAGAAATGCCCGAAAAATATCCTGGACTGTGGGAAATTGCAAGGAAATTTGTAATAGCTTTTCCCTCGTCATATCTTGTCGAAAGGAGTTTTAGTGCCGTTACAAACCTCTTAACAAAAAAAAAGAGTAAATTAAACATCACAGAGCGACGGGATTTGCGGTTATAACTCATAAAAATAAAGCCAAACATTGATCGTTTTCTGACACTCCATCAAATACATCCTTCCCATTTATTAAAATTATGACCTGAACCTATATGACAGTTATATTTTTTTTCTTGTAATTCTATTCTCTTAATAAATAAAGTGTTATAAAATATACAATTTTTCGTTTTTATTTTACCTATCGGAATATAAGGACAGAACTCAGAAGCGACACAATTTTTATTTTTTGGCGACTTTCAGAATGTGGTAGAAATATAGCAGCAGGGGGTCCAACAAAACCAGTAAAATTTTGAAAGTGGTCCACGAGAAAAATAAGTTTGGGAACTACTGACTTAGATGGTGAGACCCGCTTCTGGGAGGTCAAACTAAGCCGATACACTATAACGACGGTTACAGAGGCAAACACAAAATCTTCAAATTCAAATTCAAATAATTTATTTGTTAGGTTTTGGTCGTTATGTACTATCACGAGCGCGCACGCATTACCACCTTAAGGTCGATTTTTGCTTGCAGGTTTTGCGGCTGGGGGCTTTCATACTATATTTGTGAATGGATGCGATTATCATACTTTTAACTAAATGAAAAACTTTATGTCCAATAGATGATCGACATTGTTTCTCACTTGCACATGTAGTGCTTCGTATTGTGTCATCTCCTTTATTTTTTGTGTTCTATCAATATACTATCTATCTCGCCTACCTTTTCTCTGTCTACGTTTCTGGTAATTTTATGTTTTTGCAAGAAAAAAAGAGAGAGATATATCTATAAATTGTTTTTTTTTAATACTCTTTTTTTTTGCGGTTGCATATCAATCTAGTGTATGTTGCTTTGAAGCTTACGTTACTTTATAATAAAAGGAAAGGAATTTAAATTTGGAATTTTGCAGTATTATTTATTAAATAATTTATTAAATAGTTTTTTACATAACGTGATTTTACATTTAGACAAAGAAATCTAACTTTTTAAGTTGTTTTCTTCAGACTTATAAATAAATAACAGTTTCACTAGTTCCTATTTTGAACAGCTATCAAATCTAACAATGTTTAATATTATTAAATAAGATTTAAATTATAACAGAAAGTGGAATAACTAACTATGTAAGAAACCCTGTAATTAATTGACTTATAAAATGTTTTTTTTTTTCTTATAAAACATTTTTTTTTTTCGTTTGCCCGTTTTTGATCATTGCAAAAAGAGCTATCTTTATAAGAATATTTTATAAAATCACAACGTTTTTAAACATCTTAGTCTTTTTCATCACAGTCGTTTCTATTTTAACTAAAACGTAAATTTACAATATTAAGAAAAATTATTACATTACGTGTAATGCAAATGCAATGCAAATTAAGCAATTTAGAATATTTTTCTTAAACAAAAAACTTTACAGATCAACTTTAAGCAAACAGTAAATTAATTAGTAAAACATGCATTCAAATATTTTTGCGTAATATTACATTACTTAAAAGTAGTTGCATGTTACTGATTATATTATCAGAAGAACACTTTTTGCGGTTTCAAAATCGAATATGTGCCAGCGGATTATATGATCAGATGGAAATAACACTTTTATAATCTAGTCATGGCAATGATTTAAAGTAGCAGTTATTTCAGTATTTTGTAGATCTGGTGCTTTTTTTTTACAAAATGCATATTTCTTAAAAAGTTCGGCAGTTAAAAGTTCCTTACTAGCAAATGTAAACAGAAAACAAATGAGTCGTAAAAATACTGAAATGGATAATTATCCAAATACTAATTAGTATTTGGTCGCCGCACCGTTTGCGTCAATAACTGCATTGAGTCGTGCTCGCATGGAACGTACCAGTGACTGACACAGGTCAGAGCCGCGTAATGTTTCCCAAACTTGGCTGCAGTGGTTGACAAGTGCTTCCCTATTTCGCTCATTGCTGTTGTCCCACCTTTGGACCATTATTCCCCACAAATTTTCGATAGGATTAAGGTCAGGGGAACGGGACGGCCAGCGCACGGTACGAATATCGGGCTGTGCCTGGAGCCAGTTTTGCACCACGCGCACTGTATGTATTGGACAATTGTCCTGTAGAAATATTAATTCCGGAACTTCCGTTTCCGGGTATACCACGCGCGCGGTGGGAATTAAAACCTCCTTTAATAATTCTAGGTATGATTGCCCATTGGCCCTCCCAGATATTTCGACGAGTTCCCCAGGTCCTGCAGCACTCATTCAACCCCACATGCTAGCGCAAATCCTCCCGGATTCGTTGTTTGGGTTGACATTGCGCGGCTCATAACGCGTATTATCGACACGCCATAAATGCCGACGCCCTATTTGGCATGATTAAAAACATTTTTCGTCGGAAAATATGGCATGCGAAAAATCAAAGTCACGGTACTCCCTTGCGAACCTTACCCTTGCAATTTTATTTGCCTCCGATAAAATTATTTTTTTCGCTGGCTGACGGTGATGGACTCCGGCCCGATGGAGCGCCCTTCTCACTGTCCAAAGAGAGCAGTCGTAGTGCTCGGTGAATACACGTGTGGGTGTGAATGGTCCCACAGCATATGTGTTTACCATTCGCCGAGTCTGCTCCTCCGTCAGTAAATAGGGCTGCTCAGGCCGTCGCGATAGGTCGTTTAAATGTCCTTCTTCAGTAAAACGGTTCACCCAACGGCGAACAGTATTTCGCTGTAAAACAGAAGTTTTATATAGTTTTATAAATAGTTTTATGTATAGTTTTATATAGTTTTTACGGTTCTACTTAAACGCTCGTTTATGAAAGGAATTAACCTGGGTCCTTTTCAATAAACTTACAAGTCTACAAATATGTAAAGGAACTTTGTCTTCTAAATTTTTAGTGGAATAATTTAATTTAGGTTTCCTACAAAAATACGGTAAAAACCTAAAACTGCAATATTATATACTAACATCGTCTAATTTAAAGAGCAATTCAAAAACCTAATATCTCCATTCTGTTATGGTTTATAGAAATGTGTCCATAATGGGTTTTGATCGCTTTTTTCTGCTCTTTCATAATGTTCAATTACTTTTTTAATTTATTTAATTTTAATTACTGGCCGCCTAACTTCAAAATGACAAACTCCCTTGTCAACTTATTCTACTAGTGCTGTTTAATAAAACTTGACAAATTTGAAAGAAATCAACAAGTGAATATCTTAAAACATTTGACTTAGAATGTCTCCAGCCCACAGAACGCGGAGATGCAAAAACGTCGATTTACAATGCTGATGCGTCTTACCCGCGCCCGTCGTCTGGGGGATAGCATTCATGTAGAGCTATCAACACAACGCCAAATGTCTCACACCTGCGTTCTGTATGCTGGAGCTATAAATGCTGTTCAATCAAAGTACACCTGTAGATTACGATGACGATTCGATTAGGGACGGCTGTCTCTTATGTGCACTCATGCACTGAACCACCAAATAGGTTGAGAAGTCAACTATTTTTTTTAATTTTTTTAATTTCGTTTAAATTTCAAAGTTTGCTAACTATGAAGACATGTATGGATAACTATAACTATGAGTTGTAGGAGGACTGATTACCGAGTTTTACAAAATTCCTCTAAAAAGTCGAAAAGTCTAGCGCGTGAGACAAAAGATCGTTCGGTAGTACCAAGTATTTTGAATTAATTAATCAGAAGTCAGATTTTTTTTCGATTTACAAATTCTAAATGGCACTGATTTAAATCGGCAGTTGCATATAGAAGTTTTGGTAAAAATACAAAATGCATGCATGCCTATAATATTGAGTACAGCAGTTAACTTTTTAAAAATTTGAGGACAGCTTTCGTAGATAGATTTCTATTGTAGACATATGATTTGTATAATCTTTACTCAGTTATGACTGTCACAGGAATAAATATAAATCTCAATAACTGTAATTTTGCATATGGTATCAAACGAAGGGTTTAACAAGATCTTTTTAAAAATGTATATCTTATTCGAGAAAAAAAATCTTACAATTTTCTGACCAAAAAAAATTATTTTTTTCGGATTTCATTAGTCGGTATGTCAAATTGAAGGGCTTCAATCAATATTATCAATTATCAGTTTATACTGACTTTTGTTTGATCTTTACTAAAAAATTTGATTTAAAAAAGTTAGAAACTAAACCCCCGACTACTTAAAAAGTTTATGATAAAAAGGTAATTGTAATTAAGTGCCTTACATTAAACACATTTTGTGCCTCGTTAAAACTAATTGAATTTTCTTAATTCTTCAAAGAGCGGATTGCCATTAGTTGCAGCTTACGATAACTTAAAGAGTTTCATTAAAAAGGCTTCAATTTGCACAAACTTAACTCAACTGTTTTGACTGAAAACAAAATGCAACGTTGCCACATTTATCTTCTCATTATTAGTTTTAGCAAGCTAATTTAAAAAAAAACTAAGCGGCAACGTCGCAAATTGCTTAATTTTTATCTATCGTTGTTGCTCAAACAAAATTAAATCCTATTCAACGCACACAAGATTTAATTTCGAATAGAGATAACTTGTAAGTTTGAATCACACATTCACATGTTTGTATATATTCAATAGACAGTCATAAAATATTGCCACTCGTGTCTATCTCATTACTAGTTCCGTATAATCTGTCTCATTCGTTTTTAAGCAAAAGCATAAATATTATCAGCAGCGAAACTACCCACAATCCTTTAAGTGGCCGAGTCACACCTATCTACCCTTTTAATATTAGTTTTTTGTTGCAGTGTAAGATGAAACCTAGAAACCGAAACTAACTAAAAGCTATTGAGTAGGTATTCTGTGCTAAAAGTAGAAACATGCATTCTACCTTGAGATATTTAAATTTGTTTTCTACTAGCCGTTGCACGCGACTCTATTTGCGTCCAATTCTTATTTTGCTATTCCCTAGGAAAAAATAAATTTTTCAAGATAAAAGTAGTCTATCTGTTTTTCTAGACCTATCCATTTATTAATTTTTTACCCTATCCGTTCCTCCACTACGACGCGATGAACTAACAAATATGTATAAGTATACTTTCACATTTTCTACAAAAGTTAGAAATAGAATCAATGGCTGCTTGTGGAGCAGGATATTCAAAATACTTGGTACTGCGCGCGATGCAATATCTTCGGGAAAGTTCGGTGATGCTCGGTCAGCCCGTGCGGCGGCGCTCGGAAATAAGCTACATATTTGCTCCTTACTGTATGAACTATCTTTTGTCTCACGCGCAAAACGTATTTTATAGAAAATACAGTAGAGCGTCTATAATCCCAATTAATTGGGTGAAATAGGTGTCCGGGAAACCGATTTTTTCAGATAATCGAACAGTATTGATTCTCTACTCAACACTGCCTGCACGTCAAGCTAAGAACATAGACGTTTTATTAATTTTCTGATGGTTTCTATGATTTTATCTACTTTTGACTATGATCTAATGTTAAAAGAACTAAGGACCTTAATGCATTTTTCAAATATTACGATTTCGTTTTTCTCCCATTTTTGAGGATATTTTTACATAAGTCTTGTGTGTGTCTGAGTGGTCGTTCGCATGATCGACGTTTACACAATCGGCGCTCTACTGTTTTATTTTACACCGTGCGCTTACCTAGCGCACGAGGTATTGTCTATGAAACAATATTAAGTCTTAAAACTTTGGGCCAGAGCTTAAATTGTTTTGTCGAAAATTCTATAATTAAAAGTTGATTGTTTTAAAAATTATAAAGTTTATGTGAACATTTATGTTGGCTTCTCAACATATTTAACAAGCTAAAGAAAGCCGCCCCAAAAGAAAGTAGAATCATCAAACTAAAGATCGTCATAATATTATGAGTATTAATGATATTATTTATATAATTAATCGAAAAATGTTAAAATGTTAAAAATTGTGATATTTGGCTGATATTAAGCCCCTCTCCATATAAAGCCACTATCCTAATCCTTTTTTCGTGCGACTGCTCTTACATACTGAAGTACGCTGGTTGTCAAAAGGTGCATGCTTAACGAGATTTTACTCTGTTTTCGATTCCGTATTAGAGTTCCTAGAAAGTAGAGATCCAGATTTAAAAGAAAACTTGATCAAATTCAAAGCTGACATTGCGTATTTGACAGATTTGTTTAAAAATTTAATGATATTAACTTGCAGTTACAATGGGATAGCCCGAATTTAATAAAAACGAAGGGGATAATTTCGGCTTTTCTTGGGAAATTGAAATTTATGAAGCAAAACATTAGCCGGCGCGAATTCTCTCAATTTCCAAACTTGTCGCAGGTAGAATGTATTGATGACGATATCCATACCTACAGTCAACATTTAAGTGCCCTGCATGATGACTTCAAAACCAGGTTTGAAGATATGCTGACGATGGATATACCACCATGGATCATAAATCCATTTGATGAAACGGAAGTGGCCAATGTCACAAGAGGAGCTGCTCGAGCTAAGCACCAATGAGGAGCTGAGGTGAAATTTAGAAAAGCCTACCAAACATTTTGGCTGCAATCAGAAATGCCCGAAAAATATCCTGGACTGTGGGAAATTGCAAGGAAATTTGTAATAGCTTTTCCCTCGTCATATCTTGTCGAAAGGAGTTTTAGTGCCGTTACAAACCTCTTAACAAAAAAAAAGAGTAAATTAAACATCACAGAGCGACGGGATTTGCGGTTATAACTCATAAAAATAAAGCCAAACATTGATCGTTTTCTGACACTCCATCAAATACATCCTTCCCATTTATTAAAATTATGACCTGAACCTATATGACAGTTATATTTTTTTTCTTGTAATTCTATTCTCTTAATAAATAAAGTGTTATAAAATATACAATTTTTCGTTTTTATTTTACCTATCGGAATATAAGGACAGAACTCAGAAGCGACACAATTTTTATTTTTTGGCGACTTTCAGAATGTGGTAGAAATATAGCAGCAGGGGGTCCAACAAAACCAGTAAAATTTTGAAAGTGGTCCACGAGAAAAATAAGTTTGGGAACTACTGACTTAGATGGTGAGACCCGCTTCTGGGAGGTCAAACTAAGCCGATACACTATAACGACGGTTACAGAGGCAAACACAAAATCTTCAAATTCAAATTCAAATAATTTATTTGTTAGGTTTTGGTCGTTATGTACTATCACGAGCGCGCACGCATTACCACCTTAAGGTCGATTTTTGCTTGCAGGTTTTGCGGCTGGGGGCTTTCATACTATATTTGTGAATGGATGCGATTATCATACTTTTAACTAAATGAAAAACTTTATGTCCAATAGATGATCGACATTGTTTCTCACTTGCACATGTAGTGCTTCGTATTGTGTCATCTCCTTTATTTTTTGTGTTCTATCAATATACTATCTATCTCGCCTACCTTTTCTCTGTCTACGTTTCTGGTAATTTTATGTTTTTGCAAGAAAAAAAGAGAGAGATATATCTATGAATTGTTTTTTTTTAATACTCTTTTTTTTTGCGGTTGCATATCAATCTAGTGTATGTTGCTTTGAAGCTTACGTTACTTTATAATAAAAGGAAAGGAATTTAAATTTGGAATTTTGCAGTATTATTTATTAAATAATTTATTAAATAGTTTTTTACATAACGTGATTTTACATTTAGACAAAGAAATCTAACTTTTTAAGTTGTTTTCTTCAGACTTATAAATAAATAACAGTTTCACTAGTTCCTATTTTGAACAGCTATCAAATCTAACAATGTTTAATATTATTAAATAAGATTTAAATTATAACAGAAAGTGGAATAACTAACTATGTAAGAAACCCTGTAATTAATTGACTTATAAAATGTTTTTTTTTTTCTTATAAAACATTTTTTTTTTTCGTTTGCCCGTTTTTGATCATTGCAAAAAGAGCTATCTTTATAAGAATATTTTATAAAATCACAACGTTTTTAAACATCTTAGTCTTTTTCATCACAGTCGTTTCTATTTTAACTAAAACGTAAATTTACAATATTAAGAAAAATTATTACATTACGTGTAATGCAAATGCAATGCAAATTAAGCAATTTAGAATATTTTTCTTAAACAAAAAACTTTAGAGATCAACTTTAAGCAAACAGTAAATTAATTAGTAAAACATGCATTCAAATATTTTTGCGTAATATTACATTACTTAAAAGTAGTTGCATGTTACTGATTATATTATCAGAAGAACACTTTTTGCGGTTTCAAAATCGAATATGTGCCAGCGGATTATATGATCAGATGGAAATAACACTTTTATAATCTAGTCATGGCAATGATTTAAAGTAGCAGTTATTTCAGTATTTTGTAGATCTGGTGCTTTTTTTTTACAAAATGCATATTTCTTAAAAAGTTCGGCAGTTAAAAGTTCCTTACTAGCAAATGTAAACAGAAAACAAATGAGTCGTAAAAATACTGAAATGGATAATTATCCAAATACTAATTAGTATTTGGTCGCCGCACCGTTTGCGTCAATAACTGCATTGAGTCGTGCTCGCATGGAACGTACCAGTGACTGACACAGGTCAGAGCCGCGTAATGTTTCCCAAACTTGGCTGCAGTGGTTGACAAGTGCTTCCCTATTTCGCTCATTGCTGTTGTCCCACCTTTGGACCATTATTCCCCACAAATTTTCGATAGGATTAAGGTCAGGGGAACGGGACGGCCAACGCACGGTACGAATGTCGGGCTGTGCCTGGAGCCAGTTTTGCACCACGCGCACTGTATGTATTGGACAATTGTCCTGTAGAAATATTAATTCCGGAACTTCCGTTTCCGGGTATACCACGCGCGCGGTGGGAATTAAAACCTCCTTTAATAATTCTAGGTATGATTGCCCATTGGCCCTCCCAGATATTTCGACGAGTTCCCCAGGTCCTGCAGCACTCATTCAACCCCACATGCTAGCGCAAATCCTCCCGGATTCGTTGTTTGGGTTGACATTGCGCGGCTCATAACGCGTATTATCGACACGCCATAAATGCCGACGCCCTATTTGGCATGATTAAAAACATTTTTCGTCGGAAAATATGGCATGCGAAAAATCAAAGTCACGGTACTCCCTTGCGAACCTTACCCTTGCGATTTTATTTGCCTCCGATAAAATTATTTTTTTCGCTGGCTGACGGTGATGGACTCCGGCCCGATGGAGCGCCCTTCTCACTGTCCAAAGAGAGCAGTCGTAGTGCTCGGTGAATACACGTGTGGGTGTGAATGGTCCCACAGCATATGTGTTTACCATTCGCCGAGTCTGCTCCTCCGTCAGTAAATAGGGCTGCTCAGGCCGTCGCGATAGGTCGTTTAAATGTCCTTCTTCAGTAAAACGGTTCACCCAACGGCGAACAGTATTTCGCTGTAAAACAGAAATTTTATATAGTTTTATAAATAGTTTTATGTATAGTTTTATATAGTTTTTACGGTTCTACTTAAACGCTCGTTTATGAAAGGAATTAACCTGGGTCCTTTTCAATAAACTTACAAGTCTACAAATATGTAAAGGAACTTTGTCTTCTAAATTTTTAGTTGAATAATTTAATTTAGGGTTCCTACAAAAATACGGTAAAAACCTAAAACTGCAATATTATATACTAACATCGTCTAATTTAAAGAGCAATTCAAAAACCTAATATCTCCATTCTGTTATGGTTTATAGAAATGTGTCCATAATGGGTTTTGATCGCTTTTTTCTGCTCTTTCATAATGTTCAATTACTTTTTTAATTTATTTAATTTTAATTACTGGCCGCCTAACTTCAAAATGACAAACTCCCTTGTCAACTTATTCTACTAGTGCTGTTTAATAAAACTTGACAAATTTGAAAGAAATCAACAAGTGAATATCTTAAAACATTTGACTTAGAATGTCTCCAGCCCACAGAACGCGGAGATGCAAAAACGTCGATTTACAATGCTGATGCGTCTTACCCGCGCCCACCGTCTGGGGGATAGCATTCATGTAGAGCTATCAACACAACGCCAAATGTCTCACACCTGCGTTCTGTATGCTGGAGCTATAAATGCTGTTCAATCAAAGTACACCTGTAGATTACGATGACGATTCGATTAGGGACGGCTGTCTCTTATGTGCACTCATGCACTGAACCACCAAATAGGTTGAGAAGTCAACTATTTTTTTTATTTTTTTTAATTTCGTTTAAATTTCAAAGTTTGCTAACTATGAAGACATGTATGGATAACTATAACTATGAGTTGTAGGAGGACTGATTACCGAGTTTTACAAAATTCCTCTAAAAAGTCGAAAAGTCTAGCGCGTGAGACAAAAGATCGTTCGGTAGTACCAAGTATTTTGAATTAATTAAAAAGAAGTTAGATTTTTTTTCGATTTACAAATTCTAAATGGCACTGATTTAAATCGGCAGTTGCATATAGAAGTTTTGGTAAAAATACAAAATGCATGCATGCCTCTAATATTGAGTACAGCAGTTAACTTTTTAAAAATTTGAGGACAGCTTTCGTAGATAGATTTCTATTGTAGACATATGATTTGTGTAATCTTTACTCAGTTATGACTGTCACAGGAATAAATATAAATCTCAATAACTGTAATTTTGCATATGGTATCAAACGAAGGGTTTAACAAGATCTTTTTAAAAATGTATATCTTATTCGAGAAAAAAAATCTTACAATTTTCTGACCAAAAAAAATTATTTTTTTCGGATTTCATTAGTCGGTATGTCAAATTGAAGGGCTTCAATCAATATTATCAATTATCAATTTATACTGACTTTTGTTTGATCTTTACTAAAAAATTTGATTTAAAAAAGTTAGAAACTAAACCCCCGACTACTTAAAAAGTTTATGATAAAAAGTTAATTGTAATTAAGTGCCTTACATTAAACACATTTTGTGCCTCGTTAAAACTAATTGAATTTTCTTAATTCTTCAAAGAGCGGATTGCCATTAGTTGCAGCTTACGATAACTTAAAGAGTTTCATTAAAAAGGCTTCAATTTGCACAAACTTAACTCAACTGTTTTGGCTGAAAACAAAATGCAACGTTGCCACATTTATCTTCTCATTATTAGTTTTAGCAAGCTAATTTTTAAAAAAACTAAGCGGCAACGTCGCAAATTGCTTAATTTTTATCTATCGTTGTTGCTCAAACAAAATTAAATCCTATTCAACGCACACAAGATTTAATTTCGAATAGAGATAACTTGTAAGTATGAATCACACATTCACATGTTTGTATATATTCAATAGACAGTCATAAAATATTGCCACTCGTGTCTATCTCATTACTAGTTCCGTATAATCTGTCTCATTCGTTTTTAAGCAAAAGCATAAATATTATCAGCAGCGAAACTACCCACAATCCTTTAAGTGGCCGAGTCACACCTATCTACCCTTTTAATATTAGTTTTTTGTTGCAGTGTAAGATGAAACCTAGAGACCGAAACTAACTAAAAGCTATTGAGTAGGTATTCTGTGCTAAAAGTAGAAACATGCATTCTACCTTGAGATATTTAAATTTGTTTTCTACTAGCCGTTGCACGCGACTCTATTTGCGTCCAATTCTTATTTTGCTATTCCCTAGGAAACAATATATTTTTCAAGATAAAAGTAGTCTATCTGTTTTTCTTGACCTATCCATTTATTAATTTTTAACCCGATCTGTTCCTCCACTACGACGCGATGAACTAACAAATATGTATAAGTATACTTTCACATTTTCTACAAAAGTTAGAAATAGAATCAATGGCTGCTTGTGGAGCAGGATATTCAAAATACTTGGTACTGCGCGCGATGCAACATCTTCGGGAAAGTTCGGTGATGCTCGGTCAGCCCGTGCGGCGGCGCTCGGAAATAAGCTACATATTTGCTCCTTACTGTATGAACTATCTTTTGTCTCACGCACAAAACGTATTTTATAGAAGATACAGTAGAGCTAGATAATCCCAATTAATTGGGTGAAATAGGTGTCCGGGAAACCGATTTTTTCAGATAATCGAACAGTATTGATTCTTTACTCAACACTGCCTGCACGTCAAGCTAAGAACATAGACGTTTTATTAATTTTCTGATGGTTTCTATGATTTTATCTACTTTTGACTATGATCTAATGTTAAAAGAACTAAGGACCTTAATGCATTTTTCAAATATTACGATTTCGTTTTTCTCCCATTTTTGAGGATATTTTTACATAAGTCTTGCTCTACTGTTTTATTTTACACCGTGCGCTTACCTATAGTACGATTTTTATCTCCGTGCAGTTAGGGTCATAAAACGTCAGAGCAGTGAAGCGAGTATTTCGCTCTCTCTCCCACTCACGGGCCTTATGGGCGAGCATAGTGATGCGCATTTTTGTTGTCGATAAGCTTTATCGATTGTATTTATAGTTTTGTCATTGTGTGGGTTAATTGAAAAAAATAAAAGAAAATAATATGCAAAACATTACATTCAAAATTTTACATTAATATAAAGCTATAAAAAGAAATTAACAATGATGATAATAAGTTAAATCTAAAAAAAAGCCTTAAACTATTTTACATTAAAATTCTACATCAGAATCATCAGATTCATCGTTATCAAGATGAATTATGAATTCTTCTGATAAATGAGATTTCTTCAAATCTTCCTCTTGTAGCTTTTCAGCATGCCTTACACAATCTTCCCAGTTCTTTTGGGTAACGTTCGAAATTGCTTCATGCAGTAACATTTCGACGTCTGCAATTTTGAACGAGTTATTTTTGGTGGCAACTTCATTCTTCATTTGAGCCCATACTAACTCGATTGGATTGTATTGGCAATGGTAAGGTGGTAAACGAATCACTTCGTGTCCTGACTCCAAAGCTAACTGATCTAATTTGTATATCTTTTCTGGTCGATTCTGTTGCACCTGTAAATATAATGTTGTTTATATTTTCAATCAAATAAAAAAAGCGGCGTTCGCCTAATTGGTAGAACATTGGTCTCCCATGCCTATTTTTTAATAATAATATCTGAAATACCTTTTGTAATAGTTCCGGCTTGAGCTCACTATCACTAAACTCGATTCCGTGTTCGCGGAGCCATTCCTGAATTTCACTCTTTTTGTTAGCTGATGTCGGTGCCCGATTTATTTGCTGAGAGTGGTAGGGTGCGTTGTCCATTATGATCACTGATGGTTCTTCAAGACTATGCAGCAGCTTTGTAAACCACTCTTCAAAGCCTTCAGCATTCATTTCTGAATGGTAGTCCTCGTTCTGTTATTTCACAGCACGGAAGACCCACCTGGCTTCGGGTATAAAACCGTACTTTGCGCAGCCTGCATGACAAACTGAAACAACACAATTAAATGAATATCATCATAATTTGTATAAAATTAAATTTAAGTCTTCCTTACATAAAAGATGAAAGAATATTTACCGATCAGTCTGCTCCCCTTTCCCGTTTTTGTGTTTAATCCGCCTTGTCCATCTTTGTCTACCCAAACTCGTTTGCGGCTGTGATTTTGGTTCACCCATGTCTCATCTAAATAAATTCTTGGTCGAGTGTCTTCTGTATCTCTCAAGGTCTTGAGTTTTCTCAGGAACTGTAGCCGCGCACAAACGATGTCACTTCTCTCCATCAATTGTTTGCGACCATCTGAAGCTTGCGTGTATTTGTAACCAAGCTCTATGAGTATTTTACGCATTGAAAAAATAGAACAGACGAATCCATCAATTCTTTCTTTTGCTCTACTCAAAATTTTTGCTATGGAAGGATATTCACCTTCGCAATAAAACGATGTTACTATTTGTTTAATTACACTTTTATCAAAGTCATCTAACGCAGTTACTGTACAAGGCCAACAGACGTTTTCTCGCGGAGAGCTAACGTCTCCCTCTATACACTCATTTTTTATTTTGTCGACCGTTCTTACACTCACACCACATATTGCCGCAGCAAGTTCACGAGAACGGCAGAAATTTAAACTTTGTAACTTTTGAGGATCCATTTTCATTTCGGTCAAAAATGTTAACACATTTATTATAACAATACGCGCTTGAGCTGGTATATTGGTGCCTAAATGGCGAATATTATTTTTAATAAATTCTTCTGTTTTAGTACAAAACAAGGGATTAGCCATTGTGTCACTAAAGAAATTCAAAGAACGAATGCGCAATAAAACAAATGAGTTCGAATTAAGTACTAAATTAATGTTGCACTAACGTGCAGGTATAAGGCGAGGGTGAAATCATTGGAAAAAAATGACTCATAACATAACGATGTCGCACCAGCGTTTGTATACCGCACCGCCGTGTACCTGCTTTCTATGACTCATTTGTTTTTATCGATAATGACGGTGTGCCCGCGCAACATACGCACCGCCCTAGCCGAGCTATGATTTATGGCCCCGACTGCACGGAGATAAAAATCGTACTATAGCGCACGAGGTATTGTCTATGAAACAATATTAAGTCTTAAAAGTTGATTGTTTTAAAAATTATAAAGTTTATGTGAACATTTATGTTGGCTTCTCAACATATTTAACACGCTAAAGAAAGCCGCCCCAAAAGAAAGTAGAATCATCAAACTAAAGATCGTCATAGTATTATGAGTATTAATGATATTATTTATATAATTAATCGAAAAATTTTAAAGTGTTAAAAATTACCGACAATCCTAAGTCTCGTGATATTTGGCTGATATTAAGCCCCTCTCCATATAAAGCCACTATCCTAATCCTTTTTTCGTGCGAGATGTTTCTCGTAGAAGACATGGTCCAGGTTCACAGCCACAGGTCACAATTTAACAAGCAACTCAGTCCGTAGAGAGTAGCAGGAGTCAACATAAATAGAATAAGAAACAGTCGAAAAACAGCGCGTAGGTCAAGTAGGGGTAAGTAAGGGGTGAGTAGAGCGTCAGGCGTCAGCAGTTGGCGAAATGCAAAAAGTGACTAATTTTGTAAACAACACAAAAAAATAAAACAAAATCATGATTTCAATGAATGATTTGCTTCCTCTACCGTCATTGGTAATAGAGATTTACTACGGCCAATTAGGATGGCGTTTGCAATCCAACCCCTAAAACGTAGTATGTCGCGTACAGACGAATTTGAATGGCAAGTGATACACCGTGGCAGCTGTCGACTGTACATAGGTCTTAATATAAGTTAGTGTCCCTAAAGCCTGCCGCAAAGGGCGTACAAAATTACAGTGAAATGTCAAAAAATAATAATAATTAAAACCATTGTCAATAATTTAAAAAAAATCGAAAAAATACAATATACACTAATGTCATGTTACAAAAAATAAAGTAAAACTAGAAAATAAATGTCCAACTTCAAATTAGGGAATGTCATCATTATTTTATAGAACTTGACGCCATGTCAGATATTTCTTAACACTATAATAACCTCTTTGTAGAAGCCAGTTGTGAAGTCTGGACTTAAAGAGGGGCATGTTTAAGTCCTTCGGTAATGCATTATAAATTCTAATGCACATACAGAAACAATTATTTTTGTAGAGAGCGTTACATTTTGGCATTACCAATAGGTCCTTATGTCTGGTTTGCCTTCCTAGGACCTGTCCGTGTGTTTGGAAGTAGCTAGGATGCTCTTTAACAAAAACACACGCGTCCTTTATGTACATGGATGGCAGCGTAAGGACTTTGAGAGATTTAAATAGTGGCCTGCAGCTATCCAAATACCAAGCTGCGTATACTGCTCGGATGCACTTTTTTGCATTATAAAAGCTCTGTTGAAATTGACAGAGTTTCCCCATAGCAGTAAACCGTACGATAAGACCGACGAAACATAACCGTAATATGCACTTAAGGCTGCGTCAATCGATACAATTTGGGAGAGTCTTCGCAAAGCAAACACAAATCGATCCAGTCTACTACATACTTCTTGGATATGGTCTTTCCAGTTACAATTTTTATCAATTATTATCCCCAAGAATTTTGTGTTTTCAACTTCTTTAATTATATTGATATTGTGAGTAATATTAATATTATTAATTTTGCTTTGGTACGTTTTAAATTGTATAATTTTTGTTTTGTTCATATTTTCAGATTTTATAAGCAATTTGTTATCATCAGCGAACAAAATACATTTATGTTTTGTTGAGTCAGGCAGATCATTTATGTAAGTCAAAAATAGAAAAGGACCAAGCACACTGCCTGGAGGGACACCACATGCGTTAGTTGTTGGCCTTGATTTATATACAATTTATTTTTTTTGCTGTCAATTCGGTCTAATTCTACAAATTGCTGTCGATCTTCTAAATATGATTTAATCAAGTCAAACGCCTTTCCTCTTATACCGTGTTTTTCAAGTTTTGTCAATAATAATGTATGATTTACAAAGTCAAAAGCCTTGCTCATTTCGAGAAATATTGCAGTTAATGGGATTTTATTGTTTAAGCTTTCTGTTATTTCTTTAATAAGGTGAAAGAAGGCCAGTGTTGTCGAGCTATGTTTCCTAAATCCAAATTGTTCATGTTTCAGAATTTTGCTTTTAGTGAAAAACATGTAAAGTCTTGTGTAAAAAGCCTTTTCAAAGATCTTAGACACAATAGGAATAAGTTATTATAGTAATAGGTCTAAAGTTATTCATATCAGTTTTAGAATTCTTTTTATGCAGCGGCTTTACCACAGACAGTTTTAGAGCCGTTGGGAATTTACTATTTACAAATGAGGTGTTAATTAAATACGAAATCGGAGCTGCAAGGGATGTTGCACATTCCTTAACTACTTTAGTGGTCAGCCCATCGTATCCAACTAAGTTTGTATTTTTTAGACCTTTTATAATTTTAAAGATTTCAGTAGGATCTGTAGGTGTCAGGAATATAGTGTCGCATGAATTTTTGATTGAAGTGTCTAAGTTTACCTTTGTATTTGTTTTTGTAAGGCTAATAAAAAAATCAGTAAATAATTCTGCTATTTGTTGAGGGTTTGTATAAACGATGGCATTAAATTTAATTGTTTCAATTGATGTCAAATTTGAATTATTACCAAAGTTGTCTTTTACTATGTCCCATGTTGCTTTACTTTTATTTGTATGTCTATTTTTATTATTTTTATTAGCTATTCTCTTTGCAGTTTTGATACATTTCTTTAAAATGTTTATGTAAGTTTCATAATTTTGGTTCAGTATTATCTTGTTACAGCCTGTGTATTTATACTTCAGGTACAATATTCTTTTTTTAATGGAAGACTTTTTGATACCTTTAGATATCCATTGGTTTCTCTTTTTATTATTAATTTATATTAATTTTAATTTTAGGACAACATAAGTCATGAAATAACAAGACAATTTCATGAAAAGAGTTAAAGGCGAGGTCAATTTTGTGTATGTCATATAGATTTGAAAAAGTTAGAGCTGATAAGCAGTCAGTTAATTTTTGTATATTGTCGGAGCTATAATCTCTTCTTGTTTCAAACCAATGCGTCATATAATGTTTTGTGGTCTCTACCGGCACACACAACGTCTGTGCAGTTTCGTGATCTGAGAGAGCGAAGTAGTGAACGTTTGTTTTTATGTTAGGAATATTACATGCAATAATATCAATACAAGAAGAATTTCTTGTGGGAACTTTTACTACTCAAAACAAAATAAGGGCCACGAGGTATTTTGTCTGTACCTTGAAAATAATAAAACCAATATTTATTTTTTTGTCTCCATAACGAAAACTAATGTTGTTTTTACCGTGTAGACCAATAAACTTATTCCAATAATAATTATTAAAAAGTTTATTTGCTTTTGAAAGAAAAATCACATTTAAGGTTAAAAATAAAAACAATGTAAAGTTACTGAAAACAAAAGAAAATACTCCATGCTCATCTTTTAGTAACGAGTATGCCCTTCTCGTTTCGCTACGCACTCCTGAAGCCTGGAGTGCATGCTCTCAATCAAATGCCTGACATTTTCCATTGGAATCTCTTCCCAGCCCTTTTAACAGCGTTGATGAGTTGCTGTTGGTTGTGGATTTCCTGATCACCGTCTCTAACTCTTCGTTTCAACTGATCCCACATGTGCTCTATTGGATTTAAGTCCGGACTGTTCGCCGGCCACGGCAAGACTAGAATTTGAGACGCTTCCAGTACAAACCCAGTCGCTTGAGCCGTGTGTGCACGAGCATTGTCTTGCATCAAGATGAATCCAGGACCCGCTCGCTGGGCAAATGGGATCACATGTGGTCTGACAACTTCCTCAATATACCGCTGAGCAGTAACAGTACCCTCATTTAAAATAGCGAGCTCAGTTTTGCCGTGTAAGCTTATCCCGCCCCAAATCATTACATTTGGACCACCAAAACGATCGACTTCATGAATGCAGGCTTCTGAAAATCTCTCGCCGCGTCTTCTCCATACTCTAATACGCCGATCGTCGTTAAAAAATTTAACTTTGCATTCGTCTGTGAAGAGCACCATGCCCAATTGGTTTATGTCCCAGTCCAAATGTTGACGGGTAAATCTTAAACGATTTGCACGATGATTTCTGGTTAATGGAACACGGACAACTCGCCTTCTTGATGCCTGCTGGTCTTCATGCAATCGATTACGCATAGTTTGGTCACTGACACGAGTACCCGTTGTGAGCCGTAAATGATTTTGCAGCTTGCGGGCCGTCGTTGTGCGATCTCGGCGCGCACTTAATCGAATGTAACGATCCTCTTGAGCTGTTGTAATGCGAACTCTGCCCGAACCAGGTCTTCTTCTAACACTGCCGGTCTCTTGGAAACGATTCCATAGATTTTGAATAGCTCTTCGAGAAAATCCCAATTGCAAACCCACAGATCGCTGCGAATGACCTTCTTCAATCATTGTAACGGCTCTGGTTGCTGTCAGCGAGTCCATATGACGCCTGCGTGCTTGTGGCATATTGCAAAAGATGTTTCTGACTCGAGATATCAATTAACTCTGATAATTTCTAATAAACCAAGTAGCTAAGGAAAGCAAAACGACAAAGAAAATGGAATAAAAATTTTCAAAAATAATTTTAAATCAAATTTTATTTAAAATTGTTGCCAGCATTAGATGAATACTACAATATTAAAAAGTTTAGGTATCAAAGAGTTTGTATACTCAATATTTAACTACTTTCAATATGTAAATGTTTACTAATAATTTACACCAAAATGAAAAAATATCTCGTGGCCCTTATTTTGTTTTGAGTAGGAGTAGTGATGTGAATATCAATGTTATATGTTCTAAGTAAGCTGATTAATTGTTTTGTGTTCTTATCATCATGTTTAATAATATTAATATTGCAATCAACACATAATACAACCTGTCTTAGTTTTTCAGTTGAAAATAGTTTAGCTAGTAGCTCTTCAAGTTTTGAAAAAAAATTGAAACTAATCTTTTAGAGGGTATTCGATAAATACAAATTATTATTATATTAAAATCAATTATTTCTATACCACAACATTATAAATTCAGAATCAGTAGCCATTATGTTTACCCACTCAATAGTTTTACATTTGTATTTAGTTTTAGTAAGAATGCATGAACCTCCTCTTCGTTTATTCCTACAGTAATATGTGGCAACTTGATATTTGGGTATATTTAAATTAGAGATCCTTCCTTCCTTCTTTCCTTCTGAATAAAGGTTTCTGTGAGGCAGATAACATCAACATCACATAACCTATTATTTTTCAATTCTATGATTGCTAGGTTTAGTTCATCTGATTTATTAAGAGCACCTGCAATGTTCTGGTGGAAAATATTAAAATATAAGCTTTTTACGAAAAAATGTTTTGTTTGTGTCTGATTCAGTTGTTTCAGTTTTTGGTTTAAATTAATCAGTTATTTTGTTTTATATTTTTTGTGTAATTTTAGATATATTAAGTATTTTTTCAGTTTGTTGTTGGAATAAATACGGTATAGTTCCTTTTCTTAGTTTATTAGTAGATTGCTTAGTTTTTTGGGATATAATAATGTTGCTTAAGCTAAATTTATTATTATAGTCATCAGAGTCAATGTTCAGGTTAATAGAGTGAGTCATAGATTTTTTGTTTAATGAATTAAATTTAATGTATTTGCAATTTTTATATAATTTAAGTATAGATTTTATGTGACTGTTAATTGTAATTTCATTGAGAAAAGGATTTCTCAATACTTCCAATACGTACACTCTATTATTTTTAAATTTACTTAACGCTAATCCAAGTTCCTGTAGCAACTGGGTGGGATTTTTATCATTTGAACCTACCGATATTATGATTATGTCGTCTGGCTTAATCTCGTTTTGTAGTTTATTACAATACTGTAAAACCTCCGAGCAGTTAGCATTTGGTTTGGACAATGAAAATACACTATAAATATTATTCCACTTACTTTGTCGACTGTTCAATAATATATTAGACAATCCTACAACCTGTTGGTCCGGTTGGTGGTAAAATGTATATTTTTGGTTTAATAATAGTGACATCTGTTGGTGGTTTATGTTTTTTGTTGATCTTGATCGAGGATCCGTGATTAGCGCCATCTGTTGACATCTTTTGGTTTTGGTAATAACTTGAACTGGCCTCCACTGTTGCGTTTAATTTGTCGTGGTTTTTAGCGCCACCTATCTTGTTTTGCAATTTTGATGATTGTTTACGATTCCTTCGCAATGAACGGGTAGTTTTTGTTGAATTTGGAGTTTGTTGTTTATTTTTTTCCACTAATGTAATTTTAGAGACTGATTTGGAGAAGGACGGTGTTTTAGTGCCAGTTTTTGTAGTGTTTGATTCAAGTATCTATTTAAAAGCGTCTAATTCTAAATTCTGCTGTTTGATTAATTTGTTGAGGCTATTGTTATCCAACGTTAGGTTCTCAATTTCAACCTGTATCCGGTTCGAAGGACCATAAATGAACGAGCCAAGGGCACGATCACTTAAATGTATTAATCAAGAATATATGTCAAGCTATATCGGCAAGTCAAGGAAATGCAATGTAAGATGTGGTGGTATAAATAACACACCGAACCGATACAGCTTAGCGTCTTTATTGTACACTTAATTATTATTGAGTTACGTGCAATTATATGTAGGCTGTGACTTATGACGTCAGACACCTAAGTAATGTACGCTAGCTCGTACAGGATTCAGTTCAGGATTTCAGTCACACGTTCACCACTCAAAACTACCTTGTATTCGTCGCGTATCTTGTTTTAGTGATGGGAAAACGATTTACGTACCTGGTACTTGAACATACCTGGTACAAAAATGAATCGATTTCTGACTAGATCTAATTCAGTTGAAAAACGCCCTCTTGAAGATCCTATTGATGTTAGCCAATGGAAAATTCCGAAGAAAACGGCTCGGCCTGTGAATACTAGCAACACATCATTTACAAAGACAACCAATCGATTCGGCGTACTACCAACTAAGAAGAATTCCTCACCTGCTGATAATCTAAATTACCGTGATGCTGTGTAACATAGTGTTCCTTTAGAAATTATAGCACTACAATCTACTTCACAAAGATAATATTTTTCTCTTAATTAACTTAATAAACTAAAAATAAACTATCTAATTTAATAGAACTAATAATAAATCTAAAACTTTGTAATGATAACATTTAAAACCGCGTACCACTCCACGGTTTCATTATAACATCATTTTACTTAATTCTACCTACAAAAACCGGACCGTGCGTCGGCACACCGTCGTCGAGCCGAGCTTCGTCATCGAACGCCCCCGCGTCGCACCCCTGCCTCACCGCGACATAGACCCTCGGCGACATGATCACTTGTCTCCAACGTAGTTGCTAACGCGCTTATAATATTTAATTTAATCTTATTTATTCCTTATACCGAGTTGTTTCGTGTTCCCATACTGGGTAAGTTGTGCAAATAGTTTTTATGCTTCCAGTTCCCTATTATTGTAGTAACTTTTTAGATTTAAATACGTAGTGTCTTTTTACATTAGTTTTACCTACCGTAGATTACCCTATATAAGCTAGATATTATTTGTATGTTATTTGATAATTGCTTTTTGTTAGGAAGATTAGTTTTTGTAACTTGTAAACAGAACACAATATTTTAATCTGATTTATTTTTCTTATAACCGCCACCTTACTGTTCTGATTTCTTTTGCTGGCTAAAGTAGTGCCTCTGGATTGCCTCCCAATCCATAGATGCGGATAGATGCTATTCCTTAATCCGATCCGGGTAATTCCAGGAACTTCCTTGGGGCTACTAATCTGTTTACCTTAAGAGGCGGACGTCAAAGCTCCAATTTAAGAGGCGGACGTCGAAGCTTCAATTTAAGAGACGGACGTCAAAACTCCAACTTAAGAGGCGGACGGCGAAGCCCACCTCAAGAAGCGGACGTCGAAGACGCAGGGGGAATTGGTATTTCCGGAACCAGGACTCGGCTGGCTAATTTTTGACCTGGCATCAGTGCACGACCCTACTGAGTTATTTATGTATATTTTTTATTAGTAAATTCCCATTTCTAATTTGCCGCATTTTATTTACTTTTATGCGAATGCGACAGCTGTTAAAATACCTAAGAAAAAAAGCCATATCCCGCCGATATTTATTGAGCTAAAACAGAGCGGGACCCATGACTTTATTAAAACTCTTGTCAATAGATATACCAAGAACTTTCATATTCGGTATCAGGGAAATAACAAAATATCTGTTATTTGCTACTCTGTTAATGATCATCAAATTCTTAAAGGTGGTCTGAGGTCAGAAAATATAGCATTTCATACCTTTTCCCGCAAAGATGAGAGGATTTATAAAGCAGTAATTTTTGGTTTACCAGCCTATATTGAAGATCACCTCAAGGATGAACTGGCAAATTTGGGATTTAATAACACCATTGTCCGAAAAATGAAGCTCCCTGAAATTAAACAGATCTCATGTCCTCCGTTTATTGTTCAACTTCCTCCAGGTAGTGACATGACTAACTTCAGACAAATCAAGTTTTTATGTAACTGTGTCATACAAATTAAAAAATACAAAGTCAACAATCTTTTTGGTACACAATGTTATCGCTGTCAAAACTTTGGGCATGCCTCTAAAAACTGCAACAGGAATCCAAGATGTGTAAAATGCACCGAAAACCACCTGAGTTCTGAATGGGCCAAGGTGGACCGCAAACAACCTGCCCAGTGCTGTAACTGTAACGAAAATCATCCAGCCAACTAAAGCCAGTGTGCTGAGCGGCGGAAATACCTAAAAAATATTCAGGACAGGCAAGAGTCACTCAAGGAAAATCAAGCACAAATGCTGAAGCGCACAGCCGGCTTTTGTTGCCTCCACCGGACGCCATAGATTGACGTTCGCGCTTCTTAAATAACAAGCAGCAAAGAGCGACGCGACATACATCCAATAAAAAAACACACATGACTAAAAATAATTCAATAAATGGCGAGATGGGGCTAGAAAATATATATGTAACAAAACGTAGATGTAGGATTTGATTTAAAAACTCTTTTTATGTTTTAGCACGATCATTTTCTTAATTGATAAACTGATAACATGTTGTGTGATCGTTGGATATAGTTTTTAAACAATGCGTTACTCTGTACGCATCATAAAATTAATGTAAAGTTTTAACTGGAAAACATGTTCAAAATAGCTCTTTCTATTTGTAAGTAATAGTCAATAATGCGATTGATAGAATTTATTATTGTTTAATTAAAGAAAGCTATTTTGAATGAGTTTTAGAAAATTTAAAAGGAAAGAGTTTTGAGTTATCAAAAATGTTTGTTGATTGTGTTTAAATTTAAAATTAACTTCTAAAAACGTTAAATTGATTTAAGAATTAGAAACAGAAAGTTTAAGATAGTGGTTTAATATTTTGTAAGTGTGTTGACTCTCTCCCGCCATTTTTCCTTTGTTTGCGGACGCGTGAGTCGGCGTCACAATTCTTGGTGAGGCACTTTTGCCGGAACCTTAGTGTGTATTGGTTGAGCTCCGGTAAATTGTGAGTAAGCGTTTTAATTACTTTTAGTTTTAGATAGGTATAGTGATTAGTGTTATTGCGAAATAAATAGACTCAAATCAATATCTGTTGTATGCGTTATTGGCAATGTGTGATAAGGGTGATGGTATCAGCCCTGCTGACGTCACTGATTCTTTAGGCTTTGTTGGGCAACCCATTCCGAAATATCTTTTATGTTTTTCTTATTTATCACTTACATCTTGTACTGTATGTTTTAAATCTTTTTCTTTGATCCTGCACGAGTTTTTGCAAGAAATTTTCATCCCTGTCTACATCGAACACTTTTCCTGCAACTGGGACACAAAATACTATTTGAAACGGCGTAAGGTTTGTTGCACTATGAACAGTATTGTTATACGCTATGATGGAGATCGTTATTATAGATGCTGCATCTAAATCTTGGTTATCATAATTTGCCTATAAACTTCTATAATTGCAGAATGGAATCTTTCCATTATGGTCATCGAATTAGGATTATTAGAGTAACTATGTATAACTCGATTTTATATAATCTTAATAGTTCTTTAAGTTATTTATTTTCAGTCTGTACCAGGTTCACTATTTATTTTCTTTGGTAAGCCATACATACTTAAATATTTTATCAATGCTTGAACTTCTGCCAGTGTACTCCTATTTGCTATTTGAAAAGCTTGTCCCACTTTACTAAATGCGTTAACAATAGTGCAAGGACGTGGCAGCTTAGTTTGTTACGTGTCTTGGTTAACAGACCGATCCGACCCGACACCGACACCCGACAAAATGCGCAACACGGCCAAGGACAGTTTTCCAGATACCACACTACGTATCATGTGGCAAAATCATTTACCACCGACGGTACGGGCAGTATTGGTCGCGTCCAGGGAGACGGACTTAGAGACACTGGCCAGCATAGCCGATGACGTCGCGGAAGCTACCAGGAGCCCTCAAATCGCGGCGGTAGCAACACCACAGTACAGACCTGCAACGAGCAACACTGTGGCAAGTGACACAGCTCTGATACGTGCTAGTCACCTGTCCCCGTTGAGTTTTTTCCCAAATCTCCTACAGTTTCTTTCTCTACACGAACTCCGAAACGTTCGCTCGATCATTTCCAACACTTCAATACACGAACTCCAAAACGACTCTACCGCTATACCAAACGATACACGTACATTACAATATTTTACATTTATATACTTATTTTCTTTCTTCTCACGTTAAAAACATTATTCACACGTTACATGTTTCACCATCTTTCACCTCTATCATATCTAAATTTATTATTTTGCAAATTTCACCCATTCCAGATGGTTTCATGAAACGTCAGATCCCATTCGTTCATCAAACCAACTAAAAGAAGACAACATTTTTTTTCATTATTATCATCATCATCATGGAAAATTGTATATATTAAAACGATTAATAATACTTTAACGTACTATACGTTTATATCTATCACACTATGAATCACTACCAAAACCCGTAATTAACGATTTTAAACAACCTACCTACCTAACCATCTATCAATCTAACGTAAAGTAAGTAAGTAGGAAACTTTTAAAATTATCACTTTTCATCGAAATTTTACGAAAATGTATCATATAAACTGACTAACACAAGATATGCTCGGTTCAATACGCGAACTCCATACGGTATCCTCCTTCGTGAATATAATTCAAGATATATTAAGTCAAATGAAAAGCAGATATAATAAGTGTATTGTTTTATAAAAAAAAAACCTAGTTTTATATATAATCTCGATAGAAAGGAAAAAAAACAAAAAATTCGTTAAAAAAAATTACGAGGACGACGAAAACTTCATAGAGAAAGTTTAAAATCAATACACGAACTACAATAATACAATAAAATAGTAGTCGTAATGGTTCAGTACTAGAACCCGAGAAAACCCATCCAATCTTTATAATTCTTGCAGATTCGGAATCAGGGTGTGCTTTTCATTCGAACTGCATACCCAGATCATCGAAATTCCAAAAATTTTTGAAAAAAAACATTTTTTGTATGGGGAAAAGTTTACCGAAGCCCTGTCAAAGTTCCGTAACACAACTTTTTCTGATTGAATCTATGTCCGACTTCTTGGTAGTTAATTACTTATTTTGGTCCTAATAGCCTATACTCATTGTCTTTTAGTGTTTTCGTGACGATTTAGTCATAAATTTTCTTAATTTCACATATTCAAATTTTCATATAAATTCACGTTAAAATCAGTTAAAGTCTATAATCTACCTCTTAAATCTACTAAATTCACTTTCTCTTTCGGCAGTATTCTGCGCAGCGGTGCTAGTCACCTGTCCCCGTTGAGTTTTTTCCCAAATCTCCTACAGTTTCTTTCTCTACACGAACTCCGAAACGTTCGCTCGACCATTTCCAACACTTCAATACACGAACTCCAAAACGACTCTACCGCTATACCAAACGATACACGTACATTACAATATTTTACATTTATACACTTATTTTCTTTCTTCTCACGTTAAAAACATTATTCACACGTTACATGTTTCACCATCTTTCACCTCTATCATATCTAAATTTATTATTTTGCAAATTTCACCCATTCCAGATGGTTTCATGAAACGTCAGATCCCATTCGTTCATCAAACCAACTAAAAGAAGACAACATTTTTTTTCATTATTATCATCATCATGGAAAATTGTATATATTAAAACGATTAATAATACTTTAACGTACTATACGTTTATATCTATCACACTATGAATCACTACCAAAACCCGTAATTAACGATTTTAAACAACCTACCTACCTAACCATCTATCAATCTAACGTAAAGTAAGTAAGTAGGAAACTTTTAAAATTATCACTTTTCATCGAAATTTTACGAAAATGTATCATATAAACTGACTAACACAAGATATGCTCGGTTCAATACGCGAACTCCATACGGTATCCTCCTTCGTGAATATAATTCAAGATATATTAAGTCAAATGAAAAGCAGATATAATAAGTGTATTGTTTTATAAAAAAAAAAACCTAGTTTTATATATAATCTCGATAGAAAGGAAAAAAAACAAAAAATTCGTTAAAAAAAATTACGAGGACGACGAAAACTTCATAGAGAAAGTTTAAAATCAATACACGAACTACAATAATACAATAAAATAGTAGTCGTAATGGTTCAGCACTAGAACCCGAGAAAACCCATCCAATCTTTATAATTCTTGCAGATTCGGAATCAGGGTGTGCTTTTCATTCGAACTGCACACCCAGATCATCGAAATTCCAAAATTTTTTGAAAAAAATCATTTTTTGTATGGGGAAAAGTTTACCGAAGCCCTGTCAAAGTTCCGTAACACAACTTTTTCTGATTGAATCTATGTCCGACTTCTTGGTAGTTAATTACTTATTTTGGTCCTAATAGCCTATACTCATTGTCTTTTAGTGTTTTCGTGACGATTTAGTCATAAATTTTCATAATTTCACATATTCAAATTTTCATATAAATTCACGTTAAAATCAGTTAAAGTCTATAATCTACCTCTTAAATCTACTAAATTCACTTTCTCTTTCGGCAGTATTCTGCGCAGCGGTGCTAGTCACCTGTCCCCGTTGAGTTTTTTCCCAAATCTCCTACAGTTTCTTTCTCTACACGAACTCCGAAACGTTCGCTCGACCATTTCCAACACTTCAATACACGAACTCCAAAACGACTCTACCGCTATACCAAACGATACACGTACATTACAATATTTTACATTTATACACTTATTTTCTTTCTTCTCACGTTAAAAACATTATTCACACGTTACATGTTTCACCATCTTTCACCTCTATCATATCTAAATTTATTATTTTGCAAATTTCACCCATTCCAGATGGTTTCATGAAACGTCAGATCCCATTCGTTCATCAAACCAACTAAAAGAAGACAACATTTTTTTTCATTATTATCATCATCATCATGGAAAATTGTATATATTAAAACGATTAATAATACTTTAACGTACTATACGTTTATATCTATCACACTATGAATCACTACCAAAACCCGTAATTAACGATTTTAAACAACCTACCTACCTAACCATCTATCAATCTAACGTAAAGTAAGTAAGTAGGAAACTTTTAAAATTATCACTTTTCATCGAAATTTTACGAAAATGTATCATATAAACTGACTAACACAAGATATGCTCGGTTCAATACGCGAACTCCATACGGTATCCTCCTTCGTGAATATAATTCAAGATATATTAAGTCAAATGAAAAGCAGATATAATAAGTGTATTGTTTTATAAAAAAAAAAACCTAGTTTTATATATAATCTCGATAGAAAGGAAAAAAAACAAAAAATTCGTTAAAAAAAATTACGAGGACGACGAAAACTTCATAGAGAAAGTTTAAAATCAATACACGAACTACAATAATACAATAAAATAGTAGTCGTAATGGTTCAGCACTAGAACCCGAGAAAACCCATCCAATCTTTATAATTCTTGCAGATTCGGAATCAGGGTGTGCTTTTCATTCGAACTGCACACCCAGATCATCGAAATTCCAAAAATTTTTGAAAAAAATCATTTTTTGTATGGGGAAAAGTTTACCGAAGCCCTGTCAAAGTTCCGTAACACAACTTTTTCTGATTGAATCTATGTCCGACTTCTTGGTAGTTAATTACTTATTTTGGTCCTAATAGCCTATACTCATTGTCTTTTAGTGTTTTCGTGACGATTTAGTCATAAATTTTCATAATTTCACATATTCAAATTTTCATATAAATTCACGTTAAAATCAGTTAAAGTCTATAATCTACCTCTTAAATCTACTAAATTCACTTTCTCTTTCGGCAGTATTCTGCGCAGCGGTGCTAGTCACCTGTCCCCGTTGAGTTTTTTCCCAAATCTCCTACAGTTTCTTTCTCTACACGAACTCCGAAACGTTCGCTCGACCATTTCCAACACTTCAATACACGAACTCCAAAACGACTCTACCGCTATACCAAACGATACACGTACATTACAATATTTTACATTTATACACTTATTTTCTTTCTTCTCACGTTAAAAACATTATTCACACGTTACATGTTTCACCATCTTTCACCTCTATCATATCTAAATTTATTATTTTGCAAATTTCACCCATTCCAGATGGTTTCATGAAACGTCAGATCCCATTCGTTCATCAAACCAACTAAAAGAAGACAACATTTTTTTTCATTATTATCATCATCATCATGGAAAATTGTATATATTAAAACGATTAATAATACTTTAACGTACTATACGTTTATATCTATCACACTATGAATCACTACCAAAACCCGTAATTAACGATTTTAAACAACCTACCTACCTAACCATCTATCAATCTAACGTAAAGTAAGTAAGTAGGAAACTTTTAAAATTATCACTTTTCATCGAAATTTTACGAAAATGTATCATATAAACTGACTAACACAAGATATGCTCGGTTCAATACGCGAACTCCATACGGTATCCTCCTTCGTGAATATAATTCAAGATATATTAAGTCAAATGAAAAGCAGATATAATAAGTGTATTGTTTTTTAAAAAAAAAACCTAGTTTTATATATAATCTCGATAGAAAGGAAAAAAAACAAAAAATTCGTTAAAAAAAATTACGAGGACGACGAAAACTTCATAGAGAAAGTTTAAAATCAATACACGAACTACAATAATACAATAAAATAGTAGTCGTAATGGTTCAGTACTAGAACCCGAGAAAACCCATCCAATCTTTATAATTCTTGCAGATTCGGAATCAGGGTGTGCTTTTCATTCGAACTGCATACCCAGATCATCGAAATTCCAAAAATTTTTGAAAAAAAACATTTTTTGTATGGGGAAAAGTTTACCGAAGCCCTGTCAAAGTTCCGTAACACAACTTTTTCTGATTGAATCTATGTCCGACTTCTTGGTAGTTAATTACTTATTTTGGTCCTAATAGCCTATACTCATTGTCTTTTAGTGTTTTCGTGACGATTTAGTCATAAATTTTCTTAATTTCACATATTCAAATTTTCATATAAATTCACGTTAAAATCAGTTAAAGTCTATAATCTACCTCTTAAATCTACTAAATTCACTTTCTCTTTCGGCAGTATTCTGCGCAGCGGTGCTAGTCACCTGTCCCCGTTGAGTTTTTTCCCAAATCTCCTACAGTTTCTTTCTCTACACGAACTCCGAAACGTTCGCTCGACCATTTCCAACACTTCAATACACGAACTCCAAAACGACTCTACCGCTATACCAAACGATACACGTACATTACAATATTTTACATTTATACACTTATTTTCTTTCTTCTCACGTTAAAAACATTATTCACACGTTACATGTTTCACCATCTTTCACCTCTATCATATCTAAATTTATTATTTTGCAAATTTCACCCATTCCAGATGGTTTCATGAAACGTCAGATCCCATTCGTTCATCAAACCAACTAAAAGAAGACAACATTTTTTTTCATTATTATCATCATCATGGAAAATTGTATATATTAAAACGATTAATAATACTTTAACGTACTATACGTTTATATCTATCACACTATGAATCACTACCAAAACCCGTAATTAACGATTTTAAACAACCTACCTACCTAACCATCTATCAATCTAACGTAAAGTAAGTAAGTAGGAAACTTTTAAAATTATCACTTTTCATCGAAATTTTACGAAAATGTATCATATAAACTGACTAACACAAGATATGCTCGGTTCAATACGCGAACTCCATACGGTATCCTCCTTCGTGAATATAATTCAAGATATATTAAGTCAAATGAAAAGCAGATATAATAAGTGTATTGTTTTATAAAAAAAAAAACCTAGTTTTATATATAATCTCGATAGAAAGGAAAAAAAACAAAAAATTCGTTAAAAAAAATTACGAGGACGACGAAAACTTCATAGAGAAAGTTTAAAATCAATACACGAACTACAATAATACAATAAAATAGTAGTCGTAATGGTTCAGCACTAGAACCCGAGAAAACCCATCCAATCTTTATAATTCTTGCAGATTCGGAATCAGGGTGTGCTTTTCATTCGAACTGCACACCCAGATCATCGAAATTCCAAAAATTTTTGAAAAAAATCATTTTTTGTATGGGGAAAAGTTTACCGAAGCCCTGTCAAAGTTCCGTAACACAACTTTTTCTGATTGAATCTATGTCCGACTTCTTGGTAGTTAATTACTTATTTTGGTCCTAATAGCCTATACTCATTGTCTTTTAGTGTTTTCGTGACGATTTAGTCATAAATTTTCATAATTTCACATATTCAAATTTTCATATAAATTCACGTTAAAATCAGTTAAAGTCTATAATCTACCTCTTAAATCTACTAAATTCACTTTCTCTTTCGGCAGTATTCTGCGCAGCGGTGCTAGTCACCTGTCCCCGTTGAGTTTTTTCCCAAATCTCCTACAGTTTCTTTCTCTACACGAACTCCGAAACGTTCGCTCGACCATTTCCAACACTTCAATACACGAACTCCAAAACGACTCTACCGCTATACCAAACGATACACGTACATTACAATATTTTACATTTATACACTTATTTTCTTTCTTTGAGAAACACGTTACATGTTTCACCATCTTTCACCTCTATCATATCTAAATTTATTATTTTGCAAATTTCACCCATTCCAGATGGTTTCATGAAACGTCAGATCCCATTCGTTCATCAAACCAACTAAAAGAAGACAACATTTTTTTTCATTATTATCATCATCATGGAAAATTGTATATATTAAAACGATTAATAATACTTTAACGTACTATACGTTTATATCTATCACACTATGAATCACTACCAAAACCCGTAATTAACGATTTTAAACAACCTACCTACCTAACCATCTATCAATCTAACGTAAAGTAAGTAAGTAGGAAACTTTTAAAATTATCACTTTTCATCGAAATTTTACGAAAATGTATCATATAAACTGACTAACACAAGATATGCTCGGTTCAATACGCGAACTCCATACGGTATCCTCCTTCGTGAATATAATTCAAGATATATTAAGTCAAATGAAAAGCAGATATAATAAGTGTATTGTTTTATAAAAAAAAAAACCTAGTTTTATATATAATCTCGATAGAAAGGAAAAAAAACAAAAAATTCGTTAAAAAAAATTACGAGGACGACGAAAACTTCATAGAGAAAGTTTAAAATCAATACACGAACTACAATAATACAATAAAATAGTAGTCGTAATGGTTCAGCACTAGAACCCGAGAAAACCCATCCAATCTTTATAATTCTTGCAGATTCGGAATCAGGGTGTGCTTTTCATTCGAACTGCACACCCAGATCATCGAAATTCCAAAAATTTTTGAAAAAAATCATTTTTTGTATGGGGAAAAGTTTACCGAAGCCCTGTCAAAGTTCCGTAACACAACTTTTTCTGATTGAATCTATGTCCGACTTCTTGGTAGTTAATTACTTATTTTGGTCCTAATAGCCTATACTCATTGTCTTTTAGTGTTTTCGTGACGATTTAGTCATAAATTTTCATAATTTCACATATTCAAATTTTCATATAAATTCACGTTAAAATCAGTTAAAGTCTATAATCTACCTCTTAAATCTACTAAATTCACTTTCTCTTTCGGCAGTATTCTGCGCAGCGGTGCTAGTCACCTGTCCCCGTTGAGTTTTTTCCCAAATCTCCTACAGTTTCTTTCTCTACACGAACTCCGAAACGTTCGCTCGACCATTTCCAACACTTCAATACACGAACTCCAAAACGACTCTACCGCTATACCAAACGATACACGTACATTACAATATTTTACATTTATACACTTATTTTCTTTCTTCTCACGTTAAAAACATTATTCACACGTTACATGTTTCACCATCTTTCACCTCTATCATATCTAAATTTATTATTTTGCAAATTTCACCCATTCCAGATGGTTTCATGAAACGTCAGATCCCATTCGTTCATCAAACCAACTAAAAGAAGACAACATTTTTTTTCATTATTATCATCATCATGGAAAATTGTATATATTAAAACGATTAATAATACTTTAACGTACTATACGTTTATATCTATCACACTATGAATCACTACCAAAACCAGTAATTAACGATTTTAAACAACCTACCTACCTAACCATCTATCAATCTAACGTAAAGTAAGTAAGTAGGAAACTTTTAAAATTATCACTTTTCATCGAAATTTTACGAAAATGTATCATATAAACTGACTAACACAAGATATGCTCGGTTCAATACGCGAACTCCATACGGTATCCTCCTTCGTGAATATAATTCAAGATATATTAAGTCAAATGAAAAGCAAATATAATAAGTGTATTGTTTTATAAAAAAAAAACCTAGTTTTATATATAATCTCGATAGAAAGGAAAAAAAACAAAAAATTCGTTAAAAAAAATTACGAGGACGACGAAAACTTCATAGAGAAAGTTTAAAATCAATACACGAACTACAATAATACAATAAAATAGTAGTCGTAATGGTTCAGCACTAGAACCCGAGAAAACCCATCCAATCTTTATAATTCTTGCAGATTCGGAATCAGGGTGTGCTTTTCATTCGAACTGCACACCCAGATCATCGAAATTCCAAAAATTTTTGAAAAAAATCATTTTTTGTATGGGGAAAAGTTTACCGAAGCCCTGTCAAAGTTCCGTAACACAACTTTTTCTGATTGAATCTATGTCCGACTTCTTGGTAGTTAATTACTTATTTTGGTCCTAATAGCCTATACTCATTGTCTTTTAGTGTTTTCGTGACGATTTAGTCATAAATTTTCATAATTTCACATATTCAAATTTTCATATAAATTCACGTTAAAATCAGTTAAAGTCTATAATCTACCTCTTAAATCTACTAAATTCACTTTCTCTTTCGGCAGTATTCTGCGCAGCGGTGCTAGTCACCTGTCCCCGTTGAGTTTTTTCCCAAATCTCCTACAGTTTCTTTCTCTACACGAACTCCGAAACGTTCGCTCGACCATTTCCAACACTTCAATACACGAACTCCAAAACGACTCTATCGCTATACCAAACGATACACGTACATTATAATATTTTACATTTATACACTTATTTTCTTTCTTCTCACGTTAAAAACATTATTCACACGTTACATGTTTCACCATCTTTCACCTCTATCATATCTAAATTTATTATTTTGCAAATTTCACCCATTCCAGATGGTTTCATGAAACGTCAGATCCCATTCGTTCATCAAACCAACTAAAAGAAGACAACATTTTTTTTCATTATTATCATCATCATCATGGAAAATTGTATATATTAAAACGATTAATAATACTTTAACGTACTATACGTTTATATCTATCACACTATGAATCACTACCAAAACCAGTAATTAACGATTTTAAACAACCTACCTACCTAACCATCTATCAATCTAACGTAAAGTAAGTAAGTAGGAAACTTTTAAAATTATCACTTTTCATCGAAATTTTACGAAAATGTATCATATAAACTGACTAACACAAGATATGCTCGGTTCAATACGCGAACTCCATACGGTATCCTCCTTCGTGAATATAATTCAAGATATATTAAGTCAAATGAAAAGCAAATATAATAAGTGTATTGTTTTATAAAAAAAAAACCTAGTTTTATATATAATCTCGATAGAAAGGAAAAAAAACAAAAAATTCGTTAAAAAAAATTACGAGGACGACGAAAACTTCATAGAGAAAGTTTAAAATCAATACACGAACTACAATAATACAATAAAATAGTAGTCGTAATGGTTCAGCACTAGAACCCGAGAAAACCCATCCAATCTTTATAATTCTTGCAGATTCGGAATCAGGGTGTGCTTTTCATTCGAACTGCACACCCAGATCATCGAAATTCCAAAAATTTTTGAAAAAAATCATTTTTTGTATGGGGAAAAGTTTACCGAAGCCCTGTCAAAGTTCCGTAACACAACTTTTTCTGATTGAATCTATGTCCGACTTCTTGGTAGTTAATTACTTATTTTGGTCCTAATAGCCTATACTCATTGTCTTTTAGTGTTTTCGTGACGATTTAGTCATAAATTTTCATAATTTCACATATTCAAATTTTCATATAAATTCACGTTAAAATCAGTTAAAGTCTATAATCTACCTCTTAAATCTACTAAATTCACTTTCTCTTTCGGCAGTATTCTGCGCAGCGGTGCTAGTCACCTGTCCCCGTTGAGTTTTTTCCCAAATCTCCTACAGTTTCTTTCTCTACACGAACTCCGAAACGTTCGCTCGACCATTTCCAACACTTCAATACACGAACTCCAAAACGACTCTATCGCTATACCAAACGATACACGTACATTATAATATTTTACATTTATACACTTATTTTCTTTCTTCTCACGTTAAAAACATTATTCACACGTTACATGTTTCACCATCTTTCACCTCTATCATATCTAAATTTATTATTTTGCAAATTTCACCCATTCCAGATGGTTTCATGAAACGTCAGATCCCATTCGTTCATCAAACCAACTAAAAGAAGACAACATTTTTTTTCATTATTATCATCATCATCATGGAAAATTGTATATATTAAAACGATTAATAATACTTTAACGTACTATACGTTTATATCTATCACACTATGAATCACTACCAAAACCAGTAATTAACGATTTTAAACAACCTACCTACCTAACCATCTATCAATCTAACGTAAAGTAAGTAAGTAGGAAACTTTTAAAATTATCACTTTTCATCGAAATTTTACGAAAATGTATCATATAAACTGACTAACACAAGATATGCTCGGTTCAATACGCGAACTCCATACGGTATCCTCCTTCGTGAATATAATTCAAGATATATTAAGTCAAATGAAAAGCAAATATAATAAGTGTATTGTTTTATAAAAAAAAAACCTAGTTTTATATATAATCTCGATAGAAAGGAAAAAAAACAAAAAATTCGTTAAAAAAAATTACGAGGACGACGAAAACTTCATAGAGAAAGTTTAAAATCAATACACGAACTACAATAATACAATAAAATAGTAGTCGTAATGGTTCAGCACTAGAACCCGAGAAAACCCATCCAATCTTTATAATTCTTGCAGATTCGGAATCAGGGTGTGCTTTTCATTCGAACTGCACACCCAGATCATCGAAATTCCAAAAATTTTTGAAAAAAATCATTTTTTGTATGGGGAAAAGTTTACCGAAGCCCTGTCAAAGTTCCGTAACACAACTTTTTCTGATTGAATCTATGTCCGACTTCTTGGTAGTTAATTACTTATTTTGGTCCTAATAGCCTATACTCATTGTCTTTTAGTGTTTTCGTGACGATTTAGTCATAAATTTTCATAATTTCACATATTCAAATTTTCATATAAATTCACGTTAAAATCAGTTAAAGTCTATAATCTACCTCTTAAATCTACTAAATTCACTTTCTCTTTCGGCAGTATTCTGCGCAGCGGTGCTAGTCACCTGTCCCCGTTGAGTTTTTTCCCAAATCTCCTACAGTTTCTTTCTCTACACGAACTCCGAAACGTTCGCTCGACCATTTCCAACACTTCAATACACGAACTCCAAAACGACTCTACCGCTATACCAAACGATACACGTACATTACAATATTTTACATTTATACACTTATTTTCTTTCTTCTCACGTTAAAAACATTATTCACACGTTACATGTTTCACCATCTTTCACCTCTATCATATCTAAATTTATTATTTTGCAAATTTCACCCATTCCAGATGGTTTCATGAAACGTCAGATCCCATTCGTTCATCAAACCAACTAAAAGAAGACAACATTTTTTTTCATTATTATCATCATCATCATGGAAAATTGTATATATTAAAACGATTAATAATACTTTAACGTACTATACGTTTATATCTATCACACTATGAATCACTACCAAAACCAGTAATTAACGATTTTAAACAACCTACCTACCTAACCATCTATCAATCTAACGTAAAGTAAGTAAGTAGGAAACTTTTAAAATTATCACTTTTCATCGAAATTTTACGAAAATGTATCATATAAACTGACTAACACAAGATATGCTCGGTTCAATACGCGAACTCCATACGGTATCCTCCTTCGTGAATATAATTCAAGATATATTAAGTCAAATGAAAAGCAAATATAATAAGTGTATTGTTTTATTAAAAAAAAACCTAGTTTTATATATAATCTCGATAGAAAGGAAAAAAAACAAAAAATTCGTTAAAAAAAATTACGAGGACGACGAAAACTTCATAGAGAAAGTTTAAAATCAATACACGAACTACAATAATACAATAAAATAGTAGTCGTAATGGTTCAGCACTAGAACCCGAGAAAACCCATCCAATCTTTATAATTCTTGCAGATTCGGAATCAGGGTGTGCTTTTCATTCGAACTGCACACCCAGATCATCGAAATTCCAAAAATTTTTGAAAAAAATCATTTTTTGTATGGGGAAAAGTTTACCGAAGCCCTGTCAAAGTTCCGTAACACAACTTTTTCTGATTGAATCTATGTCCGACTTCTTGGTAGTTAATTACTTATTTTGGTCCTAATAGCCTATACTCATTGTCTTTTAGTGTTTTCGTGACGATTTAGTCATAAATTTTCATAATTTCACATATTCAAATTTTCATATAAATTCACGTTAAAATCAGTTAAAGTCTATAATCTACCTCTTAAATCTACTAAATTCACTTTCTCTTTCGGCAGTATTCTGCGCAGCGGTGCTAGTCACCTGTCCCCGTTGAGTTTTTTCCCAAATCTCCTACAGTTTCTTTCTCTACACGAACTCCGAAACGTTCGCTCGACCATTTCCAACACTTCAATACACGAACTCCAAAACGACTCTACCGCTATACCAAACGATACACGTACATTACAATATTTTACATTTATACACTTATTTTCTTTCTTCTCACGTTAAAAACATTATTCACACGTTACATGTTTCACCATCTTTCACCTCTATCATATCTAAATTTATTATTTTGCAAATTTCACCCATTCCAGATGGTTTCATGAAACGTCAGATCCCATTCGTTCATCAAACCAACTAAAAGAAGACAACATTTTTTTTCATTATTATCATCATCATGGAAAATTGTATATATTAAAACGATTAATAATACTTTAACGTACTATACGTTTATATCTATCACACTATGAATCACTACCAAAACCAGTAATTAACGATTTTAAACAACCTACCTACCTAACCATCTATCAATCTAACGTAAAGTAAGTAAGTAGGAAACTTTTAAAATTATCACTTTTCATCGAAATTTTACGAAAATGTATCATATAAACTGACTAACACAAGATATGCTCGGTTCAATACGCGAACTCCATACGGTATCCTCCTTCGTGAATATAATTCAAGATATATTAAGTCAAATGAAAAGCAAATATAATAAGTGTATTGTTTTATAAAAAAAAAACCTAGTTTTATATATAATCTCGATAGAAAGGAAAAAAAACAAAAAATTCGTTAAAAAAAATTACGAGGACGACGAAAACTTCATAGAGAAAGTTTAAAATCAATACACGAACTACAATAATACAATAAAATAGTAGTCGTAATGGTTCAGCACTAGAACCCGAGAAAACCCATCCAATCTTTATAATTCTTGCAGATTCGGAATCAGGGTGTGCTTTTCATTCGAACTGCACACCCAGATCATCGAAATTCCAAAAATTTTTGAAAAAAATCATTTTTTGTATGGGGAAAAGTTTACCGAAGCCCTGTCAAAGTTCCGTAACACAACTTTTTCTGATTGAATCTATGTCCGACTTCTTGGTAGTTAATTACTTATTTTGGTCCTAATAGCCTATACTCATTGTCTTTTAGTGTTTTCGTGACGATTTAGTCATAAATTTTCATAATTTCACATATTCAAATTTTCATATAAATTCACGTTAAAATCAGTTAAAGTCTATAATCTACCTCTTAAATCTACTAAATTCACTTTCTCTTTCGGCAGTATTCTGCGCAGCGGTGCTAGTCACCTGTCCCCGTTGAGTTTTTTCCCAAATCTCCTACAGTTTCTTTCTCTACACGAACTCCGAAACGTTCGCTCGACCATTTCCAACACTTCAATACACGAACTCCAAAACGACTCTACCGCTATACCAAACGATACACGTACATTACAATATTTTACATTTATACACTTATTTTCTTTCTTCTCACGTTAAAAACATTATTCACACGTTACATGTTTCACCATCTTTCACCTCTATCATATCTAAATTTATTATTTTGCAAATTTCACCCATTCCAGATGGTTTCATGAAACGTCAGATCCCATTCGTTCATCAAACCAACTAAAAGAAGACAACATTTTTTTTCATTATTATCATCATCATGGAAAATTGTATATATTAAAACGATTAATAATACTTTAACGTACTATACGTTTATATCTATCACACTATGAATCACTACCAAAACCAGTAATTAACGATTTTAAACAACCTACCTACCTAACCATCTATCAATCTAACGTAAAGTAAGTAAGTAGGAAACTTTTAAAATTATCACTTTTCATCGAAATTTTACGAAAATGTATCATATAAACTGACTAACACAAGATATGCTCGGTTCAATACGCGAACTCCATACGGTATCCTCCTTCGTGAATATAATTCAAGATATATTAAGTCAAATGAAAAGCAAATATAATAAGTGTATTGTTTTATAAAAAAAAAACCTAGTTTTATATATAATCTCGATAGAAAGGAAAAAAAACAAAAAATTCGTTAAAAAAAATTACGAGGACGACGAAAACTTCATAGAGAAAGTTTAAAATCAATACACGAACTACAATAATACAATAAAATAGTAGTCGTAATGGTTCAGCACTAGAACCCGAGAAAACCCATCCAATCTTTATAATTCTTGCAGATTCGGAATCAGGGTGTGCTTTTCATTCGAACTGCACACCCAGATCATCGAAATTCCAAAAATTTTTGAAAAAAATCATTTTTTGTATGGGGAAAAGTTTACCGAAGCCCTGTCAAAGTTCCGTAACACAACTTTTTCTGATTGAATCTATGTCCGACTTCTTGGTAGTTAATTACTTATTTTGGTCCTAATAGCCTATACTCATTGTCTTTTAGTGTTTTCGTGACGATTTAGTCATAAATTTTCATAATTTCACATATTCAAATTTTCATATAAATTCACGTTAAAATCAGTTAAAGTCTATAATCTACCTCTTAAATCTACTAAATTCACTTTCTCTTTCGGCAGTATTCTGCGCAGCGGTGCTAGTCACCTGTCCCCGTTGAGTTTTTTCCCAAATCTCCTACAGTTTCTTTCTCTACACGAACTCCGAAACGTTCGCTCGACCATTTCCAACACTTCAATACACGAACTCCAAAACGACTCTATCGCTATACCAAACGATACACGTACATTATAATATTTTACATTTATACACTTATTTTCTTTCTTCTCACGTTAAAAACATTATTCACACGTTACATGTTTCACCATCTTTCACCTCTATCATATCTAAATTTATTATTTTGCAAATTTCACCCATTCCAGATGGTTTCATGAAACGTCAGATCCCATTCGTTCATCAAACCAACTAAAAGAAGACAACATTTTTTTTCATTATTATCATCATCATCATGGAAAATTGTATATATTAAAACGATTAATAATACTTTAACGTACTATACGTTTATATCTATCACACTATGAATCACTACCAAAACCAGTAATTAACGATTTTAAACAACCTACCTACCTAACCATCTATCAATCTAACGTAAAGTAAGTAAGTAGGAAACTTTTAAAATTATCACTTTTCATCGAAATTTTACGAAAATGTATCATATAAACTGACTAACACAAGATATGCTCGGTTCAATACGCGAACTCCATACGGTATCCTCCTTCGTGAATATAATTCAAGATATATTAAGTCAAATGAAAAGCAAATATAATAAGTGTATTGTTTTATAAAAAAAAAACCTAGTTTTATATATAATCTCGATAGAAAGGAAAAAAAACAAAAAATTCGTTAAAAAAAATTACGAGGACGACGAAAACTTCATAGAGAAAGTTTAAAATCAATACACGAACTACAATAATACAATAAAATAGTAGTCGTAATGGTTCAGCACTAGAACCCGAGAAAACCCATCCAATCTTTATAATTCTTGCAGATTCGGAATCAGGGTGTGCTTTTCATTCGAACTGCACACCCAGATCATCGAAATTCCAAAAATTTTTGAAAAAAATCATTTTTTGTATGGGGAAAAGTTTACCGAAGCCCTGTCAAAGTTCCGTAACACAACTTTTTCTGATTGAATCTATGTCCGACTTCTTGGTAGTTAATTACTTATTTTGGTCCTAATAGCCTATACTCATTGTCTTTTAGTGTTTTCGTGACGATTTAGTCATAAATTTTCATAATTTCACATATTCAAATTTTCATATAAATTCACGTTAAAATCAGTTAAAGTCTATAATCTACCTCTTAAATCTACTAAATTCACTTTCTCTTTCGGCAGTATTCTGCGCAGCGGTGCTAGTCACCTGTCCCCGTTGAGTTTTTTCCCAAATCTCCTACAGTTTCTTTCTCTACACGAACTCCGAAACGTTCGCTCGACCATTTCCAACACTTCAATACACGAACTCCAAAACGACTCTACCGCTATACCAAACGATACACGTACATTACAATATTTTACATTTATACACTTATTTTCTTTCTTCTCACGTTAAAAACATTATTCACACGTTACATGTTTCACCATCTTTCACCTCTATCATATCTAAATTTATTATTTTGCAAATTTCACCCATTCCAGATGGTTTCATGAAACGTCAGATCCCATTCGTTCATCAAACCAACTAAAAGAAGACAACATTTTTTTTCATTATTATCATCATCATCATGGAAAATTGTATATATTAAAACGATTAATAATACTTTAACGTACTATACGTTTATATCTATCACACTATGAATCACTACCAAAACCAGTAATTAACGATTTTAAACAACCTACCTACCTAACCATCTATCAATCTAACGTAAAGTAAGTAAGTAGGAAACTTTTAAAATTATCACTTTTCATCGAAATTTTACGAAAATGTATCATATAAACTGACTAACACAAGATATGCTCGGTTCAATACGCGAACTCCATACGGTATCCTCCTTCGTGAATATAATTCAAGATATATTAAGTCAAATGAAAAGCAAATATAATAAGTGTATTGTTTTATTAAAAAAAAACCTAGTTTTATATATAATCTCGATAGAAAGGAAAAAAAACAAAAAATTCGTTAAAAAAAATTACGAGGACGACGAAAACTTCATAGAGAAAGTTTAAAATCAATACACGAACTACAATAATACAATAAAATAGTAGTCGTAATGGTTCAGCACTAGAACCCGAGAAAACCCATCCAATCTTTATAATTCTTGCAGATTCGGAATCAGGGTGTGCTTTTCATTCGAACTGCACACCCAGATCATCGAAATTCCAAAAATTTTTGAAAAAAATCATTTTTTGTATGGGGAAAAGTTTACCGAAGCCCTGTCAAAGTTCCGTAACACAACTTTTTCTGATTGAATCTATGTCCGACTTCTTGGTAGTTAATTACTTATTTTGGTCCTAATAGCCTATACTCATTGTCTTTTAGTGTTTTCGTGACGATTTAGTCATAAATTTTCATAATTTCACATATTCAAATTTTCATATAAATTCACGTTAAAATCAGTTAAAGTCTATAATCTACCTCTTAAATCTACTAAATTCACTTTCTCTTTCGGCAGTATTCTGCGCAGCGGTGCTAGTCACCTGTCCCCGTTGAGTTTTTTCCCAAATCTCCTACAGTTTCTTTCTCTACACGAACTCCGAAACGTTCGCTCGACCATTTCCAACACTTCAATACACGAACTCCAAAACGACTCTACCGCTATACCAAACGATACACGTACATTACAATATTTTACATTTATACACTTATTTTCTTTCTTCTCACGTTAAAAACATTATTCACACGTTACATGTTTCACCATCTTTCACCTCTATCATATCTAAATTTATTATTTTGCAAATTTCACCCATTCCAGATGGTTTCATGAAACGTCAGATCCCATTCGTTCATCAAACCAACTAAAAGAAGACAACATTTTTTTTCATTATTATCATCATCATGGAAAATTGTATATATTAAAACGATTAATAATACTTTAACGTACTATACGTTTATATCTATCACACTATGAATCACTACCAAAACCAGTAATTAACGATTTTAAACAACCTACCTACCTAACCATCTATCAATCTAACGTAAAGTAAGTAAGTAGGAAACTTTTAAAATTATCACTTTTCATCGAAATTTTACGAAAATGTATCATATAAACTGACTAACACAAGATATGCTCGGTTCAATACGCGAACTCCATACGGTATCCTCCTTCGTGAATATAATTCAAGATATATTAAGTCAAATGAAAAGCAAATATAATAAGTGTATTGTTTTATAAAAAAAAAACCTAGTTTTATATATAATCTCGATAGAAAGGAAAAAAAACAAAAAATTCGTTAAAAAAAATTACGAGGACGACGAAAACTTCATAGAGAAAGTTTAAAATCAATACACGAACTACAATAATACAATAAAATAGTAGTCGTAATGGTTCAGCACTAGAACCCGAGAAAACCCATCCAATCTTTATAATTCTTGCAGATTCGGAATCAGGGTGTGCTTTTCATTCGAACTGCACACCCAGATCATCGAAATTCCAAAAATTTTTGAAAAAAATCATTTTTTGTATGGGGAAAAGTTTACCGAAGCCCTGTCAAAGTTCCGTAACACAACTTTTTCTGATTGAATCTATGTCCGACTTCTTGGTAGTTAATTACTTATTTTGGTCCTAATAGCCTATACTCATTGTCTTTTAGTGTTTTCGTGACGATTTAGTCATAAATTTTCATAATTTCACATATTCAAATTTTCATATAAATTCACGTTAAAATCAGTTAAAGTCTATAATCTACCTCTTAAATCTACTAAATTCACTTTCTCTTTCGGCAGTATTCTGCGCAGCGGTGCTAGTCACCTGTCCCCGTTGAGTTTTTTCCCAAATCTCCTACAGTTTCTTTCTCTACACGAACTCCGAAACGTTCGCTCGACCATTTCCAACACTTCAATACACGAACTCCAAAACGACTCTATCGCTATACCAAACGATACACGTACATTATAATATTTTACATTTATACACTTATTTTCTTTCTTCTCACGTTAAAAACATTATTCACACGTTACATGTTTCACCATCTTTCACCTCTATCATATCTAAATTTATTATTTTGCAAATTTCACCCATTCCAGATGGTTTCATGAAACGTCAGATCCCATTCGTTCATCAAACCAACTAAAAGAAGACAACATTTTTTTTCATTATTATCATCATCATCATGGAAAATTGTATATATTAAAACGATTAATAATACTTTAACGTACTATACGTTTATATCTATCACACTATGAATCACTACCAAAACCAGTAATTAACGATTTTAAACAACCTACCTACCTAACCATCTATCAATCTAACGTAAAGTAAGTAAGTAGGAAACTTTTAAAATTATCACTTTTCATCGAAATTTTACGAAAATGTATCATATAAACTGACTAACACAAGATATGCTCGGTTCAATACGCGAACTCCATACGGTATCCTCCTTCGTGAATATAATTCAAGATATATTAAGTCAAATGAAAAGCAAATATAATAAGTGTATTGTTTTATAAAAAAAAAACCTAGTTTTATATATAATCTCGATAGAAAGGAAAAAAAACAAAAAATTCGTTAAAAAAAATTACGAGGACGACGAAAACTTCATAGAGAAAGTTTAAAATCAATACACGAACTACAATAATACAATAAAATAGTAGTCGTAATGGTTCAGCACTAGAACCCGAGAAAACCCATCCAATCTTTATAATTCTTGCAGATTCGGAATCAGGGTGTGCTTTTCATTCGAACTGCACACCCAGATCATCGAAATTCCAAAAATTTTTGAAAAAAATCATTTTTTGTATGGGGAAAAGTTTACCGAAGCCCTGTCAAAGTTCCGTAACACAACTTTTTCTGATTGAATCTATGTCCGACTTCTTGGTAGTTAATTACTTATTTTGGTCCTAATAGCCTATACTCATTGTCTTTTAGTGTTTTCGTGACGATTTAGTCATAAATTTTCATAATTTCACATATTCAAATTTTCATATAAATTCACGTTAAAATCAGTTAAAGTCTATAATCTACCTCTTAAATCTACTAAATTCACTTTCTCTTTCGGCAGTATTCTGCGCAGCGGTGCTAGTCACCTGTCCCCGTTGAGTTTTTTCCCAAATCTCCTACAGTTTCTTTCTCTACACGAACTCCGAAACGTTCGCTCGACCATTTCCAACACTTCAATACACGAACTCCAAAACGACTCTATCGCTATACCAAACGATACACGTACATTATAATATTTTACATTTATACACTTATTTTCTTTCTTCTCACGTTAAAAACATTATTCACACGTTACATGTTTCACCATCTTTCACCTCTATCATATCTAAATTTATTATTTTGCAAATTTCACCCATTCCAGATGGTTTCATGAAACGTCAGATCCCATTCGTTCATCAAACCAACTAAAAGAAGACAACATTTTTTTTCATTATTATCATCATCATCATGGAAAATTGTATATATTAAAACGATTAATAATACTTTAACGTACTATACGTTTATATCTATCACACTATGAATCACTACCAAAACCAGTAATTAACGATTTTAAACAACCTACCTACCTAACCATCTATCAATCTAACGTAAAGTAAGTAAGTAGGAAACTTTTAAAATTATCACTTTTCATCGAAATTTTACGAAAATGTATCATATAAACTGACTAACACAAGATATGCTCGGTTCAATACGCGAACTCCATACGGTATCCTCCTTCGTGAATATAATTCAAGATATATTAAGTCAAATGAAAAGCAAATATAATAAGTGTATTGTTTTATAAAAAAAAAACCTAGTTTTATATATAATCTCGATAGAAAGGAAAAAAAACAAAAAATTCGTTAAAAAAAATTACGAGGACGACGAAAACTTCATAGAGAAAGTTTAAAATCAATACACGAACTACAATAATACAATAAAATAGTAGTCGTAATGGTTCAGCACTAGAACCCGAGAAAACCCATCCAATCTTTATAATTCTTGCAGATTCGGAATCAGGGTGTGCTTTTCATTCGAACTGCACACCCAGATCATCGAAATTCCAAAAATTTTTGAAAAAAATCATTTTTTGTATGGGGAAAAGTTTACCGAAGCCCTGTCAAAGTTCCGTAACACAACTTTTTCTGATTGAATCTATGTCCGACTTCTTGGTAGTTAATTACTTATTTTGGTCCTAATAGCCTATACTCATTGTCTTTTAGTGTTTTCGTGACGATTTAGTCATAAATTTTCATAATTTCACATATTCAAATTTTCATATAAATTCACGTTAAAATCAGTTAAAGTCTATAATCTACCTCTTAAATCTACTAAATTCACTTTCTCTTTCGGCAGTATTCTGCGCAGCGGTGCTAGTCACCTGTCCCCGTTGAGTTTTTTCCCAAATCTCCTACAGTTTCTTTCTCTACACGAACTCCGAAACGTTCGCTCGACCATTTCCAACACTTCAATACACGAACTCCAAAACGACTCTATCGCTATACCAAACGATACACGTACATTATAATATTTTACATTTATACACTTATTTTCTTTCTTCTCACGTTAAAAACATTATTCACACGTTACATGTTTCACCATCTTTCACCTCTATCATATCTAAATTTATTATTTTGCAAATTTCACCCATTCCAGATGGTTTCATGAAACGTCAGATCCCATTCGTTCATCAAACCAACTAAAAGAAGACAACATTTTTTTTCATTATTATCATCATCATCATAGAAAATTGTATATATTAAAACGATTAATAATACTTTAACGTACTATACGTTTATATCTATCACACTATGAATCACTACCAAAACCAGTAATTAACGATTTTAAACAACCTACCTACCTAACCATCTATCAATCTAACGTAAAGTAAGTAAGTAGGAAACTTTTAAAATTATCACTTTTCATCGAAATTTTACGAAAATGTATCATATAAACTGACTAACACAAGATATGCTCGGTTCAATACGCGAACTCCATACGGTATCCTCCTTCGTGAATATAATTCAAGATATATTAAGTCAAATGAAAAGCAAATATAATAAGTGTATTGTTTTATAAAAAAAAACCTAGTTTTATATATAATCTCGATAGAAAGGAAAAAAAACAAAAAATTCGTTAAAAAAAATTACGAGGACGACGAAAACTTCATAGAGAAAGTTTAAAATCAATACACGAACTACAATAATACAATAAAATAGTAGTCGTAATGGTTCAGCACTAGAACCCGAGAAAACCCATCCAATCTTTATAATTCTTGCAGATTCGGAATCAGGGTGTGCTTTTCATTCGAACTGCACACCCAGATCATCGAAATTCCAAAAATTTTTGAAAAAAATCATTTTTTGTATGGGGAAAAGTTTACCGAAGCCCTGTCAAAGTTCCGTAACACAACTTTTTCTGATTGAATCTATGTCCGACTTCTTGGTAGTTAATTACTTATTTTGGTCCTAATAGCCTATACTCATTGTCTTTTAGTGTTTTCGTGACGATTTAGTCATAAATTTTCATAATTTCACATATTCAAATTTTCATATAAATTCACGTTAAAATCAGTTAAAGTCTATAATCTACCTCTTAAATCTACTAAATTCACTTTCTCTTTCGGCAGTATTCTGCGCAGCGGTGCTAGTCACCTGTCCCCGTTGAGTTTTTTCCCAAATCTCCTACAGTTTCTTTCTCTACACGAACTCCGAAACGTTCGCTCGACCATTTCCAACACTTCAATACACGAACTCCAAAACGACTCTACCGCTATACCAAACGATATACGTACATTACAATATTTTACATTTATACACTTATTTTCTTTCTTCTCACGTTAAAAACATTATTCACACGTTACATGTTTCACCATCTTTCACCTCTATCATATCTAAATTTATTATTTTGCAAATTTCACCCATTCCAGATGGTTTCATGAAACGTCAGATCCCATTCGTTCATCAAACCAACTAAAAGAAGACAACATTTTTTTTCATTATTATCATCATCATCATGGAAAATTGTATATATTAAAACGATTAATAATACTTTAACGTACTATACGTTTATATCTATCACACTATGAATCACTACCAAAACCAGTAATTAACGATTTTAAACAACCTACCTACCTAACCATCTATCAATCTAACGTAAAGTAAGTAAGTAGGAAACTTTTAAAATTATCACTTTTCATCGAAATTTTACGAAAATGTATCATATAAACTTACTAACACAAGATATGCTCGGTTCAATACGCGAACTCAATACGGTATCCTCCTTCGTGAACATAATTCAAGATATATTAAGTCAAATGAAAAGCAGATATAATAAGTATATTGTTTTATATAAAAAAAAACCTAGTTTTATATATAATCTCGATAGAAAGGAAAAAAAACAAAAAATTCGTTAAAAAAAATTACGAGGACGACGAAAACTTCATAGAGAAAGTTTAAAATCAATACACGAACTACAATAATACAATAAAATAGTAGTCGTAATGGTTCAGCACTAGAACCCGAGAAAACCCATCCAATCTTTATAATTCTTGCAGATTCGGAATCAGGGTGTGCTTTTCATTCGAACTGCACACCCAGATCATCGAAATTCCAAAAATTTTTGAAAAAAATCATTTTTTGTATGGGGAAAAGTTTACCGAAGCCCTGTCAAAGTTCCGTAACACAACTTTTTCTGATTGAATCTATGTCCGTCTTCTTGGTAGTTAATTACTTATTTTGGTCCTAATAGCCTATACTCATTGTCTTTTAGTGTTTTCGTGACGATTTAGTCATAAATTTTCATAATTTCACATATTCAAATTTTCATATAAATTCACGTTAAAATCAGTTAAAGTCTATAATCTACCTCTTAAATCTACTAAATTCACTTTCTCTTTCGGCAGTATTCTGCGCAGCGGTGCTAGTCACCTGTCCCCGTTGAGTTTTTTCCCAAATCTCCTACAGTTTCTTTCTCTACACGAACTCCGAAACGTTCGCTCGACCATTTCCAACACTTCAATACACGAACTCCAAAACGACTCTACCGCTATACCAAACGATACACGTACATTACAATATTTTACATTTATACACTTATTTTCTTTCTTCTCACGTTAAAAACATTATTCACACGTTACATGTTTCACCATCTTTCACCTCTATCATATCTAAATTTATTATTTTGCAAATTTCACCCATTCCAGATGGTTTCATGAAACGTCAGATCCCATTCGTTCATCAAACCAACTAAAAGAAGACAACATTTTTTTTCATTATTATCATCATCATCATGGAAAATTGTATATATTAAAACGATTAATAATACTTTAACGTACTATACGTTTATATCTATCACACTATGAATCACTACCAAAACCAGTAATTAACGATTTTAAACAACCTACCTACCTAACCATCTATCAATCTAACGTAAAGTAAGTAAGTAGGAAACTTTTAAAATTATCACTTTTCATCGAAATTTTACGAAAATGTATCATATAAACTTACTAACACAAGATATGCTCGGTTCAATACGCGAACTCAATACGGTATCCTCCTTCGTGAACATAATTCAAGATATATTAAGTCAAATGAAAAGCAGATATAATAAGTATATTGTTTTATAAAAAAAAAAACCTAGTTTTATATATAATCTCGATAGAAAGGAAAAAAAACAAAAAATTCGTTAAAAAAAATTACGAGGACGACGAAAACTTCATAGAGAAAGTTTAAAATCAATACACGAACTACAATAATACAATAAAATAGTAGTCGTAATGGTTCAGCACTAGAACCCGAGAAAACCCATCCAATCTTTATAATTCTTGCAGATTCGGAATCAGGGTGTGCTTTTCATTCGAACTGCACACCCAGATCATCGAAATTCCAAAAATTTTTGAAAAAAATCATTTTTTGTATGGGGAAAAGTTTACCGAAGCCCTGTCAAAGTTCCGTAACACAACTTTTTCTGATTGAATCTATGTCCGACTTCTTGGTAGTTAATTACTTATTTTGGTCCTAATAGCCTATACTCATTGTCTTTTAGTGTTTTCGTGACGATTTAGTCATAAATTTTCATAATTTCACATATTCAAATTTTCATATAAATTCACGTTAAAATCAGTTAAAGTCTATAATCTACCTCTTAAATCTACTAAATTCACTTTCTCTTTCGGCAGTATTCTGCGCAGCGGTGCTAGTCACCTGTCCCCGTTGAGTTTTTTCCCAAATCTCCTACAGTTTCTTTCTCTACACGAACTCCGAAACGTTCGCTCGACCATTTCCAACACTTCAATACACGAACTCCAAAACGACTCTACCGCTATACCAAACGATACACGTACATTACAATATTTTACATTTATACACTTATTTTCTTTCTTCTCACGTTAAAAACATTATTCACACGTTACATGTTTCACCATCTTTCACCTCTATCATATCTAAATTTATTATTTTGCAAATTTCACCCATTCCAGATGGTTTCATGAAACGTCAGATCCCATTCGTTCATCAAACCAACTAAAAGAAGACAACATTTTTTTTCATTATTATCATCATCATGGAAAATTGTATATATTAAAACGATTAATAATACTTTAACGTACTATACGTTTATATCTATCACACTATGAATCACTACCAAAACCAGTAATTAACGATTTTAAACAACCTACCTTCCTAACCATCTATCAATCTAACGTAAAGTAAGTAAGTAGGAAACTTTTAAAATTATCACTTTTCATCGAAATTTTACGAAAATGTATCATATAAACTGACTAACACAAGATATGCTCGGTTCAATACGCGAACTCCATACGGTATCCTCCTTCGTGAATATAATTCAAGATATATTAAGTCAAATGAAAAGCAAATATAATAAGTGTATTGTTTTATAAAAAAAAAACCTAGTTTTATATATAATCTCGATAGAAAGGAAAAAAAACAAAAAATTCGTTAAAAAAAATTACGAGGACGACGAAAACTTCATAGAGAAAGTTTAAAATCAATACACGAACTACAATAATACAATAAAATAGTAGTCGTAATGGTTCAGCACTAGAACCCGAGAAAACCCATCCAATCTTTATAATTCTTGCAGATTCGGAATCAGGGTGTGCTTTTCATTCGAACTGCACACCCAGATCATCGAAATTCCAAAAATTTTTGAAAAAAATCATTTTTTGTATGGGGAAAAGTTTACCGAAGCCCTGTCAAAGTTCCGTAACACAACTTTTTCTGATTGAATCTATGTCCGACTTCTTGGTAGTTAATTACTTATTTTGGTCCTAATAGCCTATACTCATTGTCTTTTAGTGTTTTCGTGACGATTTAGTCATAAATTTTCATAATTTCACATATTCAAATTTTCATATAAATTCACGTTAAAATCAGTTAAAGTCTATAATCTACCTCTTAAATCTACTAAATTCACTTTCTCTTTCGGCAGTATTCTGCGCAGCGGTGCTAGTCACCTGTCCCCGTTGAGTTTTTTCCCAAATCTCCTACAGTTTCTTTCTCTACACGAACTCCGAAACGTTCGCTCGACCATTTCCAACACTTCAATACACGAACTCCAAAACGACTCTACCGCTATACCAAACGATATACGTACATTACAATATTTTACATTTATACACTTATTTTCTTTCTTCTCACGTTAAAAACATTATTCACACGTTACATGTTTCACCATCTTTCACCTCTATCATATCTAAATTTATTATTTTGCAAATTTCACCCATTCCAGATGGTTTCATGAAACGTCAGATCCCATTCGTTCATCAAACCAACTAAAAGAAGACAACATTTTTTTTCATTATTATCATCATCATCATGGAAAATTGTATATATTAAAACGATTAATAATACTTTAACGTACTATACGTTTATATCTATCACACTATGAATCACTACCAAAACCAGTAATTAACGATTTTAAACAACCTACCTACCTAACCATCTATCAATCTAACGTAAAGTAAGTAAGTAGGAAACTTTTAAAATTATCACTTTTCATCGAAATTTTACGAAAATGTATCATATAAACTTACTAACACAAGATATGCTCGGTTCAATACGCGAACTCAATACGGTATCCTCCTTCGTGAACATAATTCAAGATATATTAAGTCAAATGAAAAGCAGATATAATAAGTATATTGTTTTATAAAAAAAAAAACCTAGTTTTATATATAATCTCGATAGAAAGGAAAAAAAACAAAAAATTCGTTAAAAAAAATTACGAGGACGACGAAAACTTCATAGAGAAAGTTTAAAATCAATACACGAACTACAATAATACAATAAAATAGTAGTCGTAATGGTTCAGCACTAGAACCCGAGAAAACCCATCCAATCTTTATAATTCTTGCAGATTCGGAATCAGGGTGTGCTTTTCATTCGAACTGCACACCCAGATCATCGAAATTCCAAAAATTTTTGAAAAAAATCATTTTTTGTATGGGGAAAAGTTTACCGAAGCCCTGTCAAAGTTCCGTAACACAACTTTTTCTGATTGAATCTATGTCCGTCTTCTTGGTAGTTAATTACTTATTTTGGTCCTAATAGCCTATACTCATTGTCTTTTAGTGTTTTCGTGACGATTTAGTCATAAATTTTCATAATTTCACATATTCAAATTTTCATATAAATTCACGTTAAAATCAGTTAAAGTCTATAATCTACCTCTTAAATCTACTAAATTCACTTTCTCTTTCGGCAGTATTCTGCGCAGCGGTGCTAGTCACCTGTCCCCGTTGAGTTTTTTCCCAAATCTCCTACAGTTTCTTTCTCTACACGAACTCCGAAACGTTCGCTCGACCATTTCCAACACTTCAATACACGAACTCCAAAACGACTCTACCGCTATACCAAACGATACACGTACATTACAATATTTTACATTTATACACTTATTTTCTTTCTTCTCACGTTAAAAACATTATTCACACGTTACATGTTTCACCATCTTTCACCTCTATCATATCTAAATTTATTATTTTGCAAATTTCACCCATTCCAGATGGTTTCATGAAACGTCAGATCCCATTCGTTCATCAAACCAACTAAAAGAAGACAACATTTTTTTTCATTATTATCATCATCATCATGGAAAATTGTATATATTAAAACGATTAATAATACTTTAACGTACTATACGTTTATATCTATCACACTATGAATCACTACCAAAACCCGTAATTAACGATTTTAAACAACCTACCTACCTAACCATCTATCAATCTAACGTAAAGTAAGTAAGTAGGAAACTTTTAAAATTATCACTTTTCATCGAAATTTTACGAAAATGTATCATATAAACTTACTAACACAAGATATGCTCGGTTCAATACGCGAACTCAATACGGTATCCTCCTTCGTGAACATAATTCAAGATATATTAAGTCAAATGAAAAGCAGATATAATAAGTATATTGTTTTATAAAAAAAAAACCTAGTTTTATATATAATCTCGATAGAAAGGAAAAAAAACAAAAAATTCGTTAAAAAAAATTACGAGGACGACGAAAACTTCATAGAGAAAGTTTAAAATCAATACACGAACTACAATAATACAATAAAATAGTAGTCGTAATGGTTCAGTACTAGAACCCGAGAAAACCCATCCAATCTTTATAATTCTTGCAGATTCGGAATCAGGGTGTGCTTTTCATTCGAACTGCACACCCAGATCATCGAAATTCCAAAATTTTTTGAAAAAAATCATTTTTTGTATGGGGAAAAGTTTACCGAAGCCCTGTCAAAGTTCCGTAACACAACTTTTTCTGATTGAATCTATGTCCGACTTCTTGGTAGTTAATTACTTATTTTGGTCCTAATAGCCTATACTCATTGTCTTTTAGTGTTTTCGTGACGATTTAGTCATAAATTTTCATAATTTCACATATTCAAATTTTCATATAAATTCACGTTAAAATCAGTTAAAGTCTATAATCTACCTCTTAAATCTACTAAATTCACTTTCTCTTTCGGCAGTATTCTGCGCAGCGGTGCTAGTCACCTGTCCCCGTTGAGTTTTTTCCCAAATCTCCTACAGTTTCTTTCTCTACACGAACTCCGAAACGTTCGCTCGACCATTTCCAACACTTCAATACACGAACTCCAAAACGACTCTACCGCCATACCAAACGATACACGTACATTATAATATTTTACATTTATACACTTATTTTCTTTCTTCTCACGTTAAAAACATTATTCACACGTTACATGTTTCACCATCTTTCACCTCTATCATATCTAAATTTATTATTTTGCAAATTTCACCCATTCCAGATGGTTTCATGAAACGTCAGATCCCATTCGTTCATCAAACCAACTAAAAGAAGACAACATTTTTTTTCATTATTATCATCATCATGGAAAATTGTATATATTAAAACGATTAATAATACTTTAACGTACTATACGTTTATATCTATCACACTATGAGTCACTACCAAAACCCGTAATTAACGATTTTAAACAACCTACCTACCTAACCATCTATCAATCTAACGTAAAGTAAGTAAGTAGGAAACTTTTAAAATTATCACTTTTCATCGAAATTTTACGAAAATGTATCATATAAACTTACTAACACAAGATATGCTCGGTTCAATACGCGAACTCAATACGGTATCCTCCTTCGTGAACATAATTCAAGATATATTAAGTCAAATGAAAAGCAGATATAATAAGTATATTGTTTTATAAAAAAAAAACCTAGTTTTATATATAATCTCGATAGAAAGGAAAAAAAACAAAAAATTCGTTAAAAAAAATTACGAGGACGACGAAAACTTCATAGAGAAAGTTTAAAATCAATACACGAACTACAATAATACAATAAAATAGTAGTCGTAATGGTTCAGTACTAGAACCCGAGAAAACCCATCCAATCTTTATAATTCTTGCAGATTCGGAATCAGGGTGTGCTTTTCATTCGAACTGCACACCCAGATCATCGAAATTCCAAAATTTTTTGAAAAAAATCATTTTTTGTATGGGGAAAAGTTTACCGAAGCCCTGTCAAAGTTCCGTAACACAACTTTTTCTGATTGAATCTATGTCCGACTTCTTGGTAGTTAATTACTTATTTTGGTCCTAATAGCCTATACTCATTGTCTTTTAGTGTTTTCGTGACGATTTAGTCATAAATTTTCATAATTTCACATATTCAAATTTTCATATAAATTCACGTTAAAATCAGTTAAAGTCTATAATCTACCTCTTAAATCTACTAAATTCACTTTCTCTTTCGGCAGTATTCTGCGCAGCGGTGCTAGTCACCTGTCCCCGTTGAGTTTTTTCCCAAATCTCCTACAGTTTCTTTCTCTACACGAACTCCGAAACGTTCGCTCGATCATTTCCAACACTTCAATACACGAACTCCAAAACGACTCTACCGCTATACCAAACGATACACGTACATTACAATATTTTACATTTATACACTTATTTTCTTTCTTCTCACGTTAAAAACATTATTCACACGTTACATGTTTCACCATCTTTCACCTCTATCATATCTAAATTTATTATTTTGCAAATTTCACCCATTCCAGATGGTTTCATGAAACGTCAGATCCCATTCGTTCATCAAACCAACTAAAAGAAGACAACATTTTTTTTCATTATTATCATCATCATGGAAAATTGTATATATTAAAACGATTAATAATACTTTAACGTACTATACTTTTATATCTATCACACTATGAATCACTACCAAAACCCGTAATTAACGATTTTAAACAACCTACCTACCTAACCATCTATCAATCTAACGTAAAGTAAGTAAGTAGGAAACTTTTAAAATTATCACTTTTCATCGAAATTTTACGAAAATGTATCATATAAACTGACTAACACAAGATATGCTCGGTTCAATACGCGAACTCCATACGGTATCCTCCTTCGTGAATATAATTCAAGATATATTAAGTCAAATGAAAAGCAAATATAATAAGTGTATTGTTTTATAAAAAAAAAACCTAGTTTTATATATAATCTCGATAGAAAGGAAAAAAAACAAAAAATTCGTTAAAAAAAATTACGAGGACGACGAAAACTTCATAAAGTTTAAAATCAATACACGAACTACAATAATACAATAAAATAGTAGTCGTAATGGTTCAGCACTAGAACCCGAGAAAACCCATCCAATCTTTATAATTCTTGCAGATTCGGAATCAGGGTGTGCTTTTCATTCGAACTGCACACCCAGATCATCGAAATTCCAAAAATTTTTGAAAAAAATCATTTTTTGTATGGGGAAAAGTTTACCGAAGCCCTGTCAAAGTTCCGTAACACAACTTTTTCTGATTGAATCTATGTCCGACTTCTTGGTAGTTAATTACTTATTTTGGTCCTAATAGCCTATACTCATTGTCTTTTAGTGTTTTCGTGACGATTTAGTCATAAATTTTCATAATTTCACATATTCAAATTTTCATATAAATTCACGTTAAAATCAGTTAAAGTCTATAATCTACCTCTTAAATCTACTAAATTCACTTTCTCTTTCGGCAGTATTCTGCGCAGCGGTGCTAGTCACCTGTCCCCGTTGAGTTTTTTCCCAAATCTCCTACAGTTTCTTTCTCTACACGAACTCCGAAACGTTCGCTCGATCATTTCCAACACTTCAATACACGAACTCCAAAACGACTCTACCGCTATACCAAACGATACACGTACATTATAATATTTTACATTTATACACTTATTTTCTTTCTTCTCACGTTAAAAACATTATTCACACGTTACATGTTTCACCATCTTTCACCTCTATCATATCTAAATTTATTATTTTGCAAATTTCACCCATTCCAGATGGTTTCATGAAACGTCAGATCCCATTCGTTCATCAAACCAACTAAAAGAAGACAACATTTTTTTTCATTATTATCATCATCATGGAAAATTGTATATATTAAAACGATTAATAATACTTTAACGTACTATACTTTTATATCTATCACACTATGAATCACTACCAAAACCCGTAATTAACGATTTTAAACAACCTACCTACCTAACCATCTATCAATCTAACGTAAAGTAAGTAAGTAGGAAACTTTTAAAATTATCACTTTTCATCGAAATTTTACGAAAATGTATCATATAAACTGACTAACACAAGATATGCTCGGTTCAATACGCGAACTCCATACGGTATCCTCCTTCGTGAATATAATTCAAGATATATTAAGTCAAATGAAAAGCAAATATAATAAGTGTATTGTTTTATAAAAAAAAAACCTAGTTTTATATATAATCTCGATAGAAAGGAAAAAAAACAAAAAATTCGTTAAAAAAAATTACGAGGACGACGAAAACTTCATAGAGAAAGTTTAAAATCAATACACGAACTACAATAATACAATAAAATAGTAGTCGTAATGGTTCAGTACTAGAACCCGAGAAAACCCATCCAATCTTTATAATTCTTGCAGATTCGGAATCAGGGTGTGCTTTTCATTCGAACTGCACACCCAGATCATCGAAATTCCAAAAATTTTTGAAAAAAATCATTTTTTGTATGGGGAAAAGTTTACCGAAGCCCTGTCAAAGTTCCGTAACACAACTTTTTCTGATTGAATCTATGTCCGACTTCTTGGTAGTTAATTACTTATTTTGGTCCTAATAGCCTATACTCATTGTCTTTTAGTGTTTTCGTGACGATTTAGTCATAAATTTTCATAATTTCACATATTCAAATTTTCATATAAATTCACGTTAAAATCAGTTAAAGTCTATAATCTACCTCTTAAATCTACTAAATTCACTATCTCTTTCGGCAGTATTCTGCGCAGCGGTGCTAGTCACCTGTCCCCGTTGAGTTTTTTCCCAAATCTCCTACAGTTTCTTTCTCTACACGAACTCCGAAACGTTCGCTCGACCATTTCCAACACTTCAATACACGAACTCCAAAACGACTCTATCGCTATACCAAACGATACACGTACATTATAATATTTTACATTTATACACTTATTTTCTTTCTTCTCACGTTAAAAACATTATTCACACGTTACATGTTTCACCATCTTTCACCTCTATCATATCTAAATTTATTATTTTGCAAATTTCACCCATTCCAGATGGTTTCATGAAACGTCAGATCCCATTCGTTCATCAAACCAACTAAAAGAAGACAACATTTTTTTTCATTATTATCATCATCATGGAAAATTGTATATATTAAAACGATTAATAATACTTTAACGTACTATACTTTTATATCTATCACACTATGAATCACTACCAAAACCCGTAATTAACGATTTTAAACAACCTACCTACCTAACCATCTATCAATCTAACGTAAAGTAAGTAAGTAGGAAACTTTTAAAATTATCACTTTTCATCGAAATTTTACGAAAATGTATCATATAAACTGACTAACACAAGATATGCTCGGTTCAATACGCGAACTCCATACGGTATCCTCCTTCGTGAATATAATTCAAGATATATTAAGTCAAATGAAAAGCAAATATAATAAGTGTATTGTTTTATAAAAAAAAAACCTAGTTTTATATATAATCTCGATAGAAAGGAAAAAAAACAAAAAATTCGTTAAAAAAAATTACGAGGACGACGAAAACTTCATAAAGTTTAAAATCAATACACGAACTACAATAATACAATAAAATAGTAGTCGTAATGGTTCAGCACTAGAACCCGAGAAAACCCATCCAATCTTTATAATTCTTGCAGATTCGGAATCAGGGTGTGCTTTTCATTCGAACTGCACACCCAGATCATCGAAATTCCAAAAATTTTTGAAAAAAATCATTTTTTGTATGGGGAAAAGTTTACCGAAGCCCTGTCAAAGTTCCGTAACACAACTTTTTCTGATTGAATCTATGTCCGACTTCTTGGTAGTTAATTACTTATTTTGGTCCTAATAGCCTATACTCATTGTCTTTTAGTGTTTTCGTGACGATTTAGTCATAAATTTTCATAATTTCACATATTCAAATTTTCATATAAATTCACGTTAAAATCAGTTAAAGTCTATAATCTACCTCTTAAATCTACTAAATTCACTTTCTCTTTCGGCAGTATTCTGCGCAGCGGTGCTAGTCACCTGTCCCCGTTGAGTTTTTTCCCAAATCTCCTACAGTTTCTTTCTCTACACGAACTCCGAAACGTTCGCTCGATCATTTCCAACACTTCAATACACGAACTCCAAAACGACTCTACCGCTATACCAAACGATACACGTACATTATAATATTTTACATTTATACACTTATTTTCTTTCTTCTCACGTTAAAAACATTATTCACACGTTACATGTTTCACCATCTTTCACCTCTATCATATCTAAATTTATTATTTTGCAAATTTCACCCATTCCAGATGGTTTCATGAAACGTCAGATCCCATTCGTTCATCAAACCAACTAAAAGAAGACAACATTTTTTTTCATTATTATCATCATCATGGAAAATTGTATATATTAAAACGATTAATAATACTTTAACGTACTATACTTTTATATCTATCACACTATGAATCACTACCAAAACCCGTAATTAACGATTTTAAACAACCTACCTACCTAACCATCTATCAATCTAACGTAAAGTAAGTAAGTAGGAAACTTTTAAAATTATCACTTTTCATCGAAATTTTACGAAAATGTATCATATAAACTGACTAACACAAGATATGCTCGGTTCAATACGCGAACTCCATACGGTATCCTCCTTCGTGAATATAATTCAAGATATATTAAGTCAAATGAAAAGCAAATATAATAAGTGTATTGTTTTATAAAAAAAAAACCTAGTTTTATATATAATCTCGATAGAAAGGAAAAAAAACAAAAAATTCGTTAAAAAAAATTACGAGGACGACGAAAACTTCATAGAGAAAGTTTAAAATCAATACACGAACTACAATAATACAATAAAATAGTAGTCGTAATGGTTCAGTACTAGAACCCGAGAAAACCCATCCAATCTTTATAATTCTTGCAGATTCGGAATCAGGGTGTGCTTTTCATTCGAACTGCACACCCAGATCATCGAAATTCCAAAAATTTTTGAAAAAAATCATTTTTTGTATGGGGAAAAGTTTACCGAAGCCCTGTCAAAGTTCCGTAACACAACTTTTTCTGATTGAATCTATGTCCGACTTCTTGGTAGTTAATTACTTATTTTGGTCCTAATAGCCTATACTCATTGTCTTTTAGTGTTTTCGTGACGATTTAGTCATAAATTTTCATAATTTCACATATTCAAATTTTCATATAAATTCACGTTAAAATCAGTTAAAGTCTATAATCTACCTCTTAAATCTACTAAATTCATTTTCTCTTTCGGCAGTATTCTGCGCAGCGGTGCTAGTCACCTGTCCCCGTTGAGTTTTTTCCCAAATCTCCTACAGTTTCTTTCTCTACACGAACTCCGAAACGTTCGCTCGACCATTTCCAACACTTCAATACACGAACTCCAAAACGACTCTACCGCTATACCAAACGATACACGTACATTATAATATTTTACATTTATACACTTATTTTCTTTCTTCTCACGTTAAAAACATTATTCACACGATACATGTTTCACCATCTTTCACCTCTATCATATCTAAATTTATTATTTTGCAAATTTCACCCATTGCAGATGGTTTCATGAAACGTCAGATCCCATTCGTTCATCAAACCAACTAAAAGAAGACAACATTTTTTTTCATTATTATCATCATCATGGAAAATTGTATATATTAAAACGATTAATAATACTTTAACGTACTATACTTTTATATCTATCACACTATGAATCACTACCAAAACCCGTAATTAACGATTTTAAACAACCTACCTACCTAACCATCTATCAATCTAACGTAAAGTAAGTAAGTAGGAAACTTTTAAAATTATCACTTTTCATCGAAATTTTACGAAAATGTATCATATAAACTGACTAACACAAGATATGCTCGGTTCAATACGCGAACTCCATACGGTATCCTCCTTCGTGAATATAATTCAAGATATATTAAGTCAAATGAAAAGCAAATATAATAAGTGTATTGTTTTATAAAAAAAAAACCTAGTTTTATATATAATCTCGATAGAAAGGAAAAAAAACAAAAAATTCGTTAAAAAAAATTACGAGGACGACGAAAACTTCATAGAGAAAGTTTAAAATCAATACACGAACTACAATAATACAATAAAATAGTAGTCGTAATGGTTCAGCACTAGAACCCGAGAAAACCCATCCAATCTTTATAATTCTTGCAGATTCGGAATCAGGGTGTGCTTTTCATTCGAACTGCACACCCAGATCATCGAAATTCCAAAAATTTTTGAAAAAAATCATTTTTTGTATGGGGAAAAGTTTACCGAAGCCCTGTCAAAGTTCCGTAACACAACTTTTTCTGATTGAATCTATGTCCGACTTCTTGGTAGTTAATTACTTATTTTGGTCCTAATAGCCTATACTCATTGTCTTTTAGTGTTTTCGTGACGATTTAGTCATAAATTTTCATAATTTCACATATTCAAATTTTCATATAAATTCACGTTAAAATCAGTTAAAGTCTATAATCTACCTCTTAAATCTACTAAATTCACTTTCTCTTTCGGCAGTATTCTGCGCAGCGGTGCTAGTCACCTGTCCCCGTTGAGTTTTTTCCCAAATCTCCTACAGTTTCTTTCTCTACACGAACTCCGAAACGTTCGCTCGATCATTTCCAACACTTCAATACACGAACTCCAAAACGACTCTACCGCTATACCAAACGATACACGTACATTACAATATTTTACATTTATACACTTATTTTCTTTCTTCTCACGTTAAAAACATTATTCACACGTTACATGTTTCACCATCTTTCACCTCTATCATATCTAAATTTATTATTTTGCAAATTTCACCCATTCCAGATGGTTTCATGAAACGTCAGATCCCATTCGTTCATCAAACCAACTAAAAGAAGACAACATTTTTTTTCATTATTATCATCATCATCATGGAAAATTGTATATATTAAAACGATTAATAATACTTTAACGTACTATACGTTTATATCTATCACACTATGAGTCACTACCAAAACCCGTAATTAACGATTTTAAACAACCTACCTACCTAACCATCTATCAATCTAACGTAAAGTAAGTAAGTAGGAAACTTTTAAAATTATCACTTTTCATCGAAATTTTACGAAAATGTATCATATAAACTGACTAACACAAGATATGCTCGGTTCAATACGCGAACTCCATACGGTATCCTCCTTCGTGAATATAATTCAAGATATATTAAGTCAAATGAAAAGCAAATATAATAAGTGTATTGTTTTATAAAAAAAAAACCTAGTTTTATATATAATCTCGATAGAAAGGAAAAAAAACAAAAAATTCGTTAAAAAAAATTACGAGGACGACGAAAACTTCATAGAGAAAGTTTAAAATCAATACACGAACTACAATAATACAATAAAATAGTAGTCGTAATGGTTCAGCACTAGAACCCGAGAAAACCCATCCAATCTTTATAATTCTTGCAGATTCGGAATCAGGGTGTGCTTTTCATTCGAACTGCACACCCAGATCATCGAAATTCCAAAAATTTTTGAAAAAAATCATTTTTTGTATGGGGAAAAGTTTACCGAAGCCCTGTCAAAGTTCCGTAACACAACTTTTTCTGATTGAATCTATGTCCGACTTCTTGGTAGTTAATTACTTATTTTGGTCCTAATAGCCTATACTCATTGTCTTTTAGTGTTTTCGTGACGATTTAGTCATAAATTTTCATAATTTCACATATTCAAATTTTCATATAAATTCACGTTAAAATCAGTTAAAGTCTATAATCTACCTCTTAAATCTACTAAATTCACTTTCTCTTTCGGCAGTATTCTGCGCAGCGGTGCTAGTCACCTGTCCCCGTTGAGTTTTTTCCCAAATCTCCTACAGTTTCTTTCTCTACACGAACTCCGAAACGTTCGCTCGACCATTTCCAACACTTCAATACACGAACTCCAAAACGACTCTATCGCTATACCAAACGATACACGTACATTATAATATTTTACATTTATACACTTATTTTCTTTCTTCTCACGTTAAAAACATTATTCACACGTTACATGTTTCACCATCTTTCACCTCTATCATATCTAAATTTATTATTTTGCAAATTTCACCCATTCCAGATGGTTTCATGAAACGTCAGATCCCATTCGTTCATCAAACCAACTAAAAGAAGACAACATTTTTTTTCATTATTATCATCATCATCATGGAAAATTGTATATATTAAAACGATTAATAATACTTTAACGTACTATACGTTTATATCTATCACACTATGAATCACTACCAAAACCAGTAATTAACGATTTTAAACAACCTACCTACCTAACCATCTATCAATCTAACGTAAAGTAAGTAAGTAGGAAACTTTTAAAATTATCACTTTTCATCGAAATTTTACGAAAATGTATCATATAAACTGACTAACACAAGATATGCTCGGTTCAATACGCGAACTCCATACGGTATCCTCCTTCGTGAATATAATTCAAGATATATTAAGTCAAATGAAAAGCAAATATAATAAGTGTATTGTTTTATAAAAAAAAAACCTAGTTTTATATATAATCTCGATAGAAAGGAAAAAAAACAAAAAATTCGTTAAAAAAAATTACGAGGACGACGAAAACTTCATAGAGAAAGTTTAAAATCAATACACGAACTACAATAATACAATAAAATAGTAGTCGTAATGGTTCAGCACTAGAACCCGAGAAAACCCATCCAATCTTTATAATTCTTGCAGATTCGGAATCAGGGTGTGCTTTTCATTCGAACTGCACACCCAGATCATCGAAATTCCAAAAATTTTTGAAAAAAATCATTTTTTGTATGGGGAAAAGTTTACCGAAGCCCTGTCAAAGTTCCGTAACACAACTTTTTCTGATTGAATCTATGTCCGACTTCTTGGTAGTTAATTACTTATTTTGGTCCTAATAGCCTATACTCATTGTCTTTTAGTGTTTTCGTGACGATTTAGTCATAAATTTTCATAATTTCACATATTCAAATTTTCATATAAATTCACGTTAAAATCAGTTAAAGTCTATAATCTACCTCTTAAATCTACTAAATTCACTTTCTCTTTCGGCAGTATTCTGCGCAGCGGTGCTAGTCACCTGTCCCCGTTGAGTTTTTTCCCAAATCTCCTACAGTTTCTTTCTCTACACGAACTCCGAAACGTTCGCTCGACCATTTCCAACACTTCAATACACGAACTCCAAAACGACTCTACCGCTATACCAAACGATACACGTACATTACAATATTTTACATTTATACACTTATTTTCTTTCTTCTCACGTTAAAAACATTATTCACACGTTACATGTTTCACCATCTTTCACCTCTATCATATCTAAATTTATTATTTTGCAAATTTCACCCATTCCAGATGGTTTCATGAAACGTCAGATCCCATTCGTTCATCAAACCAACTAAAAGAAGACAACATTTTTTTTCATTATTATCATCATCATGGAAAATTGTATATATTAAAACGATTAATAATACTTTAACGTACTATACTTTTATATCTATCACACTATGAATCACTACCAAAACCCGTAATTAACGATTTTAAACAACCTACCTACCTAACCATCTATCAATCTAACGTAAAGTAAGTAAGTAGGAAACTTTTAAAATTATCACTTTTCATCGAAATTTTACGAAAATGTATCATATAAACTGACTAACACAAGATATGCTCGGTTCAATACGCGAACTCCATACGGTATCCTCCTTCGTGAATATAATTCAAGATATATTAAGTCAAATGAAAAGCAAATATAATAAGTGTATTGTTTTATAAAAAAAAAACCTAGTTTTATATATAATCTCGATAGAAAGGAAAAAAAACAAAAAATTCGTTAAAAAAAATTACGAGGACGACGAAAACTTCATAGAGAAAGTTTAAAATCAATACACGAACTACAATAATACAATAAAATAGTAGTCGTAATGGTTCAGTACTAGAACCCGAGAAAACCCATCCAATCTTTATAATTCTTGCAGATTCGGAATCAGGGTGTGCTTTTCATTCGAACTGCACACCCAGATCATCGAAATTCCAAAAATTTTTGAAAAAAATCATTTTTTGTATGGGGAAAAGTTTACCGAAGCCCTGTCAAAGTTCCGTAACACAACTTTTTCTGATTGAATCTATGTCCGACTTCTTGGTAGTTAATTACTTATTTTGGTCCTAATAGCCTATACTCATTGTCTTTTAGTGTTTTCGTGACGATTTAGTCATAAATTTTCATAATTTCACATATTCAAATTTTCATATAAATTCACGTTAAAATCAGTTAAAGTCTATAATCTACCTCTTAAATCTACTAAATTCACTTTCTCTTTCGGCAGTATTCTGCGCAGCGGTGCTAGTCACCTGTCCCCGTTGAGTTTTTTCCCAAATCTCCTACAGTTTCTTTCTCTACACGAACTCCGAAACGTTCGCTCGACCATTTCCAACACTTCAATACACGAACTCCAAAACGACTCTACCGCTATACCAAACGATACACGTACATTACAATATTTTACATTTATACACTTATTTTCTTTCTTCTCACGTTAAAAACATTATTCACACGTTACATGTTTCACCATCTTTCACCTCTATCATATCTAAATTTATTATTTTGCAAATTTCACCCATTCCAGATGGTTTCATGAAACGTCAGATCCCATTCGTTCATCAAACCAACTAAAAGAAGACAACATTTTTTTTCATTATTATCATCATCATGGAAAATTGTATATATTAAAACGATTAATAATACTTTAACGTACTATACTTTTATATCTATCACACTATGAATCACTACCAAAACCCGTAATTAACGATTTTAAACAACCTACCTACCTAACCATCTATCAATCTAACGTAAAGTAAGTAAGTAGGAAACTTTTAAAATTATCACTTTTCATCGAAATTTTACGAAAATGTATCATATAAACTGACTAACACAAGATATGCTCGGTTCAATACGCGAACTCCATACGGTATCCTCCTTCGTGAATATAATTCAAGATATATTAAGTCAAATGAAAAGCAAATATAATAAGTGTATTGTTTTATAAAAAAAAAACCTAGTTTTATATATAATCTCGATAGAAAGGAAAAAAAACAAAAAATTCGTTAAAAAAAATTACGAGGACGACGAAAACTTCATAGAGAAAGTTTAAAATCAATACACGAACTACAATAATACAATAAAATAGTAGTCGTAATGGTTCAGCACTAGAACCCGAGAAAACCCATCCAATCTTTATAATTCTTGCAGATTCGGAATCAGGGTGTGCTTTTCATTCGAACTGCACACCCAGATCATCGAAATTCCAAAAATTTTTGAAAAAAATCATTTTTTGTATGGGGAAAAGTTTACCGAAGCCCTGTCAAAGTTCCGTAACACAACTTTTTCTGATTGAATCTATGTCCGACTTCTTGGTAGTTAATTACTTATTTTGGTCCTAATAGCCTATACTCATTGTCTTTTAGTGTTTTCGTGACGATTTAGTCATAAATTTTCATAATTTCACATATTCAAATTTTCATATAAATTCACGTTAAAATCAGTTAAAGTCTATAATCTACCTCTTAAATCTACTAAATTCACTTTCTCTTTCGGCAGTATTCTGCGCAGCGGTGCTAGTCACCTGTCCCCGTTGAGTTTTTTCCCAAATCTCCTACAGTTTCTTTCTCTACACGAACTCCGAAACGTTCGCTCGACCATTTCCAACACTTCAATACACGAACTCCAAAACGACTCTACCGCTATACCAAACGATACACGTACATTATAATATTTTACATTTATACACTTATTTTCTTTCTTCTCACGTTAAAAACATTATTCACACGATACATGTTTCACCATCTTTCACCTCTATCATATCTAAATTTATTATTTTGCAAATTTCACCCATTGCAGATGGTTTCATGAAACGTCAGATCCCATTCGTTCATCAAACCAACTAAAAGAAGACAACATTTTTTTTCATTATTATCATCATCATGGAAAATTGTATATATTAAAACGATTAATAATACTTTAACGTACTATACTTTTATATCTATCACACTATGAATCACTACCAAAACCCGTAATTAACGATTTTAAACAACCTACCTACCTAACCATCTATCAATCTAACGTAAAGTAAGTAAGTAGGAAACTTTTAAAATTATCACTTTTCATCGAAATTTTACGAAAATGTATCATATAAACTGACTAACACAAGATATGCTCGGTTCAATACGCGAACTCCATACGGTATCCTCCTTCGTGAATATAATTCAAGATATATTAAGTCAAATGAAAAGCAAATATAATAAGTGTATTGTTTTATAAAAAAAAAACCTAGTTTTATATATAATCTCGATAGAAAGGAAAAAAAACAAAAAATTCGTTAAAAAAAATTACGAGGACGACGAAAACTTCATAGAGAAAGTTTAAAATCAATACACGAACTACAATAATACAATAAAATAGTAGTCGTAATGGTTCAGTACTAGAACCCGAGAAAACCCATCCAATCTTTATAATTCTTGCAGATTCGGAATCAGGGTGTGCTTTTCATTCGAACTGCACACCCAGATCATCGAAATTCCAAAAATTTTTGAAAAAAATCATTTTTTGTATGGGGAAAAGTTTACCGAAGCCCTGTCAAAGTTCCGTAACACAACTTTTTCTGATTGAATCTATGTCCGACTTCTTGGTAGTTAATTACTTATTTTGGTCCTAATAGCCTATACTCATTGTCTTTTAGTGTTTTCGTGACGATTTAGTCATAAATTTTCATAATTTCACATATTCAAATTTTCATATAAATTCACGTTAAAATCAGTTAAAGTCTATAATCTACCTCTTAAATCTACTAAATTCACTTTCTCTTTCGGCAGTATTCTGCGCAGCGGTGCTAGTCACCTGTCCCCGTTGAGTTTTTTCCCAAATCTCCTACAGTTTCTTTCTCTACACGAACTCCGAAACGTTCGCTCGACCATTTCCAACACTTCAATACACGAACTCCAAAACGACTCTACCGCTATACCAAACGATACACGTACATTACAATATTTTACATTTATACACTTATTTTCTTTCTTCTCACGTTAAAAACATTATTCACACGTTACATGTTTCACCATCTTTCACCTCTATCATATCTAAATTTATTATTTTGCAAATTTCACCCATTCCAGATGGTTTCATGAAACGTCAGATCCCATTCGTTCATCAAACCAACTAAAAGAAGACAACATTTTTTTTCATTATTATCATCATCATGGAAAATTGTATATATTAAAACGATTAATAATACTTTAACGTACTATACGTTTATATCTATCACACTATGAATCACTACCAAAACCAGTAATTAACGATTTTAAACAACCTACCTACCTAACCATCTATCAATCTAACGTAAAGTAAGTAAGTAGGAAACTTTTAAAATTATCACTTTTCATCGAAATTTTACGAAAATGTATCATATAAACTGACTAACACAAGATATGCTCGGTTCAATACGCGAACTCCATACGGTATCCTCCTTCGTGAATATAATTCAAGATATATTAAGTCAAATGAAAAGCAAATATAATAAGTGTATTGTTTTATAAAAAAAAAACCTAGTTTTATATATAATCTCGATAGAAAGGAAAAAAAACAAAAAATTCGTTAAAAAAAATTACGAGGACGACGAAAACTTCATAGAGAAAGTTTAAAATCAATACACGAACTACAATAATACAATAAAATAGTAGTCGTAATGGTTCAGCACTAGAACCCGAGAAAACCCATCCAATCTTTATAATTCTTGCAGATTCGGAATCAGGGTGTGCTTTTCATTCGAACTGCACACCCAGATCATCGAAATTCCAAAAATTTTTGAAAAAAATCATTTTTTGTATGGGGAAAAGTTTACCGAAGCCCTGTCAAAGTTCCGTAACACAACTTTTTCTGATTGAATCTATGTCCGACTTCTTGGTAGTTAATTACTTATTTTGGTCCTAATAGCCTATACTCATTGTCTTTTAGTGTTTTCGTGACGATTTAGTCATAAATTTTCATAATTTCACATATTCAAATTTTCATATAAATTCACGTTAAAATCAGTTAAAGTCTATAATCTACCTCTTAAATCTACTAAATTCACTTTCTCTTTCGGCAGTATTCTGCGCAGCGGTGCTAGTCACCTGTCCCCGTTGAGTTTTTTCCCAAATCTCCTACAGTTTCTTTCTCTACACGAACTCCGAAACGTTCGCTCGACCATTTCCAACACTTCAATACACGAACTCCAAAACGACTCTACCGCTATACCAAACGATACACGTACATTACAATATTTTACATTTATACACTTATTTTCTTTCTTCTCACGTTAAAAACATTATTCACACGTTACATGTTTCACCATCTTTCACCTCTATCATATCTAAATTTATTATTTTGCAAATTTCACCCATTCCAGATGGTTTCATGAAACGTCAGATCCCATTCGTTCATCAAACCAACTAAAAGAAGACAACATTTTTTTTCATTATTATCATCATCATGGAAAATTGTATATATTAAAACGATTAATAATACTTTAACGTACTATACGTTTATATCTATCACACTATGAATCACTACCAAAACCAGTAATTAACGATTTTAAACAACCTACCTACCTAACCATCTATCAATCTAACGTAAAGTAAGTAAGTAGGAAACTTTTAAAATTATCACTTTTCATCGAAATTTTACGAAAATGTATCATATAAACTGACTAACACAAGATATGCTCGGTTCAATACGCGAACTCCATACGGTATCCTCCTTCGTGAATATAATTCAAGATATATTAAGTCAAATGAAAAGCAAATATAATAAGTGTATTGTTTTATAAAAAAAAAACCTAGTTTTATATATAATCTCGATAGAAAGGAAAAAAAACAAAAAATTCGTTAAAAAAAATTACGAGGACGACGAAAACTTCATAGAGAAAGTTTAAAATCAATACACGAACTACAATAATACAATAAAATAGTAGTCGTAATGGTTCAGCACTAGAACCCGAGAAAACCCATCCAATCTTTATAATTCTTGCAGATTCGGAATCAGGGTGTGCTTTTCATTCGAACTGCACACCCAGATCATCGAAATTCCAAAATTTTTTGAAAAAAATCATTTTTTGTATGGGGAAAAGTTTACCGAAGCCCTGTCAAAGTTCCGTAACACAACTTTTTCTGATTGAATCTATGTCCGACTTCTTGGTAGTTAATTACTTATTTTGGTCCTAATAGCCTATACTCATTGTCTTTTAGTGTTTTCGTGACGATTTAGTCATAAATTTTCATAATTTCACATATTCAAATTTTCATATAAATTCACGTTAAAATCAGTTAAAGTCTATAATCTACCTCTTAAATCTACTAAATTCACTTTCTCTTTCGGCAGTATTCTGCGCAGCGGTGCTAGTCACCTGTCCCCGTTGAGTTTTTTCCCAAATCTCCTACAGTTTCTTTCTCTACACGAACTCCGAAACGTTCGCTCGACCATTTCCAACACTTCAATACACGAACTCCAAAACGACTCTACCGCTATACCAAACGATACACGTACATTACAATATTTTACATTTATACACTTATTTTCTTTCTTCTCACGTTAAAAACATTATTCACACGTTACATGTTTCACCATCTTTCACCTATATCATATCTAAATTTATTATTTTGCAAATTTCACCCATTCCAGATGGTTTCATGAAACGTCAGATCCCATTCGTTCATCAAACCAACTAAAAGAAGACAACATTTTTTTTCATTATTATCATCATCATGGAAAATTGTATATATTAAAACGATTAATAATACTTTAACGTACTATACTTTTATATCTATCACACTATGAATCACTACCAAAACCCGTAATTAACGATTTTAAACAACCTACCTACCTAACCATCTATCAATCTAACGTAAAGTAAGTAAGTAGGAAACTTTTAAAATTATCACTTTTCATCGAAATTTTACGAAAATGTATCATATAAACTGACTAACACAAGATATGCTCGGTTCAATACGCGAACTCCATACGGTATCCTCCTTCGTGAATATAATTCAAGATATATTAAGTCAAATGAAAAGCAAATATAATAAGTGTATTGTTTTATAAAAAAAAAACCTAGTTTTATATATAATCTCGATAGAAAGGAAAAAAAACAAAAAATTCGTTAAAAAATATTACGAGGACGACGAAAACTTCATAGAGAAAGTTTAAAATCAATACACGAACTACAATAATACAATAAAATAGTAGTCGTAATGGTTCAGTACTAGAACCCGAGAAAACCCATCCAATCTTTATAATTCTTGCAGATTCGGAATCAGGGTGTGCTTTTCATTCGAACTGCACACCCAGATCATCGAAATTCCAAAAATTTTTGAAAAAAATCATTTTTTGTATGGGGAAAAGTTTACCGAAGCCCTGTCAAAGTTCCGTAACACAACTTTTTCTGATTGAATCTATGTCCGACTTCTTGGTAGTTAATTACTTATTTTGGTCCTAATAGCCTATACTCATTGTCTTTTAGTGTTTTCGTGACGATTTAGTCATAAATTTTCATAATTTCACATATTCAAATTTTCATATAAATTCACGTTAAAATCAGTTAAAGTCTATAATCTACCTCTTAAATCTACTAAATTCACTTTCTCTTTCGGCAGTATTCTGCGCAGCGGTGCTAGTCACCTGTCCCCGTTGAGTTTTTTCCCAAATCTCCTACAGTTTCTTTCTCTACACGAACTCCGAAACGTTCGCTCGACCATTTCCAACACTTCAATACACGAACTCCAAAACGACTCTACCGCTATACCAAACGATACACGTACATTACAATATTTTACATTTATACACTTATTTTCTTTCTTCTCACGTTAAAAACATTATTCACACGTTACATGTTTCACCATCTTTCACCTCTATCATATCTAAATTTATTATTTTGCAAATTTCACCCATTCCAGATGGTTTCATGAAACGTCAGATCCCATTCGTTCATCAAACCAACTAAAAGAAGACAACATTTTTTTTCATTATTATCATCATCATCATGGAAAATTGTATATATTAAAACGATTAATAATACTTTAACGTACTATACGTTTATATCTATCACACTATGAGTCACTACCAAAACCAGTAATTAACGATTTTAAACAACCTACCTACCTAACCATCTATCAATCTAACGTAAAGTAAGTAAGTAGGAAACTTTTAAAATTATCACTTTTCATCGAAATTTTACGAAAATGTATCATATAAACTTACTAACACAAGATATGCTCGGTTCAATACGCGAACTCAATACGGTATCCTCCTTCGTGAACATAATTCAAGATATATTAAGTCAAATGAAAAGCAGATATAATAAGTATATTGTTTTATAAAAAAAAAACCTAGTTTTATATATAATCTCGATAGAAAGGAAAAAAAACAAAAAATTCGTTAAAAAAAATTACGAGGACGACGAAAACTTCATAGAGAAAGTTTAAAATCAATACACGAACTACAATAATACAATAAAATAGTAGTCGTAATGGTTCAGTACTAGAACCCGAGAAAACCCATCAAATCTTTATAATTCTTGCAGATTCGGAATCAGGGTGTGCTTTTCATTCGAACTGCACACCCAGATCATCGAAATTCCAAAATTTTTTGAAAAAAATCATTTTTTGTATGGGGAAAAGTTTACCGAAGCCCTGTCAAAGTTCCGTAACACAACTTTTTCTGATTGAATCTATGTCCGACTTCTTGGTAGTTAATTACTTATTTTGGTCCTAATAGCCTATACTCATTGTCTTTTAGTGTTTTCGTGACGATTTAGTCATAAATTTTCATAATTTCACATATTCAAATTTTCATATAAATTCACGTTAAAATCAGTTAAAGTCTATAATCTACCTCTTAAATCTACTAAATTCACTTTCTCTTTCGGCAGTATTCTGCGCAGCGGTGCTAGTCACCTGTCCCCGTTGAGTTTTTTCCCAAATCTCCTACAGTTTCTTTCTCTACACGAACTCCGAAACGTTCGCTCGACCATTTCCAACACTTCAATACACGAACTCCAAAACGACTCTACCGCTATACCAAACGATACACGTACATTACAATATTTTACATTTATACACTTATTTTCTTTCTTCTCACGTTAAAAACATTATTCACACGTTACATGTTTCACCATCTTTCACCTCTATCATATCTAAATTTATTATTTTGCAAATTTCACCCATTGCAGATGGTTTCATGAAACGTCAGATCCCATTCGTTCATCAAACCAACTAAAAGAAGACAACATTTTTTTTCATTATTATCATCATCATCATGGAAAATTGTATATATTAAAACGATTAATAATACTTTAACGTACTATACGTTTATATCTATCTATCGTAATTAACGATTTTAAACAACCTACCTACCTAACCATCTATCAGTCTAACGTAAAGTAAGTAAGTAGGAAACTTTTAAAATTATCACTTTTCATCGAAATTTTACGAAAATGTATCATATAAACTGACTAACACAAGATATGCTCGGTTCAATACGCGAACTCAATACGGTATCCTCCTTCGTGAATATAATTCAAGATATATTAAGTCAAATGAAAAGCAGATATAATAAGTGTATTGTTTTAAAAAAAAAAAACCTAGTTTTATATATAATCTCGATAGAAAGGAAAAAAAACAAAAAATTCGTTAAAAAAAATTACGAGGACGACGAAAACTTCATAGAGAAAGTTTAAAATCAATACACGAACTACAATAATACAATAAAATAGTAGTCGTAATGGTTCAGCACTAGAACCCGAGAAAACCCATCCAATCTTTATAATTCTTGCAGATTCGGAATCAGAGTGTGCTTTTCATTCGAACTGCACACCCAGATCATCGAAATTCCAAAAATTTTTGAAAAAAATCATTTTTTGTATGGGGAAAAGTTTACCGAAGCCCTGTCAAAGTTCCGTAACACAACTTTTTCTGATTGAATCTATGTCCGACTTCTTGGTAGTTAATTACTTATTTTGGTCCTAATAGCCTATACTCATTGTCTTTTAGTGTTTTCGTGACGATTTAGTCATAAATTTTCATAATTTCACATATTCAAATTTTCATATAAATTCACGTTAAAATCAGTTAAAGTCTATAATCTACCTCTTAAATCTACTAAATTCACTTTCTCTTTCGGCAGTATTCTGCGCAGCGGTGCTAGTCACCTGTCCCCGTTGAGTTTTTTCCCAAATCTCCTACAGTTTCTTTCTCTACACGAACTCCGAAACGTTCGCTCGACCATTTCCAACACTTCAATACACGAACTCCAAAACGACTCTACCGCTATACCAAACGATACACGTATATTACAATATTTTACATTTATACACTTATTTTCTTTCTTCTCACGTTAAAAACATTATTCACACGTTACATGTTTCACCATCTTTCACCTCTATCATATCTAAATTTATTATTTTGCAAATTTCACCCATTCCAGATGGTTTCATGAAACGTCAGATCCCATTCGTTCATCAAACCAACTAAAAGAAGACAACATTTTTTTTCATTATTATCATCATCATCATGGAAAATTGTATATATTAAAACGATTAATAATACTTTAACGTACTATACGTTTATATCTATCACACTATGAGTCACTACCAAAACCAGTAATTAACGATTTTAAACAACCTACCTACCTAACCATCTATCAATCTAACGTAAAGTAAGTAAGTAGGAAACTTTTAAAATTATCACTTTTCATCGAAATTTTACGAAAATGTATCATATAAACTTACTAACACAAGATATGCTCGGTTCAATACGCGAACTCAATACGGTATCCTCCTTCGTGAACATAATTCAAGATATATTAAGTCAAATGAAAAGCAGATATAATAAGTATATTGTTTTATAAAAAAAAAACCTAGTTTTATATATAATCTCGATAGAAAGGAAAAAAAACAAAAAATTCGTTAAAAAAAATTACGAGGACGACGAAAACTTCATAGAGAAAGTTTAAAATCAATACACGAACTACAATAATACAATAAAATAGTAGTCGTAATGGTTCAGTACTAGAACCCGAGAAAACCCATCAAATCTTTATAATTCTTGCAGATTCGGAATCAGGGTGTGCTTTTCATTCGAACTGCACACCCAGATCATCGAAATTCCAAAATTTTTTGAAAAAAATCATTTTTTGTATGGGGAAAAGTTTACCGAAGCCCTGTCAAAGTTCCGTAACACAACTTTTTCTGATTGAATCTATGTCCGACTTCTTGGTAGTTAATTACTTATTTTGGTCCTAATAGCCTATACTCATTGTCTTTTAGTGTTTTCGTGACGATTTAGTCATAAATTTTCATAATTTCACATATTCAAATTTTCATATAAATTCACGTTAAAATCAGTTAAAGTCTATAATCTACCTCTTAAATCTACTAAATTCACTTTCTCTTTCGGCAGTATTCTGCGCAGCGGTGCTAGTCACCTGTCCCCGTTGAGTTTTTTCCCAAATCTCCTACAGTTTCTTTCTCTACACGAACTCCGAAACGTTCGCTCGACCATTTCCAACACTTCAATACACGAACTCCAAAACGACTCTACCGCTATACCAAACGATACACGTACATTATAATATTTTACATTTATACACTTATTTTCTTTCTTCTCACGTTAAAAACATTATTCACACGTTACATGTTTCACCATCTTTCACCTCTATCATATCTAAATTTATTATTTTGCAAATTTCACCCATTGCAGATGGTTTCATGAAACGTCAGATCCCATTCGTTCATCAAACCAACTAAAAGAAGACAACATTTTTTTTCATTATTATCATCATCATCATGGAAAATTGTATATATTAAAACGATTAATAATACTTTAACGTACTATACGTTTATATCTATCTATCGTAATTAACGATTTTAAACAACCTACCTACCTAACCATCTATCAGTCTAACGTAAAGTAAGTAAGTAGGAAACTTTTAAAATTATCACTTTTCATCGAAATTTTACGAAAATGTATCATATAAACTGACTAACACAAGATATGCTCGGTTCAATACGCGAACTCAATACGGTATCCTCCTTCGTGAATATAATTCAAGATATATTAAGTCAAATGAAAAGCAGATATAATAAGTGTATTGTTTTAAAAAAAAAAAACCTAGTTTTATATATAATCTCGATAGAAAGGAAAAAAAACAAAAAATTCGTTAAAAAAAATTACGAGGACGACGAAAACTTCATAGAGAAAGTTTAAAATCAATACACGAACTACAATAATACAATAAAATAGTAGTCGTAATGGTTCAGCACTAGAACCCGAGAAAACCCATCCAATCTTTATAATTCTTGCAGATTCGGAATCAGAGTGTGCTTTTCATTCGAACTGCACACCCAGATCATCGAAATTCCAAAAATTTTTGAAAAAAATCATTTTTTGTATGGGGAAAAGTTTACCGAAGCCCTGTCAAAGTTCCGTAACACAACTTTTTCTGATTGAATCTATGTCCGACTTCTTGGTAGTTAATTACTTATTTTGGTCCTAATAGCCTATACTCATTGTCTTTTAGTGTTTTCGTGACGATTTAGTCATAAATTTTCATAATTTCACATATTCAAATTTTCATATAAATTCACGTTAAAATCAGTTAAAGTCTATAATCTACCTCTTAAATCTACTAAATTCACTTTCTCTTTCGGCAGTATTCTGCGCAGCGGTGCTAGTCACCTGTCCCCGTTGAGTTTTTTCCCAAATCTCCTACAGTTTCTTTCTCTACACGAACTCCGAAACGTTCGCTCGACCATTTCCAACACTTCAATACACGAACTCCAAAACGACTCTACCGCTATACCAAACGATACACGTATATTACAATATTTTACATTTATACACTTATTTTCTTTCTTCTCACGTTAAAAACATTATTCACACGTTACATGTTTCACCATCTTTCACCTCTATCATATCTAAATTTATTATTTTGCAAATTTCACCCATTCCAGATGGTTTCTTGAAACGTCAGATCCCATTCGTTCATCAAACCAACTAAAAGAAGACAACATTTTTTTTCATTATTATCATCATCATGGAAAATTGTATATATTAAAACGATTAATAATACTTTAACGTACTATACTTTTATATCTATCACACTATGAATCACTACCAAAACCAGTAATTAACGATTTTAAACAACCTACCTACCTAACCATCTATCAATCTAACGTAAAGTAAGTAAGTAGGAAACTTTTAAAATTATCACTTTTCATCGAAATTTTACGAAAATGTATCATATAAACTTACTAACACAAGATATGCTCGGTTCAATACGCGAACTCAATACGGTATCCTCCTTCGTGAACATAATTCAAGATATATTAAGTCAAATGAAAAGCAGATATAATAAGTATATTGTTTTATAAAAAAAAAACCTAGTTTTATATATAATCTCGATAGAAAGGAAAAAAAACAAAAAATTCGTTAAAAAAAATTACGAGGACGACGAAAACTTCATAGAGAAAGTTTAAAATCAATACGCGAACTACAATAATACAATAAAATAGTAGTCGTAATGGTTCAGTACTAGAACCCGAGAAAACCCATCCAATCTTTATAATTCTTGCAGATTCGGAATCAGGGTGTGCTTTTCATTCGAACTGCACACCCAGATCATCGAAATTCCAAAAATTTTTGAAAAAAATCATTTTTTGTATGGGGAAAAGTTTACCGAAGCCCTGTCAAAGTTCCGTAACACAACTTTTTCTGATTGAATCTATGTCCGACTTCTTGGTAGTTAATTACTTATTTTGGTCCTAATAGCCTATACTCATTGTCTTTTAGTGTTTTCGTGACGATTTAGTCATAAATTTTCATAATTTCACATATTCAAATTTTCATATAAATTCACGTTAAAATCAGTTAAAGTCTATAATCTACCTCTTAAATCTACTAAATTCACTTTCTCTTTCGGCAGTATTCTGCGCAGCGGTGCTAGTCACCTGTCCCCGTTGAGTTTTTTCCCAAATCTCCTACAGTTTCTTTCTCTACACGAACTCCGAAACGTTCGCTCGACCATTTCCAACACTTCAATACACGAACTCCAAAACGACTCTACCGCTATACCAAACGATACACGTATATTACAATATTTTACATTTATACACTTATTTTCTTTCTTCTCACGTTAAAAACATTATTCACACGTTACATGTTTCACCATCTTTCACCTCTATCATATCTAAATTTATTATTTTGCAAATTTCACCCATTCCAGATGGTTTCATGAAACGTCAGATCCCATTCGTTCATCAAACCAACTAAAAGAAGACAACATTTTTTTTCATTATTATCATCATCATCATGGAAAATTGTATATATTAAAACGATTAATAATACTTTAACGTACTATACGTTTATATCTATCACACTATGAGTCACTACCAAAACCAGTAATTAACGATTTTAAACAACCTACCTACCTAACCATCTATCAATCTAACGTAAAGTAAGTAAGTAGGAAACTTTTAAAATTATCACTTTTCATCGAAATTTTACGAAAATGTATCATATAAACTTACTAACACAAGATATGCTCGGTTCAATACGCGAACTCAATACGGTATCCTCCTTCGTGAACATAATTCAAGATATATTAAGTCAAATGAAAAGCAGATATAATAAGTATATTGTTTTATAAAAAAAAAACCTAGTTTTATATATAATCTCGATAGAAAGGAAAAAAAACAAAAAATTCGTTAAAAAAAATTACGAGGACGACGAAAACTTCATAGAGAAAGTTTAAAATCAATACACGAACTACAATAATACAATAAAATAGTAGTCGTAATGGTTCAGCACTAGAACCCGAGAAAACCCATCCAATCTTTATAATTCTTGCAGATTCGGAATCAGAGTGTGCTTTTCATTCGAACTGCACACCCAGATCATCGAAATTCCAAAATTTTTTGAAAAAAATCATTTTTTGTATGGGGAAAAGTTTACCGAAGCCCTGTCAAAGTTCCGTAACACAACTTTTTCTGATTGAATCTATGTCCGACTTCTTGGTAGTTAATTACTTATTTTGGTCCTAATAGCCTATACTCATTGTCTTTTAGTGTTTTCGTGACGATTTAGTCATAAATTTTCATAATTTCACATATTCAAATTTTCATATAAATTCACGTTAAAATCAGTTAAAGTCTATAATCTACCTCTTAAATCTACTAAATTCACTTTCTCTTTCGGCAGTATTCTGCGCAGCGGTGCTAGTCACCTGTCCCCGTTGAGTTTTTTCCCAAATCTCCTACAGTTTCTTTCTCTACACGAACTCCGAAACGTTCGCTCGACCATTTCCAACACTTCAATACACGAACTCCAAAACGACTCTACCGCTATACCAAACGATACACGTACATTATAATATTTTACATTTATACACTTATTTTCTTTCTTCTCACGTTAAAAACATTATTCACACGTTACATGTTTCACCATCTTTCACCTCTATCATATCTAAATTTATTATTTTGCAAATTTCACCCATTGCAGATGGTTTCATGAAACGTCAGATCCCATTCGTTCATCAAACCAACTAAAAGAAGACAACATTTTTTTTCATTATTATCATCATCATCATGGAAAATTGTATATATTAAAACGATTAATAATACTTTAACGTACTATACGTTTATATCTATCTATCGTAATTAACGATTTTAAACAACCTACCTACCTAACCATCTATCAGTCTAACGTAAAGTAAGTAAGTAGGAAACTTTTAAAATTATCACTTTTCATCGAAATTTTACGAAAATGTATCATATAAACTGACTAACACAAGATATGCTCGGTTCAATACGCGAACTCAATACGGTATCCTCCTTCGTGAATATAATTCAAGATATATTAAGTCAAATGAAAAGCAGATATAATAAGTGTATTGTTTTAAAAAAAAAAAACCTAGTTTTATATATAATCTCGATAGAAAGGAAAAAAAACAAAAAATTCGTTAAAAAAAATTACGAGGACGACGAAAACTTCATAGAGAAAGTTTAAAATCAATACACGAACTACAATAATACAATAAAATAGTAGTCGTAATGGTTCAGCACTAGAACCCGAGAAAACCCATCCAATCTTTATAATTCTTGCAGATTCGGAATCAGAGTGTGCTTTTCATTCGAACTGCACACCCAGATCATCGAAATTCCAAAAATTTTTGAAAAAAATCATTTTTTGTATGGGGAAAAGTTTACCGAAGCCCTGTCAAAGTTCCGTAACACAACTTTTTCTGATTGAATCTATGTCCGACTTCTTGGTAGTTAATTACTTATTTTGGTCCTAATAGCCTATACTCATTGTCTTTTAGTGTTTTCGTGACGATTTAGTCATAAATTTTCATAATTTCACATATTCAAATTTTCATATAAATTCACGTTAAAATCAGTTAAAGTCTATAATCTACCTCTTAAATCTACTAAATTCACTTTCTCTTTCGGCAGTATTCTGCGCAGCGGTGCTAGTCACCTGTCCCCGTTGAGTTTTTTCCCAAATCTCCTACAGTTTCTTTCTCTACACGAACTCCGAAACGTTCGCTCGACCATTTCCAACACTTCAATACACGAACTCCAAAACGACTCTACCGCTATACCAAACGATACACGTATATTACAATATTTTACATTTATACACTTATTTTCTTTCTTCTCACGTTAAAAACATTATTCACACGTTACATGTTTCACCATCTTTCACCTCTATCATATCTAAATTTATTATTTTGCAAATTTCACCCATTCCAGATGGTTTCTTGAAACGTCAGATCCCATTCGTTCATCAAACCAACTAAAAGAAGACAACATTTTTTTTCATTATTATCATCATCATGGAAAATTGTATATATTAAAACGATTAATAATACTTTAACGTACTATACTTTTATATCTATCACACTATGAATCACTACCAAAACCAGTAATTAACGATTTTAAACAACCTACCTACCTAACCATCTATCAATCTAACGTAAAGTAAGTAAGTAGGAAACTTTTAAAATTATCACTTTTCATCGAAATTTTACGAAAATGTATCATATAAACTTACTAACACAAGATATGCTCGGTTCAATACGCGAACTCAATACGGTATCCTCCTTCGTGAACATAATTCAAGATATATTAAGTCAAATGAAAAGCAGATATAATAAGTATATTGTTTTATAAAAAAAAAACCTAGTTTTATATATAATCTCGATAGAAAGGAAAAAAAACAAAAAATTCGTTAAAAAAAATTACGAGGACGACGAAAACTTCATAGAGAAAGTTTAAAATCAATACGCGAACTACAATAATACAATAAAATAGTAGTCGTAATGGTTCAGTACTAGAACCCGAGAAAACCCATCCAATCTTTATAATTCTTGCAGATTCGGAATCAGGGTGTGCTTTTCATTCGAACTGCACACCCAGATCATCGAAATTCCAAAAATTTTTGAAAAAAATCATTTTTTGTATGGGGAAAAGTTTACCGAAGCCCTGTCAAAGTTCCGTAACACAACTTTTTCTGATTGAATCTATGTCCGACTTCTTGGTAGTTAATTACTTATTTTGGTCCTAATAGCCTATACTCATTGTCTTTTAGTGTTTTCGTGACGATTTAGTCATAAATTTTCATAATTTCACATATTCAAATTTTCATATAAATTCACGTTAAAATCAGTTAAAGTCTATAATCTACCTCTTAAATCTACTAAATTCACTTTCTCTTTCGGCAGTATTCTGCGCAGCGGTGCTAGTCACCTGTCCCCGTTGAGTTTTTTCCCAAATCTCCTACAGTTTCTTTCTCTACACGAACTCCGAAACGTTCGCTCGACCATTTCCAACACTTCAATACACGAACTCCAAAACGACTCTACCGCTATACCAAACGATACACGTATATTACAATATTTTACATTTATACACTTATTTTCTTTCTTCTCACGTTAAAAACATTATTCACACGTTACATGTTTCACCATCTTTCACCTCTATCATATCTAAATTTATTATTTTGCAAATTTCACCCATTCCAGATGGTTTCATGAAACGTCAGATCCCATTCGTTCATCAAACCAACTAAAAGAAGACAACATTTTTTTTCATTATTATCATCATCATCATGGAAAATTGTATATATTAAAACGATTAATAATACTTTAACGTACTATACGTTTATATCTATCACACTATGAGTCACTACCAAAACCAGTAATTAACGATTTTAAACAACCTACCTACCTAACCATCTATCAATCTAACGTAAAGTAAGTAAGTAGGAAACTTTTAAAATTATCACTTTTCATCGAAATTTTACGAAAATGTATCATATAAACTTACTAACACAAGATATGCTCGGTTCAATACGCGAACTCAATACGGTATCCTCCTTCGTGAACATAATTCAAGATATATTAAGTCAAATGAAAAGCAGATATAATAAGTATATTGTTTTATAAAAAAAAAACCTAGTTTTATATATAATCTCGATAGAAAGGAAAAAAAACAAAAAATTCGTTAAAAAAAATTACGAGGACGACGAAAACTTCATAGAGAAAGTTTAAAATCAATACACGAACTACAATAATACAATAAAATAGTAGTCGTAATGGTTCAGTACTAGAACCCGAGAAAACCCATCAAATCTTTATAATTCTTGCAGATTCGGAATCAGGGTGTGCTTTTCATTCGAACTGCACACCCAGATCATCGAAATTCCAAAATTTTTTGAAAAAAATCATTTTTTGTATGGGGAAAAGTTTACCGAAGCCCTGTCAAAGTTCCGTAACACAACTTTTTCTGATTGAATCTATGTCCGACTTCTTGGTAGTTAATTACTTATTTTGGTCCTAATAGCCTATACTCATTGTCTTTTAGTGTTTTCGTGACGATTTAGTCATAAATTTTCATAATTTCACATATTCAAATTTTCATATAAATTCACGTTAAAATCAGTTAAAGTCTATAATCTACCTCTTAAATCTACTAAATTCACTTTCTCTTTCGGCAGTATTCTGCGCAGCGGTGCTAGTCACCTGTCCCCGTTGAGTTTTTTCCCAAATCTCCTACAGTTTCTTTCTCTACACGAACTCCGAAACGTTCGCTCGACCATTTCCAACACTTCAATACACGAACTCCAAAACGACTCTACCGCCATACCAAACGATACACGTACATTATAATATTTTACATTTATACACTTATTTTCTTTCTTCTCACGTTAAAAACATTATTCACACGTTACATGTTTCACCATCTTTCACCTCTATCATATCTAAATTTATTATTTTGCAAATTTCACCCATTCCAGATGGTTTCATGAAACGTCAGATCCCATTCGTTCATCAAACCAACTAAAAGAAGACAACATTTTTTTTCATTATTATCATCATCATGGAAAATTGTATATATTAAAACGATTAATAATACTTTAACGTACTATACGTTTATATCTATCACACTATGAATCACTACCAAAACCCGTAATTAACGATTTTAAACAACCTACCTACCTAACCATCTATCAATCTAACGTAAAGTAAGTAAGTAGGAAACTTTTAAAATTATCACTTTTCATCGAAATTTTACGAAAATGTATCATATAAACTTACTAACACAAGATATGCTCGGTTCAATACGCGAACTCAATACGGTATCCTCCTTCGTGAACATAATTCAAGATATATTAAGTCAAATGAAAAGCAGATATAATAAGTATATTGTTTTATAAAAAAAAAACCTAGTTTTATATATAATCTCGATAGAAAGGAAAAAAAACAAAAAATTCGTTAAAAAAAATTACGAGGACGACGAAAACTTCATAGAGAAAGTTTAAAATCAATACACGAACTACAATAATACAATAAAATAGTAGTCGTAATGGTTCAGTACTAGAACCCGAGAAAACCCATCCAATCTTTATAATTCTTGCAGATTCGGAATCAGGGTGTGCTTTTCATTCGAACTGCACACCCAGATCATCGAAATTCCAAAATTTTTTGAAAAAAATCATTTTTTGTATGGGGAAAAGTTTACCGAAGCCCTGTCAAAGTTCCGTAACACAACTTTTTCTGATTGAATCTATGTCCGACTTCTTGGTAGTTAATTACTTATTTTGGTCCTAATAGCCTATACTCATTGTCTTTTAGTGTTTTCGTGACGATTTAGTCATAAATTTTCATAATTTCACATATTCAAATTTTCATATAAATTCACGTTAAAATCAGTTAAAGTCTATAATCTACCTCTTAAATCTACTAAATTCACTTTCTCTTTCGGCAGTATTCTGCGCAGCGGTGCTAGTCACCTGTCCCCGTTGAGTTTTTTCCCAAATCTCCTACAGTTTCTTTCTCTACACGAACTCCGAAACGTTCGCTCGACCATTTCCAACACTTCAATACACGAACTCCAAAACGACTCTACCGCTATACCAAACGATACACGTACATTACAATATTTTACATTTATACACTTATTTTCTTTCTTCTCACGTTAAAAACATTATTCACACGTTACATGTTTCACCATCTTTCACCTATATCATATCTAAATTTATTATTTTGCAAATTTCACCCATTCCAGATGGTTTCATGAAACGTCAGATCCCATTCGTTCATCAAACCAACTAAAAGAAGACAACATTTTTTTTCATTATTATCATCATCATGGAAAATTGTATATATTAAAACGATTAATAATACTTTAACGTACTATACTTTTATATCTATCACACTATGAATCACTACCAAAACCCGTAATTAACGATTTTAAACAACCTACCTACCTAACCATCTATCAATCTAACGTAAAGTAAGTAAGTAGGAAACTTTTAAAATTATCACTTTTCATCGAAATTTTACGAAAATGTATCATATAAACTGACTAACACAAGATATGCTCGGTTCAATACGCGAACTCCATACGGTATCCTCCTTCGTGAATATAATTCAAGATATATTAAGTCAAATGAAAAGCAAATATAATAAGTGTATTGTTTTATAAAAAAAAAACCTAGTTTTATATATAATCTCGATAGAAAGGAAAAAAAACAAAAAATTCGTTAAAAAATATTACGAGGACGACGAAAACTTCATAGAGAAAGTTTAAAATCAATACACGAACTACAATAATACAATAAAATAGTAGTCGTAATGGTTCAGTACTAGAACCCGAGAAAACCCATCCAATCTTTATAATTCTTGCAGATTCGGAATCAGGGTGTGCTTTTCATTCGAACTGCACACCCAGATCATCGAAATTCCAAAAATTTTTGAAAAAAATCATTTTTTGTATGGGGAAAAGTTTACCGAAGCCCTGTCAAAGTTCCGTAACACAACTTTTTCTGATTGAATCTATGTCCGACTTCTTGGTAGTTAATTACTTATTTTGGTCCTAATAGCCTATACTCATTGTCTTTTAGTGTTTTCGTGACGATTTAGTCATAAATTTTCATAATTTCACATATTCAAATTTTCATATAAATTCACGTTAAAATCAGTTAAAGTCTATAATCTACCTCTTAAATCTACTAAATTCACTTTCTCTTTCGGCAGTATTCTGCGCAGCGGTGCTAGTCACCTGTCCCCGTTGAGTTTTTTCCCAAATCTCCTACAGTTTCTTTCTCTACACGAACTCCGAAACGTTCGCTCGACCATTTCCAACACTTCAATACACGAACTCCAAAACGACTCTACCGCTATACCAAACGATACACGTACATTACAATATTTTACATTTATACACTTATTTTCTTTCTTCTCACGTTAAAAACATTATTCACACGTTACATGTTTCACCATCTTTCACCTCTATCATATCTAAATTTATTATTTTGCAAATTTCACCCATTCCAGATGGTTTCATGAAACGTCAGATCCCATTCGTTCATCAAACCAACTAAAAGAAGACAACATTTTTTTTCATTATTATCATCATCATCATGGAAAATTGTATATATTAAAACGATTAATAATACTTTAACGTACTATACGTTTATATCTATCACACTATGAGTCACTACCAAAACCAGTAATTAACGATTTTAAACAACCTACCTACCTAACCATCTATCAATCTAACGTAAAGTAAGTAAGTAGGAAACTTTTAAAATTATCACTTTTCATCGAAATTTTACGAAAATGTATCATATAAACTTACTAACACAAGATATGCTCGGTTCAATACGCGAACTCAATACGGTATCCTCCTTCGTGAACATAATTCAAGATATATTAAGTCAAATGAAAAGCAGATATAATAAGTATATTGTTTTATAAAAAAAAAACCTAGTTTTATATATAATCTCGATAGAAAGGAAAAAAAACAAAAAATTCGTTAAAAAAAATTACGAGGACGACGAAAACTTCATAGAGAAAGTTTAAAATCAATACACGAACTACAATAATACAATAAAATAGTAGTCGTAATGGTTCAGTACTAGAACCCGAGAAAACCCATCAAATCTTTATAATTCTTGCAGATTCGGAATCAGGGTGTGCTTTTCATTCGAACTGCACACCCAGATCATCGAAATTCCAAAATTTTTTGAAAAAAATCATTTTTTGTATGGGGAAAAGTTTACCGAAGCCCTGTCAAAGTTCCGTAACACAACTTTTTCTGATTGAATCTATGTCCGACTTCTTGGTAGTTAATTACTTATTTTGGTCCTAATAGCCTATACTCATTGTCTTTTAGTGTTTTCGTGACGATTTAGTCATAAATTTTCATAATTTCACATATTCAAATTTTCATATAAATTCACGTTAAAATCAGTTAAAGTCTATAATCTACCTCTTAAATCTACTAAATTCACTTTCTCTTTCGGCAGTATTCTGCGCAGCGGTGCTAGTCACCTGTCCCCGTTGAGTTTTTTCCCAAATCTCCTACAGTTTCTTTCTCTACACGAACTCCGAAACGTTCGCTCGACCATTTCCAACACTTCAATACACGAACTCCAAAACGACTCTACCGCCATACCAAACGATACACGTACATTATAATATTTTACATTTATACACTTATTTTCTTTCTTCTCACGTTAAAAACATTATTCACACGTTACATGTTTCACCATCTTTCACCTCTATCATATCTAAATTTATTATTTTGCAAATTTCACCCATTCCAGATGGTTTCATGAAACGTCAGATCCCATTCGTTCATCAAACCAACTAAAAGAAGACAACATTTTTTTTCATTATTATCATCATCATGGAAAATTGTATATATTAAAACGATTAATAATACTTTAACGTACTATACGTTTATATCTATCACACTATGAATCACTACCAAAACCCGTAATTAACGATTTTAAACAACCTACCTACCTAACCATCTATCAATCTAACGTAAAGTAAGTAAGTAGGAAACTTTTAAAATTATCACTTTTCATCGAAATTTTACGAAAATGTATCATATAAACTGACTAACACAAGATATGCTCGGTTCAATACGCGAACTCCATACGGTATCCTCCTTCGTGAATATAATTCAAGATATATTAAGTCAAATGAAAAGCAAATATAATAAGTGTATTGTTTTATAAAAAAAAAACCTAGTTTTATATATAATCTCGATAGAAAGGAAAAAAAACAAAAAATTCGTTAAAAAAAATTACGAGGACGACGAAAACTTCATAGAGAAAGTTTAAAATCAATACACGAACTACAATAATACAATAAAATAGTAGTCGTAATGGTTCAGCACTAGAACCCGAGAAAACCCATCCAATCTTTATAATTCTTGCAGATTCGGAATCAGGGTGTGCTTTTCATTCGAACTGCACACCCAGATCATCGAAATTCCAAAAATTTTTGAAAAAAATCATTTTTTGTATGGGGAAAAGTTTACCGAAGCCCTGTCAAAGTTCCGTAACACAACTTTTTCTGATTGAATCTATGTCCGACTTCTTGGTAGTTAATTACTTATTTTGGTCCTAATAGCCTATACTCATTGTCTTTTAGTGTTTTCGTGACGATTTAGTCATAAATTTTCATAATTTCACATATTCAAATTTTCATATAAATTCACGTTAAAATCAGTTAAAGTCTATAATCTACCTCTTAAATCTACTAAATTCACTTTCTCTTTCGGCAGTATTCTGCGCAGCGGTGCTAGTCACCTGTCCCCGTTGAGTTTTTTCCCAAATCTCCTACAGTTTCTTTCTCTACACGAACTCCGAAACGTTCGCTCGACCATTTCCAACACTTCAATACACGAACTCCAAAACGACTCTACCGCTATACCAAACGATACACGTACATTATAATATTTTACATTTATACACTTATTTTCTTTCTTCTCACGTTAAAAACATTATTCACACGATACATGTTTCACCATCTTTCACCTCTATCATATCTAAATTTATTATTTTGCAAATTTCACCCATTGCAGATGGTTTCATGAAACGTCAGATCCCATTCGTTCATCAAACCAACTAAAAGAAGACAACATTTTTTTTCATTATTATCATCATCATGGAAAATTGTATATATTAAAACGATTAATAATACTTTAACGTACTATACTTTTATATCTATCACACTATGAATCACTACCAAAACCCGTAATTAACGATTTTAAACAACCTACCTACCTAACCATCTATCAATCTAACGTAAAGTAAGTAAGTAGGAAACTTTTAAAATTATCACTTTTCATCGAAATTTTACGAAAATGTATCATATAAACTGACTAACACAAGATATGCTCGGTTCAATACGCGAACTCCATACGGTATCCTCCTTCGTGAATATAATTCAAGATATATTAAGTCAAATGAAAAGCAAATATAATAAGTGTATTGTTTTATAAAAAAAAAACCTAGTTTTATATATAATCTCGATAGAAAGGAAAAAAAACAAAAAATTCGTTAAAAAAAATTACGAGGACGACGAAAACTTCATAGAGAAAGTTTAAAATCAATACACGAACTACAATAATACAATAAAATAGTAGTCGTAATGGTTCAGTACTAGAACCCGAGAAAACCCATCCAATCTTTATAATTCTTGCAGATTCGGAATCAGGGTGTGCTTTTCATTCGAACTGCACACCCAGATCATCGAAATTCCAAAAATTTTTGAAAAAAATCATTTTTTGTATGGGGAAAAGTTTACCGAAGCCCTGTCAAAGTTCCGTAACACAACTTTTTCTGATTGAATCTATGTCCGACTTCTTGGTAGTTAATTACTTATTTTGGTCCTAATAGCCTATACTCATTGTCTTTTAGTGTTTTCGTGACGATTTAGTCATAAATTTTCATAATTTCACATATTCAAATTTTCATATAAATTCACGTTAAAATCAGTTAAAGTCTATAATCTACCTCTTAAATCTACTAAATTCACTTTCTCTTTCGGCAGTATTCTGCGCAGCGGTGCTAGTCACCTGTCCCCGTTGAGTTTTTTCCCAAATCTCCTACAGTTTCTTTCTCTACACGAACTCCGAAACGTTCGCTCGACCATTTCCAACACTTCAATACACGAACTCCAAAACGACTCTACCGCTATACCAAACGATACACGTACATTACAATATTTTACATTTATACACTTATTTTCTTTCTTCTCACGTTAAAAACATTATTCACACGTTACATGTTTCACCATCTTTCACCTCTATCATATCTAAATTTATTATTTTGCAAATTTCACCCATTCCAGATGGTTTCATGAAACGTCAGATCCCATTCGTTCATCAAACCAACTAAAAGAAGACAACATTTTTTTTCATTATTATCATCATCATGGAAAATTGTATATATTAAAACGATTAATAATACTTTAACGTACTATACGTTTATATCTATCACACTATGAATCACTACCAAAACCAGTAATTAACGATTTTAAACAACCTACCTACCTAACCATCTATCAATCTAACGTAAAGTAAGTAAGTAGGAAACTTTTAAAATTATCACTTTTCATCGAAATTTTACGAAAATGTATCATATAAACTGACTAACACAAGATATGCTCGGTTCAATACGCGAACTCCATACGGTATCCTCCTTCGTGAATATAATTCAAGATATATTAAGTCAAATGAAAAGCAAATATAATAAGTGTATTGTTTTATAAAAAAAAAACCTAGTTTTATATATAATCTCGATAGAAAGGAAAAAAAACAAAAAATTCGTTAAAAAAAATTACGAGGACGACGAAAACTTCATAGAGAAAGTTTAAAATCAATACACGAACTACAATAATACAATAAAATAGTAGTCGTAATGGTTCAGCACTAGAACCCGAGAAAACCCATCCAATCTTTATAATTCTTGCAGATTCGGAATCAGGGTGTGCTTTTCATTCGAACTGCACACCCAGATCATCGAAATTCCAAAAATTTTTGAAAAAAATCATTTTTTGTATGGGGAAAAGTTTACCGAAGCCCTGTCAAAGTTCCGTAACACAACTTTTTCTGATTGAATCTATGTCCGACTTCTTGGTAGTTAATTACTTATTTTGGTCCTAATAGCCTATACTCATTGTCTTTTAGTGTTTTCGTGACGATTTAGTCATAAATTTTCATAATTTCACATATTCAAATTTTCATATAAATTCACGTTAAAATCAGTTAAAGTCTATAATCTACCTCTTAAATCTACTAAATTCACTTTCTCTTTCGGCAGTATTCTGCGCAGCGGTGCTAGTCACCTGTCCCCGTTGAGTTTTTTCCCAAATCTCCTACAGTTTCTTTCTCTACACGAACTCCGAAACGTTCGCTCGACCATTTCCAACACTTCAATACACGAACTCCAAAACGACTCTACCGCTATACCAAACGATACACGTACATTACAATATTTTACATTTATACACTTATTTTCTTTCTTCTCACGTTAAAAACATTATTCACACGTTACATGTTTCACCATCTTTCACCTCTATCATATCTAAATTTATTATTTTGCAAATTTCACCCATTCCAGATGGTTTCATGAAACGTCAGATCCCATTCGTTCATCAAACCAACTAAAAGAAGACAACATTTTTTTTCATTATTATCATCATCATGGAAAATTGTATATATTAAAACGATTAATAATACTTTAACGTACTATACGTTTATATCTATCACACTATGAATCACTACCAAAACCAGTAATTAACGATTTTAAACAACCTACCTACCTAACCATCTATCAATCTAACGTAAAGTAAGTAAGTAGGAAACTTTTAAAATTATCACTTTTCATCGAAATTTTACGAAAATGTATCATATAAACTGACTAACACAAGATATGCTCGGTTCAATACGCGAACTCCATACGGTATCCTCCTTCGTGAATATAATTCAAGATATATTAAGTCAAATGAAAAGCAAATATAATAAGTGTATTGTTTTATAAAAAAAAAACCTAGTTTTATATATAATCTCGATAGAAAGGAAAAAAAACAAAAAATTCGTTAAAAAAAATTACGAGGACGACGAAAACTTCATAGAGAAAGTTTAAAATCAATACACGAACTACAATAATACAATAAAATAGTAGTCGTAATGGTTCAGCACTAGAACCCGAGAAAACCCATCCAATCTTTATAATTCTTGCAGATTCGGAATCAGGGTGTGCTTTTCATTCGAACTGCACACCCAGATCATCGAAATTCCAAAAATTTTTGAAAAAAATCATTTTTTGTATGGGGAAAAGTTTACCGAAGCCCTGTCAAAGTTCCGTAACACAACTTTTTCTGATTGAATCTATGTCCGACTTCTTGGTAGTTAATTACTTATTTTGGTCCTAATAGCCTATACTCATTGTCTTTTAGTGTTTTCGTGACGATTTAGTCATAAATTTTCATAATTTCACATATTCAAATTTTCATATAAATTCACGTTAAAATCAGTTAAAGTCTATAATCTACCTCTTAAATCTACTAAATTCACTTTCTCTTTCGGCAGTATTCTGCGCAGCGGTGCTAGTCACCTGTCCCCGTTGAGTTTTTTCCCAAATCTCCTACAGTTTCTTTCTCTACACGAACTCCGAAACGTTCGCTCGACCATTTCCAACACTTCAATACACGAACTCCAAAACGACTCTACCGCTATACCAAACGATACACGTACATTACAATATTTTACATTTATACACTTATTTTCTTTCTTCTCACGTTAAAAACATTATTCACACGTTACATGTTTCACCATCTTTCACCTCTATCATATCTAAATTTATTATTTTGCAAATTTCACCCATTCCAGATGGTTTCATGAAACGTCAGATCCCATTCGTTCATCAAACCAACTAAAAGAAGACAACATTTTTTTTCATTATTATCATCATCATGGAAAATTGTATATATTAAAACGATTAATAATACTTTAACGTACTATACTTTTATATCTATCACACTATGAATCACTACCAAAACCCGTAATTAACGATTTTAAACAACCTACCTACCTAACCATCTATCAATCTAACGTAAAGTAAGTAAGTAGGAAACTTTTAAAATTATCACTTTTCATCGAAATTTTACGAAAATGTATCATATAAACTGACTAACACAAGATATGCTCGGTTCAATACGCGAACTCCATACGGTATCCTCCTTCGTGAATATAATTCAAGATATATTAAGTCAAATGAAAAGCAAATATAATAAGTGTATTGTTTTATAAAAAAAAAACCTAGTTTTATATATAATCTCGATAGAAAGGAAAAAAAACAAAAAATTCGTTAAAAAAAATTACGAGGACGACGAAAACTTCATAGAGAAAGTTTAAAATCAATACACGAACTACAATAATACAATAAAATAGTAGTCGTAATGGTTCAGTACTAGAACCCGAGAAAACCCATCCAATCTTTATAATTCTTGCAGATTCGGAATCAGGGTGTGCTTTTCATTCGAACTGCACACCCAGATCATCGAAATTCCAAAAATTTTTGAAAAAAATCATTTTTTGTATGGGGAAAAGTTTACCGAAGCCCTGTCAAAGTTCCGTAACACAACTTTTTCTGATTGAATCTATGTCCGACTTCTTGGTAGTTAATTACTTATTTTGGTCCTAATAGCCTATACTCATTGTCTTTTAGTGTTTTCGTGACGATTTAGTCATAAATTTTCATAATTTCACATATTCAAATTTTCATATAAATTCACGTTAAAATCAGTTAAAGTCTATAATCTACCTCTTAAATCTACTAAATTCACTTTCTCTTTCGGCAGTATTCTGCGCAGCGGTGCTAGTCACCTGTCCCCGTTGAGTTTTTTCCCAAATCTCCTACAGTTTCTTTCTCTACACGAACTCCGAAACGTTCGCTCGACCATTTCCAACACTTCAATACACGAACTCCAAAACGACTCTACCGCTATACCAAACGATACACGTACATTACAATATTTTACATTTATACACTTATTTTCTTTCTTCTCACGTTAAAAACATTATTCACACGTTACATGTTTCACCATCTTTCACCTCTATCATATCTAAATTTATTATTTTGCAAATTTCACCCATTCCAGATGGTTTCATGAAACGTCAGATCCCATTCGTTCATCAAACCAACTAAAAGAAGACAACATTTTTTTTCATTATTATCATCATCATCATGGAAAATTGTATATATTAAAACGATTAATAATACTTTAACGTACTATACGTTTATATCTATCACACTATGAGTCACTACCAAAACCAGTAATTAACGATTTTAAACAACCTACCTACCTAACCATCTATCAATCTAACGTAAAGTAAGTAAGTAGGAAACTTTTAAAATTATCACTTTTCATCGAAATTTTACGAAAATGTATCATATAAACTTACTAACACAAGATATGCTCGGTTCAATACGCGAACTCAATACGGTATCCTCCTTCGTGAACATAATTCAAGATATATTAAGTCAAATGAAAAGCAGATATAATAAGTATATTGTTTTATAAAAAAAAAACCTAGTTTTATATATAATCTCGATAGAAAGGAAAAAAAACAAAAAATTCGTTAAAAAAAATTACGAGGACGACGAAAACTTCATAGAGAAAGTTTAAAATCAATACACGAACTACAATAATACAATAAAATAGTAGTCGTAATGGTTCAGTACTAGAACCCGAGAAAACCCATCAAATCTTTATAATTCTTGCAGATTCGGAATCAGGGTGTGCTTTTCATTCGAACTGCACACCCAGATCATCGAAATTCCAAAATTTTTTGAAAAAAATCATTTTTTGTATGGGGAAAAGTTTACCGAAGCCCTGTCAAAGTTCCGTAACACAACTTTTTCTGATTGAATCTATGTCCGACTTCTTGGTAGTTAATTACTTATTTTGGTCCTAATAGCCTATACTCATTGTCTTTTAGTGTTTTCGTGACGATTTAGTCATAAATTTTCATAATTTCACATATTCAAATTTTCATATAAATTCACGTTAAAATCAGTTAAAGTCTATAATCTACCTCTTAAATCTACTAAATTCACTTTCTCTTTCGGCAGTATTCTGCGCAGCGGTGCTAGTCACCTGTCCCCGTTGAGTTTTTTCCCAAATCTCCTACAGTTTCTTTCTCTACACGAACTCCGAAACGTTCGCTCGACCATTTCCAACACTTCAATACACGAACTCCAAAACGACTCTACCGCTATACCAAACGATACACGTACATTACAATATTTTACATTTATACACTTATTTTCTTTCTTCTCACGTTAAAAACATTATTCACACGTTACATGTTTCACCATCTTTCACCTCTATCATATCTAAATTTATTATTTTGCAAATTTCACCCATTGCAGATGGTTTCATGAAACGTCAGATCCCATTCGTTCATCAAACCAACTAAAAGAAGACAACATTTTTTTTCATTATTATCATCATCATCATGGAAAATTGTATATATTAAAACGATTAATAATACTTTAACGTACTATACGTTTATATCTATCTATCGTAATTAACGATTTTAAACAACCTACCTACCTAACCATCTATCAGTCTAACGTAAAGTAAGTAAGTAGGAAACTTTTAAAATTATCACTTTTCATCGAAATTTTACGAAAATGTATCATATAAACTGACTAACACAAGATATGCTCGGTTCAATACGCGAACTCAATACGGTATCCTCCTTCGTGAATATAATTCAAGATATATTAAGTCAAATGAAAAGCAGATATAATAAGTGTATTGTTTTAAAAAAAAAAAACCTAGTTTTATATATAATCTCGATAGAAAGGAAAAAAAACAAAAAATTCGTTAAAAAAAATTACGAGGACGACGAAAACTTCATAGAGAAAGTTTAAAATCAATACACGAACTACAATAATACAATAAAATAGTAGTCGTAATGGTTCAGCACTAGAACCCGAGAAAACCCATCCAATCTTTATAATTCTTGCAGATTCGGAATCAGAGTGTGCTTTTCATTCGAACTGCACACCCAGATCATCGAAATTCCAAAAATTTTTGAAAAAAATCATTTTTTGTATGGGGAAAAGTTTACCGAAGCCCTGTCAAAGTTCCGTAACACAACTTTTTCTGATTGAATCTATGTCCGACTTCTTGGTAGTTAATTACTTATTTTGGTCCTAATAGCCTATACTCATTGTCTTTTAGTGTTTTCGTGACGATTTAGTCATAAATTTTCATAATTTCACATATTCAAATTTTCATATAAATTCACGTTAAAATCAGTTAAAGTCTATAATCTACCTCTTAAATCTACTAAATTCACTTTCTCTTTCGGCAGTATTCTGCGCAGCGGTGCTAGTCACCTGTCCCCGTTGAGTTTTTTCCCAAATCTCCTACAGTTTCTTTCTCTACACGAACTCCGAAACGTTCGCTCGACCATTTCCAACACTTCAATACACGAACTCCAAAACGACTCTACCGCTATACCAAACGATACACGTATATTACAATATTTTACATTTATACACTTATTTTCTTTCTTCTCACGTTAAAAACATTATTCACACGTTACATGTTTCACCATCTTTCACCTCTATCATATCTAAATTTATTATTTTGCAAATTTCACCCATTCCAGATGGTTTCATGAAACGTCAGATCCCATTCGTTCATCAAACCAACTAAAAGAAGACAACATTTTTTTTCATTATTATCATCATCATCATGGAAAATTGTATATATTAAAACGATTAATAATACTTTAACGTACTATACGTTTATATCTATCACACTATGAGTCACTACCAAAAACAGTAATTAACGATTTTAAACAACCTACCTACCTAACCATCTATCAATCTAACGTAAAGTAAGTAAGTAGGAAACTTTTAAAATTATCACTTTTCATCGAAATTTTACGAAAATGTATCATATAAACTTACTAACACAAGATATGCTCGGTTCAATACGCGAACTCAATACGGTATCCTCCTTCGTGAACATAATTCAAGATATATTAAGTCAAATGAAAAGCAGATATAATAAGTATATTGTTTTATAAAAAAAAACCTAGTTTTATATATAATCTCGATAGAAAGGAAAAAAAACAAAAAATTCGTTAAAAAAAATTACGAGGACGACGAAAACTTCATAGAGAAAGTTTAAAATCAATACACGAACTACAATAATACAATAAAATAGTAGTCGTAATGGTTCAGTACTAGAACCCGAGAAAACCCATCAAATCTTTATAATTCTTGCAGATTCGGAATCAGGGTGTGCTTTTCATTCGAACTGCACACCCAGATCATCGAAATTCCAAAATTTTTTGAAAAAAATCATTTTTTGTATGGGGAAAAGTTTACCGAAGCCCTGTCAAAGTTCCGTAACACAACTTTTTCTGATTGAATCTATGTCCGACTTCTTGGTAGTTAATTACTTATTTTGGTCCTAATAGCCTATACTCATTGTCTTTTAGTGTTTTCGTGACGATTTAGTCATAAATTTTCATAATTTCACATATTCAAATTTTCATATAAATTCACGTTAAAATCAGTTAAAGTCTATAATCTACCTCTTAAATCTACTAAATTCACTTTCTCTTTCGGCAGTATTCTGCGCAGCGGTGCTAGTCACCTGTCCCCGTTGAGTTTTTTCCCAAATCTCCTACAGTTTCTTTCTCTACACGAACTCCGAAACGTTCGCTCGACCATTTCCAACACTTCAATACACGAACTCCAAAACGACTCTACCGCTATACCAAACGATACACGTACATTATAATATTTTACATTTATACACTTATTTTCTTTCTTCTCACGTTAAAAACATTATTCACACGTTACATGTTTCACCATCTTTCACCTCTATCATATCTAAATTTATTATTTTGCAAATTTCACCCATTGCAGATGGTTTCATGAAACGTCAGATCCCATTCGTTCATCAAACCAACTAAAAGAAGACAACATTTTTTTTCATTATTATCATCATCATCATGGAAAATTGTATATATTAAAACGATTAATAATACTTTAACGTACTATACGTTTATATCTATCTATCGTAATTAACGATTTTAAACAACCTACCTACCTAACCATCTATCAGTCTAACGTAAAGTAAGTAAGTAGGAAACTTTTAAAATTATCACTTTTCATCGAAATTTTACGAAAATGTATCATATAAACTGACTAACACAAGATATGCTCGGTTCAATACGCGAACTCAATACGGTATCCTCCTTCGTGAATATAATTCAAGATATATTAAGTCAAATGAAAAGCAGATATAATAAGTGTATTGTTTTAAAAAAAAAAAACCTAGTTTTATATATAATCTCGATAGAAAGGAAAAAAAACAAAAAATTCGTTAAAAAAAATTACGAGGACGACGAAAACTTCATAGAGAAAGTTTAAAATCAATACACGAACTACAATAATACAATAAAATAGTAGTCGTAATGGTTCAGCACTAGAACCCGAGAAAACCCATCCAATCTTTATAATTCTTGCAGATTCGGAATCAGAGTGTGCTTTTCATTCGAACTGCACACCCAGATCATCGAAATTCCAAAAATTTTTGAAAAAAATCATTTTTTGTATGGGGAAAAGTTTACCGAAGCCCTGTCAAAGTTCCGTAACACAACTTTTTCTGATTGAATCTATGTCCGACTTCTTGGTAGTTAATTACTTATTTTGGTCCTAATAGCCTATACTCATTGTCTTTTAGTGTTTTCGTGACGATTTAGTCATAAATTTTCATAATTTCACATATTCAAATTTTCATATAAATTCACGTTAAAATCAGTTAAAGTCTATAATCTACCTCTTAAATCTACTAAATTCACTTTCTCTTTCGGCAGTATTCTGCGCAGCGGTGCTAGTCACCTGTCCCCGTTGAGTTTTTTCCCAAATCTCCTACAGTTTCTTTCTCTACACGAACTCCGAAACGTTCGCTCGACCATTTCCAACACTTCAATACACGAACTCCAAAACGACTCTACCGCTATACCAAACGATACACGTACATTACAATATTTTACATTTATACACTTATTTTCTTTCTTCTCACGTTAAAAACATTATTCACACGTTACATGTTTCACCATCTTTCACCTCTATCATATCTAAATTTATTATTTTGCAAATTTCACCCATTGCAGATGGTTTCATGAAACGTCAGATCCCATTCGTTCATCAAACCAACTAAAAGAAGACAACATTTTTTTTCATTATTATCATCATCATCATGGAAAATTGTATATATTAAAACGATTAATAATACTTTAACGTACTATACGTTTATATCTATCTATCGTAATTAACGATTTTAAACAACCTACCTACCTAACCATCTATCAGTCTAACGTAAAGTAAGTAAGTAGGAAACTTTTAAAATTATCACTTTTCATCGAAATTTTACGAAAATGTATCATATAAACTGACTAACACAAGATATGCTCGGTTCAATACGCGAACTCAATACGGTATCCTCCTTCGTGAATATAATTCAAGATATATTAAGTCAAATGAAAAGCAGATATAATAAGTGTATTGTTTTAAAAAAAAAAAACCTAGTTTTATATATAATCTCGATAGAAAGGAAAAAAAACAAAAAATTCGTTAAAAAAAATTACGAGGACGACGAAAACTTCATAGAGAAAGTTTAAAATCAATACACGAACTACAATAATACAATAAAATAGTAGTCGTAATGGTTCAGCACTAGAACCCGAGAAAACCCATCCAATCTTTATAATTCTTGCAGATTCGGAATCAGAGTGTGCTTTTCATTCGAACTGCACACCCAGATCATCGAAATTCCAAAAATTTTTGAAAAAAATCATTTTTTGTATGGGGAAAAGTTTACCGAAGCCCTGTCAAAGTTCCGTAACACAACTTTTTCTGATTGAATCTATGTCCGACTTCTTGGTAGTTAATTACTTATTTTGGTCCTAATAGCCTATACTCATTGTCTTTTAGTGTTTTCGTGACGATTTAGTCATAAATTTTCATAATTTCACATATTCAAATTTTCATATAAATTCACGTTAAAATCAGTTAAAGTCTATAATCTACCTCTTAAATCTACTAAATTCACTTTCTCTTTCGGCAGTATTCTGCGCAGCGGTGCTAGTCACCTGTCCCCGTTGAGTTTTTTCCCAAATCTCCTACAGTTTCTTTCTCTACACGAACTCCGAAACGTTCGCTCGACCATTTCCAACACTTCAATACACGAACTCCAAAACGACTCTACCGCTATACCAAACGATACACGTATATTACAATATTTTACATTTATACACTTATTTTCTTTCTTCTCACGTTAAAAACATTATTCACACGTTACATGTTTCACCATCTTTCACCTCTATCATATCTAAATTTATTATTTTGCAAATTTCACCCATTCCAGATGGTTTCATGAAACGTCAGATCCCATTCGTTCATCAAACCAACTAAAAGAAGACAACATTTTTTTTCATTATTATCATCATCATCATGGAAAATTGTATATATTAAAACGATTAATAATACTTTAACGTACTATACGTTTATATCTATCACACTATGAGTCACTACCAAAACCAGTAATTAACGATTTTAAACAACCTACCTACCTAACCATCTATCAATCTAACGTAAAGTAAGTAAGTAGGAAACTTTTAAAATTATCACTTTTCATCGAAATTTTACGAAAATGTATCATATAAACTTACTAACACAAGATATGCTCGGTTCAATACGCGAACTCAATACGGTATCCTCCTTCGTGAACATAATTCAAGATATATTAAGTCAAATGAAAAGCAGATATAATAAGTATATTGTTTTATAAAAAAAAAACCTAGTTTTATATATAATCTCGATAGAAAGGAAAAAAAACAAAAAATTCGTTAAAAAAAATTACGAGGACGACGAAAACTTCATAGAGAAAGTTTAAAATCAATACACGAACTACAATAATACAATAAAATAGTAGTCGTAATGGTTCAGTACTAGAACCCGAGAAAACCCATCAAATCTTTATAATTCTTGCAGATTCGGAATCAGGGTGTGCTTTTCATTCGAACTGCACACCCAGATCATCGAAATTCCAAAATTTTTTGAAAAAAATCATTTTTTGTATGGGGAAAAGTTTACCGAAGCCCTGTCAAAGTTCCGTAACACAACTTTTTCTGATTGAATCTATGTCCGACTTCTTGGTAGTTAATTACTTATTTTGGTCCTAATAGCCTATACTCATTGTCTTTTAGTGTTTTCGTGACGATTTAGTCATAAATTTTCATAATTTCACATATTCAAATTTTCATATAAATTCACGTTAAAATCAGTTAAAGTCTATAATCTACCTCTTAAATCTACTAAATTCACTTTCTCTTTCGGCAGTATTCTGCGCAGCGGTGCTAGTCACCTGTCCCCGTTGAGTTTTTTCCCAAATCTCCTACAGTTTCTTTCTCTACACGAACTCCGAAACGTTCGCTCGACCATTTCCAACACTTCAATACACGAACTCCAAAACGACTCTACCGCTATACCAAACGATACACGTACATTATAATATTTTACATTTATACACTTATTTTCTTTCTTCTCACGTTAAAAACATTATTCACACGTTACATGTTTCACCATCTTTCACCTCTATCATATCTAAATTTATTATTTTGCAAATTTCACCCATTGCAGATGGTTTCATGAAACGTCAGATCCCATTCGTTCATCAAACCAACTAAAAGAAGACAACATTTTTTTTCATTATTATCATCATCATCATGGAAAATTGTATATATTAAAACGATTAATAATACTTTAACGTACTATACGTTTATATCTATCTATCGTAATTAACGATTTTAAACAACCTACCTACCTAACCATCTATCAGTCTAACGTAAAGTAAGTAAGTAGGAAACTTTTAAAATTATCACTTTTCATCGAAATTTTACGAAAATGTATCATATAAACTGACTAACACAAGATATGCTCGGTTCAATACGCGAACTCAATACGGTATCCTCCTTCGTGAATATAATTCAAGATATATTAAGTCAAATGAAAAGCAGATATAATAAGTGTATTGTTTTAAAAAAAAAAAACCTAGTTTTATATATAATCTCGATAGAAAGGAAAAAAAACAAAAAATTCGTTAAAAAAAATTACGAGGACGACGAAAACTTCATAGAGAAAGTTTAAAATCAATACACGAACTACAATAATACAATAAAATAGTAGTCGTAATGGTTCAGCACTAGAACCCGAGAAAACCCATCCAATCTTTATAATTCTTGCAGATTCGGAATCAGAGTGTGCTTTTCATTCGAACTGCACACCCAGATCATCGAAATTCCAAAAATTTTTGAAAAAAATCATTTTTTGTATGGGGAAAAGTTTACCGAAGCCCTGTCAAAGTTCCGTAACACAACTTTTTCTGATTGAATCTATGTCCGACTTCTTGGTAGTTAATTACTTATTTTGGTCCTAATAGCCTATACTCATTGTCTTTTAGTGTTTTCGTGACGATTTAGTCATAAATTTTCATAATTTCACATATTCAAATTTTCATATAAATTCACGTTAAAATCAGTTAAAGTCTATAATCTACCTCTTAAATCTACTAAATTCACTTTCTCTTTCGGCAGTATTCTGCGCAGCGGTGCTAGTCACCTGTCCCCGTTGAGTTTTTTCCCAAATCTCCTACAGTTTCTTTCTCTACACGAACTCCGAAACGTTCGCTCGACCATTTCCAACACTTCAATACACGAACTCCAAAACGACTCTACCGCTATACCAAACGATACACGTATATTACAATATTTTACATTTATACACTTATTTTCTTTCTTCTCACGTTAAAAACATTATTCACACGTTACATGTTTCACCATCTTTCACCTCTATCATATCTAAATTTATTATTTTGCAAATTTCACCCATTCCAGATGGTTTCTTGAAACGTCAGATCCCATTCGTTCATCAAACCAACTAAAAGAAGACAACATTTTTTTTCATTATTATCATCATCATGGAAAATTGTATATATTAAAACGATTAATAATACTTTAACGTACTATACTTTTATATCTATCACACTATGAATCACTACCAAAACCAGTAATTAACGATTTTAAACAACCTACCTACCTAACCATCTATCAATCTAACGTAAAGTAAGTAAGTAGGAAACTTTTAAAATTATCACTTTTCATCGAAATTTTACGAAAATGTATCATATAAACTTACTAACACAAGATATGCTCGGTTCAATACGCGAACTCAATACGGTATCCTCCTTCGTGAACATAATTCAAGATATATTAAGTCAAATGAAAAGCAGATATAATAAGTATATTGTTTTATAAAAAAAAAACCTAGTTTTATATATAATCTCGATAGAAAGGAAAAAAAACAAAAAATTCGTTAAAAAAAATTACGAGGACGACGAAAACTTCATAGAGAAAGTTTAAAATCAATACGCGAACTACAATAATACAATAAAATAGTAGTCGTAATGGTTCAGTACTAGAACCCGAGAAAACCCATCCAATCTTTATAATTCTTGCAGATTCGGAATCAGGGTGTGCTTTTCATTCGAACTGCACACCCAGATCATCGAAATTCCAAAAATTTTTGAAAAAAATCATTTTTTGTATGGGGAAAAGTTTACCGAAGCCCTGTCAAAGTTCCGTAACACAACTTTTTCTGATTGAATCTATGTCCGACTTCTTGGTAGTTAATTACTTATTTTGGTCCTAATAGCCTATACTCATTGTCTTTTAGTGTTTTCGTGACGATTTAGTCATAAATTTTCATAATTTCACATATTCAAATTTTCATATAAATTCACGTTAAAATCAGTTAAAGTCTATAATCTACCTCTTAAATCTACTAAATTCACTTTCTCTTTCGGCAGTATTCTGCGCAGCGGTGCTAGTCACCTGTCCCCGTTGAGTTTTTTCCCAAATCTCCTACAGTTTCTTTCTCTACACGAACTCCGAAACGTTCGCTCGACCATTTCCAACACTTCAATACACGAACTCCAAAACGACTCTACCGCTATACCAAACGATACACGTATATTACAATATTTTACATTTATACACTTATTTTCTTTCTTCTCACGTTAAAAACATTATTCACACGTTACATGTTTCACCATCTTTCACCTCTATCATATCTAAATTTATTATTTTGCAAATTTCACCCATTCCAGATGGTTTCATGAAACGTCAGATCCCATTCGTTCATCAAACCAACTAAAAGAAGACAACATTTTTTTTCATTATTATCATCATCATCATGGAAAATTGTATATATTAAAACGATTAATAATACTTTAACGTACTATACGTTTATATCTATCACACTATGAGTCACTACCAAAACCAGTAATTAACGATTTTAAACAACCTACCTACCTAACCATCTATCAATCTAACGTAAAGTAAGTAAGTAGGAAACTTTTAAAATTATCACTTTTCATCGAAATTTTACGAAAATGTATCATATAAACTTACTAACACAAGATATGCTCGGTTCAATACGCGAACTCAATACGGTATCCTCCTTCGTGAACATAATTCAAGATATATTAAGTCAAATGAAAAGCAGATATAATAAGTATATTGTTTTATAAAAAAAAAACCTAGTTTTATATATAATCTCGATAGAAAGGAAAAAAAACAAAAAATTCGTTAAAAAAAATTACGAGGACGACGAAAACTTCATAGAGAAAGTTTAAAATCAATACACGAACTACAATAATACAATAAAATAGTAGTCGTAATGGTTCAGTACTAGAACCCGAGAAAACCCATCAAATCTTTATAATTCTTGCAGATTCGGAATCAGGGTGTGCTTTTCATTCGAACTGCACACCCAGATCATCGAAATTCCAAAATTTTTTGAAAAAAATCATTTTTTGTATGGGGAAAAGTTTACCGAAGCCCTGTCAAAGTTCCGTAACACAACTTTTTCTGATTGAATCTATGTCCGACTTCTTGGTAGTTAATTACTTATTTTGGTCCTAATAGCCTATACTCATTGTCTTTTAGTGTTTTCGTGACGATTTAGTCATAAATTTTCATAATTTCACATATTCAAATTTTCATATAAATTCACGTTAAAATCAGTTAAAGTCTATAATCTACCTCTTAAATCTACTAAATTCACTTTCTCTTTCGGCAGTATTCTGCGCAGCGGTGCTAGTCACCTGTCCCCGTTGAGTTTTTTCCCAAATCTCCTACAGTTTCTTTCTCTACACGAACTCCGAAACGTTCGCTCGACCATTTCCAACACTTCAATACACGAACTCCAAAACGACTCTACCGCCATACCAAACGATACACGTACATTATAATATTTTACATTTATACACTTATTTTCTTTCTTCTCACGTTAAAAACATTATTCACACGTTACATGTTTCACCATCTTTCACCTCTATCATATCTAAATTTATTATTTTGCAAATTTCACCCATTCCAGATGGTTTCATGAAACGTCAGATCCCATTCGTTCATCAAACCAACTAAAAGAAGACAACATTTTTTTTCATTATTATCATCATCATGGAAAATTGTATATATTAAAACGATTAATAATACTTTAACGTACTATACGTTTATATCTATCACACTATGAATCACTACCAAAACCCGTAATTAACGATTTTAAACAACCTACCTACCTAACCATCTATCAATCTAACGTAAAGTAAGTAAGTAGGAAACTTTTAAAATTATCACTTTTCATCGAAATTTTACGAAAATGTATCATATAAACTTACTAACACAAGATATGCTCGGTTCAATACGCGAACTCAATACGGTATCCTCCTTCGTGAACATAATTCAAGATATATTAAGTCAAATGAAAAGCAGATATAATAAGTATATTGTTTTATAAAAAAAAAAACCTAGTTTTATATATAATCTCGATAGAAAGGAAAAAAAAACAAAGAATTCGTTAAAAAAAATTACGAGGACGACGAAAACTTCATAGAGAAAGTTTAAAATCAATACACGAACTACAATAATACAATAAAATAGTAGTCGTAATGGTTCAGTACTAGAACCCGAGAAAACCCATCAAATCTTTATAATTCTTGCAGATTCGGAATCAGGGTGTGCTTTTCATTCGAACTGCACACCCAGATCATCGAAATTCCAAAATTTTTTGAAAAAAATCATTTTTTGTATGGGGAAAAGTTTACCGAAGCCCTGTCAAAGTTCCGTAACACAACTTTTTCTGATTGAATCTATGTCCGACTTCTTGGTAGTTAATTACTTATTTTGGTCCTAATAGCCTATACTCATTGTCTTTTAGTGTTTTCGTGACGATTTAGTCATAAATTTTCATAATTTCACATATTCAAATTTTCATATAAATTCACGTTAAAATCAGTTAAAGTCTATAATCTACCTCTTAAATCTACTAAATTCACTTTCTCTTTCGGCAGTATTCTGCGCAGCGGTGCTAGTCACCTGTCCCCGTTGAGTTTTTTCCCAAATCTCCTACAGTTTCTTTCTCTACACGAACTCCGAAACGTTCGCTCGACCATTTCCAACACTTCAATACACGAACTCCAAAACGACTCTACCGCTATACCAAACGATACACGTACATTACAATATTTTACATTTATACACTTATTTTCTTTCTTCTCACGTTAAAAACATTATTCACACGTTACATGTTTCACCATCTTTCACCTCTATCATATCTAAATTTATTATTTTGCAAATTTCACCCATTGCAGATGGTTTCATGAAACGTCAGATCCCATTCGTTCATCAAACCAACTAAAAGAAGACAACATTTTTTTTCATTATTATCATCATCATCATGGAAAATTGTATATATTAAAACGATTAATAATACTTTAACGTACTATACGTTTATATCTATCACACTATGAATCACTACCAAAACCCGTAATTAACGATTTTAAACAACCTACCTACCTAACCATCTATCAATCTAACGTAAAGTAAGTAAGTAGGAAACTTTTAAAATTATCACTTTTCATCGAAATTTTACGAAAATGTATCATATAAACTTACTAACACAAGATATGCTCGGTTCAATACGCGAACTCAATACGGTATCCTCCTTCGTGAACATAATTCAAGATATATTAAGTCAAATGAAAAGCAGATATAATAAGTATATTGTTTTATAAAAAAAAAACCTAGTTTTATATATAATCTCGATAGAAAGGAAAAAAAACAAAAAATTCGTTAAAAAAAATTACGAGGACGACGAAAACTTCATAGAGAAAGTTTAAAATCAATACACGAACTACAATAATACAATAAAATAGTAGTCGTAATGGTTCAGTACTAGAACCCGAGAAAACCCATCCAATCTTTATAATTCTTGCAGATTCGGAATCAGGGTGTGCTTTTCATTCGAACTGCACACCCAGATCATCGAAATTCCAAAATTTTTTGAAAAAAATCATTTTTTGTATGGGGAAAAGTTTACCGAAGCCCTGTCAAAGTTCCGTAACACAACTTTTTCTGATTGAATCTATGTCCGACTTCTTGGTAGTTAATTACTTATTTTGGTCCTAATAGCCTATACTCATTGTCTTTTAGTGTTTTCGTGACGATTTAGTCATAAATTTTCATAATTTCACATATTCAAATTTTCATATAAATTCACGTTAAAATCAGTTAAAGTCTATAATCTACCTCTTAAATCTACTAAATTCACTTTCTCTTTCGGCAGTATTCTGCGCAGCGGTGCTAGTCACCTGTCCCCGTTGAGTTTTTTCCCAAATCTCCTACAGTTTCTTTCTCTACACGAACTCCGAAACGTTCGCTCGACCATTTCCAACACTTCAATACACGAACTCCAAAACGACTCTACCGCTATACCAAACGATACACGTACATTATAATATTTTACATTTATACACTTATTTTCTTTCTTCTCACGTTAAAAACATTATTCACACGTTACATGTTTCACCATCTTTCACCTCTATCATATCTAAATTTATTATTTTGCAAATTTCACCCATTCCAGATGGTTTCATGAAACGTCAGATCCCATTCGTTCATCAAACCAACTATGTGTATATATTAAAACGATTAATAATACTTTAACGTACTATACGTTTATATCTATCACACTATGAATCACTACCAAAACCCGTAATTAACGATTTTAAACAACCTACCTACCTAACCATCTATCAATCTAACGTAAAGTAAGTAAGTAGGAAACTTTTAAAATTATCACTTTTCATCGAAATTTTACGAAAATGTATCATATAAACTTACTAACACAAGATATGCTCGGTTCAATACGCGAACTCAATACGGTATCCTCCTTCGTGAACATAATTCAAGATATATTAAGTCAAATGAAAAGCAGATATAATAAGTATATTGTTTTATAAAAAAAAACCTAGTTTTATATATAATCTCGATAGAAAGGAAAAAAAACAAAAAATTCGTTAAAAAAAATTACGAGGACGACGAAAACTTCATAGAGAAAGTTTAAAATCAATACACGAACTACAATAATACAATAAAATAGTAGTCGTAATGGTTCAGTACTAGAACCCGAGAAAACCCATCCAATCTTTATAATTCTTGCAGATTCGGAATCAGGGTGTGCTTTTCATTCGAACTGCACACCCAGATCATCGAAATTCCAAAATTTTTTGAAAAAAATCATTTTTTGTATGGGGAAAAGTTTACCGAAGCCCTGTCAAAGTTCCGTAACACAACTTTTTCCGATTGAATCTATGTCCGACTTCTTGGTAGTTAATTACTTATTTTGGTCCTAATAGCCTATACTCATTGTCTTTTAGTGTTTTCGTGACGATTTAGTCATAAATTTTCATAATTTCACATATTCAAATTTTCATATAAATTCACGTTAAAATCAGTTAAAGTCTATAATCTACCTCTTAAATCTACTAAATTCACTTTCTCTTTCGGCAGTATTCTGCGCAGCGGTGCTAGTCACCTGTCCCCGTTGAGTTTTTTCCCAAATCTCCTACAGTTTCTTTCTCTACACGAACTCCGAAACGTTCGCTCGACCATTTCCAACACTTCAATACACGAACTCCAAAACGACTCTACCGCCATACCAAACGATACACGTACATTATAATATTTTACATTTATACACTTATTTTCTTTCTTCTCACGTTAAAAACATTATTCACACGTTACATGTTTCACCATCTTTCACCTCTATCATATCTAAATTTATTATTTTGCAAATTTCACCCATTCCAGATGGTTTCATGAAACGTCAGATCCCATTCGTTCATCAAACCAACTATGTGTATATATTAAAACGATTAATAATACTTTAACGTACTATACGTTTATATCTATCACACTATGAATCACTACCAAAACCCGTAATTAACGATTTTAAACAACCTACCTACCTAACCATCTATCAATCTAACGTAAAGTAAGTAAGTAGGAAACTTTTAAAATTATCACTTTTCATCGAAATTTTACGAAAATGTATCATATAAACTTACTAACACAAGATATGCTCGGTTCAATACGCGAACTCAATACGGTATCCTCCTTCGTGAACATAATTCAAGATATATTAAGTCAAATGAAAAGCAGATATAATAAGTATATTGTTTTATAAAAAAAAAACCTAGTTTTATATATAATCTCGATAGAAAGGAAAAAAAACAAAAAATTCGTTAAAAAAAATTACGAGGACGACGAAAACTTCATAGAGAAAGTTTAAAATCAATACACGAACTACAATAATACAATAAAATAGTAGTCGTAATGGTTCAGTACTAGAACCCGAGAAAACCCATCCAATCTTTATAATTCTTGCAGATTCGGAATCAGGGTGTGCTTTTCATTCGAACTGCACACCCAGATCATCGAAATTCCAAAAATTTTTGAAAAAAATCATTTTTTGTATGGGGAAAAGTTTACCGAAGCCCTGTCAAAGTTCCGTAACACAACTTTTTCTGATTGAATCTATGTCCGACTTCTTGGTAGTTAATTACTTATTTTGGTCCTAATAGCCTATACTCATTGTCTTTTAGTGTTTTCGTGACGATTTAGTCATAAATTTTCATAATTTCACATATTCAAATTTTCATATAAATTCACGTTAAAATCAGTTAAAGTCTATAATCTACCTCTTAAATCTACTAAATTCACTTTCTCTTTCGGCAGTATTCTGCGCAGCGGTGCTAGTCACCTGTCCCCGTTGAGTTTTTTCCCAAATCTCCTACAGTTTCTTTCTCTACACGAACTCCGAAACGTTCGCTCGACCATTTCCAACACTTCAATACACGAACTCCAAAACGACTCTACCGCCATACCAAACGATACACGTACATTATAATATTTTACATTTATACACTTATTTTCTTTCTTCTCACGTTAAAAACATTATTCACACGTTACATGTTTCACCATCTTTCACCTCTATCATATCTAAATTTATTATTTTGCAAATTTCACCCATTCCAGATGGTTTCATGAAACGTCAGATCCCATTCGTTCATCAAACCAACTAAAAGAAGACAACAATTTTTTTCATTATTATCATCATCATGGAAAATTGTATATATTAAAACGATTAATAATACTTTAACGTACTATACGTTTATATCTATCACACTATGAATCACTACCAAAACCCGTAATTAACGATTTTAAACAACCTACCTACCTAACCATCTATCAATCTAACGTAAAGTAAGTAAGTAGGAAACTTTTAAAATTATCACTTTTCATCGAAATTTTACGAAAATGTATCATATAAACTTACTAACACAAGATATGCTCGGTTCAATACGCGAACTCAATACGGTATCCTCCTTCGTGAACATAATTCAAGATATATTAAGTCAAATGAAAAGCAGATATAATAAGTATATTGTTTTATAAAAAAAAAACCTAGTTTTATATATAATCTCGATAGAAAGGAAAAAAAAACAAAAAATTCGTTAAAAAAAATTACGAGGACGACGAAAACTTCATAAAGTTTAAAATCAATACACGAACTACAATAATACAATAAAATAGTAGTCGTAATGGTTCAGTACTAGAACCCGAGAAAACCCATCCAATCTTTATAATTCTTGCAGATTCGGAATCAGGGTGTGCTTTTCATTCGAACTGCATACCCAGATCATCGAAATTCCAAAAAATTTTGAAAAAAATCATTTTTTGTATGGGGAAAAGTTTACCGAAGCCCTGTCAAAGTTCCGTAACACAACTTTTTCTGATTGAATCTATGTCCGACTTCTTGGTAGTTAATTACTTATTTTGGTCCTAATAGCCTATACTCATTGTCTTTTAGTGTTTTCGTGACGATTTAGTCATAAATTTTCATAATTTCACATATTCAAATTTTCATATAAATTCACGTTAAAATCAGTTAAAGTCTATAATCTACCTCTTAAATCTACTAAATTCACTTTCTCTTTCGGCAGTATTCTGCGCAGCGGTGCTAGTCACCTGTCCCCGTTGAGTTTTTTCCCAAATCTCCTACAGTTTCTTTCTCTACACGAACTCCGAAACGTTCGCTCGATCATTTCCAACACTTCAATACACGAACTCCAAAACGACTCTACCGCTATACCAAACGATACACGTACATTACAATATTTTACATTTATACACTTATTTTCTTTCTTCTCACGTTAAAAACATTATTCACACGTTACATGTTTCACCATCTTTCACCTCTATCATATCTAAATTTATTATTTTGCAAATTTCACCCATTCCAGATGGTTTCATGAAACGTCAGATCCCATTCGTTCATCAAACCAACTAAAAGAAGACAACATTTTTTTTCATTATTATCATCATCATGGAAAATTGTATATATTAAAACGATTAATAATACTTTAACGTACTATACTTTTATATCTATCACACTATGAATCACTACCAAAACCCGTAATTAACGATTTTAAACAACCTACCTACCTAACCATCTATCAATCTAACGTAAAGTAAGTAAGTAGGAAACTTTTAAAATTATCACTTTTCATCGAAATTTTACGAAAATGTATCATATAAACTGACTAACACAAGATATGCTCGGTTCAATACGCGAACTCCATACGGTATCCTCCTTCGTGAATATAATTCAAGATATATTAAGTCAAATGAAAAGCAAATATAATAAGTGTATTGTTTTATAAAAAAAAAACCTAGTTTTATATATAATCTCGATAGAAAGGAAAAAAAACAAAAAATTCGTTAAAAAAAATTACGAGGACGACGAAAACTTCATAGAGAAAGTTTAAAATCAATACACGAACTACAATAATACAATAAAATAGTAGTCGTAATGGTTCAGTACTAGAACCCGAGAAAACCCATCCAATCTTTATAATTCTTGCAGATTCGGAATCAGGGTGTGCTTTTCATTCGAACTGCACACCCAGATCATCGAAATTCCAAAAATTTTTGAAAAAAATCATTTTTTGTATGGGGAAAAGTTTACCGAAGCCCTGTCAAAGTTCCGTAACACAACTTTTTCTGATTGAATCTATGTCCGACTTCTTGGTAGTTAATTACTTATTTTGGTCCTAATAGCCTATACTCATTGTCTTTTAGTGTTTTCGTGACGATTTAGTCATAAATTTTCATAATTTCACATATTCAAATTTTCATATAAATTCACGTTAAAATCAGTTAAAGTCTATAATCTACCTCTTAAATCTACTAAATTCACTTTCTCTTTCGGCAGTATTCTGCGCAGCGGTGCTAGTCACCTGTCCCCGTTGAGTTTTTTCCCAAATCTCCTACAGTTTCTTTCTCTACACGAACTCCGAAACGTTCGCTCGACCATTTCCAACACTTCAATACACGAACTCCAAAACGACTCTACCGCTATACCAAACGATACACGTACATTACAATATTTTACATTTATACACTTATTTTCTTTCTTCTCACGTTAAAAACATTATTCACACGTTACATGTTTCACCATCTTTCACCTCTATCATATCTAAATTTATTATTTTGCAAATTTCACCCATTCCAGATGGTTTCATGAAACGTCAGATCCCATTCGTTCATCAAACCAACTAAAAGAAGACAACATTTTTTTTCATTATTATCATCATCATCATGGAAAATTGTATATATTAAAACGATTAATAATACTTTAACGTACTATACGTTTATATCTATCACACTATGAGTCACTACCAAAACCAGTAATTAACGATTTTAAACAACCTACCTACCTAACCATCTATCAATCTAACGTAAAGTAAGTAAGTAGGAAACTTTTAAAATTATCACTTTTCATCGAAATTTTACGAAAATGTATCATATAAACTTACTAACACAAGATATGCTCGGTTCAATACGCGAACTCAATACGGTATCCTCCTTCGTGAACATAATTCAAGATATATTAAGTCAAATGAAAAGCAGATATAATAAGTATATTGTTTTATAAAAAAAAAACCTAGTTTTATATATAATCTCGATAGAAAGGAAAAAAAACAAAAAATTCGTTAAAAAAAATTACGAGGACGACGAAAACTTCATAGAGAAAGTTTAAAATCAATACACGAACTACAATAATACAATAAAATAGTAGTCGTAATGGTTCAGTACTAGAACCCGAGAAAACCCATCAAATCTTTATAATTCTTGCAGATTCGGAATCAGGGTGTGCTTTTCATTCGAACTGCACACCCAGATCATCGAAATTCCAAAATTTTTTGAAAAAAATCATTTTTTGTATGGGGAAAAGTTTACCGAAGCCCTGTCAAAGTTCCGTAACACAACTTTTTCTGATTGAATCTATGTCCGACTTCTTGGTAGTTAATTACTTATTTTGGTCCTAATAGCCTATACTCATTGTCTTTTAGTGTTTTCGTGACGATTTAGTCATAAATTTTCATAATTTCACATATTCAAATTTTCATATAAATTCACGTTAAAATCAGTTAAAGTCTATAATCTACCTCTTAAATCTACTAAATTCACTTTCTCTTTCGGCAGTATTCTGCGCAGCGGTGCTAGTCACCTGTCCCCGTTGAGTTTTTTCCCAAATCTCCTACAGTTTCTTTCTCTACACGAACTCCGAAACGTTCGCTCGACCATTTCCAACACTTCAATACACGAACTCCAAAACGACTCTACCGCTATACCAAACGATACACGTACATTACAATATTTTACATTTATACACTTATTTTCTTTCTTCTCACGTTAAAAACATTATTCACACGTTACATGTTTCACCATCTTTCACCTCTATCATATCTAAATTTATTATTTTGCAAATTTCACCCATTGCAGATGGTTTCATGAAACGTCAGATCCCATTCGTTCATCAAACCAACTAAAAGAAGACAACATTTTTTTTCATTATTATCATCATCATCATGGAAAATTGTATATATTAAAACGATTAATAATACTTTAACGTACTATACGTTTATATCTATCTATCGTAATTAACGATTTTAAACAACCTACCTACCTAACCATCTATCAGTCTAACGTAAAGTAAGTAAGTAGGAAACTTTTAAAATTATCACTTTTCATCGAAATTTTACGAAAATGTATCATATAAACTGACTAACACAAGATATGCTCGGTTCAATACGCGAACTCAATACGGTATCCTCCTTCGTGAATATAATTCAAGATATATTAAGTCAAATGAAAAGCAGATATAATAAGTGTATTGTTTTAAAAAAAAAAAACCTAGTTTTATATATAATCTCGATAGAAAGGAAAAAAAACAAAAAATTCGTTAAAAAAAATTACGAGGACGACGAAAACTTCATAGAGAAAGTTTAAAATCAATACACGAACTACAATAATACAATAAAATAGTAGTCGTAATGGTTCAGCACTAGAACCCGAGAAAACCCATCCAATCTTTATAATTCTTGCAGATTCGGAATCAGAGTGTGCTTTTCATTCGAACTGCACACCCAGATCATCGAAATTCCAAAAATTTTTGAAAAAAATCATTTTTTGTATGGGGAAAAGTTTACCGAAGCCCTGTCAAAGTTCCGTAACACAACTTTTTCTGATTGAATCTATGTCCGACTTCTTGGTAGTTAATTACTTATTTTGGTCCTAATAGCCTATACTCATTGTCTTTTAGTGTTTTCGTGACGATTTAGTCATAAATTTTCATAATTTCACATATTCAAATTTTCATATAAATTCACGTTAAAATCAGTTAAAGTCTATAATCTACCTCTTAAATCTACTAAATTCACTTTCTCTTTCGGCAGTATTCTGCGCAGCGGTGCTAGTCACCTGTCCCCGTTGAGTTTTTTCCCAAATCTCCTACAGTTTCTTTCTCTACACGAACTCCGAAACGTTCGCTCGACCATTTCCAACACTTCAATACACGAACTCCAAAACGACTCTACCGCTATACCAAACGATACACGTATATTACAATATTTTACATTTATACACTTATTTTCTTTCTTCTCACGTTAAAAACATTATTCACACGTTACATGTTTCACCATCTTTCACCTCTATCATATCTAAATTTATTATTTTGCAAATTTCACCCATTCCAGATGGTTTCATGAAACGTCAGATCCCATTCGTTCATCAAACCAACTAAAAGAAGACAACATTTTTTTTCATTATTATCATCATCATCATGGAAAATTGTATATATTAAAACGATTAATAATACTTTAACGTACTATACGTTTATATCTATCACACTATGAGTCACTACCAAAAACAGTAATTAACGATTTTAAACAACCTACCTACCTAACCATCTATCAATCTAACGTAAAGTAAGTAAGTAGGAAACTTTTAAAATTATCACTTTTCATCGAAATTTTACGAAAATGTATCATATAAACTGACTAACACAAGATATGCTCGGTTCAATACGCGAACTCAATACGGTATCCTCCTTCGTGAACATAATTCAAGATATATTAAGTCAAATGAAAAGCAGATATAATAAGTATATTGTTTTATAAAAAAAAACCTAGTTTTATATATAATCTCGATAGAAAGGAAAAAAAACAAAAAATTCGTTAAAAAAAATTACGAGGACGACGAAAACTTCATAGAGAAAGTTTAAAATCAATACACGAACTACAATAATACAATAAAATAGTAGTCGTAATGGTTCAGTACTAGAACCCGAGAAAACCCATCAAATCTTTATAATTCTTGCAGATTCGGAATCAGGGTGTGCTTTTCATTCGAACTGCACACCCAGATCATCGAAATTCCAAAATTTTTTGAAAAAAATCATTTTTTGTATGGGGAAAAGTTTACCGAAGCCCTGTCAAAGTTCCGTAACACAACTTTTTCTGATTGAATCTATGTCCGACTTCTTGGTAGTTAATTACTTATTTTGGTCCTAATAGCCTATACTCATTGTCTTTTAGTGTTTTCGTGACGATTTAGTCATAAATTTTCATAATTTCACATATTCAAATTTTCATATAAATTCACGTTAAAATCAGTTAAAGTCTATAATCTACCTCTTAAATCTACTAAATTCACTTTCTCTTTCGGCAGTATTCTGCGCAGCGGTGCTAGTCACCTGTCCCCGTTGAGTTTTTTCCCAAATCTCCTACAGTTTCTTTCTCTACACGAACTCCGAAACGTTCGCTCGACCATTTCCAACACTTCAATACACGAACTCCAAAACGACTCTACCGCTATACCAAACGATACACGTACATTATAATATTTTACATTTATACACTTATTTTCTTTCTTCTCACGTTAAAAACATTATTCACACGTTACATGTTTCACCATCTTTCACCTCTATCATATCTAAATTTATTATTTTGCAAATTTCACCCATTGCAGATGGTTTCATGAAACGTCAGATCCCATTCGTTCATCAAACCAACTAAAAGAAGACAACATTTTTTTTCATTATTATCATCATCATCATGGAAAATTGTATATATTAAAACGATTAATAATACTTTAACGTACTATACGTTTATATCTATCTATCGTAATTAACGATTTTAAACAACCTACCTACCTAACCATCTATCAGTCTAACGTAAAGTAAGTAAGTAGGAAACTTTTAAAATTATCACTTTTCATCGAAATTTTACGAAAATGTATCATATAAACTGACTAACACAAGATATGCTCGGTTCAATACGCGAACTCAATACGGTATCCTCCTTCGTGAATATAATTCAAGATATATTAAGTCAAATGAAAAGCAGATATAATAAGTGTATTGTTTTAAAAAAAAAAAACCTAGTTTTATATATAATCTCGATAGAAAGGAAAAAAAACAAAAAATTCGTTAAAAAAAATTACGAGGACGACGAAAACTTCATAGAGAAAGTTTAAAATCAATACACGAACTACAATAATACAATAAAATAGTAGTCGTAATGGTTCAGCACTAGAACCCGAGAAAACCCATCCAATCTTTATAATTCTTGCAGATTCGGAATCAGAGTGTGCTTTTCATTCGAACTGCACACCCAGATCATCGAAATTCCAAAAATTTTTGAAAAAAATCATTTTTTGTATGGGGAAAAGTTTACCGAAGCCCTGTCAAAGTTCCGTAACACAACTTTTTCTGATTGAATCTATGTCCGACTTCTTGGTAGTTAATTACTTATTTTGGTCCTAATAGCCTATACTCATTGTCTTTTAGTGTTTTCGTGACGATTTAGTCATAAATTTTCATAATTTCACATATTCAAATTTTCATATAAATTCACGTTAAAATCAGTTAAAGTCTATAATCTACCTCTTAAATCTACTAAATTCACTTTCTCTTTCGGCAGTATTCTGCGCAGCGGTGCTAGTCACCTGTCCCCGTTGAGTTTTTTCCCAAATCTCCTACAGTTTCTTTCTCTACACGAACTCCGAAACGTTCGCTCGACCATTTCCAACACTTCAATACACGAACTCCAAAACGACTCTACCGCTATACCAAACGATACACGTATATTACAATATTTTACATTTATACACTTATTTTCTTTCTTCTCACGTTAAAAACATTATTCACACGTTACATGTTTCACCATCTTTCACCTCTATCATATCTAAATTTATTATTTTGCAAATTTCACCCATTCCAGATGGTTTCTTGAAACGTCAGATCCCATTCGTTCATCAAACCAACTAAAAGAAGACAACATTTTTTTTCATTATTATCATCATCATGGAAAATTGTATATATTAAAACGATTAATAATACTTTAACGTACTATACTTTTATATCTATCACACTATGAATCACTACCAAAACCAGTAATTAACGATTTTAAACAACCTACCTACCTAACCATCTATCAATCTAACGTAAAGTAAGTAAGTAGGAAACTTTTAAAATTATCACTTTTCATCGAAATTTTACGAAAATGTATCATATAAACTTACTAACACAAGATATGCTCGGTTCAATACGCGAACTCAATACGGTATCCTCCTTCGTGAACATAATTCAAGATATATTAAGTCAAATGAAAAGCAGATATAATAAGTATATTGTTTTATAAAAAAAAAACCTAGTTTTATATATAATCTCGATAGAAAGGAAAAAAAACAAAAAATTCGTTAAAAAAAATTACGAGGACGACGAAAACTTCATAGAGAAAGTTTAAAATCAATACGCGAACTACAATAATACAATAAAATAGTAGTCGTAATGGTTCAGTACTAGAACCCGAGAAAACCCATCCAATCTTTATAATTCTTGCAGATTCGGAATCAGGGTGTGCTTTTCATTCGAACTGCACACCCAGATCATCGAAATTCCAAAAATTTTTGAAAAAAATCATTTTTTGTATGGGGAAAAGTTTACCGAAGCCCTGTCAAAGTTCCGTAACACAACTTTTTCTGATTGAATCTATGTCCGACTTCTTGGTAGTTAATTACTTATTTTGGTCCTAATAGCCTATACTCATTGTCTTTTAGTGTTTTCGTGACGATTTAGTCATAAATTTTCATAATTTCACATATTCAAATTTTCATATAAATTCACGTTAAAATCAGTTAAAGTCTATAATCTACCTCTTAAATCTACTAAATTCACTTTCTCTTTCGGCAGTATTCTGCGCAGCGGTGCTAGTCACCTGTCCCCGTTGAGTTTTTTCCCAAATCTCCTACAGTTTCTTTCTCTACACGAACTCCGAAACGTTCGCTCGACCATTTCCAACACTTCAATACACGAACTCCAAAACGACTCTACCGCTATACCAAACGATACACGTATATTACAATATTTTACATTTATACACTTATTTTCTTTCTTCTCACGTTAAAAACATTATTCACACGTTACATGTTTCACCATCTTTCACCTCTATCATATCTAAATTTATTATTTTGCAAATTTCACCCATTCCAGATGGTTTCATGAAACGTCAGATCCCATTCGTTCATCAAACCAACTAAAAGAAGACAACATTTTTTTTCATTATTATCATCATCATCATGGAAAATTGTATATATTAAAACGATTAATAATACTTTAACGTACTATACGTTTATATCTATCACACTATGAGTCACTACCAAAACCAGTAATTAACGATTTTAAACAACCTACCTACCTAACCATCTATCAATCTAACGTAAAGTAAGTAAGTAGGAAACTTTTAAAATTATCACTTTTCATCGAAATTTTACGAAAATGTATCATATAAACTTACTAACACAAGATATGCTCGGTTCAATACGCGAACTCAATACGGTATCCTCCTTCGTGAACATAATTCAAGATATATTAAGTCAAATGAAAAGCAGATATAATAAGTATATTGTTGAATAAAAAAAAAACCTAGTTTTATATATAATCTCGATAGAAAGGAAAAAAAACAAAAAATTCGTAAAAAAAAATTACGAGGACGACGAAAACTTCATAGAGAAAGTTTAAAATCAATACACGAACTACAATAATACAATAAAATAGTAGTCGTAATGGTTCAGTACTAGAACCCGAGAAAACCCATCAAATCTTTATAATTCTTGCAGATTCGGAATCAGGGTGTGCTTTTCATTCGAACTGCACACCCAGATCATCGAAATTCCAAAATTTTTTGAAAAAAATCATTTTTTGTATGGGGAAAAGTTTACCGAAGCCCTGTCAAAGTTCCGTAACACAACTTTTTCTGATTGAATCTATGTCCGACTTCTTGGTAGTTAATTACTTATTTTGGTCCTAATAGCCTATACTCATTGTCTTTTAGTGTTTTCGTGACGATTTAGTCATAAATTTTCATAATTTCACATATTCAAATTTTCATATAAATTCACGTTAAAATCAGTTAAAGTCTATAATCTACCTCTTAAATCTACTAAATTCACTTTCTCTTTCGGCAGTATTCTGCGCAGCGGTGCTAGTCACCTGTCCCCGTTGAGTTTTTTCCCAAATCTCCTACAGTTTCTTTCTCTACACGAACTCCGAAACGTTCGCTCGACCATTTCCAACACTTCAATACACGAACTCCAAAACGACTCTACCGCCATACCAAACGATACACGTACATTATAATATTTTACATTTATACACTTATTTTCTTTCTTCTCACGTTAAAAACATTATTCACACGTTACATGTTTCACCATCTTTCACCTCTATCATATCTAAATTTATTATTTTGCAAATTTCACCCATTCCAGATGGTTTCATGAAACGTCAGATCCCATTCGTTCATCAAACCAACTAAAAGAAGACAACATTTTTTTTCATTATTATCATCATCATGGAAAATTGTATATATTAAAACGATTAATAATACTTTAACGTACTATACGTTTATATCTATCACACTATGAATCACTACCAAAACCCGTAATTAACGATTTTAAACAACCTACCTACCTAACCATCTATCAATCTAACGTAAAGTAAGTAAGTAGGAAACTTTTAAAATTATCACTTTTCATCGAAATTTTACGAAAATGTATCATATAAACTTACTAACACAAGATATGCTCGGTTCAATACGCGAACTCAATACGGTATCCTCCTTCGTGAACATAATTCAAGATATATTAAGTCAAATGAAAAGCAGATATAATAAGTATATTGTTGAATAAAAAAAAAACCTAGTTTTATATATAATCTCGATAGAAAGGAAAAAAAACAAAAAATTCGTAAAAAAAAATTACGAGGACGACGAAAACTTCATAGAGAAAGTTTAAAATCAATACACGAACTACAATAATACAATAAAATAGTAGTCGTAATGGTTCAGTACTAGAACCCGAGAAAACCCATCAAATCTTTATAATTCTTGCAGATTCGGAATCAGGGTGTGCTTTTCATTCGAACTGCACACCCAGATCATCGAAATTCCAAAATTTTTTGAAAAAAATCATTTTTTGTATGGGGAAAAGTTTACCGAAGCCCTGTCAAAGTTCCGTAACACAACTTTTTCTGATTGAATCTATGTCCGACTTCTTGGTAGTTAATTACTTATTTTGGTCCTAATAGCCTATACTCATTGTCTTTTAGTGTTTTCGTGACGATTTAGTCATAAATTTTCATAATTTCACATATTCAAATTTTCATATAAATTCACGTTAAAATCAGTTAAAGTCTATAATCTACCTCTTAAATCTACTAAATTCACTTTCTCTTTCGGCAGTATTCTGCGCAGCGGTGCTAGTCACCTGTCCCCGTTGAGTTTTTTCCCAAATCTCCTACAGTTTCTTTCTCTACACGAACTCCGAAACGTTCGCTCGACCATTTCCAACACTTCAATACACGAACTCCAAAACGACTCTACCGCCATACCAAACGATACACGTACATTATAATATTTTACATTTATACACTTATTTTCTTTCTTCTCACGTTAAAAACATTATTCACACGTTACATGTTTCACCATCTTTCACCTCTATCATATCTAAATTTATTATTTTGCAAATTTCACCCATTCCAGATGGTTTCATGAAACGTCAGATCCCATTCGTTCATCAAACCAACTAAAAGAAGACAACATTTTTTTTCATTATTATCATCATCATGGAAAATTGTATATATTAAAACGATTAATAATACTTTAACGTACTATACGTTTATATCTATCACACTATGAATCACTACCAAAACCCGTAATTAACGATTTTAAACAACCTACCTACCTAACCATCTATCAATCTAACGTAAAGTAAGTAAGTAGGAAACTTTTAAAATTATCACTTTTCATCGAAATTTTACGAAAATGTATCATATAAACTTACTAACACAAGATATGCTCGGTTCAATACGCGAACTCAATACGGTATCCTCCTTCGTGAACATAATTCAAGATATATTAAGTCAAATGAAAAGCAGATATAATAAGTATATTGTTTTATAAAAAAAAAAACCTAGTTTTATATATAATCTCGATAGAAAGGAAAAAAAAACAAAGAATTCGTTAAAAAAAATTACGAGGACGACGAAAACTTCATAGAGAAAGTTTAAAATCAATACACGAACTACAATAATACAATAAAATAGTAGTCGTAATGGTTCAGTACTAGAACCCGAGAAAACCCATCCAATCTTTATAATTCTTGCAGATTCGGAATCAGGGTGTGCTTTTCATTCGAACTGCATACCCAGATCATCGAAATTCCAAAAATTTTTGAAAAAAATCATTTTTTGTATGGGGAAAAGTTTACCGAAGCCCTGTCAAAGTTCCGTAACACAACTTTTTCTGATTGAATCTATGTCCGACTTCTTGGTAGTTAATTACTTATTTTGGTCCTAATAGCCTATACTCATTGTCTTTTAGTGTTTTCGTGACGATTTAGTCATAAATTTTCATAATTTCACATATTCAAATTTTCATATAAATTCACGTTAAAATCAGTTAAAGTCTATAATCTACCTCTTAAATCTACTAAATTCCCTTTCTCTTTCGGCAGTATTCTGCGCAGCGGTGCTAGTCACCTGTCCCCGTTGAGTTTTTTCCCAAATCTCCTACAGTTTCTTTCTCTACACGAACTCCGAAACGTTCGCTCGATCATTTCCAACACTTCAATACACGAACTCCAAAACGACTCTACCGCTATACCAAACGATACACGTACATTACAATATTTTACATTTATACACTTATTTTCTTTCTTCTCACGTTAAAAACATTATTCACACGTTACATGTTTCACCATCTTTCACCTCTATCATATCTAAATTTATTATTTTGCAAATTTCACCCATTCCAGATGGTTTCATGAAACGTCAGATCCCATTCGTTCATCAAACCAACTAAAAGAAGACAACATTTTTTTTCATTATTATCATCATCATGGAAAATTGTATATATTAAAACGATTAATAATACTTTAACGTACTATACGTTTATATCTATCACACTATGAATCACTACCAAAACCCGTAATTAACGATTTTAAACAACCTACCTACCTAACCATCTATCAATCTAACGTAAAGTAAGTAAGTAGGAAACTTTTAAAATTATCACTTTTCATCGAAATTTTACGAAAATGTATCATATAAACTTACTAACACAAGATATGCTCGGTTCAATACGCGAACTCAATACGGTATCCTCCTTCGTGAACATAATTCAAGATATATTAAGTCAAATGAAAAGCAGATATAATAAGTATATTGTTTTATAAAAAAAAAACCTAGTTTTATATATAATCTCGATAGAAAGGAAAAAAAACAAAAAATTCGTTAAAAAAAATTACGAGGACGACGAAAACTTCATAGAGAAAGTTTAAAATCAATACACGAACTACAATAATACAATAAAATAGTAGTCGTAATGGTTCAGTACTAGAACCCGAGAAAACCCATCCAATCTTTATAATTCTTGCAGATTCGGAATCAGGGTGTGCTTTTCATTCGAACTGCACACCCAGATCATCGAAATTCCAAAAATTTTTGAAAAAAATCATTTTTTGTATGGGGAAAAGTTTACCGAAGCCCTGTCAAAGTTCCGTAACACAACTTTTTCTGATTGAATCTATGTCCGACTTCTTGGTAGTTAATTACTTATTTTGGTCCTAATAGCCTATACTCATTGTCTTTTAGTGTTTTCGTGACGATTTAGTCATAAATTTTCATAATTTCACATATTCAAATTTTCATATAAATTCACGTTAAAATCAGTTAAAGTCTATAATCTACCTCTTAAATCTACTAAATTCACTTTCTCTTTCGGCAGTATTCTGCGCAGCGGTGCTAGTCACCTGTCCCCGTTGAGTTTTTTCCCAAATCTCCTACAGTTTCTTTCTCTACACGAACTCCGAAACGTTCGCTCGACCATTTCCAACACTTCAATACACGAACTCCAAAACGACTCTACCGCCATACCAAACGATACACGTACATTATAATATTTTACATTTATACACTTATTTTCTTTCTTCTCACGTTAAAAACATTATTCACACGTTACATGTTTCACCATCTTTCACCTCTATCATATCTAAATTTATTATTTTGCAAATTTCACCCATTCCAGATGGTTTCATGAAACGTCAGATCCCATTCGTTCATCAAACCAACTAAAAGAAGACAACAATTTTTTTCATTATTATCATCATCATGGAAAATTGTATATATTAAAACGATTAATAATACTTTAACGTACTATACGTTTATATCTATCACACTATGAATCACTACCAAAACCCGTAATTAACGATTTTAAACAACCTACCTACCTAACCATCTATCAATCTAACGTAAAGTAAGTAAGTAGGAAACTTTTAAAATTATCACTTTTCATCGAAATTTTACGAAAATGTATCATATAAACTTACTAACACAAGATATGCTCGGTTCAATACGCGAACTCAATACGGTATCCTCCTTCGTGAACATAATTCAAGATATATTAAGTCAAATGAAAAGCAGATATAATAAGTATATTGTTTTATAAAAAAAAAACCTAGTTTGATATATAATCTCGATAGAAAGGAAAAAAAAACAAAAAATTCGTTAAAAAAAATTACGAGGACGACGAAAACTTCATGGAGAAAGTTTAAAATCAATACACGAACTACAATAATACAATAAAATAGTAGTCGTAATGGTTCAGTACTAGAACCCGAGAAAACCCATCCAATCTTTATAATTCTTGCAGATTCGGAATCAGGGTGTGCTTTTCATTCGAACTGCATACCCAGATCATCGAAATTCCAAAAAATTTTGAAAAAAATCATTTTTTGTATGGGGAAAAGTTTACCGAAGCCCTGTCAAAGTTCCGTAACACAACTTTTTCTGATTGAATCTATGTCCGACTTCTTGGTAGTTAATTACTTATTTTGGTCCTAATAGCCTATACTCATTGTCTTTTAGTGTTTTCGTGACGATTTAGTCATAAATTTTCATAATTTCACATATTCAAATTTTCATATAAATTCACGTTAAAATCAGTTAAAGTCTATAATCTACCTCTTAAATCTACTAAATTCACTTTCTCTTTCGGCAGTATTCTGCGCAGCGGTGCTAGTCACCTGTCCCCGTTGAGTTTTTTCCCAAATCTCCTACAGTTTCTTTCTCTACACGAACTCCGAAACGTTCGCTCGATCATTTCCAACACTTCAATACACGAACTCCAAAACGACTCTACCGCCATACCAAACGATACACGTACATTATAATATTTTACATTTATACACTTATTTTCTTTCTTCTCACGTTAAAAACATTATTCACACGTTACATGTTTCACCATCTTTCACCTCTATCATATCTAAATTTATTATTTTGCAAATTTCACCCATTCCAGATGGTTTCATGAAACGTCAGATCCCATTCGTTCATCAAACCAACTAAAAGAAGACAACAATTTTTTTCATTATTATCATCATCATGGAAAATTGTATATATTAAAACGATTAATAATACTTTAACGTACTATACGTTTATATCTATCACACTATGAATCACTACCAAAACCCGTAATTAACGATTTTAAACAACCTACCTACCTAACCATCTATCAATCTAACGTAAAGTAAGTAAGTAGGAAACTTTTAAAATTATCACTTTTCATCGAAATTTTACGAAAATGTATCATATAAACTTACTAACACAAGATATGCTCGGTTCAATACGCGAACTCAATACGGTATCCTCCTTCGTGAACATAATTCAAGATATATTAAGTCAAATGAAAAGCAGATATAATAAGTATATTGTTTTATAAAAAAAAAACCTAGTTTTATATATAATCTCGATAGAAAGGAAAAAAAAACAAAAAATTCGTTAAAAAAAATTACGAGGACGACGAAAACTTCATGGAGAAAGTTTAAAATCAATACACGAACTACAATAATACAATAAAATAGTAGTCGTAATGGTTCAGTACTAGAACCCGAGAAAACCCATCCAATCTTTATAATTCTTGCAGATTCGGAATCAGGGTGTGCTTTTCATTCGAACTGCATACCCAGATCATCGAAATTCCAAAAAATTTTGAAAAAAATCATTTTTTGTATGGGGAAAAGTTTACCGAAGCCCTGTCAAAGTTCCGTAACACAACTTTTTCTGATTGAATCTATGTCCGACTTCTTGGTAGTTAATTACTTATTTTGGTCCTAATAGCCTATACTCATTGTCTTTTAGTGTTTTCGTGACGATTTAGTCATAAATTTTCATAATTTCACATATTCAAATTTTCATATAAATTCACGTTAAAATCAGTTAAAGTCTATAATCTACCTCTTAAATCTACTAAATTCACTTTCTCTTTCGGCAGTATTCTGCGCAGCGGTGCTAGTCACCTGTCCCCGTTGAGTTTTTTCCCAAATCTCCTACAGTTTCTTTCTCTACACGAACTCCGAAACGTTCGCTCGATCATTTCCAACACTTCAATACACGAACTCCAAAACGACTCTACCGCTATACCAAACGATACACGTACATTACAATATTTTACATTTATACACTTATTTTCTTTCTTCTCACGTTAAAAACATTATTCACACGTTACATGTTTCACCATCTTTCACCTCTATCATATCTAAATTTATTATTTTGCAAATTTCACCCATTCCAGATGGTTTCATGAAACGTCAGATCCCATTCGTTCATCAAACCAACTAAAAGAAGACAACATTTTTTTTCATTATTATCATCATCATCATGGAAAATTGTATATATTAAAACGATTAATAATACTTTAACGTACTATACGTTTATATCTATCACACTATGAATCACTACCAAAACCCGTAATTAACGATTTTAAACAACCTACCTACCTAACCATCTATCAATCTAACGTAAAGTAAGTAAGTAGGAAACTTTTAAAATTATCACTTTTCATCGAAATTTTACGAAAATGTATCATATAAACTTACTAACACAAGATATGCTCGGTTCAATACGCGAACTCAATACGGTATCCTCCTTCGTGAACATAATTCAAGATATATTAAGTCAAATGAAAAGCAGATATAATAAGTATATTGTTTTATAAAAAAAAAACCTAGTTTTATATATAATCTCGATAGAAAGGAAAAAAAAACAAAAAATTCGTTAAAAAAAATTACGAGGACGACGAAAACTTCATGGAGAAAGTTTAAAATCAATACACGAACTACAATAATACAATAAAATAGTAGTCGTAATGGTTCAGTACTAGAACCCGAGAAAACCCATCCAATCTTTATAATTCTTGCAGATTCGGAATCAGGGTGTGCTTTTCATTCGAACTGCATACCCAGATCATCGAAATTCCAAAAATTTTTGAAAAAAATCATTTTTTGTATGGGGAAAAGTTTACCGAAGCCCTGTCAAAGTTCCGTAACACAACTTTTTCTGATTGAATCTATGTCCGACTTCTTGGTAGTTAATTACTTATTTTGGTCCTAATAGCCTATACTCATTGTCTTTTAGTGTTTTCGTGACGATTTAGTCATAAATTTTCATAATTTCACATATTCAAATTTTCATATAAATTCACGTTAAAATCAGTTAAAGTCTATAATCTACCTCTTAAATCTACTAAATTCACTTTCTCTTTCGGCAGTATTCTGCGCAGCGGTGCTAGTCACCTGTCCCCGTTGAGTTTTTTCCCAAATCTCCTACAGTTTCTTTCTCTACACGAACTCCGAAACGTTCGCTCGATCATTTCCAACACTTCAATACACGAACTCCAAAACGACTCTACCGCTATACCAAACGATACACGTACATTACAATATTTTACATTTATACACTTATTTTCTTTCTTCTCACGTTAAAAACATTATTCACACGTTACATGTTTCACCATCTTTCACCTCTATCATATCTAAATTTATTATTTTGCAAATTTCACCCATTCCAGATGGTTTCATGAAACGTCAGATCCCATTCGTTCATCAAACCAACTAAAAGAAGACAACATTTTTTTTCATTATTATCATCATCATCATGGAAAATTGTATATATTAAAACGATTAATAATACTTTAACGTACTATACGTTTATATCTATCACACTATGAATCACTACCAAAACCCGTAATTAACGATTTTAAACAACCTACCTACCTAACCATCTATCAATCTAACGTAAAGTAAGTAAGTAGGAAACTTTTAAAATTATCACTTTTCATCGAAATTTTACGAAAATGTATCATATAAACTTACTAACACAAGATATGCTCGGTTCAATACGCGAACTCAATACGGTATCCTCCTTCGTGAACATAATTCAAGATATATTAAGTCAAATGAAAAGCAGATATAATAAGTATATTGTTTTATAAAAAAAAAACCTAGTTTTATATATAATCTCGATAGAAAGGAAAAAAAAACAAAAAATTCGTTAAAAAAAATTACGAGGACGACGAAAACTTCATAGAGAAAGTTTAAAATCAATACACGAACTACAATAATACAATAAAATAGTAGTCGTAATGGTTCAGTACTAGAACCCGAGAAAACCCATCCAATCTTTATAATTCTTGCAGATTCGGAATCAGGGTGTGCTTTTCATTCGAACTGCATACCCAGATCATCGAAATTCCAAAAATTTTTGAAAAAAATCATTTTTTGTATGGGGAAAAGTTTACCGAAGCCCTGTCAAAGTTCCGTAACACAACTTTTTCTGATTGAATCTATGTCCGACTTCTTGGTAGTTAATTACTTATTTTGGTCCTAATAGCCTATACTCATTGTCTTTTAGTGTTTTCGTGACGATTTAGTCATAAATTTTCATAATTTCACATATTCAAATTTTCATATAAATTCACGTTAAAATCAGTTAAAGTCTATAATCTACCTCTTAAATCTACTAAATTCACTTTCTCTTTCGGCAGTATTCTGCGCAGCGGTGCTAGTCACCTGTCCCCGTTGAGTTTTTTCCCAAATCTCCTACAGTTTCTTTCTCTACACGAACTCCGAAACGTTCGCTCGACCATTTCCAACACTTCAATACACGAACTCCAAAACGACTCTACCGCTATACCAAACGATACACGTACATTACAATATTTTACATTTATACACTTATTTTCTTTCTTCTCACGTTAAAAACATTATTCACACGTTACATGTTTCACCATCTTTCACCTCTATCATATCTAAATTTATTATTTTGCAAATTTCACCCATTCCAGATGGTTTCATGAAACGTCAGATCCCATTCGTTCATCAAACCAACTAAAAGAAGACAACATTTTTTTTCATTATTATCATCATCATGGAAAATTGTATATATTAAAACGATTAATAATACTTTAACGTACTATACGTTTATATCTATCACACTATGAATCACTACCAAAACCCGTAATTAACGATTTTAAACAACCTACCTACCTAACCATCTATCAATCTAACGTAAAGTAAGTAAGTAGGAAACTTTTAAAATTATCACTTTTCATCGAAATTTTACGAAAATGTATCATATAAACTTACTAACACAAGATATGCTCGGTTCAATACGCGAACTCAATACGGTATCCTCCTTCGTGAACATAATTCAAGATATATTAAGTCAAATGAAAAGCAGATATAATAAGTATATTGTTTTATAAAAAAAAAACCTAGTTTTATATATAATCTCGATAGAAAGGAAAAAAAAACAAAAAATTCGTTAAAAAAAATTACGAGGACGACGAAAACTTCATGGAGAAAGTTTAAAATCAATACACGAACTACAATAATACAATAAAATAGTAGTCGTAATGGTTCAGTACTAGAACCCGAGAAAACCCATCCAATCTTTATAATTCTTGCAGATTCGGAATCAGGGTGTGCTTTTCATTCGAACTGCATACCCAGATCATCGAAATTCCAAAAATTTTTGAAAAAAATCATTTTTTGTATGGGGAAAAGTTTACCGAAGCCCTGTCAAAGTTCCGTAACACAACTTTTTCTGATTGAATCTATGTCCGACTTCTTGGTAGTTAATTACTTATTTTGGTCCTAATAGCCTATACTCATTGTCTTTTAGTGTTTTCGTGACGATTTAGTCATAAATTTTCATAATTTCACATATTCAAATTTTCATATAAATTCACGTTAAAATCAGTTAAAGTCTATAATCTACCTCTTAAATCTACTAAATTCACTTTCTCTTTCGGCAGTATTCTGCGCAGCGGTGCTAGTCACCTGTCCCCGTTGAGTTTTTTCCCAAATCTCCTACAGTTTCTTTCTCTACACGAACTCCGAAACGTTCGCTCGATCATTTCCAACACTTCAATACACGAACTCCAAAACGACTCTACCGCTATACCAAACGATACACGTACATTACAATATTTTACATTTATACACTTATTTTCTTTCTTCTCACGTTAAAAACATTATTCACACGTTACATGTTTCACCATCTTTCACCTCTATCATATCTAAATTTATTATTTTGCAAATTTCACCCATTCCAGATGGTTTCATGAAACGTCAGATCCCATTCGTTCATCAAACCAACTAAAAGAAGACAACATTTTTTTTCATTATTATCATCATCATCATACGTTTATATCTATCACACTATGAATCACTACCAAAACCCGTAATTAACGATTTTAAACAACCTACCTACCTAACCATCTATCAATCTAACGTAAAGTAAGTAAGTAGGAAACTTTTAAAATTATCACTTTTCATCGAAATTTTACGAAAATGTATCATATAAACTTACTAACACAAGATATGCTCGGTTCAATACGCGAACTCAATACGGTATCCTCCTTCGTGAACATAATTCAAGATATATTAAGTCAAATGAAAAGCAGATATAATAAGTATATTGTTTTATAAAAAAAAAACCTAGTTTTATATATAATCTCGATAGAAAGGAAAAAAAACAAAAAATTCGTTAAAAAAAATTACGAGGACGACGAAAACTTCATAGAGAAAGTTTAAAATCAATACACGAACTACAATAATACAATAAAATAGTAGTCGTAATGGTTCAGTACTAGAACCCGAGAAAACCCATCAAATCTTTATAATTCTTGCAGATTCGGAATCAGGGTGTGCTTTTCATTCGAACTGCACACCCAGATCATCGAAATTCCAAATTTTTTTGAAAAAAAACATTTTTTGTATGGGGAAAAGTTTACCGAAGCCCTGTCAAAGTTCCGTAACACAACTTTTTCTGATTGAATCTATGTCCGACTTCTTGGTAGTTAATTACTTATTTTGGTCCTAATAGCCTATACTCATTGTCTTTTAGTGTTTTCGTGACGATTTAGTCATAAATTTTCATAATTTCACATATTCAAATTTTCATATAAATTCACGTTAAAATCAGTTAAAGTCTATAATCTACCTCTTAAATCTACTAAATTCACTTTCTCTTTCGGCAGTATTCTGCGCAGCGGTGCTAGTCACCTGTCCCCGTTGAGTTTTTTCCCAAATCTCCTACAGTTTCTTTCTCTACACGAACTCCGAAACGTTCGCTCGACCATTTCCAACACTTCAATACACGAACTCCAAAACGACTCTACCGCCATACCAAACGATACACGTACATTATAATATTTTACATTTATACACTTATTTTCTTTCTTCTCACGTTAAAAACATTATTCACACGTTACATGTTTCACCATCTTTCACCTCTATCATATCTAAATTTATTATTTTGCAAATTTCACCCATTCCAGATGGTTTCATGAAACGTCAGATCCCATTCGTTCATCAAACCAACTAAAAGAAGACAACATTTTTTTTCATTATTATCATCATCATGGAAAATTGTATATATTAAAACGATTAATAATACTTTAACGTACTATACGTTTATATCTATCACACTATGAATCACTACCAAAACCCGTAATTAACGATTTTAAACAACCTACCTACCTAACCATCTATCAATCTAACGTAAAGTAAGTAAGTAGGAAACTTTTAAAATTATCACTTTTCATCGAAATTTTACGAAAATGTATCATATAAACTTACTAACACAAGATATGCTCGGTTCAATACGCGAACTCAATACGGTATCCTCCTTCGTGAACATAATTCAAGATATATTAAGTCAAATGAAAAGCAGATATAATAAGTATATTGTTTTATAAAAAAAAAACCTAGTTTTATATATAATCTCGATAGAAAGGAAAAAAAAACAAAAAATTCGTTAAAAAAAATTACGAGGACGACGAAAACTTCATGGAGAAAGTTTAAAATCAATACACGAACTACAATAATACAATAAAATAGTAGTCGTAATGGTTCAGTACTAGAACCCGAGAAAACCCATCCAATCTTTATAATTCTTGCAGATTCGGAATCAGGGTGTGCTTTTCATTCGAACTGCATACCCAGATCATCGAAATTCCAAAAATTTTTGAAAAAAATCATTTTTTGTATGGGGAAAAGTTTACCGAAGCCCTGTCAAAGTTCCGTAACACAACTTTTTCTGATTGAATCTATGTCCGACTTCTTGGTAGTTAATTACTTATTTTGGTCCTAATAGCCTATACTCATTGTCTTTTAGTGTTTTCGTGACGATTTAGTCATAAATTTTCATAATTTCACATATTCAAATTTTCATATAAATTCACGTTAAAATCAGTTAAAGTCTATAATCTACCTCTTAAATCTACTAAATTCACTTTCTCTTTCGGCAGTATTCTGCGCAGCGGTGCTAGTCACCTGTCCCCGTTGAGTTTTTTCCCAAATCTCCTACAGTTTCTTTCTCTACACGAACTCCGAAACGTTCGCTCGACCATTTCCAACACTTCAATACACGAACTCCAAAACGACTCTACCGCCATACCAAACGATACACGTACATTATAATATTTTACATTTATACACTTATTTTCTTTCTTCTCACGTTAAAAACATTATTCACACGTTACATGTTTCACCATCTTTCACCTCTATCATATCTAAATTTATTATTTTGCAAATTTCACCCATTCCAGATGGTTTCATGAAACGTCAGATCCCATTCGTTCATCAAACCAACTAAAAGAAGACAACATTTTTTTTCATTATTATCATCATCATCATGGAAAATTGTATATATTAAAACGATTAATAATACTTTAACGTACTATACGTTTATATCTATCACACTATGAATCACTACCAAAACCCGTAATTAACGATTTTAAACAACCTACCTACCTAACCATCTATCAATCTAACGTAAAGTAAGTAAGTAGGAAACTTTTAAAATTATCACTTTTCATCGAAATTTTACGAAAATATATCATATAAACTTACTAACACAAGATATGCTCGGTTCAATACGCGAACTCAATACGGTATCCTCCTTCGTGAACATAATTCAAGATATATTAAGTCAAATGAAAAGCAGATATAATAAGTATATTGTTTTATAAAAAAAAACCTAGTTTTATATATAATCTCGATAGAAAGGAAAAAAAAACAAAAAATTCGTTAAAAAAAATTACGAGGACGACGAAAACTTCATAGAGAAAGTTTAAAATCAATACACGAACTACAATAATACAATAAAATAGTAGTCGTAATGGTTCAGTACTAGAACCCGAGAAAACCCATCCAATCTTTATAATTCTTGCAGATTCGGAATCAGGGTGTGCTTTTCATTCGAACTGCACACCCAGATCATCGAAATTCCAAAAATTTTTGAAAAAAATCATTTTTTGTATGGGGAAAAGTTTACCGAAGCCCTGTCAAAGTTCCGTAACACAACTTTTTCTGATTGAATCTATGTCCGACTTCTTGGTAGTTAATTACTTATTTTGGTCCTAATAGCCTATACTCATTGTCTTTTAGTGTTTTCGTGACGATTTAGTCATAAATTTTCATAATTTCACATATTCAAATTTTCATATAAATTCACGTTAAAATCAGTTAAAGTCTATAATCTACCTCTTAAATCTACTAAATTCACTTTCTCTTTCGGCAGTATTCTGCGCAGCGGTGCTAGTCACCTGTCCCCGTTGAGTTTTTTCCCAAATCTCCTACAGTTTCTTTCTCTACACGAACTCCGAAACGTTCGCTCGACCATTTCCAACACTTCAATACACGAACTCCAAAACGACTCTACCGCCATACCAAACGATACACGTACATTATAATATTTTACATTTATACACTTATTTTCTTTCTTCTCACGTTAAAAACATTATTCACACGTTACATGTTTCACCATCTTTCACCTCTATCATATCTAAATTTATTATTTTGCAAATTTCACCCATTCCAGATGGTTTCATGAAACGTCAGATCCCATTCGTTCATCAAACCAACTATGTGTATATATTAAAACGATTAATAATACTTTAACGTACTATACGTTTATATCTATCACACTATGAATCACTACCAAAACCCGTAATTAACGATTTTAAACAACCTACCTACCTAACCATCTATCAATCTAACGTAAAGTAAGTAAGTAGGAAACTTTTAAAATTATCACTTTTCATCGAAATTTTACGAAAATGTATCATATAAACTTACTAACACAAGATATGCTCGGTTCAATACGCGAACTCAATACGGTATCCTCCTTCGTGAACATAATTCAAGATATATTAAGTCAAATGAAAAGCAGATATAATAAGTATATTGTTTTATAAAAAAAAAAACCTAGTTTTATATATAATCTCGATAGAAAGGAAAAAAAACAAAAAATTCGTTAAAAAAAATTACGAGGACGACGAAAACTTCATAGAGAAAGTTTAAAATCAATACACGAACTACAATAATACAATAAAATAGTAGTCGTAATGGTTCAGTACTAGAACCCGAGAAAACCCATCCAATCTTTATAATTCTTGCAGATTCGGAATCAGGGTGTGCTTTTCATTCGAACTGCACACCCAGATCATCGAAATTCCAAAATTTTTTGAAAAAAATCATTTTTTGTATGGGGAAAAGTTTACCGAAGCCCTGTCAAAGTTCCGTAACACAACTTTTTCTGATTGAATCTATGTCCGACTTCTTGGTAGTTAATTACTTATTTTGGTCCTAATAGCCTATACTCATTGTCTTTTAGTGTTTTCGTGACGATTTAGTCATAAATTTTCATAATTTCACATATTCAAATTTTCATATAAATTCACGTTAAAATCAGTTAAAGTCTATAATCTACCTCTTAAATCTACTAAATTCACTTTCTCTTTCGGCAGTATTCTGCGCAGCGGTGCTAGTCACCTGTCCCCGTTGAGTTTTTTCCCAAATCTCCTACAGTTTCTTTCTCTACACGAACTCCGAAACGTTCGCTCGACCATTTCCAACACTTCAATACACGAACTCCAAAACGACTCTACCGCCATACCAAACGATACACGTACATTATAATATTTTACATTTATACACTTATTTTCTTTCTTCTCACGTTAAAAACATTATTCACACGTTACATGTTTCACCATCTTTCACCTCTATCATATCTAAATTTATTATTTTGCAAATTTCACCCATTCCAGATGGTTTCATGAAACGTCAGATCCCATTCGTTCATCAAACCAACTAAAAGAAGACAACATTTTTTTTCATTATTATCATCATCATGGAAAATTGTATATATTAAAACGATTAATAATACTTTAACGTACTATACGTTTATATCTATCACACTATGAATCACTACCAAAACCCGTAATTAACGATTTTAAACAACCTACCTACCTAACCATCTATCAATCTAACGTAAAGTAAGTAAGTAGGAAACTTTTAAAATTATCACTTTTCATCGAAATTTTACGAAAATGTATCATATAAACTTACTAACACAAGATATGCTCGGTTCAATACGCGAACTCAATACGGTATCCTCCTTCGTGAACATAATTCAAGATATATTAAGTCAAATGAAAAGCAGATATAATAAGTATATTGTTTTATAAAAAAAAAAACCTAGTTTTATATATAATCTCCATAGAAAGGAAAAAAAAACAAAAAATTCGTTAAAAAAAATTACGAGGACGACGAAAACTTCATAGAGAAAGTTTAAAATCAATACACGAACTACAATAATACAATAAAATAGTAGTCGTAATGGTTCAGTACTAGAACCCGAGAAAACCCATCCAATCTTTATAATTCTTGCAGATTCGGAATCAGGGTGTGCTTTTCATTCGAACTGCATACCCAGATCATCGAAATTCCAAAAATTTTTGAAAAAAATCATTTTTTGTATGGGGAAAAGTTTACCGAAGCCCTGTCAAAGTTCCGTAACACAACTTTTTCTGATTGAATCTATGTCCGACTTCTTGGTAGTTAATTACTTATTTTGGTCCTAATAGCCTATACTCATTGTCTTTTAGTGTTTTCGTGACGATTTAGTCATAAATTTTCATAATTTCACATATTCAAATTTTCATATAAATTCACGTTAAAATCAGTTAAAGTCTATAATCTACCTCTTAAATCTACTAAATTCACTTTCTCTTTCGGCAGTATTCTGCGCAGCGGTGCTAGTCACCTGTCCCCGTTGAGTTTTTTCCCAAATCTCCTACAGTTTCTTTCTCTACACGAACTCCGAAACGTTCGCTCGATCATTTCCAACACTTCAATACACGAACTCCAAAACGACTCTACCGCTATACCAAACGATACACGTACATTATAATATTTTACATTTATACACTTATTTTCTTTCTTCTCACGTTAAAAACATTATTCACACGTTACATGTTTCACCATCTTTCACCTCTATCATATCTAAATTTATTATTTTGCAAATTTCACCCATTCCAGATGGTTTCATGAAACGTCAGATCCCATTCGTTCATCAAACCAACTAAAAGAAGACAACATTTTTTTTCATTATTATCATCATCATCATGGAAAATTGTATATATTAAAACGATTAATAATACTTTAACGTACTATACGTTTATATCTATCACACTATGAATCACTACCAAAACCCGTAATTAACGATTTTAAACAACCTACCTACCTAACCATCTATCAATCTAACGTAAAGTAAGTAAGTAGGAAACTTTTAAAATTATCACTTTTCATCGAAATTTTACGAAAATGTATCATATAAACTGACTAACACAAGATATGCTCGGTTCAATACGCGAACTCCATACGGTATCCTCCTTCGTGAATATAATTCAAGATATATTAAGTCAAATGAAAAGCAAATATAATAAGTGTATTGTTTTATAAAAAATAAAAAAAACCTAGTTTTATATATAATCTCGATAGAAAGGAAAAAAAACAAAAAATTCTTAAAAAAAATTACGAGGACGACGAAAACTTCATGGAGAAAGTTTAAAATCAATACACGAACTACAATAATACAATAAAATAGTAGTCGTAATGGTTCAGTACTAGAACCCGAGAAAACCCATCCAATCTTTATAATTCTTGCAGATTCGGAATCAGGGTGTGCTTTTCATTCGAACTGCACACCCAGATCATCGAAATTCCAAAATTTTTTGAAAAAAATCATTTTTTGTATGGGGAAAAGTTTACCGAAGCCCTGTCAAAGTTCCGTAACACAACTTTTTCTGATTGAATCTATGTCCGACTTCTTGGTAGTTAATTACTTATTTTGGTCCTAATAGCCTATACTCATTGTCTTTTAGTGTTTTCGTGACGATTTAGTCATAAATTTTCATAATTTCACATATTCAAATTTTCATATAAATTCACGTTAAAATCAGTTAAAATCTATAATCTACCTCTTAAATCTACTAAATTCACTTTCTCTTTCGGCAGTATTCTGCGCAGCGGTGCTAGTCACCTGTCCCCGTTGAGTTTTTTCCCAAATCTCCTACAGTTTCTTTCTCTACACGAACTCCGAAACGTTCGCTCGACCATTTCCAACACTTCAATACACGAACTCCAAAACGACTCTACCGCCATACCAAACGATACACGTACATTATAATATTTTACATTTATACACTTATTTTCTTTCTTCTCACGTTAAAAACATTATTCACACGTTACATGTTTCACCATCTTTCACCTCTATCATATCTAAATTTATTATTTTGCAAATTTCACCCATTCCAGATGGTTTCATGAAACGTCAGATCCCATTCGTTCATCAAACCAACTAAAAGAAGACAACATTTTTTTTCATTATTATCATCATCATGGAAAATTGTATATATTAAAACGATTAATAATACTTTAACGTACTATACGTTTATATCTATCACACTATGAATCACTACCAAAACCCGTAATTAACGATTTTAAACAACCTACCTACCTAACCATCTATCAATCTAACGTAAAGTAAGTAAGTAGGAAACTTTTAAAATTATCACTTTTCATCGAAATTTTACGAAAATGTATCATATAAACTTACTAACACAAGATATGCTCGGTTCAATACGCGAACTCAATACGGTATCCTCCTTCGTGAACATAATTCAAGATATATTAAGTCAAATGAAAAGCAGATATAATAAGTATATTGTTTTATAAAAAAAAAACCTAGTTTTATATATAATCTCGATAGAAAGGAAAAAAAACAAAAAATTCGTTAAAAAAAATTACGAGGACGACGAAAACTTCATAGAGAAAGTTTAAAATCAATACACGAACTACAATAATACAATAAAATAGTAGTCGTAATGGTTCAGTACTAGAACCCGAGAAAACCCATCCAATCTTTATAATTCTTGCAGATTCGGAATCAGGGTGTGCTTTTCATTCGAACTGCACACCCAGATCATCGAAATTCCAAAATTTTTTGAAAAAAATCATTTTTTGTATGGGGAAAAGTTTACCGAAGCCCTGTCAAAGTTCCGTAACACAACTTTTTCTGATTGAATCTATGTCCGACTTCTTGGTAGTTAATTACTTATTTTGGTCCTAATAGCCTATACTCATTGTCTTTTAGTGTTTTCGTGACGATTTAGTCATAAATTTTCATAATTTCACATATTCAAATTTTCATATAAATTCACGTTAAAATCAGTTAAAGTCTATAATCTACCTCTTAAATCTACTAAATTCACTTTCTCTTTCGGCAGTATTCTGCGCAGCGGTGCTAGTCACCTGTCCCCGTTGAGTTTTTTCCCAAATCTCCTACAGTTTCTTTCTCTACACGAACTCCGAAACGTTCGCTCGACCATTTCCAACACTTCAATACACGAACTCCAAAACGACTCTACCGCCATACCAAACGATACACGTACATTATAATATTTTACATTTATACACTTATTTTCTTTCTTCTCACGTTAAAAACATTATTCACACGTTACATGTTTCACCATCTTTCACCTCTATCATATCTAAATTTATTATTTTGCAAATTTCACCCATTCCAGATGGTTTCATGAAACGTCAGATCCCATTCGTTCATCAAACCAACTAAAAGAAGACAACATTTTTTTTCATTATTATCATCATCATGGAAAATTGTATATATTAAAACGATTAATAATACTTTAACGTACTATACGTTTATATCTATCACACTATGAATCACTACCAAAACCCGTAATTAACGATTTTAAACAACCTACCTACCTAACCATCTATCAATCTAACGTAAAGTAAGTAAGTAGGAAACTTTTAAAATTATCACTTTTCATCGAAATTTTACGAAAATGTATCATATAAACTTACTAACACAAGATATGCTCGGTTCAATACGCGAACTCAATACGGTATCCTCCTTCGTGAACATAATTCAAGATATATTAAGTCAAATGAAAAGCAGATATAATAAGTATATTGTTTTATAAAAAAAAAAACCTAGTTTTATATATAATCTCGATAGAAAGGAAAAAAAAACAAAAAATTCGTTAAAAAAAATTACGAGGACGACGAAAACTTCATGGAGAAAGTTTAAAATCAATACACGAACTACAATAATACAATAAAATAGTAGTCGTAATGGTTCAGTACTAGAACCCGAGAAAACCCATCCAATCTTTATAATTCTTGCAGATTCGGAATCAGGGTGTGCTTTTCATTCGAACTGCATACCCAGATCATCGAAATTCCAAAAATTTTTGAAAAAAATCATTTTTTGTATGGGGAAAAGTTTACCGAAGCCCTGTCAAAGTTCCGTAACACAACTTTTTCTGATTGAATCTATGTCCGACTTCTTGGTAGTTAATTACTTATTTTGGTCCTAATAGCCTATACTCATTGTCTTTTAGTGTTTTCGTGACGATTTAGTCATAAATTTTCATAATTTCACATATTCAAATTTTCATATTAATTCACGTTAAAATCAGTTAAAGTCTATAATCTACCTCTTAAATCTACTAAATTCACTTTCTCTTTCGGCAGTATTCTGCGCAGCGGTGCTAGTCACCTGTCCCCGTTGAGTTTTTTCCCAAATCTCCTACAGTTTCTTTCTCTACACGAACTCCGAAACGTTCGCTCGATCATTTCCAACACTTCAATACACGAACTCCAAAACGACTCTACCGCTATACCAAACGATACACGTACATTACAATATTTTACATTTATACACTTATTTTCTTTCTTCTCACGTTAAAAACATTATTCACACGTTACATGTTTCACCATCTTTCACCTCTATCATATCTAAATTTATTATTTTGCAAATTTCACCCATTCCAGATGGTTTCATGAAACGTCAGATCCCATTCGTTCATCAAACCAACTAAAAGAAGACAACATTTTTTTTCATTATTATCATCATCATGGAAAATTGTATATATTAAAACGATTAATAATACTTTAACGTACTATACGTTTATATCTATCACACTATGAATCACTACCAAAACCCGTAATTAACGATTTTAAACAACCTACCTACCTAACCATCTATCAATCTAACGTAAAGTAAGTAAGTAGGAAACTTTTAAAATTATCACTTTTCATCGAAATTTTACGAAAATGTATCATATAAACTGACTAACACAAGATATGCTCGGTTCAATACGCGAACTCCATACGGTATCCTCCTTCGTGAATATAATTCAAGATATATTAAGTCAAATGAAAAGCAGATATAATAAGTGTATTGTTTTATAAAAAAAAAAACCTAGTTTTATATATAATCTCGATAGAAAGGAAAAAAAACAAAAAATTCGTTAAAAAAAATTACGAGGACGACGAAAACTTCATAGAGAAAGTTTAAAATCAATACACGAACTACAATAATACAATAAAATAGTAGTCGTAATGGTTCAGCACTAGAACCCGAGAAAACCCATCCAATCTTTATAATTCTTGCAGATTCGGAATCAGGGTGTGCTTTTCATTCGAACTGCACACCCAGATCATCGAAATTCCAAAATTTTTTGAAAAAAATCATTTTTTGTATGGGGAAAAGTTTACCGAAGCCCTGTCAAAGTTCCGTAACACAACTTTTTCTGATTGAATCTATGTCCGACTTCTTGGTAGTTAATTACTTATTTTGGTCCTAATAGCCTATACTCATTGTCTTTTAGTGTTTTCGTGACGATTTAGTCATAAATTTTCATAATTTCACATATTCAAATTTTCATATAAATTCACGTTAAAATCAGTTAAAGTCTATAATCTACCTCTTAAATCTACTAAATTCACTTTCTCTTTCGGCAGTATTCTGCGCAGCGGTGCTAGTCACCTGTCCCCGTTGAGTTTTTTCCCAAATCTCCTACAGTTTCTTTCTCTACACGAACTCCGAAACGTTCGCTCGACCATTTCCAACACTTCAATACACGAACTCCAAAACGACTCTACCGCTATACCAAACGATACACGTACATTACAATATTTTACATTTATACACTTATTTTCTTTCTTCTCACGTTAAAAACATTATTCACACGTTACATGTTTCACCATCTTTCACCTCTATCATATCTAAATTTATTATTTTGCAAATTTCACCCATTCCAGATGGTTTCATGAAACGTCAGATCCCATTCGTTCATCAAACCAACTATGTGTATATATTAAAACGATTAATAATACTTTAACGTACTATACGTTTATATCTATCACACTATGAATCACTACCAAAACCCGTAATTAACGATTTTAAACAACCTACCTACCTAACCATCTATCAATCTAACGTAAAGTAAGTAAGTAGGAAACTTTTAAAATTATCACTTTTCATCGAAATTTTACGAAAATGTATCATATAAACTTATTAACACAAGATATGCTCGGTTCAATACGCGAACTCAATACGGTATCCTCCTTCGTGAACATAATTCAAGATATATTAAGTCAAATGAAAAGCAGATATAATAAGTATATTGTTTTATATAAAAAAAACCTAGTTTTATATATAATCTCGATAGAAAGGAAAAAAAACAAAAAATTCGTTAAAAAAAATTACGAGGACGACGAAAACTTCATAGAGAAAGTTTAAAATCAATACACGAACTACAATAATACAATAAAATAGTAGTCGTAATGGTTCAGTACTAGAACCCGAGAAAACCCATCCAATCTTTATAATTCTTGCAGATTCGGAATCAGGGTGTGCTTTTCATTCGAACTGCACACCCAGATCATCGAAATTCCAAAATTTTTTGAAAAAAATCATTTTTTGTATGGGGAAAAGTTTACCGAAGCCCTGTCAAAGTTCCGTAACACAACTTTTTCTGATTGAATCTATGTCCGACTTCTTGGTAGTTAATTACTTATTTTGGTCCTAATAGCCTATACTCATTGTCTTTTAGTGTTTTCGTGACGATTTAGTCATAAATTTTCATAATTTCACATATTCAAATTTTCATATAAATTCACGTTAAAATCAGTTAAAGTCTATAATCTACCTCTTAAATCTACTAAATTCACTTTCTCTTTCGGCAGTATTCTGCGCAGCGGTGCTAGTCACCTGTCCCCGTTGAGTTTTTTCCCAAATCTCCTACAGTTTCTTTCTCTACACGAACTCCGAAACGTTCGCTCGACCATTTCCAACACTTCAATACACGAACTCCAAAACGACTCTACCGCCATACCAAACGATACACGTACATTATAATATTTTACATTTATACACTTATTTTCTTTCTTCTCACGTTAAAAACATTATTCACACGTTACATGTTTCACCATCTTTCACCTCTATCATATCTAAATTTATTATTTTGCAAATTTCACCCATTCCAGATGGTTTCATGAAACGTCAGATCCCATTCGTTCATCAAACCAACTAAAAGAAGACAACATTTTTTTTCATTATCATCATCATCATGGAAAATTGTATATATTAAAACGATTAATAATACTTTAACGTACTATACGTTTATATCTATCACACTATGAATCACTACCAAAACCCGTAATTAACGATTTTAAACAACCTACCTACCTAACCATCTATCAATCTAACGTAAAGTAAGTAAGTAGGAAACTTTTAAAATTATCACTTTTCATCGAAATTTTACGAAAATGTATCATATAAACTTACTAACACAAGATATGCTCGGTTCAATACGCGAACTCAATACGGTATCCTCCTTCGTGAACATAATTCAAGATATATTAAGTCAAATGAAAAGCAGATATAATAAGTATATTGTTTTATAAAAAAAAAACCTAGTTTTATATATAATCTCGATAGAAAGGAAAAAAAAACAAAAAATTCGTTAAAAAAAATTACGAGGACGACGAAAACTTCATGGAGAAAGTTTAAAATCAATACACGAACTACAATAATACAATAAAATAGTAGTCGTAATGGTTCAGTACTAGAACCCGAGAAAACCCATCCAATCTTTATAATTCTTGCAGATTCGGAATCAGGGTGTGCTTTTCATTCGAACTGCATACCCAGATCATCGAAATTCCAAAAATTTTTGAAAAAAATCATTTTTTGTATGGGGAAAAGTTTACCGAAGCCCTGTCAAAGTTCCGTAACACAACTTTTTCTGATTGAATCTATGTCCGACTTCTTGGTAGTTAATTACTTATTTTGGTCCTAATAGCCTATACTCATTGTCTTTTAGTGTTTTCGTGACGATTTAGTCATAAATTTTCATAATTTCACATATTCAAATTTTCATATAAATTCACGTTAAAATCAGTTAAAGTCTATAATCTACCTCTTAAATCTACTAAATTCACTTTCTCTTTCGGCAGTATTCTGCGCAGCGGTGCTAGTCACCTGTCCCCGTTGAGTTTTTTCCCAAATCTCCTACAGTTTCTTTCTCTACACGAACTCCGAAACGTTCGCTCGATCATTTCCAACACTTCAATACACGAACTCCAAAACGACTCTACCGCTATACCAAACGATACACGTACATTACAATATTTTACATTTATACACTTATTTTCTTTCTTCTCACGTTAAAAACATTATTCACACGTTACATGTTTCACCATCTTTCACCTCTATCATATCTAAATTTATTATTTTGCAAATTTCACCCATTCCAGATGGTTTCATGAAACGTCAGATCCCATTCGTTCATCAAACCAACTATGTGTATATATTAAAACGATTAATAATACTTTAACGTACTATACGTTTATATCTATCACACTATGAATCACTACCAAAACCCGTAATTAACGATTTTAAACAACCTACCTACCTAACCATCTATCAATCTAACGTAAAGTAAGTAAGTAGGAAACTTTTAAAATTATCACTTTTCATCGAAATTTTACGAAAATGTATCATATAAACTTACTAACACAAGATATGCTCGGTTCAATACGCGAACTCAATACGGTATCCTCCTTCGTGAACATAATTCAAGATATATTAAGTCAAATGAAAAGCAGATATAATAAGTATATTGTTTTATATAAAAAAAACCTAGTTTTATATATAATCTCGATAGAAAGGAAAAAAAACAAAAAATTCGTTAAAAAAAATTACGAGGACGACGAAAACTTCATAGAGAAAGTTTAAAATCAATACACGAACTACAATAATACAATAAAATAGTAGTCGTAATGGTTCAGTACTAGAACCCGAGAAAACCCATCCAATCTTTATAATTCTTGCAGATTCGGAATCAGGGTGTGCTTTTCATTCGAACTGCACACCCAGATCATCGAAATTCCAAAATTTTTTGAAAAAAATCATTTTTTGTATGGGGAAAAGTTTACCGAAGCCCTGTCAAAGTTCCGTAACACAACTTTTTCTGATTGAATCTATGTCCGACTTCTTGGTAGTTAATTACTTATTTTGGTCCTAATAGCCTATACTCATTGTCTTTTAGTGTTTTCGTGACGATTTAGTCATAAATTTTCATAATTTCACATATTCAAATTTTCATATAAATTCACGTTAAAATCAGTTAAAGTCTATAATCTACCTCTTAAATCTACTAAATTCACTTTCTCTTTCGGCAGTATTCTGCGCAGCGGTGCTAGTCACCTGTCCCCGTTGAGTTTTTTCCCAAATCTCCTACAGTTTCTTTCTCTACACGAACTCCGAAACGTTCGCTCGACCATTTCCAACACTTCAATACACGAACTCCAAAACGACTCTACCGCCATACCAAACGATACACGTACATTATAATATTTTACATTTATACACTTATTTTCTTTCTTCTCACGTTAAAAACATTATTCACACGTTACATGTTTCACCATCTTTCACCTCTATCATATCTAAATTTATTATTTTGCAAATTTCACCCATTCCAGATGGTTTCATGAAACGTCAGATCCCATTCGTTCATCAAACCAACTAAAAGAAGACAACATTTTTTTTCATTATTATCATCATCATCATGGAAAATTGTATATATTAAAACGATTAATAATACTTTAACGTACTATACGTTTATATCTATCACACTATGAATCACTACCAAAACCCGTAATTAACGATTTTAAACAACCTACCTACCTAACCATCTATCAATCTAACGTAAAGTAAGTAAGTAGGAAACTTTTAAAATTATCACTTTTCATCGAAATTTTACGAAAATGTATCATATAAACTTACTAACACAAGATATGCTCGGTTCAATACGCGAACTCAATACGGTATCCTCCTTCGTGAACATAATTCAAGATATATTAAGTCAAATGAAAAGCAGATATAATAAGTATATTGTTTTATAAAAAAAAAACCTAGTTTTATATATAATCTCGATAGAAAGGAAAAAAAACAAAAAATTCGTTAAAAAAAATTACGAGGACGACGAAAACTTCATAGAGAAAGTTTAAAATCAATACACGAACTACAATAATACAATAAAATAGTAGTCGTAATGGTTCAGTACTAGAACCCGAGAAAACCCATCCAATCTTTATAATTCTTGCAGATTCGGAATCAGGGTGTGCTTTTCATTCGAACTGCACACCCAGATCATCGAAATTCCAAAATTTTTTGAAAAAAATCATTTTTTGTATGGGGAAAAGTTTACCGAAGCCCTGTCAAAGTTCCGTAACACAACTTTTTCTGATTGAATCTATGTCCGACTTCTTGGTAGTTAATTACTTATTTTGGTCCTAATAGCCTATACTCATTGTCTTTTAGTGTTTTCGTGACGATTTAGTCATAAATTTTCATAATTTCACATATTCAAATTTTCATATAAATTCACGTTAAAATCAGTTAAAGTCTATAATCTACCTCTTAAATCTACTAAATTCACTTTCTCTTTCGGCAGTATTCTGCGCAGCGGTGCTAGTCACCTGTCCCCGTTGAGTTTTTTCCCAAATCTCCTACAGTTTCTTTCTCTACACGAACTCCGAAACGTTCGCTCGACCATTTCCAACACTTCAATACACGAACTCCAAAACGACTCTACCGCCATACCAAACGATACACGTACATTATAATATTTTACATTTATACACTTATTTTCTTTCTTCTCACGTTAAAAACATTATTCACACGTTACATGTTTCACCATCTTTCACCTCTATCATATCTAAATTTATTATTTTGCAAATTTCACCCATTCCAGATGGTTTCATGAAACGTCAGATCCCATTCGTTCATCAAACCAACTAAAAGAAGACAACATTTTTTTTCATTATTATCATCATCATCATGGAAAATTGTATATATTAAAACGATTAATAATACTTTAACGTACTATACGTTTATATCTATCACACTATGAATCACTACCAAAACCCGTAATTAACGATTTTAAACAACCTACCTACCTAACCATCTATCAATCTAACGTAAAGTAAGTAAGTAGGAAACTTTTAAAATTATCACTTTTCATCGAAATTTTACGAAAATGTATCATATAAACTTACTAACACAAGATATGCTCGGTTCAATACGCGAACTCAATACGGTATCCTCCTTCGTGAACATAATTCAAGATATATTAAGTCAAATGAAAAGCAGATATAATAAGTATATTGTTTTATAAAAAAAAAACCTAGTTTTATATATAATCTCGATAGAAAGGAAAAAAAACAAAAAATTCGTTAAAAAAAATTACGAGGACGACGAAAACTTCATAGAGAAAGTTTAAAATCAATACACGAACTACAATAATACAATAAAATAGTAGTCGTAATGGTTCAGTACTAGAACCCGAGAAAACCCATCCAATCTTTATAATTCTTGCAGATTCGGAATCAGGGTGTGCTTTTCATTCGAACTGCACACCCAGATCATCGAAATTCCAAAATTTTTTGAAAAAAATCATTTTTTGTATGGGGAAAAGTTTACCGAAGCCCTGTCAAAGTTCCGTAACACAACTTTTTCTGATTGAATCTATGTCCGACTTCTTGGTAGTTAATTACTTATTTTGGTCCTAATAGCCTATACTCATTGTCTTTTAGTGTTTTCGTGACGATTTAGTCATAAATTTTCATAATTTCACATATTCAAATTTTCATATAAATTCACGTTAAAATCAGTTAAAGTCTATAATCTACCTCTTAAATCTACTAAATTCACTTTCTCTTTCGGCAGTATTCTGCGCAGCGGTGCTAGTCACCTGTCCCCGTTGAGTTTTTTCCCAAATCTCCTACAGTTTCTTTCTCTACACGAACTCCGAAACGTTCGCTCGACCATTTCCAACACTTCAATACACGAACTCCAAAACGACTCTACCGCCATACCAAACGATACACGTACATTATAATATTTTACATTTATACACTTATTTTCTTTCTTCTCACGTTAAAAACATTATTCACACGTTACATGTTTCACCATCTTTCACCTCTATCATATCTAAATTTATTATTTTGCAAATTTCACCCATTCCAGATGGTTTCATGAAACGTCAGATCCCATTCGTTCATCAAACCAACTAAAAGAAGACAACATTTTTTTTCATTATTATCATCATCATGGAAAATTGTATATATTAAAACGATTAATAATACTTTAACGTACTATACGTTTATATCTATCACACTATGAATCACTACCAAAACCCGTAATTAACGATTTTAAACAACCTACCTACCTAACCATCTATCAATCTAACGTAAAGTAAGTAAGTAGGAAACTATTAAAATTATCACTTTTCATCGAAATTTTACGAAAATGTATCATATAAACTTACTAACACAAGATATGCTCGGTTCAATACGCGAACTCAATACGGTATCCTCCTTCGTGAACATAATTCAAGATATATTAAGTCAAATGAAAAGCAGATATAATAAGTATATTGTTTTATATAAAAAAAACCTAGTTTTATATATAATCTCGATAGAAAGGAAAAAAAACAAAAAATTCGTTAAAAAAAATTACGAGGACGACGAAAACTTCATAGAGAAAGTTTAAAATCAATACACGAACTACAATAATACAATAAAATAGTAGTCGTAATGGTTCAGTACTAGAACCCGAGAAAACCCATCCAATCTTTATAATTCTTGCAGATTCGGAATCAGGGTGTGCTTTTCATTCGAACTGCACACCCAGATCATCGAAATTCCAAAATTTTTTGAAAAAAATCATTTTTTGTATGGGGAAAAGTTTACCGAAGCCCTGTCAAAGTTCCGTAACACAACTTTTTCTGATTGAATCTATGTCCGACTTCTTGGTAGTTAATTACTTATTTTGGTCCTAATAGCCTATACTCATTGTCTTTTAGTGTTTTCGTGACGATTTAGTCATAAATTTTCATAATTTCACATATTCAAATTTTCATATAAATTCACGTTAAAATCAGTTAAAGTCTATAATCTACCTCTTAAATCTACTAAATTCACTTTCTCTTTCGGCAGTATTCTGCGCAGCGGTGCTAGTCACCTGTCCCCGTTGAGTTTTTTCCCAAATCTCCTACAGTTTCTTTCTCTACACGAACTCCGAAACGTTCGCTCGACCATTTCCAACACTTCAATACACGAACTCCAAAACGACTCTACCGCCATACCAAACGATACACGTACATTATAATATTTTACATTTATACACTTATTTTCTTTCTTCTCACGTTAAAAACATTATTCACACGTTACATGTTTCACCATCTTTCACCTTTATCATATCTAAATTTATTATTTTGCAAATTTCACCCATTCCAGATGGTTTCATGAAACGTCAGATCCCATTCGTTCATCAAACCAACTAAAAGAAGACAACATTTTTTTTCATTATTATCATCATCATCATGGAAAATTGTATATATTAAAACGATTAATAATACTTTAACGTACTATACGTTTATATCTATCACACTATGAATCACTACCAAAACCCGTAATTAACGATTTTAAACAACCTACCTACCTAACCATCTATCAATCTAACGTAAAGTAAGTAAGTAGGAAACTTTTAAAATTATCACTTTTCATCGAAATTTTACGAAAATGTATCATATAAACTTACTAACACAAGATATGCTCGGTTCAATACGCGAACTCAATACGGTATCCTCCTTCGTGAACATAATTCAAGATATATTAAGTCAAATGAAAAGCAGATATAATAAGTATATTGTTTTATAAAAAAAAAACCTAGTTTTATATATAATCTCGATAGAAAGGAAAAAAAACAAAAAATTCGTTAAAAAAAATTACGAGGACGACGAAAACTTCATAGAGAAAGTTTAAAATCAATACACGAACTACAATAATACAATAAAATAGTAGTCGTAATGGTTCAGTACTAGAACCCGAGAAAACCCATCCAATCTTTATAATTCTTGCAGATTCGGAATCAGGGTGTGCTTTTCATTCGAACTGCACACCCAGATCATCGAAATTCCAAAATTTTTTGAAAAAAATCATTTTTTGTATGGGGAAAAGTTTACCGAAGCCCTGTCAAAGTTCCGTAACACAACTTTTTCTGATTGAATCTATGTCCGACTTCTTGGTAGTTAATTACTTATTTTGGTCCTAATAGCCTATACTCATTGTCTTTTAGTGTTTTCGTGACGATTTAGTCATAAATTTTCATAATTTCACATATTCAAATTTTCATATAAATTCACGTTAAAATCAGTTAAAGTCTATAATCTACCTCTTAAATCTACTAAATTCACTTTCTCTTTCGGCAGTATTCTGCGCAGCGGTGCTAGTCACCTGTCCCCGTTGAGTTTTTTCCCAAATCTCCTACAGTTTCTTTCTCTACACGAACTCCGAAACGTTCGCTCGACCATTTCCAACACTTCAATACACGAACTCCAAAACGACTCTACCGCCATACCAAACGATACACGTACATTATAATATTTTACATTTATACACTTATTTTCTTTCTTCTCACGTTAAAAACATTATTCACACGTTACATGTTTCACCATCTTTCACCTCTATCATATCTAAATTTATTATTTTGCAAATTTCACCCATTCCAGATGGTTTCATGAAACGTCAGATCCCATTCGTTCATCAAACCAACTAAAAGAAGACAACATTTTTTTTCATTATTATCATCATCATGGAAAATTGTATATATTAAAACGATTAATAATACTTTAACGTACTATACGTTTATATCTATCACACTATGAGTCACTACCAAAACCCGTAATTAACGATTTTAAACAACCTACCTACCTAACCATCTATCAATCTAACGTAAAGTAAGTAAGTAGGAAACTTTTAAAATTATCACTTTTCATCGAAATTTTACGAAAATGTATCATATAAACTTACTAACACAAGATATGCTCGGTTCAATACGCGAACTCAATACGGTATCCTCCTTCGTGAACATAATTCAAGATATATTAAGTCAAATGAAAAGCAGATATAATAAGTATATTGTTTTATAAAAAAAAAAACCTAGTTTTATATATAATCTCGATAGAAAGGAAAAAAAAACAAAAAATTCGTTAAAAAAAATTACGAGGACGACGAAAACTTCATAGAGAAAGTTTAAAATCAATACACGAACTACAATAATACAATAAAATAGTAGTCGTAATGGTTCAGTACTAGAACCCGAGAAAACCCATCCAATCTTTATAATTCTTGCAGATTCGGAATCAGGGTGTGCTTTTCATTCGAACTGCATACCCAGATCATCGAAATTCCAAAAATTTTTGAAAAAAATCATTTTTTGTATGGGGAAAAGTTTACCGAAGCCCTGTCAAAGTTCCGTAACACAACTTTTTCTGATTGAATCTATGTCCGACTTCTTGGTAGTTAATTACTTATTTTGGTCCTAATAGCCTATACTCATTGTCTTTTAGTGTTTTCGTGACGATTTAGTCATAAATTTTCATAATTTCACATATTCAAATTTTCATATAAATTCACGTTAAAATCAGTTAAAGTCTATAATCTACCTCTTAAATCTACTAAATTCACTTTCTCTTTCGGCAGTATTCTGCGCAGCGGTGCTAGTCACCTGTCCCCGTTGAGTTTTTTCCCAAATCTCCTACAGTTTCTTTCTCTACACGAACTCCGAAACGTTCGCTCGACCATTTCCAACACTTCAATACACGAACTCCAAAACGACTCTACCGCCATACCAAACGATACACGTACATTATAATATTTTACATTTATACACTTATTTTCTTTCTTCTCACGTTAAAAACATTATTCACACGTTACATGTTTCACCATCTTTCACCTCTATCATATCTAAATTTATTATTTTGCAAATTTCACCCATTCCAGATGGTTTCATGAAACGTCAGATCCCATTCGTTCATCAAACCAACTAAAAGAAGACAACATTTTTTTTCATTATTATCATCATCATGGAAAATTGTATATATTAAAACGATTAATAATACTTTAACGTACTATACGTTTATATCTATCACACTATGAATCACTACCAAAACCCGTAATTAACGATTTTAAACAACCTACCTACCTAACCATCTATCAATCTAACGTAAAGTAAGTAAGTAGGAAACTATTAAAATTATCACTTTTCATCGAAATTTTACGAAAATGTATCATATAAACTTACTAACACAAGATATGCTCGGTTCAATACGCGAACTCAATACGGTATCCTCCTTCGTGAACATAATTCAAGATATATTAAGTCAAATGAAAAGCAGATATAATAAGTATATTGTTTTATAAAAAAAAAAACCTAGTTTTATATATAATCTCGATAGAAAGGAAAAAAAAACAAAAAATTCGTTAAAAAAAATTACGAGGACGACGAAAACTTCATAGAGAAAGTTTAAAATCAATACACGAACTACAATAATACAATAAAATAGTAGTCGTAATGGTTCAGTACTAGAACCCGAGAAAACCCATCCAATCTTTATAATTCTTGCAGATTCGGAATCAGGGTGTGCTTTTCATTCGAACTGCATACCCAGATCATCGAAATTCCAAAAATTTTTGAAAAAAATCATTTTTTGTATGGGGAAAAGTTTACCGAAGCCCTGTCAAAGTTCCGTAACACAACTTTTTCTGATTGAATCTATGTCCGACTTCTTGGTAGTTAATTACTTATTTTGGTCCTAATAGCCTATACTCATTGTCTTTTAGTGTTTTCGTGACGATTTAGTCATAAATTTTCATAATTTCACATATTCAAATTTTCATATAAATTCACGTTAAAATCAGTTAAAGTCTATAATCTACCTCTTAAATCTACTAAATTCACTTTCTCTTTCGGCAGTATTCTGCGCAGCGGTGCTAGTCACCTGTCCCCGTTGAGTTTTTTCCCAAATCTCCTACAGTTTCTTTCTCTACACGAACTCCGAAACGTTCGCTCGACCATTTCCAACACTTCAATACACGAACTCCAAAACGACTCTACCGCCATACCAAACGATACACGTACATTATAATATTTTACATTTATACACTTATTTTCTTTCTTCTCACGTTAAAAACATTATTCACACGTTACATGTTTCACCATCTTTCACCTCTATCATATCTAAATTTATTATTTTGCAAATTTCACCCATTCCAGATGGTTTCATGAAACGTCAGATCCCATTCGTTCATCAAACCAACTAAAAGAAGACAACATTTTTTTTCATTATTATCATCATCATGGAAAATTGTATATATTAAAACGATTAATAATACTTTAACGTACTATACGTTTATATCTATCACACTATGAGTCACTACCAAAACCCGTAATTAACGATTTTAAACAACCTACCTACCTAACCATCTATCAATCTAACGTAAAGTAAGTAAGTAGGAAACTTTTAAAATTATCACTTTTCATCGAAATTTTACGAAAATGTATCATATAAACTTACTAACACAAGATATGCTCGGTTCAATACGCGAACTCAATACGGTATCCTCCTTCGTGAACATAATTCAAGATATATTAAGTCAAATGAAAAGCAGATATAATAAGTATATTGTTTTATAAAAAAAAAACCTAGTTTTATATATAATCTCGATAGAAAGGAAAAAAAACAAAGAATTCGTTAAAAAAAATTACGAGGACGACGAAAACTTCATAGAGAAAGTTTAAAATCAATACACGAACTACAATAATACAATAAAATAGTAGTCGTAATGGTTCAGTACTAGAACCCGAGAAAACCCATCCAATCTTTATAATTCTTGCAGATTCGGAATCAGGGTGTGCTTTTCATTCGAACTGCACACCCAGATCATCGAAATTCCAAAATTTTTTGAAAAAAATCATTTTTTGTATGGGGAAAAGTTTACCGAAGCCCTGTCAAAGTTCCGTAACACAACTTTTTCTGATTGAATCTATGTCCGACTTCTTGGTAGTTAATTACTTATTTTGGTCCTAATAGCCTATACTCATTGTCTTTTAGTGTTTTCGTGACGATTTAGTCATAAATTTTCATAATTTCACATATTCAAATTTTCATATAAATTCACGTTAAAATCAGTTAAAGTCTATAATCTACCTCTTAAATCTACTAAATTCACTTTCTCTTTCGGCAGTATTCTGCGCAGCGGTGCTAGTCACCTGTCCCCGTTGAGTTTTTTCCCAAATCTCCTACAGTTTCTTTCTCTACACGAACTCCGAAACGTTCGCTCGACCATTTCCAACACTTCAATACACGAACTCCAAAACGACTCTACCGCCATACCAAACGATACACGTACATTATAATATTTTACATTTATACACTTATTTTCTTTCTTCTCACGTTAAAAACATTATTCACACGTTACATGTTTCACCATCTTTCACCTCTATCATATCTAAATTTATTATTTTGCAAATTTCACCCATTCCAGATGGTTTCATGAAACGTCAGATCCCATTCGTTCATCAAACCAACTAAAAGAAGACAACATTTTTTTTCATTATTATCATCATCATGGAAAATTGTATATATTAAAACGATTAATAATACTTTAACGTACTATACGTTTATATCTATCACACTATGAGTCACTACCAAAACCCGTAATTAACGATTTTAAACAACCTACCTACCTAACCATCTATCAATCTAACGTAAAGTAAGTAAGTAGGAAACTTTTAAAATTATCACTTTTCATCGAAATTTTACGAAAATGTATCATATAAACTTACTAACACAAGATATGCTCGGTTCAATACGCGAACTCAATACGGTATCCTCCTTCGTGAACATAATTCAAGATATATTAAGTCAAATGAAAAGCAGATATAATAAGTATATTGTTTTATAAAAAAAAAAACCTAGTTTTATATATAATCTCGATAGAAAGGAAAAAAAAACAAAAAATTCGTTAAAAAAAATTACGAGGACGACGAAAACTTCATAGAGAAAGTTTAAAATCAATACACGAACTACAATAATACAATAAAATAGTAGTCGTAATGGTTCAGTACTAGAACCCGAGAAAACCCATCCAATCTTTATAATTCTTGCAGATTCGGAATCAGGGTGTGCTTTTCATTCGAACTGCATACCCAGATCATCGAAATTCCAAAAATTTTTGAAAAAAATCATTTTTTGTATGGGGAAAAGTTTACCGAAGCCCTGTCAAAGTTCCGTAACACAACTTTTTCTGATTGAATCTATGTCCGACTTCTTGGTAGTTAATTACTTATTTTGGTCCTAATAGCCTATACTCATTGTCTTTTAGTGTTTTCGTGACGATTTAGTCATAAATTTTCATAATTTCACATATTCAAATTTTCATATAAATTCACGTTAAAATCAGTTAAAGTCTATAATCTACCTCTTAAATCTACTAAATTCACTTTCTCTTTCGGCAGTATTCTGCGCAGCGGTGCTAGTCACCTGTCCCCGTTGAGTTTTTTCCCAAATCTCCTACAGTTTCTTTCTCTACACGAACTCCGAAACGTTCGCTCGACCATTTCCAACACTTCAATACACGAACTCCAAAACGACTCTACCGCCATACCAAACGATACACGTACATTATAATATTTTACATTTATACACTTATTTTCTTTCTTCTCACGTTAAAAACATTATTCACACGTTACATGTTTCACCATCTTTCACCTCTATCATATCTAAATTTATTATTTTGCAAATTTCACCCATTCCAGATGGTTTCATGAAACGTCAGATCCCATTCGTTCATCAAACCAACTAAAAGAAGACAACATTTTTTTTCATTATTATCATCATCATGGAAAATTGTATATATTAAAACGATTAATAATACTTTAACGTACTATACGTTTATATCTATCACACTATGAATCACTACCAAAACCCGTAATTAACGATTTTAAACAACCTACCTACCTAACCATCTATCAATCTAACGTAAAGTAAGTAAGTAGGAAACTATTAAAATTATCACTTTTCATCGAAATTTTACGAAAATGTATCATATAAACTTACTAACACAAGATATGCTCGGTTCAATACGCGAACTCAATACGGTATCCTCCTTCGTGAACATAATTCAAGATATATTAAGTCAAATGAAAAGCAGATATAATAAGTATATTGTTTTATAAAAAAAAAAACCTAGTTTTATATATAATCTCGATAGAAAGGAAAAAAAAACAAAAAATTCGTTAAAAAAAATTACGAGGACGACGAAAACTTCATAGAGAAAGTTTAAAATCAATACACGAACTACAATAATACAATAAAATAGTAGTCGTAATGGTTCAGTACTAGAACCCGAGAAAACCCATCCAATCTTTATAATTCTTGCAGATTCGGAATCAGGGTGTGCTTTTCATTCGAACTGCATACCCAGATCATCGAAATTCCAAAAATTTTTGAAAAAAATCATTTTTTGTATGGGGAAAAGTTTACCGAAGCCCTGTCAAAGTTCCGTAACACAACTTTTTCTGATTGAATCTATGTCCGACTTCTTGGTAGTTAATTACTTATTTTGGTCCTAATAGCCTATACTCATTGTCTTTTAGTGTTTTCGTGACGATTTAGTCATAAATTTTCATAATTTCACATATTCAAATTTTCATATAAATTCACGTTAAAATGAGTTAAAGTCTATAATCTACCTCTTAAATCTACTAAATTCACTTTCTCTTTCGGCAGTATTCTGCGCAGCGGTGCTAGTCACCTGTCCCCGTTGAGTTTTTTCCCAAATCTCCTACAGTTTCTTTCTCTACACGAACTCCGAAACGTTCGCTCGATCATTTCCAACACTTCAATACACGAACTCCAAAACGACTCTACCGCTATACCAAACGATACACGTACATTACAATATTTTACATTTATACACTTATTTTCTTTCTTCTCACGTTAAAAACATTATTCACACGTTACATGTTTCACCATCTTTCACCTCTATCATATCTAAATTTATTATTTTGCAAATTTCACCCATTCCAGATGGTTTCATGAAACGTCAGATCCCATTCGTTCATCAAACCAACTAAAAGAAGACAACATTTTTTTTCATTATTATCATCATCATCATGGAAAATTGTATATATTAAAACGATTAATAATACTTTAACGTACTATACGTTTATATCTATCACACTATGAATCACTACCAAAACCCGTAATTAACGATTTTAAACAACCTACCTACCTAACCATCTATCAATCTAACGTAAAGTAAGTAAGTAGGAAACTTTTAAAATTATCACTTTTCATCGAAATTTTACGAAAATGTATCATATAAACTTACTAACACAAGATATGCTCGGTTCAATACGCGAACTCAATACGGTATCCTCCTTCGTGAACATAATTCAAGATATATTAAGTCAAATGAAAAGCAGATATAATAAGTATATTGTTTTATAAAAAAAAAACCTAGTTTTATATATAATCTCGATAGAAAGGAAAAAAAACAAAAAATTCGTTAAAAAAAATTACGAGGACGACGAAAACTTCATAGAGAAAGTTTAAAATCAATACACGAACTACAATAATACAATAAAATAGTAGTCGTAATGGTTCAGTACTAGAACCCGAGAAAACCCATCCAATCTTTATAATTCTTGCAGATTCGGAATCAGGGTGTGCTTTTCATTCGAACTGCACACCCAGATCATCGAAATTCCAAAATTTTTTGAAAAAAATCATTTTTTGTATGGGGAAAAGTTTACCGAAGCCCTGTCAAAGTTCCGTAACACAACTTTTTCTGATTGAATCTATGTCCGACTTCTTGGTAGTTAATTACTTATTTTGGTCCTAATAGCCTATACTCATTGTCTTTTAGTGTTTTCGTGACGATTTAGTCATAAATTTTCATAATTTCACATATTCAAATTTTCATATAAATTCACGTTAAAATCAGTTAAAGTCTATAATCTACCTCTTAAATCTACTAAATTCACTTTCTCTTTCGGCAGTATTCTGCGCAGCGGTGCTAGTCACCTGTCCCCGTTGAGTTTTTTCCCAAATCTCCTACAGTTTCTTTCTCTACACGAACTCCGAAACGTTCGCTCGACCATTTCCAACACTTCAATACACGAACTCCAAAACGACTCTACCGCCATACCAAACGATACACGTACATTATAATATTTTACATTTATACACTTATTTTCTTTCTTCTCACGTTAAAAACATTATTCACACGTTACATGTTTCACCATCTTTCACCTCTATCATATCTAAATTTATTATTTTGCAAATTTCACCCATTCCAGATGGTTTCATGAAACGTCAGATCCCATTCGTTCATCAAACCAACTAAAAGAAGACAACATTTTTTTTCATTATTATCATCATCATGGAAAATTGTATATATTAAAACGATTAATAATACTTTAACGTACTATACGTTTATATCTATCACACTATGAATCACTACCAAAACCCGTAATTAACGATTTTAAACAACCTACCTACCTAACCATCTATCAATCTAACGTAAAGTAAGTAAGTAGGAAACTATTAAAATTATCACTTTTCATCGAAATTTTACGAAAATGTATCATATAAACTTACTAACACAAGATATGCTCGGTTCAATACGCGAACTCAATACGGTATCCTCCTTCGTGAACATAATTCAAGATATATTAAGTCAAATGAAAAGCAGATATAATAAGTATATTGTTTTATAAAAAAAAAACCTAGTTTTATATATAATCTCGATAGAAAGGAAAAAAAACAAAAAATTCGTTAAAAAAAATTACGAGGACGACGAAAACTTCATAGAGAAAGTTTAAAATCAATACACGAACTACAATAATACAATAAAATAGTAGTCGTAATGGTTCAGTACTAGAACCCGAGAAAACCCATCCAATCTTTATAATTCTTGCAGATTCGGAATCAGGGTGTGCTTTTCATTCGAACTGCATACCCAGATCATCGAAATTCCAAAAATTTTTGAAAAAAATCATTTTTTGTATGGGGAAAAGTTTACCGAAGCCCTGTCAAAGTTCCGTAACACAACTTTTTCTGATTGAATCTATGTCCGACTTCTTGGTAGTTAATTACTTATTTTGGTCCTAATAGCCTATACTCATTGTCTTTTAGTGTTTTCGTGACGATTTAGTCATAAATTTTCATAATTTCACATATTCAAATTTTCATATAAATTCACGTTAAAATGAGTTAAAGTCTATAATCTACCTCTTAAATCTACTAAATTCACTTTCTCTTTCGGCAGTATTCTGCGCAGCGGTGCTAGTCACCTGTCCCCGTTGAGTTTTTTCCCAAATCTCCTACAGTTTCTTTCTCTACACGAACTCCGAAACGTTCGCTCGATCATTTCCAACACTTCAATACACGAACTCCAAAACGACTCTACCGCTATACCAAACGATACACGTACATTACAATATTTTACATTTATACACTTATTTTCTTTCTTCTCACGTTAAAAACATTATTCACACGTTACATGTTTCACCATCTTTCACCTCTATCATATCTAAATTTATTATTTTGCAAATTTCACCCATTCCAGATGGTTTCATGAAACGTCAGATCCCATTCGTTCATCAAACCAACTAAAAGAAGACAACATTTTTTTTCATTATTATCATCATCATGGAAAATTGTATATATTAAAACGATTAATAATACTTTAACGTACTATACGTTTATATCTATCACACTATGAATCACTACCAAAACCCGTAATTAACGATTTTAAACAACCTACCTACCTAACCATCTATCAATCTAACGTAAAGTAAGTAAGTAGGAAACTTTTAAAATTATCACTTTTCATCGAAATTTTACGAAAATGTATCATATAAACTTACTAACACAAGATATGCTCGGTTCAATACGCGAACTCAATACGGTATCCTCCTTCGTGAACATAATTCAAGATATATTAAGTCAAATGAAAAGCAGATATAATAAGTATATTGTTTTATAAAAAAAAAACCTAGTTTTATATATAATCTCGATAGAAAGGAAAAAAAACAAAAAATTCGTTAAAAAAAATTACGAGGACGACGAAAACTTCATAGAGAAAGTTTAAAATCAATACACGAACTACAATAATACAATAAAATAGTAGTCGTAATGGTTCAGTACTAGAACCCGAGAAAACCCATCCAATCTTTATAATTCTTGCAGATTCGGAATCAGGGTGTGCTTTTCATTCGAACTGCACACCCAGATCATCGAAATTCCAAAATTTTTTGAAAAAAATCATTTTTTGTATGGGGAAAAGTTTACCGAAGCCCTGTCAAAGTTCCGTAACACAACTTTTTCTGATTGAATCTATGTCCGACTTCTTGGTAGTTAATTACTTATTTTGGTCCTAATAGCCTATACTCATTGTCTTTTAGTGTTTTCGTGACGATTTAGTCATAAATTTTCATAATTTCACATATTCAAATTTTCATATAAATTCACGTTAAAATCAGTTAAAGTCTATAATCTACCTCTTAAATCTACTAAATTCACTTTCTCTTTCGGCAGTATTCTGCGCAGCGGTGCTAGTCACCTGTCCCCGTTGAGTTTTTTCCCAAATCTCCTACAGTTTCTTTCTCTACACGAACTCCGAAACGTTCGCTCGACCATTTCCAACACTTCAATACACGAACTCCAAAACGACTCTACCGCCATACCAAACGATACACGTACATTATAATATTTTACATTTATACACTTATTTTCTTTCTTCTCACGTTAAAAACATTATTCACACGTTACATGTTTCACTCTATCATATCTAAATTTATTATTTTGCAAATTTCACCCATTCCAGATGGTTTCATGAAACGTCAGATCCCATTCGTTCATCAAACCAACTAAAAGAAGACAACATTTTTTTTCATTATTATCATCATCATCATGGAAAATTGTATATATTAAAACGATTAATAATACTTTAACGTACTATACGTTTATATCTATCACACTATGAATCACTACCAAAACCCGTAATTAACGATTTTAAACAACCTACCTACCTAACCATCTATCAATCTAACGTAAAGTAAGTAAGTAGGAAACTTTTAAAATTATCACTTTTCATCGAAATTTTACGAAAATGTATCATATAAACTTACTAACACAAGATATGCTCGGTTCAATACGCGAACTCAATACGGTATCCTCCTTCGTGAACATAATTCAAGATATATTAAGTCAAATGAAAAGCAGATATAATAAGTATATTGTTTTATAAAAAAAAACCTAGTTTTATATATAATCTCGATAGAAAGGAAAAAAAACAAAAAATTCGTTAAAAAAAATTACGAGGACGACGAAAACTTCATAGAGAAAGTTTAAAATCAATACACGAACTACAATAATACAATAAAATAGTAGTCGTAATGGTTCAGTACTAGAACCCGAGAAAACCCATCCAATCTTTATAATTCTTGCAGATTCGGAATCAGGGTGTGCTTTTCATTCGAACTGCACACCCAGATCATCGAAATTCCAAAATTTTTTGAAAAAAATCATTTTTTGTATGGGGAAAAGTTTACCGAAGCCCTGTCAAAGTTCCGTAACACAACTTTTTCTGATTGAATCTATGTCCGACTTCTTGGTAGTTAATTACTTATTTTGGTCCTAATAGCCTATACTCATTGTCTTTTAGTGTTTTCGTGACGATTTAGTCATAAATTTTCATAATTTCACATATTCAAATTTTCATATAAATTCACGTTAAAATCAGTTAAAGTCTATAATCTACCTCTTAAATCTACTAAATTCACTTTCTCTTTCGGCAGTATTCTGCGCAGCGGTGCTAGTCACCTGTCCCCGTTGAGTTTTTTCCCAAATCTCCTACAGTTTCTTTCTCTACACGAACTCCGAAACGTTCGCTCGACCATTTCCAACACTTCAATACACGAACTCCAAAACGACTCTACCGCTATACCAAACGATACACGTACATTATAATATTTTACATTTATACACTTATTTTCTTTCTTCTCACGTTAAAAACATTATTCACACGTTACATGTTTCACTATCTTTCACCTCTATCATATCTAAATTTATTATTTTGCAAATTTCACCCATTCCAGATGGTTTCATGAAACGTCAGATCCCATTCGTTCATCAAACCAACTATGTGTATATATTAAAACGATTAATAATACTTTAACGTACTATACGTTTATATCTATCACACTATGAATCACTACCAAAACCCGTAATTAACGATTTTAAACAACCTACCTACCTAACCATCTATCAATCTAACGTAAAGTAAGTAAGTAGGAAACTTTTAAAATTATCACTTTTCATCGAAATTTTACGAAAATGTATCATATAAACTTATTAACACAAGATATGCTCGGTTCAATACGCGAACTCAATACGGTATCCTCCTTCGTGAACATAATTCAAGATATATTAAGTCAAATGAAAAGCAGATATAATAAGTATATTGTTTTATATAAAAAAAACCTAGTTTTATATATAATCTCGATAGAAAGGAAAAAAAACAAAAAATTCGTTAAAAAAAATTACGAGGACGACGAAAACTTCATAGAGAAAGTTTAAAATCAATACACGAACTACAATAATACAATAAAATAGTAGTCGTAATGGTTCAGTACTAGAACCCGAGAAAACCCATCCAATCTTTATAATTCTTGCAGATTCGGAATCAGGGTGTGCTTTTCATTCGAACTGCACACCCAGATCATCGAAATTCCAAAATTTTTTGAAAAAAATCATTTTTTGTATGGGGAAAAGTTTACCGAAGCCCTGTCAAAGTTCCGTAACACAACTTTTTCTGATTGAATCTATGTCCGACTTCTTGGTAGTTAATTACTTATTTTGGTCCTAATAGCCTATACTCATTGTCTTTTAGTGTTTTCGTGACGATTTAGTCATAAATTTTCATAATTTCACATATTCAAATTTTCATATAAATTCACGTTAAAATCAGTTAAAGTCTATAATCTACCTCTTAAATCTACTAAATTCACTTTCTCTTTCGGCAGTATTCTGCGCAGCGGTGCTAGTCACCTGTCCCCGTTGAGTTTTTTCCCAAATCTCCTACAGTTTCTTTCTCTACACGAACTCCGAAACGTTCGCTCGACCATTTCCAACACTTCAATACACGAACTCCAAAACGACTCTACCGCTATACCAAACGATACACGTACATTACAATATTTTACATTTATACACTTATTTTCTTTCTTCTCACGTTAAAAACATTATTCACACGTTACATGTTTCACCATCTTTCACCTCTATCATATCTAAATTTATTATTTTGCAAATTTCACCCATTCCAGATGGTTTCATGAAACGTCAGATCCCATTCGTTCATCAAACCAACTAAAAGAAGACAACATTTTTTTTCATTATTATCATCATCATCATGGAAAATTGTATATATTAAAACGATTAATAATACTTTAACGTACTATACGTTTATATCTATCACACTATGAATCACTACCAAAACCCGTAATTAACGATTTTAAACAACCTACCTACCTAACCATCTATCAATCTAACGTAAAGTAAGTAAGTAGGAAACTTTTAAAATTATCACTTTTCATCGAAATTTTACGAAAATGTATCATATAAACTTACTAACACAAGATATGCTCGGTTCAATACGCGAACTCAATACGGTATCCTCCTTCGTGAACATAATTCAAGATATATTAAGTCAAATGAAAAGCAGATATAATAAGTATATTGTTTTATAAAAAAAAAACCTAGTTTTATATATAATCTCGATAGAAAGGAAAAAAAACAAAAAATTCGTTAAAAAAAATTACGAGGACGACGAAAACTTCATAGAGAAAGTTTAAAATCAATACACGAACTACAATAATACAATAAAATAGTAGTCGTAATGGTTCAGTACTAGAACCCGAGAAAACCCATCCAATCTTTATAATTCTTGCAGATTCGGAATCAGGGTGTGCTTTTCATTCGAACTGCACACCCAGATCATCGAAATTCCAAAATTTTTTGAAAAAAATCATTTTTTGTATGGGGAAAAGTTTACCGAAGCCCTGTCAAAGTTCCGTAACACAACTTTTTCTGATTGAATCTATGTCCGACTTCTTGGTAGTTAATTACTTATTTTGGTCCTAATAGCCTATACTCATTGTCTTTTAGTGTTTTCGTGACGATTTAGTCATAAATTTTCATAATTTCACATATTCAAATTTTCATATAAATTCACGTTAAAATCAGTTAAAGTCTATAATCTACCTCTTAAATCTACTAAATTCACTTTCTCTTTCGGCAGTATTCTGCGCAGCGGTGCTAGTCACCTGTCCCCGTTGAGTTTTTTCCCAAATCTCCTACAGTTTCTTTCTCTACACGAACTCCGAAACGTTCGCTCGACCATTTCCAACACTTCAATACACGAACTCCAAAACGACTCAACCGCTATACTAAACGATACACGTACATTATAATATTTTACATTTATACACTTATTTTCTTTCTTCTCACGTTAAAAACATTATTCACACGTTACATGTTTCACTATCTTTCACCTCTATCATATCTAAATTTATTATTTTGCAAATTTCACCCATTCCAGATGGTTTCATGAAACGTCAGATCCCATTCGTTCATCAAACCAACTAAAAGAAGACAACATTTTTTTTCATTATTATCATCATCATCATGGAAAATTGTATATATTAAAACGATTAATAATACTTTAACGTACTATACGTTTATATCTATCACACTATGAATCACTACCAAAACCCGTAATTAACGATTTTAAACAACCTACCTACCTAACCATCTATCAATCTAACGTAAAGTAAGTAAGTAGGAAACTTTTAAAATTATCACTTTTCATCGAAATTTTACGAAAATGTATCATATAAACTTACTAACACAAGATATGCTCGGTTCAATACGCGAACTCAATACGGTATCCTCCTTCGTGAACATAATTCAAGATATATTAAGTCAAATGAAAAGCAGATATAATAAGTATATTGTTTTATAAAAAAAAAACCTAGTTTTATATATAATCTCGATAGAAAGGAAAAAAAACAAAAAATTCGTTAAAAAAAATTACGAGGACGACGAAAACTTCATAGAGAAAGTTTAAAATCAATACACGAACTACAATAATACAATAAAATAGTAGTCGTAATGGTTCAGTACTAGAACCCGAGAAAACCCATCCAATCTTTATAATTCTTGCAGATTCGGAATCAGGGTGTGCTTTTCATTCGAACTGCACACCCAGATCATCGAAATTCCAAAATTTTTTGAAAAAAATCATTTTTTGTATGGGGAAAAGTTTACCGAAGCCCTGTCAAAGTTCCGTAACACAACTTTTTCTGATTGAATCTATGTCCGACTTCTTGGTAGTTAATTACTTATTTTGGTCCTAATAGCCTATACTCATTGTCTTTTAGTGTTTTCGTGACGATTTAGTCATAAATTTTCATAATTTCACATATTCAAATTTTCATATAAATTCACGTTAAAATCAGTTAAAGTCTATAATCTACCTCTTAAATCTACTAAATTCACTTTCTCTTTCGGCAGTATTCTGCGCAGCGGTGCTAGTCACCTGTCCCCGTTGAGTTTTTTCCCAAATCTCCTACAGTTTCTTTCTCTACACGAACTCCGAAACGTTCGCTCGACCATTTCCAACACTTCAATACACGAACTCCAAAACGACTCTACCGCTATACTAAACGATACACGTACATTATAATATTTTACATTTATACACTTATTTTCTTTCTTCTCACGTTAAAAACATTATTCACACGTTACATGTTTCACTATCTTTCACCTCTATCATATCTAAATTTATTATTTTGCAAATTTCACCCATTCCAGATGGTTTCATGAAACGTCAGATCCCATTCGTTCATCAAACCAACTAAAAGAAGACAACATTTTTTTTCATTATTATCATCATCATCATGGAAAATTGTATATATTAAAACGATTAATAATACTTTAACGTACTATACGTTTATATCTATCACACTATGAGTCACTACCAAAACCCGTAATTAACGATTTTAAACAACCTACCTACCTAACCATCTATCAATCTAACGTAAAGTAAGTAAGTAGGAAACTTTTAAAATTATCACTTTTCATCGAAATTTTACGAAAATGTATCATATAAACTTACTAACACAAGATATGCTCGGTTCAATACGCGAACTCAATACGGTATCCTCCTTCGTGAACATAATTCAAGATATATGAAGTCAAATGAAAAGCAGATATAATAAGTATATTGTTTTATAAAAAAAAACCTAGTTTTATATATAATCTCGATAGAAAGGAAAAAAAACAAAAAATTCGTTAAAAAAAATTACGAGGACGACGAAAACTTCATAGAGAAAGTTTAAAATCAATACACGAACTACAATAATACAATAAAATAGTAGTCGTAATGGTTCAGTACTAGAACCCGAGAAAACCCATCCAATCTTTATAATTCTTGCAGATTCGGAATCAGGGTGTGCTTTTCATTCGAACTGCACACCCAGATCATCGAAATTCCAAAATTTTTTGAAAAAAATCATTTTTTGTATGGGGAAAAGTTTACCGAAGCCCTGTCAAAGTTCCGTAACACAACTTTTTCTGATTGAATCTATGTCCGACTTCTTGGTAGTTAATTACTTATTTTGGTCCTAATAGCCTATACTCATTGTCTTTTAGTGTTTTCGTGACGATTTAGTCATAAATTTTCATAATTTCACATATTCAAATTTTCATATAAATTCACGTTAAAATCAGTTAAAGTCTATAATCTACCTCTTAAATCTACTAAATTCACTTTCTCTTTCGGCAGTATTCTGCGCAGCGGTGCTAGTCACCTGTCCCCGTTGAGTTTTTTCCCAAATCTCCTACAGTTTCTTTCTCTACACGAACTCCGAAACGTTCGCTCGACCATTTCCAACACTTCAATACACGAACTCCAAAACGACTCTACCGCTATACCAAACGATACACGTACATTACAATATTTTACATTTATACACTTATTTTCTTTCTTCTCACGTTAAAAACATTATTCACACGTTACATGTTTCACCATCTTTCACCTCTATCATATCTAAATTTATTATTTTGCAAATTTCACCCATTCCAGATGGTTTCATGAAACGTCAGATCCCATTCGTTCATCAAACCAACTAAAAGAAGACAACATTTTTTTTCATTATTATCATCATCATCATGGAAAATTGTATATATTAAAACGATTAATAATACTTTAACGTACTATACGTTTATATCTATCACACTATGAATCACTACCAAAACCCGTAATTAACGATTTTAAACAACCTACCTACCTAACCATCTATCAATCTAACGTAAAGTAAGTAAGTAGGAAACTTTTAAAATTATCACTTTTCATCGAAATTTTACGAAAATGTATCATATAAACTTACTAACACAAGATATGCTCGGTTCAATACGCGAACTCAATACGGTATCCTCCTTCGTGAACATAATTCAAGATATATTAAGTCAAATGAAAAGCAGATATAATAAGTATATTGTTTTATAAAAAAAAAACCTAGTTTTATATATAATCTCGATAGAAAGGAAAAAAAACAAAAAATTCGTTAAAAAAAATTACGAGGACGACGAAAACTTCATAGAGAAAGTTTAAAATCAATACACGAACTACAATAATACAATAAAATAGTAGTCGTAATGGTTCAGTACTAGAACCCGAGAAAACCCATCCAATCTTTATAATTCTTGCAGATTCGGAATCAGGGTGTGCTTTTCATTCGAACTGCACACCCAGATCATCGAAATTCCAAAATTTTTTGAAAAAAATCATTTTTTGTATGGGGAAAAGTTTACCGAAGCCCTGTCAAAGTTCCGTAACACAACTTTTTCTGATTGAATCTATGTCCGACTTCTTGGTAGTTAATTACTTATTTTGGTCCTAATAGCCTATACTCATTGTCTTTTAGTGTTTTCGTGACGATTTAGTCATAAATTTTCATAATTTCACATATTCAAATTTTCATATAAATTCACGTTAAAATCAGTTAAAGTCTATAATCTACCTCTTAAATCTACTAAATTCACTTTCTCTTTCGGCAGTATTCTGCGCAGCGGTGCTAGTCACCTGTCCCCGTTGAGTTTTTTCCCAAATCTCCTACAGTTTCTTTCTCTACACGAACTCCGAAACGTTCGCTCGACCATTTCCAACACTTCAATACACGAACTCCAAAACGACTCTACCGCTATACTAAACGATACACGTACATTATAATATTTTACATTTATACACTTATTTTCTTTCTTCTCACGTTAAAAACATTATTCACACGTTACATGTTTCACTATCTTTCACCTCTATCATATCTAAATTTATTATTTTGCAAATTTCACCCATTCCAGATGGTTTCATGAAACGTCAGATCCCATTCGTTCATCAAACCAACTAAAAGAAGACAACATTTTTTTTCATTATTATCATCATCATCATGGAAAATTGTATATATTAAAACGATTAATAATACTTTAACGTACTATACGTTTATATCTATCACACTATGAGTCACTACCAAAACCCGTAATTAACGATTTTAAACAACCTACCTACCTAACCATCTATCAATCTAACGTAAAGTAAGTAAGTAGGAAACTTTTAAAATTATCACTTTTCATCGAAATTTTACGAAAATGTATCATATAAACTTACTAACACAAGATATGCTCGGTTCAATACGCGAACTCAATACGGTATCCTCCTTCGTGAACATAATTCAAGATATATTAAGTCAAATGAAAAGCAGATATAATAAGTATATTGTTTTATAAAAAAAAAACCTAGTTTTATATATAATCTCGATAGAAAGGAAAAAAAACAAAAAATTCGTTAAAAAAAATTACGAGGACGACGAAAACTTCATAGAGAAAGTTTAAAATCAATACACGAACTACAATAATACAATAAAATAGTAGTCGTAATGGTTCAGTACTAGAACCCGAGAAAACCCATCCAATCTTTATAATTCTTGCAGATTCGGAATCAGGGTGTGCTTTTCATTCGAACTGCACACCCAGATCATCGAAATTCCAAAATTTTTTGAAAAAAATCATTTTTTGTATGGGGAAAAGTTTACCGAAGCCCTGTCAAAGTTCCGTAACACAACTTTTTCTGATTGAATCTATGTCCGACTTCTTGGTAGTTAATTACTTATTTTGGTCCTAATAGCCTATACTCATTGTCTTTTAGTGTTTTCGTGACGATTTAGTCATAAATTTTCATAATTTCACATATTCAAATTTTCATATAAATTCACGTTAAAATCAGTTAAAGTCTATAATCTACCTCTTAAATCTACTAAATTCACTTTCTCTTTCGGCAGTATTCTGCGCAGCGGTGCTAGTCACCTGTCCCCGTTGAGTTTTTTCCCAAATCTCCTACAGTTTCTTTCTCTACACGAACTCCGAAACGTTCGCTCGACCATTTCCAACACTTCAATACACGAACTCCAAAACGACTCTACCGCTATACTAAACGATACACGTACATTATAATATTTTACATTTATACACTTATTTTCTTTCTTCTCACGTTAAAAACATTATTCACACGTTACATGTTTCACTATCTTTCACCTCTATCATATCTAAATTTATTATTTTGCAAATTTCACCCATTCCAGATGGTTTCATGAAACGTCAGATCCCATTCGTTCATCAAACCAACTAAAAGAAGACAACATTTTTTTTCATTATTATCATCATCATCATGGAAAATTGTATATATTAAAACGATTAATAATACTTTAACGTACTATACGTTTATATCTATCACACTATGAGTCACTACCAAAACCCGTAATTAACGATTTTAAACAACCTACCTACCTAACCATCTATCAATCTAACGTAAAGTAAGTAAGTAGGAAACTTTTAAAATTATCACTTTTCATCGAAATTTTACGAAAATGTATCATATAAACTTACTAACACAAGATATGCTCGGTTCAATACGCGAACTCAATACGGTATCCTCCTTCGTGAACATAATTCAAGATATATGAAGTCAAATGAAAAGCAGATATAATAAGTATATTGTTTTATAAAAAAAAACCTAGTTTTATATATAATCTCGATAGAAAGGAAAAAAAACAAAAAATTCGTTAAAAAAAATTACGAGGACGACGAAAACTTCATAGAGAAAGTTTAAAATCAATACACGAACTACAATAATACAATAAAATAGTAGTCGTAATGGTTCAGTACTAGAACCCGAGAAAACCCATCCAATCTTTATAATTCTTGCAGATTCGGAATCAGGGTGTGCTTTTCATTCGAACTGCACACCCAGATCATCGAAATTCCAAAATTTTTTGAAAAAAATCATTTTTTGTATGGGGAAAAGTTTACCGAAGCCCTGTCAAAGTTCCGTAACACAACTTTTTCTGATTGAATCTATGTCCGACTTCTTGGTAGTTAATTACTTATTTTGGTCCTAATAGCCTATACTCATTGTCTTTTAGTGTTTTCGTGACGATTTAGTCATAAATTTTCATAATTTCACATATTCAAATTTTCATATAAATTCACGTTAAAATCAGTTAAAGTCTATAATCTACCTCTTAAATCTACTAAATTCACTTTCTCTTTCGGCAGTATTCTGCGCAGCGGTGCTAGTCACCTGTCCCCGTTGAGTTTTTTCCCAAATCTCCTACAGTTTCTTTCTCTACACGAACTCCGAAACGTTCGCTCGACCATTTCCAACACTTCAATACACGAACTCCAAAACGACTCTACCGCTATACCAAACGATACACGTACATTACAATATTTTACATTTATACACTTATTTTCTTTCTTCTCACGTTAAAAACATTATTCACACGTTACATGTTTCACTATCTTTCACCTCTATCATATCTAAATTTATTATTTTGCAAATTTCACCCATTCCAGATGGTTTCATGAAACGTCAGATCCCATTCGTTCATCAAACCAACTAAAAGAAGACAACATTTTTTTTCATTATTATCATCATCATCATGGAAAATTGTATATATTAAAACGATTAATAATACTTTAACGTACTATACGTTTATATCTATCACACTATGAGTCACTACCAAAACCCGTAATTAACGATTTTAAACAACCTACCTACCTAACCATCTATCAATCTAACGTAAAGTAAGTAAGTAGGAAACTTTTAAAATTATCACTTTTCATCGAAATTTTACGAAAATGTATCATATAAACTTACTAACACAAGATATGCTCGGTTCAATACGCGAACTCAATACGGTATCCTCCTTCGTGAACATAATTCAAGATATATTAAGTCAAATGAAAAGCAGATATAATAAGTATATTGTTTTATAAAAAAAAAACCTAGTTTTATATATAATCTCGATAGAAAGGAAAAAAAACAAAAAATTCGTTAAAAAAAATTACGAGGACGACGAAAACTTCATAGAGAAAGTTTAAAATCAATACACGAACTACAATAATACAATAAAATAGTAGTCGTAATGGTTCAGTACTAGAACCCGAGAAAACCCATCCAATCTTTATAATTCTTGCAGATTCGGAATCAGGGTGTGCTTTTCATTCGAACTGCACACCCAGATCATCGAAATTCCAAAATTTTTTGAAAAAAATCATTTTTTGTATGGGGAAAAGTTTACCGAAGCCCTGTCAAAGTTCCGTAACACAACTTTTTCTGATTGAATCTATGTCCGACTTCTTGGTAGTTAATTACTTATTTTGGTCCTAATAGCCTATACTCATTGTCTTTTAGTGTTTTCGTGACGATTTAGTCATAAATTTTCATAATTTCACATATTCAAATTTTCATATAAATTCACGTTAAAATCAGTTAAAGTCTATAATCTACCTCTTAAATCTACTAAATTCACTTTCTCTTTCGGCAGTATTCTGCGCAGCGGTGCTAGTCACCTGTCCCCGTTGAGTTTTTTCCCAAATCTCCTACAGTTTCTTTCTCTACACGAACTCCGAAACGTTCGCTCGACCATTTCCAACACTTCAATACACGAACTCCAAAACGACTCTACCGCTATACTAAACGATACACGTACATTATAATATTTTACATTTATACACTTATTTTCTTTCTTCTCACGTTAAAAACATTATTCACACGTTACATGTTTCACTATCTTTCACCTCTATCATATCTAAATTTATTATTTTGCAAATTTCACCCATTCCAGATGGTTTCATGAAACGTCAGATCCCATTCGTTCATCAAACCAACTAAAAGAAGACAACATTTTTTTTCATTATTATCATCATCATCATGGAAAATTGTATATATTAAAACGATTAATAATACTTTAACGTACTATACGTTTATATCTATCACACTATGAGTCACTACCAAAACCCGTAATTAACGATTTTAAACAACCTACCTACCTAACCATCTATCAATCTAACGTAAAGTAAGTAAGTAGGAAACTTTTAAAATTATCACTTTTCATCGAAATTTTACGAAAATGTATCATATAAACTTACTAACACAAGATATGCTCGGTTCAATACGCGAACTCAATACGGTATCCTCCTTCGTGAACATAATTCAAGATATATGAAGTCAAATGAAAAGCAGATATAATAAGTATATTGTTTTATAAAAAAAAACCTAGTTTTATATATAATCTCGATAGAAAGGAAAAAAAACAAAAAATTCGTTAAAAAAAATTACGAGGACGACGAAAACTTCATAGAGAAAGTTTAAAATCAATACACGAACTACAATAATACAATAAAATAGTAGTCGTAATGGTTCAGTACTAGAACCCGAGAAAACCCATCCAATCTTTATAATTCTTGCAGATTCGGAATCAGGGTGTGCTTTTCATTCGAACTGCACACCCAGATCATCGAAATTCCAAAATTTTTTGAAAAAAATCATTTTTTGTATGGGGAAAAGTTTACCGAAGCCCTGTCAAAGTTCCGTAACACAACTTTTTCTGATTGAATCTATGTCCGACTTCTTGGTAGTTAATTACTTATTTTGGTCCTAATAGCCTATACTCATTGTCTTTTAGTGTTTTCGTGACGATTTAGTCATAAATTTTCATAATTTCACATATTCAAATTTTCATATAAATTCACGTTAAAATCAGTTAAAGTCTATAATCTACCTCTTAAATCTACTAAATTCACTTTCTCTTTCGGCAGTATTCTGCGCAGCGGTGCTAGTCACCTGTCCCCGTTGAGTTTTTTCCCAAATCTCCTACAGTTTCTTTCTCTACACGAACTCCGAAACGTTCGCTCGACCATTTCCAACACTTCAATACACGAACTCCAAAACGACTCTACCGCTATACCAAACGATACACGTACATTACAATATTTTACATTTATACACTTATTTTCTTTCTTCTCACGTTAAAAACATTATTCACACGTTACATGTTTCACTATCTTTCACCTCTATCATATCTAAATTTATTATTTTGCAAATTTCACCCATTCCAGATGGTTTCATGAAACGTCAGATCCCATTCGTTCATCAAACCAACTAAAAGAAGACAACATTTTTTTTCATTATTATCATCATCATCATGGAAAATTGTATATATTAAAACGATTAATAATACTTTAACGTACTATACGTTTATATCTATCACACTATGAGTCACTACCAAAACCCGTAATTAACGATTTTAAACAACCTACCTACCTAACCATCTATCAATCTAACGTAAAGTAAGTAAGTAGGAAACTTTTAAAATTATCACTTTTCATCGAAATTTTACGAAAATGTATCATATAAACTTACTAACACAAGATATGCTCGGTTCAATACGCGAACTCAATACGGTATCCTCCTTCGTGAACATAATTCAAGATATATTAAGTCAAATGAAAAGCAGATATAATAAGTATATTGTTTTATAAAAAAAAAACCTAGATTTATATATAATCTCGATAGAAAGGAAAAAAAACAAAAAATTCGTTAAAAAAAATTACGAGGACGACGAAAACTTCATAGAGAAAGTTTAAAATCAATACACGAACTACAATAATACAATAAAATAGTAGTCGTAATGGTTCAGTACTAGAACCCGAGAAAACCCATCCAATCTTTATAATTCTTGCAGATTCGGAATCAGGGTGTGCTTTTCATTCGAACTGCACACCCAGATCATCGAAATTCCAAAATTTTTTGAAAAAAATCATTTTTTGTATGGGGAAAAGTTTACCGAAGCCCTGTCAAAGTTCCGTAACACAACTTTTTCTGATTGAATCTATGTCCGACTTCTTGGTAGTTAATTACTTATTTTGGTCCTAATAGCCTATACTCATTGTCTTTTAGTGTTTTCGTGACGATTTAGTCATAAATTTTCATAATTTCACATATTCAAATTTTCATATAAATTCACGTTAAAATCAGTTAAAGTCTATAATCTACCTCTTAAATCTACTAAATTCACTTTCTCTTTCGGCAGTATTCTGCGCAGCGGTGCTAGTCACCTGTCCCCGTTGAGTTTTTTCCCAAATCTCCTACAGTTTCTTTCTCTACACGAACTCCGAAACGTTCGCTCGACCATTTCCAACACTTCAATACACGAACTCCAAAACGACTCTACCGCTATACTAAACGATACACGTACATTATAATATTTTACATTTATACACTTATTTTCTTTCTTCTCACGTTAAAAACATTATTCACACGTTACATGTTTCACTATCTTTCACCTCTATCATATCTAAATTTATTATTTTGCAAATTTCACCCATTCCAGATGGTTTCATGAAACGTCAGATCCCATTCGTTCATCAAACCAACTAAAAGAAGACAACATTTTTTTTCATTATTATCATCATCATCATGGAAAATTGTATATATTAAAACGATTAATAATACTTTAACGTACTATACGTTTATATCTATCACACTATGAGTCACTACCAAAACCCGTAATTAACGATTTTAAACAACCTACCTACCTAACCATCTATCAATCTAACGTAAAGTAAGTAAGTAGGAAACTTTTAAAATTATCACTTTTCATCGAAATTTTACGAAAATGTATCATATAAACTTACTAACACAAGATATGCTCGGTTCAACACGCGAACTCAATACGGTATCCTCCTTCGTGAACATAATTCAAGATATATTAAGTCAAATGAAAAGCAGATATAATAAGTATATTGTTTTATAAAAAAAAAACCTAGTTTTATATATAATCTCGATAGAAAGGAAAAAAAACAAAAAATTCGTTAAAAAAAATTACGAGGACGACGAAAACTTCATAGAGAAAGTTTAAAATCAATACACGAACTACAATAATACAATAAAATAGTAGTCGTAATGGTTCAGTACTAGAACCCGAGAAAACCCATCCAATCTTTATAATTCTTGCAGATTCGGAATCAGGGTGTGCTTTTCATTCGAACTGCACACCCAGATCATCGAAATTCCAAAATTTTTTGAAAAAAATCATTTTTTGTATGGGGAAAAGTTTACCGAAGCCCTGTCAAAGTTCCGTAACACAACTTTTTCTGATTGAATCTATGTCCGACTTCTTGGTAGTTAATTACTTATTTTGGTCCTAATAGCCTATACTCATTGTCTTTTAGTGTTTTCGTGACGATTTAGTCATAAATTTTCATAATTTCACATATTCAAATTTTCATATAAATTCACGTTAAAATCAGTTAAAGTCTATAATCTACCTCTTAAATCTACTAAATTCACTTTCTCTTTCGGCAGTATTCTGCGCAGCGGTGCTAGTCACCTGTCCCCGTTGAGTTTTTTCCCAAATCTCCTACAGTTTCTTTCTCTACACGAACTCCGAAACGTTCGCTCGACCATTTCCAACACTTCAATACACGAACTCCAAAACGACTCTACCGCTATACTAAACGATACACGTACATTATAATATTTTACATTTATACACTTATTTTCTTTCTTCTCACGTTAAAAACATTATTCACACGTTACATGTTTCACTATCTTTCACCTCTATCATATCTAAATTTATTATTTTGCAAATTTCACCCATTCCAGATGGTTTCATGAAACGTCAGATCCCATTCGTTCATCAAACCAACTAAAAGAAGACAACATTTTTTTTCATTATTATCATCATCATCATGGAAAAGTGTATATATTAAAACGATTAATAATACTTTAACGTACTATACGTTTATATCTATCACACTATGAGTCACTACCAAAACCCGTAATTAACGATTTTAAACAACCTACCTACCTAACCATCTATCAATCTAACGTAAAGTAAGTAAGTAGGAAACTTTTAAAATTATCACTTTTCATCGAAATTTTACGAAAATGTATCATATAAACTTACTAACACAAGATATGCTCGGTTCAATACGCGAACTCAATACGGTATCCTCCTTCGTGAACATAATTCAAGATATATTAAGTCAAATGAAAAGCAGATATAATAAGTATATTGTTTTATAAAAAAAAACCTAGTTTTATATATAATCTCGATAGAAAGGAAAAAAAACAAAAAATTCGTTAAAAAAAATTACGAGGACGACGAAAACTTCATAGAGAAAGTTTAAAATCAATACACGAACTACAATAATACAATAAAATAGTAGTCGTAATGGTTCAGTACTAGAACCCGAGAAAACCCATCCAATCTTTATAATTCTTGCAGATTCGGAATCAGGGTGTGCATCGAAATTCCAAAATTTTTTGAAAAAAATCATTTTTTGTATGGGGAAAAGTTTACCGAAGCCCTGTCAAAGTTCCGTAACACAACTTTTTCTGATTGAATCTATGTCCGACTTCTTGGTAGTTAATTACTTATTTTGGTCCTAATAGCCTATACTCATTGTCTTTTAGTGTTTTCGTGACGATTTAGTCATAAATTTTCATAATTTCACATATTCAAATTTTCATATAAATTCACGTTAAAATCAGTTAAAGTCTATAATCTACCTCTTAAATCTACTAAATTCACTTTCTCTTTCGGCAGTATTCTGCGCAGCGGTGCTAGTCACCTGTCCCCGTTGAGTTTTTTCCCAAATCTCCTACAGTTTCTTTCTCTACACGAACTCCGAAACGTTCGCTCGACCATTTCCAACACTTCAATACACGAACTCCAAAACGACTCTACCGCTATACCAAACGATACACGTACATTACAATATTTTACATTTATACACTTATTTTCTTTCTTCTCACGTTAAAAACATTATTCACACGTTACATGTTTCACCATCTTTCACCTCTATCATATCTAAATTTATTATTTTGCAAATTTCACCCATTCCAGATGGTTTCATGAAACGTCAGATCCCATTCGTTCATCAAACCAACTAAAAGAAGACAACATTTTTTTTCATTATTATCATCATCATCATGGAAAATTGTATATATTAAAACGATTAATAATACTTTAACGTACTATACGTTTATATCTATCACACTATGAATCACTACCAAAACCCGTAATTAACGATTTTAAACAACCTACCTACCTAACCATCTATCAATCTAACGTAAAGTAAGTAAGTAGGAAACTTTTAAAATTATCACTTTTCATCGAAATTTTACGAAAATGTATCATATAAACTTACTAACACAAGATATGCTCGGTTCAATACGCGAACTCAATACGGTATCCTCCTTCGTGAACATAATTCAAGATATATTAAGTCAAATGAAAAGCAGATATAATAAGTATATTGTTTTATAAAAAAAAAACCTAGTTTTATATATAATCTCGATAGAAAGGAAAAAAAACAAAGAATTCGTTAAAAAAAATTACGAGGACGACGAAAACTTCATAGAGAAAGTTTAAAATCAATACACGAACTACAATAATACAATAAAATAGTAGTCGTAATGGTTCAGTACTAGAACCCGAGAAAACCCATCCAATCTTTATAATTCTTGCAGATTCGGAATCAGGGTGTGCTTTTCATTCGAACTGCACACCCAGATCATCGAAATTCCAAAATTTTTTGAAAAAAATCATTTTTTGTATGGGGAAAAGTTTACCGAAGCCCTGTCAAAGTTCCGTAACACAACTTTTTCTGATTGAATCTATGTCCGACTTCTTGGTAGTTAATTACTTATTTTGGTCCTAATAGCCTATACTCATTGTCTTTTAGTGTTTTCGTGACGATTTAGTCATAAATTTTCATAATTTCACATATTCAAATTTTCATATAAATTCACGTTAAAATCAGTTAAAGTCTATAATCTACCTCTTAAATCTACTAAATTCACTTTCTCTTTCGGCAGTATTCTGCGCAGCGGTGCTAGTCACCTGTCCCCGTTGAGTTTTTTCCCAAATCTCCTACAGTTTCTTTCTCTACACGAACTCCGAAACGTTCGCTCGACCATTTCCAACACTTCAATACACGAACTCCAAAACGACTCTACCGCTATACTAAACGATACACGTACATTATAATATTTTACATTTATACACTTATTTTCTTTCTTCTCACGTTAAAAACATTATTCACACGTTACATGTTTCACTATCTTTCACCTCTATCATATCTAAATTTATTATTTTGCAAATTTCACCCATTCCAGATGGTTTCATGAAACGTCAGATCCCATTCGTTCATCAAACCAACTAAAAGAAGACAACATTTTTTTTCATTATTATCATCATCATCATGGAAAATTGTATATATTAAAACGATTAATAATACTTTAACGTACTATACGTTTATATCTATCACACTATGAGTCACTACCAAAACCCGTAATTAACGATTTTAAACAACCTACCTACCTAACCATCTATCAATCTAACGTAAAGTAAGTAAGTAGGAAACTTTTAAAATTATCACTTTTCATCGAAATTTTACGAAAATGTATCATATAAACTTACTAACACAAGATATGCTCGGTTCAATACGCGAACTCAATACGGTATCCTCCTTCGTGAACATAATTCAAGATATATTAAGTCAAATGAAAAGCAGATATAATAAGTATATTGTTTTATAAAAAAAAAACCTAGTTTTATATATAATCTCGATAGAAAGGAAAAAAAACAAAAAATTCGTTAAAAAAAATTACGAGGACGACGAAAACTTCATAGAGAAAGTTTAAAATCAATACACGAACTACAATAATACAATAAAATAGTAGTCGTAATGGTTCAGTACTAGAACCCGAGAAAACCCATCCAATCTTTATAATTCTTGCAGATTCGGAATCAGGGTGTGCTTTTCATTCGAACTGCACACCCAGATCATCGAAATTCCAAAATTTTTTGAAAAAAATCATTTTTTGTATGGGGAAAAGTTTACCGAAGCCCTGTCAAAGTTCCGTAACACAACTTTTTCTGATTGAATCTATGTCCGACTTCTTGGTAGTTAATTACTTATTTTGGTCCTAATAGCCTATACTCATTGTCTTTTAGTGTTTTCGTGACGATTTAGTCATAAATTTTCATAATTTCACATATTCAAATTTTCATATAAATTCACGTTAAAATCAGTTAAAGTCTATAATCTACCTCTTAAATCTACTAAATTCACTTTCTCTTTCGGCAGTATTCTGCGCAGCGGTGCTAGTCACCTGTCCCCGTTGAGTTTTTTCCCAAATCTCCTACAGTTTCTTTCTCTACACGAACTCCGAAACGTTCGCTCGACCATTTCCAACACTTCAATACACGAACTCCAAAACGACTCTACCGCTATACTAAACGATACACGTACATTATAATATTTTACATTTATACACTTATTTTCTTTCTTCTCACGTTAAAAACATTATTCACACGTTACATGTTTCACTATCTTTCACCTCTATCATATCTAAATTTATTATTTTGCAAATTTCACCCATTCCAGATGGTTTCATGAAACGTCAGATCCCATTCGTTCATCAAACCAACTAAAAGAAGACAACATTTTTTTTCATTATTATCATCATCATCATGGAAAATTGTATATATTAAAACGATTAATAATACTTTAACGTACTATACGTTTATATCTATCACACTATGAGTCACTACCAAAACCCGTAATTAACGATTTTAAACAACCTACCTACCTAACCATCTATCAATCTAACGTAAAGTAAGTAAGTAGGAAACTTTTAAAATTATCACTTTTCATCGAAATTTTACGAAAATGTATCATATAAACTTACTAACACAAGATATGCTCGGTTCAATACGCGAACTCAATACGGTATCCTCCTTCGTGAACATAATTCAAGATATATTAAGTCAAATGAAAAGCAGATATAATAAGTATATTGTTTTATAAAAAAAAAACCTAGTTTTATATATAATCTCGATAGAAAGGAAAAAAAACAAAAAATTCGTTAAAAAAAATTACGAGGACGACGAAAACTTCATAGAGAAAGTTTAAAATCAATACACGAACTACAATAATACAATAAAATAGTAGTCGTAATGGTTCAGTACTAGAACCCGAGAAAACCCATCCAATCTTTATAATTCTTGCAGATTCGGAATCAGGGTGTGCTTTTCATTCGAACTGCACACCCAGATCATCGAAATTCCAAAATTTTTTGAAAAAAATCATTTTTTGTATGGGGAAAAGTTTACCGAAGCCCTGTCAAAGTTCCGTAACACAACTTTTTCTGATTGAATCTATGTCCGACTTCTTGGTAGTTAATTACTTATTTTGGTCCTAATAGCCTATACTCATTGTCTTTTAGTGTTTTCGTGACGATTTAGTCATAAATTTTCATAATTTCACATATTCAAATTTTCATATAAATTCACGTTAAAATCAGTTAAAGTCTATAATCTACCTCTTAAATCTACTAAATTCACTTTCTCTTTCGGCAGTATTCTGCGCAGCGGTGCTAGTCACCTGTCCCCGTTGAGTTTTTTCCCAAATCTCCTACAGTTTCTTTCTCTACACGAACTCCGAAACGTTCGCTCGACCATTTCCAACACTTCAATACACGAACTCCAAAACGACTCTACCGCTATACTAAACGATACACGTACATTATAATATTTTACATTTATACACTTATTTTCTTTCTTCTCACGTTAAAAACATTATTCACACGTTACATGTTTCACTATCTTTCACCTCTATCATATCTAAATTTATTATTTTGCAAATTTCACCCATTCCAGATGGTTTCATGAAACGTCAGATCCCATTCGTTCATCAAACCAACTAAAAGAAGACAACATTTTTTTTCATTATTATCATCATCATCATGGAAAATTGTATATATTAAAACGATTAATAATACTTTAACGTACTATACGTTTATATCTATCACACTATGAGTCACTACCAAAACCCGTAATTAACGATTTTAAACAACCTACCTACCTAACCATCTATCAATCTAACGTAAAGTAAGTAAGTAGGAAACTTTTAAAATTATCACTTTTCATCGAAATTTTACGAAAATGTATCATATAAACTTACTAACACAAGATATGCTCGGTTCAATACGCGAACTCAATACGGTATCCTCCTTCGTGAACATAATTCAAGATATATTAAGTCAAATGAAAAGCAGATATAATAAGTATATTGTTTTATAAAAAAAAACCTAGTTTTATATATAATCTCGATAGAAAGGAAAAAAAACAAAAAATTCGTTAAAAAAAATTACGAGGACGACGAAAACTTCATAGAGAAAGTTTAAAATCAATACACGAACTACAATAATACAATAAAATAGTAGTCGTAATGGTTCAGTACTAGAACCCGAGAAAACCCATCCAATCTTTATAATTCTTGCAGATTCGGAATCAGGGTGTGCTTTTCATTCGAACTGCACACCCAGATCATCGAAATTCCAAAATTTTTTGAAAAAAATCATTTTTTGTATGGGGAAAAGTTTACCGAAGCCCTGTCAAAGTTCCGTAACACAACTTTTTCTGATTGAATCTATGTCCGACTTCTTGGTAGTTAATTACTTATTTTGGTCCTAATAGCCTATACTCATTGTCTTTTAGTGTTTTCGTGACGATTTAGTCATAAATTTTCATAATTTCACATATTCAAATTTTCATATAAATTCACGTTAAAATCAGTTAAAGTCTATAATCTACCTCTTAAATCTACTAAATTCACTTTCTCTTTCGGCAGTATTCTGCGCAGCGGTGCTAGTCACCTGTCCCCGTTGAGTTTTTTCCCAAATCTCCTACAGTTTCTTTCTCTACACGAACTCCGAAACGTTCGCTCGACCATTTCCAACACTTCAATACACGAACTCCAAAACGACTCTACCGCTATACCAAACGATACACGTACATTATAATATTTTACATTTATACACTTATTTTCTTTCTTCTCACGTTAAAAACATTATTCACACGTTACATGTTTCACTATCTTTCACCTCTATCATATCTAAATTTATTATTTTGCAAATTTCACCCATTCCAGATGGTTTCATGAAACGTCAGATCCCATTCGTTCATCAAACCAACTAAAAGAAGACAACATTTTTTTTCATTATTATCATCATCATCATGGAAAATTGTATATATTAAAACGATTAATAATACTTTAACGTACTATACGTTTATATCTATCACACTATGAATCACTACCAAAACCCGTAATTAACGATTTTAAACAACCTACCTACCTAACCATCTATCAATCTAACGTAAAGTAAGTAAGTAGGAAACTTTTAAAATTATCACTTTTCATCGAAATTTTACGAAAATGTATCATATAAACTTACTAACACAAGATATGCTCGGTTCAATACGCGAACTCAATACGGTATCCTCCTTCGTGAACATAATTCAAGATATATTAAGTCAAATGAAAAGCAGATATAATAAGTATATTGTTTTATAAAAAAAAAACCTAGTTTTATATATAATCTCGATAGAAAGGAAAAAAAACAAAAAATTCGTTAAAAAAAATTACGAGGACGACGAAAACTTCATAGAGAAAGTTTAAAATCAATACACGAACTACAATAATACAATAAAATAGTAGTCGTAATGGTTCAGTACTAGAACCCGAGAAAACCCATCCAATCTTTATAATTCTTGCAGATTCGGAATCAGGGTGTGCTTTTCATTCGAACTGCACACCCAGATCATCGAAATTCCAAAATTTTTTGAAAAAAATCATTTTTTGTATGGGGAAAAGTTTACCGAAGCCCTGTCAAAGTTCCGTAACACAACTTTTTCTGATTGAATCTATGTCCGACTTCTTGGTAGTTAATTACTTATTTTGGTCCTAATAGCCTATACTCATTGTCTTTTAGTGTTTTCGTGACGATTTAGTCATAAATTTTCATAATTTCACATATTCAAATTTTCATATAAATTCACGTTAAAATCAGTTAAAGTCTATAATCTACCTCTTAAATCTACTAAATTCACTTTCTCTTTCGGCAGTATTCTGCGCAGCGGTGCTAGTCACCTGTCCCCGTTGAGTTTTTTCCCAAATCTCCTACAGTTTCTTTCTCTACACGAACTCCGAAACGTTCGCTCGACCATTTCCAACACTTCAATACACGAACTCCAAAACGACTCTACCGCTATACCAAACGATACACGTACATTATAATATTTTACATTTATACACTTATTTTCTTTCTTCTCACGTTAAAAACATTATTCACACGTTACATGTTTCACTATCTTTCACCTCTATCATATCTAAATTTATTATTTTGCAAATTTCACCCATTCCAGATGGTTTCATGAAACGTCAGATCCCATTCGTTCATCAAACCAACTAAAAGAAGACAACATTTTTTTTCATTATTATCATCATCATCATGGAAAATTGTATATATTAAAACGATTAATAATACTTTAACGTACTATACGTTTATATCTATCACACTATGAATCACTACCAAAACCCGTAATTAACGATTTTAAACAACCTACCTACCTAACCATCTATCAATCTAACGTAAAGTAAGTAAGTAGGAAACTTTTAAAATTATCACTTTTCATCGAAATTTTACGAAAATGTATCATATAAACTTACTAACACAAGATATGCTCGGTTCAATACGCGAACTCAATACGGTATCCTCCTTCGTGAACATAATTCAAGATATATTAAGTCAAATGAAAAGCAGATATAATAAGTATATTGTTTTATAAAAAAAAAACCTAGTTTTATATATAATCTCGATAGAAAGGAAAAAAAACAAAAAATTCGTTAAAAAAAATTACGAGGACGACGAAAACTTCATAGAGAAAGTTTAAAATCAATACACGAACTACAATAATACAATAAAATAGTAGTCGTAATGGTTCAGTACTAGAACCCGAGAAAACCCATCCAATCTTTATAATTCTTGCAGATTCGGAATCAGGGTGTGCTTTTCATTCGAACTGCACACCCAGATCATCGAAATTCCAAAATTTTTTGAAAAAAATCATTTTTTGTATGGGGAAAAGTTTACCGAAGCCCTGTCAAAGTTCCGTAACACAACTTTTTCTGATTGAATCTATGTCCGACTTCTTGGTAGTTAATTACTTATTTTGGTCCTAATAGCCTATACTCATTGTCTTTTAGTGTTTTCGTGACGATTTAGTCATAAATTTTCATAATTTCACATATTCAAATTTTCATATAAATTCACGTTAAAATCAGTTAAAGTCTATAATCTACCTCTTAAATCTACTAAATTCACTTTCTCTTTCGGCAGTATTCTGCGCAGCGGTGCTAGTCACCTGTCCCCGTTGAGTTTTTTCCCAAATCTCCTACAGTTTCTTTCTCTACACGAACTCCGAAACGTTCGCTCGACCATTTCCAACACTTCAATACACGAACTCCAAAACGACTCTACCGCTATACCAAACGATACACGTACATTATAATATTTTACATTTATACACTTATTTTCTTTCTTCTCACGTTAAAAACATTATTCACACGTTACATGTTTCACTATCTTTCACCTCTATCATATCTAAATTTATTATTTTGCAAATTTCACCCATTCCAGATGGTTTCATGAAACGTCAGATCCCATTCGTTCATCAAACCAACTAAAAGAAGACAACATTTTTTTTCATTATTATCATCATCATCATGGAAAATTGTATATATTAAAACGATTAATAATACTTTAACGTACTATACGTTTATATCTATCACACTATGAGTCACTACCAAAACCCGTAATTAACGATTTTAAACAACCTACCTACCTAACCATCTATCAATCTAACGTAAAGTAAGTAAGTAGGAAACTTTTAAAATTATCACTTTTCATCGAAATTTTACGAAAATGTATCATATAAACTTACTAACACAAGATATGCTCGGTTCAATACGCGAACTCAATACGGTATCCTCCTTCGTGAACATAATTCAAGATATATTAAGTCAAATGAAAAGCAGATATAATAAGTATATTGTTTTATAAAAAAAAAACCTAGTTTTATATATAATCTCGATAGAAAGGAAAAAAAACAAAAAATTCGTTAAAAAAAATTACGAGGACGACGAAAACTTCATAGAGAAAGTTTAAAATCAATACACGAACTACAATAATACAATAAAATAGTAGTCGTAATGGTTCAGTACTAGAACCCGAGAAAACCCATCCAATCTTTATAATTCTTGCAGATTCGGAATCAGGGTGTGCTTTTCATTCGAACTGCACACCCAGATCATCGAAATTCCAAAATTTTTTGAAAAAAATCATTTTTTGTATGGGGAAAAGTTTACCGAAGCCCTGTCAAAGTTCCGTAACACAACTTTTTCTGATTGAATCTATGTCCGACTTCTTGGTAGTTAATTACTTATTTTGGTCCTAATAGCCTATACTCATTGTCTTTTAGTGTTTTCGTGACGATTTAGTCATAAATTTTCATAATTTCACATATTCAAATTTTCATATAAATTCACGTTAAAATCAGTTAAAGTCTATAATCTACCTCTTAAATCTACTAAATTCACTTTCTCTTTCGGCAGTATTCTGCGCAGCGGTGCTAGTCACCTGTCCCCGTTGAGTTTTTTCCCAAATCTCCTACAGTTTCTTTCTCTACACGAACTCCGAAACGTTCGCTCGACCATTTCCAACACTTCAATACACGAACTCCAAAACGACTCTACCGCTATACTAAACGATACACGTACATTATAATATTTTACATTTATACACTTATTTTCTTTCTTCTCACGTTAAAAACATTATTCACACGTTACATGTTTCACTATCTTTCACCTCTATCATATCTAAATTTATTATTTTGCAAATTTCACCCATTCCAGATGGTTTCATGAAACGTCAGATCCCATTCGTTCATCAAACCAACTAAAAGAAGACAACATTTTTTTTCATTATTATCATCATCATCATGGAAAATTGTATATATTAAAACGATTAATAATACTTTAACGTACTATACGTTTATATCTATCACACTATGAGTCACTACCAAAACCCGTAATTAACGATTTTAAACAACCTACCTACCTAACCATCTATCAATCTAACGTAAAGTAAGTAAGTAGGAAACTTTTAAAATTATCACTTTTCATCGAAATTTTACGAAAATGTATCATATAAACTTACTAACACAAGATATGCTCGGTTCAATACGCGAACTCAATACGGTATCCTCCTTCGTGAACATAATTCAAGATATATTAAGTCAAATGAAAAGCAGATATAATAAGTATATTGTTTTATAAAAAAAAAACCTAGTTTTATATATAATCTCGATAGAAAGGAAAAAAAACAAAAAATTCGTTAAAAAAAATTACGAGGACGACGAAAACTTCATAGAGAAAGTTTAAAATCAATACACGAACTACAATAATACAATAAAATAGTAGTCGTAATGGTTCAGTACTAGAACCCGAGAAAACCCATCCAATCTTTATAATTCTTGCAGATTCGGAATCAGGGTGTGCTTTTCATTCGAACTGCACACCCAGATCATCGAAATTCCAAAATTTTTTGAAAAAAATCATTTTTTGTATGGGGAAAAGTTTACCGAAGCCCTGTCAAAGTTCCGTAACACAACTTTTTCTGATTGAATCTATGTCCGACTTCTTGGTAGTTAATTACTTATTTTGGTCCTAATAGCCTATACTCATTGTCTTTTAGTGTTTTCGTGACGATTTAGTCATAAATTTTCATAATTTCACATATTCAAATTTTCATATAAATTCACGTTAAAATCAGTTAAAGTCTATAATCTACCTCTTAAATCTACTAAATTCACTTTCTCTTTCGGCAGTATTCTGCGCAGCGGTGCTAGTCACCTGTCCCCGTTGAGTTTTTTCCCAAATCTCCTACAGTTTCTTTCTCTACACGAACTCCGAAACGTTCGCTCGACCATTTCCAACACTTCAATACACGAACTCCAAAACGACTCTACCGCTATACTAAACGATACACGTACATTATAATATTTTACATTTATACACTTATTTTCTTTCTTCTCACGTTAAAAACATTATTCACACGTTACATGTTTCACTATCTTTCACCTCTATCATATCTAAATTTATTATTTTGCAAATTTCACCCATTCCAGATGGTTTCATGAAACGTCAGATCCCATTCGTTCATCAAACCAACTAAAAGAAGACAACATTTTTTTTCATTATTATCATCATCATCATGGAAAATTGTATATATTAAAACGATTAATAATACTTTAACGTACTATACGTTTATATCTATCACACTATGAGTCACTACCAAAACCCGTAATTAACGATTTTAAACAACCTACCTACCTAACCATCTATCAATCTAACGTAAAGTAAGTAAGTAGGAAACTTTTAAAATTATCACTTTTCATCGAAATTTTACGAAAATGTATCATATAAACTTACTAACACAAGATATGCTCGGTTCAATACGCGAACTCAATACGGTATCCTCCTTCGTGAACATAATTCAAGATATATTAAGTCAAATGAAAAGCAGATATAATAAGTATATTGTTTTATAAAAAAAAAACCTAGTTTTATATATAATCTCGATAGAAAGGAAAAAAAACAAAAAATTCGTTAAAAAAAATTACGAGGACGACGAAAACTTCATAGAGAAAGTTTAAAATCAATACACGAACTACAATAATACAATAAAATAGTAGTCGTAATGGTTCAGTACTAGAACCCGAGAAAACCCATCCAATCTTTATAATTCTTGCAGATTCGGAATCAGGGTGTGCTTTTCATTCGAACTGCACACCCAGATCATCGAAATTCCAAAATTTTTTGAAAAAAATCATTTTTTGTATGGGGAAAAGTTTACCGAAGCCCTGTCAAAGTTCCGTAACACAACTTTTTCTGATTGAATCTATGTCCGACTTCTTGGTAGTTAATTACTTATTTTGGTCCTAATAGCCTATACTCATTGTCTTTTAGTGTTTTCGTGACGATTTAGTCATAAATTTTCATAATTTCACATATTCAAATTTTCATATAAATTCACGTTAAAATCAGTTAAAGTCTATAATCTACCTCTTAAATCTACTAAATTCACTTTCTCTTTCGGCAGTATTCTGCGCAGCGGTGCTAGTCACCTGTCCCCGTTGAGTTTTTTCCCAAATCTCCTACAGTTTCTTTCTCTACACGAACTCCGAAACGTTCGCTCGACCATTTCCAACACTTCAATACACGAACTCCAAAACGACTCTACCGCTATACTAAACGATACACGTACATTATAATATTTTACATTTATACACTTATTTTCTTTCTTCTCACGTTAAAAACATTATTCACACGTTACATGTTTCACTATCTTTCACCTCTATCATATCTAAATTTATTATTTTGCAAATTTCACCCATTCCAGATGGTTTCATGAAACGTCAGATCCCATTCGTTCATCAAACCAACTAAAAGAAGACAACATTTTTTTTCATTATTATCATCATCATCATGGAAAATTGTATATATTAAAACGATTAATAATACTTTAACGTACTATACGTTTATATCTATCACACTATGAGTCACTACCAAAACCCGTAATTAACGATTTTAAACAACCTACCTACCTAACCATCTATCAATCTAACGTAAAGTAAGTAAGTAGGAAACTTTTAAAATTATCACTTTTCATCGAAATTTTACGAAAATGTATCATATAAACTTACTAACACAAGATATGCTCGGTTCAATACGCGAACTCAATACGGTATCCTCCTTCGTGAACATAATTCAAGATATATTAAGTCAAATGAAAAGCAGATATAATAAGTATATTGTTTTATAAAAAAAAAACCTAGTTTTATATATAATCTCGATAGAAAGGAAAAAAAACAAAAAATTCGTTAAAAAAAATTACGAGGACGACGAAAACTTCATAGAGAAAGTTTAAAATCAATACACGAACTACAATAATACAATAAAATAGTAGTCGTAATGGTTCAGTACTAGAACCCGAGAAAACCCATCCAATCTTTATAATTCTTGCAGATTCGGAATCAGGGTGTGCTTTTCATTCGAACTGCACACCCAGATCATCGAAATTCCAAAATTTTTTGAAAAAAATCATTTTTTGTATGGGGAAAAGTTTACCGAAGCCCTGTCAAAGTTCCGTAACACAACTTTTTCTGATTGAATCTATGTCCGACTTCTTGGTAGTTAATTACTTATTTTGGTCCTAATAGCCTATACTCATTGTCTTTTAGTGTTTTCGTGACGATTTAGTCATAAATTTTCATAATTTCACATATTCAAATTTTCATATAAATTCACGTTAAAATCAGTTAAAGTCTATAATCTACCTCTTAAATCTACTAAATTCACTTTCTCTTTCGGCAGTATTCTGCGCAGCGGTGCTAGTCACCTGTCCCCGTTGAGTTTTTTCCCAAATCTCCTACAGTTTCTTTCTCTACACGAACTCCGAAACGTTCGCTCGACCATTTCCAACACTTCAATACACGAACTCCAAAACGACTCTACCGCTATACTAAACGATACACGTACATTATAATATTTTACATTTATACACTTATTTTCTTTCTTCTCACGTTAAAAACATTATTCACACGTTACATGTTTCACTATCTTTCACCTCTATCATATCTAAATTTATTATTTTGCAAATTTCACCCATTCCAGATGGTTTCATGAAACGTCAGATCCCATTCGTTCATCAAACCAACTAAAAGAAGACAACATTTTTTTTCATTATTATCATCATCATCATGGAAAATTGTATATATTAAAACGATTAATAATACTTTAACGTACTATACGTTTATATCTATCACACTATGAGTCACTACCAAAACCCGTAATTAACGATTTTAAACAACCTACCTACCTAACCATCTATCAATCTAACGTAAAGTAAGTAAGTAGGAAACTTTTAAAATTATCACTTTTCATCGAAATTTTACGAAAATGTATCATATAAACTTACTAACACAAGATATGCTCGGTTCAATACGCGAACTCAATACGGTATCCTCCTTCGTGAACATAATTCAAGATATATTAAGTCAAATGAAAAGCAGATATAATAAGTATATTGTTTTATAAAAAAAAAACCTAGTTTTATATATAATCTCGATAGAAAGGAAAAAAAACAAAAAATTCGTTAAAAAAAATTACGAGGACGACGAAAACTTCATAGAGAAAGTTTAAAATCAATACACGAACTACAATAATACAATAAAATAGTAGTCGTAATGGTTCAGTACTAGAACCCGAGAAAACCCATCCAATCTTTATAATTCTTGCAGATTCGGAATCAGGGTGTGCTTTTCATTCGAACTGCACACCCAGATCATCGAAATTCCAAAATTTTTTGAAAAAAATCATTTTTTGTATGGGGAAAAGTTTACCGAAGCCCTGTCAAAGTTCCGTAACACAACTTTTTCTGATTGAATCTATGTCCGACTTCTTGGTAGTTAATTACTTATTTTGGTCCTAATAGCCTATACTCATTGTCTTTTAGTGTTTTCGTGACGATTTAGTCATAAATTTTCATAATTTCACATATTCAAATTTTCATATAAATTCACGTTAAAATCAGTTAAAGTCTATAATCTACCTCTTAAATCTACTAAATTCACTTTCTCTTTCGGCAGTATTCTGCGCAGCGGTGCTAGTCACCTGTCCCCGTTGAGTTTTTTCCCAAATCTCCTACAGTTTCTTTCTCTACACGAACTCCGAAACGTTCGCTCGACCATTTCCAACACTTCAATACACGAACTCCAAAACGACTCTACCGCTATACCAAACGATACACGTACATTATAATATTTTACATTTATACACTTATTTTCTTTCTTCTCACGTTAAAAACATTATTCACACGTTACATGTTTCACTATCTTTCACCTCTATCATATCTAAATTTATTATTTTGCAAATTTCACCCATTCCAGATGGTTTCATGAAACGTCAGATCCCATTCGTTCATCAAACCAACTAAAAGAAGACAACATTTTTTTTCATTATTATCATCATCATCATGGAAAATTGTATATATTAAAACGATTAATAATACTTTAACGTACTATACGTTTATATCTATCACACTATGAATCACTACCAAAACCCGTAATTAACGATTTTAAACAACCTACCTACCTAACCATCTATCAATCTAACGTAAAGTAAGTAAGTAGGAAACTTTTAAAATTATCACTTTTCATCGAAATTTTACGAAAATGTATCATATAAACTTACTAACACAAGATATGCTCGGTTCAATACGCGAACTCAATACGGTATCCTCCTTCGTGAACATAATTCAAGATATATTAAGTCAAATGAAAAGCAGATATAATAAGTATATTGTTTTATAAAAAAAAAACCTAGTTTTATATATAATCTCGATAGAAAGGAAAAAAAACAAAAAATTCGTTAAAAAAAATTACGAGGACGACGAAAACTTCATAGAGAAAGTTTAAAATCAATACACGAACTACAATAATACAATAAAATAGTAGTCGTAATGGTTCAGTACTAGAACCCGAGAAAACCCATCCAATCTTTATAATTCTTGCAGATTCGGAATCAGGGTGTGCTTTTCATTCGAACTGCACACCCAGATCATCGAAATTCCAAAATTTTTTGAAAAAAATCATTTTTTGTATGGGGAAAAGTTTACCGAAGCCCTGTCAAAGTTCCGTAACACAACTTTTTCTGATTGAATCTATGTCCGACTTCTTGGTAGTTAATTACTTATTTTGGTCCTAATAGCCTATACTCATTGTCTTTTAGTGTTTTCGTGACGATTTAGTCATAAATTTTCATAATTTCACATATTCAAATTTTCATATAAATTCACGTTAAAATCAGTTAAAGTCTATAATCTACCTCTTAAATCTACTAAATTCACTTTCTCTTTCGGCAGTATTCTGCGCAGCGGTGCTAGTCACCTGTCCCCGTTGAGTTTTTTCCCAAATCTCCTACAGTTTCTTTCTCTACACGAACTCCGAAACGTTCGCTCGACCATTTCCAACACTTCAATACACGAACTCCAAAACGACTCTACCGCTATACCAAACGATACACGTACATTATAATATTTTACATTTATACACTTATTTTCTTTCTTCTCACGTTAAAACATTATTCACACGTTACATGTTTCACTATCTTTCACCTCTATCATATCTAAATTTATTATTTTGCAAATTTCACCCATTCCAGATGGTTTCATGAAACGTCAGATCCCATTCGTTCATCAAACCAACTAAAAGAAGACAACATTTTTTTTCATTATTATCATCATCATCATGGAAAATTGTATATATTAAAACGATTAATAATACTTTAACGTACTATACGTTTATATCTATCACACTATGAGTCACTACCAAAACCCGTAATTAACGATTTTAAACAACCTACCTACCTAACCATCTATCAATCTAACGTAAAGTAAGTAAGTAGGAAACTTTTAAAATTATCACTTTTCATCGAAATTTTACGAAAATGTATCATATAAACTTACTAACACAAGATATGCTCGGTTCAATACGCGAACTCAATACGGTATCCTCCTTCGTGAACATAATTCAAGATATATTAAGTCAAATGAAAAGCAGATATAATAAGTATATTGTTTTATAAAAAAAAAACCTAGTTTTATATATAATCTCGATAGAAAGGAAAAAAAACAAAAAATTCGTTAAAAAAAATTACGAGGACGACGAAAACTTCATAGAGAAAGTTTAAAATCAATACACGAACTACAATAATACAATAAAATAGTAGTCGTAATGGTTCAGTACTAGAACCCGAGAAAACCCATCCAATCTTTATAATTCTTGCAGATTCGGAATCAGGGTGTGCTTTTCATTCGAACTGCACACCCAGATCATCGAAATTCCAAAATTTTTTGAAAAAAATCATTTTTTGTATGGGGAAAAGTTTACCGAAGCCCTGTCAAAGTTCCGTAACACAACTTTTTCTGATTGAATCTATGTCCGACTTCTTGGTAGTTAATTACTTATTTTGGTCCTAATAGCCTATACTCATTGTCTTTTAGTGTTTTCGTGACGATTTAGTCATAAATTTTCATAATTTCACATATTCAAATTTTCATATAAATTCACGTTAAAATCAGTTAAAGTCTATAATCTACCTCTTAAATCTACTAAATTCACTTTCTCTTTCGGCAGTATTCTGCGCAGCGGTGCTAGTCACCTGTCCCCGTTGAGTTTTTTCCCAAATCTCCTACAGTTTCTTTCTCTACACGAACTCCGAAACGTTCGCTCGACCATTTCCAACACTTCAATACACGAACTCCAAAACGACTCTACCGCTATACCAAACGATACACGTACATTACAATATTTTACATTTATACACTTATTTTCTTTCTTCTCACGTTAAAAACATTATTCACACGTTACATGTTTCACCATCTTTCACCTCTATCATATCTAAATTTATTATTTTGCAAATTTCACCCATTCCAGATGGTTTCATGAAACGTCAGATCCCATTCGTTCATCAAACCAACTAAAAGAAGACAACATTTTTTTTCATTATTATCATCATCATCATGGAAAATTGTATATATTAAAACGATTAATAATACTTTAACGTACTATACGTTTATATCTATCACACTATGAGTCACTACCAAAACCCGTAATTAACGATTTTAAACAACCTACCTACCTAACCATCTATCAATCTAACGTAAAGTAAGTAAGTAGGAAACTTTTAAAATTATCACTTTTCATCGAAATTTTACGAAAATGTATCATATAAACTTACTAACACAAGATATGCTCGGTTCAATACGCGAACTCAATACGGTATCCTCCTTCGTGAACATAATTCAAGATATATTAAGTCAAATGAAAAGCAGATATAATAAGTATATTGTTTTATAAAAAAAAAACCTAGTTTTATATATAATCTCGATAGAAAGGAAAAAAAACAAAGAATTCGTTAAAAAAAATTACGAGGACGACGAAAACTTCATAGAGAAAGTTTAAAATCAATACACGAACTACAATAATACAATAAAATAGTAGTCGTAATGGTTCAGTACTAGAACCCGAGAAAACCCATCCAATCTTTATAATTCTTGCAGATTCGGAATCAGGGTGTGCTTTTCATTCGAACTGCACACCCAGATCATCGAAATTCCAAAATTTTTTGAAAAAAATCATTTTTTGTATGGGGAAAAGTTTACCGAAGCCCTGTCAAAGTTCCGTAACACAACTTTTTCTGATTGAATCTATGTCCGACTTCTTGGTAGTTAATTACTTATTTTGGTCCTAATAGCCTATACTCATTGTCTTTTAGTGTTTTCGTGACGATTTAGTCATAAATTTTCATAATTTCACATATTCAAATTTTCATATAAATTCACGTTAAAATCAGTTAAAGTCTATAATCTACCTCTTAAATCTACTAAATTCACTTTCTCTTTCGGCAGTATTCTGCGCAGCGGTGCTAGTCACCTGTCCCCGTTGAGTTTTTTCCCAAATCTCCTACAGTTTCTTTCTCTACACGAACTCCGAAACGTTCGCTCGACCATTTCCAACACTTCAATACACGAACTCCAAAACGACTCTACCGCTATACTAAACGATACACGTACATTATAATATTTTACATTTATACACTTATTTTCTTTCTTCTCACGTTAAAAACATTATTCACACGTTATATGTTTCACCATCTTTCACCTCTATCATATCTAAATTTATTATTTTGCAAATTTCACCCATTCCAGATGGTTTCATGAAACGTCAGATCCCATTCGTTCATCAAACCAACTAAAAGAAGACAACATTTTTTTTCATTATTATCATCATCATGGAAAATTGTATATATTAAAACGATTAATAATAACGATTAATATATATTAAAACGATTAATAATAACGATTAATAATAATTTAACGTACTATACGTTTATATCTATCACACTATGAATCACTACCAAAACCCGTAATTAACGATTTTAAACAACCTACCTACCTAACCATCTATCAATCTAACGTAAAGTAAGTAAGTAGGAAACTTTTAAAATTATCACTTTTCATCGAAATTTTACGAAAATGTATCATATAAACTTACTAACACAAGATATGCTCGGTTCAATACGCGAACTCAATACGGTATCCTCCTTCGTGAACATAATTCAAGATATATTAAGTCAAATGAAAAGCAGATATAATAAGTATATTGTTTTATAAAAAAAAAAACCTAGTTTTATATATAATCTCGATAGAAAGGAAAAAAAAACAAAAAATTCGTTAAAAAAAATTACGAGGACGACGAAAACTTCATAGAGAAAGTTTAAAATCAATACACGAACTACAATAATACAATAAAATAGTAGTCGTAATGGTTCAGTACTAGAACCCGAGAAAACCCATCCAATCTTTATAATTCTTGCAGATTCGGAATCAGGGTGTGCTTTTCATTCGAACTGCATACCCAGATCATCGAAATTCCAAAAATTTTTGAAAAAAATCATTTTTTGTATGGGGAAAAGTTTACCGAAGCCCTGTCAAAGTTCCGTAACACAACTTTTTCTGATTGAATCTATGTCCGACTTCTTGGTAGTTAATTACTTATTTTGGTCCTAATAGCCTATACTCATTGTCTTTTAGTGTTTTCGTGACGATTTAGTCATAAATTTTCATAATTTCACATATTCAAATTTTCATATAAATTCACGTTAAAATCAGTTAAAGTCTATAATCTACCTCTTAAATCTACTAAATTCACTTTCTCTTTCGGCAGTATTCTGCGCAGCGGTGCTAGTCACCTGTCCCCGTTGAGTTTTTTCCCAAATCTCCTACAGTTTCTTTCTCTACACGAACTCCGAAACGTTCGCTCGACCATTTCCAACACTTCAATACACGAACTCCAAAACGACTCTACCGCTATACCAAACGATACACGTACATTATAATATTTTACATTTATACACTTATTTTCTTTCTTCTCACGTTAAAAACATTATTCACACGTTACATGTTTCACTATCTTTCACCTCTATCATATCTAAATTTATTATTTTGCAAATTTCACCCATTCCAGATGGTTTCATGAAACGTCAGATCCCATTCGTTCATCAAACCAACTAAAAGAAGACAACATTTTTTTTCATTATTATCATCATCATCATGGAAAATTGTATATATTAAAACGATTAATAATACTTTAACGTACTATACGTTTATATCTATCACACTATGAGTCACTACCAAAACCCGTAATTAACGATTTTAAACAACCTACCTACCTAACCATCTATCAATCTAACGTAAAGTAAGTAAGTAGGAAACTTTTAAAATTATCACTTTTCATCGAAATTTTACGAAAATGTATCATATAAACTTACTAACACAAGATATGCTCGGTTCAATACGCGAACTCAATACGGTATCCTCCTTCGTGAACATAATTCAAGATATATTAAGTCAAATGAAAAGCAGATATAATAAGTATATTGTTTTATAAAAAAAAAACCTAGTTTTATATATAATCTCGATAGAAAGGAAAAAAAACAAAAAATTCGTTAAAAAAAATTACGAGGACGACGAAAACTTCATAGAGAAAGTTTAAAATCAATACACGAACTACAATAATACAATAAAATAGTAGTCGTAATGGTTCAGTACTAGAACCCGAGAAAACCCATCCAATCTTTATAATTCTTGCAGATTCGGAATCAGGGTGTGCTTTTCATTCGAACTGCATACCCAGATCATCGAAATTCCAAATTTTTTTGAAAAAAATCATTTTTTGTATGGGGAAAAGTTTACCGAAGCCCTGTCAAAGTTCCGTAACACAACTTTTTCTGATTGAATCTATGTCCGACTTCTTGGTAGTTAATTACTTATTTTGGTCCTAATAGCCTATACTCATTGTCTTTTAGTGTTTTCGTGACGATTTAGTCATAAATTTTCATAATTTCACATATTCAAATTTTCATATAAATTCACGTTAAAATCAGTTAAAGTCTATAATCTACCTCTTAAATCTACTAAATTCACTTTCTCTTTCGGCAGTATTCTGCGCAGCGGTGCTAGTCACCTGTCCCCGTTGAGTTTTTTCCCAAATCTCCTACAGTTTCTTTCTCTACACGAACTCCGAAACGTTCGCTCGATCATTTCCAACACTTCAATACACGAACTCCAAAACGACTCTACCGCTATACCAAACGATACACGTACATTACAATATTTTACATTTATACACTTATTTTCTTTCTTCTCACGTTAAAAACATTATTCACACGTTACATGTTTCACCATCTTTCACCTCTATCATATCTAAATTTATTATTTTGCAAATTTCACCCATTCCAGATGGTTTCATGAAACGTCAGATCCCATTCGTTCATCAAACCAACTAAAAGAAGACAACATTTTTTTTCATTATTATCATCATCATCATGGAAAATTGTATATATTAAAACGATTAATAATACTTTAACGTACTATACGTTTATATCTATCACACTATGAATCACTACCAAAACCCGTAATTAACGATTTTAAACAACCTACCTACCTAACCATCTATCAATCTAACGTAAAGTAAGTAAGTAGGAAACTTTTAAAATTATCACTTTTCATCGAAATTTTACGAAAATGTATCATATAAACTTACTAACACAAGATATGCTCGGTTCAATACGCGAACTCAATACGGTATCCTCCTTCGTGAACATAATTCAAGATATATTAAGTCAAATGAAAAGCAGATATAATAAGTATATTGTTTTATAAAAAAAAAACCTAGTTTTATATATAATCTCGATAGAAAGGAAAAAAAACAAAAAATTCGTTAAAAAAAATTACGAGGACGACGAAAACTTCATAGAGAAAGTTTAAAATCAATACACGAACTACAATAATACAATAAAATAGTAGTCGTAATGGTTCAGTACTAGAACCCGAGAAAACCCATCCAATCTTTATAATTCTTGCAGATTCGGAATCAGGGTGTGCTTTTCATTCGAACTGCACACCCAGATCATCGAAATTCCAAAATTTTTTGAAAAAAATCATTTTTTGTATGGGGAAAAGTTTACCGAAGCCCTGTCAAAGTTCCGTAACACAACTTTTTCTGATTGAATCTATGTCCGACTTCTTGGTAGTTAATTACTTATTTTGGTCCTAATAGCCTATACTCATTGTCTTTTAGTGTTTTCGTGACGATTTAGTCATAAATTTTCATAATTTCACATATTCAAATTTTCATATAAATTCACGTTAAAATCAGTTAAAGTCTATAATCTACCTCTTAAATCTACTAAATTCACTTTCTCTTTCGGCAGTATTCTGCGCAGCGGTGCTAGTCACCTGTCCCCGTTGAGTTTTTTCCCAAATCTCCTACAGTTTCTTTCTCTACACGAACTCCGAAACGTTCGCTCGACCATTTCCAACACTTCAATACACGAACTCCAAAACGACTCTACCGCCATACCAAACGATACACGTACATTATAATATTTTACATTTATACACTTATTTTCTTTCTTCTCACGTTAAAAACATTATTCACACGTTATATGTTTCACCATCTTTCACCTCTATCATATCTAAATTTATTATTTTGCAAATTTCACCCATTCCAGATGGTTTCATGAAACGTCAGATCCCATTCGTTCATCAAACCAACTAAAAGAAGACAACATTTTTTTTCATTATTATCATCATCATGGAAAATTGTATATATTAAAACGATTAATAATAACGATTAATATATATTAAAACGATTAATAATAACGATTAATAATAATTTAACGTACTATACGTTTATATCTATCACACTATGAATCACTACCAAAACCCGTAATTAACGATTTTAAACAACCTACCTACCTAACCATCTATCAATCTAACGTAAAGTAAGTAAGTAGGAAACTTTTAAAATTATCACTTTTCATCGAAATTTTACGAAAATGTATCATATAAACTTACTAACACAAGATATGCTCGGTTCAATACGCGAACTCAATACGGTATCCTCCTTCGTGAACATAATTCAAGATATATTAAGTCAAATGAAAAGCAGATATAATAAGTATATTGTTTTATAAAAAAAAAAACCTAGTTTTATATATAATCTCGATAGAAAGGAAAAAAAAACAAAAAATTCGTTAAAAAAAATTACGAGGACGACGAAAACTTCATAGAGAAAGTTTAAAATCAATACACGAACTACAATAATACAATAAAATAGTAGTCGTAATGGTTCAGTACTAGAACCCGAGAAAACCCATCCAATCTTTATAATTCTTGCAGATTCGGAATCAGGGTGTGCTTTTCATTCGAACTGCATACCCAGATCATCGAAATTCCAAAAATTTTTGAAAAAAATCATTTTTTGTATGGGGAAAAGTTTACCGAAGCCCTGTCAAAGTTCCGTAACACAACTTTTTCTGATTGAATCTATGTCCGACTTCTTGGTAGTTAATTACTTATTTTGGTCCTAATAGCCTATACTCATTGTCTTTTAGTGTTTTCGTGACGATTTAGTCATAAATTTTCATAATTTCACATATTCAAATTTTCATATAAATTCACGTTAAAATCAGTTAAAGTCTATAATCTACCTCTTAAATCTACTAAATTCACTTTCTCTTTCGGCAGTATTCTGCGCAGCGGTGCTAGTCACCTGTCCCCGTTGAGTTTTTTCCCAAATCTCCTACAGTTTCTTTCTCTACACGAACTCCGAAACGTTCGCTCGATCATTTCCAACACTTCAATACACGAACTCCAAAACGACTCTACCGCTATACCAAACGATACACGTACATTACAATATTTTACATTTATACACTTATTTTCTTTCTTCTCACGTTAAAAACATTATTCACACGTTACATGTTTCACCATCTTTCACCTCTATCATATCTAAATTTATTATTTTGCAAATTTCACCCATTCCAGATGGTTTCATGAAACGTCAGATCCCATTCGTTCATCAAACCAACTAAAAGAAGACAACATTTTTTTTCATTATTATCATCATCATCATGGAAAATTGTATATATTAAAACGATTAATAATACTTTAACGTACTATACGTTTATATCTATCACACTATGAATCACTACCAAAACCCGTAATTAACGATTTTAAACAACCTACCTACCTAACCATCTATCAATCTAACGTAAAGTAAGTAAGTAGGAAACTTTTAAAATTATCACTTTTCATCGAAATTTTACGAAAATGTATCATATAAACTTACTAACACAAGATATGCTCGGTTCAATACGCGAACTCAATACGGTATCCTCCTTCGTGAACATAATTCAAGATATATTAAGTCAAATGAAAAGCAGATATAATAAGTATATTGTTTTATAAAAAAAAAACCTAGTTTTATATATAATCTCGATAGAAAGGAAAAAAAACAAAAAATTCGTTAAAAAAAATTACGAGGACGACGAAAACTTCATAGAGAAAGTTTAAAATCAATACACGAACTACAATAATACAATAAAATAGTAGTCGTAATGGTTCAGTACTAGAACCCGAGAAAACCCATCCAATCTTTATAATTCTTGCAGATTCGGAATCAGGGTGTGCTTTTCATTCGAACTGCACACCCAGATCATCGAAATTCCAAAATTTTTTGAAAAAAATCATTTTTTGTATGGGGAAAAGTTTACCGAAGCCCTGTCAAAGTTCCGTAACACAACTTTTTCTGATTGAATCTATGTCCGACTTCTTGGTAGTTAATTACTTATTTTGGTCCTAATAGCCTATACTCATTGTCTTTTAGTGTTTTCGTGACGATTTAGTCATAAATTTTCATAATTTCACATATTCAAATTTTCATATAAATTCACGTTAAAATCAGTTAAAGTCTATAATCTACCTCTTAAATCTACTAAATTCACTTTCTCTTTCGGCAGTATTCTGCGCAGCGGTGCTAGTCACCTGTCCCCGTTGAGTTTTTTCCCAAATCTCCTACAGTTTCTTTCTCTACACGAACTCCGAAACGTTCGCTCGACCATTTCCAACACTTCAATACACGAACTCCAAAACGACTCTACCGCCATACCAAACGATACACGTACATTATAATATTTTACATTTATACACTTATTTTCTTTCTTCTCACGTTAAAAACATTATTCACACGTTACATGTTTCACCATCTTTCACCTCTATCATATCTAAATTTATTATTTTGCAAATTTCACCCATTCCAGATGGTTTCATGAAACGTCAGATCCCATTCGTTCATCAAACCAACTAAAAGAAGACAACATTTTTTTTCATTATTATCATCATCATCATGGAAAATTGTATATATTAAAACGATTAATAATACTTTAACGTACTATACGTTTATATCTATCACACTATGAATCACTACCAAAACCCGTAATTAACGATTTTAAACAACCTACCTACCTAACCATCTGTCAATCTAACGTAAAGTAAGTAAGTAGGAAACTTTTAAAATTATCACTTTTCATCGAAATTTTACGAAAATGTATCATATAAACTTACTAACACAAGATATGCTCGGTTCAAAACGTGAACTCAATACGGTATCCTCCTTCGTGAACATAATTCAAGATATATTAAGTCAAATGAAAAGCAGATATAATAAGTATATTGTTTTATAAAAAAAAAAACCTAGTTTTATATATAATCTCGATAGAAAGGAAAAAAAACAAAAAATTCGTTAAAAAAAATTACGAGGACGACGAAAACTTCATAGAGAAAGTTTAAAATCAATACACGAACTACAATAATACAATAAAATAGTAGTCGTAATGGTTCAGTACTAGAACCTTAGAAAACCCATCCAATCTTTATAATTCTTGCAGATTCGGAATCAGGGTGTGCTTTTCATTCGAACTGCACACCCAGATCATCGAAATTCCAAAATTTTTTGAAAAAAATCATTTTTTGTATGGGGAAAAGTTTACCGAAGCCCTGTCAAAGTTCCGTAACACAACTTTTTCTGATTGAATCTATGTCCGACTTCTTGGTAGTTAATTACTTATTTTGGTCCTAATAGCCTATACTCATTGTCTTTTAGTGTTTTCGTGACGATTTAGTCATAAATTTTCATAATTTCACATATTCAAATTTTCATATAAATTCACGTTAAAATCAGTTAAAGTCTATAATCTACCTCTTAAATCTACTAAATTCACTTTCTCTTTCGGCAGTATTCTGCGCAGCGGTGCTAGTCACCTGTCCCCGTTGAGTTTTTTCCCAAATCTCCTACAGTTTCTTTCTCTACACGAACTCCGAAACGTTCGCTCGACCATTTCCAACACTTCAATACACGAACTCCAAAACGACTCTCGCTATACCAAACGATACACGTACATTACAATATTTTACATTTATACACTTATTTTCTTTCTTCTCACGTTAAAAACATTATTCACACGTTACATGTTTCACCATCTTTCACCTCTATCATATCTAAATTTATTATTTTGCAAATTTCACCCATTCCAGATGGTTTCATGAAACGTCAGATCCCATTCGTTCATCAAACCAACTAAAAGAAGACAACATTTTTTTTCATTATTATCATCATCATCATGGAAAATTGTATATATTAAAACGATTAATAATACTTTAACGTACTATACGTTTATATCTATCACACTATGAATCACTACCAAAACCCGTAATTAACGATTTTAAACAACCTACCTACCTAACCATCTATCAATCTAACGTAAAGTAAGTAAGTAGGAAACTTTTAAAATTATCACTTTTCATCGAAATTTTACGAAAATGTATCATATAAACTTACTAACACAAGATATGCTCGGTTCAATACGCGAACTCAATACGGTATCCTCCTTCGTGAACATAATTCAAGATATATTAAGTCAAATGAAAAGCAGATATAATAAGTATATTGTTTTATAAAAAAAAAACCTAGTTTTATATATAATCTCGATAGAAAGGAAAAAAAACAAAAAATTCGTTAAAAAAAATTACGAGGACGACGAAAACTTCATAGAGAAAGTTTAAAATCAATACACGAACTACAATAATACAATAAAATAGTAGTCGTAATGGTTCAGTACTAGAACCCGAGAAAACCCATCCAATCTTTATAATTCTTGCAGATTCGGAATCAGGGTGTGCTTTTCATTCGAACTGCACACCCAGATCATCGAAATTCCAAAATTTTTTGAAAAAAATCATTTTTTGTATGGGGAAAAGTTTACCGAAGCCCTGTCAAAGTTCCGTAACACAACTTTTTCTGATTGAATCTATGTCCGACTTCTTGGTAGTTAATTACTTATTTTGGTCCTAATAGCCTATACTCATTGTCTTTTAGTGTTTTCGTGACGATTTAGTCATAAATTTTCATAATTTCACATATTCAAATTTTCATATAAATTCACGTTAAAATCAGTTAAAGTCTATAATCTACCTCTTAAATCTACTAAATTCACTTTCTCTTTCGGCAGTATTCTGCGCAGCGGTGCTAGTCACCTGTCCCCGTTGAGTTTTTTCCCAAATCTCCTACAGTTTCTTTCTCTACACGAACTCCGAAACGTTCGCTCGACCATTTCCAACACTTCAATACACGAACTCCAAAACGACTCTACCGCCATACCAAACGATACACGTACATTATAATATTTTACATTTATACACTTATTTTCTTTCTTCTCACGTTAAAAACATTATTCACACGTTATATGTTTCACCATCTTTCACCTCTATCATATCTAAATTTATTATTTTGCAAATTTCACCCATTCCAGATGGTTTCATGAAACGTCAGATCCCATTCGTTCATCAAACCAACTAAAAGAAGACAACATTTTTTTTCATTATTATCATCATCATGGAAAATTGTATATATTAAAACGATTAATAATAACGATTAATATATATTAAAACGATTAATAATAACGATTAATAATAATTTAACGTACTATACGTTTATATCTATCACACTATGAATCACTACCAAAACCCGTAATTAACGATTTTAAACAACCTACCTACCTAACCATCTATCAATCTAACGTAAAGTAAGTAAGTAGGAAACTTTTAAAATTATCACTTTTCATCGAAATTTTACGAAAATGTATCATATAAACTTACTAACACAAGATATGCTCGGTTCAATACGCGAACTCAATACGGTATCCTCCTTCGTGAACATAATTCAAGATATATTAAGTCAAATGAAAAGCAGATATAATAAGTATATTGTTTTATAAAAAAAAAAACCTAGTTTTATATATAATCTCGATAGAAAGGAAAAAAAAACAAAAAATTCGTTAAAAAAAATTACGAGGACGACGAAAACTTCATAGAGAAAGTTTAAAATCAATACACGAACTACAATAATACAATAAAATAGTAGTCGTAATGGTTCAGTACTAGAACCCGAGAAAACCCATCCAATCTTTATAATTCTTGCAGATTCGGAATCAGGGTGTGCTTTTCATTCGAACTGCATACCCAGATCATCGAAATTCCAAAAATTTTTGAAAAAAATCATTTTTTGTATGGGGAAAAGTTTACCGAAGCCCTGTCAAAGTTCCGTAACACAACTTTTTCTGATTGAATCTATGTCCGACTTCTTGGTAGTTAATTACTTATTTTGGTCCTAATAGCCTATACTCATTGTCTTTTAGTGTTTTCGTGACGATTTAGTCATAAATTTTCATAATTTCACATATTCAAATTTTCATATAAATTCACGTTAAAATCAGTTAAAGTCTATAATCTACCTCTTAAATCTACTAAATTCACTTTCTCTTTCGGCAGTATTCTGCGCAGCGGTGCTAGTCACCTGTCCCCGTTGAGTTTTTTCCCAAATCTCCTACAGTTTCTTTCTCTACACGAACTCCGAAACGTTCGCTCGATCATTTCCAACACTTCAATACACGAACTCCAAAACGACTCTACCGCTATACCAAACGATACACGTACATTACAATATTTTACATTTATACACTTATTTTCTTTCTTCTCACGTTAAAAACATTATTCACACGTTACATGTTTCACCATCTTTCACCTCTATCATATCTAAATTTATTATTTTGCAAATTTCACCCATTCCAGATGGTTTCATGAAACGTCAGATCCCATTCGTTCATCAAACCAACTAAAAGAAGACAACATTTTTTTTCATTATTATCATCATCATCATGGAAAATTGTATATATTAAAACGATTAATAATACTTTAACGTACTATACGTTTATATCTATCACACTATGAATCACTACCAAAACCCGTAATTAACGATTTTAAACAACCTACCTACCTAACCATCTATCAATCTAACGTAAAGTAAGTAAGTAGGAAACTTTTAAAATTATCACTTTTCATCGAAATTTTACGAAAATGTATCATATAAACTTACTAACACAAGATATGCTCGGTTCAATACGCGAACTCAATACGGTATCCTTCTTCGTGAACATAATTCAAGATATATTAAGTCAAATGAAAAGCAGATATAATAAGTATATTGTTTTATAAAAAAAAAACCTAGTTTTATATATAATCTCGATAGAAAGGAAAAAAAACAAAAAATTCGTTAAAAAAAATTACGAGGACGACGAAAACTTCATAGAGAAAGTTTAAAATCAATACACGAACTACAATAATACAATAAAATAGTAGTCGTAATGGTTCAGTACTAGAACCCGAGAAAACCCATCCAATCTTTATAATTCTTGCAGATTCGGAATCAGGGTGTGCTTTTCATTCGAACTGCACACCCAGATCATCGAAATTCCAAAATTTTTTGAAAAAAATCATTTTTTGTATGGGGAAAAGTTTACCGAAGCCCTGTCAAAGTTCCGTAACACAACTTTTTCTGATTGAATCTATGTCCGACTTCTTGGTAGTTAATTACTTATTTTGGTCCTAATAGCCTATACTCATTGTCTTTTAGTGTTTTCGTGACGATTTAGTCATAAATTTTCATAATTTCACATATTCAAATTTTCATATAAATTCACGTTAAAATCAGTTAAAGTCTATAATCTACCTCTTAAATCTACTAAATTCACTTTCTCTTTCGGCAGTATTCTGCGCAGCGGTGCTAGTCACCTGTCCCCGTTGAGTTTTTTCCCAAATCTCCTACAGTTTCTTTCTCTACACGAACTCCGAAACGTTCGCTCGACCATTTCCAACACTTCAATACACGAACTCCAAAACGACTCTACCGCTATACCAAACGATACACGTACATTATAATATTTTACATTTATACACTTATTTTCTTTCTTCTCACGTTAAAAACATTATTCACACGTTACATGTTTCACCATCTTTCACCTCTATCATATCTAAATTTATTATTTTGCAAATTTCACCCATTCCAGATGGTTTCATGAAACGTCAGATCCCATTCGTTCATCAAACCAACTAAAAGAAGACAACATTTTTTTTCATTATTATCATCATCATCATGGAAAATTGTATATATTAAAACGATTAATAATACTTTAACGTACTATACGTTTATATCTATCACACTATGAATCACTACCAAAACCCGTAATTAACGATTTTAAACAACCTACCTACCTAACCATCTATCAATCTAACGTAAAGTAAGTAAGTAGGAAACTTTTAAAATTATCACTTTTCATCGAAATTTTACGAAAATGTATCATATAAACTGACTAACACAAGATATGCTCGGTTCAATACGCGAACTCCATACGGTATCCTCCTTCGTGAATATAATTCAAGATATATTAAGTCAAATGAAAAGCAAATATAATAAGTGTATTGTTTTATAAAAAATAAAAAAAACCTAGTTTTATATATAATCTCGATAGAAAGGAAAAAAAACAAAAAATTCTTAAAAAAAATTACGAGGACGACGAAAACTTCATAGAGAAAGTTTAAAATCAATACACGAACTACAATAATACAATAAAATAGTAGTCGTAATGGTTCAGTACTAGAACCCGAGAAAACCCATCCAATCTTTATAATTCTTGCAGATTCGGAATCAGGGTGTGCTTTTCATTCGAACTGCACACCCAGATCATCGAAATTCCAAAATTTTTTGAAAAAAATCATTTTTTGTATGGGGAAAAGTTTACCGAAGCCCTGTCAAAGTTCCGTAACACAACTTTTTCTGATTGAATCTATGTCCGACTTCTTGGTAGTTAATTACTTATTTTGGTCCTAATAGCCTATACTCATTGTCTTTTAGTGTTTTCGTGACGATTTAGTCATAAATTTTCATAATTTCACATATTCAAATTTTCATATAAATTCACGTTAAAATCAGTTAAAGTCTATAATCTACCTCTTAAATCTACTAAATTCACTTTCTCTTTCGGCAGTATTCTGCGCAGCGGTGCTAGTCACCTGTCCCCGTTGAGTTTTTTCCCAAATCTCCTACAGTTTCTTTCTCTACACGAACTCCGAAACGTTCGCTCGATCATTTCCAACACTTCAATACACGAACTCCAAAACGACTCTACCGCTATACCAAACGATACACGTACATTACAATATTTTACATTTATACACTTATTTTCTTTCTTCTCACGTTAAAAACATTATTCACACGTTACATGTTTCACCATCTTTCACCTCTATCATATCTAAATTTATTATTTTGCAAATTTCACCCATTCCAGATGGTTTCATGAAACGTCAGATCCCATTCGTTCATCAAACCAACTAAAAGAAGACAACATTTTTTTTCATTATTATCATCATCATCATGGAAAATTGTATATATTAAAACGATTAATAATACTTTAACGTACTATACGTTTATATCTATCACACTATGAATCACTACCAAAACCCGTAATTAACGATTTTAAACAACCTACCTACCTAACCATCTATCAATCTAACGTAAAGTAAGTAAGTAGGAAACTTTTAAAATTATCACTTTTCATCGAAATTTTACGAAAATGTATCATATAAACTTACTAACACAAGATATGCTCGGTTCAATACGCGAACTCAATACGGTATCCTCCTTCGTGAACATAATTCAAGATATATTAAGTCAAATGAAAAGCAGATATAATAAGTATATTGTTTTATAAAAAAAAAACCTAGTTTTATATATAATCTCGATAGAAAGGAAAAAAACAAAGAATTCGTTAAAAAAAATTACGAGGACGACGAAAACTTCATAGAGAAAGTTTAAAATCAATACACGAACTACAATAATACAATAAAATAGTAGTCGTAATGGTTCAGTACTAGAACCCGAGAAAACCCATCCAATCTTTATAATTCTTGCAGATTCGGAATCAGGGTGTGCTTTTCATTCGAACTGCACACCCAGATCATCGAAATTCCAAAATTTTTTGAAAAAAATCATTTTTTGTATGGGGAAAAGTTTACCGAAGCCCTGTCAAAGTTCCGTAACACAACTTTTTCTGATTGAATCTATGTCCGACTTCTTGGTAGTTAATTACTTATTTTGGTCCTAATAGCCTATACTCATTGTCTTTTAGTGTTTTCGTGACGATTTAGTCATAAATTTTCATAATTTCACATATTCAAATTTTCATATAAATTCACGTTAAAATCAGTTAAAGTCTATAATCTACCTCTTAAATCTACTAAATTCACTTTCTCTTTCGGCAGTATTCTGCGCAGCGGTGCTAGTCACCTGTCCCCGTTGAGTTTTTTCCCAAATCTCCTACAGTTTCTTTCTCTACACGAACTCCGAAACGTTCGCTCGACCATTTCCAACACTTCAATACACGAACTCCAAAACGACTCTACCGCTATACTAAACGATACACGTACATTATAATATTTTACATTTATACACTTATTTTCTTTCTTCTCACGTTAAAAACATTATTCACACGTTACATGTTTCACTATCTTTCACCTCTATCATATCTAAATTTATTATTTTGCAAATTTCACCCATTCCAGATGGTTTCATGAAACGTCAGATCCCATTCGTTCATCAAACCAACTAAAAGAAGACAACATTTTTTTTCATTATTATCATCATCATCATGGAAAATTGTATATATTAAAACGATTAATAATACTTTAACGTACTATACGTTTATATCTATCACACTATGAGTCACTACCAAAACCCGTAATTAACGATTTTAAACAACCTACCTACCTAACCATCTATCAATCTAACGTAAAGTAAGTAAGTAGGAAACTTTTAAAATTATCACTTTTCATCGAAATTTTACGAAAATGTATCATATAAACTTACTAACACAAGATATGCTCGGTTCAATACGCGAACTCAATACGGTATCCTCCTTCGTGAACATAATTCAAGATATATTAAGTCAAATGAAAAGCAGATATAATAAGTATATTGTTTTATAAAAAAAAAACCTAGTTTTATATATAATCTCGATAGAAAGGAAAAAAAACAAAAAATTCGTTAAAAAAAATTACGAGGACGACGAAAACTTCATAGAGAAAGTTTAAAATCAATACACGAACTACAATAATACAATAAAATAGTAGTCGTAATGGTTCAGTACTAGAACCCGAGAAAACCCATCCAATCTTTATAATTCTTGCAGATTCGGAATCAGGGTGTGCTTTTCATTCGAACTGCACACCCAGATCATCGAAATTCCAAAATTTTTTGAAAAAAATCATTTTTTGTATGGGGAAAAGTTTACCGAAGCCCTGTCAAAGTTCCGTAACACAACTTTTTCTGATTGAATCTATGTCCGACTTCTTGGTAGTTAATTACTTATTTTGGTCCTAATAGCCTATACTCATTGTCTTTTAGTGTTTTCGTGACGATTTAGTCATAAATTTTCATAATTTCACATATTCAAATTTTCATATAAATTCACGTTAAAATCAGTTAAAGTCTATAATCTACCTCTTAAATCTACTAAATTCACTTTCTCTTTCGGCAGTATTCTGCGCAGCGGTGCTAGTCACCTGTCCCCGTTGAGTTTTTTCCCAAATCTCCTACAGTTTCTTTCTCTACACGAACTCCGAAACGTTCGCTCGACCATTTCCAACACTTCAATACACGAACTCCAAAACGACTCTACCGCTATACCAAACGATACACGTACATTATAATATTTTACATTTATACACTTATTTTCTTTCTTCTCACGTTAAAAACATTATTCACACGTTACATGTTTCACTATCTTTCACCTCTATCATATCTAAATTTATTATTTTGCAAATTTCACCCATTCCAGATGGTTTCATGAAACGTCAGATCCCATTCGTTCATCAAACCAACTAAAAGAAGACAACATTTTTTTTCATTATTATCATCATCATCATGGAAAATTGTATATATTAAAACGATTAATAATACTTTAACGTACTATACGTTTATATCTATCACACTATGAGTCACTACCAAAACCCGTAATTAACGATTTTAAACAACCTACCTACCTAACCATCTATCAATCTAACGTAAAGTAAGTAAGTAGGAAACTTTTAAAATTATCACTTTTCATCGAAATTTTACGAAAATGTATCATATAAACTTACTAACACAAGATATGCTCGGTTCAATACGCGAACTCAATACGGTATCCTCCTTCGTGAACATAATTCAAGATATATTAAGTCAAATGAAAAGCAGCTATAATAAGTATATTGTTTTATAAAAAAAAAAACCTAGTTTTATATATAATCTCGATAGAAAGGAAAAAAAAACAAAAAATTCGTTAAAAAAAATTACGAGGACGACGAAAACTTCATAGAGAAAGTTTAAAATCAATACACGAACTACAATAATACAATAAAATAGTAGTCGTAATGGTTCAGTACTAGAACCCGAGAAAACCCATCCAATCTTTATAATTCTTGCAGATTCGGAATCAGGGTGTGCTTTTCATTCGAACTGCACACCCAGATCATCGAAATTCCAAAATTTTTTGAAAAAAATCATTTTTTGTATGGGGAAAAGTTTACCGAAGCCCTGTCAAAGTTCCGTAACACAACTTTTTCTGATTGAATCTATGTCCGACTTCTTGGTAGTTAATTACTTATTTTGGTCCTAATAGCCTATACTCATTGTCTTTTAGTGTTTTCGTGACGATTTAGTCATAAATTTTCATAATTTCACATATTCAAATTTTCATATAAATTCACGTTAAAATCAGTTAAAGTCTATAATCTACCTCTTAAATCTACTAAATTCACTTTCTCTTTCGGCAGTATTCTGCGCAGCGGTGCTAGTCACCTGTCCCCGTTGAGTTTTTTCCCAAATCTCCTACAGTTTCTTTCTCTACACGAACTCCGAAACGTTCGCTCGACCATTTCCAACACTTCAATACACGAACTCCAAAACGACTCTACCGCTATACCAAACGATACACGTACATTATAATATTTTACATTTATACACTTATTTTCTTTCTTCTCACGTTAAAAACATTATTCACACGTTACATGTTTCACCATCTTTCACCTCTATCATATCTAAATTTATTATTTTGCAAATTTCACCCATTCCAGATGGTTTCATGAAACGTCAGATCCCATTCGTTCATCAAACCAACTAAAAGAAGACAACATTTTTTTTCATTATTATCATCATCATGGAAAATTGTATATATTAAAACGATTAATAATACTTTAACGTACTATACGTTTATATCTATCACACTATGAATCACTACCAAAACCCGTAATTAACGATTTTAAACAACCTACCTACCTAACCATCTATCAATCTAACGTAAAGTAAGTAAGTAGGAAACTTTTAAAATTATCACTTTTCATCGAAATTTTACGAAAATGTATCATATAAACTTACTAACACAAGATATGCTCGGTTCAATACGCGAACTCAATACGGTATCCTCCTTCGTGAACATAATTCAAGATATATTAAGTCAAATGAAAAGCAGATATAATAAGTATATTGTTTTATAAAAAAAAAAACCTAGTTTTATATATAATCTCGATAGAAAGGAAAAAAAAACAAAAAATTCGTTAAAAAAAATTACGAGGACGACGAAAACTTCATAGAGAAAGTTTAAAATCAATACACGAACTACAATAATACAATAAAATAGTAGTCGTAATGGTTCAGTACTAGAACCCGAGAAAACCCATCCAATCTTTATAACTCTTGCAGATTCGGAATCAGGGTGTGCTTTTCATTCGAACTGCACACCCAGATCATCGAAATTCCAAAATTTTTTGAAAAAAATCATTTTTTGTATGGGGAAAAGTTTACCGAAGCCCTGTCAAAGTTCCGTAACACAACTTTTTCTGATTGAATCTATGTCCGACTTCTTGGTAGTTAATTACTTATTTTGGTCCTAATAGCCTATACTCATTGTCTTTTAGTGTTTTCGTGACGATTTAGTCATAAATTTTCATAATTTCACATATTCAAATTTTCATATAAATTCACGTTAAAATCAGTTAAAGTCTATAATCTACCTCTTAAATCTACTAAATTCACTTTCTCTTTCGGCAGTATTCTGCGCAGCGGTGCTAGTCACCTGTCCCCGTTGAGTTTTTTCCCAAATCTCCTACAGTTTCTTTCTCTACACGAACTCCGAAACGTTCGCTCGACCATTTCCAACACTTCAATACACGAACTCCAAAACGACTCTACCGCTATACCAAACGATACACGTACATTATAATATTTTACATTTATACACTTATTTTCTTTCTTCTCACGTTAAAAACATTATTCACACGTTACATGTTTCACCATCTTTCACCTCTATCATATCTAAATTTATTATTTTGCAAATTTCACCCATTCCAGATGGTTTCATGAAACGTCAGATCCCATTCGTTCATCAAACCAACTAAAAGAAGACAACATTTTTTTTCATTATTATCATCATCATGGAAAATTGAATATATTAAAACGATTAATAATACTTTAACGTACTATACGTTTATATCTATCACACTATGAGTCACTACCAAAACCCGTAATTAACGATTTTAAACAACCTACCTACCTAACCATCTATCAATCTAACGTAAAGTAAGTAAGTAGGAAACTTTTAAAATTATCACTTTTCATCGAAATTTTACGAAAATGTATCATATAAACTTACTAACACAAGATATGCTCGGTTCAATACGCGAACTCAATACGGTATCCTCCTTCGTGAACATAATTCAAGATATATTAAGTCAAATGAAAAGCAGATATAATAAGTATATTGTTTTATAAAAAAAAAACCTAGTTTTATATATAATCTCGATAGAAAGGAAAAAAAACAAAAAATTCGTTAAAAAAAATTACGAGGACGACGAAAACTTCATAGAGAAAGTTTAAAATCAATACACGAACTACAATAATACAATAAAATAGTAGTCGTAATGGTTCAGTACTAGAACCCGAGAAAACCCATCCAATCTTTATAATTCTTGCAGATTCGGAATCAGGGTGTGCTTTTCATTCGAACTGCACACCCAGATCATCGAAATTCCAAAATTTTTTGAAAAAAATCATTTTTTGTATGGGGAAAAGTTTACCGAAGCCCTGTCAAAGTTCCGTAACACAACTTTTTCTGATTGAATCTATGTCCGACTTCTTGGTAGTTAATTACTTATTTTGGTCCTAATAGCCTATACTCATTGTCTTTTAGTGTTTTCGTGACGATTTAGTCATAAATTTTCATAATTTCACATATTCAAATTTTCATATAAATTCACGTTAAAATCAGTTAAAGTCTATAATCTACCTCTTAAATCTACTAAATTCACTTTCTCTTTCGGCAGTATTCTGCGCAGCGGTGCTAGTCACCTGTCCCCGTTGAGTTTTTTCCCAAATCTCCTACAGTTTCTTTCTCTACACGAACTCCGAAACGTTCGCTCGACCATTTCCAACACTTCAATACACGAACTCCAAAACGACTCTACCGCTATACCAAACGATACACGTACATTATAATATTTTACATTTATACACTTATTTTCTTTCTTCTCACGTTAAAAACATTATTCACACGTTACATGTTTCACTATCTTTCACCTCTATCATATCTAAATTTATTATTTTGCAAATTTCACCCATTCCAGATGGTTTCATGAAACGTCAGATCCCATTCGTTCATCAAACCAACTAAAAGAAGACAACATTTTTTTTCATTATTATCATCATCATCATGGAAAATTGTATATATTAAAACGATTAATAATACTTTAACGTACTATACGTTTATATCTATCACACTATGAGTCACTACCAAAACCCGTAATTAACGATTTTAAACAACCTACCTACCTAACCATCTATCAATCTAACGTAAAGTAAGTAAGTAGGAAACTTTTAAAATTATCACTTTTCATCGAAATTTTACGAAAATGTATCATATAAACTTACTAACACAAGATATGCTCGGTTCAATACGCGAACTCAATACGGTATCCTCCTTCGTGAACATAATTCAAGATATATTAAGTCAAATGAAAAGCAGCTATAATAAGTATATTGTTTTATAAAAAAAAAAACCTAGTTTTATATATAATCTCGATAGAAAGGAAAAAAAAACAAAAAATTCGTTAAAAAAAATTACGAGGACGACGAAAACTTCATAGAGAAAGTTTAAAATCAATACACGAACTACAATAATACAATAAAATAGTAGTCGTAATGGTTCAGTACTAGAACCCGAGAAAACCCATCCAATCTTTATAATTCTTGCAGATTCGGAATCAGGGTGTGCTTTTCATTCGAACTGCACACCCAGATCATCGAAATTCCAAAATTTTTTGAAAAAAATCATTTTTTGTATGGGGAAAAGTTTACCGAAGCCCTGTCAAAGTTCCGTAACACAACTTTTTCTGATTGAATCTATGTCCGACTTCTTGGTAGTTAATTACTTATTTTGGTCCTAATAGCCTATACTCATTGTCTTTTAGTGTTTTCGTGACGATTTAGTCATAAATTTTCATAATTTCACATATTCAAATTTTCATATAAATTCACGTTAAAATCAGTTAAAGTCTATAATCTACCTCTTAAATCTACTAAATTCACTTTCTCTTTCGGCAGTATTCTGCGCAGCGGTGCTAGTCACCTGTCCCCGTTGAGTTTTTTCCCAAATCTCCTACAGTTTCTTTCTCTACACGAACTCCGAAACGTTCGCTCGACCATTTCCAACACTTCAATACACGAACTCCAAAACGACTCTACCGCTATACCAAACGATACACGTACATTATAATATTTTACATTTATACACTTATTTTCTTTCTTCTCACGTTAAAAACATTATTCACACGTTACATGTTTCACCATCTTTCACCTCTATCATATCTAAATTTATTATTTTGCAAATTTCACCCATTCCAGATGGTTTCATGAAACGTCAGATCCCATTCGTTCATCAAACCAACTAAAAGAAGACAACATTTTTTTTCATTATTATCATCATCATGGAAAATTGTATATATTAAAACGATTAATAATACTTTAACGTACTATACGTTTATATCTATCACACTATGAATCACTACCAAAACCCGTAATTAACGATTTTAAACAACCTACCTACCTAACCATCTATCAATCTAACGTAAAGTAAGTAAGTAGGAAACTTTTAAAATTATCACTTTTCATCGAAATTTTACGAAAATGTATCATATAAACTTACTAACACAAGATATGCTCGGTTCAATACGCGAACTCAATACGGTATCCTCCTTCGTGAACATAATTCAAGATATATTAAGTCAAATGAAAAGCAGATATAATAAGTATATTGTTTTATAAAAAAAAAAACCTAGTTTTATATATAATCTCGATAGAAAGGAAAAAAAAACAAAAAATTCGTTAAAAAAAATTACGAGGACGACGAAAACTTCATAGAGAAAGTTTAAAATCAATACACGAACTACAATAATACAATAAAATAGTAGTCGTAATGGTTCAGTACTAGAACCCGAGAAAACCCATCCAATCTTTATAACTCTTGCAGATTCGGAATCAGGGTGTGCTTTTCATTCGAACTGCACACCCAGATCATCGAAATTCCAAAATTTTTTGAAAAAAATCATTTTTTGTATGGGGAAAAGTTTACCGAAGCCCTGTCAAAGTTCCGTAACACAACTTTTTCTGATTGAATCTATGTCCGACTTCTTGGTAGTTAATTACTTATTTTGGTCCTAATAGCCTATACTCATTGTCTTTTAGTGTTTTCGTGACGATTTAGTCATAAATTTTCATAATTTCACATATTCAAATTTTCATATAAATTCACGTTAAAATCAGTTAAAGTCTATAATCTACCTCTTAAATCTACTAAATTCACTTTCTCTTTCGGCAGTATTCTGCGCAGCGGTGCTAGTCACCTGTCCCCGTTGAGTTTTTTCCCAAATCTCCTACAGTTTCTTTCTCTACACGAACTCCGAAACGTTCGCTCGACCATTTCCAACACTTCAATACACGAACTCCAAAACGACTCTACCGCTATACCAAACGATACACGTACATTATAATATTTTACATTTATACACTTATTTTCTTTCTTCTCACGTTAAAAACATTATTCACACGTTACATGTTTCACCATCTTTCACCTCTATCATATCTAAATTTATTATTTTGCAAATTTCACCCATTCCAGATGGTTTCATGAAACGTCAGATCCCATTCGTTCATCAAACCAACTAAAAGAAGACAACATTTTTTTTCATTATTATCATCATCATGGAAAATTGAATATATTAAAACGATTAATAATACTTTAACGTACTATACGTTTATATCTATCACACTATGAGTCACTACCAAAACCCGTAATTAACGATTTTAAACAACCTACCTACCTAACCATCTATCAATCTAACGTAAAGTAAGTAAGTAGGAAACTTTTAAAATTATCACTTTTCATCGAAATTTTACGAAAATGTATCATATAAACTTACTAACACAAGATATGCTCGGTTCAATACGCGAACTCAATACGGTATCCTCCTTCGTGAACATAATTCAAGATATATTAAGTCAAATGAAAAGCAGATATAATAAGTATATTGTTTTATAAAAAAAAAACCTAGTTTTATATATAATCTCGATAGAAAGGAAAAAAAACAAAAAATTCGTTAAAAAAAATTACGAGGACGACGAAAACTTCATAGAGAAAGTTTAAAATCAATACACGAACTACAATAATACAATAAAATAGTAGTCGTAATGGTTCAGTACTAGAACCCGAGAAAACCCATCCAATCTTTATAATTCTTGCAGATTCGGAATCAGGGTGTGCTTTTCATTCGAACTGCACACCCAGATCATCGAAATTCCAAAATTTTTTGAAAAAAATCATTTTTTGTATGGGGAAAAGTTTACCGAAGCCCTGTCAAAGTTCCGTAACACAACTTTTTCTGATTGAATCTATGTCCGACTTCTTGGTAGTTAATTACTTATTTTGGTCCTAATAGCCTATACTCATTGTCTTTTAGTGTTTTCGTGACGATTTAGTCATAAATTTTCATAATTTCACATATTCAAATTTTCATATAAATTCACGTTAAAATCAGTTAAAGTCTATAATCTACCTCTTAAATCTACTAAATTCACTTTCTCTTTCGGCAGTATTCTGCGCAGCGGTGCTAGTCACCTGTCCCCGTTGAGTTTTTTCCCAAATCTCCTACAGTTTCTTTCTCTACACGAACTCCGAAACGTTCGCTCGACCATTTCCAACACTTCAATACACGAACTCCAAAACGACTCTACCGCTATACCAAACGATACACGTACATTATAATATTTTACATTTATACACTTATTTTCTTTCTTCTCACGTTAAAAACATTATTCACACGTTACATGTTTCACCATCTTTCACCTCTATCATATCTAAATTTATTATTTTGCAAATTTCACCCATTCCAGATGGTTTCATGAAACGTCAGATCCCATTCGTTCATCAAACCAACTAAAAGAAGACAACATTTTTTTTCATTATTATCATCATCATGGAAAATTGTATATATTAAAACGATTAATAATACTTTAACGTACTATACGTTTATATCTATCACACTATGAATCACTACCAAAACCCGTAATTAACGATTTTAAACAACCTACCTACCTAACCATCTATCAATCTAACGTAAAGTAAGTAAGTAGGAAACTTTTAAAATTATCACTTTTCATCGAAATTTTACGAAAATGTATCATATAAACTTACTAACACAAGATATGCTCGGTTCAATACGCGAACTCAATACGGTATCCTCCTTCGTGAACATAATTCAAGATATATTAAGTCAAATGAAAAGCAGATATAATAAGTATATTGTTTTATAAAAAAAAAAACCTAGTTTTATATATAATCTCGATAGAAAGGAAAAAAAAACAAAAAATTCGTTAAAAAAAATTACGAGGACGACGAAAACTTCATAGAGAAAGTTTAAAATCAATACACGAACTACAATAATACAATAAAATAGTAGTCGTAATGGTTCAGTACTAGAACCCGAGAAAACCCATCCAATCTTTATAACTCTTGCAGATTCGGAATCAGGGTGTGCTTTTCATTCGAACTGCACACCCAGATCATCGAAATTCCAAAATTTTTTGAAAAAAATCATTTTTTGTATGGGGAAAAGTTTACCGAAGCCCTGTCAAAGTTCCGTAACACAACTTTTTCTGATTGAATCTATGTCCGACTTCTTGGTAGTTAATTACTTATTTTGGTCCTAATAGCCTATACTCATTGTCTTTTAGTGTTTTCGTGACGATTTAGTCATAAATTTTCATAATTTCACATATTCAAATTTTCATATAAATTCACGTTAAAATCAGTTAAAGTCTATAATCTACCTCTTAAATCTACTAAATTCACTTTCTCTTTCGGCAGTATTCTGCGCAGCGGTGCTAGTCACCTGTCCCCGTTGAGTTTTTTCCCAAATCTCCTACAGTTTCTTTCTCTACACGAACTCCGAAACGTTCGCTCGACCATTTCCAACACTTCAATACACGAACTCCAAAACGACTCTACCGCTATACCAAACGATACACGTACATTATAATATTTTACATTTATACACTTATTTTCTTTCTTCTCACGTTAAAAACATTATTCACACGTTACATGTTTCACCATCTTTCACCTCTATCATATCTAAATTTATTATTTTGCAAATTTCACCCATTCCAGATGGTTTCATGAAACGTCAGATCCCATTCGTTCATCAAACCAACTAAAAGAAGACAACATTTTTTTTCATTATTATCATCATCATGGAAAATTGAATATATTAAAACGATTAATAATACTTTAACGTACTATACGTTTATATCTATCACACTATGAGTCACTACCAAAACCCGTAATTAACGATTTTAAACAACCTACCTACCTAACCATCTATCAATCTAACGTAAAGTAAGTAAGTAGGAAACTTTTAAAATTATCACTTTTCATCGAAATTTTACGAAAATGTATCATATAAACTTACTAACACAAGATATGCTCGGTTCAATACGCGAACTCAATACGGTATCCTCCTTCGTGAACATAATTCAAGATATATTAAGTCAAATGAAAAGCAGATATAATAAGTATATTGTTTTATAAAAAAAAAACCTAGTTTTATATATAATCTCGATAGAAAGGAAAAAAAACAAAAAATTCGTTAAAAAAAATTACGAGGACGACGAAAACTTCATAGAGAAAGTTTAAAATCAATACACGAACTACAATAATACAATAAAATAGTAGTCGTAATGGTTCAGTACTAGAACCCGAGAAAACCCATCCAATCTTTATAATTCTTGCAGATTCGGAATCAGGGTGTGCTTTTCATTCGAACTGCACACCCAGATCATCGAAATTCCAAAATTTTTTGAAAAAAATCATTTTTTGTATGGGGAAAAGTTTACCGAAGCCCTGTCAAAGTTCCGTAACACAACTTTTTCTGATTGAATCTATGTCCGACTTCTTGGTAGTTAATTACTTATTTTGGTCCTAATAGCCTATACTCATTGTCTTTTAGTGTTTTCGTGACGATTTAGTCATAAATTTTCATAATTTCACATATTCAAATTTTCATATAAATTCACGTTAAAATCAGTTAAAGTCTATAATCTACCTCTTAAATCTACTAAATTCACTTTCTCTTTCGGCAGTATTCTGCGCAGCGGTGCTAGTCACCTGTCCCCGTTGAGTTTTTTCCCAAATCTCCTACAGTTTCTTTCTCTACACGAACTCCGAAACGTTCGCTCGACCATTTCCAACACTTCAATACACGAACTCCAAAACGACTCTACCGCTATACCAAACGATACACGTACATTATAATATTTTACATTTATACACTTATTTTCTTTCTTCTCACGTTAAAAACATTATTCACACGTTACATGTTTCACCATCTTTCACCTCTATCATATCTAAATTTATTATTTTGCAAATTTCACCCATTCCAGATGGTTTCATGAAACGTCAGATCCCATTCGTTCATCAAACCAACTAAAAGAAGACAACATTTTTTTTCATTATTATCATCATCATGGAAAATTGTATATATTAAAACGATTAATAATACTTTAACGTACTATACGTTTATATCTATCACACTATGAATCACTACCAAAACCCGTAATTAACGATTTTAAACAACCTACCTACCTAACCATCTATCAATCTAACGTAAAGTAAGTAAGTAGGAAACTTTTAAAATTATCACTTTTCATCGAAATTTTACGAAAATGTATCATATAAACTTACTAACACAAGATATGCTCGGTTCAATACGCGAACTCAATACGGTATCCTCCTTCGTGAACATAATTCAAGATATATTAAGTCAAATGAAAAGCAGATATAATAAGTATATTGTTTTATAAAAAAAAAAACCTAGTTTTATATATAATCTCGATAGAAAGGAAAAAAAAACAAAAAATTCGTTAAAAAAAATTACGAGGACGACGAAAACTTCATAGAGAAAGTTTAAAATCAATACACGAACTACAATAATACAATAAAATAGTAGTCGTAATGGTTCAGTACTAGAACCCGAGAAAACCCATCCAATCTTTATAACTCTTGCAGATTCGGAATCAGGGTGTGCTTTTCATTCGAACTGCACACCCAGATCATCGAAATTCCAAAATTTTTTGAAAAAAATCATTTTTTGTATGGGGAAAAGTTTACCGAAGCCCTGTCAAAGTTCCGTAACACAACTTTTTCTGATTGAATCTATGTCCGACTTCTTGGTAGTTAATTACTTATTTTGGTCCTAATAGCCTATACTCATTGTCTTTTAGTGTTTTCGTGACGATTTAGTCATAAATTTTCATAATTTCACATATTCAAATTTTCATATAAATTCACGTTAAAATCAGTTAAAGTCTATAATCTACCTCTTAAATCTACTAAATTCACTTTCTCTTTCGGCAGTATTCTGCGCAGCGGTGCTAGTCACCTGTCCCCGTTGAGTTTTTTCCCAAATCTCCTACAGTTTCTTTCTCTACACGAACTCCGAAACGTTCGCTCGACCATTTCCAACACTTCAATACACGAACTCCAAAACGACTCTACCGCTATACCAAACGATACACGTACATTATAATATTTTACATTTATACACTTATTTTCTTTCTTCTCACGTTAAAAACATTATTCACACGTTACATGTTTCACCATCTTTCACCTCTATCATATCTAAATTTATTATTTTGCAAATTTCACCCATTCCAGATGGTTTCATGAAACGTCAGATCCCATTCGTTCATCAAACCAACTAAAAGAAGACAACATTTTTTTTCATTATTATCATCATCATGGAAAATTGAATATATTAAAACGATTAATAATACTTTAACGTACTATACGTTTATATCTATCACACTATGAGTCACTACCAAAACCCGTAATTAACGATTTTAAACAACCTACCTACCTAACCATCTATCAATCTAACGTAAAGTAAGTAAGTAGGAAACTTTTAAAATTATCACTTTTCATCGAAATTTTACGAAAATGTATCATATAAACTTACTAACACAAGATATGCTCGGTTCAATACGCGAACTCAATACGGTATCCTCCTTCGTGAACATAATTCAAGATATATTAAGTCAAATGAAAAGCAGATATAATAAGTATATTGTTTTATAAAAAAAAAACCTAGTTTTATATATAATCTCGATAGAAAGGAAAAAAAACAAAAAATTCGTTAAAAAAAATTACGAGGACGACGAAAACTTCATAGAGAAAGTTTAAAATCAATACACGAACTACAATAATACAATAAAATAGTAGTCGTAATGGTTCAGTACTAGAACCCGAGAAAACCCATCCAATCTTTATAATTCTTGCAGATTCGGAATCAGGGTGTGCATCGAAATTCCAAAATTTTTTGAAAAAAATCATTTTTTGTATGGGGAAAAGTTTACCGAAGCCCTGTCAAAGTTCCGTAACACAACTTTTTCTGATTGAATCTATGTCCGACTTCTTGGTAGTTAATTACTTATTTTGGTCCTAATAGCCTATACTCATTGTCTTTTAGTGTTTTCGTGACGATTTAGTCATAAATTTTCATAATTTCACATATTCAAATTTTCATATAAATTCACGTTAAAATCAGTTAAAGTCTATAATCTACCTCTTAAATCTACTAAATTCACTTTCTCTTTCGGCAGTATTCTGCGCAGCGGTGCTAGTCACCTGTCCCCGTTGAGTTTTTTCCCAAATCTCCTACAGTTTCTTTCTCTACACGAACTCCGAAACGTTCGCTCGACCATTTCCAACACTTCAATACACGAACTCCAAAACGACTCTACCGCTATACCAAACGATACACGTACATTATAATATTTTACATTTATACACTTATTTTCTTTCTTCTCACGTTAAAAACATTATTCACACGTTACATGTTTCACCATCTTTCACCTCTATCATATCTAAATTTATTATTTTGCAAATTTCACCCATTCCAGATGGTTTCATGAAACGTCAGATCCCATTCGTTCATCAAACCAACTATGTGTATATATTAAAACGATTAATAATACTTTAACGTACTATACGTTTATATCTATCACACTATGAGTCACTACCAAAACCCGTAATTAACGATTTTAAACAACCTACCTACCTAACCATCTATCAATCTAACGTAAAGTAAGTAAGTAGGAAACTTTTAAAATTATCACTTTTCATCGAAATTTTACGAAAATGTATCATATAAACTTACTAACACAAGATATGCTCGGTTCAATACGCGAACTCAATACGGTATCCTCCTTCGTGAACATAATTCAAGATATATTAAGTCAAATGAAAAGCAGATATAATAAGTATATTGTTTTATAAAAAAAAAACCTAGTTTTATATATAATCTCGATAGAAAGGAAAAAAAACAAAAAATTCGTTAAAAAAAATTACGAGGACGACGAAAACTTCATAGAGAAAGTTTAAAATCAATACACGAACTACAATAATACAATAAAATAGTAGTCGTAATGGTTCAGTACTAGAACCCGAGAAAACCCATCAAATCTTTATAATTCTTGCAGATTCGGAATCAGGGTGTGCTTTTCATTCGAACTGCACACCCAGATCATCGAAATTCCAAAAATTTTTGAAAAAAATCATTTTTTGTATGGGGAAAAGTTTACCGAAGCCCTGTCAAAGTTCCGTAACACAACTTTTTCTGATTGAATCTATGTCCGACTTCTTGGTAGTTAATTACTTATTTTGGTCCTAATAGCCTATACTCATTGTCTTTTAGTGTTTTCGTGACGATTTAGTCATAAATTTTCATAATTTCACATATTCAAATTTTCATATAAATTCACGTTAAAATCAGTTAAAGTCTATAATCTACCTCTTAAATCTACTAAATTCACTTTCTCTTTCGGCAGTATTCTGCGCAGCGGTGCTAGTCACCTGTCCCCGTTGAGTTTTTTCCCAAATCTCCTACAGTTTCTTTCTCTACACGAACTCCGAAACGTTCGCTCGACCATTTCCAACACTTCAATACACGAACTCCAAAACGACTCTACCGCTATACCAAACGATACACGTACATTATAATATTTTACATTTATACACTTATTTTCTTTCTTCTCACGTTAAAAACATTATTCACACGTTACATGTTTCACCATCTTTCACCTCTATCATATCTAAATTTATTATTTTGCAAATTTCACCCATTCCAGATGGTTTCATGAAACGTCAGATCCCATTCGTTCATCAAACCAACTAAAAGAAGACAACATTTTTTTTCATTATTATCATCATCATGGAAAATTGTATATATTAAAACGATTAATAATACTTTAACGTACTATACGTTTATATCTATCACACTATGAATCACTACCAAAACCCGTAATTAACGATTTTAAACAACCTACCTACCTAACCATCTATCAATCTAACGTAAAGTAAGTAAGTAGGAAACTTTTAAAATTATCACTTTTCATCGAAATTTTACGAAAATGTATCATATAAACTTACTAACACAAGATATGCTCGGTTCAATACGCGAACTCAATACGGTATCCTCCTTCGTGAACATAATTCAAGATATATTAAGTCAAATGAAAAGCAGATATAATAAGTATATTGTTTTATAAAAAAAAACCTAGTTTTATATATAATCTCGATAGAAAGGAAAAAAAACAAAAAATTCGTTAAAAAAAATTACGAGGACGACGAAAACTTCATAGAGAAAGTTTAAAATCAATACACGAACTACAATAATACAATAAAATAGTAGTCGTAATGGTTCAGTACTAGAACCCGAGAAAACCCATCCAATCTTTATAATTCTTGCAGATTCGGAATCAGGGTGTGCTTTTCATTCGAACTGCACACCCAGATCATCGAAATTCCAAAATTTTTTGAAAAAAATCATTTTTTGTATGGGGAAAAGTTTACCGAAGCCCTGTCAAAGTTCCGTAACACAACTTTTTCTGATTGAATCTATGTCCGACTTCTTGGTAGTTAATTACTTATTTTGGTCCTAATAGCCTATACTCATTGTCTTTTAGTGTTTTCGTGACGATTTAGTCATAAATTTTCATAATTTCACATATTCAAATTTTCATATAAATTCACGTTAAAATCAGTTAAAGTCTATAATCTACCTCTTAAATCTACTAAATTCACTTTCTCTTTCGGCAGTATTCTGCGCAGCGGTGCTAGTCACCTGTCCCCGTTGAGTTTTTTCCCAAATCTCCTACAGTTTCTTTCTCTACACGAACTCCGAAACGTTCGCTCGACCATTTCCAACACTTCAATACACGAACTCCAAAACGACTCTACCGCCATACCAAACGATACACGTACATTATAATATTTTACATTTATACACTTATTTTCTTTCTTCTCACGTTAAAAACATTATTCACACGTTACATGTTTCACCATCTTTCACCTCTATCATATCTAAATTTATTATTTTGCAAATTTCACCCATTCCAGATGGTTTCATGAAACGTCAGATCCCATTCGTTCATCAAACCAACTATGTGTATATATTAAAACGATTAATAATACTTTAACGTACTATACGTTTATATCTATCACACTATGAATCACTACCAAAACCCGTAATTAACGATTTTAAACAACCTACCTACCTAACCATCTATCAATCTAACGTAAAGTAAGTAAGTAGGAAACTTTTAAAATTATCACTTTTCATCGAAATTTTACGAAAATGTATCATATAAACTTACTAACACAAGATATGCTCGGTTCAATACGCGAACTCAATACGGTATCCTCCTTCGTGAACATAATTCAAGATATATTAAGTCAAATGAAAAGCAGATATAATAAGTATATTGTTTTATAAAAAAAAACCTAGTTTTATATATAATCTCGATAGAAAGGAAAAAAAACAAAAAATTCGTTAAAAAAAATTACGAGGACGACGAAAACTTCATAGAGAAAGTTTAAAATCAATACACGAACTACAATAATACAATAAAATAGTAGTCGTAATGGTTCAGTACTAGAACCCGAGAAAACCCATCCAATCTTTATAATTCTTGCAGATTCGGAATCAGGGTGTGCTTTTCATTCGAACTGCACACCCAGATCATCGAAATTCCAAAATTTTTTGAAAAAAATCATTTTTTGTATGGGGAAAAGTTTACCGAAGCCCTGTCAAAGTTCCGTAACACAACTTTTTCTGATTGAATCTATGTCCGACTTCTTGGTAGTTAATTACTTATTTTGGTCCTAATAGCCTATACTCATTGTCTTTTAGTGTTTTCGTGACGATTTAGTCATAAATTTTCATAATTTCACATATTCAAATTTTCATATAAATTCACGTTAAAATCAGTTAAAGTCTATAATCTACCTCTTAAATCTACTAAATTCACTTTCTCTTTCGGCAGTATTCTGCGCAGCGGTGCTAGTCACCTGTCCCCGTTGAGTTTTTTCCCAAATCTCCTACAGTTTCTTTCTCTACACGAACTCCGAAACGTTCGCTCGACCATTTCCAACACTTCAATACACGAACTCCAAAACGACTCTACCGCCATACCAAACGATACACGTACATTATAATATTTTACATTTATACACTTATTTTCTTTCTTCTCACGTTAAAAACATTATTCACACGTTACATGTTTCACCATCTTTCACCTCTATCATATCTAAATTTATTATTTTGCAAATTTCACCCATTCCAGATGGTTTCATGAAACGTCAGATCCCATTCGTTCATCAAACCAACTAAAAGAAGACAACATTTTTTTTCATTATTATCATCATCATCATGGAAAATTGTATATATTAAAACGATTAATAATACTTTAACGTACTATACGTTTATATCTATCACACTATGAGTCACTACCAAAACCCGTAATTAACGATTTTAAACAACCTACCTACCTAACCATCTATCAATCTAACGTAAAGTAAGTAAGTAGGAAACTTTTAAAATTATCACTTTTCATCGAAATTTTACGAAAATGTATCATATAAACTTACTAACACAAGATATGCTCGGTTCAATACGCGAACTCAATACGGTATCCTCCTTCGTGAACATAATTCAAGATATATTAAGTCAAATGAAAAGCAGATATAATAAGTATATTGTTTTATAAAAAAAAAACCTAGTTTTATATATAATCTCGATAGAAAGGAAAAAAAACAAAAAATTCGTTAAAAAAAATTACGAGGACGACGAAAACTTCATAGAGAAAGTTTAAAATCAATACACGAACTACAATAATACAATAAAATAGTAGTCGTAATGGTTCAGTACTAGAACCCGAGAAAACCCATCCAATCTTTATAATTCTTGCAGATTCGGAATCAGGGTGTGCTTTTCATTCGAACTGCACACCCAGATCATCGAAATTCCAAAATTTTTTGAAAAAAATCATTTTTTGTATGGGGAAAAGTTTACCGAAGCCCTGTCAAAGTTCCGTAACACAACTTTTTCTGATTGAATCTATGTCCGACTTCTTGGTAGTTAATTACTTATTTTGGTCCTAATAGCCTATACTCATTGTCTTTTAGTGTTTTCGTGACGATTTAGTCATAAATTTTCATAATTTCACATATTCAAATTTTCATATAAATTCACGTTAAAATCAGTTAAAGTCTATAATCTACCTCTTAAATCTACTAAATTCACTTTCTCTTTCGGCAGTATTCTGCGCAGCGGTGCTAGTCACCTGTCCCCGTTGAGTTTTTTCCCAAATCTCCTACAGTTTCTTTCTCTACACGAACTCCGAAACGTTCGCTCGATCATTTCCAACACTTCAATACACGAACTCCAAAACGACTCTACCGCTATACCAAACGATACACGTACATTACAATATTTTACATTTATACACTTATTTTCTTTCTTCTCACGTTAAAAACATTATTCACACGTTACATGTTTCACCATCTTTCACCTCTATCATATCTAAATTTATTATTTTGCAAATTTCACCCATTCCAGATGGTTTCATGAAACGTCAGATCCCATTCGTTCATCAAACCAACTAAAAGAAGACAACATTTTTTTTCATTATTATCATCATCATCATGGAAAATTGTATATATTAAAACGATTAATAATACTTTAACGTACTATACGTTTATATCTATCACACTATGAATCACTACCAAAACCCGTAATTAACGATTTTAAACAACCTACCTACCTAACCATCTATCAATCTAACGTAAAGTAAGTAAGTAGGAAACTTTTAAAATTATCACTTTTCATCGAAATTTTACGAAAATGTATCATATAAACTTACTAACACAAGATATGCTCGGTTCAATACGCGAACTCAATACGGTATCCTCCTTCGTGAACATAATTCAAGATATATTAAGTCAAATGAAAAGCAGATATAATAAGTATATTGTTTTATAAAAAAAAACCTAGTTTTATATATAATCTCGATAGAAAGGAAAAAAAACAAAAAATTCGTTAAAAAAAATTACGAGGACGACGAAAACTTCATAGAGAAAGTTTAAAATCAATACACGAACTACAATAATACAATAAAATAGTAGTCGTAATGGTTCAGTACTAGAACCCGAGAAAACCCATCCAATCTTTATAATTCTTGCAGATTCGGAATCAGGGTGTGCTTTTCATTCGAACTGCACACCCAGATCATCGAAATTCCAAAATTTTTTGAAAAAAATCATTTTTTGTATGGGGAAAAGTTTACCGAAGCCCTGTCAAAGTTCCGTAACACAACTTTTTCTGATTGAATCTATGTCCGACTTCTTGGTAGTTAATTACTTATTTTGGTCCTAATAGCCTATACTCATTGTCTTTTAGTGTTTTCGTGACGATTTAGTCATAAATTTTCATAATTTCACATATTCAAATTTTCATATAAATTCACGTTAAAATCAGTTAAAGTCTATAATCTACCTCTTAAATCTACTAAATTCACTTTCTCTTTCGGCAGTATTCTGCGCAGCGGTGCTAGTCACCTGTCCCCGTTGAGTTTTTTCCCAAATCTCCTACAGTTTCTTTCTCTACACGAACTCCGAAACGTTCGCACGACCATTTCCAACACTTCAATACACGAACTCCAAAACGACTCTACCGCTATACCAAACGATACACGTACATTATAATATTTTACATTTATACACTTATTTTCTTTCTTCTCACGTTAAAAACATTATTCACACGTTACATGTTTCACCATCTTTCACCTCTATCATATCTAAATTTATTATTTTGCAAATTTCACCCATTCCAGATGGTTTCATGAAACGTCAGATCCCATTCGTTCATCAAACCAACTAAAAGAAGACAACATTTTTTTTCATTATTATCATCATCATGGAAAATTGTATATATTAAAACGATTAATAATACTTTAACGTACTATACGTTTATATCTATCACACTATGAATCACTACCAAAACCCGTAATTAACGATTTTAAACAACCTACCTACCTAACCATCTATCAATCTAACGTAAAGTAAGTAAGTAGGAAACTTTTAAAATTATCACTTTTCATCGAAATTTTACGAAAATGTATCATATAAACTTACTAACACAAGATATGCTCGGTTCAATACGCGAACTCAATACGGTATCCTCCTTCGTGAACATAATTCAAGATATATTAAGTCAAATGAAAAGCAGATATAATAAGTATATTGTTTTATAAAAAAAAAAACCTAGTTTTATATATAATCTCGATAGAAAGGAAAAAAAAACAAAAAATTCGTTAAAAAAAATTACGAGGACGACGAAAACTTCATAGAGAAAGTTTAAAATCAATACACGAACTACAATAATACAATAAAATAGTAGTCGTAATGGTTCAGTACTAGAACCCGAGAAAACCCATCCAATCTTTATAATTCTTGCAGATTCGGAATCAGGGTGTGCTTTTCATTCGAACTGCACACCCAGATCATCGAAATTCCAAAATTTTTTGAAAAAAATCATTTTTTGTATGGGGAAAAGTTTACCGAAGCCCTGTCAAAGTTCCGTAACACAACTTTTTCTGATTGAATCTATGTCCGACTTCTTGGTAGTTAATTACTTATTTTGGTCCTAATAGCCTATACTCATTGTCTTTTAGTGTTTTCGTGACGATTTAGTCATAAATTTTCATAATTTCACATATTCAAATTTTCATATAAATTCACGTTAAAATCAGTTAAAGTCTATAATCTACCTCTTAAATCTACTAAATTCACTTTCTCTTTCGGCAGTATTCTGCGCAGCGGTGCTAGTCACCTGTCCCCGTTGAGTTTTTTCCCAAATCTCCTACAGTTTCTTTCTCTACACGAACTCCGAAACGTTCGCTCGACCATTTCCAACACTTCAATACACGAACTCCAAAACGACTCTACCGCCATACCAAACGATACACGTACATTATAATATTTTACATTTATACACTTATTTTCTTTCTTCTCACGTTAAAAACATTATTCACACGTTACATGTTTCACCATCTTTCACCTCTATCATATCTAAATTTATTATTTTGCAAATTTCACCCATTCCAGATGGTTTCATGAAACGTCAGATCCCATTCGTTCATCAAACCAACTAAAAGAAGACAACATTTTTTTTCATTATTATCATCATCATCATGGAAAATTGTATATATTAAAACGATTAATAATACTTTAACGTACTATACGTTTATATCTATCACACTATGAATCACTACCAAAACCCGTAATTAACGATTTTAAACAACCTACCTACCTAACCATCTATCAATCTAACGTAAAGTAAGTAAGTAGGAAACTTTTAAAATTATCACTTTTCATCGAAATTTTACGAAAATGTATCATATAAACTTACTAACACAAGATATGCTCGGTTCAATACGCGAACTCAATACGGTATCCTCCTTCGTGAACATAATTCAAGATATATTAAGTCAAATGAAAAGCAGATATAATAAGTATATTGTTTTATAAAAAAAAAACCTAGTTTTATATATAATCTCGATAGAAAGGAAAAAAAACAAAAAATTCGTTAAAAAAAATTACGAGGACGACGAAAACTTCATAGAGAAAGTTTAAAATCAATACACGAACTACAATAATACAATAAAATAGTAGTCGTAATGGTTCAGTACTAGAACCCGAGAAAACCCATCCAATCTTTATAATTCTTGCAGATTCGGAATCAGGGTGTGCTTTTCATTCGAACTGCACACCCAGATCATCGAAATTCCAAAATTTTTTGAAAAAAATCATTTTTTGTATGGGGAAAAGTTTACCGAAGCCCTGTCAAAGTTCCGTAACACAACTTTTTCTGATTGAATCTATGTCCGACTTCTTGGTAGTTAATTACTTATTTTGGTCCTAATAGCCTATACTCATTGTCTTTTAGTGTTTTCGTGACGATTTAGTCATAAATTTTCATAATTTCACATATTCAAATTTTCATATAAATTCACGTTAAAATCAGTTAAAGTCTATAATCTACCTCTTAAATCTACTAAATTCACTTTCTCTTTCGGCAGTATTCTGCGCAGCGGTGCTAGTCACCTGTCCCCGTTGAGTTTTTTCCCAAATCTCCTACAGTTTCTTTCTCTACACGAACTCCGAAACGTTCGCTCGACCATTTCCAACACTTCAATACACGAACTCCAAAACGACTCTACCGCTATACCAAACGATACACGTACATTATAATATTTTACATTTATACACTTATTTTCTTTCTTCTCACGTTAAAAACATTATTCACACGTTACATGTTTCACCATCTTTCACCTCTATCATATCTAAATTTATTATTTTGCAAATTTCACCCATTCCAGATGGTTTCATGAAACGTCAGATCCCATTCGTTCATCAAACCAACTAAAAGAAGACAACATTTTTTTTCATTATCATCATCATCATGGAAAATTGTATATATTAAAACGATTAATAATACTTTAACGTACTATACGTTTATATCTATCACACTATGAGTCACTACCAAAACCCGTAATTAACGATTTTAAACAACCTACCTACCTAACCATCTATCAATCTAACGTAAAGTAAGTAAGTAGGAAACTTTTAAAATTATCACTTTTCATCGAAATTTTACGAAAATGTATCATATAAACTTACTAACACAAGATATGCTCGGTTCAATACGCGAACTCAATACGGTATCCTCCTTCGTGAACATAATTCAAGATATATTAAGTCAAATGAAAAGCAGATATAATAAGTATATTGTTTTATAAAAAAAAAACCTAGTTTTATATATAATCTCGATAGAAAGGAAAAAAAACAAAAAATTCGTTAAAAAAAATTACGAGGACGACGAAAACTTCATAGAGAAAGTTTAAAATCAATACACGAACTACAATAATACAATAAAATAGTAGTCGTAATGGTTCAGTACTAGAACCCGAGAAAACCCATCCAATCTTTATAATTCTTGCAGATTCGGAATCAGGGTGTGCTTTTCATTCGAACTGCACACCCAGATCATCGAAATTCCAAAATTTTTTGAAAAAAATCATTTTTTGTATGGGGAAAAGTTTACCGAAGCCCTGTCAAAGTTCCGTAACACAACTTTTTCTGATTGAATCTATGTCCGACTTCTTGGTAGTTAATTACTTATTTTGGTCCTAATAGCCTATACTCATTGTCTTTTAGTGTTTTCGTGACGATTTAGTCATAAATTTTCATAATTTCACATATTCAAATTTTCATATAAATTCACGTTAAAATCAGTTAAAGTCTATAATCTACCTCTTAAATCTACTAAATTCACTTTCTCTTTCGGCAGTATTCTGCGCAGCGGTGCTAGTCACCTGTCCCCGTTGAGTTTTTTCCCAAATCTCCTACAGTTTCTTTCTCTACACGAACTCCGAAACGTTCGCTCGACCATTTCCAACACTTCAATACACGAACTCCAAAACGACTCTACCGCTATACCAAACGATACACGTACATTATAATATTTTACATTTATACACTTATTTTCTTTCTTCTCACGTTAAAAACATTATTCACACGTTACATGTTTCACCATCTTTCACCTCTATCATATCTAAATTTATTATTTTGCAAATTTCACCCATTCCAGATGGTTTCATGAAACGTCAGATCCCATTCGTTCATCAAACCAACTAAAAGAAGACAACATTTTTTTTCATTATCATCATCATCATGGAAAATTGTATATATTAAAACGATTAATAATACTTTAACGTACTATACGTTTATATCTATCACACTATGAGTCACTACCAAAACCCGTAATTAACGATTTTAAACAACCTACCTACCTAACCATCTATCAATCTAACGTAAAGTAAGTAAGTAGGAAACTTTTAAAATTATCACTTTTCATCGAAATTTTACGAAAATGTATCATATAAACTTACTAACACAAGATATGCTCGGTTCAATACGCGAACTCAATACGGTATCCTCCTTCGTGAACATAATTCAAGATATATTAAGTCAAATGAAAAGCAGATATAATAAGTATATTGTTTTATAAAAAAAAAACCTAGTTTTATATATAATCTCGATAGAAAGGAAAAAAAACAAAAAATTCGTTAAAAAAAATTACGAGGACGACGAAAACTTCATAGAGAAAGTTTAAAATCAATACACGAACTACAATAATACAATAAAATAGTAGTCGTAATGGTTCAGTACTAGAACCCGAGAAAACCCATCCAATCTTTATAATTCTTGCAGATTCGGAATCAGGGTGTGCTTTTCATTCGAACTGCACACCCAGATCATCGAAATTCCAAAATTTTTTGAAAAAAATCATTTTTTGTATGGGGAAAAGTTTACCGAAGCCCTGTCAAAGTTCCGTAACACAACTTTTTCTGATTGAATCTATGTCCGACTTCTTGGTAGTTAATTACTTATTTTGGTCCTAATAGCCTATACTCATTGTCTTTTAGTGTTTTCGTGACGATTTAGTCATAAATTTTCATAATTTCACATATTCAAATTTTCATATAAATTCACGTTAAAATCAGTTAAAGTCTATAATCTACCTCTTAAATCTACTAAATTCACTTTCTCTTTCGGCAGTATTCTGCGCAGCGGTGCTAGTCACCTGTCCCCGTTGAGTTTTTTCCCAAATCTCCTACAGTTTCTTTCTCTACACGAACTCCGAAACGTTCGCTCGACCATTTCCAACACTTCAATACACGAACTCCAAAACGACTCTACCGCTATACCAAACGATACACGTACATTATAATATTTTACATTTATACACTTATTTTCTTTCTTCTCACGTTAAAAACATTATTCACACGTTACATGTTTCACCATCTTTCACCTCTATCATATCTAAATTTATTATTTTGCAAATTTCACCCATTCCAGATGGTTTCATGAAACGTCAGATCCCATTCGTTCATCAAACCAACTAAAAGAAGACAACATTTTTTTTCATTATCATCATCATCATGGAAAATTGTATATATTAAAACGATTAATAATACTTTAACGTACTATACGTTTATATCTATCACACTATGAGTCACTACCAAAACCCGTAATTAACGATTTTAAACAACCTACCTACCTAACCATCTATCAATCTAACGTAAAGTAAGTAAGTAGGAAACTTTTAAAATTATCACTTTTCATCGAAATTTTACGAAAATGTATCATATAAACTTACTAACACAAGATATGCTCGGTTCAATACGCGAACTCAATACGGTATCCTCCTTCGTGAACATAATTCAAGATATATTAAGTCAAATGAAAAGCAGATATAATAAGTATATTGTTTTATAAAAAAAAAACCTAGTTTTATATATAATCTCGATAGAAAGGAAAAAAAACAAAAAATTCGTTAAAAAAAATTACGAGGACGACGAAAACTTCATAGAGAAAGTTTAAAATCAATACACGAACTACAATAATACAATAAAATAGTAGTCGTAATGGTTCAGTACTAGAACCCGAGAAAACCCATCCAATCTTTATAATTCTTGCAGATTCGGAATCAGGGTGTGCTTTTCATTCGAACTGCACACCCAGATCATCGAAATTCCAAAAATTTTTGAAAAAAATCATTTTTTGTATGGGGAAAAGTTTACCGAAGCCCTGTCAAAGTTCCGTAACACAACTTTTTCTGATTGAATCTATGTCCGACTTCTTGGTAGTTAATTACTTATTTTGGTCCTAATAGCCTATACTCATTGTCTTTTAGTGTTTTCGTGACGATTTAGTCATAAATTTTCATAATTTCACATATTCAAATTTTCATATAAATTCACGTTAAAATCAGTTAAAGTCTATAATCTACCTCTTAAATCTACTAAATTCACTTTCTCTTTCGGCAGTATTCTGCGCAGCGGTGCTAGTCACCTGTCCCCGTTGAGTTTTTTCCCAAATCTCCTACAGTTTCTTTCTCTACACGAACTCCGAAACGTTCGCTCGATCATTTCCAACACTTCAATACACGAACTCCAAAACGACTCTACCGCTATACCAAACGATACACGTACATTACAATATTTTACATTTATACACTTATTTTCTTTCTTCTCACGTTAAAAACATTATTCACACGTTACATGTTTCACCATCTTTCACCTCTATCATATCTAAATTTATTATTTTGCAAATTTCACCCATTCCAGATGGTTTCATGAAACGTCAGATCCCATTCGTTCATCAAACCAACTAAAAGAAGACAACATTTTTTTTCATTATTATCATCATCATCATGGAAAATTGTATATATTAAAACGATTAATAATACTTTAACGTACTATACGTTTATATCTATCACACTATGAATCACTACCAAAACCCGTAATTAACGATTTTAAACAACCTACCTACCTAACCATCTATCAATCTAACGTAAAGTAAGTAAGTAGGAAACTTTTAAAATTATCACTTTTCATCGAAATTTTACGAAAATGTATCATATAAACTTACTAACACAAGATATGCTCGGTTCAATACGCGAACTCAATACGGTATCCTCCTTCGTGAACATAATTCAAGATATATTAAGTCAAATGAAAAGCAGATATAATAAGTATATTGTTTTATAAAAAAAACCTAGTTTTATATATAATCTCGATAGAAAGGAAAAAAAACAAAAAATTCGTTAAAAAAAATTACGAGGACGACGAAAACTTCATAGAGAAAGTTTAAAATCAATACACGAACTACAATAATACAATAAAATAGTAGTCGTAATGGTTCAGTACTAGAACCCGAGAAAACCCATCCAATCTTTATAATTCTTGCAGATTCGGAATCAGGGTGTGCTTTTCATTCGAACTGCACACCCAGATCATCGAAATTCCAAAATTTTTTGAAAAAAATCATTTTTTGTATGGGGAAAAGTTTACCGAAGCCCTGTCAAAGTTCCGTAACACAACTTTTTCTGATTGAATCTATGTCCGACTTCTTGGTAGTTAATTACTTATTTTGGTCCTAATAGCCTATACTCATTGTCTTTTAGTGTTTTCGTGACGATTTAGTCATAAATTTTCATAATTTCACATATTCAAATTTTCATATAAATTCACGTTAAAATCAGTTAAAGTCTATAATCTACCTCTTAAATCTACTAAATTCACTTTCTCTTTCGGCAGTATTCTGCGCAGCGGTGCTAGTCACCTGTCCCCGTTGAGTTTTTTCCCAAATCTCCTACAGTTTCTTTCTCTACACGAACTCCGAAACGTTCGCTCGACCATTTCCAACACTTCAATACACGAACTCCAAAACGACTCTACCGCCATACCAAACGATACACGTACATTATAATATTTTACATTTATACACTTATTTTCTTTCTTCTCACGTTAAAAACATTATTCACACGTTACATGTTTCACCATCTTTCACCTTTATCATATCTAAATTTATTATTTTGCAAATTTCACCCATTCCAGATGGTTTCATGAAACGTCAGATCCCATTCGTTCATCAAACCAACTAAAAGAAGACAACATTTTTTTTCATTATTATCATCATCATCATGGAAAATTGTATATATTAAAACGATTAATAATACTTTAACGTACTATACGTTTATATCTATCACACTATGAATCACTACCAAAACCCGTAATTAACGATTTTAAACAACCTACCTACCTAACCATCTATCAATCTAACGTAAAGTAAGTAAGTAGGAAACTTTTAAAATTATCACTTTTCATCGAAATTTTACGAAAATGTATCATATAAACTTACTAACACAAGATATGCTCGGTTCAATACGCGAACTCAATACGGTATCCTCCTTCGTGAACATAATTCAAGATATATTAAGTCAAATGAAAAGCAGATATAATAAGTATATTGTTTTATAAAAAAAAAACCTAGTTTTATATATAATCTCGATAGAAAGGAAAAAAAACAAAAAATTCGTTAAAAAAAATTACGAGGACGACGAAAACTTCATAGAGAAAGTTTAAAATCAATACACGAACTACAATAATACAATAAAATAGTAGTCGTAATGGTTCAGTACTAGAACCCGAGAAAACCCATCCAATCTTTATAATTCTTGCAGATTCGGAATCAGGGTGTGCTTTTCATTCGAACTGCACACCCAGATCATCGAAATTCCAAAATTTTTTGAAAAAAATCATTTTTTGTATGGGGAAAAGTTTACCGAAGCCCTGTCAAAGTTCCGTAACACAACTTTTTCTGATTGAATCTATGTCCGACTTCTTGGTAGTTAATTACTTATTTTGGTCCTAATAGCCTATACTCATTGTCTTTTAGTGTTTTCGTGACGATTTAGTCATAAATTTTCATAATTTCACATATTCAAATTTTCATATAAATTCACGTTAAAATCAGTTAAAGTCTATAATCTACCTCTTAAATCTACTAAATTCACTTTCTCTTTCGGCAGTATTCTGCGCAGCGGTGCTAGTCACCTGTCCCCGTTGAGTTTTTTCCCAAATCTCCTACAGTTTCTTTCTCTACACGAACTCCGAAACGTTCGCTCGACCATTTCCAACACTTCAATACACGAACTCCAAAACGACTCTACCGCTATACCAAACGATACACGTACATTACAATATTTTACATTTATACACTTATTTTCTTTCTTCTCACGTTAAAAACATTATTCACACGTTACATGTTTCACCATCTTTCACCTCTATCATATCTAAATTTATTATTTTGCAAATTTCACCCATTCCAGATGGTTTCATGAAACGTCAGATCCCATTCGTTCATCAAACCAACTATGTGTATATATTAAAACGATTAATAATACTTTAACGTATTATACGTTTATATCTATCACACTATGAATCACTACCAAAACCCGTAATTAACGATTTTAAACAACCTACCTACCTAACCATCTATCAATCTAACGTAAAGTAAGTAAGTAGGAAACTTTTAAAATTATCACTTTTCATCGAAATTTTACGAAAATGTATCATATAAACTTACTAACACAAGATATGCTCGCTTCAATACGCGAACTCAATACGGTATCCTCCTTCGTGAACATAATTCAAGATATATTAAGTCAAATGAAAAGCAGATATAATAAGTGTATTGTTTTATAAAAAAAAAACCTAGTTTTATATATAATCTCGATAGAAAGGAAAAAAAACAAAAAATTCGTTAAAAAAAATTACGAGGACGACGAAAACTTCATAGAGAAAGTTTAAAATCAATACACGAACTACAATAATACAATAAAATAGTAGTCGTAATGGTTCAGTACTAGAACCCGAGAAAACCCATCCAATCTTTATAATTCTTGCAGATTCGGAATCAGGGTGTGCTTTTCATTCGAACTGCACACCCAGATCATCGAAATTCCAAAATTTTTTGAAAAAAATCATTTTTTGTATGGGGAAAAGTTTACCGAAGCCCTGTCAAAGTTCCGTAACACAACTTTTTCTGATTGAATCTATGTCCGACTTCTTGGTAGTTAATTACTTATTTTGGTCCTAATAGCCTATACTCATTGTCTTTTAGTGTTTTCGTGACGATTTAGTCATAAATTTTCATAATTTCACATATTCAAATTTTCATATAAATTCACGTTAAAATCAGTTAAAGTCTATAATCTACCTCTTAAATCTACTAAATTCACTTTCTCTTTCGGCAGTATTCTGCGCAGCGGTGCTAGTCACCTGTCCCCGTTGAGTTTTTTCCCAAATCTCCTACAGTTTCTTTCTCTACACGAACTCCGAAACGTTCGCTCGACCATTTCCAACACTTCAATACACGAACTCCAAAACGACTCTACCGCCATACCAAACGATACACGTACATTACAATATTTTACATTTATACACTTATTTTCTTTCTTCTCACGTTAAAAACATTATTCACACGTTACATGTTTCACCATCTTTCACCTCTATCATATCTAAATTTATTATTTTGCAAATTTCACCCATTCCAGATGGTTTCATGAAACGTCAGATCCCATTCGTTCATCAAACCAACTAAAAGAAGACAACATTTTTTTTCATTATTGTCATCATCATCATGGAAAATTGTATATATTAAAACGATTAATAATACTTTAACGTACTATACGTTTATATCTATCACACTATGAGTCACTACCAAAACCCGTAATTAACGATTTTAAACAACCTACCTACCTAACCATCTATCAATCTAACGTAAAGTAAGTAAGTAGGAAACTTTTAAAATTATCACTTTTCATCGAAATTTTACGAAAATGTATCATATAAACTTACTAACACAAGATATGCTCGGTTCAATACGCGAACTCAATACGGTATCCTCCTTCGTGAACATAATTCAAGATATATTAAGTCAAATGAAAAGCAGATATAATAAGTATATTGTTTTATAAAAAAAAACCTAGTTTTATATATAATCTCGATAGAAAGGAAAAAAAACAAAAAATTCGTTAAAAAAAATTACGAGGACGACGAAAACTTCATAGAGAAAGTTTAAAATCAATACACGAACTACAATAATACAATAAAATAGTAGTCGTAATGGTTCAGTACTAGAACCCGAGAAAACCCATCCAATCTTTATAATTCTTGCAGATTCGGAATCAGGGTGTGCTTTTCATTCGAACTGCACACCCAGATCATCGAAATTCCAAAATTTTTTGAAAAAAATCATTTTTTGTATGGGGAAAAGTTTACCGAAGCCCTGTCAAAGTTCCGTAACACAACTTTTTCTGATTGAATCTATGTCCGACTTCTTGGTAGTTAATTACTTATTTTGGTCCTAATAGCCTATACTCATTGTCTTTTAGTGTTTTCGTGACGATTTAGTCATAAATTTTCATAATTTCACATATTCAAATTTTCATATAAATTCACGTTAAAATCAGTTAAAGTCTATAATCTACCTCTTAAATCTACTAAATTCACTTTCTCTTTCGGCAGTATTCTGCGCAGCGGTGCTAGTCACCTGTCCCCGTTGAGTTTTTTCCCAAATCTCCTACAGTTTCTTTCTCTACACGAACTCCGAAACGTTCGCTCGACCATTTCCAACACTTCAATACACGAACTCCAAAACGACTCTACCGCCATACCAAACGATACACGTACATTACAATATTTTACATTTATACACTTATTTTCTTTCTTCTCACGTTAAAAACATTATTCACACGTTACATGTTTCACCATCTTTCACCTCTATCATATCTAAATTTATTATTTTGCAAATTTCACCCATTCCAGATGGTTTCATGAAACGTCAGATCCCATTCGTTCATCAAACCAACTAAAAGAAGACAACATTTTTTTTCATTATTGTCATCATCATCATGGAAAATTGTATATATTAAAACGATTAATAATACTTTAACGTACTATACGTTTATATCTATCACACTATGAGTCACTACCAAAACCCGTAATTAACGATTTTAAACAACCTACCTACCTAACCATCTATCAATCTAACGTAAAGTAAGTAAGTAGGAAACTTTTAAAATTATCACTTTTCATCGAAATTTTACGAAAATGTATCATATAAACTTACTAACACAAGATATGCTCGGTTCAATACGCGAACTCAATACGGTATCCTCCTTCGTGAACATAATTCAAGATATATTAAGTCAAATGAAAAGCAGATATAATAAGTATATTGTTTTATAAAAAAAAACCTAGTTTTATATATAATCTCGATAGAAAGGAAAAAAAACAAAAAATTCGTTAAAAAAAATTACGAGGACGACGAAAACTTCATAGAGAAAGTTTAAAATCAATACACGAACTACAATAATACAATAAAATAGTAGTCGTAATGGTTCAGTACTAGAACCCGAGAAAACCCATCCAATCTTTATAATTCTTGCAGATTCGGAATCAGGGTGTGCTTTTCATTCGAACTGCACACCCAGATCATCGAAATTCCAAAAATTTTTGAAAAAAATCATTTTTTGTATGGGGAAAAGTTTACCGAAGCCCTGTCAAAGTTCCGTAACACAACTTTTTCTGATTGAATCTATGTCCGACTTCTTGGTAGTTAATTACTTATTTTGGTCCTAATAGCCTATACTCATTGTCTTTTAGTGTTTTCGTGACGATTTAGTCATAAATTTTCATAATTTCACATATTCAAATTTTCATATAAATTCACGTTAAAATCAGTTAAAGTCTATAATCTACCTCTTAAATCTACTAAATTCACTTTCTCTTTCGGCAGTATTCTGCGCAGCGGTGCTAGTCACCTGTCCCCGTTGAGTTTTTTCCCAAATCTCCTACAGTTTCTTTCTCTACACGAACTCCGAAACGTTCGCTCGACCATTTCCAACACTTCAATACACGAACTCCAAAACGACTCTACCGCCATACCAAACGATACACGTACATTATAATATTTTACATTTATACACTTATTTTCTTTCTTCTCACGTTAAAAACATTATTCACACGTTACATGTTTCACCATCTTTCACCTCTATCATATCTAAATTTATTATTTTGCAAATTTCACCCATTCCAGATGGTTTCATGAAACGTCAGATCCCATTCGTTCATCAAACCAACTATGTGTATATATTAAAACGATTAATAATACTTTAACGTACTATACGTTTATATCTATCACACTATGAATCACTACCAAAACCCGTAATTAACGATTTTAAACAACCTACCTACCTAACCATCTATCAATCTAACGTAAAGTAAGTAAGTAGGAAACTTTTAAAATTATCACTTTTCATCGAAATTTTACGAAAATGTATCATATAAACTTATTAACACAAGATATGCTCGGTTCAATACGCGAACTCAATACGGTATCCTCCTTCGTGAACATAATTCAAGATATATTAAGTCAAATGAAAAGCAGATATAATAAGTATATTGTTTTATATAAAAAAAACCTAGTTTTATATATAATCTCGATAGAAAGGAAAAAAAACAAAAAATTCGTTAAAAAAAATTACGAGGACGACGAAAACTTCATAGAGAAAGTTTAAAATCAATACACGAACTACAATAATACAATAAAATAGTAGTCGTAATGGTTCAGTACTAGAACCCGAGAAAACCCATCCAATCTTTATAATTCTTGCAGATTCGGAATCAGGGTGTGCTTTTCATTCGAACTGCACACCCAGATCATCGAAATTCCAAAATTTTTTGAAAAAAATCATTTTTTGTATGGGGAAAAGTTTACCGAAGCCCTGTCAAAGTTCCGTAACACAACTTTTTCTGATTGAATCTATGTCCGACTTCTTGGTAGTTAATTACTTATTTTGGTCCTAATAGCCTATACTCATTGTCTTTTAGTGTTTTCGTGACGATTTAGTCATAAATTTTCATAATTTCACATATTCAAATTTTCATATAAATTCACGTTAAAATCAGTTAAAGTCTATAATCTACCTCTTAAATCTACTAAATTCACTTTCTCTTTCGGCAGTATTCTGCGCAGCGGTGCTAGTCACCTGTCCCCGTTGAGTTTTTTCCCAAATCTCCTACAGTTTCTTTCTCTACACGAACTCCGAAACGTTCGCTCGACCATTTCCAACACTTCAATACACGAACTCCAAAACGACTCTACCGCCATACCAAACGATACACGTACATTATAATATTTTACATTTATACACTTATTTTCTTTCTTCTCACGTTAAAAACATTATTCACACGTTACATGTTTCACCATCTTTCACCTTTATCATATCTAAATTTATTATTTTGCAAATTTCACCCATTCCAGATGGTTTCATGAAACGTCAGATCCCATTCGTTCATCAAACCAACTAAAAGAAGACAACATTTTTTTTCATTATTATCATCATCATCATGGAAAATTGTATATATTAAAACGATTAATAATACTTTAACGTACTATACGTTTATATCTATCACACTATGAATCACTACCAAAACCCGTAATTAACGATTTTAAACAACCTACCTACCTAACCATCTATCAATCTAACGTAAAGTAAGTAAGTAGGAAACTTTTAAAATTATCACTTTTCATCGAAATTTTACGAAAATGTATCATATAAACTTACTAACACAAGATATGCTCGGTTCAATACGCGAACTCAATACGGTATCCTCCTTCGTGAACATAATTCAAGATATATTAAGTCAAATGAAAAGCAGATATAATAAGTATATTGTTTTATAAAAAAAAAACCTAGTTTTATATATAATCTCGATAGAAAGGAAAAAAAACAAAAAATTCGTTAAAAAAAATTACGAGGACGACGAAAACTTCATAGAGAAAGTTTAAAATCAATACACGAACTACAATAATACAATAAAATAGTAGTCGTAATGGTTCAGTACTAGAACCCGAGAAAACCCATCCAATCTTTATAATTCTTGCAGATTCGGAATCAGGGTGTGCTTTTCATTCGAACTGCACACCCAGATCATCGAAATTCCAAAATTTTTTGAAAAAAATCATTTTTTGTATGGGGAAAAGTTTACCGAAGCCCTGTCAAAGTTCCGTAACACAACTTTTTCTGATTGAATCTATGTCCGACTTCTTGGTAGTTAATTACTTATTTTGGTCCTAATAGCCTATACTCATTGTCTTTTAGTGTTTTCGTGACGATTTAGTCATAAATTTTCATAATTTCACATATTCAAATTTTCATATAAATTCACGTTAAAATCAGTTAAAGTCTATAATCTACCTCTTAAATCTACTAAATTCACTTTCTCTTTCGGCAGTATTCTGCGCAGCGGTGCTAGTCACCTGTCCCCGTTGAGTTTTTTCCCAAATCTCCTACAGTTTCTTTCTCTACACGAACTCCGAAACGTTCGCTCGACCATTTCCAACACTTCAATACACGAACTCCAAAACGACTCTACCGCTATACCAAACGATACACGTACATTACAATATTTTACATTTATACACTTATTTTCTTTCTTCTCACGTTAAAAACATTATTCACACGTTACATGTTTCACCATCTTTCACCTCTATCATATCTAAATTTATTATTTTGCAAATTTCACCCATTCCAGATGGTTTCATGAAACGTCAGATCCCATTCGTTCATCAAACCAACTATGTGTATATATTAAAACGATTAATAATACTTTAACGTATTATACGTTTATATCTATCACACTATGAATCACTACCAAAACCCGTAATTAACGATTTTAAACAACCTACCTACCTAACCATCTATCAATCTAACGTAAAGTAAGTAAGTAGGAAACTTTTAAAATTATCACTTTTCATCGAAATTTTACGAAAATGTATCATATAAACTTACTAACACAAGATATGCTCGCTTCAATACGCGAACTCAATACGGTATCCTCCTTCGTGAACATAATTCAAGATATATTAAGTCAAATGAAAAGCAGATATAATAAGTGTATTGTTTTATAAAAAAAAAACCTAGTTTTATATATAATCTCGATAGAAAGGAAAAAAAACAAAAAATTCGTTAAAAAAAATTACGAGGACGACGAAAACTTCATAGAGAAAGTTTAAAATCAATACACGAACTACAATAATACAATAAAATAGTAGTCGTAATGGTTCAGTACTAGAACCCGAGAAAACCCATCCAATCTTTATAATTCTTGCAGATTCGGAATCAGGGTGTGCTTTTCATTCGAACTGCACACCCAGATCATCGAAATTCCAAAATTTTTTGAAAAAAATCATTTTTTGTATGGGGAAAAGTTTACCGAAGCCCTGTCAAAGTTCCGTAACACAACTTTTTCTGATTGAATCTATGTCCGACTTCTTGGTAGTTAATTACTTATTTTGGTCCTAATAGCCTATACTCATTGTCTTTTAGTGTTTTCGTGACGATTTAGTCATAAATTTTCATAATTTCACATATTCAAATTTTCATATAAATTCACGTTAAAATCAGTTAAAGTCTATAATCTACCTCTTAAATCTACTAAATTCACTTTCTCTTTCGGCAGTATTCTGCGCAGCGGTGCTAGTCACCTGTCCCCGTTGAGTTTTTTCCCAAATCTCCTACAGTTTCTTTCTCTACACGAACTCCGAAACGTTCGCTCGACCATTTCCAACACTTCAATACACGAACTCCAAAACGACTCTACCGCCATACCAAACGATACACGTACATTACAATATTTTACATTTATACACTTATTTTCTTTCTTCTCACGTTAAAAACATTATTCACACGTTACATGTTTCACCATCTTTCACCTCTATCATATCTAAATTTATTATTTTGCAAATTTCACCCATTCCAGATGGTTTCATGAAACGTCAGATCCCATTCGTTCATCAAACCAACTAAAAGAAGACAACATTTTTTTTCATTATTGTCATCATCATCATGGAAAATTGTATATATTAAAACGATTAATAATACTTTAACGTACTATACGTTTATATCTATCACACTATGAGTCACTACCAAAACCCGTAATTAACGATTTTAAACAACCTACCTACCTAACCATCTATCAATCTAACGTAAAGTAAGTAAGTAGGAAACTTTTAAAATTATCACTTTTCATCGAAATTTTACGAAAATGTATCATATAAACTTACTAACACAAGATATGCTCGGTTCAATACGCGAACTCAATACGGTATCCTCCTTCGTGAACATAATTCAAGATATATTAAGTCAAATGAAAAGCAGATATAATAAGTATATTGTTTTATAAAAAAAAACCTAGTTTTATATATAATCTCGATAGAAAGGAAAAAAAACAAAAAATTCGTTAAAAAAAATTACGAGGACGACGAAAACTTCATAGAGAAAGTTTAAAATCAATACACGAACTACAATAATACAATAAAATAGTAGTCGTAATGGTTCAGTACTAGAACCCGAGAAAACCCATCCAATCTTTATAATTCTTGCAGATTCGGAATCAGGGTGTGCTTTTCATTCGAACTGCACACCCAGATCATCGAAATTCCAAAATTTTTTGAAAAAAATCATTTTTTGTATGGGGAAAAGTTTACCGAAGCCCTGTCAAAGTTCCGTAACACAACTTTTTCTGATTGAATCTATGTCCGACTTCTTGGTAGTTAATTACTTATTTTGGTCCTAATAGCCTATACTCATTGTCTTTTAGTGTTTTCGTGACGATTTAGTCATAAATTTTCATAATTTCACATATTCAAATTTTCATATAAATTCACGTTAAAATCAGTTAAAGTCTATAATCTACCTCTTAAATCTACTAAATTCACTTTCTCTTTCGGCAGTATTCTGCGCAGCGGTGCTAGTCACCTGTCCCCGTTGAGTTTTTTCCCAAATCTCCTACAGTTTCTTTCTCTACACGAACTCCGAAACGTTCGCTCGACCATTTCCAACACTTCAATACACGAACTCCAAAACGACTCTACCGCCATACCAAACGATACACGTACATTACAATATTTTACATTTATACACTTATTTTCTTTCTTCTCACGTTAAAAACATTATTCACACGTTACATGTTTCACCATCTTTCACCTCTATCATATCTAAATTTATTATTTTGCAAATTTCACCCATTCCAGATGGTTTCATGAAACGTCAGATCCCATTCGTTCATCAAACCAACTAAAAGAAGACAACATTTTTTTTCATTATTGTCATCATCATCATGGAAAATTGTATATATTAAAACGATTAATAATACTTTAACGTACTATACGTTTATATCTATCACACTATGAGTCACTACCAAAACCCGTAATTAACGATTTTAAACAACCTACCTACCTAACCATCTATCAATCTAACGTAAAGTAAGTAAGTAGGAAACTTTTAAAATTATCACTTTTCATCGAAATTTTACGAAAATGTATCATATAAACTTACTAACACAAGATATGCTCGGTTCAATACGCGAACTCAATACGGTATCCTCCTTCGTGAACATAATTCAAGATATATTAAGTCAAATGAAAAGCAGATATAATAAGTATATTGTTTTATAAAAAAAAACCTAGTTTTATATATAATCTCGATAGAAAGGAAAAAAAACAAAAAATTCGTTAAAAAAAATTACGAGGACGACGAAAACTTCATAGAGAAAGTTTAAAATCAATACACGAACTACAATAATACAATAAAATAGTAGTCGTAATGGTTCAGTACTAGAACCCGAGAAAACCCATCCAATCTTTATAATTCTTGCAGATTCGGAATCAGGGTGTGCTTTTCATTCGAACTGCACACCCAGATCATCGAAATTCCAAAAATTTTTGAAAAAAATCATTTTTTGTATGGGGAAAAGTTTACCGAAGCCCTGTCAAAGTTCCGTAACACAACTTTTTCTGATTGAATCTATGTCCGACTTCTTGGTAGTTAATTACTTATTTTGGTCCTAATAGCCTATACTCATTGTCTTTTAGTGTTTTCGTGACGATTTAGTCATAAATTTTCATAATTTCACATATTCAAATTTTCATATAAATTCACGTTAAAATCAGTTAAAGTCTATAATCTACCTCTTAAATCTACTAAATTCACTTTCTCTTTCGGCAGTATTCTGCGCAGCGGTGCTAGTCACCTGTCCCCGTTGAGTTTTTTCCCAAATCTCCTACAGTTTCTTTCTCTACACGAACTCCGAAACGTTCGCTCGACCATTTCCAACACTTCAATACACGAACTCCAAAACGACTCTACCGCCATACCAAACGATACACGTACATTATAATATTTTACATTTATACACTTATTTTCTTTCTTCTCACGTTAAAAACATTATTCACACGTTACATGTTTCACCATCTTTCACCTCTATCATATCTAAATTTATTATTTTGCAAATTTCACCCATTCCAGATGGTTTCATGAAACGTCAGATCCCATTCGTTCATCAAACCAACTATGTGTATATATTAAAACGATTAATAATACTTTAACGTACTATACGTTTATATCTATCACACTATGAATCACTACCAAAACCCGTAATTAACGATTTTAAACAACCTACCTACCTAACCATCTATCAATCTAACGTAAAGTAAGTAAGTAGGAAACTTTTAAAATTATCACTTTTCATCGAAATTTTACGAAAATGTATCATATAAACTTACTAACACAAGATATGCTCGGTTCAATACGCGAACTCAATACGGTATCCTCCTTCGTGAACATAATTCAAGATATATTAAGTCAAATGAAAAGCAGATATAATAAGTATATTGTTTTATAAAAAAAAACCTAGTTTTATATATAATCTCGATAGAAAGGAAAAAAAACAAAAAATTCGTTAAAAAAAATTACGAGGACGACGAAAACTTCATAGAGAAAGTTTAAAATCAATACACGAACTACAATAATACAATAAAATAGTAGTCGTAATGGTTCAGTACTAGAACCCGAGAAAACCCATCCAATCTTTATAATTCTTGCAGATTCGGAATCAGGGTGTGCTTTTCATTCGAACTGCACACCCAGATCATCGAAATTCCAAAATTTTTTGAAAAAAATCATTTTTTGTATGGGGAAAAGTTTACCGAAGCCCTGTCAAAGTTCCGTAACACAACTTTTTCTGATTGAATCTATGTCCGACTTCTTGGTAGTTAATTACTTATTTTGGTCCTAATAGCCTATACTCATTGTCTTTTAGTGTTTTCGTGACGATTTAGTCATAAATTTTCATAATTTCACATATTCAAATTTTCATATAAATTCACGTTAAAATCAGTTAAAGTCTATAATCTACCTCTTAAATCTACTAAATTCACTTTCTCTTTCGGCAGTATTCTGCGCAGCGGTGCTAGTCACCTGTCCCCGTTGAGTTTTTTCCCAAATCTCCTACAGTTTCTTTCTCTACACGAACTCCGAAACGTTCGCTCGACCATTTCCAACACTTCAATACACGAACTCCAAAACGACTCTACCGCCATACCAAACGATACACGTACATTATAATATTTTACATTTATACACTTATTTTCTTTCTTCTCACGTTAAAAACATTATTCACACGTTACATGTTTCACCATCTTTCACCTCTATCATATCTAAATTTATTATTTTGCAAATTTCACCCATTCCAGATGGTTTCATGAAACGTCAGATCCCATTCGTTCATCAAACCAACTAAAAGAAGACAACATTTTTTTTCATTATTATCATCATCATCATGGAAAATTGTATATATTAAAACGATTAATAATACTTTAACGTACTATACGTTTATATCTATCACACTATGAATCACTACCAAAACCCGTAATTAACGATTTTAAACAACCTACCTACCTAACCATCTATCAATCTAACGTAAAGTAAGTAAGTAGGAAACTTTTAAAATTATCACTTTTCATCGAAATTTTACGAAAATGTATCATATAAACTTACTAACACAAGATATGCTCGGTTCAATACGCGAACTCAATACGGTATCCTCCTTCGTGAACATAATTCAAGATATATTAAGTCAAATGAAAAGCAGATATAATAAGTATATTGTTTTATAAAAAAAAACCTAGTTTTATATATAATCTCGATAGAAAGGAAAAAAAACAAAAAATTCGTTAAAAAAAATTACGAGGACGACGAAAACTTCATAGAGAAAGTTTAAAATCAATACACGAACTACAATAATACAATAAAATAGTAGTCGTAATGGTTCAGTACTAGAACCCGAGAAAACCCATCCAATCTTTATAATTCTTGCAGATTCGGAATCAGGGTGTGCTTTTCATTCGAACTGCACACCCAGATCATCGAAATTCCAAAATTTTTTGAAAAAAATCATTTTTTGTATGGGGAAAAGTTTACCGAAGCCCTGTCAAAGTTCCGTAACACAACTTTTTCTGATTGAATCTATGTCCGACTTCTTGGTAGTTAATTACTTATTTTGGTCCTAATAGCCTATACTCATTGTCTTTTAGTGTTTTCGTGACGATTTAGTCATAAATTTTCATAATTTCACATATTCAAATTTTCATATAAATTCACGTTAAAATCAGTTAAAGTCTATAATCTACCTCTTAAATCTACTAAATTCACTTTCTCTTTCGGCAGTATTCTGCGCAGCGGTGCTAGTCACCTGTCCCCGTTGAGTTTTTTCCCAAATCTCCTACAGTTTCTTTCTCTACACGAACTCCGAAACGTTCGCTCGACCATTTCCAACACTTCAATACACGAACTCCAAAACGACTCTACCGCTATACCAAACGATACACGTACATTACAATATTTTACATTTATACACTTATTTTCTTTCTTCTCACGTTAAAAACATTATTCACACGTTACATGTTTCACCATCTTTCACCTCTATCATATCTAAATTTATTATTTTGCAAATTTCACCCATTCCAGATGGTTTCATGAAACGTCAGATCCCATTCGTTCATCAAACCAACTATGTGTATATATTAAAACGATTAATAATACTTTAACGTATTATACGTTTATATCTATCACACTATGAATCACTACCAAAACCCGTAATTAACGATTTTAAACAACCTACCTACCTAACCATCTATCAATCTAACGTAAAGTAAGTAAGTAGGAAACTTTTAAAATTATCACTTTTCATCGAAATTTTACGAAAATGTATCATATAAACTTACTAACACAAGATATGCTCGCTTCAATACGCGAACTCAATACGGTATCCTCCTTCGTGAACATAATTCAAGATATATTAAGTCAAATGAAAAGCAGATATAATAAGTGTATTGTTTTATAAAAAAAAAACCTAGTTTTATATATAATCTCGATAGAAAGGAAAAAAAACAAAAAATTCGTTAAAAAAAATTACGAGGACGACGAAAACTTCATAGAGAAAGTTTAAAATCAATACACGAACTACAATAATACAATAAAATAGTAGTCGTAATGGTTCAGTACTAGAACCCGAGAAAACCCATCCAATCTTTATAATTCTTGCAGATTCGGAATCAGGGTGTGCTTTTCATTCGAACTGCACACCCAGATCATCGAAATTCCAAAATTTTTTGAAAAAAATCATTTTTTGTATGGGGAAAAGTTTACCGAAGCCCTGTCAAAGTTCCGTAACACAACTTTTTCTGATTGAATCTATGTCCGACTTCTTGGTAGTTAATTACTTATTTTGGTCCTAATAGCCTATACTCATTGTCTTTTAGTGTTTTCGTGACGATTTAGTCATAAATTTTCATAATTTCACATATTCAAATTTTCATATAAATTCACGTTAAAATCAGTTAAAGTCTATAATCTACCTCTTAAATCTACTAAATTCACTTTCTCTTTCGGCAGTATTCTGCGCAGCGGTGCTAGTCACCTGTCCCCGTTGAGTTTTTTCCCAAATCTCCTACAGTTTCTTTCTCTACACGAACTCCGAAACGTTCGCTCGACCATTTCCAACACTTCAATACACGAACTCCAAAACGACTCTACCGCCATACCAAACGATACACGTACATTACAATATTTTACATTTATACACTTATTTTCTTTCTTCTCACGTTAAAAACATTATTCACACGTTACATGTTTCACCATCTTTCACCTCTATCATATCTAAATTTATTATTTTGCAAATTTCACCCATTCCAGATGGTTTCATGAAACGTCAGATCCCATTCGTTCATCAAACCAACTAAAAGAAGACAACATTTTTTTTCATTATTGTCATCATCATCATGGAAAATTGTATATATTAAAACGATTAATAATACTTTAACGTACTATACGTTTATATCTATCACACTATGAGTCACTACCAAAACCCGTAATTAACGATTTTAAACAACCTACCTACCTAACCATCTATCAATCTAACGTAAAGTAAGTAAGTAGGAAACTTTTAAAATTATCACTTTTCATCGAAATTTTACGAAAATGTATCATATAAACTTACTAACACAAGATATGCTCGGTTCAATACGCGAACTCAATACGGTATCCTCCTTCGTGAACATAATTCAAGATATATTAAGTCAAATGAAAAGCAGATATAATAAGTATATTGTTTTATAAAAAAAAACCTAGTTTTATATATAATCTCGATAGAAAGGAAAAAAAACAAAAAATTCGTTAAAAAAAATTACGAGGACGACGAAAACTTCATAGAGAAAGTTTAAAATCAATACACGAACTACAATAATACAATAAAATAGTAGTCGTAATGGTTCAGTACTAGAACCCGAGAAAACCCATCCAATCTTTATAATTCTTGCAGATTCGGAATCAGGGTGTGCTTTTCATTCGAACTGCACACCCAGATCATCGAAATTCCAAAAATTTTTGAAAAAAATCATTTTTTGTATGGGGAAAAGTTTACCGAAGCCCTGTCAAAGTTCCGTAACACAACTTTTTCTGATTGAATCTATGTCCGACTTCTTGGTAGTTAATTACTTATTTTGGTCCTAATAGCCTATACTCATTGTCTTTTAGTGTTTTCGTGACGATTTAGTCATAAATTTTCATAATTTCACATATTCAAATTTTCATATAAATTCACGTTAAAATCAGTTAAAGTCTATAATCTACCTCTTAAATCTACTAAATTCACTTTCTCTTTCGGCAGTATTCTGCGCAGCGGTGCTAGTCACCTGTCCCCGTTGAGTTTTTTCCCAAATCTCCTACAGTTTCTTTCTCTACACGAACTCCGAAACGTTCGCTCGACCATTTCCAACACTTCAATACACGAACTCCAAAACGACTCTACCGCCATACCAAACGATACACGTACATTATAATATTTTACATTTATACACTTATTTTCTTTCTTCTCACGTTAAAAACATTATTCACACGTTACATGTTTCACCATCTTTCACCTCTATCATATCTAAATTTATTATTTTGCAAATTTCACCCATTCCAGATGGTTTCATGAAACGTCAGATCCCATTCGTTCATCAAACCAACTATGTGTATATATTAAAACGATTAATAATACTTTAACGTACTATACGTTTATATCTATCACACTATGAATCACTACCAAAACCCGTAATTAACGATTTTAAACAACCTACCTACCTAACCATCTATCAATCTAACGTAAAGTAAGTAAGTAGGAAACTTTTAAAATTATCACTTTTCATCGAAATTTTACGAAAATGTATCATATAAACTTACTAACACAAGATATGCTCGGTTCAATACGCGAACTCAATACGGTATCCTCCTTCGTGAACATAATTCAAGATATATTAAGTCAAATGAAAAGCAGATATAATAAGTATATTGTTTTATAAAAAAAAACCTAGTTTTATATATAATCTCGATAGAAAGGAAAAAAAACAAAAAATTCGTTAAAAAAAATTACGAGGACGACGAAAACTTCATAGAGAAAGTTTAAAATCAATACACGAACTACAATAATACAATAAAATAGTAGTCGTAATGGTTCAGTACTAGAACCCGAGAAAACCCATCCAATCTTTATAATTCTTGCAGATTCGGAATCAGGGTGTGCTTTTCATTCGAACTGCACACCCAGATCATCGAAATTCCAAAATTTTTTGAAAAAAATCATTTTTTGTATGGGGAAAAGTTTACCGAAGCCCTGTCAAAGTTCCGTAACACAACTTTTTCTGATTGAATCTATGTCCGACTTCTTGGTAGTTAATTACTTATTTTGGTCCTAATAGCCTATACTCATTGTCTTTTAGTGTTTTCGTGACGATTTAGTCATAAATTTTCATAATTTCACATATTCAAATTTTCATATAAATTCACGTTAAAATCAGTTAAAGTCTATAATCTACCTCTTAAATCTACTAAATTCACTTTCTCTTTCGGCAGTATTCTGCGCAGCGGTGCTAGTCACCTGTCCCCGTTGAGTTTTTTCCCAAATCTCCTACAGTTTCTTTCTCTACACGAACTCCGAAACGTTCGCTCGACCATTTCCAACACTTCAATACACGAACTCCAAAACGACTCTACCGCCATACCAAACGATACACGTACATTATAATATTTTACATTTATACACTTATTTTCTTTCTTCTCACGTTAAAAACATTATTCACACGTTACATGTTTCACCATCTTTCACCTCTATCATATCTAAATTTATTATTTTGCAAATTTCACCCATTCCAGATGGTTTCATGAAACGTCAGATCCCATTCGTTCATCAAACCAACTAAAAGAAGACAACATTTTTTTTCATTATTATCATCATCATCATGGAAAATTGTATATATTAAAACGATTAATAATACTTTAACGTACTATACGTTTATATCTATCACACTATGAATCACTACCAAAACCCGTAATTAACGATTTTAAACAACCTACCTACCTAACCATCTATCAATCTAACGTAAAGTAAGTAAGTAGGAAACTTTTAAAATTATCACTTTTCATCGAAATTTTACGAAAATGTATCATATAAACTTACTAACACAAGATATGCTCGGTTCAATACGCGAACTCAATACGGTATCCTCCTTCGTGAACATAATTCAAGATATATTAAGTCAAATGAAAAGCAGATATAATAAGTATATTGTTTTATAAAAAAAAAACCTAGTTTTATATATAATCTCGATAGAAAGGAAAAAAAACAAAAAATTCGTTAAAAAAAATTACGAGGACGACGAAAACTTCATAGAGAAAGTTTAAAATCAATACACGAACTACAATAATACAATAAAATAGTAGTCGTAATGGTTCAGTACTAGAACCCGAGAAAACCCATCCAATCTTTATAATTCTTGCAGATTCGGAATCAGGGTGTGCTTTTCATTCGAACTGCACACCCAGATCATCGAAATTCCAAAAATTTTTGAAAAAAATCATTTTTTGTATGGGGAAAAGTTTACCGAAGCCCTGTCAAAGTTCCGTAACACAACTTTTTCTGATTGAATCTATGTCCGACTTCTTGGTAGTTAATTACTTATTTTGGTCCTAATAGCCTATACTCATTGTCTTTTAGTGTTTTCGTGACGATTTAGTCATAAATTTTCATAATTTCACATATTCAAATTTTCATATAAATTCACGTTAAAATCAGTTAAAGTCTATAATCTACCTCTTAAATCTACTAAATTCACTTTCTCTTTCGGCAGTATTCTGCGCAGCGGTGCTAGTCACCTGTCCCCGTTGAGTTTTTTCCCAAATCTCCTACAGTTTCTTTCTCTACACGAACTCCGAAACGTTCGCTCGATCATTTCCAACACTTCAATACACGAACTCCAAAACGACTCTACCGCTATACCAAACGATACACGTACATTACAATATTTTACATTTATACACTTATTTTCTTTCTTCTCACGTTAAAAACATTATTCACACGTTACATGTTTCACCATCTTTCACCTCTATCATATCTAAATTTATTATTTTGCAAATTTCACCCATTCCAGATGGTTTCATGAAACGTCAGATCCCATTCGTTCATCAAACCAACTAAAAGAAGACAACATTTTTTTTCATTATTATCATCATCATCATGGAAAATTGTATATATTAAAACGATTAATAATACTTTAACGTACTATACGTTTATATCTATCACACTATGAATCACTACCAAAACCCGTAATTAACGATTTTAAACAACCTACCTACCTAACCATCTATCAATCTAACGTAAAGTAAGTAAGTAGGAAACTTTTAAAATTATCACTTTTCATCGAAATTTTACGAAAATGTATCATATAAACTTACTAACACAAGATATGCTCGGTTCAATACGCGAACTCAATACGGTATCCTCCTTCGTGAACATAATTCAAGATATATTAAGTCAAATGAAAAGCAGATATAATAAGTATATTGTTTTATAAAAAAAAACCTAGTTTTATATATAATCTCGATAGAAAGGAAAAAAAACAAAAAATTCGTTAAAAAAAATTACGAGGACGACGAAAACTTCATAGAGAAAGTTTAAAATCAATACACGAACTACAATAATACAATAAAATAGTAGTCGTAATGGTTCAGTACTAGAACCCGAGAAAACCCATCCAATCTTTATAATTCTTGCAGATTCGGAATCAGGGTGTGCTTTTCATTCGAACTGCACACCCAGATCATCGAAATTCCAAAATTTTTTGAAAAAAATCATTTTTTGTATGGGGAAAAGTTTACCGAAGCCCTGTCAAAGTTCCGTAACACAACTTTTTCTGATTGAATCTATGTCCGACTTCTTGGTAGTTAATTACTTATTTTGGTCCTAATAGCCTATACTCATTGTCTTTTAGTGTTTTCGTGACGATTTAGTCATAAATTTTCATAATTTCACATATTCAAATTTTCATATAAATTCACGTTAAAATCAGTTAAAGTCTATAATCTACCTCTTAAATCTACTAAATTCACTTTCTCTTTCGGCAGTATTCTGCGCAGCGGTGCTAGTCACCTGTCCCCGTTGAGTTTTTTCCCAAATCTCCTACAGTTTCTTTCTCTACACGAACTCCGAAACGTTCGCTCGACCATTTCCAACACTTCAATACACGAACTCCAAAACGACTCTACCGCCATACCAAACGATACACGTACATTATAATATTTTACATTTATACACTTATTTTCTTTCTTCTCACGTTAAAAACATTATTCACACGTTACATGTTTCACCATCTTTCACCTTTATCATATCTAAATTTATTATTTTGCAAATTTCACCCATTCCAGATGGTTTCATGAAACGTCAGATCCCATTCGTTCATCAAACCAACTAAAAGAAGACAACATTTTTTTTCATTATTATCATCATCATCATGGAAAATTGTATATATTAAAACGATTAATAATACTTTAACGTACTATACGTTTATATCTATCACACTATGAATCACTACCAAAACCCGTAATTAACGATTTTAAACAACCTACCTACCTAACCATCTATCAATCTAACGTAAAGTAAGTAAGTAGGAAACTTTTAAAATTATCACTTTTCATCGAAATTTTACGAAAATGTATCATATAAACTTACTAACACAAGATATGCTCGGTTCAATACGCGAACTCAATACGGTATCCTCCTTCGTGAACATAATTCAAGATATATTAAGTCAAATGAAAAGCAGATATAATAAGTATATTGTTTTATAAAAAAAAAACCTAGTTTTATATATAATCTCGATAGAAAGGAAAAAAAACAAAAAATTCGTTAAAAAAAATTACGAGGACGACGAAAACTTCATAGAGAAAGTTTAAAATCAATACACGAACTACAATAATACAATAAAATAGTAGTCGTAATGGTTCAGTACTAGAACCCGAGAAAACCCATCCAATCTTTATAATTCTTGCAGATTCGGAATCAGGGTGTGCTTTTCATTCGAACTGCACACCCAGATCATCGAAATTCCAAAATTTTTTGAAAAAAATCATTTTTTGTATGGGGAAAAGTTTACCGAAGCCCTGTCAAAGTTCCGTAACACAACTTTTTCTGATTGAATCTATGTCCGACTTCTTGGTAGTTAATTACTTATTTTGGTCCTAATAGCCTATACTCATTGTCTTTTAGTGTTTTCGTGACGATTTAGTCATAAATTTTCATAATTTCACATATTCAAATTTTCATATAAATTCACGTTAAAATCAGTTAAAGTCTATAATCTACCTCTTAAATCTACTAAATTCACTTTCTCTTTCGGCAGTATTCTGCGCAGCGGTGCTAGTCACCTGTCCCCGTTGAGTTTTTTCCCAAATCTCCTACAGTTTCTTTCTCTACACGAACTCCGAAACGTTCGCTCGACCATTTCCAACACTTCAATACACGAACTCCAAAACGACTCTACCGCTATACCAAACGATACACGTACATTACAATATTTTACATTTATACACTTATTTTCTTTCTTCTCACGTTAAAAACATTATTCACACGTTACATGTTTCACCATCTTTCACCTCTATCATATCTAAATTTATTATTTTGCAAATTTCACCCATTCCAGATGGTTTCATGAAACGTCAGATCCCATTCGTTCATCAAACCAACTATGTGTATATATTAAAACGATTAATAATACTTTAACGTATTATACGTTTATATCTATCACACTATGAATCACTACCAAAACCCGTAATTAACGATTTTAAACAACCTACCTACCTAACCATCTATCAATCTAACGTAAAGTAAGTAAGTAGGAAACTTTTAAAATTATCACTTTTCATCGAAATTTTACGAAAATGTATCATATAAACTTACTAACACAAGATATGCTCGCTTCAATACGCGAACTCAATACGGTATCCTCCTTCGTGAACATAATTCAAGATATATTAAGTCAAATGAAAAGCAGATATAATAAGTGTATTGTTTTATAAAAAAAAAACCTAGTTTTATATATAATCTCGATAGAAAGGAAAAAAAACAAAAAATTCGTTAAAAAAAATTACGAGGACGACGAAAACTTCATAGAGAAAGTTTAAAATCAATACACGAACTACAATAATACAATAAAATAGTAGTCGTAATGGTTCAGTACTAGAACCCGAGAAAACCCATCCAATCTTTATAATTCTTGCAGATTCGGAATCAGGGTGTGCTTTTCATTCGAACTGCACACCCAGATCATCGAAATTCCAAAATTTTTTGAAAAAAATCATTTTTTGTATGGGGAAAAGTTTACCGAAGCCCTGTCAAAGTTCCGTAACACAACTTTTTCTGATTGAATCTATGTCCGACTTCTTGGTAGTTAATTACTTATTTTGGTCCTAATAGCCTATACTCATTGTCTTTTAGTGTTTTCGTGACGATTTAGTCATAAATTTTCATAATTTCACATATTCAAATTTTCATATAAATTCACGTTAAAATCAGTTAAAGTCTATAATCTACCTCTTAAATCTACTAAATTCACTTTCTCTTTCGGCAGTATTCTGCGCAGCGGTGCTAGTCACCTGTCCCCGTTGAGTTTTTTCCCAAATCTCCTACAGTTTCTTTCTCTACACGAACTCCGAAACGTTCGCTCGACCATTTCCAACACTTCAATACACGAACTCCAAAACGACTCTACCGCCATACCAAACGATACACGTACATTACAATATTTTACATTTATACACTTATTTTCTTTCTTCTCACGTTAAAAACATTATTCACACGTTACATGTTTCACCATCTTTCACCTCTATCATATCTAAATTTATTATTTTGCAAATTTCACCCATTCCAGATGGTTTCATGAAACGTCAGATCCCATTCGTTCATCAAACCAACTAAAAGAAGACAACATTTTTTTTCATTATTGTCATCATCATCATGGAAAATTGTATATATTAAAACGATTAATAATACTTTAACGTACTATACGTTTATATCTATCACACTATGAGTCACTACCAAAACCCGTAATTAACGATTTTAAACAACCTACCTACCTAACCATCTATCAATCTAACGTAAAGTAAGTAAGTAGGAAACTTTTAAAATTATCACTTTTCATCGAAATTTTACGAAAATGTATCATATAAACTTACTAACACAAGATATGCTCGGTTCAATACGCGAACTCAATACGGTATCCTCCTTCGTGAACATAATTCAAGATATATTAAGTCAAATGAAAAGCAGATATAATAAGTATATTGTTTTATAAAAAAAAACCTAGTTTTATATATAATCTCGATAGAAAGGAAAAAAAACAAAAAATTCGTTAAAAAAAATTACGAGGACGACGAAAACTTCATAGAGAAAGTTTAAAATCAATACACGAACTACAATAATACAATAAAATAGTAGTCGTAATGGTTCAGTACTAGAACCCGAGAAAACCCATCCAATCTTTATAATTCTTGCAGATTCGGAATCAGGGTGTGCTTTTCATTCGAACTGCACACCCAGATCATCGAAATTCCAAAATTTTTTGAAAAAAATCATTTTTTGTATGGGGAAAAGTTTACCGAAGCCCTGTCAAAGTTCCGTAACACAACTTTTTCTGATTGAATCTATGTCCGACTTCTTGGTAGTTAATTACTTATTTTGGTCCTAATAGCCTATACTCATTGTCTTTTAGTGTTTTCGTGACGATTTAGTCATAAATTTTCATAATTTCACATATTCAAATTTTCATATAAATTCACGTTAAAATCAGTTAAAGTCTATAATCTACCTCTTAAATCTACTAAATTCACTTTCTCTTTCGGCAGTATTCTGCGCAGCGGTGCTAGTCACCTGTCCCCGTTGAGTTTTTTCCCAAATCTCCTACAGTTTCTTTCTCTACACGAACTCCGAAACGTTCGCTCGACCATTTCCAACACTTCAATACACGAACTCCAAAACGACTCTACCGCCATACCAAACGATACACGTACATTACAATATTTTACATTTATACACTTATTTTCTTTCTTCTCACGTTAAAAACATTATTCACACGTTACATGTTTCACCATCTTTCACCTCTATCATATCTAAATTTATTATTTTGCAAATTTCACCCATTCCAGATGGTTTCATGAAACGTCAGATCCCATTCGTTCATCAAACCAACTAAAAGAAGACAACATTTTTTTTCATTATTGTCATCATCATCATGGAAAATTGTATATATTAAAACGATTAATAATACTTTAACGTACTATACGTTTATATCTATCACACTATGAGTCACTACCAAAACCCGTAATTAACGATTTTAAACAACCTACCTACCTAACCATCTATCAATCTAACGTAAAGTAAGTAAGTAGGAAACTTTTAAAATTATCACTTTTCATCGAAATTTTACGAAAATGTATCATATAAACTTACTAACACAAGATATGCTCGGTTCAATACGCGAACTCAATACGGTATCCTCCTTCGTGAACATAATTCAAGATATATTAAGTCAAATGAAAAGCAGATATAATAAGTATATTGTTTTATAAAAAAAAACCTAGTTTTATATATAATCTCGATAGAAAGGAAAAAAAACAAAAAATTCGTTAAAAAAAATTACGAGGACGACGAAAACTTCATAGAGAAAGTTTAAAATCAATACACGAACTACAATAATACAATAAAATAGTAGTCGTAATGGTTCAGTACTAGAACCCGAGAAAACCCATCCAATCTTTATAATTCTTGCAGATTCGGAATCAGGGTGTGCTTTTCATTCGAACTGCACACCCAGATCATCGAAATTCCAAAAATTTTTGAAAAAAATCATTTTTTGTATGGGGAAAAGTTTACCGAAGCCCTGTCAAAGTTCCGTAACACAACTTTTTCTGATTGAATCTATGTCCGACTTCTTGGTAGTTAATTACTTATTTTGGTCCTAATAGCCTATACTCATTGTCTTTTAGTGTTTTCGTGACGATTTAGTCATAAATTTTCATAATTTCACATATTCAAATTTTCATATAAATTCACGTTAAAATCAGTTAAAGTCTATAATCTACCTCTTAAATCTACTAAATTCACTTTCTCTTTCGGCAGTATTCTGCGCAGCGGTGCTAGTCACCTGTCCCCGTTGAGTTTTTTCCCAAATCTCCTACAGTTTCTTTCTCTACACGAACTCCGAAACGTTCGCTCGACCATTTCCAACACTTCAATACACGAACTCCAAAACGACTCTACCGCCATACCAAACGATACACGTACATTATAATATTTTACATTTATACACTTATTTTCTTTCTTCTCACGTTAAAAACATTATTCACACGTTACATGTTTCACCATCTTTCACCTCTATCATATCTAAATTTATTATTTTGCAAATTTCACCCATTCCAGATGGTTTCATGAAACGTCAGATCCCATTCGTTCATCAAACCAACTATGTGTATATATTAAAACGATTAATAATACTTTAACGTACTATACGTTTATATCTATCACACTATGAATCACTACCAAAACCCGTAATTAACGATTTTAAACAACCTACCTACCTAACCATCTATCAATCTAACGTAAAGTAAGTAAGTAGGAAACTTTTAAAATTATCACTTTTCATCGAAATTTTACGAAAATGTATCATATAAACTTACTAACACAAGATATGCTCGGTTCAATACGCGAACTCAATACGGTATCCTCCTTCGTGAACATAATTCAAGATATATTAAGTCAAATGAAAAGCAGATATAATAAGTATATTGTTTTATAAAAAAAAACCTAGTTTTATATATAATCTCGATAGAAAGGAAAAAAAACAAAAAATTCGTTAAAAAAAATTACGAGGACGACGAAAACTTCATAGAGAAAGTTTAAAATCAATACACGAACTACAATAATACAATAAAATAGTAGTCGTAATGGTTCAGTACTAGAACCCGAGAAAACCCATCCAATCTTTATAATTCTTGCAGATTCGGAATCAGGGTGTGCTTTTCATTCGAACTGCACACCCAGATCATCGAAATTCCAAAATTTTTTGAAAAAAATCATTTTTTGTATGGGGAAAAGTTTACCGAAGCCCTGTCAAAGTTCCGTAACACAACTTTTTCTGATTGAATCTATGTCCGACTTCTTGGTAGTTAATTACTTATTTTGGTCCTAATAGCCTATACTCATTGTCTTTTAGTGTTTTCGTGACGATTTAGTCATAAATTTTCATAATTTCACATATTCAAATTTTCATATAAATTCACGTTAAAATCAGTTAAAGTCTATAATCTACCTCTTAAATCTACTAAATTCACTTTCTCTTTCGGCAGTATTCTGCGCAGCGGTGCTAGTCACCTGTCCCCGTTGAGTTTTTTCCCAAATCTCCTACAGTTTCTTTCTCTACACGAACTCCGAAACGTTCGCTCGACCATTTCCAACACTTCAATACACGAACTCCAAAACGACTCTACCGCCATACCAAACGATACACGTACATTATAATATTTTACATTTATACACTTATTTTCTTTCTTCTCACGTTAAAAACATTATTCACACGTTACATGTTTCACCATCTTTCACCTCTATCATATCTAAATTTATTATTTTGCAAATTTCACCCATTCCAGATGGTTTCATGAAACGTCAGATCCCATTCGTTCATCAAACCAACTAAAAGAAGACAACATTTTTTTTCATTATTATCATCATCATCATGGAAAATTGTATATATTAAAACGATTAATAATACTTTAACGTACTATACGTTTATATCTATCACACTATGAATCACTACCAAAACCCGTAATTAACGATTTTAAACAACCTACCTACCTAACCATCTATCAATCTAACGTAAAGTAAGTAAGTAGGAAACTTTTAAAATTATCACTTTTCATCGAAATTTTACGAAAATGTATCATATAAACTTACTAACACAAGATATGCTCGGTTCAATACGCGAACTCAATACGGTATCCTCCTTCGTGAACATAATTCAAGATATATTAAGTCAAATGAAAAGCAGATATAATAAGTATATTGTTTTATAAAAAAAAACCTAGTTTTATATATAATCTCGATAGAAAGGAAAAAAAACAAAAAATTCGTTAAAAAAAATTACGAGGACGACGAAAACTTCATAGAGAAAGTTTAAAATCAATACACGAACTACAATAATACAATAAAATAGTAGTCGTAATGGTTCAGTACTAGAACCCGAGAAAACCCATCCAATCTTTATAATTCTTGCAGATTCGGAATCAGGGTGTGCTTTTCATTCGAACTGCACACCCAGATCATCGAAATTCCAAAATTTTTTGAAAAAAATCATTTTTTGTATGGGGAAAAGTTTACCGAAGCCCTGTCAAAGTTCCGTAACACAACTTTTTCTGATTGAATCTATGTCCGACTTCTTGGTAGTTAATTACTTATTTTGGTCCTAATAGCCTATACTCATTGTCTTTTAGTGTTTTCGTGACGATTTAGTCATAAATTTTCATAATTTCACATATTCAAATTTTCATATAAATTCACGTTAAAATCAGTTAAAGTCTATAATCTACCTCTTAAATCTACTAAATTCACTTTCTCTTTCGGCAGTATTCTGCGCAGCGGTGCTAGTCACCTGTCCCCGTTGAGTTTTTTCCCAAATCTCCTACAGTTTCTTTCTCTACACGAACTCCGAAACGTTCGCTCGACCATTTCCAACACTTCAATACACGAACTCCAAAACGACTCTACCGCTATACCAAACGATACACGTACATTACAATATTTTACATTTATACACTTATTTTCTTTCTTCTCACGTTAAAAACATTATTCACACGTTACATGTTTCACCATCTTTCACCTCTATCATATCTAAATTTATTATTTTGCAAATTTCACCCATTCCAGATGGTTTCATGAAACGTCAGATCCCATTCGTTCATCAAACCAACTATGTGTATATATTAAAACGATTAATAATACTTTAACGTATTATACGTTTATATCTATCACACTATGAATCACTACCAAAACCCGTAATTAACGATTTTAAACAACCTACCTACCTAACCATCTATCAATCTAACGTAAAGTAAGTAAGTAGGAAACTTTTAAAATTATCACTTTTCATCGAAATTTTACGAAAATGTATCATATAAACTTACTAACACAAGATATGCTCGCTTCAATACGCGAACTCAATACGGTATCCTCCTTCGTGAACATAATTCAAGATATATTAAGTCAAATGAAAAGCAGATATAATAAGTGTATTGTTTTATAAAAAAAAAACCTAGTTTTATATATAATCTCGATAGAAAGGAAAAAAAACAAAAAATTCGTTAAAAAAAATTACGAGGACGACGAAAACTTCATAGAGAAAGTTTAAAATCAATACACGAACTACAATAATACAATAAAATAGTAGTCGTAATGGTTCAGTACTAGAACCCGAGAAAACCCATCCAATCTTTATAATTCTTGCAGATTCGGAATCAGGGTGTGCTTTTCATTCGAACTGCACACCCAGATCATCGAAATTCCAAAATTTTTTGAAAAAAATCATTTTTTGTATGGGGAAAAGTTTACCGAAGCCCTGTCAAAGTTCCGTAACACAACTTTTTCTGATTGAATCTATGTCCGACTTCTTGGTAGTTAATTACTTATTTTGGTCCTAATAGCCTATACTCATTGTCTTTTAGTGTTTTCGTGACGATTTAGTCATAAATTTTCATAATTTCACATATTCAAATTTTCATATAAATTCACGTTAAAATCAGTTAAAGTCTATAATCTACCTCTTAAATCTACTAAATTCACTTTCTCTTTCGGCAGTATTCTGCGCAGCGGTGCTAGTCACCTGTCCCCGTTGAGTTTTTTCCCAAATCTCCTACAGTTTCTTTCTCTACACGAACTCCGAAACGTTCGCTCGACCATTTCCAACACTTCAATACACGAACTCCAAAACGACTCTACCGCCATACCAAACGATACACGTACATTACAATATTTTACATTTATACACTTATTTTCTTTCTTCTCACGTTAAAAACATTATTCACACGTTACATGTTTCACCATCTTTCACCTCTATCATATCTAAATTTATTATTTTGCAAATTTCACCCATTCCAGATGGTTTCATGAAACGTCAGATCCCATTCGTTCATCAAACCAACTAAAAGAAGACAACATTTTTTTTCATTATTGTCATCATCATCATGGAAAATTGTATATATTAAAACGATTAATAATACTTTAACGTACTATACGTTTATATCTATCACACTATGAGTCACTACCAAAACCCGTAATTAACGATTTTAAACAACCTACCTACCTAACCATCTATCAATCTAACGTAAAGTAAGTAAGTAGGAAACTTTTAAAATTATCACTTTTCATCGAAATTTTACGAAAATGTATCATATAAACTTACTAACACAAGATATGCTCGGTTCAATACGCGAACTCAATACGGTATCCTCCTTCGTGAACATAATTCAAGATATATTAAGTCAAATGAAAAGCAGATATAATAAGTATATTGTTTTATAAAAAAAAACCTAGTTTTATATATAATCTCGATAGAAAGGAAAAAAAACAAAAAATTCGTTAAAAAAAATTACGAGGACGACGAAAACTTCATAGAGAAAGTTTAAAATCAATACACGAACTACAATAATACAATAAAATAGTAGTCGTAATGGTTCAGTACTAGAACCCGAGAAAACCCATCCAATCTTTATAATTCTTGCAGATTCGGAATCAGGGTGTGCTTTTCATTCGAACTGCACACCCAGATCATCGAAATTCCAAAAATTTTTGAAAAAAATCATTTTTTGTATGGGGAAAAGTTTACCGAAGCCCTGTCAAAGTTCCGTAACACAACTTTTTCTGATTGAATCTATGTCCGACTTCTTGGTAGTTAATTACTTATTTTGGTCCTAATAGCCTATACTCATTGTCTTTTAGTGTTTTCGTGACGATTTAGTCATAAATTTTCATAATTTCACATATTCAAATTTTCATATAAATTCACGTTAAAATCAGTTAAAGTCTATAATCTACCTCTTAAATCTACTAAATTCACTTTCTCTTTCGGCAGTATTCTGCGCAGCGGTGCTAGTCACCTGTCCCCGTTGAGTTTTTTCCCAAATCTCCTACAGTTTCTTTCTCTACACGAACTCCGAAACGTTCGCTCGACCATTTCCAACACTTCAATACACGAACTCCAAAACGACTCTACCGCCATACCAAACGATACACGTACATTATAATATTTTACATTTATACACTTATTTTCTTTCTTCTCACGTTAAAAACATTATTCACACGTTACATGTTTCACCATCTTTCACCTCTATCATATCTAAATTTATTATTTTGCAAATTTCACCCATTCCAGATGGTTTCATGAAACGTCAGATCCCATTCGTTCATCAAACCAACTATGTGTATATATTAAAACGATTAATAATACTTTAACGTACTATACGTTTATATCTATCACACTATGAATCACTACCAAAACCCGTAATTAACGATTTTAAACAACCTACCTACCTAACCATCTATCAATCTAACGTAAAGTAAGTAAGTAGGAAACTTTTAAAATTATCACTTTTCATCGAAATTTTACGAAAATGTATCATATAAACTTACTAACACAAGATATGCTCGGTTCAATACGCGAACTCAATACGGTATCCTCCTTCGTGAACATAATTCAAGATATATTAAGTCAAATGAAAAGCAGATATAATAAGTATATTGTTTTATAAAAAAAAACCTAGTTTTATATATAATCTCGATAGAAAGGAAAAAAAACAAAAAATTCGTTAAAAAAAATTACGAGGACGACGAAAACTTCATAGAGAAAGTTTAAAATCAATACACGAACTACAATAATACAATAAAATAGTAGTCGTAATGGTTCAGTACTAGAACCCGAGAAAACCCATCCAATCTTTATAATTCTTGCAGATTCGGAATCAGGGTGTGCTTTTCATTCGAACTGCACACCCAGATCATCGAAATTCCAAAATTTTTTGAAAAAAATCATTTTTTGTATGGGGAAAAGTTTACCGAAGCCCTGTCAAAGTTCCGTAACACAACTTTTTCTGATTGAATCTATGTCCGACTTCTTGGTAGTTAATTACTTATTTTGGTCCTAATAGCCTATACTCATTGTCTTTTAGTGTTTTCGTGACGATTTAGTCATAAATTTTCATAATTTCACATATTCAAATTTTCATATAAATTCACGTTAAAATCAGTTAAAGTCTATAATCTACCTCTTAAATCTACTAAATTCACTTTCTCTTTCGGCAGTATTCTGCGCAGCGGTGCTAGTCACCTGTCCCCGTTGAGTTTTTTCCCAAATCTCCTACAGTTTCTTTCTCTACACGAACTCCGAAACGTTCGCTCGACCATTTCCAACACTTCAATACACGAACTCCAAAACGACTCTACCGCCATACCAAACGATACACGTACATTATAATATTTTACATTTATACACTTATTTTCTTTCTTCTCACGTTAAAAACATTATTCACACGTTACATGTTTCACCATCTTTCACCTCTATCATATCTAAATTTATTATTTTGCAAATTTCACCCATTCCAGATGGTTTCATGAAACGTCAGATCCCATTCGTTCATCAAACCAACTAAAAGAAGACAACATTTTTTTTCATTATTATCATCATCATCATGGAAAATTGTATATATTAAAACGATTAATAATACTTTAACGTACTATACGTTTATATCTATCACACTATGAATCACTACCAAAACCCGTAATTAACGATTTTAAACAACCTACCTACCTAACCATCTATCAATCTAACGTAAAGTAAGTAAGTAGGAAACTTTTAAAATTATCACTTTTCATCGAAATTTTACGAAAATGTATCATATAAACTTACTAACACAAGATATGCTCGGTTCAATACGCGAACTCAATACGGTATCCTCCTTCGTGAACATAATTCAAGATATATTAAGTCAAATGAAAAGCAGATATAATAAGTATATTGTTTTATAAAAAAAAAACCTAGTTTTATATATAATCTCGATAGAAAGGAAAAAAAACAAAAAATTCGTTAAAAAAAATTACGAGGACGACGAAAACTTCATAGAGAAAGTTTAAAATCAATACACGAACTACAATAATACAATAAAATAGTAGTCGTAATGGTTCAGTACTAGAACCCGAGAAAACCCATCCAATCTTTATAATTCTTGCAGATTCGGAATCAGGGTGTGCTTTTCATTCGAACTGCACACCCAGATCATCGAAATTCCAAAATTTTTTGAAAAAAATCATTTTTTGTATGGGGAAAAGTTTACCGAAGCCCTGTCAAAGTTCCGTAACACAACTATTTCTGATTGAATCTATGTCCGACTTCTTGGTAGTTAATTACTTATTTTGGTCCTAATAGCCTATACTCATTGTCTTTTAGTGTTTTCGTGACGATTTAGTCATAAATTTTCATAATTTCACATATTCAAATTTTCATATAAATTCACGTTAAAATCAGTTAAAGTCTATAATCTACCTCTTAAATCTACTAAATTCACTTTCTCTTTCGGCAGTATTCTGCGCAGCGGTGCTAGTCACCTGTCCCCGTTGAGTTTTTTCCCAAATCTCCTACAGTTTCTTTCTCTACACGAACTCCGAAACGTTCGCTCGATCATTTCCAACACTTCAATACACGAACTCCAAAACGACTCTACCGCTATACCAAACGATACACGTACATTACAATATTTTACATTTATACACTTATTTTCTTTCTTCTCACGTTAAAAACATTATTCACACGTTACATGTTTCACCATCTTTCACCTCTATCATATCTAAATTTATTATTTTGCAAATTTCACCCATTCCAGATGGTTTCATGAAACGTCAGATCCCATTCGTTCATCAAACCAACTAAAAGAAGACAACATTTTTTTTCATTATTATCATCATCATCATGGAAAATTGTATATATTAAAACGATTAATAATACTTTAACGTACTATACGTTTATATCTATCACACTATGAATCACTACCAAAACCCGTAATTAACGATTTTAAACAACCTACCTACCTAACCATCTATCAATCTAACGTAAAGTAAGTAAGTAGGAAACTTTTAAAATTATCACTTTTCATCGAAATTTTACGAAAATGTATCATATAAACTTACTAACACAAGATATGCTCGGTTCAATACGCGAACTCAATACGGTATCCTCCTTCGTGAACATAATTCAAGATATATTAAGTCAAATGAAAAGCAGATATAATAAGTATATTGTTTTATAAAAAAAAACCTAGTTTTATATATAATCTCGATAGAAAGGAAAAAAAACAAAAAATTCGTTAAAAAAAATTACGAGGACGACGAAAACTTCATAGAGAAAGTTTAAAATCAATACACGAACTACAATAATACAATAAAATAGTAGTCGTAATGGTTCAGTACTAGAACCCGAGAAAACCCATCCAATCTTTATAATTCTTGCAGATTCGGAATCAGGGTGTGCTTTTCATTCGAACTGCACACCCAGATCATCGAAATTCCAAAATTTTTTGAAAAAAATCATTTTTTGTATGGGGAAAAGTTTACCGAAGCCCTGTCAAAGTTCCGTAACACAACTTTTTCTGATTGAATCTATGTCCGACTTCTTGGTAGTTAATTACTTATTTTGGTCCTAATAGCCTATACTCATTGTCTTTTAGTGTTTTCGTGACGATTTAGTCATAAATTTTCATAATTTCACATATTCAAATTTTCATATAAATTCACGTTAAAATCAGTTAAAGTCTATAATCTACCTCTTAAATCTACTAAATTCACTTTCTCTTTCGGCAGTATTCTGCGCAGCGGTGCTAGTCACCTGTCCCCGTTGAGTTTTTTCCCAAATCTCCTACAGTTTCTTTCTCTACACGAACTCCGAAACGTTCGCTCGACCATTTCCAACACTTCAATACACGAACTCCAAAACGACTCTACCGCCATACCAAACGATACACGTACATTATAATATTTTACATTTATACACTTATTTTCTTTCTTCTCACGTTAAAAACATTATTCACACGTTACATGTTTCACCATCTTTCACCTCTATCATATCTAAATTTATTATTTTGCAAATTTCACCCATTCCAGATGGTTTCATGAAACGTCAGATCCCATTCGTTCATCAAACCAACTAAAAGAAGACAACATTTTTTTTCATTATTATCATCATCATCATGGAAAATTGTATATATTAAAACGATTAATAATACTTTAACGTACTATACGTTTATATCTATCACACTATGAATCACTACCAAAACCCGTAATTAACGATTTTAAACAACCTACCTACCTAACCATCTATCAATCTAACGTAAAGTAAGTAAGTAGGAAACTTTTAAAATTATCACTTTTCATCGAAATTTTACGAAAATGTATCATATAAACTTACTAACACAAGATATGCTCGGTTCAATACGCGAACTCAATACGGTATCCTCCTTCGTGAACATAATTCAAGATATATTAAGTCAAATGAAAAGCAGATATAATAAGTATATTGTTTTATAAAAAAAAAACCTAGTTTTATATATAATCTCGATAGAAAGGAAAAAAAACAAAAAATTCGTTAAAAAAAATTACGAGGACGACGAAAACTTCATAGAGAAAGTTTAAAATCAATACACGAACTACAATAATACAATAAAATAGTAGTCGTAATGGTTCAGTACTAGAACCCGAGAAAACCCATCCAATCTTTATAATTCTTGCAGATTCGGAATCAGGGTGTGCTTTTCATTCGAACTGCACACCCAGATCATCGAAATTCCAAAATTTTTTGAAAAAAATCATTTTTTGTATGGGGAAAAGTTTACCGAAGCCCTGTCAAAGTTCCGTAACACAACTTTTTCTGATTGAATCTATGTCCGACTTCTTGGTAGTTAATTACTTATTTTGGTCCTAATAGCCTATACTCATTGTCTTTTAGTGTTTTCGTGACGATTTAGTCATAAATTTTCATAATTTCACATATTCAAATTTTCATATAAATTCACGTTAAAATCAGTTAAAGTCTATAATCTACCTCTTAAATCTACTAAATTCACTTTCTCTTTCGGCAGTATTCTGCGCAGCGGTGCTAGTCACCTGTCCCCGTTGAGTTTTTTCCCAAATCTCCTACAGTTTCTTTCTCTACACGAACTCCGAAACGTTCGCTCGATCATTTCCAACACTTCAATACACGAACTCCAAAACGACTCTACCGCTATACCAAACGATACACGTACATTACAATATTTTACATTTATACACTTATTTTCTTTCTTCTCACGTTAAAAACATTATTCACACGTTACATGTTTCACCATCTTTCACCTCTATCATATCTAAATTTATTATTTTGCAAATTTCACCCATTCCAGATGGTTTCATGAAACGTCAGATCCCATTCGTTCATCAAACCAACTAAAAGAAGACAACATTTTTTTTCATTATTATCATCATCATCATGGAAAATTGTATATATTAAAACGATTAATAATACTTTAACGTACTATACGTTTATATCTATCACACTATGAATCACTACCAAAACCCGTAATTAACGATTTTAAACAACCTACCTACCTAACCATCTATCAATCTAACGTAAAGTAAGTAAGTAGGAAACTTTTAAAATTATCACTTTTCATCGAAATTTTACGAAAATGTATCATATAAACTTACTAACACAAGATATGCTCGGTTCAATACGCGAACTCAATACGGTATCCTCCTTCGTGAACATAATTCAAGATATATTAAGTCAAATGAAAAGCAGATATAATAAGTATATTGTTTTATAAAAAAAAAACCTAGTTTTATATATAATCTCGATAGAAAGGAAAAAAAACAAAAAATTCGTTAAAAAAAATTACGAGGACGACGAAAACTTCATAGAGAAAGTTTAAAATCAATACACGAACTACAATAATACAATAAAATAGTAGTCGTAATGGTTCAGTACTAGAACCCGAGAAAACCCATCCAATCTTTATAATTCTTGCAGATTCGGAATCAGGGTGTGCTTTTCATTCGAACTGCACACCCAGATCATCGAAATTCCAAAATTTTTTGAAAAAAATCATTTTTTGTATGGGGAAAAGTTTACCGAAGCCCTGTCAAAGTTCCGTAACACAACTTTTTCTGATTGAATCTATGTCCGACTTCTTGGTAGTTAATTACTTATTTTGGTCCTAATAGCCTATACTCATTGTCTTTTAGTGTTTTCGTGACGATTTAGTCATAAATTTTCATAATTTCACATATTCAAATTTTCATATAAATTCACGTTAAAATCAGTTAAAGTCTATAATCTACCTCTTAAATCTACTAAATTCACTTTCTCTTTCGGCAGTATTCTGCGCAGCGGTGCTAGTCACCTGTCCCCGTTGAGTTTTTTCCCAAATCTCCTACAGTTTCTTTCTCTACACGAACTCCGAAACGTTCGCTCGACCATTTCCAACACTTCAATACACGAACTCCAAAACGACTCTACCGCCATACCAAACGATACACGTACATTATAATATTTTACATTTATACACTTATTTTCTTTCTTCTCACGTTAAAAACATTATTCACACGTTACATGTTTCACCATCTTTCACCTCTATCATATCTAAATTTATTATTTTGCAAATTTCACCCATTCCAGATGGTTTCATGAAACGTCAGATCCCATTCGTTCATCAAACCAACTAAAAGAAGACAACATTTTTTTTCATTATTATCATCATCATGGAAAATTGTATATATTAAAACGATTAATAATACTTTAACGTACTATACGTTTATATCTATCACACTATGAGTCACTACCAAAACCCGTAATTAACGATTTTAAACAACCTACCTACCTAACCATCTATCAATCTAACGTAAAGTAAGTAGGAAACTTTTAAAATTATCACTTTTCATCGAAATTTTACGAAAATGTATCATATAAACTTACTAACACAAGATATGCTCGGTTCAATACGCGAACTCAATACGGTATCCTCCTTCGTGAACATAATTCAAGATATATTAAGTCAAATGAAAAGCAGATATAATAAGTATATTGTTTTATAAAAAAAAAACCTAGTTTTATATATAATCTCGATAGAAAGGAAAAAAAACAAAAAATTCGTTAAAAAAAATTACGAGGACGACGAAAACTTCATAGAGAAAGTTTAAAATCAATACACGAACTACAATAATACAATAAAATAGTAGTCGTAATGGTTCAGTACTAGAACCCGAGAAAACCCATCCAATCTTTATAATTCTTGCAGATTCGGAATCAGGGTGTGCTTTTCATTCGAACTGCACACCCAGATCATCGAAATTCCAAAATTTTTTGAAAAAAATCATTTTTTGTATGGGGAAAAGTTTACCGAAGCCCTGTCAAAGTTCCGTAACACAACTTTTTCTGATTGAATCTATGTCCGACTTCTTGGTAGTTAATTACTTATTTTGGTCCTAATAGCCTATACTCATTGTCTTTTAGTGTTTTCGTGACGATTTAGTCATAAATTTTCATAATTTCACATATTCAAATTTTCATATAAATTCACGTTAAAATCAGTTAAAGTCTATAATCTACCTCTTAAATCTACTAAATTCACTTTCTCTTTCGGCAGTATTCTGCGCAGCGGTGCTAGTCACCTGTCCCCGTTGAGTTTTTTCCCAAATCTCCTACAGTTTCTTTCTCTACACGAACTCCGAAACGTTCGCTCGATCATTTCCAACACTTCAATACACGAACTCCAAAACGACTCTACCGCTATACCAAACGATACACGTACATTACAATATTTTACATTTATACACTTATTTTCTTTCTTCTCACGTTAAAAACATTATTCACACGTTACATGTTTCACCATCTTTCACCTCTATCATATCTAAATTTATTATTTTGCAAATTTCACCCATTCCAGATGGTTTCATGAAACGTCAGATCCCATTCGTTCATCAAACCAACTAAAAGAAGACAACATTTTTTTTCATTATTATCATCATCATCATGGAAAATTGTATATATTAAAACGATTAATAATACTTTAACGTACTATACGTTTATATCTATCACACTATGAATCACTACCAAAACCCGTAATTAACGATTTTAAACAACCTACCTACCTAACCATCTATCAATCTAACGTAAAGTAAGTAAGTAGGAAACTTTTAAAATTATCACTTATCATCGAAATTTTACGAAAATGTATCATATAAACTTACTAACACAAGATATGCTCGGTTCAATACGCGAACTCAATACGGTATCCTCCTTCGTGAACATAATTCAAGATATATTAAGTCAAATGAAAAGCAGATATAATAAGTATATTGTTTTATAAAAAAAAAAACCTAGTTTTATATATAATCTCGATAGAAAGGAAAAAAAACAAAAAATTCGTTAAAAAAAATTACGAGGACGACGAAAACTTCATAGAGAAAGTTTAAAATCAATACACGAACTACAATAATACAATAAAATAGTAGTCGTAATGGTTCAGTACTAGAACCCGAGAAAACCCATCCAATCTTTATAATTCTTGCAGATTCGGAATCAGGGTGTGCTTTTCATTCGAACTGCACACCCAGATCATCGAAATTCCAAAATTTTTTGAAAAAAATCATTTTTTGTATGGGGAAAAGTTTACCGAAGCCCTGTCAAAGTTCCGTAACACAACTTTTTCTGATTGAATCTATGTCCGACTTCTTGGTAGTTAATTACTTATTTTGGTCCTAATAGCCTATACTCATTGTCTTTTAGTGTTTTCGTGACGATTTAGTCATAAATTTTCATAATTTCACATATTCAAATTTTCATATAAATTCACGTTAAAATCAGTTAAAGTCTATAATCTACCTCTTAAATCTACTAAATTCACTTTCTCTTTCGGCAGTATTCTGCGCAGCGGTGCTAGTCACCTGTCCCCGTTGAGTTTTTTCCCAAATCTCCTACAGTTTCTTTCTCTACACGAACTCCGAAACGTTCGCTCGATCATTTCCAACACTTCAATACACGAACTCCAAAACGACTCTACCGCTATACCAAACGATACACGTACATTACAATATTTTACATTTATACACTTATTTTCTTTCTTCTCACGTTAAAAACATTATTCACACGTTACATGTTTCACCATCTTTCACCTCTATCATATCTAAATTTATTATTTTGCAAATTTCACCCATTCCAGATGGTTTCATGAAACGTCAGATCCCATTCGTTCATCAAACCAACTAAAAGAAGACAACATTTTTTTTCATTATTATCATCATCATCATGGAAAATTGTATATATTAAAACGATTAATAATACTTTAACGTACTATACGTTTATATCTATCACACTATGAATCACTACCAAAACCCGTAATTAACGATTTTAAACAACCTACCTACCTAACCATCTATCAATCTAACGTAAAGTAAGTAAGTAGGAAACTTTTAAAATTATCACTTTTCATCGAAATTTTACGAAAATGTATCATATAAACTTACTAACACAAGATATGCTCGGTTCAATACGCGAACTCAATACGGTATCCTCCTTCGTGAACATAATTCAAGATATATTAAGTCAAATGAAAAGCAGATATAATAAGTATATTGTTTTATAAAAAAAAACCTAGTTTTATATATAATCTCGATAGAAAGGAAAAAAAACAAAAAATTCGTTAAAAAAAATTACGAGGACGACGAAAACTTCATAGAGAAAGTTTAAAATCAATACACGAACTACAATAATACAATAAAATAGTAGTCGTAATGGTTCAGTACTAGAACCCGAGAAAACCCATCCAATCTTTATAATTCTTGCAGATTCGGAATCAGGGTGTGCTTTTCATTCGAACTGCACACCCAGATCATCGAAATTCCAAAATTTTTTGAAAAAAATCATTTTTTGTATGGGGAAAAGTTTACCGAAGCCCTGTCAAAGTTCCGTAACACAACTTTTTCTGATTGAATCTATGTCCGACTTCTTGGTAGTTAATTACTTATTTTGGTCCTAATAGCCTATACTCATTGTCTTTTAGTGTTTTCGTGACGATTTAGTCATAAATTTTCATAATTTCACATATTCAAATTTTCATATAAATTCACGTTAAAATCAGTTAAAGTCTATAATCTACCTCTTAAATCTACTAAATTCACTTTCTCTTTCGGCAGTATTCTGCGCAGCGGTGCTAGTCACCTGTCCCCGTTGAGTTTTTTCCCAAATCTCCTACAGTTTCTTTCTCTACACGAACTCCGAAACGTTCGCTCGACCATTTCCAACACTTCAATACACGAACTCCAAAACGACTCTACCGCCATACCAAACGATACACGTACATTATAATATTTTACATTTATACACTTATTTTCTTTCTTCTCACGTTAAAAACATTATTCACACGTTACATGTTTCACCATCTTTCACCTCTATCATATCTAAATTTATTATTTTGCAAATTTCACCCATTCCAGATGGTTTCATGAAACGTCAGATCCCATTCGTTCATCAAACCAACTAAAAGAAGACAACATTTTTTTTCATTATTATCATCATCATCATGGAAAATTGTATATATTAAAACGATTAATAATACTTTAACGTACTATACGTTTATATCTATCACACTATGAATCACTACCAAAACCCGTAATTAACGATTTTAAACAACCTACCTACCTAACCATCTATCAATCTAACGTAAAGTAAGTAAGTAGGAAACTTTTAAAATTATCACTTTTCATCGAAATTTTACGAAAATGTATCATATAAACTTACTAACACAAGATATGCTCGGTTCAATACGCGAACTCAATACGGTATCCTCCTTCGTGAACATAATTCAAGATATATTAAGTCAAATGAAAAGCAGATATAATAAGTCTATTGTTTTATAAAAAAAAAACCTAGTTTTATATATAATCTCGATAGAAAGGAAAAAAAACAAAAAATTCGTTAAAAAAAATTACGAGGACGACGAAAACTTCATAGAGAAAGTTTAAAATCAATACACGAACTACAATAATACAATAAAATAGTAGTCGTAATGGTTCAGTACTAGAACCCGAGAAAACCCATCCAATCTTTATAATTCTTGCAGATTCGGAATCAGGGTGTGCTTTTCATTCGAACTGCACACCCAGATCATCGAAATTCCAAAATTTTTTGAAAAAAATCATTTTTTGTATGGGGAAAAGTTTACCGAAGCCCTGTCAAAGTTCCGTAACACAACTTTTTCTGATTGAATCTATGTCCGACTTCTTGGTAGTTAATTACTTATTTTGGTCCTAATAGCCTATACTCATTGTCTTTTAGTGTTTTCGTGACGATTTAGTCATAAATTTTCATAATTTCACATATTCAAATTTTCATATAAATTCACGTTAAAATCAGTTAAAGTCTATAATCTACCTCTTAAATCTACTAAATTCACTTTCTCTTTCGGCAGTATTCTGCGCAGCGGTGCTAGTCACCTGTCCCCGTTGAGTTTTTTCCCAAATCTCCTACAGTTTCTTTCTCTACACGAACTCCGAAACGTTCGCTCGATCATTTCCAACACTTCAATACACGAACTCCAAAACGACTCTACCGCTATACCAAACGATACACGTACATTACAATATTTTACATTTATACACTTATTTTCTTTCTTCTCACGTTAAAAACATTATTCACACGTTACATGTTTCACCATCTTTCACCTCTATCATATCTAAATTTATTATTTTGCAAATTTCACCCATTCCAGATGGTTTCATGAAACGTCAGATCCCATTCGTTCATCAAACCAACTAAAAGAAGACAACATTTTTTTTCATTATTATCATCATCATCATGGAAAATTGTATATATTAAAACGATTAATAATACTTTAACGTACTATACGTTTATATCTATCACACTATGAATCACTACCAAAACCCGTAATTAACGATTTTAAACAACCTACCTACCTAACCATCTATCAATCTAACGTAAAGTAAGTAAGTAGGAAACTTTTAAAATTATCACTTTTCATCGAAATTTTACGAAAATGTATCATATAAACTTACTAACACAAGATATGCTCGGTTCAATACGCGAACTCAATACGGTATCCTCCTTCGTGAACATAATTCAAGATATATTAAGTCAAATGAAAAGCAGATATAATAAGTATATTGTTTTATAAAAAAAAAACCTAGTTTTATATATAATCTCGATAGAAAGGAAAAAAAACAAAAAATTCGTTAAAAAAAATTACGAGGACGACGAAAACTTCATAGAGAAAGTTTAAAATCAATACACGAACTACAATAATACAATAAAATAGTAGTCGTAATGGTTCAGTACTAGAACCCGAGAAAACCCATCCAATCTTTATAATTCTTGCAGATTCGGAATCAGGGTGTGCTTTTCATTCGAACTGCACACCCAGATCATCGAAATTCCAAAATTTTTTGAAAAAAATCATTTTTTGTATGGGGAAAAGTTTACCGAAGCCCTGTCAAAGTTCCGTAACACAACTTTTTCTGATTGAATCTATGTCCGACTTCTTGGTAGTTAATTACTTATTTTGGTCCTAATAGCCTATACTCATTGTCTTTTAGTGTTTTCGTGACGATTTAGTCATAAATTTTCATAATTTCACATATTCAAATTTTCATATAAATTCACGTTAAAATCAGTTAAAGTCTATAATCTACCTCTTAAATCTACTAAATTCACTTTCTCTTTCGGCAGTATTCTGCGCAGCGGTGCTAGTCACCTGTCCCCGTTGAGTTTTTTCCCAAATCTCCTACAGTTTCTTTCTCTACACGAACTCCGAAACGTTCGCTCGACCATTTCCAACACTTCAATACACGAACTCCAAAACGACTCTACCGCCATACCAAACGATACACGTACATTATAATATTTTACATTTATACACTTATTTTCTTTCTTCTCACGTTAAAAACATTATTCACACGTTACATGTTTCACCATCTTTCACCTCTATCATATCTAAATTTATTATTTTGCAAATTTCACCCATTCCAGATGGTTTCATGAAACGTCAGATCCCATTCGTTCATCAAACCAACTAAAAGAAGACAACATTTTTTTTCATTATTATCATCATCATCATGGAAAATTGTATATATTAAAACGATTAATAATACTTTAACGTACTATACGTTTATATCTATCACACTATGAATCACTACCAAAACCCGTAATTAACGATTTTAAACAACCTACCTACCTAACCATCTATCAATCTAACGTAAAGTAAGTAAGTAGGAAACTTTTAAAATTATCACTTTTCATCGAAATTTTACGAAAATGTATCATATAAACTTACTAACACAAGATATGCTCGGTTCAATACGCGAACTCAATACGGTATCCTCCTTCGTGAACATAATTCAAGATATATTAAGTCAAATGAAAAGCAGATATAATAAGTATATTGTTTTATAAAAAAAAAACCTAGTTTTATATATAATCTCGATAGAAAGGAAAAAAAACAAAAAATTCGTTAAAAAAAATTACGAGGACGACGAAAACTTCATAGAGAAAGTTTAAAATCAATACACGAACTACAATAATACAATAAAATAGTAGTCGTAATGGTTCAGTACTAGAACCCGAGAAAACCCATCCAATCTTTATAATTCTTGCAGATTCGGAATCAGGGTGTGCTTTTCATTCGAACTGCACACCCAGATCATCGAAATTCCAAAATTTTTTGAAAAAAATCATTTTTTGTATGGGGAAAAGTTTACCGAAGCCCTGTCAAAGTTCCGTAACACAACTTTTTCTGATTGAATCTATGTCCGACTTCTTGGTAGTTAATTACTTATTTTGGTCCTAATAGCCTATACTCATTGTCTTTTAGTGTTTTCGTGACGATTTAGTCATAAATTTTCATAATTTCACATATTCAAATTTTCATATAAATTCACGTTAAAATCAGTTAAAGTCTATAATCTACCTCTTAAATCTACTAAATTCACTTTCTCTTTCGGCAGTATTCTGCGCAGCGGTGCTAGTCACCTGTCCCCGTTGAGTTTTTTCCCAAATCTCCTACAGTTTCTTTCTCTACACGAACTCCGAAACGTTCGCTCGATCATTTCCAACACTTCAATACACGAACTCCAAAACGACTCTACCGCTATACCAAACGATACACGTACATTACAATATTTTACATTTATACACTTATTTTCTTTCTTCTCACGTTAAAAACATTATTCACACGTTACATGTTTCACCATCTTTCACCTCTATCATATCTAAATTTATTATTTTGCAAATTTCACCCATTCCAGATGGTTTCATGAAACGTCAGATCCCATTCGTTCATCAAACCAACTAAAAGAATAGTCCGGTCAATCTAGACATTTGGTGATACATAAATTTACAACAAGCTGAAAATCAGAAAAATTGTTTGTAAATATAATAAAAAAGAAAATTTGAAAGTTCCCCACCAATCCGGTTTGTGGAAAAATTTTAACTCAAGGTCAAAGGTCAAAAAAATGAGTTTTTCGCGATTTTCAGCAAAACGGTAAGTTTTATCATAAAAATACTTCAGACAAAAATTGTAGATCATAAAATTATCTACAAAAAAGGTATCAATACTTTTTTTCCTACGAGCTACCGTTTCTGAGTTATTACGATCCAAAAAGTTGTAATGGTCATAATATGCACACGTTTCCACGCCACCTATGAGGTAGTGTACTTAGCGCGTTTTTTTTAACGTGGTTTCCCCAGTAGGCCTATTCCACGAGTCAATTATGATCCTGTTTAATTTGTAACTATTGCAAAATAACGGAAATTAGCAAAATAACGGAAATTAGCAAAGATTGTAATAGATAAAAGCGATGTCAATTAAAAAAAAGTAATGAAGCTTATCCGTCTGATTCAAATTCTTCTTCTTGTTCTTCTTGTGGTTCTTGTTCTTCTTCTTGTTCTTCTTCTTCTTCCTCCTCTTCTTCATCTTCATTTTGAGAACAAGTAAATTGCGTAAAGAGCGACGTATCGCATGTCATTTCGTTAGAATCAAACGAATCTTCCACTGTTGGTGATTCAACATTAGAACACGACCGGCCTTGACAATTTGTACATGCTAGAGAACAAAATAGTCCAACTTTTTTGCAACCACATCTAGCACTGCATCCTTTTTTGCAGTTGCAAAATATTGTGTTCAGCAGTTTCTCCGGCGCAGGTGGAAGTAAAGTTTGAACTGGTTCTAATGTATTGTTAACCAACTTCCAACCCCAGTTTGTAGGGTCTAGCTGATTACCCTGCCACACTTGAACTTGATAATATACCCGAAAAAGATGTTGATGAGCAGCATCTGAGGTTGGAGGAAGACAAGCTAATTGAACTTGTTTTTTATTTTTAGTATTTTTGACAAAACATGCATATCGATACTTATCTAAGCAGGTAGTTTTTTTAGGAGCTCCATACATAGAAAGAAGAAAGCGAATGCCGTTGGTGATGATTTCTTGCTGAGTTGAATTACTGTTCTTAAAAACTTGAGCACAGGGAGCTAAATCTTGTTTTTCAAACATTTTGAAAACTGTTGTTTTACCTCTCCTATAAAATGCAGATGTCGTATCACAACCAGTTATTGCGTGTAAAAATAGTACATGATTTTGACTTTTTCCAAAAGCAGATAAACTTTTTGAAGAATATATTTCCGATTGATTTTGAGCTTTTCCTGGTTTTAAGAAGAAAATAGTTTTTAGGGTTGGAGTTCGAGCAGTGAGTAATACGAGTAAGTCTACATCTTCACCAACAACAACAGTTATATTTGTCACATTGAATTGCTCTATTGCTGTTTCAATAATCAGCACATCAGCATCATTATTAGCTTGTTTTACCAATATGTTTTCAGCAGTAAACTTTTCTTTCAACATTGAAATGAACCGAGACTTGTTATGAGTATTTGTAAGAAATTTCTGTTGACTGGTTGGTACTATCATGAATTCATCAAATAAAATATCAGAAGATGTAGATGTTGCTAAAGTTCGACGACGTTGTTCTGCAGCTTTAATATTTTTAGTGTAATCATTGTAGCCATCAAATACGACAGTAACTCTGGAACCAAAATGTCGGCGTACATACTGAACGTATTTATCTAAAATTACGCTGAATGTTTCTTCGCTATCCCAGATAACGCGATGTAGTAAATATCCTCCGTCAATGATGTATGTCGCATTAGTGTTGTTAATATCTATATTTACCTTTTCAAAACAATCGTAAATGGCAGACTTCTGTGTTTTACGCATTCCGATTTCATCAAACAACGTTAAAGGGTAGGGAGCTAATTCATATTCAAAATATGTTTCTATTTCATCTTGAAATGCTGCAGTAATACTCATACGTTGGAAAAGTAATACAGGGTCAACAGTTATTTTCTCTTCGTGAACTTTTAAGGTACTTGTCATAGCTAAAAGAGGAACAACTTTGTCAGCGCGTTTTAATTTAATATTATTGAATGTCAGTCCTGTCATTTTTGCTATAGAAGCAAGTCCAACTTCACGAGCTCTGTAACAATTAATTTTATCATCACCGACAACACCGCTCGCAATAGAAATAATTTTGTTAACCTCCGGAAAAGGATCATGCGTTGAGAACCACTCTAAAAGTTTTCGTAAGTCTTTAGCATCTTTTTTTACTCGTGAATCACTTGCATCAACATGCTGCTCGGTTGTATCCATCCTAACATTAGCAAAATCTTCTAATTTTTCACAAACTGTATTCATAGCATGCATACTATAAACCCATTTACTTATGACGCTCTCTTTTGTACTTCTCCCTCGAGCAATACCTCCATCTGTCTTCATAGCTTTCATCATAGACTGCTCGATTACCATGTCCGTTGAAGTTCCACAACTTAATTTGTCTGAACGTCTGACTGTGAAAAATCCTTCTGAAAATCTTTCGTAAACTTCTGGATCCATTCTATTATGTAATTCTTGCATATCCTGCAAGTAAAGATGTGCAGACTTGGCATAAGGGAAATGTCCAGACGCGTGAAAATAAGGAATCATTTCTTTGATACAGTTTAATTGAGCTTTCCAATCTCCCATACGCTCAGCTCTTAGAAACTCTTTAGCAATAGAAACCATATGAAAATACTGAGCCCAAAGTTTTGCAGTTGGTCCTCGTTCCTCATATTCTTTCAGTTTTTCAATACATTTACTAAGTAAAGCTCCAGAGACTTCATTATCATTTTCAATGTCATTGTATGAAAGAGTGTTATCTAATATATGGTCGATATTTATGATAAGATCTGCATCCATGATGTCATTAATTTCAACTTCTTTTAATATTATAATTGCTAAAGCAAGCTGAAGTAGTGTGTGAGCTCGAACAGCTCGTGCGTAAGCATGACCATTGAGCATTTTTTCTAATGATTTTACCGCATAAATTTCTGCGAGTACTTCTTTTATGCCGCTTCCTTGCATAATATGACCTATTGCTCCTAGAAAGGACATTAATAGATGAAATCCTCCGAGTCTAATGATGATTTTAGATATTTCAGAGCCCTCAGGTGCGGCTGCTACAATTTCTCGAGCTTTAGCATACAGGGGTTGGTCGAACGTCACGATGCATACAGTGTGTCCATACCGTTTTGCATTCTCTAATGCACAAAGTAAAGTCGTATAAATAGTATTATAGTTACTGGCTGGTTGCTGAATAAACGGTAAGAATGAAATTTGAGATTTAGAATAATTCATGTGATTACTTGTTAAACGTTCAATAAAACCATTCCACCCAGGTAAAGACGTATTTTTCCATTTCCCATAAAACCATACAACATCAGATTTTTTGAGAAAAGATACCGTTTCAGTTCCATAAACAAAATCTTTAACATTAATTTTACTGTAACCTACTACACCATCATTATGATAGATCTGTATCGGTACATGAGCTTTTGCCTTGAAATCTTTTGCTGGAAGAGCTTCTTTTATTCGCAACATAGGTTCTTCTAGCAAAACAGAATGTTTTGGTGTAACAATTTGAATAATACCCATTATGTGGAGCGTGTTATTACCGTCTAGCGTATTTACATTGATATCAGCATTGTCTGCAACGTATTGAATAAGTGTGCCACTTTCTGGTGGTAAGACATGAGGAGGGCGATGAAAAACTGCTGCTGCCTCGTACATTAGTGTATCATTATAAGATGCACATAAACCAAAAGACGAAAAGATTTGTATAAGACGTTTAGACCCAAACCTACGATGAAAAAAAACTGCGAGGCCTAATTGTAATTTAGACTTAAAAGACCTTGGTCGAACAGCAGCCATGATACTATGGCAAATATTTGTGCATATTAATTTTAAATGATCTAAATTTGATCGTTTATTCTTTAAAATCACTCGGTCTACAAAATATGTCAACGATTCTGGGATTTCATTATTTAAATCTTCAAACATGCGACTTGGTGGCGGGTAGTAAGAGTTATCAAACACTGCGGTTTGAATATCTTCGCGAATGATAGCTGCAGCTGCGTCTAGGACTCTGAACCGTTCTTCTTTTTTATTCATTTTCTTTTTTTCGTACCAGGCTTGATTCAAAATATCATGATGATTATCTACTAAGCATATGAATGTTGATGCTCCCGATTTCTCAGTGACAATAAGTCTATCACCATACTTCAATTTTAGTCGTACCTTAATCGTTCTATAATCTAAAGTCGTAGTTTCGCAAACATTTCTTAATTCATTTAAAGTGAACTGACAATCATCGCTATTTTCAATATAAGTAAATATTTCCTCCATTGCCTGATTCGTAGCTTCTTCTTTAGGACGACCTATTTTAGCTCCAGTGGTAGGTTTCAAGAAAGAAAGATAGCAATCATGGTGATACTTAGCTTCAGCAGCAACTAAATCATATTCAAATTCGATTCTAGCAATAACGGCTTTTGCTGTAGCATCGTCACGAGTCCGAGCTGTTTTCAGAATTGAATCTTTAAATTGAAGTGTACTTACTTGGCTAATTCGACGGCGAGAATTTAAAGATCTTCTTCTCTCATACTCTTCATTCAATTCCTGGCCACAAAAGAAGCATAGTTTTTTAAAACAAAAAGCTGATTCACTATTACGTGATCTAGTACGAGGAGGACTTGATGTGGATGTACTGGCTTCTTGTTCTTCACGTTGTCTTTTATTAGCTGCAGCAATAGAAGACTTTCTAGTATAATTTTTACGACAATTCTCATGAATTGTCACAGATTTCTGATTTTTAAGATATTCCGAAAACTCATCTGCTCTTTCGATACTTGCATTAATTAATGTCTTCATACCACGTTCAACAGTAACAACCTCACTTTCAGTTAAAAGTTTAGCACAAATAAAACAATACTCTGACATTTTTGTTATTAAAACTCAAAACAGCACGATATAGGTTAGAATATAGGTTAGAATAAACACGTGTTTTTACTACAGAGTAGAGCTCAAGACTAACGGTATTTCATATAATATAGCAGGTATAAGACCCTAGCCACGCACACAATTGAAGAGGGGACAGATGTTGTCTCGAGGTTACACTGGTGTATGAATAAAGGGACTGGGTTTCATTTTACCTGATATTCTTATAGTTATAACTTATTTATATTTTATATTTTAAATTTAAGTTACAATGACCGATACATAAATAATATAACATATATTCAAACTCTAGAGATGTATGTACGTGGCGTACTCATGCATATTATGACCATTACAACTTTTTGGATCGTAATAACTCAGAAACGGTAGCTCGTAGGAAAAAAAGTATTGATACCTTTTTTGTAGATAATTTTATGATCTACAATTTTTGTCTGAAGTATTTTTATGATAAAACTTACCGTTTTGCTGAAAATCGCGAAAAACTCATTTTTTTGACCTTTGACCTTGAGTTAAAATTTTTCCACAAACCAGATTGGTGGGGAACTTTCAAATTTTCTTTTTTATTATATTTACAAACAATTTTTCTGATTTTCAGCTTGTTGTAAATTTATGTATCTTTACTCTTATTTTTTGGTCTAATTTGACCGGACTAGAAGACAACATTTTTTTTCATTATTATCATCATCATCATGGAAAATTGTATATATTAAAACGATTAATAATACTTTAACGTACTATACGTTTATATCTATCACACTATGAATCACTACCAAAACCCGTAATTAACGATTTTAAACAACCTACCTACCTAACCATCTATCAATCTAACGTAAAGTAAGTAAGTAGGAAACTTTTAAAATTATCACTTTTCATCGAAATTTTACGAAAATGTATCATATAAACTTACTAACACAAGATATGCTCGGTTCAATACGCGAACTCAATACGGTATCCTCCTTCGTGAACATAATTCAAGATATATTAAGTCAAATGAAAAGCAGATATAATAAGTATATTGTTTTATAAAAAAAAACCTAGTTTTATATATAATCTCGATAGAAAGGAAAAAAAACAAAAAATTCGTTAAAAAAAATTACGAGGACGACGAAAACTTCATAGAGAAAGTTTAAAATCAATACACGAACTACAATAATACAATAAAATAGTAGTCGTAATGGTTCAGTACTAGAACCCGAGAAAACCCATCCAATCTTTATAATTCTTGCAGATTCGGAATCAGGGTGTGCTTTTCATTCGAACTGCACACCCAGATCATCGAAATTCCAAAATTTTTTGAAAAAAATCATTTTTTGTATGGGGAAAAGTTTACCGAAGCCCTGTCAAAGTTCCGTAACACAACTTTTTCTGATTGAATCTATGTCCGACTTCTTGGTAGTTAATTACTTATTTTGGTCCTAATAGCCTATACTCATTGTCTTTTAGTGTTTTCGTGACGATTTAGTCATAAATTTTCATAATTTCACATATTCAAATTTTCATATAAATTCACGTTAAAATCAGTTAAAGTCTATAATCTACCTCTTAAATCTACTAAATTCACTTTCTCTTTCGGCAGTATTCTGCGCAGCGGTGCTAGTCACCTGTCCCCGTTGAGTTTTTTCCCAAATCTCCTACAGTTTCTTTCTCTACACGAACTCCGAAACGTTCGCTCGACCATTTCCAACACTTCAATACACGAACTCCAAAACGACTCTACCGCCATACCAAACGATACACGTACATTATAATATTTTACATTTATACACTTATTTTCTTTCTTCTCACGTTAAAAACATTATTCACACGTTACATGTTTCACCATCTTTCACCTCTATCATATCTAAATTTATTATTTTGCAAATTTCACCCATTCCAGATGGTTTCATGAAACGTCAGATCCCATTCGTTCATCAAACCAACTAAAAGAAGACAACATTTTTTTTCATTATTATCATCATCATCATGGAAAATTGTATATATTAAAACGATTAATAATACTTTAACGTACTATACGTTTATATCTATCACACTATGAATCACTACCAAAACCCGTAATTAACGATTTTAAACAACCTACCTACCTAACCATCTATCAATCTAACGTAAAGTAAGTAAGTAGGAAACTTTTAAAATTATCACTTTTCATCGAAATTTTACGAAAATGTATCATATAAACTTACTAACACAAGATATGCTCGGTTCAATACGCGAACTCAATACGGTATCCTCCTTCGTGAACATAATTCAAGATATATTAAGTCAAATGAAAAGCAGATATAATAAGTATATTGTTTTATAAAAAAAAAACCTAGTTTTATATATAATCTCGATAGAAAGGAAAAAAAACAAAAAATTCGTTAAAAAAAATTACGAGGACGACGAAAACTTCATAGAGAAAGTTTAAAATCAATACACGAACTACAATAATACAATAAAATAGTAGTCGTAATGGTTCAGTACTAGAACCCGAGAAAACCCATCCAATCTTTATAATTCTTGCAGATTCGGAATCAGGGTGTGCTTTTCATTCGAACTGCACACCCAGATCATCGAAATTCCAAAATTTTTTGAAAAAAATCATTTTTTGTATGGGGAAAAGTTTACCGAAGCCCTGTCAAAGTTCCGTAACACAACTTTTTCTGATTGAATCTATGTCCGACTTCTTGGTAGTTAATTACTTATTTTGGTCCTAATAGCCTATACTCATTGTCTTTTAGTGTTTTCGTGACGATTTAGTCATAAATTTTCATAATTTCACATATTCAAATTTTCATATAAATTCACGTTAAAATCAGTTAAAGTCTATAATCTACCTCTTAAATCTACTAAATTCACTTTCTCTTTCGGCAGTATTCTGCGCAGCGGTGCTAGTCACCTGTCCCCGTTGAGTTTTTTCCCAAATCTCCTACAGTTTCTTTCTCTACACGAACTCCGAAACGTTCGCTCGATCATTTCCAACACTTCAATACACGAACTCCAAAACGACTCTACCGCTATACCAAACGATACACGTACATTACAATATTTTACATTTATACACTTATTTTCTTTCTTCTCACGTTAAAAACATTATTCACACGTTACATGTTTCACCATCTTTCACCTCTATCATATCTAAATTTATTATTTTGCAAATTTCACCCATTCCAGATGGTTTCATGAAACGTCAGATCCCATTCGTTCATCAAACCAACTAAAAGAAGACAACATTTTTTTTCATTATTATCATCATCATCATGGAAAATTGTATATATTAAAACGATTAATAATACTTTAACGTACTATACGTTTATATCTATCACACTATGAATCACTACCAAAACCCGTAATTAACGATTTTAAACAACCTACCTACCTAACCATCTATCAATCTAACGTAAAGTAAGTAAGTAGGAAACTTTTAAAATTATCACTTTTCATCGAAATTTTACGAAAATGTATCATATAAACTTACTAACACAAGATATGCTCGGTTCAATACGCGAACTCAATACGGTATCCTCCTTCGTGAACATAATTCAAGATATATTAAGTCAAATGAAAAGCAGATATAATAAGTATATTGTTTTATAAAAAAAAAACCTAGTTTTATATATAATCTCGATAGAAAGGAAAAAAAACAAAAAATTCGTTAAAAAAAATTACGAGGACGACGAAAACTTCATAGAGAAAGTTTAAAATCAATACACGAACTACAATAATACAATAAAATAGTAGTCGTAATGGTTCAGTACTAGAACCCGAGAAAACCCATCCAATCTTTATAATTCTTGCAGATTCGGAATCAGGGTGTGCTTTTCATTCGAACTGCACACCCAGATCATCGAAATTCCAAAATTTTTTGAAAAAAATCATTTTTTGTATGGGGAAAAGTTTACCGAAGCCCTGTCAAAGTTCCGTAACACAACTTTTTCTGATTGAATCTATGTCCGACTTCTTGGTAGTTAATTACTTATTTTGGTCCTAATAGCCTATACTCATTGTCTTTTAGTGTTTTCGTGACGATTTAGTCATAAATTTTCATAATTTCACATATTCAAATTTTCATATAAATTCACGTTAAAATCAGTTAAAGTCTATAATCTACCTCTTAAATCTACTAAATTCACTTTCTCTTTCGGCAGTATTCTGCGCAGCGGTGCTAGTCACCTGTCCCCGTTGAGTTTTTTCCCAAATCTCCTACAGTTTCTTTCTCTACACGAACTCCGAAACGTTCGCTCGATCATTTCCAACACTTCAATACACGAACTCCAAAACGACTCTACCGCTATACCAAACGATACACGTACATTACAATATTTTACATTTATACACTTATTTTCTTTCTTCTCACGTTAAAAACATTATTCACACGTTACATGTTTCACCATCTTTCACCTCTATCATATCTAAATTTATTATTTTGCAAATTTCACCCATTCCAGATGGTTTCATGAAACGTCAGATCCCATTCGTTCATCAAACCAACTAAAAGAAGACAACATTTTTTTTCATTATTATCATCATCATCATGGAAAATTGTATATATTAAAACGATTAATAATACTTTAACGTACTATACGTTTATATCTATCACACTATGAATCACTACCAAAACCCGTAATTAACGATTTTAAACAACCTACCTACCTAACCATCTATCAATCTAACGTAAAGTAAGTAAGTAGGAAACTTTTAAAATTATCACTTTTCATCGAAATTTTACGAAAATGTATCATATAAACTTACTAACACAAGATATGCTCGGTTCAATACGCGAACTCAATACGGTATCCTCCTTCGTGAACATAATTCAAGATATATTAAGTCAAATGAAAAGCAGATATAATAAGTATATTGTTTTATAAAAAAAAAACCTAGTTTTATATATAATCTCGATAGAAAGGAAAAAAAACAAAAAATTCGTTAAAAAAAATTACGAGGACGACGAAAACTTCATAGAGAAAGTTTAAAATCAATACACGAACTACAATAATACAATAAAATAGTAGTCGTAATGGTTCAGTACTAGAACCCGAGAAAACCCATCCAATCTTTATAATTCTTGCAGATTCGGAATCAGGGTGTGCTTTTCATTCGAACTGCACACCCAGATCATCGAAATTCCAAAAATTTTTGAAAAAAATCATTTTTTGTATGGGGAAAAGTTTACCGAAGCCCTGTCAAAGTTCCGTAACACAACTTTTTCTGATTGAATCTATGTCCGACTTCTTGGTAGTTAATTACTTATTTTGGTCCTAATAGCCTATACTCATTGTCTTTTAGTGTTTTCGTGACGATTTAGTCATAAATTTTCATAATTTCACATATTCAAATTTTCATATAAATTCACGTTAAAATCAGTTAAAGTCTATAATCTACCTCTTAAATCTACTAAATTCACTTTCTCTTTCGGCAGTATTCTGCGCAGCGGTGCTAGTCACCTGTCCCCGTTGAGTTTTTTCCCAAATCTCCTACAGTTTCTTTCTCTACACGAACTCCGAAACGTTCGCTCGATCATTTCCAACACTTCAATACACGAACTCCAAAACGACTCTACCGCTATACCAAACGATACACGTACATTACAATATTTTACATTTATACACTTATTTTCTTTCTTCTCACGTTAAAAACATTATTCACACGTTACATGTTTCACCATCTTTCACCTCTATCATATCTAAATTTATTATTTTGCCAATTTCACCCATTCCAGATGGTTTCATGAAACGTCAGATCCCATTCGTTCATCAAACCAACTAAAAGAAGACAACATTTTTTTTCATTATTATCATCATCATCATGGAAAATTGTATATATTAAAACGATTAATAATACTTTAACGTACTATACGTTTATATCTATCACACTATGAATCACTACCAAAACCCGTAATTAACGATTTTAAACAACCTACCTACCTAACCATCTATCAATCTAACGTAAAGTAAGTAAGTAGGAAACTTTTAAAATTATCACTTATCATCGAAATTTTACGAAAATGTATCATATAAACTTACTAACACAAGATATGCTCGGTTCAATACGCGAACTCAATACGGTATCCTCCTTCGTGAACATAATTCAAGATATATTAAGTCAAATGAAAAGCAGATATAATAAGTATATTGTTTTATAAAAAAAAAACCTAGTTTTATATATAATCTCGATAGAAAGGAAAAAAAACAAAAAATTCGTTAAAAAAAATTACGAGGACGACGAAAACTTCATAGAGAAAGTTTAAAATCAATACACGAACTACAATAATACAATAAAATAGTAGTCGTAATGGTTCAGTACTAGAACCCGAGAAAACCCATCCAATCTTTATAATTCTTGCAGATTCGGAATCAGGGTGTGCTTTTCATTCGAACTGCACACCCAGATCATCGAAATTCCAAAATTTTTTGAAAAAAATCATTTTTTGTATGGGGAAAAGTTTACCGAAGCCCTGTCAAAGTTCCGTAACACAACTTTTTCTGATTGAATCTATGTCCGACTTCTTGGTAGTTAATTACTTATTTTGGTCCTAATAGCCTATACTCATTGTCTTTTAATGTTTTCGTGACGATTTAGTCATAAATTTTCATAATTTCACATATTCAAATTTTCATATAAATTCACGTTAAAATCAGTTAAAGTCTATAATCTACCTCTTAAATCTACTAAATTCACTTTCTCTTTCGGCAGTATTCTGCGCAGCGGTGCTAGTCACCTGTCCCCGTTGAGTTTTTTCCCAAATCTCCTACAGTTTCTTTCTCTACACGAACTCCGAAACGTTCGCTCGACCATTTCCAACACTTCAATACACGAACTCCAAAACGACTCTACCGCTATACCAAACGATACACGTACATTATAATATTTTACATTTATACACTTATTTTCTTTCTTCTCACGTTAAAAACATTATTCACACGTTACATGTTTCACCATCTTTCACCTCTATCATATCTAAATTTATTATTTTGCAAATTTCACCCATTCCAGATGGTTTCATGAAACGTCAGATCCCATTCGTTCATCAAACCAACTAAAAGAAGACAACATTTTTTTTCATTATTATCATCATCATGGAAAATTGTATATATTAAAACGATTAATAATACTTTAACGTACTATACGTTTATATCTATCACACTATGAATCACTACCAAAACCCGTAATTAACGATTTTAAACAACCTACCTACCTAACCATCTATCAATCTAACGTAAAGTAAGTAAGTAGGAAACTTTTAAAATTATCACTTTTCATCGAAATTTTACGAAAATGTATCATATAAACTTACTAACACAAGATATGCTCGGTTCAATACGCGAACTCAATACGGTATCCTCCTTCGTGAACATAATTCAAGATATATTAAGTCAAATGAAAAGCAGATATAATAAGTATATTGTTTTATAAAAAAAAAAACCTAGTTTTATATATAATCTCGATAGAAAGGAAAAAAAAACAAAAAATTCGTTAAAAAAAATTACGAGGACGACGAAAACTTCATAGAGAAAGTTTAAAATCAATACACGAACTACAATAATACAATAAAATAGTAGTCGTAATGGTTCAGTACTAGAACCCGAGAAAACCCATCCAATCTTTATAATTCTTGCAGATTCGGAATCAGGGTGTGCTTTTCATTCGAACTGCACACCCAGATCATCGAAATTCCAAAATTTTTTGAAAAAAATCATTTTTTGTATGGGGAAAAGTTTACCGAAGCCCTGTCAAAGTTCCGTAACACAACTTTTTCTGATTGAATCTATGTCCGACTTCTTGGTAGTTAATTACTTATTTTGGTCCTAATAGCCTATACTCATTGTCTTTTAGTGTTTTCGTGACGATTTAGTCATAAATTTTCATAATTTCACATATTCAAATTTTCATATAAATTCACGTTAAAATCAGTTAAAGTCTATAATCTACCTCTTAAATCTACTAAATTCACTTTCTCTTTCGGCAGTATTCTGCGCAGCGGTGCTAGTCACCTGTCCCCGTTGAGTTTTTTCCCAAATCTCCTACAGTTTCTTTCTCTACACGAACTCCGAAACGTTCGCTCGATCATTTCCAACACTTCAATACACGAACTCCAAAACGACTCTACCGCTATACCAAACGATACACGTACATTACAATATTTTACATTTATACACTTATTTTCTTTCTTCTCACGTTAAAAACATTATTCACACGTTACATGTTTCACCATCTTTCACCTCTATCATATCTAAATTTATTATTTTGCAAATTTCACCCATTCCAGATGGTTTCATGAAACGTCAGATCCCATTCGTTCATCAAACCAACTAAAAGAAGACATTTTTTTTCATTATTATCATCATCATCATGGAAAATTGTATATATTAAAACGATTAATAATACTTTAACGTACTATACGTTTATATCTATCACACTATGAATCACTACCAAAACCCGTAATTAACGATTTTAAACAACCTACCTACCTAACCATCTATCAATCTAACGTAAAGTAAGTAAGTAGGAAACTTTTAAAATTATCACTTTTCATCGAAATTTTACGAAAATGTATCATATAAACTTACTAACACAAGATATGCTCGGTTCAATACGCGAACTCAATACGGTATCCTCCTTCGTGAACATAATTCAAGATATATTAAGTCAAATGAAAAGCAGATATAATAAGTATATTGTTTTATAAAAAAAAACCTAGTTTTATATATAATCTCGATAGAAAGGAAAAAAAACAAAAAATTCGTTAAAAAAAATTACGAGGACGACGAAAACTTCATAGAGAAAGTTTAAAATCAATACACGAACTACAATAATACAATAAAATAGTAGTCGTAATGGTTCAGTACTAGAACCCGAGAAAACCCATCCAATCTTTATAATTCTTGCAGATTCGGAATCAGGGTGTGCTTTTCATTCGAACTGCACACCCAGATCATCGAAATTCCAAAATTTTTTGAAAAAAATCATTTTTTGTATGGGGAAAAGTTTACCGAAGCCCTGTCAAAGTTCCGTAACACAACTTTTTCTGATTGAATCTATGTCCGACTTCTTGGTAGTTAATTACTTATTTTGGTCCTAATAGCCTATACTCATTGTCTTTTAGTGTTTTCGTGACGATTTAGTCATAAATTTTCATAATTTCACATATTCAAATTTTCATATAAATTCACGTTAAAATCAGTTAAAGTCTATAATCTACCTCTTAAATCTACTAAATTCACTTTCTCTTTCGGCAGTATTCTGCGCAGCGGTGCTAGTCACCTGTCCCCGTTGAGTTTTTTCCCAAATCTCCTACAGTTTCTTTCTCTACACGAACTCCGAAACGTTCGCTCGACCATTTCCAACACTTCAATACACGAACTCCAAAACGACTCTACCGCCATACCAAACGATACACGTACATTATAATATTTTACATTTATACACTTATTTTCTTTCTTCTCACGTTAAAAACATTATTCACACGTTACATGTTTCACCATCTTTCACCTCTATCATATCTAAATTTATTATTTTGCAAATTTCACCCATTCCAGATGGTTTCATGAAACGTCAGATCCCATTCGTTCATCAAACCAACTAAAAGAAGACAACATTTTTTTTCATTATTATCATCATCATCATGGAAAATTGTATATATTAAAACGATTAATAATACTTTAACGTACTATACGTTTATATCTATCACACTATGAATCACTACCAAAACCCGTAATTAACGATTTTAAACAACCTACCTACCTAACCATCTATCAATCTAACGTAAAGTAAGTAAGTAGGAAACTTTTAAAATTATCACTTATCATCGAAATTTTACGAAAATGTATCATATAAACTTACTAACACAAGATATGCTCGGTTCAATACGCGAACTCAATACGGTATCCTCCTTCGTGAACATAATTCAAGATATATTAAGTCAAATGAAAAGCAGATATAATAAGTATATTGTTTTATAAAAAAAAAAACCTAGTTTTATATATAATCTCGATAGAAAGGAAAAAAAACAAAAAATTCGTTAAAAAAAATTACGAGGACGACGAAAACTTCATAGAGAAAGTTTAAAATCAATACACGAACTACAATAATACAATAAAATAGTAGTCGTAATGGTTCAGTACTAGAACCCGAGAAAACCCATCCAATCTTTATAATTCTTGCAGATTCGGAATCAGGGTGTGCTTTTCATTCGAACTGCACACCCAGATCATCGAAATTCCAAAATTTTTTGAAAAAAATCATTTTTTGTATGGGGAAAAGTTTACCGAAGCCCTGTCAAAGTTCCGTAACACAACTTTTTCTGATTGAATCTATGTCCGACTTCTTGGTAGTTAATTACTTATTTTGGTCCTAATAGCCTATACTCATTGTCTTTTAGTGTTTTCGTGACGATTTAGTCATAAATTTTCATAATTTCACATATTCAAATTTTCATATAAATTCACGTTAAAATCAGTTAAAGTCTATAATCTACCTCTTAAATCTACTAAATTCACTTTCTCTTTCGGCAGTATTCTGCGCAGCGGTGCTAGTCACCTGTCCCCGTTGAGTTTTTTCCCAAATCTCCTACAGTTTCTTTCTCTACACGAACTCCGAAACGTTCGCTCGACCATTTCCAACACTTCAATACACGAACTCCAAAACGACTCTACCGCTATACCAAACGATACACGTACATTATAATATTTTACATTTATACACTTATTTTCTTTCTTCTCACGTTAAAAACATTATTCACACGTTACATGTTTCACCATCTTTCACCTCTATCATATCTAAATTTATTATTTTGCAAATTTCACCCATTCCAGATGGTTTCATGAAACGTCAGATCCCATTCGTTCATCAAACCAACTAAAAGAAGACAACATTTTTTTTCATTATTATCATCATCATGGAAAATTGTATATATTAAAACGATTAATAATACTTTAACGTACTATACGTTTATATCTATCACACTATGAATCACTACCAAAACCCGTAATTAACGATTTTAAACAACCTACCTACCTAACCATCTATCAATCTAACGTAAAGTAAGTAAGTAGGAAACTTTTAAAATTATCACTTTTCATCGAAATTTTACGAAAATGTATCATATAAACTTACTAACACAAGATATGCTCGGTTCAATACGCGAACTCAATACGGTATCCTCCTTCGTGAACATAATTCAAGATATATTAAGTCAAATGAAAAGCAGATATAATAAGTATATTGTTTTATAAAAAAAAAAACCTAGTTTTATATATAATCTCGATAGAAAGGAAAAAAAAACAAAAAATTCGTTAAAAAAAATTACGAGGACGACGAAAACTTCATAGAGAAAGTTTAAAATCAATACACGAACTACAATAATACAATAAAATAGTAGTCGTAATGGTTCAGTACTAGAACCCGAGAAAACCCATCCAATCTTTATAATTCTTGCAGATTCGGAATCAGGGTGTGCTTTTCATTCGAACTGCACACCCAGATCATCGAAATTCCAAAATTTTTTGAAAAAAATCATTTTTTGTATGGGGAAAAGTTTACCGAAGCCCTGTCAAAGTTCCGTAACACAACTTTTTCTGATTGAATCTATGTCCGACTTCTTGGTAGTTAATTACTTATTTTGGTCCTAATAGCCTATACTCATTGTCTTTTAGTGTTTTCGTGACGATTTAGTCATAAATTTTCATAATTTCACATATTCAAATTTTCATATAAATTCACGTTAAAATCAGTTAAAGTCTATAATCTACCTCTTAAATCTACTAAATTCACTTTCTCTTTCGGCAGTATTCTGCGCAGCGGTGCTAGTCACCTGTCCCCGTTGAGTTTTTTCCCAAATCTCCTACAGTTTCTTTCTCTACACGAACTCCGAAACGTTCGCTCGATCATTTCCAACACTTCAATACACGAACTCCAAAACGACTCTACCGCTATACCAAACGATACACGTACATTACAATATTTTACATTTATACACTTATTTTCTTTCTTCTCACGTTAAAAACATTATTCACACGTTACATGTTTCACCATCTTTCACCTCTATCATATCTAAATTTATTATTTTGCAAATTTCACCCATTCCAGATGGTTTCATGAAACGTCAGATCCCATTCGTTCATCAAACCAACTAAAAGAAGACATTTTTTTTCATTATTATCATCATCATCATGGAAAATTGTATATATTAAAACGATTAATAATACTTTAACGTACTATACGTTTATATCTATCACACTATGAATCACTACCAAAACCCGTAATTAACGATTTTAAACAACCTACCTACCTAACCATCTATCAATCTAACGTAAAGTAAGTAAGTAGGAAACTTTTAAAATTATCACTTTTCATCGAAATTTTACGAAAATGTATCATATAAACTTACTAACACAAGATATGCTCGGTTCAATACGCGAACTCAATACGGTATCCTCCTTCGTGAACATAATTCAAGATATATTAAGTCAAATGAAAAGCAGATATAATAAGTATATTGTTTTATAAAAAAAAAAACCTAGTTTTATATATAATCTCGATAGAAAGGAAAAAAAACAAAAAATTCGTTAAAAAAAATTACGAGGACGACGAAAACTTCATAGAGAAAGTTTAAAATCAATACACGAACTACAATAATACAATAAAATAGTAGTCGTAATGGTTCAGTACTAGAACCCGAGAAAACCCATCCAATCTTTATAATTCTTGCAGATTCGGAATCAGGGTGTGCTTTTCATTCGAACTGCACACCCAGATCATCGAAATTCCAAAATTTTTTGAAAAAAATCATTTTTTGTATGGGGAAAAGTTTACCGAAGCCCTGTCAAAGTTCCGTAACACAACTTTTTCTGATTGAATCTATGTCCGACTTCTTGGTAGTTAATTACTTATTTTGGTCCTAATAGCCTATACTCATTGTCTTTTAGTGTTTTCGTGACGATTTAGTCATAAATTTTCATAATTTCACATATTCAAATTTTCATATAAATTCACGTTAAAATCAGTTAAAGTCTATAATCTACCTCTTAAATCTACTAAATTCACTTTCTCTTTCGGCAGTATTCTGCGCAGCGGTGCTAGTCACCTGTCCCCGTTGAGTTTTTTCCCAAATCTCCTACAGTTTCTTTCTCTACACGAACTCCGAAACGTTCGCTCGATCATTTCCAACACTTCAATACACGAACTCCAAAACGACTCTACCGCTATACCAAACGATACACGTACATTACAATATTTTACATTTATACACTTATTTTCTTTCTTCTCACGTTAAAAACATTATTCACACGTTACATGTTTCACCATCTTTCACCTCTATCATATCTAAATTTATTATTTTGCAAATTTCACCCATTCCAGATGGTTTCATGAAACGTCAGATCCCATTCGTTCATCAAACCAACTAAAAGAAGACAACATTTTTTTTCATTATTATCATCATCATCATGGAAAATTGTATATATTAAAACGATTAATAATACTTTAACGTACTATACGTTTATATCTATCACACTATGAATCACTACCAAAACCCGTAATTAACGATTTTAAACAACCTACCTACCTAACCATCTATCAATCTAACGTAAAGTAAGTAAGTAGGAAACTTTTAAAATTATCACTTTTCATCGAAATTTTACGAAAATGTATCATATAAACTTACTAACACAAGATATGCTCGGTTCAATACGCGAACTCAATACGGTATCCTCCTTCGTGAACATAATTCAAGATATATTAAGTCAAATGAAAAGCAGATATAATAAGTATATTGTTTTATAAAAAAAAACCTAGTTTTATATATAATCTCGATAGAAAGGAAAAAAAACAAAAAATTCGTTAAAAAAAATTACGAGGACGACGAAAACTTCATAGAGAAAGTTTAAAATCAATACACGAACTACAATAATACAATAAAATAGTAGTCGTAATGGTTCAGTACTAGAACCCGAGAAAACCCATCCAATCTTTATAATTCTTGCAGATTCGGAATCAGGGTGTGCTTTTCATTCGAACTGCACACCCAGATCATCGAAATTCCAAAATTTTTTGAAAAAAATCATTTTTTGTATGGGGAAAAGTTTACCGAAGCCCTGTCAAAGTTCCGTAACACAACTTTTTCTGATTGAATCTATGTCCGACTTCTTGGTAGTTAATTACTTATTTTGGTCCTAATAGCCTATACTCATTGTCTTTTAGTGTTTTCGTGACGATTTAGTCATAAATTTTCATAATTTCACATATTCAAATTTTCATATAAATTCACGTTAAAATCAGTTAAAGTCTATAATCTACCTCTTAAATCTACTAAATTCACTTTCTCTTTCGGCAGTATTCTGCGCAGCGGTGCTAGTCACCTGTCCCCGTTGAGTTTTTTCCCAAATCTCCTACAGTTTCTTTCTCTACACGAACTCCGAAACGTTCGCTCGACCATTTCCAACACTTCAATACACGAACTCCAAAACGACTCTACCGCCATACCAAACGATACACGTACATTATAATATTTTACATTTATACACTTATTTTCTTTCTTCTCACGTTAAAAACATTATTCACACGTTACATGTTTCACCATCTTTCACCTCTATCATATCTAAATTTATTATTTTGCAAATTTCACCCATTCCAGATGGTTTCATGAAACGTCAGATCCCATTCGTTCATCAAACCAACTAAAAGAAGACAACATTTTTTTTCATTATTATCATCATCATGGAAAATTGTATATATTAAAACGATTAATAATACTTTAACGTACTATACGTTTATATCTATCACACTATGAATCACTACCAAAACCCGTAATTAACGATTTTAAACAACCTACCTACCTAACCATCTATCAATCTAACGTAAAGTAAGTAAGTAGGAAACTTTTAAAATTATCACTTTTCATCGAAATTTTACGAAAATGTATCATATAAACTTACTAACACAAGATATGCTCGGTTCAATACGCGAACTCAATACGGTATCCTCCTTCGTGAACATAATTCAAGATATATTAAGTCAAATGAAAAGCAGATATAATAAGTATATTGTTTTATAAAAAAAAACCTAGTTTTATATATAATCTCGATAGAAAGGAAAAAAAACAAAAAATTCGTTAAAAAAAATTACGAGGACGACGAAAACTTCATAGAGAAAGTTTAAAATCAATACACGAACTACAATAATACAATAAAATAGTAGTCGTAATGGTTCAGTACTAGAACCCGAGAAAACCCATCCAATCTTTATAATTCTTGCAGATTCGGAATCAGGGTGTGCTTTTCATTCGAACTGCATACCCAGATCATCGAAATTCCAAAAATTTTTGAAAAAAATCATTTTTTGTATGGGGAAAAGTTTACCGAAGCCCTGTCAAAGTTCCGTAACACAACTTTTTCTGATTGAATCTATGTCCGACTTCTTGGTAGTTAATTACTTATTTTGGTCCTAATAGCCTATACTCATTGTCTTTTAGTGTTTTCGTGACGATTTAGTCATAAATTTTCATAATTTCACATATTCAAATTTTCATATAAATTCACGTTAAAATCAGTTAAAGTCTATAATCTACCTCTTAAATCTACTAAATTCACTTTCTCTTTCGGCAGTATTCTGCGCAGCGGTGCTAGTCACCTGTCCCCGTTGAGTTTTTTCCCAAATCTCCTACAGTTTCTTTCTCTACACGAACTCCGAAACGTTCGCTCGATCATTTCCAACACTTCAATACACGAACTCCAAAACGACTCTACCGCTATACCAAACGATACACGTACATTATAATATTTTACATTTATACACTTATTTTCTTTCTTCTCACGTTAAAAACATTATTCACACGTTACATGTTTCACCATCTTTCACCTCTATCATATCTAAATTTATTATTTTGCAAATTTCACCCATTCCAGATGGTTTCATGAAACGTCAGATCCCATTCGTTCATCAAACCAACTAAAAGAAGACAACATTTTTTTTCATTATTATCATCATCATCATGGAAAATTGTATATATTAAAACGATTAATAATACTTTAACGTACTATACGTTTATATCTATCACACTATGAATCACTACCAAAACCCGTAATTAACGATTTTAAACAACCTACCTACCTAACCATCTATCAATCTAACGTAAAGTAAGTAAGTAGGAAACTTTTAAAATTATCACTTTTCATCGAAATTTTACGAAAATGTATCATATAAACTTACTAACACAAGATATGCTCGGTTCAATACGCGAACTCCATACGGTATCCTCCTTCGTGAATATAATTCAAGATATATTAAGTCAAATGAAAAGCAAATATAATAAGTGTATTGTTTTATAAAAAATAAAAAAAACCTAGTTTTATATATAATCTCGATAGAAAGGAAAAAAAACAAAAAATTCTTAAAAAAAATTACGAGGACGACGAAAACTTCATAGAGAAAGTTTAAAATCAATACACGAACTACAATAATACAATAAAATAGTAGTCGTAATGGTTCAGTACTAGAACCCGAGAAAACCCATCCAATCTTTATAATTCTTGCAGATTCGGAATCAGGGTGTGCTTTTCATTCGAACTGCATACCCAGATCATCGAAATTCCAAAAATTTTTGAAAAAAATCATTTTTTGTATGGGGAAAAGTTTACCGAAGCCCTGTCAAAGTTCCGTAACACAACTTTTTCTGATTGAATCTATGTCCGACTTCTTGGTAGTTAATTACTTATTTTGGTCCTAATAGCCTATACTCATTGTCTTTTAGTGTTTTCGTGACGATTTAGTCATAAATTTTCATAATTTCACATATTCAAATTTTCATATAAATTCACGTTAAAATCAGTTAAAGTCTATAATCTACCTCTTAAATCTACTAAATTCACTTTCTCTTTCGGCAGTATTCTGCGCAGCGGTGCTAGTCACCTGTCCCCGTTGAGTTTTTTCCCAAATCTCCTACAGTTTCTTTCTCTACACGAACTCCGAAACGTTCGCTCGATCATTTCCAACACTTCAATACACGAACTCCAAAACGACTCTACCGCTATACTAAACGATACACGTACATTATAATATTTTACATTTATACACTTATTTTCTTTCTTCTCACGTTAAAAACATTATTCACACGTTACATGTTTCACTATCTTTCACCTCTATCATATCTAAATTTATTATTTTGCAAATTTCACCCATTCCAGATGGTTTCATGAAACGTCAGATCCCATTCGTTCATCAAACCAACTAAAAGAAGACAACATTTTTTTTCATTTTTATCATCATCATCATGGAAAATTGTATATATTAAAACGATTAATAATACTTTAACGTACTATACGTTTATATCTATCACACTATGAGTCACTACCAAAACCCGTAATTAACGATTTTAAACAACCTACCTACCTAACCATCTATCAATCTAACGTAAAGTAAGTAAGTAGGAAACTTTTAAAATTATCACTTTTCATCGAAATTTTACGAAAATGTATCATATAAACTTACTAACACAAGATATGCTCGGTTCAATACGCGAACTCAATACGGTATCCTCCTTCGTGAACATAATTCAAGATATATTAAGTCAAATGAAAAGCAGATATAATAAGTATATTGTTTTATAAAAAATAAAAAAAACCTAGTTTTATATATAATCTCGATAGAAAGGAAAAAAAACAAAAAATTCGTTAAAAAAAATTACGAGGACGACGAAAACTTCATAGAGAAAGTTTAAAATCAATACACGAACTACAATAATACAATAAAATAGTAGTCGTAATGGTTCAGTACTAGAACCCGAGAAAACCCATCCAATCTTTATAATTCTTGCAGATTCGGAATCAGGGTGTGCTTTTCATTCGAACTGCACACCCAGATCATCGAAATTCCAAAAATTTTTGAAAAAAATCATTTTTTGTATGGGGAAAAGTTTACCGAAGCCCTGTCAAAGTTCCGTAACACAACTTTTTCTGATTGAATCTATGTCCGACTTCTTGGTAGTTAATTACTTATTTTGGTCCTAATAGCCTATACTCATTGTCTTTTAGTGTTTTCGTGACGATTTAGTCATAAATTTTCATAATTTCACATATTCAAATTTTCATATAAATTCACGTTAAAATCAGTTAAAGTCTATAATCTACCTCTTAAATCTACTAAATTCACTTTCTCTTTCGGCAGTATTCTGCGCAGCGGTGCTAGTCACCTGTCCCCGTTGAGTTTTTTCCCAAATCTCCTACAGTTTCTTTCTCTACACGAACTCCGAAACGTTCGCTCGACCATTTCCAACACTTCAATACACGAACTCCAAAACGACTCTACCGCTATACCAAACGATACACGTACATTACAATATTTTACATTTATACACTTATTTTCTTTCTTCTCACGTTAAAAACATTATTCACACGTTACATGTTTCACCATCTTTCACCTCTATCATATCTAAATTTATTATTTTGCAAATTTCACCCATTCCAGATGGTTTCATGAAACGTCAGATCCCATTCGTTCATCAAACCAACTAAAAGAAGACAACATTTTTTTTCATTATTATCATCATCATCATGGAAAATTGTATATATTAAAACGATTAATAATACTTTAACGTACTATACGTTTATATCTATCACACTATGAGTCACTACCAAAACCCGTAATTAACGATTTTAAACAACCTACCTACCTAACCATCTATCAATCTAACGTAAAGTAAGTAAGTAGGAAACTTTTAAAATTATCACTTTTCATCGAAATTTTACGAAAATGTATCATATAAACTTACTAACACAAGATTGCTCGGTTCAATACGCGAACTCCATACGGTATCCTCCTTCGTGAATATAATTCAAGATATATTAAGTCAAATGAAAAGCAAATATAATAAGTGTATTGTTTTATAAAAAATAAAAAAAACCTAGTTTTATATATAATCTCGATAGAAAGGAAAAAAAACAAAAAATTCTTAAAAAAAATTACGAGGACGACGAAAACTTCATAGAGAAAGTTTAAAATCAATACACGAACTACAATAATACAATAAAATAGTAGTCGTAATGGTTCAGTACTAGAACCCGAGAAAACCCATCCAATCTTTATAATTCTTGCAGATTCGGAATCAGGGTGTGCTTTTCATTCGAACTGCATACCCAGATCATCGAAATTCCAAAAATTTTTGAAAAAAATCATTTTTTGTATGGGGAAAAGTTTACCGAAGCCCTGTCAAAGTTCCGTAACACAACTTTTTCTGATTGAATCTATGTCCGACTTCTTGGTAGTTAATTACTTATTTTGGTCCTAATAGCCTATACTCATTGTCTTTTAGTGTTTTCGTGACGATTTAGTCATAAATTTTCATAATTTCACATATTCAAATTTTCATATAAATTCACGTTAAAATCAGTTAAAGTCTATAATCTACCTCTTAAATCTACTAAATTCACTTTCTCTTTCGGCAGTATTCTGCGCAGCGGTGCTAGTCACCTGTCCCCGTTGAGTTTTTTCCCAAATCTCCTACAGTTTCTTTCTCTACACGAACTCCGAAACGTTCGCTCGATCATTTCCAACACTTCAATACACGAACTCCAAAACGACTCTACCGCTATACTAAACGATACACGTACATTATAATATTTTACATTTATACACTTATTTTCTTTCTTCTCACGTTAAAAACATTATTCACACGTTACATGTTTCACTATCTTTCACCTCTATCATATCTAAATTTATTATTTTGCAAATTTCACCCATTCCAGATGGTTTCATGAAACGTCAGATCCCATTCGTTCATCAAACCAACTAAAAGAAGACAACATTTTTTTTCATTATTATCATCATCATCATGGAAAATTGTATATATTAAAACGATTAATAATACTTTAACGTACTATACGTTTATATCTATCACACTATGAGTCACTACCAAAACCCGTAATTAACGATTTTAAACAACCTACCTACCTAACCATCTATCAATCTAACGTAAAGTAAGTAAGTAGGAAACTTTTAAAATTATCACTTTTCATCGAAATTTTACGAAAATGTATCATATAAACTTACTAACACAAGATATGCTCGGTTCAATACGCGAACTCAATACGGTATCCTCCTTCGTGAACATAATTCAAGATATATTAAGTCAAATGAAAAGCAGATATAATAAGTATATTGTTTTATAAAAAAAAAACCTAGTTTTATATATAATCTCGATAGAAAGGAAAAAAAACAAAAAATTCGTTAAAAAAAATTACGAGGACGACGAAAACTTCATAGAGAAAGTTTAAAATCAATACACGAACTACAATAATACAATAAAATAGTAGTCGTAATGGTTCAGTACTAGAACCCGAGAAAACCCATCCAATCTTTATAATTCTTGCAGATTCGGAATCAGGGTGTGCTTTTCATTCGAACTGCATACCCAGATCATCGAAATTCCAAAAATTTTTGAAAAAAATCATTTTTTGTATGGGGAAAAGTTTACCGAAGCCCTGTCAAAGTTCCGTAACACAACTTTTTCTGATTGAATCTATGTCCGACTTCTTGGTAGTTAATTACTTATTTTGGTCCTAATAGCCTATACTCATTGTCTTTTAGTGTTTTCGTGACGATTTAGTCATAAATTTTCATAATTTCACATATTCAAATTTTCATATAAATTCACGTTAAAATCAGTTAAAGTCTATAATCTACCTCTTAAATCTACTAAATTCACTTTCTCTTTCGGCAGTATTCTGCGCAGCGGTGCTAGTCACCTGTCCCCGTTGAGTTTTTTCCCAAATCTCCTACAGTTTCTTTCTCTACACGAACTCCGAAACGTTCGCTCGACCATTTCCAACACTTCAATACACGAACTCCAAAACGACTCTACCGCCATACCAAACGATACACGTACATTATAATATTTTACATTTATACACTTATTTTCTTTCTTCTCACGTTAAAAACATTATTCACACGTTACATGTTTCACCATCTTTCACCTCTATCATATCTAAATTTATTATTTTGCAAATTTCACCCATTCCAGATGGTTTCATGAAACGTCAGATCCCATTCGTTCATCAAACCAACTATGTGTATATATTAAAACGATTAATAATACTTTAACGTACTATACGTTTATATCTATCACACTATGAATCACTACCAAAACCCGTAATTAACGATTTTAAACAACCTACCTACCTAACCATCTATCAATCTAACGTAAAGTAAGTAAGTAGGAAACTTTTAAAATTATCACTTTTCATCGAAATTTTACGAAAATGTATCATATAAACTTACTAACACAAGATATGCTCGGTTCAATACGCGAACTCCATACGGTATCCTCCTTCGTGAATATAATTCAAGATATATTAAGTCAAATGAAAAGCAAATATAATAAGTGTATTGTTTTATAAAAAATAAAAAAAACCTAGTTTTATATATAATCTCGATAGAAAGGAAAAAAAACAAAAAATTCTTAAAAAAAATTACGAGGACGACGAAAACTTCATAGAGAAAGTTTAAAATCAATACACGAACTACAATAATACAATAAAATAGTAGTCGTAATGGTTCAGTACTAGAACCCGAGAAAACCCATCCAATCTTTATAATTCTTGCAGATTCGGAATCAGGGTGTGCTTTTCATTCGAACTGCATACCCAGATCATCGAAATTCCAAAAATTTTTGAAAAAAATCATTTTTTGTATGGGGAAAAGTTTACCGAAGCCCTGTCAAAGTTCCGTAACACAACTTTTTCTGATTGAATCTATGTCCGACTTCTTGGTAGTTAATTACTTATTTTGGTCCTAATAGCCTATACTCATTGTCTTTTAGTGTTTTCGTGACGATTTAGTCATAAATTTTCATAATTTCACATATTCAAATTTTCATATAAATTCACGTTAAAATCAGTTAAAGTCTATAATCTACCTCTTAAATCTACTAAATTCACTTTCTCTTTCGGCAGTATTCTGCGCAGCGGTGCTAGTCACCTGTCCCCGTTGAGTTTTTTCCCAAATCTCCTACAGTTTCTTTCTCTACACGAACTCCGAAACGTTCGCTCGATCATTTCCAACACTTCAATACACGAACTCCAAAACGACTCTACCGCTATACTAAACGATACACGTACATTATAATATTTTACATTTATACACTTATTTTCTTTCTTCTCACGTTAAAAACATTATTCACACGTTACATGTTTCACTATCTTTCACCTCTATCATATCTAAATTTATTATTTTGCAAATTTCACCCATTCCAGATGGTTTCATGAAACGTCAGATCCCATTCGTTCATCAAACCAACTAAAAGAAGACAACATTTTTTTTCATTATTATCATCATCATCATGGAAAATTGTATATATTAAAACGATTAATAATACTTTAACGTACTATACGTTTATATCTATCACACTATGAGTCACTACCAAAACCCGTAATTAACGATTTTAAACAACCTACCTACCTAACCATCTATCAATCTAACGTAAAGTAAGTAAGTAGGAAACTTTTAAAATTATCACTTTTCATCGAAATTTTACGAAAATGTATCATATAAACTTACTAACACAAGATATGCTCGGTTCAATACGCGAACTCAATACGGTATCCTCCTTCGTGAACATAATTCAAGATATATTAAGTCAAATGAAAAGCAGATATAATAATTATATTGTTTTATAAAAAAAAAACCTAGTTTTATATATAATCTCGATAGAAAGGAAAAAAAACAAAAAATTCGTTAAAAAAAATTACGAGGACGACGAAAACTTCATAGAGAAAGTTTAAAATCAATACACGAACTACAATAATACAATAAAATAGTAGTCGTAATGGTTCAGTACTAGAACCCGAGAAAACCCATCCAATCTTTATAATTCTTGCAGATTCGGAATCAGGGTGTGCTTTTCATTCGAACTGCACACCCAGATCATCGAAATTCCAAAAATTTTTGAAAAAAATCATTTTTTGTATGGGGAAAAGTTTACCGAAGCCCTGTCAAAGTTCCGTAACACAACTTTTTCTGATTGAATCTATGTCCGACTTCTTGGTAGTTAATTACTTATTTTGGTCCTAATAGCCTATACTCATTGTCTTTTAGTGTTTTCGTGACGATTTAGTCATAAATTTTCATAATTTCACATATTCAAATTTTCATATAAATTCACGTTAAAATCAGTTAAAGTCTATAATCTACCTCTTAAATCTACTAAATTCACTTTCTCTTTCGGCAGTATTCTGCGCAGCGGTGCTAGTCACCTGTCCCCGTTGAGTTTTTTCCCTAATCTCCTACAGTTTCTTTCTCTACACGAACTCCGAAACGTTCGCTCGACCATTTCCAACACTTCAATACACGAACTCCAAAACGACTCTACCGCTATACCAAACGATACACGTACATTACAATATTTTACATTTATACACTTATTTTCTTTCTTCTCACGTTAAAAACATTATTCACACGTTACATGTTTCACCATCTTTCACCTCTATCATATCTAAATTTATTATTTTGCAAATTTCACCCATTCCAGATGGTTTCATGAAACGTCAGATCCCATTCGTTCATCAAACCAACTAAAAGAAGACAACATTTTTTTTCATTATTATCATCATCATCATGGAAAATTGTATATATTAAAACGATTAATAATACTTTAACGTACTATACGTTTATATCTATCACACTATGAGTCACTACCAAAACCCGTAATTAACGATTTTAAACAACCTACCTACCTAACCATCTATCAATCTAACGTAAAGTAAGTAAGTAGGAAACTTTTAAAATTATCACTTTTCATCGAAATTTTACGAAAATGTATCATATAAACTTACTAACACAAGATATGCTCGGTTCAATACGCGAACTCCATACGGTATCCTCCTTCGTGAATATAATTCAAGATATATTAAGTCAAATGAAAAGCAAATATAATAAGTGTATTGTTTTATAAAAAATAAAAAAAACCTAGTTTTATATATAATCTCGATAGAAAGGAAAAAAAACAAAAAATTCTTAAAAAAAATTACGAGGACGACGAAAACTTCATAGAGAAAGTTTAAAATCAATACACGAACTACAATAATACAATAAAATAGTAGTCGTAATGGTTCAGTACTAGAACCCGAGAAAACCCATCCAATCTTTATAATTCTTGCAGATTCGGAATCAGGGTGTGCTTTTCATTCGAACTGCATACCCAGATCATCGAAATTCCAAAAATTTTTGAAAAAAATCATTTTTTGTATGGGGAAAAGTTTACCGAAGCCCTGTCAAAGTTCCGTAACACAACTTTTTCTGATTGAATCTATGTCCGACTTCTTGGTAGTTAATTACTTATTTTGGTCCTAATAGCCTATACTCATTGTCTTTTAGTGTTTTCGTGACGATTTAGTCATAAATTTTCATAATTTCACATATTCAAATTTTCATATAAATTCACGTTAAAATCAGTTAAAGTCTATAATCTACCTCTTAAATCTACTAAATTCACTTTCTCTTTCGGCAGTATTCTGCGCAGCGGTGCTAGTCACCTGTCCCCGTTGAGTTTTTTCCCAAATCTCCTACAGTTTCTTTCTCTACACGAACTCCGAAACGTTCGCTCGATCATTTCCAACACTTCAATACACGAACTCCAAAACGACTCTACCGCTATACTAAACGATACACGTACATTATAATATTTTACATTTATACACTTATTTTCTTTCTTCTCACGTTAAAAACATTATTCACACGTTACATGTTTCACTATCTTTCACCTCTATCATATCTAAATTTATTATTTTGCAAATTTCACCCATTCCAGATGGTTTCATGAAACGTCAGATCCCATTCGTTCATCAAACCAACTAAAAGAAGACAACATTTTTTTTCATTATTATCATCATCATCATGGAAAATTGTATATATTAAAACGATTAATAATACTTTAACGTACTATACGTTTATATCTATCACACTATGAGTCACTACCAAAACCCGTAATTAACGATTTTAAACAACCTACCTACCTAACCATCTATCAATCTAACGTAAAGTAAGTAAGTAGGAAACTTTTAAAATTATCACTTTTCATCGAAATTTTACGAAAATGTATCATATAAACTTACTAACACAAGATATGCTCGGTTCAATACGCGAACTCAATACGGTATCCTCCTTCGTGAACATAATTCAAGATATATTAAGTCAAATGAAAAGCAGATATAATAAGTATATTGTTTTATAAAAAAAAAACCTAGTTTTATATATAATCTCGATAGAAAGGAAAAAAAACAAAAAATTCGTTAAAAAAAATTACGAGGACGACGAAAACTTCATAGAGAAAGTTTAAAATCAATACACGAACTACAATAATACAATAAAATAGTAGTCGTAATGGTTCAGTACTAGAACCCGAGAAAACCCATCCAATCTTTATAATTCTTGCAGATTCGGAATCAGGGTGTGCTTTTCATTCGAACTGCACACCCAGATCATCGAAATTCCAAAAATTTTTGAAAAAAATCATTTTTTGTATGGGGAAAAGTTTACCGAAGCCCTGTCAAAGTTCCGTAACACAACTTTTTCTGATTGAATCTATGTCCGACTTCTTGGTAGTTAATTACTTATTTTGGTCCTAATAGCCTATACTCATTGTCTTTTAGTGTTTTCGTGACGATTTAGTCATAAATTTTCATAATTTCACATATTCAAATTTTCATATAAATTCACGTTAAAATCAGTTAAAGTCTATAATCTACCTCTTAAATCTACTAAATTCACTTTCTCTTTCGGCAGTATTCTGCGCAGCGGTGCTAGTCACCTGTCCCCGTTGAGTTTTTTCCCAAATCTCCTACAGTTTCTTTCTCTACACGAACTCCGAAACGTTCGCTCGACCATTTCCAACACTTCAATACACGAACTCCAAAACGACTCTACCGCTATACCAAACGATACACGTACATTACAATATTTTACATTTATACACTTATTTTCTTTCTTCTCACGTTAAAAACATTATTCACACGTTACATGTTTCACCATCTTTCACCTCTATCATATCTAAATTTATTATTTTGCAAATTTCACCCATTCCAGATGGTTTCATGAAACGTCAGATCCCATTCGTTCATCAAACCAACTAAAAGAAGACAACATTTTTTTTCATTATTATCATCATCATCATGGAAAATTGTATATATTAAAACGATTAATAATACTTTAACGTACTATACGTTTATATCTATCACACTATGAGTCACTACCAAAACCCGTAATTAACGATTTTAAACAACCTACCTACCTAACCATCTATCAATCTAACGTAAAGTAAGTAAGTAGGAAACTTTTAAAATTATCACTTTTCATCGAAATTTTACGAAAATGTATCATATAAACTTACTAACACAAGATATGCTCGGTTCAATACGCGAACTCCATACGGTATCCTCCTTCGTGAATATAATTCAAGATATATTAAGTCAAATGAAAAGCAAATATAATAAGTATATTGTTTTATAAAAAATAAAAAAAACCTAGTTTTATATATAATCTCGATAGAAAGGAAAAAAAACAAAAAATTCTTAAAAAAAATTACGAGGACGACGAAAACTTCATAGAGAAAGTTTAAAATCAATACACGAACTACAATAATACAATAAAATAGTAGTCGTAATGGTTCAGTACTAGAACCCGAGAAAACCCATCCAATCTTTATAATTCTTGCAGATTCGGAATCAGGGTGTGCTTTTCATTCGAACTGCATACCCAGATCATCGAAATTCCAAAAATTTTTGAAAAAAATCATTTTTTGTATGGGGAAAAGTTTACCGAAGCCCTGTCAAAGTTCCGTAACACAACTTTTTCTGATTGAATCTATGTCCGACTTCTTGGTAGTTAATTACTTATTTTGGTCCTAATAGCCTATACTCATTGTCTTTTAGTGTTTTCGTGACGATTTAGTCATAAATTTTCATAATTTCACATATTCAAATTTTCATATAAATTCACGTTAAAATCAGTTAAAGTCTATAATCTACCTCTTAAATCTACTAAATTCACTTTCTCTTTCGGCAGTATTCTGCGCAGCGGTGCTAGTCACCTGTCCCCGTTGAGTTTTTTCCCAAATCTCCTACAGTTTCTTTCTCTACACGAACTCCGAAACGTTCGCTCGATCATTTCCAACACTTCAATACACGAACTCCAAAACGACTCTACCGCTATACTAAACGATACACGTACATTATAATATTTTACATTTATACACTTATTTTCTTTCTTCTCACGTTAAAAACATTATTCACACGTTACATGTTTCACTATCTTTCACCTCTATCATATCTAAATTTATTATTTTGCAAATTTCACCCATTCCAGATGGTTTCATGAAACGTCAGATCCCATTCGTTCATCAAACCAACTAAAAGAAGACAACATTTTTTTTCATTATTATCATCATCATCATGGAAAATTGTATATATTAAAACGATTAATAATACTTTAACGTACTATACGTTTATATCTATCACACTATGAGTCACTACCAAAACCCGTAATTAACGATTTTAAACAACCTACCTACCTAACCATCTATCAATCTAACGTAAAGTAAGTAAGTAGGAAACTTTTAAAATTATCACTTTTCATCGAAATTTTACGAAAATGTATCATATAAACTTACTAACACAAGATATGCTCGGTTCAATACGCGAACTCAATACGGTATCCTCCTTCGTGAACATAATTCAAGATATATTAAGTCAAATGAAAAGCAGATATAATAAGTATATTGTTTTATAAAAAAAAAACCTAGTTTTATATATAATCTCGATAGAAAGGAAAAAAAACAAAAAATTCGTTAAAAAAAATTACGAGGACGACGAAAACTTCATAGAGAAAGTTTAAAATCAATACACGAACTACAATAATACAATAAAATAGTAGTCGTAATGGTTCAGTACTAGAACCCGAGAAAACCCATCCAATCTTTATAATTCTTGCAGATTCGGAATCAGGGTGTGCTTTTCATTCGAACTGCACACCCAGATCATCGAAATTCCAAAATTTTTTGAAAAAAATCATTTTTTGTATGGGGAAAAGTTTACCGAAGCCCTGTCAAAGTTCCGTAACACAACTTTTTCTGATTGAATCTATGTCCGACTTCTTGGTAGTTAATTACTTATTTTGGTCCTAATAGCCTATACTCATTGTCTTTTAGTGTTTTCGTGACGATTTAGTCATAAATTTTCATAATTTCACATATTCAAATTTTCATATAAATTCACGTTAAAATCAGTTAAAGTCTATAATCTACCTCTTAAATCTACTAAATTCACTTTCTCTTTCGGCAGTATTCTGCGCAGCGGTGCTAGTCACCTGTCCCCGTTGAGTTTTTTCCCAAATCTCCTACAGTTTCTTTCTCTACACGAACTCCGAAACGTTCGCTCGACCATTTCCAACACTTCAATACACGAACTCCAAAACGACTCTACCGCTATACCAAACGATACACGTACATTATAATATTTTACATTTATACACTTATTTTCTTTCTTCTCACGTTAAAAACATTATTCACACGTTACATGTTTCACTATCTTTCACCTCTATCATATCTAAATTTATTATTTTGCAAATTTCACCCATTCCAGATGGTTTCATGAAACGTCAGATCCCATTCGTTCATCAAACCAACTAAAAGAAGACAACATTTTTTTTCATTATTATCATCATCATCATGGAAAATTGTATATATTAAAACGATTAATAATACTTTAACGTACTATACGTTTATATCTATCACACTATGAATCACTACCAAAACCCGTAATTAACGATTTTAAACAACCTACCTACCTAACCATCTATCAATCTAACGTAAAGTAAGTAAGTAGGAAACTTTTAAAATTATCACTTTTCATCGAAATTTTACGAAAATGTATCATATAAACTTACTAACACAAGATATGCTCGGTTCAATACGCGAACTCAATACGGTATCCTCCTTCGTGAACATAATTCAAGATATATTAAGTCAAATGAAAAGCAGATATAATAAGTATATTGTTTTATAAAAAAAAAACCTAGTTTTATATATAATCTCGATAGAAAGGAAAAAAAAACAAAAAATTCGTTAAAAAAAATTACGAGGACGACGAAAACTTCATAGAGAAAGTTTAAAATCAATACACGAACTACAATAATACAATAAAATAGTAGTCGTAATGGTTCAGTACTAGAACCCGAGAAAACCCATCCAATCTTTATAATTCTTGCAGATTCGGAATCAGGGTGTGCTTTTCATTCGAACTGCATACCCAGATCATCGAAATTCCAAAAATTTTTGAAAAAAATCATTTTTTGTATGGGGAAAAGTTTACCGAAGCCCTGTCAAAGTTCCGTAACACAACTTTTTCTGATTGAATCTATGTCCGACTTCTTGGTAGTTAATTACTTATTTTGGTCCTAATAGCCTATACTCATTGTCTTTTAGTGTTTTCGTGACGATTTAGTCATAAATTTTCATAATTTCACATATTCAAATTTTCATATAAATTCACGTTAAAATCAGTTAAAGTCTATAATCTACCTCTTAAATCTACTAAATTCACTTTCTCTTTCGGCAGTATTCTGCGCAGCGGTGCTAGTCACCTGTCCCCGTTGAGTTTTTTCCCAAATCTCCTACAGTTTCTTTCTCTACACGAACTCCGAAACGTTCGCTCGACCATTTCCAACACTTCAATACACGAACTCCAAAACGACTCTACCGCTATATCAAACGATACACGTACATTATAATATTTTACATTTATACACTTATTTTCTTTCTTCTCACGTTAAAAACATTATTCACACGTTACATGTTTCACCATCTTTCACCTCTATCATATCTAAATTTATTATTTTGCAAATTTCACCCATTCCAGATGGTTTCATGAAACGTCAGATCCCATTCGTTCATCAAACCAACTAAAAGAAGACAACATTTTTTTTCATTATTATCATCATCATCATGGAAAATTGTATATATTAAAACGATTAATAATACTTTAACGTACTATACGTTTATATCTATCACACTATGAATCACTACCAAAACCCGTAATTAACGATTTTAAACAACCTACCTACCTAACCATCTATCAATCTAACGTAAAGTAAGTAAGTAGGAAACTTTTAAAATTATGACTTTTCATCGAAATTTTACGAAAATGTATCATATAAACTTACTAACACAAGATATGCTCGGTTCAATACGCGAACTCCATACGGTATCCTCCTTCGTGAACATAATTCAAGATATATTAAGTCAAATGAAAAGCAGATATAATAAGTATATTGTTTTATAAAAAAAAACCTAGTTTTATATATAATCTCGATAGAAAGGAAAAAAAAACAAAAAATTCGTTAAAAAAAATTACGAGGACGACGAAAACTTCATAGAGAAAGTTTAAAATCAATACACGAACTACAATAATACAATAAAATAGTAGTCGTAATGGTTCAGTACTAGAACCCGAGAAAACCCATCCAATCTTTATAATTCTTGCAGATTCGGAATCAGGGTGTGCTTTTCATTCGAACTGCATACCCAGATCATCGAAATTCCAAAAATTTTTGAAAAAAATCATTTTTTGTATGGGGAAAAGTTTACCGAAGCCCTGTGATTGAATCTATGTCCGACTTCTTGGTAGTTAATTACTTATTTTGGTCCTAATAGCCTATACTCATTGTCTTTTAGTGTTTTCGTGACGATTTAGTCATAAATTTTCATAATTTCACATATTCAAATTTTCATATAAATTCACGTTAAAATCAGTTAAAGTCTATAATCTACCTCTTAAATCTACTAAATTCACTTTCTCTTTCGGCAGTATTCTACGCAGCGGTGCTAGTCACCTGTCCCCGTTGAGTTTTTTCCCAAATCTCCTACAGTTTCTTTCTCTACACGAACTCCGAAACGTTCGCTCGATCATTTCCAACACTTCAATACACGAACTCCAAAACGACTCTACCGCTATACCAAACGATACACGTACATTATAATATTTTACATTTATACACTTATTTTCTTTCTTCTCACGTTAAAAACATTATTCACACGTTACATGTTTCACCATCTTTCACCTCTATCATATCTAAATTTATTATTTTGCAAATTTCACCCATTCCAGATGGTTTCATGAAACGTCAGATCCCATTCGTTCATCAAACCAACTAAAAGAAGACAACATTTTTTTTCATTATTATCATCATCATCATGGAAAATTGTATATATTAAAACGATTAATAATACTTTAACGTACTATACGTTTATATCTATCACACTATGAATCACTACCAAAACCCGTAATTAACGATTTTAAACAACCTACCTACCTAACCATCTATCAATCTAACGTAAAGTAAGTAAGTAGGAAACTTTTAAAATTATCACTTTTCATCGAAATTTTACGAAAATGTATCATATAAACTTACTAACACAAGATATGCTCGGTTCAATACGCGAACTCCATACGGTATCCTCCTTCGTGAACATAATTCAAGATATATTAAGTCAAATGAAAAGCAGATATAATAAGTATATTGTTTTATAAAAAAAAACCTAGTTTTATATATAATCTCGATAGAAAGGAAAAAAAAACAAAAAATTCGTTAAAAAAAATTACGAGGACGACGAAAACTTCATAGAGAAAGTTTAAAATCAATACACGAACTACAATAATACAATAAAATAGTAGTCGTAATGGTTCAGTACTAGAACCCGAGAAAACCCATCCAATCTTTATAATTCTTGCAGATTCGGAATCAGGGTGTGCTTTTCATTCGAACTGCATACCCAGATCATCGAAATTCCAAAAATTTTTGAAAAAAATCATTTTTTGTATGGGGAAAAGTTTACCGAAGCCCTGTCAAAGTTCCGTAACACAACTTTTTCTGATTGAATCTATGTCCGACTTCTTGGTAGTTAATTACTTATTTTGGTCCTAATAGCCTATACTCATTGTCTTTTAGTGTTTTCGTGACGATTTAGTCATAAATTTTCATAATTTCACATATTCAAATTTTCATATAAATTCACGTTAAAATCAGTTAAAGTCTATAATCTACCTCTTAAATCTACTAAATTCACTTTCTCTTTCGGCAGTATTCTGCGCAGCGGTGCTAGTCACCTGTCCCCGTTGAGTTTTTTCCCAAATCTCCTACAGTTTCTTTCTCTACACGAACTCCGAAACGTTCGCTCGATCATTTCCAACACTTCAATACACGAACTCCAAAACGACTCTACCGCTATACCAAACGATACACGTACATTATAATATTTTACATTTATACACTTATTTTCTTTCTTCTCACGTTAAAAACATTATTCACACGTTACATGTTTCACCATCTTTCACCTCTATCATATCTAAATTTATTATTTTGCAAATTTCACCCATTCCAGATGGTTTCATGAAACGTCAGATCCCATTCGTTCATCAAACCAACTAAAAGAAGACAACATTTTTTTTCATTATTATCATCATCATCATGGAAAATTGTATATATTAAAACGATTAATAATACTTTAACGTACTATACGTTTATATCTATCACACTATGAATCACTACCAAAACCCGTAATTAACGATTTTAAACAACCTACCTACCTAACCATCTATCAATCTAACGTAAAGTAAGTAAGTAGGAAACTTTTAAAATTATCACTTTTCATCGAAATTTTACGAAAATGTATCATATAAACTTACTAACACAAGATATGCTCGGTTCAATACGCGAACTCCATACGGTATCCTCCTTCGTGAACATAATTCAAGATATATTAAGTCAAATGAAAAGCAGATATAATAAGTATATTGTTTTATAAAAAAAAACCTAGTTTTATATATAATCTCGATAGAAAGGAAAAAAAAACAAAAAATTCGTTAAAAAAAATTACGAGGACGACGAAAACTTCATAGAGAAAGTTTAAAATCAATACACGAACTACAATAATACAATAAAATAGTAGTCGTAATGGTTCAGTACTAGAACCCGAGAAAACCCATCCAATCTTTATAATTCTTGCAGATTCGGAATCAGGGTGTGCTTTTCATTCGAACTGCATACCCAGATCATCGAAATTCCAAAAATTTTTGAAAAAAATCATTTTTTGTATGGGGAAAAGTTTACCGAAGCCCTGTCAAAGTTCCGTAACACAACTTTTTCTGATTGAATCTATGTCCGACTTCTTGGTAGTTAATTACTTATTTTGGTCCTAATAGCCTATACTCATTGTCTTTTAGTGTTTTCGTGACGATTTAGTCATAAATTTTCATAATTTCACATATTCAAATTTTCATATAAATTCACGTTAAAATCAGTTAAAGTCTATAATCTACCTCTTAAATCTACTAAATTCACTTTCTCTTTCGGCAGTATTCTACGCAGCGGTGCTAGTCACCTGTCCCCGTTGAGTTTTTTCCCAAATCTCCTACAGTTTCTTTCTCTACACGAACTCCGAAACGTTCGCTCGATCATTTCCAACACTTCAATACACGAACTCCAAAACGACTCTACCGCTATACCAAACGATACACGTACATTATAATATTTTACATTTATACACTTATTTTCTTTCTTCTCACGTTAAAAACATTATTCACACGTTACATGTTTCACCATCTTTCACCTCTATCATATCTAAATTTATTATTTTGCAAATTTCACCCATTCCAGATGGTTTCATGAAACGTCAGATCCCATTCGTTCATCAAACCAACTAAAAGAAGACAACATTTTTTTTCATTATTATCATCATCATCATGGAAAATTGTATATATTAAAACGATTAATAATACTTTAACGTACTATACGTTTATATCTATCACACTATGAATCACTACCAAAACCCGTAATTAACGATTTTAAACAACCTACCTACCTAACCATCTATCAATCTAACGTAAAGTAAGTAAGTAGGAAACTTTTAAAATTATCACTTTTCATCGAAATTTTACGAAAATGTATCATATAAACTTACTAACACAAGATATGCTCGGTTCAATACGCGAACTCCATACGGTATCCTCCTTCGTGAACATAATTCAAGATATATTAAGTCAAATGAAAAGCAGATATAATAAGTATATTGTTTTATAAAAAAAAACCTAGTTTTATATATAATCTCGATAGAAAGGAAAAAAAAACAAAAAATTCGTTAAAAAAAATTACGAGGACGACGAAAACTTCATAGAGAAAGTTTAAAATCAATACACGAACTACAATAATACAATAAAATAGTAGTCGTAATGGTTCAGTACTAGAACCCGAGAAAACCCATCCAATCTTTATAATTCTTGCAGATTCGGAATCAGGGTGTGCTTTTCATTCGAACTGCATACCCAGATCATCGAAATTCCAAAAATTTTTGAAAAAAATCATTTTTTGTATGGGGAAAAGTTTACCGAAGCCCTGTCAAAGTTCCGTAACACAACTTTTTCTGATTGAATCTATGTCCGACTTCTTGGTAGTTAATTACTTATTTTGGTCCTAATAGCCTATACTCATTGTCTTTTAGTGTTTTCGTGACGATTTAGTCATAAATTTTCATAATTTCACATATTCAAATTTTCATATAAATTCACGTTAAAATCAGTTAAAGTCTATAATCTACCTCTTAAATCTACTAAATTCACTTTCTCTTTCGGCAGTATTCTACGCAGCGGTGCTAGTCACCTGTCCCCGTTGAGTTTTTTCCCAAATCTCCTACAGTTTCTTTCTCTACACGAACTCCGAAACGTTCGCTCGATCATTTCCAACACTTCAATACACGAACTCCAAAACGACTCTACCGCCATACCAAACGATACACGTACATTATATTATTTTACATTTATACACTTATTTTCTTTCTTCTCACGTTAAAAACATTATTCACACGTTACATGTTTCACCATCTTTCACCTCTATCATATCTAAATTTATTATTTTGCAAATTTCACCCATTCCAGATGGTTTCATGAAACGTCAGATCCCATTCGTTCATCAAACCAACTAAAAGAAGACAACATTTTTTTTCATTATTATCATCATCATCATGGAAAATTGTATATATTAAAACGATTAATAATACTTTAACGTACTATACGTTTATATCTATCACACTATGAATCACTACCAAAACCCGTAATTAACGATTTTAAACAACCTACCTACCTAACCATCTATCAATCTAACGTAAAGTAAGTAAGTAGGAAACTTTTAAAATTATCACTTTTCATCGAAATTTTACGAAAATGTATCATATAAACTTACTAACACAAGATATGCTCGGTTCAATACGCGAACTCAATACGGTATCCTCCTTCGTGAACATAATTCAAGATATATTAAGTCAAATGAAAAGCAGATATAATAAGTATATTGTTTTATAAAAAAAAACCTAGTTTTATATATAATCTCGATAGAAAGGAAAAAAAACAAAAAATTCGTTAAAAAAAATTACGAGGACGACGAAAACTTCATAGAGAAAGTTTAAAATCAATACACGAACTACAATAATACAATAAAATAGTAGTCGTAATGGTTCAGTACTAGAACCCGAGAAAACCCATCCAATCTTTATAATTCTTGCAGATTCGGAATCAGGGTGTGCTTTTCATTCGAACTGCACACCCAGATCATCGAAATTCCAAAATTTTTTGAAAAAAATCATTTTTTGTATGGGGAAAAGTTTACCGAAGCCCTGTCAAAGTTCCGTAACACAACTTTTTCTGATTGAATCTATGTCCGACTTCTTGGTAGTTAATTACTTATTTTGGTCCTAATAGCCTATACTCATTGTCTTTTAGTGTTTTCGTGACGATTTAGTCATAAATTTTCATAATTTCACATATTCAAATTTTCATATAAATTCACGTTAAAATCAGTTAAAGTCTATAATCTACCTCTTAAATCTACTAAATTCACTTTCTCTTTCGGCAGTATTCTGCGCAGCGGTGCTAGTCACCTGTCCCCGTTGAGTTTTTTCCCAAATCTCCTACAGTTTCTTTCTCTACACGAACTCCGAAACGTTCGCTCGATCATTTCCAACACTTCAATACACGAACTCCAAAACGACTCTACCGCTATACCAAACGATACACGTACATTACAATATTTTACATTTATACACTTATTTTCTTTCTTCTCACGTTAAAAACATTATTCACACGTTACATGTTTCACCATCTTTCACCTCTATCATATCTAAATTTATTATTTTGCAAATTTCACCCATTCCAGATGGTTTCATGAAACGTCAGATCCCATTCGTTCATCAAACCAACTAAAAGAAGACAACATTTTTTTTCATTATTATCATCATCATCATGGAAAATTGTATATATTAAAACGATTAATAATACTTTAACGTACTATACGTTTATATCTATCACACTATGAATCACTACCAAAACCCGTAATTAACGATTTTAAACAACCTACCTACCTAACCATCTATCAATCTAACGTAAAGTAAGTAAGTAGGAAACTTTTAAAATTATCACTTTTCATCGAAATTTTACGAAAATGTATCATATAAACTTACTAACACAAGATATGCTCGGTTCAATACGCGAACTCAATACGGTATCCTCCTTCGTGAACATAATTCAAGATATATTAAGTCAAATGAAAAGCAGATATAATAAGTATATTGTTTTATAAAAAAAAACCTAGTTTTATATATAATCTCGATAGAAAGGAAAAAAAACAAAAAATTCGTTAAAAAAAATTACGAGGACGACGAAAACTTCATAGAGAAAGTTTAAAATCAATACACGAACTACAATAATACAATAAAATAGTAGTCGTAATGGTTCAGTACTAGAACCCGAGAAAACCCATCCAATCTTTATAATTCTTGCAGATTCGGAATCAGGGTGTGCTTTTCATTCGAACTGCACACCCAGATCATCGAAATTCCAAAATTTTTTGAAAAAAATCATTTTTTGTATGGGGAAAAGTTTACCGAAGCCCTGTCAAAGTTCCGTAACACAACTTTTTCTGATTGAATCTATGTCCGACTTCTTGGTAGTTAATTACTTATTTTGGTCCTAATAGCCTATACTCATTGTCTTTTAGTGTTTTCGTGACGATTTAGTCATAAATTTTCATAATTTCACATATTCAAATTTTCATATAAATTCACGTTAAAATCAGTTAAAGTCTATAATCTACCTCTTAAATCTACTAAATTCACTTTCTCTTTCGGCAGTATTCTGCGCAGCGGTGCTAGTCACCTGTCCCCGTTGAGTTTTTTCCCAAATCTCCTACAGTTTCTTTCTCTACACGAACTCCGAAACGTTCGCTCGACCATTTCCAACACTTCAATACACGAACTCCAAAACGACTCTACCGCCATACCAAACGATACACGTACATTATAATATTTTACATTTATACACTTATTTTCTTTCTTCTCACGTTAAAAACATTATTCACACGTTACATGTTTCACCATCTTTCACCTCTATCATATCTAAATTTATTATTTTGCAAATTTCACCCATTCCAGATGGTTTCATGAAACGTCAGATCCCATTCGTTCATCAAACCAACTAAAAGAAGACAACATTTTTTTTCATTATTATCATCATCATGGAAAATTGTTTATATTAAAACGATTAATAATACTTTAACGTACTATACGTTTATATCTATCACACTATGAATCACTACCAAAACCCGTAATTAACGATTTTAAACAACCTACCTACCTAACCATCTATCAATCTAACGTAAAGTAAGTAAGTAGGAAACTTTTAAAATTATCACTTTTCATCGAAATTTTACGAAAATGTATCATATAAACTTACTAACACAAGATATGCTCGGTTCAATACGCGAACTCAATACGGTATCCTCCTTCGTGAACATAATTCAAGATATATTAAGTCAAATGAAAAGCAGATATAATAAGTATATTGTTTTATAAAAAAAAACCTAGTTTTATATATAATCTCGATAGAAAGGAAAAAAAACAAAAAATTCGTTAAAAAAAATTACGAGGACGACGAAAACTTCATAGAGAAAGTTTAAAATCAATACACGAACTACAATAATACAATAAAATAGTAGTCGTAATGGTTCAGTACTAGAACCCGAGAAAACCCATCCAATCTTTATAATTCTTGCAGATTCGGAATCAGGGTGTGCTTTTCATTCGAACTGCATACCCAGATCATCGAAATTCCAAAAATTTTTGAAAAAAATCATTTTTTGTATGGGGAAAAGTTTACCGAAGCCCTGTCAAAGTTCCGTAACACAACTTTTTCTGATTGAATCTATGTCCGACTTCTTGGTAGTTAATTACTTATTTTGGTCCTAATAGCCTATACTCATTGTCTTTTAGTGTTTTCGTGACGATTTAGTCATAAATTTTCATAATTTCACATATTCAAATTTTCATATAAATTCACGTTAAAATCAGTTAAAGTCTATAATCTACCTCTTAAATCTACTAAATTCACTTTCTCTTTCGGCAGTATTCTGCGCAGCGGTGCTAGTCACCTGTCCCCGTTGAGTTTTTTCCCAAATCTCCTACAGTTTCTTTCTCTACACGAACTCCGAAACGTTCGCTCGACCATTTCCAACACTTCAATACACGAACTCCAAAACGACTCTACCGCCATACCAAACGATACACGTACATTATAATATTTTACATTTATACACTTATTTTCTTTCTTCTCACGTTAAAAACATTATTCACACGTTACATGTTTCACCATCTTTCACCTCTATCATATCTAAATTTATTATTTTGCAAATTTCACCCATTCCAGATGGTTTCATGAAACGTCAGATCCCATTCGTTCATCAAACCAACTAAAAGAAGACAACATTTTTTTTCATTATTATCATCATCATGGAAAATTGTTTATATTAAAACGATTAATAATACTTTAACGTACTATACGTTTATATCTATCACACTATGAATCACTACCAAAACCCGTAATTAACGATTTTAAACAACCTACCTACCTAACCATCTATCAATCTAACGTAAAGTAAGTAAGTAGGAAACTTTTAAAATTATCACTTTTCATCGAAATTTTACGAAAATGTATCATATAAACTTACTAACACAAGATATGCTCGGTTCAATACGCGAACTCAATACGGTATCCTCCTTCGTGAACATAATTCAAGATATATTAAGTCAAATGAAAAGCAGATATAATAAGTATATTGTTTTATAAAAAAAAACCTAGTTTTATATATAATCTCGATAGAAAGGAAAAAAAACAAAAAATTCGTTAAAAAAAATTACGAGGACGACGAAAACTTCATAGAGAAAGTTTAAAATCAATACACGAACTACAATAATACAATAAAATAGTAGTCGTAATGGTTCAGTACTAGAACCCGAGAAAACCCATCCAATCTTTATAATTCTTGCAGATTCGGAATCAGGGTGTGCTTTTCATTCGAACTGCATACCCAGATCATCGAAATTCCAAAAATTTTTGAAAAAAATCATTTTTTGTATGGGGAAAAGTTTACCGAAGCCCTGTCAAAGTTCCGTAACACAACTTTTTCTGATTGAATCTATGTCCGACTTCTTGGTAGTTAATTACTTATTTTGGTCCTAATAGCCTATACTCATTGTCTTTTAGTGTTTTCGTGACGATTTAGTCATAAATTTTCATAATTTCACATATTCAAATTTTCATATAAATTCACGTTAAAATCAGTTAAAGTCTATAATCTACCTCTTAAATCTACTAAATTCACTTTCTCTTTCGGCAGTATTCTGCGCAGCGGTGCTAGTCACCTGTCCCCGTTGAGTTTTTTCCCAAATCTCCTACAGTTTCTTTCTCTACACGAACTCCGAAACGTTCGCTCGATCATTTCCAACACTTCAATACACGAACTCCAAAACGACTCTACCGCTATACCAAACGATACACGTACATTATAATATTTTACATTTATACACTTATTTTCTTTCTTCTCACGTTAAAAACATTATTCACACGTTACATGTTTCACCATCTTTCACCTCTATCATATCTAAATTTATTATTTTGCAAATTTCACCCATTCCAGATGGTTTCATGAAACGTCAGATCCCATTCGTTCATCAAACCAACTAAAAGAAGACAACATTTTTTTTCATTATTATCATCATCATCATGGAAAATTGTATATATTAAAACGATTAATAATACTTTAACGTACTATACGTTTATATCTATCACACTATGAATCACTACCAAAACCCGTAATTAACGATTTTAAACAACCTACCTACCTAACCATCTATCAATCTAACGTAAAGTAAGTAAGTAGGAAACTTTTAAAATTATCACTTTTCATCGAAATTTTACGAAAATGTATCATATAAACTTACTAACACAAGATATGCTCGGTTTAATACGCGAACTCCATACGGTATCCTCCTTCGTGAATATAATTCAAGATATATTAAGTCAAATGAAAAGCAAATATAATAAGTGTATTGTTTTATAAAAAATAAAAAAAACCTAGTTTTATATATAATCTCGATAGAAAGGAAAAAAAACAAAAAATTCTTAAAAAAAATTACGAGGACGACGAAAACTTCATAGAGAAAGTTTAAAATCAATACACGAACTACAATAATACAATAAAATAGTAGTCGTAATGGTTCAGTACTAGAACCCGAGAAAACCCATCCAATCTTTATAATTCTTGCAGATTCGGAATCAGGGTGTGCTTTTCATTCGAACTGCACACCCAGATCATCGAAATTCCAAAATTTTTTGAAAAAAATCATTTTTTGTATGGGGAAAAGTTTACCGAAGCCCTGTCAAAGTTCCGTAACACAACTTTTTCTGATTGAATCTATGTCCGACTTCTTGGTAGTTAATTACTTATTTTGGTCCTAATAGCCTATACTCATTGTCTTTTAGTGTTTTCGTGACGATTTAGTCATAAATTTTCATAATTTCACATATTCAAATTTTCATATAAATTCACGTTAAAATCAGTTAAAGTCTATAATCTACCTCTTAAATCTACTAAATTCACTTTCTCTTTCGGCAGTATTCTGCGCAGCGGTGCTAGTCACCTGTCCCCGTTGAGTTTTTTCCCAAATCTCCTACAGTTTCTTTCTCTACACGAACTCCGAAACGTTCGCTCGACCATTTCCAACACTTCAATACACGAACTCCAAAACGACTCTACCGCTATACTAAACGATACACGTACATTATAATATTTTACATTTATACACTTATTTTCTTTCTTCTCACGTTAAAAACATTATTCACACGTTACATGTTTCACTATCTTTCACCTCTATCATATCTAAATTTATTATTTTGCAAATTTCACCCATTCCAGATGGTTTCATGAAACGTCAGATCCCATTCGTTCATCAAACCAACTAAAAGAAGACAACATTTTTTTTCATTATTATCATCATCATCATGGAAAATTGTATATATTAAAACGATTAATAATACTTTAACGTACTATACGTTTATATCTATCACACTATGAGTCACTACCAAAACCCGTAATTAACGATTTTAAACAACCTACCTACCTAACCATCTATCAATCTAACGTAAAGTAAGTAAGTAGGAAACTTTTAAAATTATCACTTTTCATCGAAATTTTACGAAAATGTATCATATAAACTTACTAACACAAGATATGCTCGGTTCAATACGCGAATTCAATACGGTATCCTCCTTCGTGAACATAATTCAAGATATATTAAGTCAAATGAAAAGCAGATATAATAAGTATATTGTTTTATAAAAAAAAACCTAGTTTTATATATAATCTCGATAGAAAGGAAAAAAAACAAAAAATTCGTTAAAAAAAATTACGAGGACGACGAAAACTTCATAGAGAAAGTTTAAAATCAATACACGAACTACAATAATACAATAAAATAGTAGTCGTAATGGTTCAGTACTAGAACCCGAGAAAACCCATCCAATCTTTATAATTCTTGCAGATTCGGAATCAGGGTGTGCTTTTCATTCGAACTGCACACCCAGATCATCGAAATTCCAAAAATTTTTGAAAAAAATCATTTTTTGTATGGGGAAAAGTTTACCGAAGCCCTGTCAAAGTTCCGTAACACAACTTTTTCTGATTGAATCTATGTCCGACTTCTTGGTAGTTAATTACTTATTTTGGTCCTAATAGCCTATACTCATTGTCTTTTAGTGTTTTCGTGACGATTTAGTCATAAATTTTCATAATTTCACATATTCAAATTTTCATATAAATTCACGTTAAAATCAGTTAAAGTCTATAATCTACCTCTTAAATCTACTAAATTCACTTTCTCTTTCGGCAGTATTCTGCGCAGCGGTGCTAGTCACCTGTCCCCGTTGAGTTTTTTCCCAAATCTCCTACAGTTTCTTTCTCTACACGAACTCCGAAACGTTCGCTCGACCATTTCCAACACTTCAATACACGAACTCCAAAACGACTCTACCGCCATACCAAACGATACACGTACATTACAATATTTTACATTTATACACTTATTTTCTTTCTTCTCACGTTAAAAACATTATTCACACGTTACATGTTTCACCATCTTTCACCTCTATCATATCTAAATTTATTATTTTGCAAATTTCACCCATTCCAGATGGTTTCATGAAACGTCAGATCCCATTCGTTCATCAAACCAACTAAAAGAAGACAACATTTTTTTTCATTATTATCATCATCATCATGGAAAATTGTATATATTAAAACGATTAATAATACTTTAACGTACTATACGTTTATATCTATCACACTATGAATCACTACCAAAACCCGTAATTAACGATTTTAAACAACCTACCTACCTAACCATCTATCAATCTAACGTAAAGTAAGTAAGTAGGAAACTTTTAAAATTATCACTTTTCATCGAAATTTTACGAAAATGTATCATATAAACTTACTAACACAAGATATGCTCGCTTCAATACGCGAACTCAATACGGTATCCTCCTTCGTGAACATAATTCAAGATATATAAGTCAAATGAAAAGCAGATATAATAAGTGTATTGTTTTATAAAAAAAAAAACCTAGTTTTATATATAATCTCGATAGAAAGGAAAAAAAACAAAAAATTCGTTAAAAAAAATTACGAGGACGACGAAAACTTCATAGAGAAAGTTTAAAATCAATACACGAACTACAATAATACAATAAAATAGTAGTCGTAATGGTTCAGTACTAGAACCCGAGAAAACCAATCCAATCTTTATAATTCTTGCAGATTCGGAATCAGGGTGTGCTTTTCATTCGAACTGCATACCCAGATCATCGAAATTCCAAAAATTTTTGAAAAAAATCATTTTTTGTATGGGGAAAAGTTTACCGAAGCCCTGTCAAAGTTCCGTAACACAACTTTTTCTGATTGAATCTATGTCCGACTTCTTGGTAGTTAATTACTTATTTTGGTCCTAATAGCCTATACTCATTGTCTTTTAGTGTTTTCGTGACGATTTAGTCATAAATTTTCATAATTTCACATATTCAAATTTTCATATAAATTCACGTTAAAATCAGTTAAAGTCTATAATCTACCTCTTAAATCTACTAAATTCACTTTCTCTTTCGGCAGTATTCTGCGCAGCGGTGCTAGTCACCTGTCCCCGTTGAGTTTTTTCCCAAATCTCCTACAGTTTCTTTCTCTACACGAACTCCGAAACGTTCGCTCGATCATTTCCAACACTTCAATACACGAACTCCAAAACGACTCTACCGCTATACCAAACGATACACGTACATTACAATATTTTACATTTATACACTTATTTTCTTTCTTCTCACGTTAAAAACATTATTCACACGTTACATGTTTCACCATCTTTCACCTCTATCATATCTAAATTTATTATTTTGCAAATTTCACCCATTCCAGATGGTTTCATGAAACGTCAGATCCCATTCGTTCATCAAACCAACTAAAAGAAGACAACATTTTTTTTCATTATTATCATCATCATCATGGAAAATTGTATATATTAAAACGATTAATAATACTTTAACGTACTATACGTTTATATCTATCACACTATGAATCACTACCAAAACCCGTAATTAACGATTTTAAACAACCTACCTACCTAACCATCTATCAATCTAACGTAAAGTAAGTAAGTAGGAAACTTTTAAAATTATCACTTTTCATCGAAATTTTACGAAAATGTATCATATAAACTTACTAACACAAGATATGCTCGGTTCAATACGCGAACTCAATACGGTATCCTCCTTCGTGAACATAATTCAAGATATATTAAGTCAAATGAAAAGCAGATATAATAAGTATATTGTTTTATAAAAAAAAAACCTAGTTTTATATATAATCTCGATAGAAAGGAAAAAAAAACAAAAAATTCGTTAAAAAAAATTACGAGGACGACGAAAACTTCATAGAGAAAGTTTAAAATCAATACACGAACTACAATAATACAATAAAATAGTAGTCGTAATGGTTCAGTACTAGAACCCGAGAAAACCCATCCAATCTTTATAATTCTTGCAGATTCGGAATCAGGGTGTGCTTTTCATTCGAACTGCATACCCAGATCATCGAAATTCCAAAAATTTTTGAAAAAAATCATTTTTTGTATGGGGAAAAGTTTACCGAAGCCCTGTCAAAGTTCCGTAACACAACTTTTTCTGATTGAATCTATGTCCGACTTCTTGGTAGTTAATTACTTATTTTGGTCCTAATAGCCTATACTCATTGTCTTTTAGTGTTTTCGTGACGATTTAGTCATAAATTTTCATAATTTCACATATTCAAATTTTCATATAAATTCACGTTAAAATCAGTTAAAGTCTATAATCTACCTCTTAAATCTACTAAATTCACTTTCTCTTTCGGCAGTATTCTGCGCAGCGGTGCTAGTCACCTGTCCCCGTTGAGTTTTTTCCCAAATCTCCTACAGTTTCTTTCTCTACACGAACTCCGAAACGTTCGCTCGATCATTTCCAACACTTCAATACACGAACTCCAAAACGACTCTACCGCTATACCAAACGATACACGTACATTACAATATTTTACATTTATACACTTATTTTCTTTCTTCTCACGTTAAAAACATTATTCACACGTTACATGTTTCACCATCTTTCACCTCTATCATATCTAAATTTATTATTTTGCAAATTTCACCCATTCCAGATGGTTTCATGAAACGTCAGATCCCATTCGTTCATCAAACCAACTAAAAGAAGACAACATTTTTTTTCATTATTATCATCATCATCATGGAAAATTGTATATATTAAAACGATTAATAATACTTTAACGTACTATACGTTTATATCTATCACACTATGAATCACTACCAAAACCCGTAATTAACGATTTTAAACAACCTACCTACCTAACCATCTATCAATCTAACGTAAAGTAAGTAAGTAGGAAACTTTTAAAATTATCACTTTTCATCGAAATTTTACGAAAATGTATCATATAAACTTACTAACACAAGATATGCTCGGTTCAATACGCGAACTCCATACGGTATCCTCCTTCGTGAACATAATTCAAGATATATTAAGTCAAATGAAAAGCAGATATAATAAGTATATTGTTTTATAAAAAAAAACCTAGTTTTATATATAATCTCGATAGAAAGGAAAAAAAACAAAAAATTCGTTAAAAAAAATTACGAGGACGACGAAAACTTCATAGAGAAAGTTTAAAATCAATACACGAACTACAATAATACAATAAAATAGTAGTCGTAATGGTTCAGTACTAGAACCCGAGAAAACCCATCCAATCTTTATAATTCTTGCAGATTCGGAATCAGGGTGTGCTTTTCATTCGAACTGCACACCCAGATCATCGAAATTCCAAAATTTTTTGAAAAAAATCATTTTTTGTATGGGGAAAAGTTTACCGAAGCCCTGTCAAAGTTCCGTAACACAACTTTTTCTGATTGAATCTATGTCCGACTTCTTGGTAGTTAATTACTTATTTTGGTCCTAATAGCCTATACTCATTGTCTTTTAGTGTTTTCGTGACGATTTAGTCATAAATTTTCATAATTTCACATATTCAAATTTTCATATAAATTCACGTTAAAATCAGTTAAAGTCTATAATCTACCTCTTAAATCTACTAAATTCACTTTCTCTTTCGGCAGTATTCTGCGCAGCGGTGCTAGTCACCTGTCCCCGTTGAGTTTTTTCCCAAATCTCCTACAGTTTCTTTCTCTACACGAACTCCGAAACGTTCGCTCGACCATTTCCAACACTTCAATACACGAACTCCAAAACGACTCTACCGCTATACCAAACGATACACGTACATTACAATATTTTACATTTATACACTTATTTTCTTTCTTCTCACGTTAAAAACATTATTCACACGTTACATGTTTCACCATCTTTCACCTCTATCATATCTAAATTTATTATTTTGCAAATTTCACCCATTCCAGATGGTTTCATGAAACGTCAGATCCCATTCGTTCATCAAACCAACTATGTGTATATATTAAAACGATTAATAATACTTTAACGTATTATACGTTTATATCTATCACACTATGAATCACTACCAAAACCCGTAATTAACGATTTTAAACAACCTACCTACCTAACCATCTATCAATCTAACGTAAAGTAAGTAAGTAGGAAACTTTTAAAATTATCACTTTTCATCGAAATTTTACGAAAATGTATCATATAAACTTACTAACACAAGATATGCTCGCTTCAATACGCGAACTCAATACGGTATCCTCCTTCGTGAACATAATTCAAGATATATAAGTCAAATGAAAAGCAGATATAATAAGTGTATTGTTTTATAAAAAAAAAAACCTAGTTTTATATATAATCTCGATAGAAAGGAAAAAAAACAAAAAATTCGTTAAAAAAAATTACGAGGACGACGAAAACTTCATAGAGAAAGTTTAAAATCAATACACGAACTACAATAATACAATAAAATAGTAGTCGTAATGGTTCAGTACTAGAACCCGAGAAAACCAATCCAATCTTTATAATTCTTGCAGATTCGGAATCAGGGTGTGCTTTTCATTCGAACTGCATACCCAGATCATCGAAATTCCAAAAATTTTTGAAAAAAATCATTTTTTGTATGGGGAAAAGTTTACCGAAGCCCTGTCAAAGTTCCGTAACACAACTTTTTCTGATTGAATCTATGTCCGACTTCTTGGTAGTTAATTACTTATTTTGGTCCTAATAGCCTATACTCATTGTCTTTTAGTGTTTTCGTGACGATTTAGTCATAAATTTTCATAATTTCACATATTCAAATTTTCATATAAATTCACGTTAAAATCAGTTAAAGTCTATAATCTACCTCTTAAATCTACTAAATTCACTTTCTCTTTCGGCAGTATTCTGCGCAGCGGTGCTAGTCACCTGTCCCCGTTGAGTTTTTTCCCAAATCTCCTACAGTTTCTTTCTCTACACGAACTCCGAAACGTTCGCTCGATCATTTCCAACACTTCAATACACGAACTCCAAAACGACTCTACCGCCATACCAAACGATACACGTACATTATAATATTTTACATTTATACACTTATTTTCTTTCTTCTCACGTTAAAAACATTATTCACACGTTACATGTTTCACCATCTTTCACCTCTATCATATCTAAATTTATTATTTTGCAAATTTCACCCATTCCAGATGGTTTCATGAAACGTCAGATCCCATTCGTTCATCAAACCAACTAAAAGAAGACAACATTTTTTTTCATTATTATCATCATCATCATGGAAAATTGTATATATTAAAACGATTAATAATACTTTAACGTACTATACGTTTATATCTATCACACTATGAATCACTACCAAAACCCGTAATTAACGATTTTAAACAACCTACCTACCTAACCATCTATCAATCTAACGTAAAGTAAGTAAGTAGGAAACTTTTAAAATTATCACTTTTCATCGAAATTTTACGAAAATGTATCATATAAACTTACTAACACAAGATATGCTCGGTTCAATACGCGAACTCCATACGGTATCCTCCTTCGTGAACATAATTCAAGATATATTAAGTCAAATGAAAAGCAGATATAATAAGTATATTGTTTTATAAAAAAAAACCTAGTTTTATATATAATCTCGATAGAAAGGAAAAAAAACAAAAAATTCGTTAAAAAAAATTACGAGGACGACGAAAACTTCATAGAGAAAGTTTAAAATCAATACACGAACTACAATAATACAATAAAATAGTAGTCGTAATGGTTCAGTACTAGAACCCGAGAAAACCCATCCAATCTTTATAATTCTTGCAGATTCGGAATCAGGGTGTGCTTTTCATTCGAACTGCACACCCAGATCATCGAAATTCCAAAATTTTTTGAAAAAAATCATTTTTTGTATGGGGAAAAGTTTACCGAAGCCCTGTCAAAGTTCCGTAACACAACTTTTTCTGATTGAATCTATGTCCGACTTCTTGGTAGTTAATTACTTATTTTGGTCCTAATAGCCTATACTCATTGTCTTTTAGTGTTTTCGTGACGATTTAGTCATAAATTTTCATAATTTCACATATTCAAATTTTCATATAAATTCACGTTAAAATCAGTTAAAGTCTATAATCTACCTCTTAAATCTACTAAATTCACTTTCTCTTTCGGCAGTATTCTGCGCAGCGGTGCTAGTCACCTGTCCCCGTTGAGTTTTTTCCCAAATCTCCTACAGTTTCTTTCTCTACACGAACTCCGAAACGTTCGCTCGACCATTTCCAACACTTCAATACACGAACTCCAAAACGACTCTACCGCTATACCAAACGATACACGTACATTACAATATTTTACATTTATACACTTATTTTCTTTCTTCTCACGTTAAAAACATTATTCACACGTTACATGTTTCACCATCTTTCACCTCTATCATATCTAAATTTATTATTTTGCAAATTTCACCCATTCCAGATGGTTTCATGAAACGTCAGATCCCATTCGTTCATCAAACCAACTATGTGTATATATTAAAACGATTAATAATACTTTAACGTATTATACGTTTATATCTATCACACTATGAATCACTACCAAAACCCGTAATTAACGATTTTAAACAACCTACCTACCTAACCATCTATCAATCTAACGTAAAGTAAGTAAGTAGGAAACTTTTAAAATTATCACTTTTCATCGAAATTTTACGAAAATGTATCATATAAACTTACTAACACAAGATATGCTCGCTTCAATACGCGAACTCAATACGGTATCCTCCTTCGTGAACATAATTCAAGATATATAAGTCAAATGAAAAGCAGATATAATAAGTGTATTGTTTTATAAAAAAAAAAACCTAGTTTTATATATAATCTCGATAGAAAGGAAAAAAAACAAAAAATTCGTTAAAAAAAATTACGAGGACGACGAAAACTTCATAGAGAAAGTTTAAAATCAATACACGAACTACAATAATACAATAAAATAGTAGTCGTAATGGTTCAGTACTAGAACCCGAGAAAACCAATCCAATCTTTATAATTCTTGCAGATTCGGAATCAGGGTGTGCTTTTCATTCGAACTGCATACCCAGATCATCGAAATTCCAAAAATTTTTGAAAAAAATCATTTTTTGTATGGGGAAAAGTTTACCGAAGCCCTGTCAAAGTTCCGTAACACAACTTTTTCTGATTGAATCTATGTCCGACTTCTTGGTAGTTAATTACTTATTTTGGTCCTAATAGCCTATACTCATTGTCTTTTAGTGTTTTCGTGACGATTTAGTCATAAATTTTCATAATTTCACATATTCAAATTTTCATATAAATTCACGTTAAAATCAGTTAAAGTCTATAATCTACCTCTTAAATCTACTAAATTCACTTTCTCTTTCGGCAGTATTCTGCGCAGCGGTGCTAGTCACCTGTCCCCGTTGAGTTTTTTCCCAAATCTCCTACAGTTTCTTTCTCTACACGAACTCCGAAACGTTCGCTCGACCATTTCCAACACTTCAATACACGAACTCCAAAACGACTCTACCGCCATACCAAACGATACACGTACATTATAATATTTTACATTTATACACTTATTTTCTTTCTTCTCACGTTAAAAACATTATTCACACGTTACATGTTTCACCATCTTTCACCTCTATCATATCTAAATTTATTATTTTGCAAATTTCACCCATTCCAGATGGTTTCATGAAACGTCAGATCCCATTCGTTCATCAAACCAACTAAAAGAAGACAACATTTTTTTTCATTATTATCATCATCATCATGGAAAATTGTATATATTAAAACGATTAATAATACTTTAACGTACTATACGTTTATATCTATCACACTATGAGTCACTACCAAAACCCGTAATTAACGATTTTAAACAACCTACCTACCTAACCATCTATCAATCTAACGTAAAGTAAGTAAGTAGGAAACTTTTAAAATTATCACTTTTCATCGAAATTTTACGAAAATGTATCATATAAACTTACTAACACAAGATATGCTCGGTTCAATACGCGAACTCCATACGGTATCCTCCTTCGTGAACATAATTCAAGATATATTAAGTCAAATGAAAAGCAGATATAATAAGTATATTGTTTTATAAAAAAAAACCTAGTTTTATATATAATCTCGATAGAAAGGAAAAAAAACAAAAAATTCGTTAAAAAAAATTACGAGGACGACGAAAACTTCATAGAGAAAGTTTAAAATCAATACACGAACTACAATAATACAATAAAATAGTAGTCGTAATGGTTCAGTACTAGAACCCGAGAAAACCCATCCAATCTTTATAATTCTTGCAGATTCGGAATCAGGGTGTGCTTTTCATTCGAACTGCACACCCAGATCATCGAAATTCCAAAATTTTTTGAAAAAAATCATTTTTTGTATGGGGAAAAGTTTACCGAAGCCCTGTCAAAGTTCCGTAACACAACTTTTTCTGATTGAATCTATGTCCGACTTCTTGGTAGTTAATTACTTATTTTGGTCCTAATAGCCTATACTCATTGTCTTTTAGTGTTTTCGTGACGATTTAGTCATAAATTTTCATAATTTCACATATTCAAATTTTCATATAAATTCACGTTAAAATCAGTTAAAGTCTATAATCTACCTCTTAAATCTACTAAATTCACTTTCTCTTTCGGCAGTATTCTGCGCAGCGGTGCTAGTCACCTGTCCCCGTTGAGTTTTTTCCCAAATCTCCTACAGTTTCTTTCTCTACACGAACTCCGAAACGTTCGCTCGACCATTTCCAACACTTCAATACACGAACTCCAAAACGACTCTACCGCTATACCAAACGATACACGTACATTACAATATTTTACATTTATACACTTATTTTCTTTCTTCTCACGTTAAAAACATTATTCACACGTTACATGTTTCACCATCTTTCACCTCTATCATATCTAAATTTATTATTTTGCAAATTTCACCCATTCCAGATGGTTTCATGAAACGTCAGATCCCATTCGTTCATCAAACCAACTATGTGTATATATTAAAACGATTAATAATACTTTAACGTATTATACGTTTATATCTATCACACTATGAATCACTACCAAAACCCGTAATTAACGATTTTAAACAACCTACCTACCTAACCATCTATCAATCTAACGTAAAGTAAGTAAGTAGGAAACTTTTAAAATTATCACTTTTCATCGAAATTTTACGAAAATGTATCATATAAACTTACTAACACAAGATATGCTCGCTTCAATACGCGAACTCAATACGGTATCCTCCTTCGTGAACATAATTCAAGATATATAAGTCAAATGAAAAGCAGATATAATAAGTGTATTGTTTTATAAAAAAAAAAACCTAGTTTTATATATAATCTCGATAGAAAGGAAAAAAAACAAAAAATTCGTTAAAAAAAATTACGAGGACGACGAAAACTTCATAGAGAAAGTTTAAAATCAATACACGAACTACAATAATACAATAAAATAGTAGTCGTAATGGTTCAGTACTAGAACCCGAGAAAACCAATCCAATCTTTATAATTCTTGCAGATTCGGAATCAGGGTGTGCTTTTCATTCGAACTGCATACCCAGATCATCGAAATTCCAAAAATTTTTGAAAAAAATCATTTTTTGTATGGGGAAAAGTTTACCGAAGCCCTGTCAAAGTTCCGTAACACAACTTTTTCTGATTGAATCTATGTCCGACTTCTTGGTAGTTAATTACTTATTTTGGTCCTAATAGCCTATACTCATTGTCTTTTAGTGTTTTCGTGACGATTTAGTCATAAATTTTCATAATTTCACATATTCAAATTTTCATATAAATTCACGTTAAAATCAGTTAAAGTCTATAATCTACCTCTTAAATCTACTAAATTCACTTTCTCTTTCGGCAGTATTCTGCGCAGCGGTGCTAGTCACCTGTCCCCGTTGAGTTTTTTCCCAAATCTCCTACAGTTTCTTTCTCTACACGAACTCCGAAACGTTCGCTCGATCATTTCCAACACTTCAATACACGAACTCCAAAACGACTCTACCGCTATACCAAACGATACACGTACATTACAATATTTTACATTTATACACTTATTTTCTTTCTTCTCACGTTAAAAACATTATTCACACGTTACATGTTTCACCATCTTTCACCTCTATCATATCTAAATTTATTATTTTGCAAATTTCACCCATTCCAGATGGTTTCATGAAACGTCAGATCCCATTCGTTCATCAAACCAACTAAAAGAAGACAACATTTTTTTTCATTATTATCATCATCATCATGGAAAATTGTATATATTAAAACGATTAATAATACTTTAACGTACTATACGTTTATATCTATCACACTATGAATCACTACCAAAACCCGTAATTAACGATTTTAAACAACCTACCTACCTAACCATCTATCAATCTAACGTAAAGTAAGTAAGTAGGAAACTTTTAAAATTATCACTTTTCATCGAAATTTTACGAAAATGTATCATATAAACTTACTAACACAAGATATGCTCGGTTCAATACGCGAACTCAATACGGTATCCTCCTTCGTGAACATAATTCAAGATATATTAAGTCAAATGAAAAGCAGATATAATAAGTATATTGTTTTATAAAAAAAAAAACCTAGTTTTATATATAATCTCGATAGAAAGGAAAAAAAAACAAAAAATTCGTTAAAAAAAATTACGAGGACGACGAAAACTTCATAGAGAAAGTTTAAAATCAATACACGAACTACAATAATACAATAAAATAGTAGTCGTAATGGTTCAGTACTAGAACCCGAGAAAACCCATCCAATCTTTATAATTCTTGCAGATTCGGAATCAGGGTGTGCTTTTCATTCGAACTGCATACCCAGATCATCGAAATTCCAAAAATTTTTGAAAAAAATCATTTTTTGTATGGGGAAAAGTTTACCGAAGCCCTGTCAAAGTTCCGTAACACAACTTTTTCTGATTGAATCTATGTCCGACTTCTTGGTAGTTAATTACTTATTTTGGTCCTAATAGCCTATACTCATTGTCTTTTAGTGTTTTCGTGACGATTTAGTCATAAATTTTCATAATTTCACATATTCAAATTTTCATATAAATTCACGTTAAAATCAGTTAAAGTCTATAATCTACCTCTTAAATCTACTAAATTCACTTTCTCTTTCGGCAGTATTCTGCGCAGCGGTGCTAGTCACCTGTCCCCGTTGAGTTTTTTCCCAAATCTCCTACAGTTTCTTTCTCTACACGAACTCCGAAACGTTCGCTCGATCATTTCCAACACTTCAATACACGAACTCCAAAACGACTCTACCGCTATACCAAACGATACACGTACATTATAATATTTTACATTTATACACTTATTTTCTTTCTTCTCACGTTAAAAACATTATTCACACGTTACATGTTTCACCATCTTTCACCTCTATCATATCTAAATTTATTATTTTGCAAATTTCACCCATTCCAGATGGTTTCATGAAACGTCAGATCCCATTCGTTCATCAAACCAACTAAAAGAAGACAACATTTTTTTTCATTATTATCATCATCATCATGGAAAATTGTATATATTAAAACGATTAATAATACTTTAACGTACTATACGTTTATATCTATCACACTATGAATCACTACCAAAACCCGTAATTAACGATTTTAAACAACCTACCTACCTAACCATCTATCAATCTAACGTAAAGTAAGTAAGTAGGAAACTTTTAAAATTATCACTTTTCATCGAAATTTTACGAAAATGTATCATATAAACTTACTAACACAAGATATGCTCGGTTTAATACGCGAACTCCATACGGTATCCTCCTTCGTGAATATAATTCAAGATATATTAAGTCAAATGAAAAGCAAATATAATAAGTGTATTGTTTTATAAAAAATAAAAAAAACCTAGTTTTATATATAATCTCGATAGAAAGGAAAAAAAACAAAAAATTCTTAAAAAAAATTACGAGGACGACGAAAACTTCATAGAGAAAGTTTAAAATCAATACACGAACTACAATAATACAATAAAATAGTAGTCGTAATGGTTCAGTACTAGAACCCGAGAAAACCCATCCAATCTTTATAATTCTTGCAGATTCGGAATCAGGGTGTGCTTTTCATTCGAACTGCACACCCAGATCATCGAAATTCCAAAATTTTTTGAAAAAAATCATTTTTTGTATGGGGAAAAGTTTACCGAAGCCCTGTCAAAGTTCCGTAACACAACTTTTTCTGATTGAATCTATGTCCGACTTCTTGGTAGTTAATTACTTATTTTGGTCCTAATAGCCTATACTCATTGTCTTTTAGTGTTTTCGTGACGATTTAGTCATAAATTTTCATAATTTCACATATTCAAATTTTCATATAAATTCACGTTAAAATCAGTTAAAGTCTATAATCTACCTCTTAAATCTACTAAATTCACTTTCTCTTTCGGCAGTATTCTGCGCAGCGGTGCTAGTCACCTGTCCCCGTTGAGTTTTTTCCCAAATCTCCTACAGTTTCTTTCTCTACACGAACTCCGAAACGTTCGCTCGACCATTTCCAACACTTCAATACACGAACTCCAAAACGACTCTACCGCTATACTAAACGATACACGTACATTATAATATTTTACATTTATACACTTATTTTCTTTCTTCTCACGTTAAAAACATTATTCACACGTTACATGTTTCACTATCTTTCACCTCTATCATATCTAAATTTATTATTTTGCAAATTTCACCCATTCCAGATGGTTTCATGAAACGTCAGATCCCATTCGTTCATCAAACCAACTAAAAGAAGACAACATTTTTTTTCATTATTATCATCATCATCATGGAAAATTGTATATATTAAAACGATTAATAATACTTTAACGTACTATACGTTTATATCTATCACACTATGAGTCACTACCAAAACCCGTAATTAACGATTTTAAACAACCTACCTACCTAACCATCTATCAATCTAACGTAAAGTAAGTAAGTAGGAAACTTTTAAAATTATCACTTTTCATCGAAATTTTACGAAAATGTATCATATAAACTTACTAACACAAGATATGCTCGGTTCAATACGCGAACTCAATACGGTATCCTCCTTCGTGAACATAATTCAAGATATATTAAGTCAAATGAAAAGCAGATATAATAAGTATATTGTTTTATAAAAAAAAACCTAGTTTTATATATAATCTCGATAGAAAGGAAAAAAAACAAAAAATTCGTTAAAAAAAATTACGAGGACGACGAAAACTTCATAGAGAAAGTTTAAAATCAATACACGAACTACAATAATACAATAAAATAGTAGTCGTAATGGTTCAGTACTAGAACCCGAGAAAACCCATCCAATCTTTATAATTCTTGCAGATTCGGAATCAGGGTGTGCTTTTCATTCGAACTGCATACCCAGATCATCGAAATTCCAAAAATTTTTGAAAAAAATCATTTTTTGTATGGGGAAAAGTTTACCGAAGCCCTGTCAAAGTTCCGTAACACAACTTTTTCTGATTGAATCTATGTCCGACTTCTTGGTAGTTAATTACTTATTTTGGTCCTAATAGCCTATACTCATTGTCTTTTAGTGTTTTCGTGACGATTTAGTCATAAATTTTCATAATTTCACATATTCAAATTTTCATATAAATTCACGTTAAAATCAGTTAAAGTCTATAATCTACCTCTTAAATCTACTAAATTCACTTTCTCTTTCGGCAGTATTCTGCGCAGCGGTGCTAGTCACCTGTCCCCGTTGAGTTTTTTCCCAAATCTCCTACAGTTTCTTTCTCTACACGAACTCCGAAACGTTCGCTCGACCATTTCCAACACTTCAATACACGAACTCCAAAACGACTCTACCGCCATACCAAACGATACACGTACATTATAATATTTTACATTTATACACTTATTTTCTTTCTTCTCACGTTAAAAACATTATTCACACGTTACATGTTTCACCATCTTTCACCTCTATCATATCTAAATTTATTATTTTGCAAATTTCACCCATTCCAGATGGTTTCATGAAACGTCAGATCCCATTCGTTCATCAAACCAACTAAAAGAAGACAACATTTTTTTTCATTATTATCATCATCATGGAAAATTGTTTATATTAAAACGATTAATAATACTTTAACGTACTATACGTTTATATCTATCACACTATGAATCACTACCAAAACCCGTAATTAACGATTTTAAACAACCTACCTACCTAACCATCTATCAATCTAACGTAAAGTAAGTAAGTAGGAAACTTTTAAAATTATCACTTTTCATCGAAATTTTACGAAAATGTATCATATAAACTTACTAACACAAGATATGCTCGGTTCAATACGCGAACTCAATACGGTATCCTCCTTCGTGAACATAATTCAAGATATATTAAGTCAAATGAAAAGCAGATATAATAAGTATATTGTTTTATAAAAAAAAACCTAGTTTTATATATAATCTCGATAGAAAGGAAAAAAAACAAAAAATTCGTTAAAAAAAATTACGAGGACGACGAAAACTTCATAGAGAAAGTTTAAAATCAATACACGAACTACAATAATACAATAAAATAGTAGTCGTAATGGTTCAGTACTAGAACCCGAGAAAACCCATCCAATCTTTATAATTCTTGCAGATTCGGAATCAGGGTGTGCTTTTCATTCGAACTGCATACCCAGATCATCGAAATTCCAAAAATTTTTGAAAAAAATCATTTTTTGTATGGGGAAAAGTTTACCGAAGCCCTGTCAAAGTTCCGTAACACAACTTTTTCTGATTGAATCTATGTCCGACTTCTTGGTAGTTAATTACTTATTTTGGTCCTAATAGCCTATACTCATTGTCTTTTAGTGTTTTCGTGACGATTTAGTCATAAATTTTCATAATTTCACATATTCAAATTTTCATATAAATTCACGTTAAAATCAGTTAAAGTCTATAATCTACCTCTTAAATCTACTAAATTCACTTTCTCTTTCGGCAGTATTCTGCGCAGCGGTGCTAGTCACCTGTCCCCGTTGAGTTTTTTCCCAAATCTCCTACAGTTTCTTTCTCTACACGAACTCCGAAACGTTCGCTCGATCATTTCCAACACTTCAATACACGAACTCCAAAACGACTCTACCGCTATACCAAACGATACACGTACATTACAATATTTTACATTTATACACTTATTTTCTTTCTTCTCACGTTAAAAACATTATTCACACGTTACATGTTTCACCATCTTTCACCTCTATCATATCTAAATTTATTATTTTGCAAATTTCACCCATTCCAGATGGTTTCATGAAACGTCAGATCCCATTCGTTCATCAAACCAACTAAAAGAAGACAACATTTTTTTTCATTATTATCATCATCATCATGGAAAATTGTATATATTAAAACGATTAATAATACTTTAACGTACTATACGTTTATATCTATCACACTATGAGTCACTACCAAAACCCGTAATTAACGATTTTAAACAACCTACCTACCTAACCATCTATCAATCTAACGTAAAGTAAGTAAGTAGGAAACTTTTAAAATTATCACTTTTCATCGAAATTTTACGAAAATGTATCATATAAACTTACTAACACAAGATATGCTCGGTTCAATACGCGAACTCCATACGGTATCCTCCTTCGTGAATATAATTCAAGATATATTAAGTCAAATGAAAAGCAAATATAATAAGTGTATTGTTTTATAAAAAATAAAAAAAACCTAGTTTTATATATAATCTCGATAGAAAGGAAAAAAAACAAAAAATTCTTAAAAAAAATTACGAGGACGACGAAAACTTCATAGAGAAAGTTTAAAATCAATACACGAACTACAATAATACAATAAAATAGTAGTCGTAATGGTTCAGTACTAGAACCCGAGAAAACCCATCCAATCTTTATAATTCTTGCAGATTCGGAATCAGGGTGTGCTTTTCATTCGAACTGCATACCCAGATCATCGAAATTCCAAAAATTTTTGAAAAAAATCATTTTTTGTATGGGGAAAAGTTTACCGAAGCCCTGTCAAAGTTCCGTAACACAACTTTTTCTGATTGAATCTATGTCCGACTTCTTGGTAGTTAATTACTTATTTTGGTCCTAATAGCCTATACTCATTGTCTTTTAGTGTTTTCGTGACGATTTAGTCATAAATTTTCATAATTTCACATATTCAAATTTTCATATAAATTCACGTTAAAATCAGTTAAAGTCTATAATCTACCTCTTAAATCTACTAAATTCACTTTCTCTTTCGGCAGTATTCTGCGCAGCGGTGCTAGTCACCTGTCCCCGTTGAGTTTTTTCCCAAATCTCCTACAGTTTCTTTCTCTACACGAACTCCGAAACGTTCGCTCGATCATTTCCAACACTTCAATACACGAACTCCAAAACGACTCTACCGCTATACTAAACGATACACGTACATTATAATATTTTACATTTATACACTTATTTTCTTTCTTCTCACGTTAAAAACATTATTCACACGTTACATGTTTCACTATCTTTCACCTCTATCATATCTAAATTTATTATTTTGCAAATTTCACCCATTCCAGATGGTTTCATGAAACGTCAGATCCCATTCGTTCATCAAACCAACTAAAAGAAGACAACATTTTTTTTCATTATTATCATCATCATCATGGAAAATTGTATATATTAAAACGATTAATAATACTTTAACGTACTATACGTTTATATCTATCACACTATGAGTCACTACCAAAACCCGTAATTAACGATTTTAAACAACCTACCTACCTAACCATCTATCAATCTAACGTAAAGTAAGTAAGTAGGAAACTTTTAAAATTATCACTTTTCATCGAAATTTTACGAAAATGTATCATATAAACTTACTAACACAAGATATGCTCGGTTCAATACGCGAACTCAATACGGTATCCTCCTTCGTGAACATAATTCAAGATATATTAAGTCAAATGAAAAGCAGATATAATAAGTATATTGTTTTATAAAAAAAAAACCTAGTTTTATATATAATCTCGATAGAAAGGAAAAAAAACAAAAAATTCGTTAAAAAAAATTACGAGGACGACGAAAACTTCATAGAGAAAGTTTAAAATCAATACACGAACTACAATAATACAATAAAATAGTAGTCGTAATGGTTCAGTACTAGAACCCGAGAAAACCCATCCAATCTTTATAATTCTTGCAGATTCGGAATCAGGGTGTGCTTTTCATTCGAACTGCACACCCAGATCATCGAAATTCCAAAAATTTTTGAAAAAAATCATTTTTTGTATGGGGAAAAGTTTACCGAAGCCCTGTCAAAGTTCCGTAACACAACTTTTTCTGATTGAATCTATGTCCGACTTCTTGGTAGTTAATTACTTATTTTGGTCCTAATAGCCTATACTCATTGTCTTTTAGTGTTTTCGTGACGATTTAGTCATAAATTTTCATAATTTCACATATTCAAATTTTCATATAAATTCACGTTAAAATCAGTTAAAGTCTATAATCTACCTCTTAAATCTACTAAATTCACTTTCTCTTTCGGCAGTATTCTGCGCAGCGGTGCTAGTCACCTGTCCCCGTTGAGTTTTTTCCCAAATCTCCTACAGTTTCTTTCTCTACACGAACTCCGAAACGTTCGCTCGATCATTTCCAACACTTCAATACACGAACTCCAAAACGACTCTACCGCTATACTAAACGATACACGTACATTATAATATTTTACATTTATACACTTATTTTCTTTCTTCTCACGTTAAAAACATTATTCACACGTTACATGTTTCACTATCTTTCACCTCTATCATATCTAAATTTATTATTTTGCAAATTTCACCCATTCCAGATGGTTTCATGAAACGTCAGATCCCATTCGTTCATCAAACCAACTAAAAGAAGACAACATTTTTTTTCATTATTATCATCATCATCATGGAAAATTGTATATATTAAAACGATTAATAATACTTTAACGTACTATACGTTTATATCTATCACACTATGAGTCACTACCAAAACCCGTAATTAACGATTTTAAACAACCTACCTACCTAACCATCTATCAATCTAACGTAAAGTAAGTAAGTAGGAAACTTTTAAAATTATCACTTTTCATCGAAATTTTACGAAAATGTATCATATAAACTTACTAACACAAGATATGCTCGGTTCAATACGCGAACTCAATACGGTATCCTCCTTCGTGAACATAATTCAAGATATATTAAGTCAAATGAAAAGCAGATATAATAAGTATATTGTTTTATAAAAAAAAAACCTAGTTTTATATATAATCTCGATAGAAAGGAAAAAAAACAAAAAATTCGTTAAAAAAAATTACGAGGACGACGAAAACTTCATAGAGAAAGTTTAAAATCAATACACGAACTACAATAATACAATAAAATAGTAGTCGTAATGGTTCAGTACTAGAACCCGAGAAAACCCATCCAATCTTTATAATTCTTGCAGATTCGGAATCAGGGTGTGCTTTTCATTCGAACTGCACACCCAGATCATCGAAATTCCAAAAATTTTTGAAAAAAATCATTTTTTGTATGGGGAAAAGTTTACCGAAGCCCTGTCAAAGTTCCGTAACACAACTTTTTCTGATTGAATCTATGTCCGACTTCTTGGTAGTTAATTACTTATTTTGGTCCTAATAGCCTATACTCATTGTCTTTTAGTGTTTTCGTGACGATTTAGTCATAAATTTTCATAATTTCACATATTCAAATTTTCATATAAATTCACGTTAAAATCAGTTAAAGTCTATAATCTACCTCTTAAATCTACTAAATTCACTTTCTCTTTCGGCAGTATTCTGCGCAGCGGTGCTAGTCACCTGTCCCCGTTGAGTTTTTTCCCTAATCTCCTACAGTTTCTTTCTCTACACGAACTCCGAAACGTTCGCTCGACCATTTCCAACACTTCAATACACGAACTCCAAAACGACTCTACCGCTATACCAAACGATACACGTACATTACAATATTTTACATTTATACACTTATTTTCTTTCTTCTCACGTTAAAAACATTATTCACACGTTACATGTTTCACCATCTTTCACCTCTATCATATCTAAATTTATTATTTTGCAAATTTCACCCATTCCAGATGGTTTCATGAAACGTCAGATCCCATTCGTTCATCAAACCAACTAAAAGAAGACAACATTTTTTTTCATTATTATCATCATCATCATGGAAAATTGTATATATTAAAACGATTAATAATACTTTAACGTACTATACGTTTATATCTATCACACTATGAATCACTACCAAAACCCGTAATTAACGATTTTAAACAACCTACCTACCTAACCATCTATCAATCTAACGTAAAGTAAGTAAGTAGGAAACTTTTAAAATTATCACTTTTCATCGAAATTTTACGAAAATGTATCATATAAACTTACTAACACAAGATATGCTCGGTTTAATACGCGAACTCCATACGGTATCCTCCTTCGTGAATATAATTCAAGATATATTAAGTCAAATGAAAAGCAAATATAATAAGTGTATTGTTTTATAAAAAATAAAAAAAACCTAGTTTTATATATAATCTCGATAGAAAGGAAAAAAAACAAAAAATTCTTAAAAAAAATTACGAGGACGACGAAAACTTCATAGAGAAAGTTTAAAATCAATACACGAACTACAATAATACAATAAAATAGTAGTCGTAATGGTTCAGTACTAGAACCCGAGAAAACCCATCCAATCTTTAAAATTCTTGCAGATTCGGAATCAGGGTGTGCTTTTCATTCGAACTGCACACCCAGATCATCGAAATTCCAAAAATTTTTGAAAAAAATCATTTTTTGTATGGGGAAAAGTTTACCGAAGCCCTGTCAAAGTTCCGTAACACAACTTTTTCTGATTGAATCTATGTCCGACTTCTTGGTAGTTAATTACTTATTTTGGTCCTAATAGCCTATACTCATTGTCTTTTAGTGTTTTCGTGACGATTTAGTCATAAATTTTCATAATTTCACATATTCAAATTTTCATATAAATTCACGTTAAAATCAGTTAAAGTCTATAATCTACCTCTTAAATCTACTAAATTCACTTTCTCTTTCGGCAGTATTCTGCGCAGCGGTGCTAGTCACCTGTCCCCGTTGAGTTTTTTCCCTAATCTCCTACAGTTTCTTTCTCTACACGAACTCCGAAACGTTCGCTCGACCATTTCCAACACTTCAATACACGAACTCCAAAACGACTCTACCGCTATACCAAACGATACACGTACATTACAATATTTTACATTTATACACTTATTTTCTTTCTTCTCACGTTAAAAACATTATTCACACGTTACATGTTTCACCATCTTTCACCTCTATCATATCTAAATTTATTATTTTGCAAATTTCACCCATTCCAGATGGTTTCATGAAACGTCAGATCCCATTCGTTCATCAAACCAACTAAAAGAAGACAACATTTTTTTTCATTATTATCATCATCATCATGGAAAATTGTATATATTAAAACGATTAATAATACTTTAACGTACTATACGTTTATATCTATCACACTATGAATCACTACCAAAACCCGTAATTAACGATTTTAAACAACCTACCTACCTAACCATCTATCAATCTAACGTAAAGTAAGTAAGTAGGAAACTTTTAAAATTATCACTTTTCATCGAAATTTTACGAAAATGTATCATATAAACTTACTAACACAAGATATGCTCGGTTTAATACGCGAACTCCATACGGTATCCTCCTTCGTGAATATAATTCAAGATATATTAAGTCAAATGAAAAGCAAATATAATAAGTGTATTGTTTTATAAAAAATAAAAAAAACCTAGTTTTATATATAATCTCGATAGAAAGGAAAAAAAACAAAAAATTCTTAAAAAAAATTACGAGGACGACGAAAACTTCATAGAGAAAGTTTAAAATCAATACACGAACTACAATAATACAATAAAATAGTAGTCGTAATGGTTCAGTACTAGAACCCGAGAAAACCCATCCAATCTTTATAATTCTTGCAGATTCGGAATCAGGGTGTGCTTTTCATTCGAACTGCACACCCAGATCATCGAAATTCCAAAATTTTTTGAAAAAAATCATTTTTTGTATGGGGAAAAGTTTACCGAAGCCCTGTCAAAGTTCCGTAACACAACTTTTTCTGATTGAATCTATGTCCGACTTCTTGGTAGTTAATTACTTATTTTGGTCCTAATAGCCTATACTCATTGTCTTTTAGTGTTTTCGTGACGATTTAGTCATAAATTTTCATAATTTCACATATTCAAATTTTCATATAAATTCACGTTAAAATCAGTTAAAGTCTATAATCTACCTCTTAAATCTACTAAATTCACTTTCTCTTTCGGCAGTATTCTGCGCAGCGGTGCTAGTCACCTGTCCCCGTTGAGTTTTTTCCCAAATCTCCTACAGTTTCTTTCTCTACACGAACTCCGAAACGTTCGCTCGATCATTTCCAACACTTCAATACACGAACTCCAAAACGACTCTACCGCTATACTAAACGATACACGTACATTATAATATTTTACATTTATACACTTATTTTCTTTCTTCTCACGTTAAAAACATTATTCACACGTTACATGTTTCACTATCTTTCACCTCTATCATATCTAAATTTATTATTTTGCAAATTTCACCCATTCCAGATGGTTTCATGAAACGTCAGATCCCATTCGTTCATCAAACCAACTAAAAGAAGACAACATTTTTTTTCATTATTATCATCATCATCATGGAAAATTGTATATATTAAAACGATTAATAATACTTTAACGTACTATACGTTTATATCTATCACACTATGAGTCACTACCAAAACCCGTAATTAACGATTTTAAACAACCTACCTACCTAACCATCTATCAATCTAACGTAAAGTAAGTAAGTAGGAAACTTTTAAAATTATCACTTTTCATCGAAATTTTACGAAAATGTATCATATAAACTTACTAACACAAGATATGCTCGGTTCAATACGCGAACTCAATACGGTATCCTCCTTCGTGAACATAATTCAAGATATATTAAGTCAAATGAAAAGCAGATATAATAAGTATATTGTTTTATAAAAAAAAAACCTAGTTTTATATATAATCTCGATAGAAAGGAAAAAAAACAAAAAATTCGTTAAAAAAAATTACGAGGACGACGAAAACTTCATAGAGAAAGTTTAAAATCAATACACGAACTACAATAATACAATAAAATAGTAGTCGTAATGGTTCAGTACTAGAACCCGAGAAAACCCATCCAATCTTTATAATTCTTGCAGATTCGGAATCAGGGTGTGCTTTTCATTCGAACTGCACACCCAGATCATCGAAATTCCAAAAATTTTTGAAAAAAATCATTTTTTGTATGGGGAAAAGTTTACCGAAGCCCTGTCAAAGTTCCGTAACACAACTTTTTCTGATTGAATCTATGTCCGACTTCTTGGTAGTTAATTACTTATTTTGGTCCTAATAGCCTATACTCATTGTCTTTTAGTGTTTTCGTGACGATTTAGTCATAAATTTTCATAATTTCACATATTCAAATTTTCATATAAATTCACGTTAAAATCAGTTAAAGTCTATAATCTACCTCTTAAATCTACTAAATTCACTTTCTCTTTCGGCAGTATTCTGCGCAGCGGTGCTAGTCACCTGTCCCCGTTGAGTTTTTTCCCAAATCTCCTACAGTTTCTTTCTCTACACGAACTCCGAAACGTTCGCTCGATCATTTCCAACACTTCAATACACGAACTCCAAAACGACTCTACCGCTATACCAAACGATACACGTACATTACAATATTTTACATTTATACACTTATTTTCTTTCTTCTCACGTTAAAAACATTATTCACACGTTACATGTTTCACCATCTTTCACCTCTATCATATCTAAATTTATTATTTTGCAAATTTCACCCATTCCAGATGGTTTCATGAAACGTCAGATCCCATTCGTTCATCAAACCAACTAAAAGAAGACAACATTTTTTTTCATTATTATCATCATCATCATGGAAAATTGTATATATTAAAACGATTAATAATACTTTAACGTACTATACGTTTATATCTATCACACTATGAGTCACTACCAAAACCCGTAATTAACGATTTTAAACAACCTACCTACCTAACCATCTATCAATCTAACGTAAAGTAAGTAAGTAGGAAACTTTTAAAATTATCACTTTTCATCGAAATTTTACGAAAATGTATCATATAAACTTACTAACACAAGATATGCTCGGTTCAATACGCGAACTCCATACGGTATCCTCCTTCGTGAATATAATTCAAGATATATTAAGTCAAATGAAAAGCAAATATAATAAGTGTATTGTTTTATAAAAAATAAAAAAAACCTAGTTTTATATATAATCTCGATAGAAAGGAAAAAAAACAAAAAATTCTTAAAAAAAATTACGAGGACGACGAAAACTTCATAGAGAAAGTTTAAAATCAATACACGAACTACAATAATACAATAAAATAGTAGTCGTAATGGTTCAGTACTAGAACCCGAGAAAACCCATCCAATCTTTATAATTCTTGCAGATTCGGAATCAGGGTGTGCTTTTCATTCGAACTGCATACCCAGATCATCGAAATTCCAAAAATTTTTGAAAAAAATCATTTTTTGTATGGGGAAAAGTTTACCGAAGCCCTGTCAAAGTTCCGTAACACAACTTTTTCTGATTGAATCTATGTCCGACTTCTTGGTAGTTAATTACTTATTTTGGTCCTAATAGCCTATACTCATTGTCTTTTAGTGTTTTCGTGACGATTTAGTCATAAATTTTCATAATTTCACATATTCAAATTTTCATATAAATTCACGTTAAAATCAGTTAAAGTCTATAATCTACCTCTTAAATCTACTAAATTCACTTTCTCTTTCGGCAGTATTCTGCGCAGCGGTGCTAGTCACCTGTCCCCGTTGAGTTTTTTCCCAAATCTCCTACAGTTTCTTTCTCTACACGAACTCCGAAACGTTCGCTCGATCATTTCCAACACTTCAATACACGAACTCCAAAACGACTCTACCGCTATACTAAACGATACACGTACATTATAATATTTTACATTTATACACTTATTTTCTTTCTTCTCACGTTAAAAACATTATTCACACGTTACATGTTTCACTATCTTTCACCTCTATCATATCTAAATTTATTATTTTGCAAATTTCACCCATTCCAGATGGTTTCATGAAACGTCAGATCCCATTCGTTCATCAAACCAACTAAAAGAAGACAACATTTTTTTTCATTATTATCATCATCATCATGGAAAATTGTATATATTAAAACGATTAATAATACTTTAACGTACTATACGTTTATATCTATCACACTATGAGTCACTACCAAAACCCGTAATTAACGATTTTAAACAACCTACCTACCTAACCATCTATCAATCTAACGTAAAGTAAGTAAGTAGGAAACTTTTAAAATTATCACTTTTCATCGAAATTTTACGAAAATGTATCATATAAACTTACTAACACAAGATATGCTCGGTTCAATACGCGAACTCAATACGGTATCCTCCTTCGTGAACATAATTCAAGATATATTAAGTCAAATGAAAAGCAGATATAATAAGTATATTGTTTTATAAAAAAAAAACCTAGTTTTATATATAATCTCGATAGAAAGGAAAAAAAACAAAAAATTCGTTAAAAAAAATTACGAGGACGACGAAAACTTCATAGAGAAAGTTTAAAATCAATACACGAACTACAATAATACAATAAAATAGTAGTCGTAATGGTTCAGTACTAGAACCCGAGAAAACCCATCCAATCTTTATAATTCTTGCAGATTCGGAATCAGGGTGTGCTTTTCATTCGAACTGCACACCCAGATCATCGAAATTCCAAAAATTTTTGAAAAAAATCATTTTTTGTATGGGGAAAAGTTTACCGAAGCCCTGTCAAAGTTCCGTAACACAACTTTTTCTGATTGAATCTATGTCCGACTTCTTGGTAGTTAATTACTTATTTTGGTCCTAATAGCCTATACTCATTGTCTTTTAGTGTTTTCGTGACGATTTAGTCATAAATTTTCATAATTTCACATATTCAAATTTTCATATAAATTCACGTTAAAATCAGTTAAAGTCTATAATCTACCTCTTAAATCTACTAAATTCACTTTCTCTTTCGGCAGTATTCTGCGCAGCGGTGCTAGTCACCTGTCCCCGTTGAGTTTTTTCCCAAATCTCCTACAGTTTCTTTCTCTACACGAACTCCGAAACGTTCGCTCGATCATTTCCAACACTTCAATACACGAACTCCAAAACGACTCTACCGCTATACCAAACGATACACGTACATTACAATATTTTACATTTATACACTTATTTTCTTTCTTCTCACGTTAAAAACATTATTCACACGTTACATGTTTCACCATCTTTCACCTCTATCATATCTAAATTTATTATTTTGCAAATTTCACCCATTCCAGATGGTTTCATGAAACGTCAGATCCCATTCGTTCATCAAACCAACTAAAAGAAGACAACATTTTTTTTCATTATTATCATCATCATCATGGAAAATTGTATATATTAAAACGATTAATAATACTTTAACGTACTATACGTTTATATCTATCACACTATGAGTCACTACCAAAACCCGTAATTAACGATTTTAAACAACCTACCTACCTAACCATCTATCAATCTAACGTAAAGTAAGTAAGTAGGAAACTTTTAAAATTATCACTTTTCATCGAAATTTTACGAAAATGTATCATATAAACTTACTAACACAAGATATGCTCGGTTCAATACGCGAACTCCATACGGTATCCTCCTTCGTGAATATAATTCAAGATATATTAAGTCAAATGAAAAGCAAATATAATAAGTGTATTGTTTTATAAAAAATAAAAAAAACCTAGTTTTATATATAATCTCGATAGAAAGGAAAAAAAACAAAAAATTCTTAAAAAAAATTACGAGGACGACGAAAACTTCATAGAGAAAGTTTAAAATCAATACACGAACTACAATAATACAATAAAATAGTAGTCGTAATGGTTCAGTACTAGAACCCGAGAAAACCCATCCAATCTTTATAATTCTTGCAGATTCGGAATCAGGGTGTGCTTTTCATTCGAACTGCATACCCAGATCATCGAAATTCCAAAAATTTTTGAAAAAAATCATTTTTTGTATGGGGAAAAGTTTACCGAAGCCCTGTCAAAGTTCCGTAACACAACTTTTTCTGATTGAATCTATGTCCGACTTCTTGGTAGTTAATTACTTATTTTGGTCCTAATAGCCTATACTCATTGTCTTTTAGTGTTTTCGTGACGATTTAGTCATAAATTTTCATAATTTCACATATTCAAATTTTCATATAAATTCACGTTAAAATCAGTTAAAGTCTATAATCTACCTCTTAAATCTACTAAATTCACTTTCTCTTTCGGCAGTATTCTGCGCAGCGGTGCTAGTCACCTGTCCCCGTTGAGTTTTTTCCCAAATCTCCTACAGTTTCTTTCTCTACACGAACTCCGAAACGTTCGCTCGATCATTTCCAACACTTCAATACACGAACTCCAAAACGACTCTACCGCTATACCAAACGATACACGTACATTACAATATTTTACATTTATACACTTATTTTCTTTCTTCTCACGTTAAAAACATTATTCACACGTTACATGTTTCACCATCTTTCACCTCTATCATATCTAAATTTATTATTTTGCAAATTTCACCCATTCCAGATGGTTTCATGAAACGTCAGATCCCATTCGTTCATCAAACCAACTAAAAGAAGACAACATTTTTTTTCATTATTATCATCATCATCATGGAAAATTGTATATATTAAAACGATTAATAATACTTTAACGTACTATACGTTTATATCTATCACACTATGAGTCACTACCAAAACCCGTAATTAACGATTTTAAACAACCTACCTACCTAACCATCTATCAATCTAACGTAAAGTAAGTAAGTAGGAAACTTTTAAAATTATCACTTTTCATCGAAATTTTACGAAAATGTATCATATAAACTTACTAACACAAGATATGCTCGGTTCAATACGCGAACTCCATACGGTATCCTCCTTCGTGAATATAATTCAAGATATATTAAGTCAAATGAAAAGCAAATATAATAAGTGTATTGTTTTATAAAAAATAAAAAAAACCTAGTTTTATATATAATCTCGATAGAAAGGAAAAAAAACAAAAAATTCTTAAAAAAAATTACGAGGACGACGAAAACTTCATAGAGAAAGTTTAAAATCAATACACGAACTACAATAATACAATAAAATAGTAGTCGTAATGGTTCAGTACTAGAACCCGAGAAAACCCATCCAATCTTTATAATTCTTGCAGATTCGGAATCAGGGTGTGCTTTTCATTCGAACTGCACACCCAGATCATCGAAATTCCAAAAATTTTTGAAAAAAATCATTTTTTGTATGGGGAAAAGTTTACCGAAGCCCTGTCAAAGTTCCGTAACACAACTTTTTCTGATTGAATCTATGTCCGACTTCTTGGTAGTTAATTACTTATTTTGGTCCTAATAGCCTATACTCATTGTCTTTTAGTGTTTTCGTGACGATTTAGTCATAAATTTTCATAATTTCACATATTCAAATTTTCATATAAATTCACGTTAAAATCAGTTAAAGTCTATAATCTACCTCTTAAATCTACTAAATTCACTTTCTCTTTCGGCAGTATTCTGCGCAGCGGTGCTAGTCACCTGTCCCCGTTGAGTTTTTTCCCTAATCTCCTACAGTTTCTTTCTCTACACGAACTCCGAAACGTTCGCTCGACCATTTCCAACACTTCAATACACGAACTCCAAAACGACTCTACCGCTATACCAAACGATACACGTACATTACAATATTTTACATTTATACACTTATTTTCTTTCTTCTCACGTTAAAAACATTATTCACACGTTACATGTTTCACCATCTTTCACCTCTATCATATCTAAATTTATTATTTTGCAAATTTCACCCATTCCAGATGGTTTCATGAAACGTCAGATCCCATTCGTTCATCAAACCAACTAAAAGAAGACAACATTTTTTTTCATTATTATCATCATCATCATGGAAAATTGTATATATTAAAACGATTAATAATACTTTAACGTACTATACGTTTATATCTATCACACTATGAATCACTACCAAAACCCGTAATTAACGATTTTAAACAACCTACCTACCTAACCATCTATCAATCTAACGTAAAGTAAGTAAGTAGGAAACTTTTAAAATTATCACTTTTCATCGAAATTTTACGAAAATGTATCATATAAACTTACTAACACAAGATATGCTCGGTTTAATACGCGAACTCCATACGGTATCCTCCTTCGTGAATATAATTCAAGATATATTAAGTCAAATGAAAAGCAAATATAATAAGTGTATTGTTTTATAAAAAATAAAAAAAACCTAGTTTTATATATAATCTCGATAGAAAGGAAAAAAAACAAAAAATTCTTAAAAAAAATTACGAGGACGACGAAAACTTCATAGAGAAAGTTTAAAATCAATACACGAACTACAATAATACAATAAAATAGTAGTCGTAATGGTTCAGTACTAGAACCCGAGAAAACCCATCCAATCTTTATAATTCTTGCAGATTCGGAATCAGGGTGTGCTTTTCATTCGAACTGCACACCCAGATCATCGAAATTCCAAAATTTTTTGAAAAAAATCATTTTTTGTATGGGGAAAAGTTTACCGAAGCCCTGTCAAAGTTCCGTAACACAACTTTTTCTGATTGAATCTATGTCCGACTTCTTGGTAGTTAATTACTTATTTTGGTCCTAATAGCCTATACTCATTGTCTTTTAGTGTTTTCGTGACGATTTAGTCATAAATTTTCATAATTTCACATATTCAAATTTTCATATAAATTCACGTTAAAATCAGTTAAAGTCTATAATCTACCTCTTAAATCTACTAAATTCACTTTCTCTTTCGGCAGTATTCTGCGCAGCGGTGCTAGTCACCTGTCCCCGTTGAGTTTTTTCCCAAATCTCCTACAGTTTCTTTCTCTACACGAACTCCGAAACGTTCGCTCGACCATTTCCAACACTTCAATACACGAACTCCAAAACGACTCTACCGCTATACTAAACGATACACGTACATTATAATATTTTACATTTATACACTTATTTTCTTTCTTCTCACGTTAAAAACATTATTCACACGTTACATGTTTCACTATCTTTCACCTCTATCATATCTAAATTTATTATTTTGCAAATTTCACCCATTCCAGATGGTTTCATGAAACGTCAGATCCCATTCGTTCATCAAACCAACTAAAAGAAGACAACATTTTTTTTCATTATTATCATCATCATCATGGAAAATTGTATATATTAAAACGATTAATAATACTTTAACGTACTATACGTTTATATCTATCACACTATGAGTCACTACCAAAACCCGTAATTAACGATTTTAAACAACCTACCTACCTAACCATCTATCAATCTAACGTAAAGTAAGTAAGTAGGAAACTTTTAAAATTATCACTTTTCATCGAAATTTTACGAAAATGTATCATATAAACTTACTAACACAAGATATGCTCGGTTCAATACGCGAACTCAATACGGTATCCTCCTTCGTGAACATAATTCAAGATATATTAAGTCAAATGAAAAGCAGATATAATAAGTATATTGTTTTATAAAAAAAAACCTAGTTTTATATATAATCTCGATAGAAAGGAAAAAAAACAAAAAATTCGTTAAAAAAAATTACGAGGACGACGAAAACTTCATAGAGAAAGTTTAAAATCAATACACGAACTACAATAATACAATAAAATAGTAGTCGTAATGGTTCAGTACTAGAACCCGAGAAAACCCATCCAATCTTTATAATTCTTGCAGATTCGGAATCAGGGTGTGCTTTTCATTCGAACTGCACACCCAGATCATCGAAATTCCAAAATTTTTTGAAAAAAATCATTTTTTGTATGGGGAAAAGTTTACCGAAGCCCTGTCAAAGTTCCGTAACACAACTTTTTCTGATTGAATCTATGTCCGACTTCTTGGTAGTTAATTACTTATTTTGGTCCTAATAGCCTATACTCATTGTCTTTTAGTGTTTTCTTGACGATTTAGTCATAAATTTTCATAATTTCACATATTCAAATTTTCATATAAATTCACGTTAAAATCAGTTAAAGTCTATAATCTACCTCTTAAATCTACTAAATTCACTTTCTCTTTCGGCAGTATTCTGCGCAGCGGTGCTAGTCACCTGTCCCCGTTGAGTTTTTTCCCAAATCTCCTACAGTTTCTTTCTCTACACGAACTCCGAAACGTTCGCTCGACCATTTCCAACACTTCAATACACGAACTCCAAAACGACTCTACCGCTATACCAAACGATACACGTACATTATAATATTTTACATTTATACACTTATTTTCTTTCTTCTCACGTTAAAAACATTATTCACACGTTACATGTTTCACTATCTTTCACCTCTATCATATCTAAATTTATTATTTTGCAAATTTCACCCATTCCAGATGGTTTCATGAAACGTCAGATCCCATTCGTTCATCAAACCAACTAAAAGAAGACAACATTTTTTTTCATTATTATCATCATCATCATGGAAAATTGTATATATTAAAACGATTAATAATACTTTAACGTACTATACGTTTATATTTATCACACTATGAATCACTACCAAAACCCGTAATTAACGATTTTAAACAACCTACCTACCTAACCATCTATCAATCTAACGTAAAGTAAGTAAGTAGGAAACTTTTAAAATTATCACTTTTCATCGAAATTTTACGAAAATGTATCATATAAACTTACTAACACAAGATATGCTCGGTTCAATACGCGAACTCAATACGGTATCCTCCTTCGTGAACATAATTCAAGATATATTAAGTCAAATGAAAAGCAGATATAATAAGTATATTGTTTTATAAAAAAAAAACCTAGTTTTATATATAATCTCGATAGAAAGGAAAAAAAAACAAAAAATTCGTTAAAAAAAATTACGAGGACGACGAAAACTTCATAGAGAAAGTTTAAAATCAATACACGAACTACAATAATACAATAAAATAGTAGTCGTAATGGTTCAGTACTAGAACCCGAGAAAACCCATCCAATCTTTATAATTCTTGCAGATTCGGAATCAGGGTGTGCTTTTCATTCGAACTGCATACCCAGATCATCGAAATTCCAAAAATTTTTGAAAAAAATCATTTTTTGTATGGGGAAAAGTTTACCGAAGCCCTGTCAAAGTTCCGTAACACAACTTTTTCTGATTGAATCTATGTCCGACTTCTTGGTAGTTAATTACTTATTTTGGTCCTAATAGCCTATACTCATTGTCTTTTAGTGTTTTCGTGACGATTTAGTCATAAATTTTCATAATTTCACATATTCAAATTTTCATATAAATTCACGTTAAAATCAGTTAAAGTCTATAATCTACCTCTTAAATCTACTAAATTCACTTTCTCTTTCGGCAGTATTCTGCGCAGCGGTGCTAGTCACCTGTCCCCGTTGAGTTTTTTCCCAAATCTCCTACAGTTTCTTTCTCTACACGAACTCCGAAACGTTCGCTCGATCATTTCCAACACTTCAATACACGAACTCCAAAACGACTCTACCGCTATACCAAACGATACACGTACATTACAATATTTTACATTTATACACTTATTTTCTTTCTTCTCACGTTAAAAACATTATTCACACGTTACATGTTTCACCATCTTTCACCTCTATCATATCTAAATTTATTATTTTGCAAATTTCACCCATTCCAGATGGTTTCATGAAACGTCAGATCCCATTCGTTCATCAAACCAACTAAAAGAAGACAACATTTTTTTTCATTATTATCATCATCATCATGGAAAATTGTATATATTAAAACGATTAATAATACTTTAACGTACTATACGTTTATATCTATCACACTATGAGTCACTACCAAAACCCGTAATTAACGATTTTAAACAACCTACCTACCTAACCATCTATCAATCTAACGTAAAGTAAGTAAGTAGGAAACTTTTAAAATTATCACTTTTCATCGAAATTTTACGAAAATGTATCATATAAACTTACTAACACAAGATATGCTCGGTTCAATACGCGAACTCAATACGGTATCCTCCTTCGTGAACATAATTCAAGATATATTAAGTCAAATGAAAAGCAGATATAATAAGTATATTGTTTTATAAAAAAAAAACCTAGTTTTATATATAATCTCGATAGAAAGGAAAAAAAACAAAAAATTCGTTAAAAAAAATTACGAGGACGACGAAAACTTCATAGAGAAAGTTTAAAATCAATACACGAACTACAATAATACAATAAAATAGTAGTCGTAATGGTTCAGTACTAGAACCCGAGAAAACCCATCCAATCTTTATAATTCTTGCAGATTCGGAATCAGGGTGTGCTTTTCATTCGAACTGCACACCCAGATCATCGAAATTCCAAAATTTTTTGAAAAAAATCATTTTTTGTATGGGGAAAAGTTTACCGAAGCCCTGTCAAAGTTCCGTAACACAACTTTTTCTGATTGAATCTATGTCCGACTTCTTGGTAGTTAATTACTTATTTTGGTCCTAATAGCCTATACTCATTGTCTTTTAGTGTTTTCGTGACGATTTAGTCATAAATTTTCATAATTTCACATATTCAAATTTTCATATAAATTCACGTTAAAATCAGTTAAAGTCTATAATCTACCTCTTAAATCTACTAAATTCACTTTCTCTTTCGGCAGTATTCTGCGCAGCGGTGCTAGTCACCTGTCCCCGTTGAGTTTTTTCCCAAATCTCCTACAGTTTCTTTCTCTACACGAACTCCGAAACGTTCGCTCGATCATTTCCAACACTTCAATACACGAACTCCAAAACGACTCTACCGCTATACCAAACGATACACGTACATTACAATATTTTACATTTATACACTTATTTTCTTTCTTCTCACGTTAAAAACATTATTCACACGTTACATGTTTCACCATCTTTCACCTCTATCATATCTAAATTTATTATTTTGCAAATTTCACCCATTCCAGATGGTTTCATGAAACGTCAGATCCCATTCGTTCATCAAACCAACTAAAAGAAGACAACATTTTTTTTCATTATTATCATCATCATCATGGAAAATTGTATATATTAAAACGATTAATAATACTTTAACGTACTATACGTTTATATCTATCACACTATGAATCACTACCAAAACCCGTAATTAACGATTTTAAACAACCTACCTACCTAACCATCTATCAATCTAACGTAAAGTAAGTAAGTAGGAAACTTTTAAAATTATCACTTTTCATCGAAATTTTACGAAAATGTATCATATAAACTTACTAACACAAGATATGCTCGGTTCAATACGCGAACTCAATACGGTATCCTCCTTCGTGAACATAATTCAAGATATATTAAGTCAAATGAAAAGCAGATATAATAAGTATATTGTTTTATAAAAAAAAACCTAGTTTTATATATAATCTCGATAGAAAGGAAAAAAAACAAAAAATTCGTTAAAAAAAATTACGAGGCCGACGAAAACTTCATAGAGAAAGTTTAAAATCAATACACGAACTACAATAATACAATAAAATAGTAGTCGTAATGGTTCAGTACTAGAACCCGAGAAAACCCATCCAATCTTTATAATTCTTGCAGATTCGGAATCAGGGTGTGCTTTTCATTCGAACTGCACACCCAGATCATCGAAATTCCAAAATTTTTTGAAAAAAATCATTTTTTGTATGGGGAAAAGTTTACCGAAGCCCTGTCAAAGTTCCGTAACACAACTTTTTCTGATTGAATCTATGTCCGACTTCTTGGTAGTTAATTACTTATTTTGGTCCTAATAGCCTATACTCATTGTCTTTTAGTGTTTTCGTGACGATTTAGTCATAAATTTTCATAATTTCACATATTCAAATTTTCATATAAATTCACGTTAAAATCAGTTAAAGTCTATAATCTACCTCTTAAATCTACTAAATTCACTTTCTCTTTCGGCAGTATTCTGCGCAGCGGTGCTAGTCACCTGTCCCCGTTGAGTTTTTTCCCAAATCTCCTACAGTTTCTTTCTCTACACGAACTCCGAAACGTTCGCTCGACCATTTCCAACACTTCAATACACGAACTCCAAAACGACTCTTCCGCTATACCAAACGATACACGTACATTATAATATTTTACATTTATACACTTATTTTCTTTCTTCTCACGTTAAAAACATTATTCACACGTTACATGTTTCACTATCTTTCACCTCTATCATATCTAAATTTATTATTTTGCAAATTTCACCCATTCCAGATGGTTTCATGAAACGTCAGATCCCATTCGTTCATCAAACCAACTAAAAGAAGACAACATTTTTTTTCATTATTATCATCATCATCATGGAAAATTGTATATATTAAAACGATTAATAATACTTTAACGTACTATACGTTTATATTTATCACACTATGAATCACTACCAAAACCCGTAATTAACGATTTTAAACAACCTACCTACCTAACCATCTATCAATCTAACGTAAAGTAAGTAAGTAGGAAACTTTTAAAATTATCACTTTTCATCGAAATTTTACGAAAATGTATCATATAAACTTACTAACACAAGATATGCTCGGTTCAATACGCGAACTCAATACGGTATCCTCCTTCGTGAACATAATTCAAGATATATTAAGTCAAATGAAAAGCAGATATAATAAGTATATTGTTTTATAAAAAAAAACCTAGTTTTATATATAATCTCGATAGAAAGGAAAAAAAAACAAAAAATTCGTTAAAAAAAATTACGAGGACGACGAAAACTTCATAGAGAAAGTTTAAAATCAATACACGAACTACAATAATACAATAAAATAGTAGTCGTAATGGTTCAGTACTAGAACCCGAGAAAACCCATCCAATCTTTATAATTCTTGCAGATTCGGAATCAGGGTGTGCTTTTCATTCGAACTGCATACCCAGATCATCGAAATTCCAAAAATTTTTGAAAAAAATCATTTTTTGTATGGGGAAAAGTTTACCGAAGCCCTGTCAAAGTTCCGTAACACAACTTTTTCTGATTGAATCTATGTCCGACTTCTTGGTAGTTAATTACTTATTTTGGTCCTAATAGCCTATACTCATTGTCTTTTAGTGTTTTCGTGACGATTTAGTCATAAATTTTCATAATTTCACATATTCAAATTTTCATATAAATTCACGTTAAAATCAGTTAAAGTCTATAATCTACCTCTTAAATCTACTAAATTCACTTTCTCTTTCGGCAGTATTCTGCGCAGCGGTGCTAGTCACCTGTCCCCGTTGAGTTTTTTCCCAAATCTCCTACAGTTTCTTTCTCTACACGAACTCCGAAACGTTCGCTCGATCATTTCCAACACTTCAATACACGAACTCCAAAACGACTCTACCGCTATACCAAACGATACACGTACATTACAATATTTTACATTTATACACTTATTTTCTTTCTTCTCACGTTAAAAACATTATTCACACGTTACATGTTTCACCATCTTTCACCTCTATCATATCTAAATTTATTATTTTGCAAATTTCACCCATTCCAGATGGTTTCATGAAACGTCAGATCCCATTCGTTCATCAAACCAACTAAAAGAAGACAACATTTTTTTTCATTATTATCATCATCATCATGGAAAATTGTATATATTAAAACGATTAATAATACTTTAACGTACTATACGTTTATATCTATCACACTATGAGTCACTACCAAAACCCGTAATTAACGATTTTAAACAACCTACCTACCTAACCATCTATCAATCTAACGTAAAGTAAGTAAGTAGGAAACTTTTAAAATTATCACTTTTCATCGAAATTTTACGAAAATGTATCATATAAACTTACTAACACAAGATATGCTCGGTTCAATACGCGAACTCAATACGGTATCCTCCTTCGTGAACATAATTCAAGATATATTAAGTCAAATGAAAAGCAGATATAATAAGTATATTGTTTTATAAAAAAAAAACCTAGTTTTATATATAATCTCGATAGAAAGGAAAAAAAACAAAAAATTCGTTAAAAAAAATTACGAGGACGACGAAAACTTCATAGAGAAAGTTTAAAATCAATACACGAACTACAATAATACAATAAAATAGTAGTCGTAATGGTTCAGTACTAGAACCCGAGAAAACCCATCCAATCTTTATAATTCTTGCAGATTCGGAATCAGGGTGTGCTTTTCATTCGAACTGCACACCCAGATCATCGAAATTCCAAAATTTTTTGAAAAAAATCATTTTTTGTATGGGGAAAAGTTTACCGAAGCCCTGTCAAAGTTCCGTAACACAACTTTTTCTGATTGAATCTATGTCCGACTTCTTGGTAGTTAATTACTTATTTTGGTCCTAATAGCCTATACTCATTGTCTTTTAGTGTTTTCGTGACGATTTAGTCATAAATTTTCATAATTTCACATATTCAAATTTTCATATAAATTCACGTTAAAATCAGTTAAAGTCTATAATCTACCTCTTAAATCTACTAAATTCACTTTCTCTTTCGGCAGTATTCTGCGCAGCGGTGCTAGTCACCTGTCCCCGTTGAGTTTTTTCCCAAATCTCCTACAGTTTCTTTCTCTACACGAACTCCGAAACGTTCGCTCGACCATTTCCAACACTTCAATACACGAACTCCAAAACGACTCTACCGCTATACCAAACGATACACGTACATTACAATATTTTACATTTATACACTTATTTTCTTTCTTCTCACGTTAAAAACATTATTCACACGTTACATGTTTCACCATCTTTCACCTCTATCATATCTAAATTTATTATTTTGCAAATTTCACCCATTCCAGATGGTTTCATGAAACGTCAGATCCCATTCGTTCATCAAACCAACTATGTGTATATATTAAAACGATTAATAATACTTTAACGTATTATACGTTTATATCTATCACACTATGAATCACTACCAAAACCCGTAATTAACGATTTTAAACAACCTACCTACCTAACCATCTATCAATCTAACGTAAAGTAAGTAAGTAGGAAACTTTTAAAATTATCACTTTTCATCGAAATTTTACGAAAATGTATCATATAAACTTACTAACACAAGATATGCTCGCTTCAATACGCGAACTCAATACGGTATCCTCCTTCGTGAACATAATTCAAGATATATAAGTCAAATGAAAAGCAGATATAATAAGTGTATTGTTTTATAAAAAAAAAAACCTAGTTTTATATATAATCTCGATAGAAAGGAAAAAAAACAAAAAATTCGTTAAAAAAAATTACGAGGACGACGAAAACTTCATAGAGAAAGTTTAAAATCAATACACGAACTACAATAATACAATAAAATAGTAGTCGTAATGGTTCAGTACTAGAACCCGAGAAAACCAATCCAATCTTTATAATTCTTGCAGATTCGGAATCAGGGTGTGCTTTTCATTCGAACTGCATACCCAGATCATCGAAATTCCAAAAATTTTTGAAAAAAATCATTTTTTGTATGGGGAAAAGTTTACCGAAGCCCTGTCAAAGTTCCGTAACACAACTTTTTCTGATTGAATCTATGTCCGACTTCTTGGTAGTTAATTACTTATTTTGGTCCTAATAGCCTATACTCATTGTCTTTTAGTGTTTTCGTGACGATTTAGTCATAAATTTTCATAATTTCACATATTCAAATTTTCATATAAATTCACGTTAAAATCAGTTAAAGTCTATAATCTACCTCTTAAATCTACTAAATTCACTTTCTCTTTCGGCAGTATTCTGCGCAGCGGTGCTAGTCACCTGTCCCCGTTGAGTTTTTTCCCAAATCTCCTACAGTTTCTTTCTCTACACGAACTCCGAAACGTTCGCTCGATCATTTCCAACACTTCAATACACGAACTCCAAAACGACTCTACCGCTATACCAAACGATACACGTACATTACAATATTTTACATTTATACACTTATTTTCTTTCTTCTCACGTTAAAAACATTATTCACACGTTACATGTTTCACCATCTTTCACCTCTATCATATCTAAATTTATTATTTTGCAAATTTCACCCATTCCAGATGGTTTCATGAAACGTCAGATCCCATTCGTTCATCAAACCAACTAAAAGAAGACAACATTTTTTTTCATTATTATCATCATCATCATGGAAAATTGTATATATTAAAACGATTAATAATACTTTAACGTACTATACGTTTATATCTATCACACTATGAATCACTACCAAAACCCGTAATTAACGATTTTAAACAACCTACCTACCTAACCATCTATCAATCTAACGTAAAGTAAGTAAGTAGGAAACTTTTAAAATTATCACTTTTCATCGAAATTTTACGAAAATGTATCATATAAACTTACTAACACAAGATATGCTCGGTTCAATACGCGAACTCAATACGGTATCCTCCTTCGTGAACATAATTCAAGATATATTAAGTCAAATGAAAAGCAGATATAATAAGTATATTGTTTTATAAAAAAAAAAACCTAGTTTTATATATAATCTCGATAGAAAGGAAAAAAAAACAAAAAATTCGTTAAAAAAAATTACGAGGACGACGAAAACTTCATAGAGAAAGTTTAAAATCAATACACGAACTACAATAATACAATAAAATAGTAGTCGTAATGGTTCAGTACTAGAACCCGAGAAAACCCATCCAATCTTTATAATTCTTGCAGATTCGGAATCAGGGTGTGCTTTTCATTCGAACTGCATACCCAGATCATCGAAATTCCAAAAATTTTTGAAAAAAATCATTTTTTGTATGGGGAAAAGTTTACCGAAGCCCTGTCAAAGTTCCGTAACACAACTTTTTCTGATTGAATCTATGTCCGACTTCTTGGTAGTTAATTACTTATTTTGGTCCTAATAGCCTATACTCATTGTCTTTTAGTGTTTTCGTGACGATTTAGTCATAAATTTTCATAATTTCACATATTCAAATTTTCATATAAATTCACGTTAAAATCAGTTAAAGTCTATAATCTACCTCTTAAATCTACTAAATTCACTTTCTCTTTCGGCAGTATTCTGCGCAGCGGTGCTAGTCACCTGTCCCCGTTGAGTTTTTTCCCAAATCTCCTACAGTTTCTTTCTCTACACGAACTCCGAAACGTTCGCTCGATCATTTCCAACACTTCAATACACGAACTCCAAAACGACTCTACCGCTATACCAAACGATACACGTACATTACAATATTTTACATTTATACACTTATTTTCTTTCTTCTCACGTTAAAAACATTATTCACACGTTACATGTTTCACCATCTTTCACCTCTATCATATCTAAATTTATTATTTTGCAAATTTCACCCATTCCAGATGGTTTCATGAAACGTCAGATCCCATTCGTTCATCAAACCAACTAAAAGAAGACAACATTTTTTTTCATTATTATCATCATCATCATGGAAAATTGTATATATTAAAACGATTAATAATACTTTAACGTACTATACGTTTATATCTATCACACTATGAATCACTACCAAAACCCGTAATTAACGATTTTAAACAACCTACCTACCTAACCATCTATCAATCTAACGTAAAGTAAGTAAGTAGGAAACTTTTAAAATTATCACTTTTCATCGAAATTTTACGAAAATGTATCATATAAACTTACTAACACAAGATATGCTCGGTTTAATACGCGAACTCCATACGGTATCCTCCTTCGTGAATATAATTCAAGATATATTAAGTCAAATGAAAAGCAAATATAATAAGTGTATTGTTTTATAAAAAATAAAAAAAACCTAGTTTTATATATAATCTCGATAGAAAGGAAAAAAAACAAAAAATTCTTAAAAAAAATTACGAGGACGACGAAAACTTCATAGAGAAAGTTTAAAATCAATACACGAACTACAATAATACAATAAAATAGTAGTCGTAATGGTTCAGTACTAGAACCCGAGAAAACCCATCCAATCTTTATAATTCTTGCAGATTCGGAATCAGGGTGTGCTTTTCATTCGAACTGCACACCCAGATCATCGAAATTCCAAAATTTTTTGAAAAAAATCATTTTTTGTATGGGGAAAAGTTTACCGAAGCCCTGTCAAAGTTCCGTAACACAACTTTTTCTGATTGAATCTATGTCCGACTTCTTGGTAGTTAATTACTTATTTTGGTCCTAATAGCCTATACTCATTGTCTTTTAGTGTTTTCGTGACGATTTAGTCATAAATTTTCATAATTTCACATATTCAAATTTTCATATAAATTCACGTTAAAATCAGTTAAAGTCTATAATCTACCTCTTAAATCTACTAAATTCACTTTCTCTTTCGGCAGTATTCTGCGCAGCGGTGCTAGTCACCTGTCCCCGTTGAGTTTTTTCCCAAATCTCCTACAGTTTCTTTCTCTACACGAACTCCGAAACGTTCGCTCGACCATTTCCAACACTTCAATACACGAACTCCAAAACGACTCTACCGCTATACTAAACGATACACGTACATTATAATATTTTACATTTATACACTTATTTTCTTTCTTCTCACGTTAAAAACATTATTCACACGTTACATGTTTCACTATCTTTCACCTCTATCATATCTAAATTTATTATTTTGCAAATTTCACCCATTCCAGATGGTTTCATGAAACGTCAGATCCCATTCGTTCATCAAACCAACTAAAAGAAGACAACATTTTTTTTCATTATTATCATCATCATCATGGAAAATTGTATATATTAAAACGATTAATAATACTTTAACGTACTATACGTTTATATCTATCACACTATGAGTCACTACCAAAACCCGTAATTAACGATTTTAAACAACCTACCTACCTAACCATCTATCAATCTAACGTAAAGTAAGTAAGTAGGAAACTTTTAAAATTATCACTTTTCATCGAAATTTTACGAAAATGTATCATATAAACTTACTAACACAAGATATGCTCGGTTCAATACGCGAACTCAATACGGTATCCTCCTTCGTGAACATAATTCAAGATATATTAAGTCAAATGAAAAGCAGATATAATAAGTATATTGTTTTATAAAAAAAAACCTAGTTTTATATATAATCTCGATAGAAAGGAAAAAAAACAAAAAATTCGTTAAAAAAAATTACGAGGACGACGAAAACTTCATAGAGAAAGTTTAAAATCAATACACGAACTACAATAATACAATAAAATAGTAGTCGTAATGGTTCAGTACTAGAACCCGAGAAAACCCATCCAATCTTTATAATTCTTGCAGATTCGGAATCAGGGTGTGCTTTTCATTCGAACTGCACACCCAGATCATCGAAATTCCAAAATTTTTTGAAAAAAATCATTTTTTGTATGGGGAAAAGTTTACCGAAGCCCTGTCAAAGTTCCGTAACACAACTTTTTCTGATTGAATCTATGTCCGACTTCTTGGTAGTTAATTACTTATTTTGGTCCTAATAGCCTATACTCATTGTCTTTTAGTGTTTTCGTGACGATTTAGTCATAAATTTTCATAATTTCACATATTCAAATTTTCATATAAATTCACGTTAAAATCAGTTAAAGTCTATAATCTACCTCTTAAATCTACTAAATTCACTTTCTCTTTCGGCAGTATTCTGCGCAGCGGTGCTAGTCACCTGTCCCCGTTGAGTTTTTTCCCAAATCTCCTACAGTTTCTTTCTCTACACGAACTCCGAAACGTTCGCTCGACCATTTCCAACACTTCAATACACGAACTCCAAAACGACTCTACCGCTATACCAAACGATACACGTACATTACAATATTTTACATTTATACACTTATTTTCTTTCTTCTCACGTTAAAAACATTATTCACACGTTACATGTTTCACCATCTTTCACCTCTATCATATCTAAATTTATTATTTTGCAAATTTCACCCATTCCAGATGGTTTCATGAAACGTCAGATCCCATTCGTTCATCAAACCAACTAAAAGAAGACAACATTTTTTTTCATTATTATCATCATCATCATGGAAAATTGTATATATTAAAACGATTAATAATACTTTAACGTACTATACGTTTATATCTATCACACTATGAGTCACTACCAAAACCCGTAATTAACGATTTTAAACAACCTACCTACCTAACCATCTATCAATCTAACGTAAAGTAAGTAAGTAGGAAACTTTTAAAATTATCACTTTTCATCGAAATTTTACGAAAATGTATCATATAAACTTACTAACACAAGATATGCTCGGTTCAATACGCGAACTCCATACGGTATCCTCCTTCGTGAATATAATTCAAGATATATTAAGTCAAATGAAAAGCAAATATAATAAGTGTATTGTTTTATAAAAAATAAAAAAAACCTAGTTTTATATATAATCTCGATAGAAAGGAAAAAAAACAAAAAATTCTTAAAAAAAATTACGAGGACGACGAAAACTTCATAGAGAAAGTTTAAAATCAATACACGAACTACAATAATACAATAAAATAGTAGTCGTAATGGTTCAGTACTAGAACCCGAGAAAACCCATCCAATCTTTATAATTCTTGCAGATTCGGAATCAGGGTGTGCTTTTCATTCGAACTGCATACCCAGATCATCGAAATTCCAAAAATTTTTGAAAAAAATCATTTTTTGTATGGGGAAAAGTTTACCGAAGCCCTGTCAAAGTTCCGTAACACAACTTTTTCTGATTGAATCTATGTCCGACTTCTTGGTAGTTAATTACTTATTTTGGTCCTAATAGCCTATACTCATTGTCTTTTAGTGTTTTCGTGACGATTTAGTCATAAATTTTCATAATTTCACATATTCAAATTTTCATATAAATTCACGTTAAAATCAGTTAAAGTCTATAATCTACCTCTTAAATCTACTAAATTCACTTTCTCTTTCGGCAGTATTCTGCGCAGCGGTGCTAGTCACCTGTCCCCGTTGAGTTTTTTCCCAAATCTCCTACAGTTTCTTTCTCTACACGAACTCCGAAACGTTCGCTCGATCATTTCCAACACTTCAATACACGAACTCCAAAACGACTCTACCGCTATACTAAACGATACACGTACATTATAATATTTTACATTTATACACTTATTTTCTTTCTTCTCACGTTAAAAACATTATTCACACGTTACATGTTTCACTATCTTTCACCTCTATCATATCTAAATTTATTATTTTGCAAATTTCACCCATTCCAGATGGTTTCATGAAACGTCAGATCCCATTCGTTCATCAAACCAACTAAAAGAAGACAACATTTTTTTTCATTATTATCATCATCATCATGGAAAATTGTATATATTAAAACGATTAATAATACTTTAACGTACTATACGTTTATATCTATCACACTATGAGTCACTACCAAAACCCGTAATTAACGATTTTAAACAACCTACCTACCTAACCATCTATCAATCTAACGTAAAGTAAGTAAGTAGGAAACTTTTAAAATTATCACTTTTCATCGAAATTTTACGAAAATGTATCATATAAACTTACTAACACAAGATATGCTCGGTTCAATACGCGAACTCAATACGGTATCCTCCTTCGTGAACATAATTCAAGATATATTAAGTCAAATGAAAAGCAGATATAATAAGTATATTGTTTTATAAAAAAAAAACCTAGTTTTATATATAATCTCGATAGAAAGGAAAAAAAACAAAAAATTCGTTAAAAAAAATTACGAGGACGACGAAAACTTCATAGAGAAAGTTTAAAATCAATACACGAACTACAATAATACAATAAAATAGTAGTCGTAATGGTTCAGTACTAGAACCCGAGAAAACCCATCCAATCTTTATAATTCTTGCAGATTCGGAATCAGGGTGTGCTTTTCATTCGAACTGCACACCCAGATCATCGAAATTCCAAAAATTTTTGAAAAAAATCATTTTTTGTATGGGGAAAAGTTTACCGAAGCCCTGTCAAAGTTCCGTAACACAACTTTTTCTGATTGAATCTATGTCCGACTTCTTGGTAGTTAATTACTTATTTTGGTCCTAATAGCCTATACTCATTGTCTTTTAGTGTTTTCGTGACGATTTAGTCATAAATTTTCATAATTTCACATATTCAAATTTTCATATAAATTCACGTTAAAATCAGTTAAAGTCTATAATCTACCTCTTAAATCTACTAAATTCACTTTCTCTTTCGGCAGTATTCTGCGCAGCGGTGCTAGTCACCTGTCCCCGTTGAGTTTTTTCCCTAATCTCCTACAGTTTCTTTCTCTACACGAACTCCGAAACGTTCGCTCGACCATTTCCAACACTTCAATACACGAACTCCAAAACGACTCTACCGCTATACCAAACGATACACGTACATTACAATATTTTACATTTATACACTTATTTTCTTTCTTCTCACGTTAAAAACATTATTCACACGTTACATGTTTCACCATCTTTCACCTCTATCATATCTAAATTTATTATTTTGCAAATTTCACCCATTCCAGATGGTTTCATGAAACGTCAGATCCCATTCGTTCATCAAACCAACTAAAAGAAGACAACATTTTTTTTCATTATTATCATCATCATCATGGAAAATTGTATATATTAAAACGATTAATAATACTTTAACGTACTATACGTTTATATCTATCACACTATGAATCACTACCAAAACCCGTAATTAACGATTTTAAACAACCTACCTACCTAACCATCTATCAATCTAACGTAAAGTAAGTAAGTAGGAAACTTTTAAAATTATCACTTTTCATCGAAATTTTACGAAAATGTATCATATAAACTTACTAACACAAGATATGCTCGGTTCAATACGCGAACTCAATACGGTATCCTCCTTCGTGAACATAATTCAAGATATATTAAGTCAAATGAAAAGCAGATATAATAAGTATATTGTTTTATAAAAAAAAAACCTAGTTTTATATATAATCTCGATAGAAAGGAAAAAAAACAAAAAAATCGTTAAAAAAAATTACGAGGACGACGAAAACTTCATAGAGAAAGTTTAAAATCAATACACGAACTACAATAATACAATAAAATAGTAGTCGTAATGGTTCAGTACTAGAACCCGAGAAAACCCATCCAATCTTTATAATTCTTGCAGATTCGGAATCAGGGTGTGCTTTTCATTCGAACTGCATACCCAGATCATCGAAATTCCAAAAATTTTTGAAAAAAATCATTTTTTGTATGGGGAAAAGTTTACCGAAGCCCTGTCAAAGTTCCGTAACACAACTTTTTCTGATTGAATCTATGTCCGACTTCTTGGTAGTTAATTACTTATTTTGGTCCTAATAGCCTATACTCATTGTCTTTTAGTGTTTTCGTGACGATTTAGTCATAAATTTTCATAATTTCACATATTCAAATTTTCATATAAATTCACGTTAAAATCAGTTAAAGTCTATAATCTACCTCTTAAATCTACTAAATTCACTTTCTCTTTCGGCAGTATTCTGCGCAGCGGTGCTAGTCACCTGTCCCCGTTGAGTTTTTTCCCAAATCTCCTACAGTTTCTTTCTCTACACGAACTCCGAAACGTTCGCTCGACCATTTCCAACACTTCAATACACGAACTCCAAAACGACTCTACCGCTATACCAAACGATACACGTACATTACAATATTTTACATTTATACACTTATTTTCTTTCTTCTCACGTTAAAAACATTATTCACACGTTACATGTTTCACCATCTTTCACCTCTATCATATCTAAATTTATTATTTTGCAAATTTCACCCATTCCAGATGGTTTCATGAAACGTCAGATCCCATTCGTTCATCAAACCAACTAAAAGAAGACAACATTTTTTTTCATTATTATCATCATCATCATGGAAAATTGTATATATTAAAACGATTAATAATACTTTAACGTACTATACGTTTATATCTATCACACTATGAATCACTACCAAAACCCGTAATTAACGATTTTAAACAACCTACCTACCTAACCATCTATCAATCTAACGTAAAGTAAGTAAGTAGGAAACTTTTAAAATTATCACTTTTCATCGAAATTTTACGAAAATGTATCATATAAACTTACTAACACAAGATATGCTCGGTTCAATACGCGAACTCAATACGGTATCCTCCTTCGTGAACATAATTCAAGATATATTAAGTCAAATGAAAAGCAGATATAATAAGTATATTGTTTTATAAAAAAAAAACCTAGTTTTATATATAATCTCGATAGAAAGGAAAAAAAACAAAAAAATCGTTAAAAAAAATTACGAGGACGACGAAAACTTCATAGAGAAAGTTTAAAATCAATACACGAACTACAATAATACAATAAAATAGTAGTCGTAATGGTTCAGTACTAGAACCCGAGAAAACCCATCCAATCTTTATAATTCTTGCAGATTCGGAATCAGGGTGTGCTTTTCATTCGAACTGCATACCCAGATCATCGAAATTCCAAAAATTTTTGAAAAAAATCATTTTTTGTATGGGGAAAAGTTTACCGAAGCCCTGTCAAAGTTCCGTAACACAACTTTTTCTGATTGAATCTATGTCCGACTTCTTGGTAGTTAATTACTTATTTTGGTCCTAATAGCCTATACTCATTGTCTTTTAGTGTTTTCGTGACGATTTAGTCATAAATTTTCATAATTTCACATATTCAAATTTTCATATAAATTCACGTTAAAATCAGTTAAAGTCTATAATCTACCTCTTAAATCTACTAAATTCACTTTCTCTTTCGGCAGTATTCTGCGCAGCGGTGCTAGTCACCTGTCCCCGTTGAGTTTTTTCCCAAATCTCCTACAGTTTCTTTCTCTACACGAACTCCGAAACGTTCGCTCGATCATTTCCAACACTTCAATACACGAACTCCAAAACGACTCTACCGCTATACCAAACGATACACGTACATTACAATATTTTACATTTATACACTTATTTTCTTTCTTCTCACGTTAAAAACATTATTCACACGTTACATGTTTCACCATCTTTCACCTCTATCATATCTAAATTTATTATTTTGCAAATTTCACCCATTCCAGATGGTTTCATGAAACGTCAGATCCCATTCGTTCATCAAACCAACTAAAAGAAGACAACATTTTTTTTCATTATTATCATCATCATCATGGAAAATTGTATATATTAAAACGATTAATAATACTTTAACGTACTATACGTTTATATCTATCACACTATGAGTCACTACCAAAACCCGTAATTAACGATTTTAAACAACCTACCTACCTAACCATCTATCAATCTAACGTAAAGTAAGTAAGTAGGAAACTTTTAAAATTATCACTTTTCATCGAAATTTTACGAAAATGTATCATATAAACTTACTAACACAAGATATGCTCGGTTCAATACGCGAACTCAATACGGTATCCTCCTTCGTGAACATAATTCAAGATATATTAAGTCAAATGAAAAGCAGATATAATAAGTATATTGTTTTATAAAAAAAAAACCTAGTTTTATATATAATCTCGATAGAAAGGAAAAAAAACAAAAAAATCGTTAAAAAAAATTACGAGGACGACGAAAACTTCATAGAGAAAGTTTAAAATCAATACACGAACTACAATAATACAATAAAATAGTAGTCGTAATGGTTCAGTACTAGAACCCGAGAAAACCCATCCAATCTTTATAATTCTTGCAGATTCGGAATCAGGGTGTGCTTTTCATTCGAACTGCATACCCAGATCATCGAAATTCCAAAAATTTTTGAAAAAAATCATTTTTTGTATGGGGAAAAGTTTACCGAAGCCCTGTCAAAGTTCCGTAACACAACTTTTTCTGATTGAATCTATGTCCGACTTCTTGGTAGTTAATTACTTATTTTGGTCCTAATAGCCTATACTCATTGTCTTTTAGTGTTTTCGTGACGATTTAGTCATAAATTTTCATAATTTCACATATTCAAATTTTCATATAAATTCACGTTAAAATCAGTTAAAGTCTATAATCTACCTCTTAAATCTACTAAATTCACTTTCTCTTTCGGCAGTATTCTGCGCAGCGGTGCTAGTCACCTGTCCCCGTTGAGTTTTTTCCCAAATCTCCTACAGTTTCTTTCTCTACACGAACTCCGAAACGTTCGCTCGACCATTTCCAACACTTCAATACACGAACTCCAAAACGACTCTACCGCTATACCAAACGATACACGTACATTACAATATTTTACATTTATACACTTATTTTCTTTCTTCTCACGTTAAAAACATTATTCACACGTTACATGTTTCACCATCTTTCACCTCTATCATATCTAAATTTATTATTTTGCAAATTTCACCCATTCCAGATGGTTTCATGAAACGTCAGATCCCATTCGTTCATCAAACCAACTAAAAGAAGACAACATTTTTTTTCATTATTATCATCATCATCATGGAAAATTGTATATATTAAAACGATTAATAATACTTTAACGTACTATACGTTTATATCTATCACACTATGAATCACTACCAAAACCCGTAATTAACGATTTTAAACAACCTACCTACCTAACCATCTATCAATCTAACGTAAAGTAAGTAAGTAGGAAACTTTTAAAATTATCACTTTTCATCGAAATTTTACGAAAATGTATCATATAAACTTACTAACACAAGATATGCTCGGTTCAATACGCGAACTCAATACGGTATCCTCCTTCGTGAACATAATTCAAGATATATTAAGTCAAATGAAAAGCAGATATAATAAGTATATTGTTTTATAAAAAAAAAACCTAGTTTTATATATAATCTCGATAGAAAGGAAAAAAAAACAAAAAATTCGTTAAAAAAAATTACGAGGACGACGAAAACTTCATAGAGAAAGTTTAAAATCAATACACGAACTACAATAATACAATAAAATAGTAGTCGTAATGGTTCAGTACTAGAACCCGAGAAAACCCATCCAATCTTTATAATTCTTGCAGATTCGGAATCAGGGTGTGCTTTTCATTCGAACTGCACACCCAGATCATCGAAATTCCAAAATTTTTTGAAAAAAATCATTTTTTGTATGGGGAAAAGTTTACCGAAGCCCTGTCAAAGTTCCGTAACACAACTTTTTCTGATTGAATCTATGTCCGACTTCTTGGTAGTTAATTACTTATTTTGGTCCTAATAGCCTATACTCATTGTCTTTTAGTGTTTTCGTGACGATTTAGTCATAAATTTTCATAATTTCACATATTCAAATTTTCATATAAATTCACGTTAAAATCAGTTAAAGTCTATAATCTACCTCTTAAATCTACTAAATTCACTTTCTCTTTCGGCAGTATTCTGCGCAGCGGTGCTAGTCACCTGTCCCCGTTGAGTTTTTTCCCAAATCTCCTACAGTTTCTTTCTCTACACGAACTCCGAAACGTTCGCTCGATCATTTCCAACACTTCAATACACGAACTCCAAAACGACTCTACCGCTATACCAAACGATACACGTACATTACAATATTTTACATTTATACACTTATTTTCTTTCTTCTCACGTTAAAAACATTATTCACACGTTACATGTTTCACCATCTTTCACCTCTATCATATCTAAATTTATTATTTTGCAAATTTCACCCATTCCAGATGGTTTCATGAAACGTCAGATCCCATTCGTTCATCAAACCAACTAAAAGAAGACAACATTTTTTTTCATTATTATCATCATCATCATGGAAAATTGTATATATTAAAACGATTAATAATACTTTAACGTACTATACGTTTATATCTATCACACTATGAATCACTACCAAAACCCGTAATTAACGATTTTAAACAACCTACCTACCTAACCATCTATCAATCTAACGTAAAGTAAGTAAGTAGGAAACTTTTAAAATTATCACTTTTCATCGAAATTTTACGAAAATGTATCATATAAACTTACTAACACAAGATATGCTCGGTTCAATACGCGAACTCAATACGGTATCCTCCTTCGTGAACATAATTCAAGATATATTAAGTCAAATGAAAAGCAGATATAATAAGTATATTGTTTTATAAAAAAAAAACCTAGTTTTATATATAATCTCGATAGAAAGGAAAAAAAACAAAAAATTCGTTAAAAAAAATTACGAGGACGACGAAAACTTCATAGAGAAAGTTTAAAATCAATACACGAACTACAATAATACAATAAAATAGTAGTCGTAATGGTTCAGTACTAGAACCCGAGAAAACCCATCCAATCTTTATAATTCTTGCAGATTCGGAATCAGGGTGTGCTTTTCATTCGAACTGCACACCCAGATCATCGAAATTCCAAAATTTTTTGAAAAAAATCATTTTTTGTATGGGGAAAAGTTTACCGAAGCCCTGTCAAAGTTCCGTAACACAACTTTTTCTGATTGAATCTATGTCCGACTTCTTGGTAGTTAATTACTTATTTTGGTCCTAATAGCCTATACTCATTGTCTTTTAGTGTTTTCGTGACGATTTAGTCATAAATTTTCATAATTTCACATATTCAAATTTTCATATAAATTCACGTTAAAATCAGTTAAAGTCTATAATCTACCTCTTAAATCTACTAAATTCACTTTCTCTTTCGGCAGTATTCTGCGCAGCGGTGCTAGTCACCTGTCCCCGTTGAGTTTTTTCCCAAATCTCCTACAGTTTCTTTCTCTACACGAACTCCGAAACGTTCGCTCGATCATTTCCAACACTTCAATACACGAACTCCAAAACGACTCTACCGCTATACCAAACGATACACGTACATTATAATATTTTACATTTATACACTTATTTTCTTTCTTCTCACGTTAAAAACATTATTCACACGTTACATGTTTCACCATCTTTCACCTCTATCATATCTAAATTTATTATTTTGCAAATTTCACCCATTCCAGATGGTTTCATGAAACGTCAGATCCCATTCGTTCATCAAACCAACTAAAAGAAGACAACATTTTTTTTCATTATTATCATCATCATCATGGAAAATTGTATATATTAAAACGATTAATAATACTTTAACGTACTATACGTTTATATCTATCACACTATGAATCACTACCAAAACCCGTAATTAACGATTTTAAACAACCTACCTACCTAACCATCTATCAATCTAACGTAAAGTAAGTAAGTAGGAAACTTTTAAAATTATCACTTTTCATCGAAATTTTACGAAAATGTATCATATAAACTTACTAACACAAGATATGCTCGGTTCAATACGCGAACTCAATACGGTATCCTCCTTCGTGAACATAATTCAAGATATATTAAGTCAAATGAAAAGCAGATATAATAAGTATATTGTTTTATAAAAAAAAAACCTAGTTTTATATATAATCTCGATAGAAAGGAAAAAAAAACAAAAAATTCGTTAAAAAAAATTACGAGGACGACGAAAACTTCATAGAGAAAGTTTAAAATCAATACACGAACTACAATAATACAATAAAATAGTAGTCGTAATGGTTCAGTACTAGAACCCGAGAAAACCCATCCAATCTTTATAATTCTTGCAGATTCGGAATCAGGGTGTGCTTTTCATTCGAACTGCACACCCAGATCATCGAAATTCCAAAATTTTTTGAAAAAAATCATTTTTTGTATGGGGAAAAGTTTACCGAAGCCCTGTCAAAGTTCCGTAACACAACTTTTTCTGATTGAATCTATGTCCGACTTCTTGGTAGTTAATTACTTATTTTGGTCCTAATAGCCTATACTCATTGTCTTTTAGTGTTTTCGTGACGATTTAGTCATAAATTTTCATAATTTCACATATTCAAATTTTCATATAAATTCACGTTAAAATCAGTTAAAGTCTATAATCTACCTCTTAAATCTACTAAATTCACTTTCTCTTTCGGCAGTATTCTGCGCAGCGGTGCTAGTCACCTGTCCCCGTTGAGTTTTTTCCCAAATCTCCTACAGTTTCTTTCTCTACACGAACTCCGAAACGTTCGCTCGATCATTTCCAACACTTCAATACACGAACTCCAAAACGACTCTACCGCTATACCAAACGATACACGTACATTACAATATTTTACATTTATACACTTATTTTCTTTCTTCTCACGTTAAAAACATTATTCACACGTTACATGTTTCACCATCTTTCACCTCTATCATATCTAAATTTATTATTTTGCAAATTTCACCCATTCCAGATGGTTTCATGAAACGTCAGATCCCATTCGTTCATCAAACCAACTAAAAGAAGACAACATTTTTTTTCATTATTATCATCATCATCATGGAAAATTGTATATATTAAAACGATTAATAATACTTTAACGTACTATACGTTTATATCTATCACACTATGAATCACTACCAAAACCCGTAATTAACGATTTTAAACAACCTACCTACCTAACCATCTATCAATCTAACGTAAAGTAAGTAAGTAGGAAACTTTTAAAATTATCACTTTTCATCGAAATTTTACGAAAATGTATCATATAAACTTACTAACACAAGATATGCTCGGTTCAATACGCGAACTCAATACGGTATCCTCCTTCGTGAACATAATTCAAGATATATTAAGTCAAATGAAAAGCAGATATAATAAGTATATTGTTTTATAAAAAAAAAACCTAGTTTTATATATAATCTCGATAGAAAGGAAAAAAAACAAAAAAATCGTTAAAAAAAATTACGAGGACGACGAAAACTTCATAGAGAAAGTTTAAAATCAATACACGAACTACAATAAAATAGTAGTCGTAATGGTTCAGTACTAGAACCCGAGAAAACCCATCCAATCTTTATAATTCTTGCAGATTCGGAATCAGGGTGTGCTTTTCATTCGAACTGCACACCCAGATCATCGAAATTCCAAAATTTTTTGAAAAAAATCATTTTTTGTATGGGGAAAAGTTTACCGAAGCCCTGTCAAAGTTCCGTAACACAACTTTTTCTGATTGAATCTATGTCCGACTTCTTGGTAGTTAATTACTTATTTTGGTCCTAATAGCCTATACTCATTGTCTTTTAGTGTTTTCGTGACGATTTAGTCATAAATTTTCATAATTTCACATATTCAAATTTTCATATAAATTCACGTTAAAATCAGTTAAAGTCTATAATCTACCTCTTAAATCTACTAAATTCACTTTCTCTTTCGGCAGTATTCTGCGCAGCGGTGCTAGTCACCTGTCCCCGTTGAGTTTTTTCCCAAATCTCCTACAGTTTCTTTCTCTACACGAACTCCGAAACGTTCGCTCGACCATTTCCAACACTTCAATACACGAACTCCAAAACGACTCTACCGCTATACCAAACGATACACGTACATTACAATATTTTACATTTATACACTTATTTTCTTTCTTCTCACGTTAAAAACATTATTCACACGTTACATGTTTCACCATCTTTCACCTCTATCATATCTAAATTTATTATTTTGCAAATTTCACCCATTCCAGATGGTTTCATGAAACGTCAGATCCCATTCGTTCATCAAACCAACTAAAAGAAGACAACATTTTTTTTCATTATTATCATCATCATCATGGAAAATTGTATATATTAAAACGATTAATAATACTTTAACGTACTATACGTTTATATCTATCACACTATGAATCACTACCAAAACCCGTAATTAACGATTTTAAACAACCTACCTACCTAACCATCTATCAATCTAACGTAAAGTAAGTAAGTAGGAAACTTTTAAAATTATCACTTTTCATCGAAATTTTACGAAAATGTATCATATAAACTTACTAACACAAGATATGCTCGGTTCAATACGCGAACTCAATACGGTATCCTCCTTCGTGAACATAATTCAAGATATATTAAGTCAAATGAAAAGCAGATATAATAAGTATATTGTTGTATAAAAAAAAAACCTAGTTTTATATATAATCTCGATAGAAAGGAAAAAAAACAAAAAATTCGTTAAAAAAAATTACGAGGACGACGAAAACTTCATGGAGAAAGTTTAAAATCAATACACGAACTACAATAATACAATAAAATAGTAGTCGTAATGGTTCAGTACTAGAACCCGAGAAAACCCATCCAATCTTTATAATTCTTGCAGATTCGGAATCAGGGTGTGCTTTTCATTCGAACTGCACACCCAGATCATCGAAATTCCAAAATTTTTTGAAAAAAATCATTTTTTGTATGGGGAAAAGTTTACCGAAGCCCTGTCAAAGTTCCGTAACACAACTTTTTCTGATTGAATCTATGTCCGACTTCTTGGTAGTTAATTACTTATTTTGGTCCTAATAGCCTATACTCATTGTCTTTTAGTGTTTTCGTGACGATTTAGTCATAAATTTTCATAATTTCACATATTCAAATTTTCATATAAATTCACGTTAAAATCAGTTAAAGTCTATAATCTACCTCTTAAATCTACTAAATTCACTTTCTCTTTCGGCAGTATTCTGCGCAGCGGTGCTAGTCACCTGTCCCCGTTGAGTTTTTTCCCAAATCTCCTACAGTTTCTTTCTCTACACGAACTCCGAAACGTTCGCTCGATCATTTCCAACACTTCAATACACGAACTCCAAAACGACTCTACCGCTATACCAAACGATACACGTACATTACAATATTTTACATTTATACACTTATTTTCTTTCTTCTCACGTTAAAAACATTATTCACACGTTACATGTTTCACCATCTTTCACCTCTATCATATCTAAATTTATTATTTTGCAAATTTCACCCATTCCAGATGGTTTCATGAAACGTCAGATCCCATTCGTTCATCAAACCAACTAAAAGAAGACAACATTTTTTTTCATTATTATCATCATCATGGAAAATTGTATATATTAAAACGATTAATAATACTTTAACGTACTATACGTTTATATCTATCACACTATGAATCACTACCAAAACCCGTAATTAACGATTTTAAACAACCTACCTACCTAACCATCTATCAATCTAACGTAAAGTAAGTAAGTAGGAAACTTTTAAAATTATCACTTTTCATCGAAATTTTACGAAAATGTATCATATAAACTTACTAACACAAGATATGCTCGGTTCAATACGCGAACTCAATACGGTATCCTCCTTCGTGAACATAATTCAAGATATATTAAGTCAAATGAAAAGCAGATATAATAAGTATATTGTTTTATAAAAAAAAAAACCTAGTTTTATATATAATCTCGATAGAAAGGAAAAAAAAACAAAAAATTCGTTAAAAAAAATTACGAGGACGACGAAAACTTCATAGAGAAAGTTTAAAATCAATACACGAACTACAATAATACAATAAAATAGTAGTCGTAATGGTTCAGTACTAGAACCCGAGAAAACCCATCCAATCTTTATAATTCTTGCAGATTCGGAATCAGGGTGTGCTTTTCATTCGAACTGCACACCCAGATCATCGAAATTCCAAAATTTTTTGAAAAAAATCATTTTTTGTATGGGGAAAAGTTTACCGAAGCCCTGTCAAAGTTCCGTAACACAACTTTTTCTGATTGAATCTATGTCCGACTTCTTGGTAGTTAATTACTTATTTTGGTCCTAATAGCCTATACTCATTGTCTTTTAGTGTTTTCGTGACGATTTAGTCATAAATTTTCATAATTTCACATATTCAAATTTTCATATAAATTCACGTTAAAATCAGTTAAAGTCTATAATCTACCTCTTAAATCTACTAAATTCACTTTCTCTTTCGGCAGTATTCTGCGCAGCGGTGCTAGTCACCTGTCCCCGTTGAGTTTTTTCCCAAATCTCCTACAGTTTCTTTCTCTACACGAACTCCGAAACGTTCGCTCGATCATTTCCAACACTTCAATACACGAACTCCAAAACGACTCTACCGCTATACCAAACGATACACGTACATTACAATATTTTACATTTATACACTTATTTTCTTTCTTCTCACGTTAAAAACATTATTCACACGTTACATGTTTCACCATCTTTCACCTCTATCATATCTAAATTTATTATTTTGCAAATTTCACCCATTCCAGATGGTTTCATGAAACGTCAGATCCCATTCGTTCATCAAACCAACTAAAAGAAGACAACATTTTTTTTCATTATTATCATCATCATCATTAAATTTAAACACAATCAACAAACTTTTTTGAAAACTAAAACTCATTCCTTTTAATTTTTCTAAAACTCATTCAAAATAGCTTTCTTTAATTAAACATTAATGAATTCTATCAATCGTACTATCGACTATCACTTACAAATAGAAAAAGCTATTTTGAACATGTTTTCCATTTAAAAACTTTACATAAATTTTATAATGCGTACTGAGTCACGCATTGTTTTAAAAACCATGTCCAACGATCACACAACATGTTATCAGTTTATCCATTAAGAAAATGATCGTGTTAAAACATCAAAAGAGTTTTTAAATCAAATCCTACATCTACTTATAATTAATAAATTTGAAACATGGAATAAAATTATAAATTCAATCAACGTTGCGTCGACATATAAATAATATCATTAATACTCATAATATTATGACTATCTTTTGTTTGATGATTCTACTCAGGGGCGGCTTTCTTTAGCGTGTTAAATATGTTGAGAAGGCAACATAAATTTACAAAACTTTATAATTTATAAAACAATCAAATTTTAATTCTAGAATTTTCGACAAAATAATTTAAGCTCTGGCCCAAAGTTTTAAGACTTAATATTGTTTCATAGACAATACCTCGTGCGCTAGGTAAGCGCACGGTGTAAAATAAAACAGTAGAGCGCCGATTGTGTAAACGTTGATCATGCGAACGACCACTCAAACACACACAAGACTTATGTAAAAATATCCTCAAAAATGGGAGGAAAACGAAATCGTAATATTTAAAAAATGCATTAAGGTCCTAAGTTCTTTTAACATAAGATCATAGTCAAAAGTAGATAAAATCATAAAAACCATCAGAAAATTAATAAAACGTCTATGTTCTTATGTTCTTAGCTTGACGTACAGGCAGTGTTGCGTAGAGAATCAATACTGTTCGATTATCTGAAAAAATCGGTTTCCCGGACACCTATTTCACCCAATTAATTGGGATTATCTAGCTCTACTGTATCTTCTATAAAATACGTTTTGCGCGTGAGACAAAAGATAGTTCATACAGTAACGAGCAAATAGCTTATTTCCGAGCGCCACCGCACGGGTTGACCGAGCATCACCGAACGTTCCCGAAGATGTTGCATCGCACGCAGTACCAAGTATTTTGAATATCCTGCTCCACAAGCAGCAATTGATTCTACTTCTAACTTTTGTAGAAAATGTGAAAGTATACTTATACATATTTGTTAGTTAATCGCGTCGTAGTGGAGGAACGGATAGGGTAAAAAATTTAAAAAATGGATAGGTCTAGAAAAACAGATAGACTACTTTTATCTTGAAAAATGTATTGTTTCCTAGGGAATAGCAAAATAAAAATTGGACACCAAATTTAAATATCTCAAGGTAGAATGCATGTTTCTACTTTTAGCACAGAATACCTACTCAATAGCTTTTAGTTAGTTTCGGTTTCTAGGTTTCATCTTACACTGCAACAAAAAATTAATATTAAAAGGGTAGATAGGTGTGACTCGGCCACTTAAAGGATTGTGGGTAGTTTCGCTGCTGATAATATTAATGCTTTTGCTTAAAAACGAATGAGACAGATTATACGGAACTAATAATGAAATAGACACGAGTAGCAATATTTTACGACTGTCTATTGAATATATACAAACATGTGAATGTGTGATTCAAACTTACAAGTTATTTCTATTCGAAATTGAATCTTGTGTGCGTAGAATAGGATTTAATTTTGTTTGAGCAACAACAACAATAAATAAAATTAAGCAATTTGCGACGTTGCCGCTTAGTTTTTTGAAAAAGTAGCTTGCTAAAACTAATAATGAGAAGATAAATGTGGCAACGTTGCATTTTATTTTCAGTCAAAACAGTTGAGTTAAATTAAGTTTGTGCAAATTGAAGCCTTTTTAATGAAACTCTTTAAGTTATCGTAAGCTGCAACTAATGGCAATCCGCTCTTTTAAGAATTAAGAAAATTCAATTAGCTTTAACGAGGCACAAAATGTGTTTAATGTAAGGCACTTAATTACAATTAACTTTTTATCATAAACTTTTTAAGTAGTCGGGGGTTTAGTTTTTACCTTGTTTAGTTTTTAAACTTTTAATCAAAATTTTTAGTTATGATCAAACAAAAGTCAGTATAAATTCAATTTGACGTAACGACCAATAAAATCCGAAAAAAAAAAATGTTCGGATTTTTTTTCTCCAATGAGATATACATTTTAAAAAGTCTTTTTAAACCCCTTCGTTGGGGAATTTTGCATATGGTATCAACCAAATGCAAAATTACAGTTATTGAGATTTATATTTGTCGCAGATACCTTGCTAATTATAATATTCTAAGATCTAATTATTGTTTTGATTGAAACGTCAGGTTTAGTACCTGGGTGAAATCAGAGATGGCGTGACGATCTCAACCGAGCAAATTAATTTTTATTATAGTCACTGAATTGACTATACGAGCCTCCGGGATTGTTGTGTAGAGAAGGGGACGGTTAGACAGGCATTCTTAGCTGGACGGTTGGATCGTACACGTGCATCTTTGAGATTACCGCGTTTTAAATCAAACTTCATCAGTGTAATCACTTTATATTTGTCTTTAGTAAATTTGTAATTAAATAGTGGATTTCCAATACAATTGTGATTAGTTATAATTTCGACTCCAACACCAACCCCATGTCTGATGACGGTCATGAACCTGATGGCCCTGCGGCCTATAACCCGTCAAATATAACAACTTGTAGACGACTAGATTAGATTAAATTATCATCAGTATAATATATGTTTTTTTCCAATTCAAAAATAGTTATAATTTTTAAAATTAATTATTTAAAACTTGACTTCAAGACAAGGATAAACATGAGTAAAGCTAATGTGAATGAAATTCATAAGAACGCAAGAGTTAATTTCCGCGAAGATCAGTTATCATGAAGGATACTGATGACCTATGGCAAGCAGATCTTATTGATATGCAATCTAAACAAAACAAAAACTATAGATTTATTCTGGCTATTATTGATACATTTTCAAAATATGCTTGGGCTTTTCCATTGAAAAGTAAAAACAAAGATATCGAATCCAAAACTTTAATAAATTGTTAGACAAAAAACGAGTTCCAAAAAATCTTCAGACAATGGCACTGAGTTTTATAGCAGCAATTTTCAAAATCTGATGAAACTATACAAAATTAATCATTATTCAACTTTCTCAACCAAAAAAGCTTCAATAGTAGAAAGATTTATCAGAACTGTGAAATCTAAACTATGTAAAGAATTCAGTTTAAAAGGTGATTATAATTGGATAAACAGAACTCTTCAAACTGTTATTGATAAATATAATAATAGTTATCATCGAACAATTGATGAATGCCCATCAAATAAATTATCTCAATCAAAAACGTATTCTGGAAAGGTATAAAACGCTAAATATATATTGTTACTAAAAAAACTGTGGGTTTCCACTCATTTAATGCTACCAGTTTTTAGGTATACAAAAAAAATACTTAACTAAGGGTTAGTACGTACACAAAAATTTGGTGCCAGCTAGTACACGTATAGGGATGGGACCTTATGTAAATAAAACTCACATGACGAACAGTAAAACAATTTATTTATTATTAAAGATTATTGGTTTATATAACAGGCACACAAACACACATTCACATACTTACTTATATACTACACCTCCCATGGGAAAGAGAAAAAAAAAAAAAGTTACATGTTTTTTTTTTTTTTTGTAATATCTATAACAAAGATAAGGCTTACATATTTTTATATTATTTGATTAAATGCATACACTTTTTATCAAAACGAAATTCATTGATAAAATAGTTTTAAATGTTAAAATAAAATGCAATTTATAAATTGAAATGAATAAGTTACCATGTTATGATACAATCGGCAACATGAAGTACCTACCTATGTAATATGAGTACATGTTTATAAGCGAGCGTAACTCGCGGCAGCTTTACAGCTGAACATTAACATTGATAAATGATTAATTGTTTCTATTTAAGAACCTTAACTAACTTATTCATAATACAATTTTGTTCGATTTTTATGTACTAAATCATTTTTTCCTTTAATATTAACTTCTACATTTGGTGATAAGTCCCTTATCACTATGTATGGTCCAGAATATAATTCCGAAAGTTTGTTTCCAGTTTCATTTTTAATTAATATCTTATCATTATGCTTATAACGTATTGGATTTGTATAATTGTCGTACCTACTTTTTCTATTTACTTTACTTGCTATCAAATTTCTACGAGCTTCTGTCTGTGAGACTTGTAAACGATACCTTAGTTCAAAGGGATAGCTGTCATAATTGTACAGGGGCTCTACAGATTTAGATAGACTATTTGGCAAATTACATAACTTTCTATATACGAGTTCGAATGGAGTAAATTTTGTCGAAGTATGCACAGACGTATTATACGCAAAACACCAGAACGGTAGCCAGGTACTCCACATATCCGGTCTGTTCTCTGATTGAATTCGTAAAAATGAACCCAGATTTTTGTGGGAGTTTTCTAGCGCTCCGATGCTTTGGTGATGATACGCTGTGGAATTTAATTTTGAAATATTAAGCAGTTTACATACCTCATTAAATGTGTCGGACATGAACTCTGCGCCTCTGTCTGTTGCTACCTCTCTCGGAACACCATACTGGAGTATGAAGTTATTCACGAATACACGTGCCACTTCTGTTGATGTTTTTGTTACAAGTGGGAATGCACATACATATTTTGACAATTCACATTGCAAAGTTAAAATATATGTATAGTTATACGAGTCCCTATCAAGTGGTCCTACAAGGTCCAAAAATACCTTTTCAAATGACGTATGTGCAGTCGAGGTAATAACCATGGGTTCTTTCGTAGTCACAGTGTATTTTTGTTTTTGGCACTGTGCACATTTTTTAACAAAATTAGTTACGTCCTTTTCTATTCCCGACCAGAAATAGTACTTCTTTATATTATTAATCATTCGCCTTATGCCTGCGTGGCCACTCGTAGGCAGCAAATGGAAATCATTTAGTATCACTTTTCTATCATGTAAGTTATCTACTCTTTCTACATCTTTTAAAATGCAAAGACGGGGTCCCCTCCAGTCAACATTACTTTTTATTTCATTTGCTAGCTTTTCAACAAACAACTTTGTGTTGTTGTTCTTTATTATATATAAATCTTCTATTCTTAAATACATACAAAACTCACACAGCTTTCTCACAAATGCGGCTCGCGTCATTTGCGATCGAATCGCCGGGTTTATGTATATTACCATTTGTTTACTATCATATGAAAAAATATAATTTTCGTATTGAATTCTATTCTCCTTTCTCAATTTTTTTTAACATTTACTTTCTATAAACCTTAGCTCCACTGCATCTTTCGGCTTGATATCAGTTTCTACGAGCTTTGGTTGATCAGACCAATTATCGGTAGAAACGTTATCACCCGAAGGAACATTCTTCTCTTTCATTCTTCTCTGTGCTCTAGTCATCACTCGAACACATTCATTCATCTCTGTCAAGTCGTTAGACGTCACAATCATACGGGATAATGCGTCTGCAGCCGCATTTTCCTTACCTTTCACATACTCTACCACATAATCATATTCCTCTAGAGCTAATCTGAATTTGAGTAATCTGCTTGACGGATCCTTCATACTAAACAAGTATATTAGGGGTTTGTGGTCCGTAACTATTTTGAACATTAATGAAATCTTAGACTCTTTATCAGGATGCATATATTTCACACATTTGGACCTTCAACAAGGATATTTTAACGTTGGCCTTGAAGAGTCAAGTAGAAAATATACAGCTTTCGCTTTATATAGGTAAAGTCAACTTTATGTTTTTGAACCATAAAGAGAGAGTATAATTTTCAAAGTTTAAAATTGAAAGATATTTATTTAAAAAGTCATGTCCCAGTATGCCACTAGCTTTACATGGTAACGTTTCAAATACATAAAATTGATGACTTATCGTTTCGTTTCCAACAATAAGATTAAGATAAACATATCCAATAGCATTAATTTTTCCTCCAATACCGTTTATAGTCAGGTTCCTTTTATGAACTTGTAGCTTATGTTCCAAAATATAGTCATGCTTAATCGCGCAAATTGATGCACCGGTGTCGATTAACAAATCAAACTTTGACTCATTTGGTGAAAGTAATGAAATATAGCATGTATTATCAAATGAAAATATAACATCTTTAGTCACGAAAAAATTTATCGGTATTATTACTAGAATTGTCGTCTTGAGAATTTGTCAAAATATGTATGGACCGTTGACCACCTCTTTTCTGGAAGTTATTATTATTAAAAATCCTACCTCTTGGTTGATATGTTGATGTCGCTGGTCCACGATGGTTTCCACCTCTTCTACCTCGAGGTACACCTCGGAAATGGTTAGATTGACGTTGAAATTGGTGAGATTGTCCTGGCCAACCCCTGTATTGTGCCGACTGGTTGGTCGACCGACCTCTGTAATTTCTGTAATTGAATCCTCTATAATTATTACCTTGGCGTATGGTTAAAATGTCACCTGAAGATGAAGGAGTTGAAATGTCTTCATCAAGGGCTGCTTGAACTGCGTTATTTAACGAAGAAAAGTTCCTTGCTGTTATAATGGTGCTTAGTCGCCGATTTCTCAATCCGTCGGCGAAACTCTTTATAGCTTGCTTTTCATTTAGAGTCTTTAGTATCTTAAAAGATTCGGAGTTGCCTTCTGATTGAGAAATCGTCAGATCAACAAACAAGTCAATAATATGTTTTCCATACTCGTTTATGGAAAGATTATTTTGCCTAATATTAAACAACTTATGCTGAATAGCTGTTGGTGAATTTTTCGGCAACAAAGTTATTCTCATAGCATTAATTAGATCTCTAATAGTATCATATTTTGAGTCTAGCTTTAACTTTGCTGATTGGGAGAGACGGCTTTTTAACACAAAATTTATTAAATTTTTGTGGGAACTTTGATCTATCTCTGATTGATAGTATTCTATGCCATCAATGAGTTGTTTGACGCTCTCCTCGCTCTCAGATAAAACTGGTAACAAGCTTAAGGCTGTTTTTAGATCAAATTTGGCCATTGTTAATTCAGTATTTGTTGATGAATTACATAAATTTAAAATTTCGTCATACAATTTGAAAAAGTCTGCACTTAAATGATCAATTTTAATTGAGTCATCGTAAGATATTTGCAAAGACAGCAATTGTTCCAAAATTACATTGAAATCATTAACTAAATTATCAGCTTCCTGAATCTTTTTCAAAACAATATCTCCTTTTCTCCTACTCGCTCCAATTTTTACTAAATAAGTCCTGATTTTAAGTAGTTCACCATATAAATTAGATAAATTATTGTACATTACCAACTACATAACATTGGTATTTTTTTTTATACCAAACGACGCACTCACTTATTACTGCACGTACCGCACTATTTCACTTCACACTAACGAATTATGCAAAGTTCTTGACCATTAAACTTGAGACTTGAAGCAACCGGTCACTTAGCACAGGCTTCTGCCGCCCTCACGTTGTACTCGCACCTTTCGCACCCGACTCCACTAGGGGTTGCTCTGATAGCACGAGGTCTCCAAGAAGAACGCTGCAAAAGTGCTCTGCTTATCTGCTCCTGTGTCCAACGGCGATGGCACCGTTTATAAATCTTATATATGATGTAGATCGCTCCAATGAAAAGTAAGCAGCATATCACCATGAGTACAATACTTATCGCAGAGACATGGAACTTAAATTGCTCTACTGATGCTGAATTTGGTCCTCCATTCTGATTGATGAAAACTTCATCTTTTTCCAACTTAGATTGACACATTTTTAAGATTTGCACGAGTGCACCGTGCAAAGATTAAACAAATTGTTTCCATGCTGAGATATATGATACTCCGCGTTCGCGCTCGAGGCAGGGTCGCCATATAGGGATGGGACCTTATGTAAATAAAACTCACATGACGGACACTAAAACAATGTATTTATTATTAAAGATTATTGGTTTATATAACAGGCACACAAACACACATTCACATACTTACTTATATACTACACACGAGAGGGGGTGGGTTTCCAAGGTGGACTGGTATATGAAGAATTTAAATTAACAAAAAAATAAAAAAAAAGGAAAGGGCGCCACCCTTGTTATTGGTCAAGGGAACCGTTAAACTGCAGAGAGCAGGTTGAAGGATGAGCACGTTGTCGGAGAACTGGTCGGAGACACGTTGAGCCACGCCCGAAGTAAGTGTGCTGGGTTGTGAGTAGGAGTTGAAGGCCGTGTCTGCGATGCTCTCACCCAAAGCTGAACCCTCACCAACGACCTCCTGAAGTTGTTTTAAAATAATTTAATAACCTGAAGTAAAAGTTTCAAAAATAAAATAAATAATGGAAAAAGCTGGTAGAAAGTACTTTCTACAGCAGCTTCAGCAAGGTGAAAACAAAGTTAAAGGGGTTTTAAAAAAGATAATCAATATGAGAGGCGTCAAATTAAAAACTTAGGTATGAAATTGAAATGGACAAATTGCAAATTAATTAATGAACAAAATACAATAAAATCTATATGAATAGGAAGCATTCAAGCTCCTGCAGCTATTAAAAGCATTGGCAGGATGCTTGGTTTCAGGAAAATTGGACAGGGGTTCCCCTTAAGAATAACCTCTCTTGTCCTTCAAAACTGCACAAATCTATAAAATCACAAGAATTACACTGGGCACTGCACTGACACACATCACTTGCACTAATTAAGGTTATAAATGGTTAATAACTACCTTTTGGAGGTGGTGTCGGCCGAATGGGGTGTGTCAGCACGTGCTTCAAGTTGCTTCTTGCCGAATGATCTCGAAAATACTAAAACACAACATAAAACAAATAGATTTGGAAATAAACATTATTATCAAAATAAACAACAAAAACACTTACCAGGAAAAGTGTCGAATAGTGGGCACGCGGTCTAGAAGTAACCGCGACCAGGTAAATGCAGTAAACAACTACAAAGAATACAACAATAATAAGAATGTTATCCAATAAACCAACAAGAATCCTATTGGAACAGGAAGACACAGCGACTTCAGACGGAAACTTACAATTAAAAAGGTGGTAGCAGGCTTAGGGTAGTCTGGAAACCACAAGTGGGTCACGCCCGGTCAAGGTACGACGCCGAAAAGGACCAACACTCCCGCGCAGCCGGCTTTTGTTGCCTCCGTCAGACGCCATAGCTTGACGTATGCTTCAAAAAACCTCAAGCGGCAAAGAGCGTCTCGTCATACAGCCAATAAAGAGTACACACTATATTTAAAAATTAATTCAAATGCGAGATGGGGCTACAAAATATAAATGTAACAATATAATAAGTTTAAAGTGGGTGATTATGTGCGCATTAGCAAATACAAAGAAACTTTTGAAAAAGGCTATACTCCGAATTGGTCTACAGAAATATTTCAAATACAAAAACTGCACCAAACAACGCTAATCACTTATTTAATAGAAGATGCAATGAGAGGTCTACATATTTTAGAAGGGTTTTATTTGCAAGAGCTAAAAAAACAAAGAATCCTAATATTTATCTCTTCGAAAAAGATTTTAAAAAGTTGGAAATAGAATTTTAATTCAATGGTTGGATTTACCTTCCACTGAAAATAGCTGGATTCATAAGTCAAAGATTAGAAATTGGGATTTGTATGGCGAGAGTATTCTTCTCAATTGCCTCATAAATAATTTACCATTTGAATTACATTTACCAGGATACCATTTTTGTGGACCTGGTACGAAATTAATTGAAAGAATTAAACGTGGAGATAAACCTTTCAATAAATTAAACGAATATTGTAAAAAACATGATACTGTCTACCATAAATAAAAAAAATTAAAGATAGACATAAAGCAGACATTGTATTGTAAAAAATGGCAAAAAAACGTACTGTTGCTACTGATGCAAATATAGGTGAGAAACTCGCTGCACATCTAGTGAGTAATGCTATGTCAATGAAGATTAAAACCGGTGCTGGTTTTAAAAATCTTAAAAATTTTAAAAGTGGAAAGAAAAAACATGCAACTTCTGATAATAATTTTAAAAATAAATTTATAAATGTTATAACTAAAACAAAAAAACGTGTTCAAAAATTAAAACCAAAATGCAAACAAATGGCTATTGAATTAGCAATAGCTGCAGCTAAAGATATAGTTAACAACTCAACGGTAAAAGTTCCTCGTGTTATCCCAATACCAAAGACTGGTGGAGTTTTACCGTTGATTCCTATATTTGTAGGATTATCAGCAGCTGGATCTTTAGCGGGAGATGTAGCTGGTATTGCTAAAACTATTAATGAGTTTAAATAATGAAAAAATTTAAGCTGTTTGTATAGGAAAAGGACTGCATGTTAAACCTCATAAAAATGGACTTGGAATTTTTGTGTCAAATAAAAAACTAATATCTAGGCTACCCAATAGAGATATAAGTAAAGTAGACATTCTCAAATATGCAAATAAAATTCCCTATTTTCGTGGTGTCTGTATGATGAACGATTTATAAAATTCACGATGAGAAAATCGTCGTCAGCACTTTCTATGCAACTTATTTATGCACACCACTGCTTTGACACTAATACTATTTGTAATTGCCCGATTATTTTAAAAAGTAATACAATTAAATATCTTGGTGTAATATTAGACGAAAGACTTTCTTTTAGTAAACATATCGAAACATTAAGTAACATTATACGAAAATTGATATTTCTTTTTAAGAGGCTCCGTACATTCGCTGAACTAAATTTTATTGCTAAGTATATATTGCTTTATGCCAATCAATTATTAATTACTGTATAACATCTAGGGGTGGAACCTATAAGTCAATAATATTAACTGTTGAAAGAGCACAAAGAGCAATCCTTAAAGTATCTACGACCCGTCCCTTTAGATTCCCAACCAACTTATTATATGAGAACTGTAAAGTACTAACAGTAAGGCAGTAATTGTATTGAACACAGTTTTAAAACAACATAAAGATCTCAAATACAATAACGAAACTACAAACAAACGGCGAAAGGATATTGTCTGTACTAATACTACACATGTAAAGCATGCATTCTCTTCCAGGTTCTTTACATTTCTAGGGCCCTACTTGTACAATAAACTAAACTGTAAATTATTTTTATACGATATGACTAATTTTATTTGCAAAATGCAAGTCATAAATGCCCTAATGAACATGTCATATGATGAAACTGATGAGTTATTCAAATTCAAATTCATTTTATTCGTGCACAATACATTAGGTAAAAACAGCAGATGTTGAGGCAAGGTAAGACAGGTATGTGCAGCCAAATGGCATATGAAAGTCATTTCATAAAAAAATACAACACAATCAAAATATTAAATTAAAATAAAAGAAAAACAATAAGCAATTAAATTATAGTTACGATAAAATAAGTAAAGTTAAATGTCAAAAAATAATAATATACAGAATTAATTGCTGCCAAGTAGATTTATGTTAATCTATTATTTTTATTTTTTCATCTTTATATGCCTATTGTTTTGTTTTGTATCAGTTTATTTTGTAATTTAATGAGTTTGATGGCGCGTCTATTTTTAAATTGTAATTGTAAGGGCTGTGTTAGATTATTAAGGTTAGGCTCAATAGTAAAATGAAATACTTAGCTACTGCGTTAAGTGGAGACGCTCTTAGTATAATCAAAACTTACCCAGCAACTAGTGAATATTACAATGAAGCCTACAATGCTCTGATCGCTCGCTACTGACTTAATACTCAGTACTTCATGCTTAACTAAGCTTCAAAACACAGAGACTTTGAGCAGACTGGACCGACATCATCCCGCATTGACCTTTGATTTACCATCAAAGTACAATTTTTGACAATCGACAATAACCTTACAATACATTGTCAGGCTGTGGAAACCCTTGAGAATCTGAGAGATGTCTTTGATTGTAAATATAATTTTAAAGTTTTGTCTTTTAATATACGAAGTAAACAACGAAATTTTTCCTCTTTTCTAGTAGCTCTCCAACGGTGTTGTTTTTGATGTTATTATTCTGACTGAATGCTGGCTGTCTACTGGTTCAATTGGGCAAATTCCAGGCTACAACGTTTTTTCAACAATCAATAATGTCAATAAAAATGGGGGCGTAGTTGCTTATGTCAGGGATGTTTGGACTCCAAACGTTACAGAACCTGATTTAGGGGAGTGCGAATGCTTGAGTATCGAACTTTCGATTTCATGTACAATTCTAGGGATGTACCGATCTCCATCTTTTAAAATTAAAAATAAATTCACTTCACTCAATATTTTCTACATATAAAAACAAATCCACAGTTATACTTGCAGGTGATATAAACATAGATATTCTTAATGACAGCGATAGTTCTGAATACCTGTGTTTACTTCCTGAGTTTGGTTTTTTACCGGCTATTTACCTCCCTACTAGGAATATGTCTTGTCTGGATCACATATTCGTGAAGTCTAATCATTATCCAGCTATTAGCGCGGTTGGAGAAACAGATATTACTGATCACAAAATAGTGATGCTAGCACTCACTTCTTCCTCAAAAGAAAAACCTCTTAGTAGATTCACAAAGAAAACTAATTTTGGAGATGTAGCTCATGAACTTAAAAATACAGTTTGGACCCCTCTAATGAACTTGCAAGATGTTAATGAGGCAGTTAAGTTATTTCAGTTAACTTTAACGAATGCAGTACAAAAGCACACTACAATTTAAAGCGTCAGTCGAAATAAGTATCTGATTAAACCGTGGATGACTCCTGGTTTGTTAAGGTGTTCTAAGCACCGTGAGACTTCATATTGCCTGTAAAAAGCACCCCCATGACACTCAGAAGGAACTTGTTTACAAGAGATACCGAAGCTTCTACAAAATTGTGTTATATAACACCAAAACGAATTATTATAGTAATGAACTTAAAGACAGTCAGAACAACTCTAAAAAACTTTGGAATTTAATAAGAGAGGCTAGTGACTCCACTAAAAAGACACAAACAGCCATCGAACTATTTAAAATAAAAGATACCACAGAGTCATTAAACTACTGTAATACCTACTTTTCAAATGTTGGCGCAGACTTAGCAAATGATCTAATGTCCAAACTAAATATAAACCAACGCCATACCCTAAATATCCATCCTGTACCGAATACACTCTTCATGCAGCCTACCGACCCTACTGAAGTTGACAAAATAATAAGTCATTTAAAAAATAATAGTGCACCCGGTTTTGACCAATTTTCTTCTGCACTGATTAAAAATATTAAAGATGAAATAGTTATCCCATTAACCTATATTTTCAACCTCAGTATCTCCACAGGCATTTTCCCAACGGAATGGAAGAAAGCTACTGTGGTTCCTATCCATAAGGGAGATTCTAACAAAATTCCAGAAAATTATAGGCCTATCTCATTATTGAGTACTTTCGCAAAAATATTAGAAAAAATTATCAACCATAGATTAACTAGTTACCTTGAAAAATTTAATTTACTGTCTTCGAAACAATATGGTTTTAGACAAGGATGCTCGACAGAGGATGCTGTGAACCATGTTATTCGATCTGTTACTAATTGTTTTGATAAAGGCTTAAGATCTATAGTGGTTTTTCTTGATCTAGCCAAGGCTTTTGACACTGTATCAGTGTCAAACCTACTTGATAAACTCGAACTACTAGGTATTAGAGGCAAATCACTGGAATGGTTTCGGAGCTACCTAACTGGAAGACGCCAATGTATTAAAAAAGGTGACTTGCTCAGCGAAGATTGTTTTGTAAATTTTGGTGTGCTCCAGGGTTCTGTGTTGGGACCCTCTCTCTTTATAGTATATGTAAATGACATTTTTAAAGCAGTTACCATTGACGCAGAGGTCGTTTGCTACGCTGATGACACGGCTGTGCTTTTTCACGGGGACTCTTGGATTTCGGCACTTCAAAATGCTGAATGTGGGTCCTTGAATTAAAGCAATGGTTTGATGCCAACCTCCTGACCCATAACACATTGAAATCTAAATACATTTGTTTTCATAAAACAGCAGTGACAAAACCAGACCGATCCATAAAATACATAGGCAGTGCAATTAAAGGATCTGTGACTGTCCAGAACTCCAAAGAGCACAATCAGTTAAATACTTGGGTGTAATTATTGACGAAAGATTATCCTTCAAAGAGCATTTGACAGCCACTACAAAAAGAGCTCGAAAATTGATTCACGTTATGAAATCATTGCGTGACTTTGCTGACATAGAGACGCTCAAAATAGTGTACACTGCGCTATGCGATTCAATCTTAGGGTACTGTATCACCGCATGGGGAGGTGCCGGAAAAACCTCAATGTTAATATTGAAAAGAGCCCAAAGATCAGTGCTCAAAGTAATGCTCCGAAAACCCTACAGATATCCCACCTCCTCACTGTATGCTGAATGTGGAGTCCTAACAATACGACAGTTATTCATTTATAAAATTTCTTTAGCCATACACCGTACTGTTATAAATTCTCCTGAATACCCTTCTCTCTTAGAAAAACGTGTTTTTAAAATTCCTCAAACATGTATTCAATCAACCTTCCCAAAATTCCTACCAATATTCCTTTCCACTTTTATATATACAAAGTGTGCAAATTAAACAAATCAATATATGGATTAAAACAAGCAAGCAGGCAATGGAATAAAAATTGAATACTGCCCTGATAGAAATTGGGATGACACGCTCAAATATAGATCCATGCGTTTACTACCGCATTACAAATAAGAATTATATGCTTTTTATAGCGGTCTATGTCGATGACCTGCTGTATTTTTTTAATAATAAAACAACTTCACTAATAGTAAAAGAAAAATTAAAAGAAAAGTTTTGCATGAAGGACTTAGGAGTTGCAAAACAATGTATTGGTTTTCAAATATCTCAAGATGTTGAAAATGAAATATCTATAGACCAATCTCTCTATATAAAAATGATACTCACTCGGTTTGGGATGACCAACTGTAAGCCGGTATCGACACCAACCGATGCAAATGTGAAGTTTAAGAAAGCTAAGTGTCAACAAGAAATATTAACAGATGTTCCATACCAAGAAATCATAGGCTGTTTGTTGTACCTTTCACAAGGAACTCGACCAAACATAACTTATTTAATGAATTCAGTGAGCCGATACAACAGTCAACCTACCACAGAACATTGGATGGCTCTGAAACGCGTCTTGAGGTACCTAAAAGGTACAATCAACATGAAACTTACTTACAAAAAGAATATAAATAATACAATTACTTGCTATTGCGATTCAGATTGGGCAAATGATATTGAAGATCGAAGGTCCTGCACCGGCTACATATTTTTATTTCAGGGTGGCCCAATAAGCTGGAATTCAAAGAAACAACAATCTATAGCTTTATCTACAACCGAAGCTGAATATATGTCATTGGCTTCAGCAATTCAGGAAGCTCTTTGGTTGAAACAGCTAGAGGAAGAGTTTCAGCCTGAACATAAAGGTATACCTATAACCCTTTATTGTGATAATCAAAGTGCGATTAGTCTTTCAGGAAATGCTGTTTACCACGCCCGCAGTAAACATATTGATGTCCGTTACCACTTCGTATGGGAGAAAATTGCCAGCAGACAAGTGAATGTTGAATATAAAAATACTGGAGACATGATAGCAGATATTTTAACCAAAGGTCTCCAACGAACAAAACATGATCATTTTTCTGCGGCCATGGGCTTGCTAAAGCGTCTGCGTCCAGGAGAGGATGTTGGAAGTGGACGTCTGACATAAATATACATACAATAGTTCACAAGCACCAAATGTCAATATGATACTGTCAAAAGGATATCTATCTCTTCTTGTTCTCATATACGTCAAGTACCTAAGTTAAAACTGTAACAGTTAATCCTTTTTAATATAGTTAAATGTGAATATAAAGCCTTGGTTTTATTCCTACAAGCCCGTTGTGATGTCATACTATTACAATAACGCAATGGATTCTCAGCATGAGAACACGCGACCTGACAGACTGCGGTGGCGCTGAGACCTTATCAATGGCTACATTGTGAATGGCCTATTCGCCGTAATTGACGAAAGATTTGCCGAACAGTATCAAAAGGACATTAGTCTAGTGCAACACAATCAGAAACATCTTTTATCATTATGGAAATATCAAACTTCCAACATTGAGGTCGAATTTAATTAAATAAAACGAGTTGAAAATACAATGCATCAACAAAGCAAAATGATAAATCAACACATGAATATTTTGGAGCTAAATAAAATAAAGGGAGAAGTTACTAATCATATGCAACTTCTTGGCCAGGAAATATCGTCGAACATGAATTTCGGCTCCTTCATAGAGTCAATAACCAAAACGGCGGCTTAAAAGCTTGGTGTTCTATCTATCCCGGGTTAGGCGATACTTCACGCCCAAACAACGGCTCGTCCTTTATAAGGCGCAAATTCGGCCTTGATTGGAATATTGCTGTCACCTTTGGGATGGTTCAGCCAAGTATCAACTAGCAGCTTTAAACTCTGTTGAAAAGCGAGCCCAAAGAATCTTCGGGATTGACGATGATATTGCTAACTTTCATGACCTCAGCCACCACCGCGAAGTTGCGTGTCTATCGGTATTTTATAGGATACATTTCGGAGAGTATGTGCAGGAATTTCACAATTTAATTCCATCGGCCCCCTTTTATAATCGGAATACGTCGAATAAAAAGACGTAGGCTGAAGTTGCATCCTTTTGTGGTAGATATTCCCACCATCCGGACTAAACGCTTCGATAGCTCCTTCATAATGAGTACTGCAAGGGTGTGGAATTTTTTGCCTGCCGATGTGTTCCCTGACCAATATAACTTGGGCCTCTTTAATATCTTTTGGCTATTATATTACCTACTCCGGAACAACTAAGAAATGAACTAAGTATAATTTCAAGCAAACTACCTACAGATGTATCACTGCCTATAACTAACATACAGTCCGAGCTACATGAGATTTATCAACTTTTGAAAGTAAAAACAAGACTACTAAAAAAGGTTCTGAATTTTGAAATACGCATTCCACTCACAAGTAGACACCTATGAAATTTTGAAAATAATTCCTGTTCCGAAGGTCATTGGAAAAACTATGATATGAGCATCGTGCCAGTATCAGATTACATCGCTATCAACATTACGAAAGATGTTTACTTACCACTTACAGAAGCCGACTTGAGATCGTGCTTAGTGATAACAAGAGCACACCTTTGTCAGATTCAAAGGCCAGAATTTTAAATCAAAGGCGACAAAAGCTTTTGCGAAATTGATTTCTCGGATTACAAAACTGTATTTAAAACATGCAAACAGGAGTGGCGGGCAACCAGTAGCCTCAATAACTACATGTTTTTTGCTGCAGTAGTTGTCAAGAAAGAACAGTGCGAAAACGGGTAAGTTACCGCACATCAGCTGAGGAACACAGACCTCATCACTATAGGTCAAGACTGTATCATTAAAACAGAAAGTCTTTCATTGTTTGTTTTCACATAAGGATCATATGAGTCAATTGAAGATGACACCTGACAATTACATATCTACTGTCGCTCCGATAAATCACATTATCAATCTGACTATACCAAACTCTACCTCACCCAACGATTCTCATATTGAATTCAAACAAGAGATGATAGAGATTACAAGGAAACTCCATGATTTGAAGAATCAGGCTCTCTTACCGAAGTACATATCGGATCATGACATACATCATTATTCTGCGATTCATCTGGTAGTGGGACTAATACTCATCACTGGCCTCATCATGGTGCTGAGAAGGGCAAGGTACACATGGCCCCAGCCTTCAACAGCTCACGTCGCAGAGGAGGCACCGAGCGCCCCAGCCTTCAACAGCTCACGTCGCAGAGGAGGCACCGAGCGCCCCCGCCACGCCAGGCGGGCTCACGCGCATGGTCCCGCCGCCCGCGCCCGCGCCCCTCACACGCCCGCATTGCCGGGAGGAGCGAGTTGACGAGATCGAGATACCAACCATCATCCCACGCGTGGACAAGAGCACAGTAACGGATCAAAGCATTGGATATCAAGATCATCTATTTTAGTTTTATTTTAATTACTGTTTTATTAATTCTCATTTAAAATGTAATAATTTTTTATTTTTGAATTTTTAAGATGAGCCCCTCTTCATCTCGTACCCCCAATATGTACGAATAAAATCAAAATCAAATATTTTTATTCCAATGGACTTTTAAAATGTACTTTTAATTCTTCAAAATTCTTTTTAAGCTACCACCGGTTCGGAATGCCTGTCTACGGGAAAGAATCCGGCAAGAAACCTCCGTAGTTGCTTCAATATCATAATACAATCTTTCGTTACAATCTTAGTTAAAGTATAAAATGTTACAAAAAAAATGTATATAATATCTACAAATGTCAATAAAAACATTTTATTCAGACGAAATATAACAAAAAACAAGTACCTTCTTAATTAGTCCTATTGAATTAAAATATAGTAAAGTTACTACATGAACTACTGGAGTTGCAACAAAGACTCAACTGATAAAAGCTAGCAGAAAAATAGTTTATGTTCTGAATCTCCATTTCATGGACCATGATTGCAACTCCTGCATTTAAACGGTCAATAGAGGTGCCTGCGAGGGTACGATAGATAAGCCTACTTCCAAATGTCTTTGTCATCAAAAGTTCATCCTTTCTATTTACTTTAAAAATAAACGAAGTATCATCTGCAAATAAGATAATGTCACCGAATAGATTTTCGATGATAAACGGTAGGTCATTAATGTACACTAGAAATAGAAATGGTCCTAATATTGGCCCTTATTGGTCCTAATACTAACTATACTAACTGACCCAGATGAAGTAGTATTACCAATCTTAATTTTTTGGACCCGATCACCCAAATAGGATCCAACATAGGCAACTGAAAGATCATCGAGGCCGTAAAATAACATTTTTTTACAGTATGGAGTGATCCACACAATCAAATGCCTTAGAAAGGTCACCGAATACCTTAATAACATCCTGTCAGCCCTCCCAGGCATCGAAGATAGTACGTATCAAGTTCACCCCTGCCTCCGTTGTAGATCTGCCTTTAGTAAACCCGAATTGCTGGCGATGTAGAATTCTATTCAGATTGAAGTGATACGACAGTTGATTTAGTATTACGTTTTCGAATATTTTACTTATAGCTGGTAGAACAAAAACTGGCCTATATTTCGATAATTTCTCTTTACAACCCGCCTTGAAGATTGAAACGACTTTGCTATGTTTAAGTAACGATGGAAACTTTCCCTTTTCGATGCTTCTGTTAAAAACGTTTGCTAATATTGGCGCTATATTATTAATTATTGAGCTAATAGCTTTAACAGATAACCCCCCCCCCCCATAAGTATTCTGAAGTTTTAACGTTTAAAGACTTAAATACTCTGACTATGTCCCCTTCATACATTGGTTTAAATTTAAACACTGGAGGCGTCAACGTTTGTACGTTATTTTTCAAAATAGTTTCAGCCATCAAACTAGACGAGAGAAGACTTTTAGTAAGATCCAAAGGTATCTGAGTAAAATATTTTTACATTAGCAACTTCAGAGTTATCCGATAACAGTTCGTCATTCACTTTTAATACTAAGTTATTGTCCTTTAAATTTTTCCCTGTTTCGGTATTAATTATATTCCAAGTCGCTTTTATTTTGTTTTAGAGTTCTTTATTTATTTCTCAAATATATAGTTTTAGCATGTATGCAAACCTTTTTGAATAACTTAGAATATTTTCTAACATAATCATGAAATTGTACATCGTTTTGTATAGATTTTTCCGTACAATCCATACATTTTATTTCTACTTACTCTTATATCTCTTGTAGCCCAGTCGCAGAATTGTAATTTACTTTTGGGTTTAATTGTCATTTTAACGCAATGTAGATTAAATTCCGAACAAATTTTACTAAACATCTCATTGTACAAAACTTCTGGGTCTTCCTCAGTTGAATTAATAGTTTGCATCTGTTGTTGAACTGCATCAGAGAATTTATCTAAGGATTTTATATTTACAGGTCTAATCTCTAAAACGCGGTCTTCATTATCTTTTTTATAACTTGAGCCGTATGTTTCGACCTAATTCCATTGACTATAGAACTATCTATTACAGAACAATTTACAAACATATTATCAATACAGCTTTTGCATGTTGGCGTGATTCTCGTAGGTTCATTAAAAAGGAAGTTAAGATTGTGGTTTGAAATGTATAACTTTTAGACGATCTGGGTTATTAATCATTTTTAAAATATCAATGTTGAAATCCCCACATATTATAATTCATTTACATGTCCTAAATCCTACTACTAGAATCTCTTCCATAAAAGCGTAAAAAGTTTGAACTAGGTGGCCGATACACGCATAAAACTAAATATTTCTCTATCTCCACACAAGCAACCTCACAGACACGTTCAACAGAATATTTAACAATGTCAGGTCGCTCTTTAAATTGAATATCTATCATTCTTGACAAGTATCATGGAGCCACCTCCATTTACAGACTCTCTGTTAAACGCGCTGGCAATACTTAAAGCTGAAAGCACAAGATTTTATCCGAACATTATCGTATTCAGTATGTAATAAACAGTTAGACTTATGAATATTTAACTTTTTGTGAGTGGTAAATTGTTTAATATTTTTATTGCAAGCTTGGCAAAAATACATGTTAAAACCATGTTTTAAACCTTAATTTAAAAAAATTAACTTTTTTGCTTGTTTTTAATATATTTTTTTAGTTTCTGTATGAAAGCAATGTCTAAATGAATGAATATTATTAATTGAATACTCTGAAATTGTGATACGAAAATTAAAAAAAATAACCTACCTCCTTAACTAAAACGATGAATTAAAAACAATTCATTATTTAAGCATAAATAATCTTTTTGGAAGGGTATAAACTTGGTCTATGTTACGATACTTTCTTTACTGCTGTCACCAACTGGGAAATCGCGCTCCAAGTCGGCGACTTTTCCTTCACAGCAGTTTTAAAGCTGATTAACCAATGCTGCCATCTATCGGTTTTAAGCGCCTCTAGTTCGTTGAATTTTGAGATCCGAACTTCAACATAAAAATCTCCTCGTCTTGTTGCGTCGCTTTGGTACGTATTTCCAGTGTTGCTCAAAGATAATTTTTCAATGTTGTCGCTCGGATAGGTTCGCGACCTAACTCTTCTTCCTGCAAAGATATAAAAAAGTTACTTCTGCTCGTCACTTAATAGGTAGGTAATTGGTTACGCCTGTGTTCTTGACTCAACAATGAAAATTGTCATCATCATTATGCCTTTGTTCATGTATGCCTTGTTTCTACTTAAGTAATACATTTCATTTACAAGAACTAACTAAAACAGCAGTTAGTTAAAAAATGCACCCGAAATAATATTATGAAATTTAAAAAATTAAGAAAAAGTCAACTCACCTCAGAATAAGGGAAGGAAACCATTTACCGTTTCTTGCCGAATCGATCACTAGGGGACGCTGATACAGACGGTCCGAGCTTACTGTCCGATTCCGAGTCACTACCAAAGAGGTTCTGTACTTTTGGCTTTGGAGCAGGCTTCACTTTTGTTAGTTCTAAAGACTTGCTTGTAGTCTTCGTTTGGGATGTAGAGGGTTGAGCTTCGGCGTCCGAGTCTAATGGATTAGAAGTCCTGAAATCAGTTATAAAAATAAATGAAATAAAATCTTGTTACAAACAAAAAAAATAATAATACTTATCGACGCATAAAGCAAACAAACATTTTTATGTTATGTCAATATCAGTATGAACACCGCCTCGGAATTCTACACCAACGTCGACGCCACAATATTAATGCAATCTGAAACGCAATTTAAATATGGACATCGTATGTACTTGTAAAGAAATCTTAATTATGGGGGGCAATTCAACTTAGAATGGTTATCGGTATCAACCGGAAATTATTCCATTATTACTTGGTCTTCGACTAAAAATATAATTTACAATAAAAATTATTTCATTTTAATTGAATTCGGCCAATATTAGATAGTTCTATTAATTTAAATACCCATCAGTTATTTCTCTCATAATAATCTTTTAATTGCACACTTACAAAACTTATGATCTTGTTAAACTTAGGTAACTATGTATATTTAAACAGTTAGAACTGTCGAATTTTAAACAAATGTAGCGTTCTTTTATTATTATTATTAATAATATTTCAAACGCTCATTTGTATTTGCTATCAAATAAGTAATTGTTGTTAATATTAATATATTTTATGTACAATCACGAGCGCGCACGCACTACCACCTTAAGGTCGAGTTTTGCTTGCAGGTTTTGCGGCTGGGGGCTTTCATACTATATTTGTGAATGGATGAGATTATCATACTTTTAATGAATGGATGAGATTATCATACTTTAAACCGAATAAAAACTTTTATGTCCAATAGATGATCGACATTGTTTCTCACTTGCACATGTAGTGCTTCGTATTGTGTCATCTCCTTTATTTTTTGTGTTCTATCAATATGCTATCTATCTCGCCTATCTTTTCTCTGTCTACGTTTTTGGTAATTTTATGTTTTTGCAAGAAAGAAAGAGAGAGAGATATCTATAAATTGCTTCTATTTTAATACTCACTATTTTTTTGCGGTTGCATATCAATCTAGTGTATGTGTTGCTTTGAAGACTTTACGTTACTTAAAAATAAAAGGAAAGGAATTTAAATTTGGAATTTTGCAGTATTATTTATTAAATAGGTTTTTTACATAATGTGCTTTTATATTTAGACATAGAAATCTAACAATTTAAGTTATTTTCTTCAGACTTATAAATAAATAACAGTTTCGCTAGTTCTTATTTTAAACAGTTATCAAATCTAACAATGTTTAATATTATTAAATAAGATTAAATTATAACAGAAAGTGGAATAACTAACTATGTAAGAAACCCTGTAATTAATTGAATTATAAAATATATTTTTTTCTTATAAAACAAATTTGTTTTTAATTTCTTTTTTAATTGGAGAAGTTTGATTTTCGGAGAAATTTCGTTTAAATTTCAAAGTTTGCTAACTATGAAGACATGTATGGATAACTATAACTATGAGTTGTAGGAGGACTAATTAAGGAGATTTAAAAAAATCCTCTAAAAACTCGAAAAGTCTAGCGCGTGAACAAAAGATCGTTCATACAGTAAGGAGCAAATAGCTTATTTCCGAGCGCCGCCGCATGGGCTGACCGAGCATCACCGAACGTTCCCGAAGATGTTGCATCGCGCGCAGTACCAAGTATTTTGAATGAATTAATCAGAAGTTAGATTTTTTTTCGATTTACAAATTCTAAATAGCACTGATTTAAAGCGGCAGTTGCATATAGAAGTTTTGGTAAAATTACAAAATGCATACTGATCCCTATAATATTGAGTACAGCAGTTAACTTTAAAAAAAATTGAGGACAGCCTTCGTAGATAGATTTGATTAAATTTCTATTGTAGACATATGATTTGTATAATCTTTACTCAGTTATGAATGTCACAGTAATAAATATAAATCTCAATAACTGTAATTTTGCATATGGTATCAAACGAAAGGGATTAAAAAGACTTTTTTTTAAATGTATATCTTATTCGAGAAAAAATCTTAAAATTTTCTGACCAACATTTTTTTTGTTCGAATTTTATTGGTCGTTATGTCAAATTGAAGGGCTTCAATCAATATTATCAATTTATACTGACTGACAAAAAAAGTTAAAAACTAAACCCCCGACTACTTAAAAAGTTTATGATAAAAACATAATTGTAATTAAGTGCCTTACATTAAACACATTTTGTGCCTCGTTAAAACTAATTGAATTTTCTTAATTCTTAAAAGAGCGGATTGCCATTAGTTGCAGCTTACGATAACTTAAAGAGTTTCATTAAAAAGGCTTCAATTTGCACAAACTTAATTTAACTCAAATGTTTTGACTGAAAATAAAATGCAACGTTGCCACATTTATCTTCTCATTATTAGTTTTGCAAGCTACTTTTTCAAAAAACTAAGCGGCAACGTCGCAAATTGCTTAATTTTTATCTATCGTTGTTGCTCAAACAAAATTAAATCCTATTTTACGCACACAAGATTCAATTTCGAATAGAAATAACTTGTAAGTATGAATCACACATTCACATGTTTGTATATATTCAATAGACAGTCGTAAAATATTGCTACTCGTGTCTATTTCATTATTAGTTCCGTATAATCTGTCTCATTCGTTTTTAAGCAAAAGCATAAATATTATCAGCAGCGAAACTACCCACAATCCTTTAAGTGGCCGAGTCACACCTATCTACCCTTTTAATATTAGTTTTTTGTTGCAGTATAAGATGAAACCTAGAAACCGGAACTAACTAAAAACTATTGAGTAGGTATTCTGTGCTAAAAGTAGAAACATGCATTCTACCTTGAGCATGAACTATCTTTTGTCTCACGCGCAAAACGTATTTTATAGAAGATACAGTAGAGCGTCTATAATCCCGATTAATTGGGTGAAATAGGTGTCCGGGAAACCGACTTTTTCAGATAATCGAACAGTATTGATTCTCTACGCAACACTGCATGCACGTCAAGCTAAGAACATAAGAACATAGACGTTTTATTAATTTTCTGATGGTTTCTATGATTTTATCTACTTTTGACTCTTATCTTATTTTAAAAGAACAAAGGACCTTAATGCATTTTTTAAATATTACGTTTTCGTTTTTCTCCCAATTTTGAGGATATTTCAAGTCTTGTGTGTGTCTGAGTGGTCGTTCGCATGATCAACGTTTACACAATCGGCGCTCTACTGTTTTATTTTACACCGTGCGCTTACCTAGCGCACGAGGTATTGTCTATGAAACAATATTAAGTCTTAAAACTTTGGGCCAGAGCTTAAATTGTTTTGTCGAAAATTCTATAATTAAAATTTGATTGTTTTAAAAATTATAAAGTTTATGTAAACATTTATGTTGCCTTCTCAACATATTTAACACGCTAAAGAAAGTCGCCCCTGAGTAGAATCAACAAACAAAAGATCGTCATAATATTATGAGTATTCATGATATTATTTATATAATTAATCGAAAAATGTTAAAATGTCTCGTGATATTTGGCTGATATTAAGCCCCTCTCCATATAAAGCCACTATCCTAATCCTTTTTTCGTGTGAGATGCTTCTCGTAGAAGACATGGTCCAGGTTCACAGCCACAGGTCACAATTTAACAAGCAACTCAGTCCGTATAGAGTAGCAGGAGTCAACATATATAAAATAAGAAACAGTCGAAAAAAAGCGCGTAAGGTCAAGTAGGTGGAAGTAAGGGGTGAGTAGAGCGTCAGGCGTCAGCAGTTGGCGAAATGTAAAAAGTGACTAATTTTGTAAACAACACAATAAAATAAAACAACATCATGATTTCAATGAATGATTTGCTTCCTTTACCGTCATTGGTAATAGAGATTTACTACGGCCAATTAGGATGGCGCTTGCGATCCAACCCCTAAAACGTAGTATGTCGCGTACAGACGAATTTGGATGGCAAATGATACACCGTGGCAGCTCTCGATTGTACATTATATAAATATATGCAATAGCTAAGCCGACAAGCCGACTCCCCACCAGCGTACAGACAATCGTCGCGTCACAGGCTGCTAAGACGACCCTCGAGGAGCTATCGCAGCTGGCAGACCAGATCATGGACGTCGTGACAATCAGTCCTCAGGTGGCTGCAACATCTGGAGTTCCAGGAACGTCCGCAGAGTCGAGCCAAATCGCAGCACTTACCAGGACGGTCGAGGCCCTGGCAGCGAAGGTAGACAGGTTGTCGCGCTCCAGAGACAGGTCAGTCCCACGTCATCGAGCACGCTCAGCATCTACCAGGTCAGATTCGAGCTACAGAAAGTACCCCACATGCTGGTACCATTCCAAGTTCGGTTCCAAGGCGCTAAGGTGTACTAAGCCGTGTGATTATCCGGGAAAAGCAGCAGGCAGTCTGTAAACGCGACCGACGGCTGCCTAAGTACCGGTCGCTTGTTTGTTACGGATCGACGGGCTAACATAGACTTTCTTATAGATACCGGTAGTGACTTGTGCGTGTTTCCAAAAACATATTTGCGGCAACCTCGTTCAAAAACTAGCTACGAACTCTGTGCGGCGAACGGTACCATTATAAGTACTTTCGGATACGTACATTTAATTTTAAACTTAGGTTTACGCCGCGACTTTGCTTGGAGGTTTATTGTGGCTGATGTTACGAAGGCGATAATAGGCGTAGACTTTCTCTCGTATTACAATCTTATCGTTGACATTCGTAACAAACGACTAATTGATAGTAATACTACACTCGCCATCCCGGGTTCACTTGTACAAAATAAAGATGATGTTTCTTCGGTAAAAGTAATATCTGGTTGTTCTGTCTATCATTACATACTATCTAAATACCCCGAAGTCACTCGTCCACCCGGTATACACCGCACACCCAAACACAACACACTTCATTATATACGCACCACACCAGGTCCACCCGTAGCTTGCACTCCACGCAGGCATGCGCCTGAAAAACTGAAGATAGCAAAGTCGGAGTTTGAGGCCATGTTGCAGATAGGTACCTGCCGCCCATCAGAGTCACCCTGGTCTCCGCCGCTGCACGTCGCCCCTAAGTAAGACAACGGATGGCGTCCATGCGGCGACTATCGAATGCTAAATTCACGTACGATTCCCGACAGGTAGGGTACCAAACATATACATGACTTTGCCCACAGTCTTTCAGGTTGCACCTTATTTTCTACCATCGATTTAGTGAAGGCATACAATCAGGTTCCCGTCAATCCAGAGGATATCGCGAAGACTGCAATCACGACGCCTTTCGGTCTTTACGAATTTCCGTTCATGACGTTCGGACTTCGTAATGCCGGACAGACGTTCCAACGCTTCGTCGATGAGATGCTGCGGGGACTCGATTTTTTATTTGCTTATCTCGATGACTTTCTGGTCTTCTCGAAAGACCAGAAGACCCATGAGGAGCACCTGCACACACTGTTCAGTAGGCTGAGAGAATACGGCATGGTCATTAACACTTCCAAGTGCGTGTTCGGAGCTTCTGAGGTAACATTTCTTGGGTACAAAATTTCTGCACAAGGGACTACACCTCTCCCAGCTAAGGTCCAGGCTATTAAGACCTTTCCCACCCCCAAAACAGTAAAAGAGTTGCGCAGGTTCCTGGGGATGGTAAACTTTTACCGCAGGTTTATTCCCAACGCTGCTCAACATCAGGCACCTTTGAACGCACTGTTGGCTGGTTCGGTGAAAGGCTCACACCCAGTAGATATGTCGGGCGTGGCACTCAAGGCATTTGAAGACTGCAAGGAAGGCCTATGTCAGGCAGCCTTACTGGCTCACCCTAGATGCAATGCCAAGCTCGCCTTAGTTACTGACGCTTCGGATACTGCTATCGGAGCAGTACTTCAACAGCACGACGGGAACGGGTGGCAGCCATTAGCTTTCTACTCGCATAAATTAAGTCCCACGCAGCAGAAGTACTCACCGTATGACAGGGAGCTCTTAGCTATTTATGAAAGCGTAAAGTATTTCAGGCACATGATCGAAGCTCGTGACTTTGTCATTTATACGGATCACAAGCCGATTACTTTCGCCTTTCATAACAGAAAAGAGAACTGTTCTCCCAGACAATTCCGACATTTAGATCTGATTGCGCAGTTTACCACCGATATCCGCCACATATCAGGTAAGGATAATATAGTAGCCGATTCTCTTTCAAGAATCGAAGAAGTTGTTCAGCCAATCGATCTGGACCAGCTGGCATCTGCCCAGCACTCCGATCCCGAGCTGAAGCAACTTGAGGGTACTACGTCGCTGCGCATCAGAAAAGTCAGGTTCACCGGGGCTAAGCAGGAACTTTTCTGTGATGACAGCAACGATTCTCTCAGACCTTTTGTTCCCAAGGCACTGCGGAAAAAAGTATTCGAGAGTCTGCATGCATTAAGTCATCCAGGAGTTAATGCTACAGCTAAACTGGTTTCCGATAGGTATGTGTGGCCAGGAGTCCGCCGAGACTGCAGAGAATGGGTACGAGCATGCTGGGCATGCCAGCGGTCAAAAATTACGAGGCACGTAATTTCACCGTTAGGTTCTTTTAAGCTCCCAGAAGTTCGCTTTAAGTTCATCCATATTGACTTGGTCGGATCGCTACCCATGTCTCAAGGTAACAGATATTGCCTTACAGCGATAGATCGCTTCACCCGCTGGCCAGAGGCAGTACCAATACCAGACATATCCGCGGAGACAGTAGCCAAAGCTCTACTAAGTGTCTGGATTTCGCGTTTCAGCTGTCCAGCCGACATAGTGACAGATCGTGGTAGGCAGTTCGAGTCCGCACTATTTGATTCGCTTTCACGAATAGCCGGGTTCCATCACCGCCGTATCACAGCATACCATCCAACATGCAATGGTCTCGTGGAAAGGTTTCACCGGCAGCTAAAAGCCGCCGTAATCTGCCACGATAGCACCAATTGGGCTGATACCCTACCGTTAGTTTTATTAGGGATCCGGAGTGCTTTTAAAGAAGATCTTTAGGCAACTCCCGCTGAACTATTGTATGGTGAGCCGCTTCGTCTTCCGGGAGAATTTTTTGATACGACTGGTGACATCGACCGTACGCTAGACTTGACAGACTTTGCGTCAAGACTACGTTGTATGGTGCAAAATTTAAAACCTGTCCCAGCCTCTCGTCACAACGGTAAGCAGACCACCTTTGTTTTCAAGGATTTAGCTACTTGCACTCACGTTTCCTTGCGTGACTGTACTGTCGGCGGATCTTTGAAGCGAGATGCGCCCGTGAAGGGCGCCTCTTAAGTACGCGAATAGTGAATCTATTCACTCATAACTGAAAACTAAAACTCCGATTATGTTGAAAGAGCGCGATCCAGATAACCCAATTCCCTACTACTACAAAACAATTCAGTTTCACTATTCACTATAGTTGAAAACTAAAACTCCGCTTATGTTGAAAAAGCGCGATCCAGATAACCCAATTCCCTACATATTTATTTATTTATTAATATAAGTATTCCATTACAGTTATATAAAACTTAAAACTAAATCCCAAAACACCTAATTACTCTTTAAATTACTATTAAGAAAAATTAAAACTATACATAAGCAGAGTTTTAGCTTTAATTTATACTGAATTGATTCAGTTTTCAGTGTGGCTTTAGAAGGTTCACTATTCACTTTGAGTGAAAACTAAAACTCCACTTATATTCAAACCTTAATTAAAATACAACAATTCAATTTCATTATTATGAAATTAAAAAAGACTCTTTTTCTGTTGATAAGTAGGTCTCTATGACTGAATACTTGAAATTATAAAAAGGGTCTGTTTTCCTCAGATATCTTTTCACTTATTTTTCAATTAACTCATGTGCAGCTTTATATATATCATCTTTAAATAAATTTTTAACTACATGCTGACAGGATATCTCAGCATTACAGGTATTTAGATCAGGATTAGTTATTCCATCCACATCATAAATGTCTAATTTGATAACTTTTCGTCCTTGTGCTGGAACTTTAATGAATGAATACTGCTTTTCTTCACATTTTCTTTTTTTCGTTGCGTTTGTTTCATTATTTTGCTTTTCTGTGCTGTCAGGAATGTGCCGTGGTGTTATAAAATTAAATAGGGAGTTGGTGTCCTGCGCATTTAAGTGCTAATAAGTGATCAATTCAATAAGATGCGATTGTATAATAGAAACTAAGTAATAATAACATTTTATTAAAAACTTACAGACATCATTTATTAAAATATTTACAACAGATCACGTCTTAATTCGCTCAAACTTAAAAAAGGTATGAAGACTATTTCCTTCACATCACATGACATCAGTGTATAACTAAATAAATAAAAAATGAATATGTGTTCGTGAATAACGAAATAAATCAAAATATCATTCAAATTAAAGAAGCATAAAGAAAGTTAATTAAAATTAAAAAAAAACGATTCAAACAGCGGGATTATATTAGTGTAGTGATTGTCTCAAATGCACTAGTTTTTGCTGACGTGAAATGTGAGCTCGCGCACGCTCACACTTATAATCCATCCAAATACGGTAAGTGCATGTTAATTTGTATTTTTAAATACGAACACAGGTGAATGTTCCAAATCTATTAATAGATCTCCTTATATCATAATAACTCTGTATTATTTTTGTCTTCCTTCAATACATTGTCTCATTTGTAATTTCAAATTTGTTACCTACTTATTGAAAACTTCAGTTTTTATTCTTCAACGATTTAAACATGTAAGTGTCTTATAATATTTTAAATAATTTTATTTTGTTTTCTCTACTTGTTTAAAAGAACTCGTTTTATAAAAGTAGTACTTTTTACTTTTTCTATTTATTTTTATTTGATCTACGAATTATGCGTCTAAACTTAATTTAATTTAATATAATATTTGATAATGAATACAAAATAATTGTAGGTCGCACCAACAAGTACACCTCACTGACAAGTCATTGAGTTCATCAAGTGATAGCAGCTCAAGCAGCAGCCGAGACTCAACTCCCGAGCCTATGGCGGAGGCTGTGCCTAAGCCTGTTCCTAATATTGAGAAAAAACGGAAAGCTTCTCATACTTCACATAAACGGTACGTAGAGTTATATTGATTGTTATGTATTATAATTGACACTGAATCAGATAAATGTATTCCAAACTAACTCAACTATTTTATAGATGTATTCAATTTAAAATACTTGTATTTTTATCCAAATGGGACCATAATAAATAAAATAACGACTTCCTAGATAGAAAACTAATAAATAAATTATAATTTCTAGATCTAAAAGTCATGAAAAAGTGAAGATTGAAAAAACTAAAAAGCTGAGAACGAGAAAAGATGTTCCTGCAGGACAACATCAAGCTCGCTGTTCTGCAAAGGTTACGGCGAGAGATATCATGGGAGATGATTCTGACGAAGTTTTAAATACTGGTAAAAAAGACGAGCTAATATCATACCTATGCCGTCGTGTATCTAGTGGAATCTCAAAACAATTCAAGCCCGATGCAAAGGGTTCGCAGTTTATAGACCTGAAGTTGTATATGTGTAATGAAATAACAGCTATGAATAGGTGGCGTCAAGCGATAGTCACATTAAAAACAAAAATAGACGATGATGACCCCGCGTATCGTCATTTAGTCAAGTTTCTAAAAGAGATTAAGAAAAATTTTAAAGATTGTAGTGTTAGTTTTGTCAGTACTCCTAACCAGTAATAATCTTAAAAGTTAAAATTTATTTTAATTTAAGTTTATGTTTGTATAAGTTATTTACCTACTAACTTATTTAAAATTAACCTTTACTTAAAATAAATAGTATCTTATTTTTAAATATCTATTTTATTTTATTTCAGACAAGAGCTCGAAAAATATTTTACAAGACAGTTCGGAAAATAATTGTATTAGATTATGTACGAAATGTAATATTGAAGTTTTAAAAGCTAATTATAGATTTCATTTACGTACCAATATACATAAGAAAAATTGCTTATTGAAAACTAAATTTAATAATGTTGATATCATAGCTACAGCTTTTAAAGAAAGAATAATTAGTTATAGAGTTAATCCTGTTGATAAAAACTGTAATATTACTCCAGAGGAGTTTTTGAAACAAATCACTGAAGATGTATATAGACTTATAAATATATGTTTGCTAAAAAATGGCTCTATTAAGTTAAATTTTGAATTATTTGCTAATTTTCATTTACCTACTACAGATGACGATCAAATTAAATCATTCAATAGTAAAAATGCGGCCGTGTTTAAAAGCACCGATCTATTTGAATTATATTCCAAAACTCAAAACACATTAATTGATAAGATGAGTGAATTTCAACACCGTGAATCAGGCTGGTGTTACACTTCTATTTGTCATTTAGAAATAAACATTAACAAATATTCTCCGTTAAGAGGTGGTAGTTATTTGGAGTTACCGAAAGAAATAAAAAGTACAAAAAGCTGTATAAACATTAAAAACTATGATAATCACTGTTTTGCATGGAGTACAGTAGCTGCTTTATTTCCATGTGTAAAAAATGTGAATCGAACAAGCTCGTACCCATTTTACTCAGCAGTTCTAAATGTAAAGGAGATGAATTTTCCACCTACACTTAATGATATAAAACTGTTTGAAAAAAATAACTGTTCTATCAGTGTTAATATTTTCGGTTTAGATAAAAATAACAATATTACAGGACCATTATATGTAACAAATGAGAGAAAAGTTAATCATGTAAACTTACTCTTCTTTGAGAGAAACTCGAGTGGTCATTATTGTTTAATTAAAGATTTGATTAAACTCACTCGTCGTCAAGTCAGTCATCATCATGCAAAACCCTTCTTATGTGAAAACTGCTTACAATTTTTTGTATCTCAGGAGAAGTATAATTCACATATGTGTTCAAAACTATTAACTGTTTTACCTGAAAAATACAGTAAGATAGAATTTAAAAATTGTGAGAGACAACAAAAAGTTAATTTTATAATATATGCAGACTTCGAAAGTTTATTGTTAAATAATTATGAAAAAATAAGTTGTAATACTGAAACTTACAAATTACATCAGCCTTCATGCTTTGCATATTATATTTGTTGCTCTCATGATCCAAGTCTTAACAAATTTGTGTTATATAGAGGTTCAGATTGTGTTGAAGTATTTATTAAATACTTAATTAGGGACGTAAATGATATTAGCCAAATTAAAAACTGTAGAAAGTCTTTGACACCTTTAACAACAGCACAAAAAGAAGAGTTTTTGAATGCAACTTCTTGTCATATTTGTGGATTATCGCTTCATGATGATAAAGTATTAGATCATGATCATTTAACAGGTGAATTTAGAGGTGCTGCTCACTCAAAGTGTAATGTTTTATTCAGAGACTGTCCATTCATCCCTGTTGTTTTTCATAACTTGGCCAACTACGATGCACATTTATTCATAAAGGAGTTAGCCAAATATGAAGGAGATATTAAAGTTATTCCGAAAAGCAAAGAAAAATATATAACGTTTACAAAATTTTTGAAATCACCAAATTTTTATAAATCCATTCAAATTAAGTTTTTGGATTCATTTCAATTCCTCAGCTCGAGTTTAGATATATTGAGTCAAAAAATCTTTCCGATAACGATTTTAATCACTTGAAAAAGGAATTTAAATCAAAGCAACAGTTTGATTTGCTTCGTCATAAAGGAATATATCCTTACGATTATATGGATTCGTGGTCTCGATTCGATGAAAAAGTTCTTCCTAAAAAAGACAAGTTTTATAATAGTTTCACTTGCGAACATATAAGTGATAAAGAATACTCGCATGCTCATAAAGTTTGGAATGTTTTTAATATACATTCACTGGGGGAATATACGGACTTGTATTTAAAAAGTGACGTTCTACTTCTATGTGATATTTTTGAAAAGTTTAGGAATAGCAGTATTCAGTATTTTAGACTTGATCCCGTACATTATGTAACTTCTCCAGGCTTAAGTTGGGACGCCATGCTTTTGCTAACCGGTGTCAAATTAGACTTGTTACATGATTTGGAAATGTATGAAATGATAGAAAAAGGAATTCGTGGTGGTCTAGCTCAGTGTTCACTTCGACATGCTAAGGCGAATAATAAGTACACGAGCAACTATGATAAGTCCAAGCCATCTAGTTATCTTGTTTATTTAGACTGTAATAATTTGTATGGTTTTGCTATGATGAAAAAAATGCCTGTGTCTGATTTTCAGTTTCTATCCGATAGTGATATTGCAAATTTAAATGTGTAATATTTCGGACGATGCTGATCTTGGATATATTTTAGAAGTTGACTTAGTTTATCCTCCTTATTTACATGTGAATCATAGTGACTTACCATTTGCACCAGAGAAACATATTCCACCAGGAGGAAAAAATAAGAAGCTGATCGCAAATTTATATGATAAATATTTCTATGTTACCCACTATGTATATTTAAATGGCTTAGTTTAAAAAAAAATACACCGCGTTATTAGATTTCATCAACAAGACTTCTTAGAAAAATATATAAATTTAAATACACGTTTAAGACAAGCATCGGTATCCGCATTTGAAAAAGATTTCTTTAAACTTTTTAATAATGCAATATTTGGCAAGACAATTGAAAATCGGAGAAAACAAGTTGATGTAAAGTTAGTAACAAAATGGTCAGATAGTAGTAATAAAACTAATAAAGAAATAGGTGCAGAAAAGTTGATATCAAAACCTAATTTTAAAAGCGTGTCGATATTACCAAATTCAAACATTGCCATGGGGTCATTGCAATACTTTATTTTAGTTATGCTAGCATATAATTAGTTATAAGCTGTATTAATAATTGTATTGTAATAAATTATAGTTTCTAAGTCTTACTATTTTATTCCGTTACATTAAATATAAATTAAGATTGCATTAAAATATGTTTTAAAATAATATTTGTCTTTTACTCCATTATTAACCCAGTCCCTTTTGCAAACTTTAGCTTTACCTAATTTTATTCATGCAAATAAACTTTAAAAGTAACTGAAATATAATAATCAATATAAATATCTTTAATAAACTACATTTCAATCAATCGGCAAGATGAAGTTGATTAAACAACCCACATCACTGCACGTTTCCAACATCAATCTCGACAATTCTCCACAAAAAATCAAACACAGTGTTCTATTGCCTAATACAATTCGCTGTATAATATGTGGTCCATCGAACTGTGTAAAAACAAATGTGGTGATTAGTTTGTTACTGCATGAAAACGGACTTAAATTTAAAAACCTATACCTTTACTCTAAAACGAACTATCAACCAAAATATCAATTTTTAAGAGAAGTCATAAGCAGAATACCTCAATTAAATTTTTATGAGTTTAATGACAATAAGGATGTTATAACTCCAAGTGAAGCTAACACTCATTCAGTTTTCATTTTCGATGACATTGCTTGCGAAAATCAAATTAATATTCGTAATTATTTTTCTATGGGAAGACATAAACAAATAGATTGTTTTTATTTGTCTCAAACCTATTCAAAAATTCCCAAACAGTTACTACGGGACAATGCAAATTTTCTTATATTATTTAAACAAGATGATGTTAACTTAAAACATATTTACAACGAACATGTTAGTTCTGATATGACATGGAATCAATTTAAAAATATGTGTGACACAGTTTGGAATGAGCAATATAATTTTCTGACTATTAGTAAAGATTCTTTATTGAATAATGGAAGATATAGAAAAAATTTAGAGCATTTTTATATTGAAATAGTTATAAATTAATAAAACACTTAAGAAATGTTCAGTGTTACAATATCTTTCATAAAATACGGTTATATTATGGAGAAAAGCATTAAAATGGAATTAGTGAAGTCTGTAGACTCCATTAGATCAAAATTGAGACAGCTGAAGAACGAGGATCATGAAGTTAACTTATCGCTTGAAAAAATATTTAAACCTGTTACTCAACCGCTTCAAAATCTAGTAGAGCGCAAACGTTTTCAAACACATATAAAACCTGATGAAAGCGTATCATTCATAGATTCAGAAGAAATTGAACTAAATGAAAATAATGCTAGTTCTTCTACAAAATGTGATGAATTTTATGATGCGGATTTAAATTCTCAAGATAATACTAAAACGGAAATGAAGGATAACATTAATGAAATGTCATTAGAACGAGATGATATCTATGATATTCATGAAGGCCTTAATGTACCGTTTGGATTGAGAAAAGAAAATAACGTTTTGAAGATTGGAAATTCTGTAGTAACCTTTTCAAAAATTGGTAGTTTGAATAACTAAAATTTATTAGTGATTAAAATCGGTGATCAAACATACACACTATCAGCTGGTCTTAAACAACTTTTACTTCGACGAAAACCTGATTTAACCGTAGTGACAGATAGAGATCGTCTAGTATATAAAGATATCTTACATCAAACTAATGCGCATGAGAGAGATTTCAATCCTTTAGGTCAGATAAGAGGAGACAAAGGAATAAAATATTGTGAAGTAATAAAGCCATTATTTTTTAAATCTTTAAAAGATAAAACTCTAGAAAAACGAGGGGGTAGCTTGCCAAAACTAAAAAAATATAATACGAATACTGACTTGATTTATTGGGATGATCCAAATGAATTAGTTGAGAGGTTAAAATTATTAGTAGCTTCTAAAGATGCTGGAAATACAAATCATGATAATGACATTTTATCAATTATTGAAGAATTAAAAGAAGCTAATATAATTAAGAATAAAAACTAAGAGTTATAAGTTTTTAGATCAGTTTTAATCAATCATTTGGTAAAAACTAAGATACATCTTTTAATATTAATTTATTACAAATAGATATTGATTTTAAATCCATCATGAGTAAAGCTGATGTAGTAAGAGAAATTCATAGGAATGCAAGAGTTAATTTTCCACGAAGATCGGTTATTATGAAAGATATTGACGATCTATGGCAAGCGGATTCGATCGATATGCAGTCAATTTCTTCCAAAAATAAAAACTTTAGATTTATTTTAGCAGTGATTGATACATTTTCTAAATACGCTTGGGCGTTCCCCTTGAAAAGTAAAATAAAGTTTTGGTCTCCAAAACTTTAAAGAAATTGCTGGATACGAAACGTGTTCCAAAAAATCTTCAAACTGACAAAGGGGCCGAATTTTATAATAATGAATTTCAGAATCTTATGAAACATTACAATATAAACCATTATTCAAATTTCTCATCAAAAAAGGCTTCAATAGTTGAGAGATTTATTAGAACTCTTAAATCTAAATTGTATAAAGAATTTAGTTTAAGGATAGATAAAACTCTTCGAAATGTTATTTATAAATACAATCGTTCATTTCATCGAACAATTGCTGAAATACCAGTAAATGTAGATTCTTCTAACAAAACACGTATTTTAGAAAGGTATAGAATGAATACTAAAAATGTTACTACCAAAACTAAGTTTAAAGTAGGTGATTATGTGCGCATTAGTAAATATAAAGGATCTTTTGAAAAAGGATATACGCCTAACTGGTCAACTGAAATATTTAGAATTCAAAAGTTACAAAAAACAATTCCTATAACTTATTTAATTGAAGACACAATCAATGGTAGCCCTATCTTAGGAGCATTTTATAGCCAAGAGCTTCAAAAAACAAAACATAAAGATCTATATCTAATTGAAAAAATCCTGAAACGGAAAGGAAATAAAGTATTAATTAAATGGTTGGGATTACCTTCCACTGAAAACAGCTGGATTGATAAGTCGAACATATCATAACCCATTTCTTTTTTAACTATGTATTTAAAATAATTTTGTTTAGTCTTATGATGTGTATTGGAGAGAGAAGTCTTCTCAATTGGTTAATAAATAATTTACCATTTGAATTGCATTTGCAGGGTATAATTACTGTGGGCCTGGTACAAAATTGATAGAAAGAATTAATCGTGGAGATAAAGCTGTAAATAAGTTGGACGAATATTGTAAAGAGCACGATATTGCTTATCATAAATCAGTTAATTTAAAAGATAGACAGAAAGCAGATTTAGTTTTATTAAAAATGTCAAAAAAGCGTGCAATAGCTTCAGATGCGCATCCAGGTGAAAAACTTGCTGCACATTTAGTGAGCAATGCTATGTCCATGAAGATCAAAACTGGTGCTGGATTAAAAAAATATAACCGTATTAAAAAAAGTATACGTAAAAATGTAAAGTTAGGTAAAGGTTTCAAAAATAAATTACAACATGTTATTACTAAAACAAAGAAGCATATTCAAAAGATGAAACCAAAATGTAAGAAAATAGCCATTGAATTTGCAATGGCTGCTGCTAGAGAACTGGTAAATGATTCAACTGTTAAAGTACCACGAGTTATTTCTATACCAAAAACTGGTGGAGTTTTACCATTGATTCCTATTTTTGCGGGATTGTCTGCTGCTGGAGCTTTAGCAGGTGGCGCCGCGAACATATAAGTGATAAAGAATACTCGCATGCTCATAAAGTTTGGAATGTTTTTAATATACATTCACTGGGGGAATATACGGACTTGTATTTAAAAAGTGACGTTCTACTTCTATGTGATATTTTTGAAAAGTTTAGGAATAGCAGTATTCAGTATTTTAGACTTGATCCCGTACATTATGTAACTTCTCCAGGCTTAAGTTGGGACGCCATGCTTTTGCTAACCGGTGTCAAATTAGACTTGTTACATGATTTGGAAATGTATGAAATGATAGAAAAAGGAATTCGTGGTGGTTTAGCTCAGTGTTCACTTCGACATGCTAAGGCGAATAATAAGTACATCTTGTTTATTTAGACTGTAATAATTTGTATGGTTTTGCTATGATGAAAAAAATGCCTGTGTCTGATTTTCAGTTTCTATCCGATAGTGACATTGCAAATTTAAATGTGTTAGATATTTCGGACGATGCTGATCTTGGATATATTTTAGAAGTTGACTTAATTTATCCTCCTTATTTACATGTGAATCATAGTGACTTACCATTTGCACCAGAGAAACATATTCCATCAGGAGGAAAAAATAAGAAGCTGATCGCAAATTTATATGATAAATATTTCTATGTAACCCACTATGTATATTTAAAAGAGTATATTTTAAATGGCTTAGTTTAAAAAAATACACCGCGTTATTAGATTTCGTCAACAAGACTTCTTAGCAAAATATATAAATTTAAATACACCACCAATCCAACCACCCCCATCGCTGTTTTTCTGTTATACGAGCTCCCGATACAAAAATTTGGTACATTGAATGACATTTTACTGTTATTTTAAAATGTTTCGGTAATACAAAAAATGACCAGTTTAATATTTTCAATAAATAACTCTACATCTGATATTTTGCCAGAAAAGCGATTAATATTCTGATGAACAACCGTTAAAATTCTATTGGATGACTTTTCTGTTGTCGAATTATCTAGTTTAAATTATTATTATTATTACAATTACAATCATCACTATTACAAACTGTAGTAGAGTCAGAAACAATAATCTTAGTTATACTATGTATAACGGGGTTTTGTATATTATATGCTTCCAATGTAGCAATCGTTTTAATATATTTGTTACTAAGATACATAGTATCTTTTATTAATCTAAATCCTTTTATAAATTTGTTTACATCAAAAATTGTAAACTTGTCATTATGACAATTTGAAAAGTTATACATTGTTGTATTTAAAATGTGAGTATGTCTATTTTGTTCTCTAGTCAGCAAGTCAGAGTATGGAATTGAACATAGCATGATCTTTTTAACTTGTAGAGAAGTTAATTGTTCGAAACTTTTTAGTAGATCAGATTTACTTAGTTTTAGGCTATTTCCATATAACAGTACAACTGTGGTTACTGAGTCTACTGTAGTATTTACTCATTTGACGACCTCGGTGGCGCAGTGGTGTAAACAGCCGACTGCTACGCTAGAGGTTCCGGGTTCGAATCCCGGCGGGGGCGGGACTTTGTGTTATTTGCAAGACGCATTGTTTCGCTTACCGGTCTTGGATGTTGTATTCTTATCTATTTAGTATATACCATATCGTTGCTTAGTTCCTGTGACACAAGTTCTTACGATACTTACTGCAGGGCTGAGTCAATGTGTGTGTCGTGATGTGGTTATTATTATTATTATTATTATTATTTATTTACAATTTGATTGTAATAGGAATTTGGCATACAAAAGTTAATAACATTATGGCCTAATTTATTGTGCAACAAGGGGCCCAGTCCTACCCCAATTGCATCAGTAAAAACTATGGTATTGGGAGATGGTTCAGAGTCATTCATGTTGCTGCTGGTGGAGTTGAGCTTGAGTCAGATAATATATTCGGCAAACAGGTAGATGTTGAACATGTACATTCAGCTTGTTTTAATGTCAATGATGTCAAGCGGTCTCTGTTAAAGTTACTCTCATCAATAAGGTAACTAGCTGCTTTTATATGCTCTTGTATCTGGTACTCGCTTTTTTTATATTTGTGAGTGAGGACCTCCAAAGCATTCACTATCAGCAACATACATTTTGTTACACAATTCAATTTCCCTGTGGTAACTTTCAACTGTAGATGTTAAATTAATCTTCTGTTTTTTAAGCTGGATATTTTCTTAGAGCCAGTTATTTTTCTTCATCAAAATCCTAGTTTTCTTTATTAATTTATTAAGTCATCAGACTTATTATAACAGAAAAATTTACAATATCGTGGCGCTCTTTACACTTTATATCATTCTTAACAAGGATCATGCAACCGATACAAAAATTTGGTACATTGAATGACATTTTACTGTCATTTAAAAATGTTTCTTCTGTTTTTTAAGCTGGATATTTTCTTGGAACCAGTTATTTTTCTTCATCAGAATCCTAGTTTTCTTTATTAATTTATTAAGTCATCAGACTTATTATATATTTTTTTAATTTCTTGCAGCCATTGAATACTATAACCTTAGCCCTAGAATTGTCCTCTGTATATGAATTGCGAGTCAAATCAATGATGGTTTCTTGAGTTGACTCAGGATGTTGAACACCAACAAGGTTGTTATACATTGTGGTAGTTTTTTCAACTTTCAATTGTTCTATTTCAGTCCGCATGGTTGCAACTAGACTGTGAGCGGCCTGCAACTCACTTTCTAACATTGAGTTATGATTTAATGTAGTCTCATATGTTTCCATACAATCTTGAACGGTATTAACAATTTCCTGCAGCTTTTCTTTCTCCATCTGAAGATCAGAGAGTTGATTGTTACACTCCACCAGTTGGAGCTTGAGCTGAGTGTTTCGCTCCACAATCTTCTTGACTTCAGCTTCGCTGTCATAACTCTCCTGGAGTAGCTTATCGCAAAGCTCTTTGGTCTTCTGTAGCTCCTCCAGCGTTAAGCACAGCTGGTCCTGGTCCCCCTTGGCTGCTGCTCTGCTGCGGGTCATCATGCGGCTCATATTGAGGACTGGATCTCTGAAAGACACAGGGAGGGTAGATGAACTTTTTGGCAGAAAAATAAGGAAATTAAGATGGAAATGAGATACTTAGATGTTAAAAAGAGAGGATACAAAGATTATAGCAGGAAATTAGGAAATAAAATATTTAAGGTAGTATAATTGAAAGAGTTGAATAACAGAAAAAAATGCCAAAAAAGTTACTTAAAAATGATATTTTAACTAGTATTCTATTTAATTATTGAATAGGTAGGTATTTAGTAACTTTAAATTAAACACAAGGATGAACTATTGATGTTATTTCTATCTTATTAAGAATACATTTAGTTTATCTGTATACAACTGTTAAGTGTACTAGTAAGTAATGTCTGAGGCTAATTGTTATAGACTTAACTCAGCTTCCACAATTTGTCAAGCCAAGCAAGTCAGCAACGGAGCCTGTGTGTGATGCTGGACGTTACTCACTTAGTGAGAATTTTACAGTAATGGTATATAATATACTTAATATGTAAGATAAGTGAAACTAACAAATGTGTTTAAAATCACAGAAATACTAAAATTAACAATATATTCAATATTTAAGTTGAAGAATTACACTAATAAGTAGCAGGTACTCGCCTGATATCTGTGTGGTTTTCAAACACGGAGTCGTTAAACTGCTGTCAGATGACCGGCTAACAAAGAAGTCGCCGTTTTGTTGGAAGTATGCACTATACAATATTGTATGAGTATTAATTTGATACTTTGTCACTAATTAGCATACTTTTTCACTACATTTATTAGAAATTTAATTTACTTAAATTAATTTAACAATAAAATATTCGGAAGACCGAATTTGACGTTTACACTCGGCCATTGTTGCCATAAAAAAAATATTGACTATCATGAAAAATATTCAAGTAATTTATTTATTATATTTTATATAAATGGGTCTAGTTCTAAAAAAAAATGGGTCTAGTTCTGAAAAGAACTTTGTAAATGGGTTTAGTTACTAAACGAATTATTATCATGCGTATTTTTAATGAATTCCGCGCACATCCATCACGTAGGGAGCCGATCGCGCGAATGAGCTGCGCGGCAAGTTTATTTCGTGATCTTAACTCCCCTCCCGTATCCCGTAGCCCGAGTGACGCCCTACAACGCATAAGTAGCCGAATGGAGTTTATTTTTTCAAAGTTTTAAACTCGTGATATCTTTTGAATGGAATGTCAGAATCAAATAATTCCAAATGTAATATAAGGTATTAAAGCATTTTTAAATAATAAATCATTTATAAGGTACAAATAAAAAGCTTTTTATAGCGGTGGTATTTTAATTTCTTTTTTTATAAAAAACGCTATAACTGACTATAATAGTTACTGACATGCTGCCGCTGATTTTTTTTGTAGATAATGGTGTGTTCTAAAAAAATGTCACATTTCATTTTCTTCTATCGTCAATAGTTTTTGCAGCGTACGCGATGTAAGGAAGTTTTTTGATATTTTTTACACTTTATCGTAATTTAAGTAAGGATCCCCATTTTTTTAAAATGAAATATAGCCTATGTCACTCAGGCAAAATGTTCCTTTCCAACAGTGAAAGAATTATTCAAATCTGTTCAGAAGTTTCGGAGCCTATTCAATTCAAACAAACAAACAAAAAATCAAACCTTTCCTCTTTATTTGTAACTCTAAGCTAAAACAAATTGACTTTCCAAAGCAACTTACTCATTGTTGTGATGGAATTTGTAATAGTGTAGAACACAAAGTTTTATTAAAAATATGTACCTAGATATTGTTGAAATTCTTTCGGAAGCTGCAGCATCTTCTTTTAACCGGGGGCAGCGGCAAGGGAGGAGTGGTTTTATTGCGGGTTGGAATAAATATGTATCGGTTTTCCATAGAGAGGCTAAGCAAAATTTTTTGACTTGGGTGGAAGTGGGTAAACCACGCAATGGTCGGCATTATGTAGAGATGTGTGATAGCAGGAAATCTTTTAAAAGTCAAATAAAGATCAAGATCAAGTCAAGATCGTCAAGAGCAAATTAAAATGGATATCCTTGCTGCTCGACACACTGACAAGGACTTTAATTTTTTTTGGAAAGGCACAAATAAGCTGAAGTGTAGGTCAGGGTTCCCTATTAGTGTGAATGAGAAAAGTGATCACACTATGGTCGCTAATCTTTTTAGGGATCATTTCAGAATGGAGCCGTGTTCGCTAGGTCATGAAAATCAAATTGAAGGTACGGATGTTGTGCAAGGTAGAACTGTATGTTTTTATTTTTATTATTTTTTTATTTAATAAATCCACAGGACACACATCAGACACAGAAAATAACTTATAATTAAACGCCTAAGGTACATATGTGTGTCCCAATTAAGGACTTATACAACATTTACAAAATTATAAGCTACATAATTGAATTAAAATTTAGTATATAAAATGAAATAAAATTGAGAGAAAATTAACAATGATATGAAAGAAAACAAATATATAACAATTAAAGGAAAACAAACAAAATTAAAATCTAATAGACATTCATAGCATTCCCAGCAACTTGCACTTGAACATGTTAAAATGGTCACCGAAAATATCTAAGTTATTTGTTTTTGGCAGTGAGTTGTATTGTTTACATATTCTTGAATATGGAGAGTTGTGACCAAGGTTGGTACGAGACGAAGGAACATTAAACAAATTGGTGATGGGGTGGCGTGGCGTAGAGCGTGGTACATAGAGTTGGATGTTGTTGGTTACATGGTTACACGATATTTGTTGGTTAATGACTTTGTATAGAAAAAGAAGATCGGAATATTTACGCCTGTTATGAAGGCAATTCATTTTAAAATGATTCAGCCTGAGGTCGTAGGTGGCGCGATGGGAGATACCAGGAGTATGAAAGGCTAGATGTCGCGTAAAAGCTCTCTGAATGCTTTCAATTCTTTGAGAATAAACACTGTATTGGGGATTCCAGACAACACTAGCAAACTCTAGATGGGTTCTAACTAAAGCATTATAAAGTAACAGTCTTGTTTGTGGCAATCTGAACTCCCTAGTGTTCCTTTTGATAAACCCGAACATTTTTGCTGCCTTACTAACTATATTATTGACATGAGTATCAAATTTTAGAGTACAATCAATGGTTACACCCAAGTCACGCACACTTTGCACTGTCTTCAATGCTATGTCATCTAGTTTATAGCTATTTTTAGGGGTATTTATTTTCCTTCGAGTATAACATATGTGGTAACATTTTTGAGCATTAAGGACCATGCAGTTAAGATTACACCAACGTTGTATGTTATCAATATCCTGCTGCAGTAAAATTGCGTCATCAACACATGAGATGGTCTTATATATCTTTAAATCGTCCGCAAACAGTAAGTAATTAGAATGCGTTATGTGTGACCCAATATCATTAATAAAGATCAAAAAAAGCAATGGTCCGAGGTGGGAACCCTGTGGGATTCCTGATGCGGAGATATACGGGTTGGACTCATAGTCGCTAACCAAAACTACTTGGGACCTACTACTTAGGTATGATTCGAACCACCTTAACAAAGGAAAACCAATCCCCAGTCCCTTCAACTTCAACAAAAGCAGTTGGTGATTAACGCGATCAAAAGCACTACTGAAATCGGTATATATTGTATAAACCACTCCCCCCTTATCAACCTCCTGTGACAAAAATGAGACAAAATGGACGAGATTGGTTTCGACTGACCGTCCGCTTCTAAAGCCGTGCTGGAAGTCAGAGATATGTTTGTCAAGTTTTGTCGAGAGTGTTGAATAAAGAAGTGATTCAAACAACTTCGAAAAACAGGGTAAAACTGAAATTGGTCTGTAGTTTTTTACATCATTCTTCTTATCCTTTTTGAAAACAGGAATTACATTTGCGTGTTTCCATGCATCAGGGAAAATGCCTTCTCGTAAAGAACAATTAAAGATTCGTGATAGAGGCGCCGCTAGCACTGAGCCACAACGCTTAAAAAATAGAGGCGGAATTTCATCGGGTCCTGCACCCTTACTCGTGTCCAAGAGCTTAACTTTTTTAAGTACGTCAATCTCGCTATAGGTCAACTGATGAAGATATATGAAGATCATAATCATGTTCATTGCCAGTTGACGGTTGTTTGGGTGCTATAAACGGTTTTAAAGCAAAGGATGTTAGAGCAGTCATATTAAATATGCAACTAGGCAAATCTCCTGGGCATGACAGTCTAAGCATTGAACATCTGAGGTACGCAGGAAGTCATATGCCGAGAGTGCTTGCCATGTTTTATAACTTGTGCATTGGTCATGGGTACTTGCCAGATGAATTGACCAAAACGATAGTTATTAAAGTTATCAAGTGTAAGACGGGAGATGCGTCGGATAAGTACAACTACCGCCATATCTCACTTGCTACAGTTATGGCCAAGGTCCTTGATAGCTTGCTTAACAGCATTCTACTTAAACACGTTAAGTTGCATGATGCTCAGTTTGGTTTTCGGGCGGGGCTCTCCACGGAAAGCGCTGTACTAGTCCTCAAACAAGCTGTTAAGTATTACGTTGACCGAAGGACGCCGGTATTTGCATGCTTCCTAGATCTGTCTAAGGCCTTTGATACAGTTATTTACGAAGGGCTTTGGACTAAATTAAAAGCGGAGGGTGTACCAAAGGAAGTAATTGACTTGCTGAGGTATTGGAATATGCGACAGCGAAACCAGGTTAGGTGGGTGGGAGCATTGTCTGATACTTATAGCTTAAATTGCGGTGTAAGGCAGGGCGGGATCACCTCTCCTTTGCTGTTCAACCTTTATGTTAACGATCTCATAGGTAGGCTTAGCAGTACTCATACCGGGTGTTTTGTTGACGGTGCTGCTGGGACCATCGGTGGGATTAGTTCGCAAACTTCTCAAAATCTGTAAGGCATATGCAGTGGAACATGGACTTCGGTATAACCCTAAAAAGAGCGAAGTTCTTGTGTTTAGACAAGAACTTCGCTAGAAGGCCAAAAGATGAAACCGCTAAGTGTTCCACCTATTATGCTGGATGGTGCGGCTTTGAAAATTGTATCTAGTTTTAAGTATCTGGGGCATGTTGTTACGGAAAGTCTTACTGATGACGAGGACATTGAGAGGGAGCGCAGGGCGCTAGCGGTTATGATTGTGCGTAGGTTTTCTCGAAGTCGAAGAAGGAAGTGAAAATCACTTGGCTTGAGGCCATTAGAAAAAAACAAGTTGCCTCCCTGCGCCAGCGTGTTTGGGGCAGTAGCAATAGCATCCTGCAGATGATATCAAATCGTCTTGACTGCCCGTTGCAACATAATTGGATTAAAATGTTAAATCTAGGTTTTGAGAGGTTTTTTAGATAATTTTTAATTTTATTTTTAGGAGATTTTCTGTAATTTTTATATTTTTTACGAATTTATATTGTCTTATAAATATGTCATTGTTGTGTAATTAATGAAATATGTTATGAATTGATTTGAATTAAAATGTGTAGAATTAAGTTTAATGTATATGGATTACATGAATCTGAAATAAATGAATAATATATTTATCTCAATAAAATATAAATAAGTCTCAATTATTAAAAAGTCTCAAGCAGTTGGGCTCATTGAAAGTTAAAATGTAATGTTTTGTTCAATTCCGTACTCGGACCTGCTGTCTGGTGATCAAAATAGACATAGTTACGGACTAAATTCAATCATTTGCAACTACGCAAATTGTCATAGCGACAAGTTTACATTTTTTGATGTAAATAAGTTTTTAAAAGGTTTTAAATTAACTAAAGATACTATGTATCTTAATAAGAATCAGATTAAAACTATTGCTACGTTGGTAGCATATAATATACAAAACCCTGTTATACATGGTATAACTAAGCTTATTGTAACTGACTCTGATACAATATGTAACAGTAACAATAATGTTGTCAATTTAAACTAAATAGTACGACAATAGAAAAGCCGTCCAATAGTTTCCTAATGATTGTACATCAAAACATCAATCGCTTTTCTGGCAAAATACTAGACGTAGAATTATTTATCGAAAGTATAAAACTAGATATATTTTGTATTACGGAAACATTTCTATGCAACAGCAAAATGACTTTCAATGTACCAAATTTTTGTATTGGAAGCACGTTTAACAGAAAATCAGCTTCAGGAGGTGGTTGCATGATACTTATAAAGCAAAATATAAAGTTCAAAAAGCGCCACGATATTGTAAAGTTTTCTGTTGAACGGGTATGTGAGATTGCCTGTGCAGAAATAGATGAATATTTAATTGTATGCGTATATCGGCCGCCTCGTTCAGATTTTTCAAAATTCATTGATATTATGGAGGAGACTCTTGTTGTAACTAGTAGGTCAAGTAAGCCAGTCATAGTGTGTGGGGATTTTAACGTTGATATGCTAAACAAAATTAATATCCCAGATAGACTTAAATTTATTAGTATTTTTAAATCGTTATTCAATGAACCCACGCGAATAACGCCAAACTGTAAAAGCTGCCTCGATAATATAATTTTAAACTGCCCGGTGATAGAAAAATTTATAGTTAATGGTGTTAGATCAGACCACGCGGCTCAAGTAGTGAAACTTGAATTTAAAAGGAAAGAAAAGAATCGCGTAATAGAAATTAGACCTTTAAATAATAAGTCCTTAGGCAAATTTAGTGAGGCAGTTAAAGGTAAAATAAAAATATAAATTTAATGGAAGATGACCCAGATGTTTTGTATAATAATATGTTTGAAGAAATAAAAGTGGAATTTAACAAATATTGCAAAAAAAACAAATCCAACCAAAAAGAATCTGCGTTTTTGTGATTGGGCCACTCGAGGCATAAGGAGATGTAGGAATAATTTATAGGAATTATACGGATACAAATCAATAAATAATAATGTAGAATTTCATAATTATGCTAGGCGATATTCAAAATTGTTTAAAAAAGTTTGTCAGGAAGCGAAAGCTATGTATCTGAGTAATAAAATAAAAAATCATACAATAAAATTAAAACGACATGGAATATAATTAATACCGAAACAGGGAAAATAGACAAAAACGATAAAAATATAGCTTTAAATATAAATGACGAACTGATTTCGGATAATTCACTAGTAGCTAACGTTTTCGAAAAATATTTCACTCAGATAGCAGTACATTTCACAAAAAGTCTTTCATCGTCTTGTGTTACAGCTGTGAATTACCTCAAAAAACATGTAAAAATTACACCGGCCGTTTTTTAATTTAACAACGTGTCAGAGGACGATATAATCAAAGCATTTAAATCTTTAAATATAAAATCGACTGAGGACTTGTGGGGATTTTCGGTTAAAGCCCTCGGTTCAATAGTGCACGTAATTGCTCCTATCCTGTCAAAAGTGTTTAATACTAGTCTTGAAAAAGGTAAATTTCCCGAGTCGCTAAAACCTAGTAAAGTTGTTCCCATATTTAAAGCAGGTAGTCACGAAGATCCATCGAATTACAGGCCAGTATCAGTTTTACCTCCTATGAGTAAAATTTTTGAAAAACTTATGCTTACTCAACTATCGTGTTTCGTCAATCTGAATGGGATCCTTCATCACCAACTAGTAAGTTATTTATTGGAAATTGTGTTCGCTTTTATAATAAAATTCCAAGAAATGTAACAGAAATGTCAGATATGAAATATAAGCAATATGTTAAACAAATATTTATAAAGAAAGCTTACTATAAAATTCAAAATTATGGAGAGGATAAAGATATATGGAAGTAATTTAATTAGCTGCACAGGTTTATCTTATTGACAGTTAGAGTGTAGCTAGAATTATTATGTTGAAAAATTGTAATTTGTAGTAGAAAAGATTGTAATTGAATATTGAAAAAAGCAACTTTGGTGGTTTCTTGCCGGATTCTTCCCCGTAGAAATAGCATTCTGAACCGGTGGTTGTAAAAAAAGACGATTTGAAAGTGCTTATTTTAAGTCTATTCAAATAAAAAACATTTTGACTTTGACTTTATAATATTGGTATAGATTTTATAATATAGACTTGGTCATCGACTTAAATATTACATAAAGATTGGTTTATATAACTTAAAGTTATAAAAAATTTGGTTCACAATTAGAGAACTGTATTTTATTTACAAATTGTTGTACCTAATTATTTTGAAAAAAACAACTACGGAGGTTTCTTACCGGATTCTTTCCCGTAGAAATAGGGTTTTGAACCGGTAGTAGTATAAAAGATGACGAATTAAAAGTACTTATTTAAGTCTATTTGAATAAAAATATTGTGACTTTGACATTAATGTAAAATATTTGTGTACTACTGAAATGATTGCGGATATACTAACAAAACCTTTATGTAGAGATGTTCACAATAAATTTGTAAAGCAGTTAATGCTTACTCATAATTAATTATTTCTTTGTGTTCAGAGGTTTTATAAATGAAAGATTGTTTTGTTTCGTAAACACATATTTTGTAGTTTGGTTGAAGTGTAACCTTATTATAATAGATCTAGATTTTGAAAGATATTATTGTTGACATTGATGGTTTAAGGGCCAGTGTTGAATAAGTACTTCTTTGTAAATGCAACTTGATCTGTCACTGTTAACGGGATAAAATATATATATATCTCTCTCTAAATATATATATCTCTTTGTGGTTATATATCTCTCTCTCTCTCGGTATTTACCATGACGCTGTTGTGTTATTTTTCTTTTAAATAAATTTTTAACCATAATCCTTCAGGTACCGGTGCCCAAAGAAACAGTACAGGAGACGGCGACCGCCTCACTGATGGCCCCAACCAACCCTACGCCGGCTAGCGAACCACAAAGGCCAGTAAAGAAAACAAGGCGCAGAAAGAAGAAACCAGCAGGCGCGGCCCCCCCCCCCCCCCCCCCCGCCCCCGCCTTTTCATCGGCGGTACCTCAGGACACTCCGGGACGCAAGGTGTAGAAGACGTCAAAGTCCCCCACCTCAACGGCGGCCCCCCACCTCAGGGCCCCCCGCAGACGACAACTTAGAAGTCGTGGAAAAAGCAAAAAGCTGAAGCTGAAAGATATTTTACAGGCGATTCGGACGGGAACAAACCCTGTCCCAGTAATCCTTAGAGGAATAGCCACTTTAGTTACATAAATGACAACTCTATGGATCATTCACTGGAATGCAAACAGCCTGAGCGCAAAGCCCATCCATTTGAAACTACTACTGCGGGAACAAGACGTCGACGTGGTGCCGAAACCCACCTGGGCCCAGCGGACAAGATCAAATTCCCTGGGTACCATGGGTACAGGAAGGACGAGTGCTATCCCAAGGGAAGAAGATACTGTGGCCTAGCCGTTCTGGTGAACAGGCGAGTTATCCATCAGCAGAATCCGTCACTGCAGCTACGTTCCATGTACGCGCTTGGGGTGGAGATTCTAGCCAGCAACACCCAGCTTAGAAACTTTGCTGTGTACAGGCCACCCGCCGGCGTACCAGACCTAGGGGACGTCCGAACCATCCTGGACTTCCCCTCTCCACCCTTGCCGCGGGGGACTGGAACAGCAAACATACAGCATGGATGGTAATGGGAGACGGCTGTTCGACGACGCGGACCGACATGGTTATTCTGTGGACGGGCCGGATAACTACACCCACTATCCACCCTACACCGGTTACATGCCAGACGTCCTCGACTTCGCAGTTCACCGGAACCTTCCCTGCTCGCCGCGACGCGAGGTGTTAGTCGAGGACTTGATGTCCGACCACCTACCTGTCCTGCTGCTGTTGCTTCTCAAGGCAGTAAGAACATTCCCGCCAGCGCCACGCCCGACGACAGACTGGGACTCACACAATTCCTTCAGGAGTCCTTAGTCACACCTTCCATCACTTCCACCTCAATACCTGAACCACCTCGCCGAGGACATCAGCGGCCGAACACCGACGAGGACCAGACGATGGCAATCACCAACCACCAAGAGATGTACTTCGCAGCAACGATAGCCTCTACCGAAGATTCGATAGTCTTCACACCGGGCCAAGTGCAGCGTGAGCTCCAGTGAACAAAGCCCAGGAAAGCAGCATATGCGGACACGATTCCGAACACAGCGCTGCGCCGACTACCACCACACGCGCTAGCAGTCGTTACAAGACTGTTCAACGGAATCCTCCGCACCTGCCACTTCCCCCGGGCATGAAAGCTGGGCCAGGTCATCATGCTGCCTAAGCCTGGGAAGAACATCGCGAGACTGGAGAACTATCGACCAATCACACTGCTGCCCACCTTCTCCAAAATGTTTGAAAGACTGCTGCTGCGACAACTGCAGCCATACATCGTCCCTCGTCGCAAACAGTTCGGGTTCCGGTCGGAACACGGCACAACGCTTCAACTGTTCAGAGTACTGCACAAATTCACGGAGGCCTCAAACAAGAGAGAGAAGACCGTTGCAGTATTTCTGGACATGGAAAAGGCCTTTGACAAAGTCTGGCATGACGGCTTGGTCTTTAAGCTGGCGATTTCCCCGGCACCAAGACGCCTGGTGAGAACAGTTGCGTCCTTCCTGGCCAATCGCACCTTCAGGGTGGCGGTTGAAGGAAAACTGTCGTCGGTGCGCCCCATCGCGGCCGGAGTGCCGCAGGACAGTTGCCTTTCGTCCTGCTGCTACGCGCTCTACACTGACGACATCCCAGTGACTGAAGACGTCCACCTGGCCCTGTTTGCTGACGACGCCGCCTACTACACCTCATCGATGAGCCTAAAGCGCGCTGCGTACCTCATGAAGCGGACGCTCTAGGCACTTCCCACCTGGCTCTCAAAGTGGAGAATGGGCATCATCGTCGCGAAAACGCAAGCCATTGTCCTGGGACAATACCACCACCCGCCACCCCTGAGACTGATCGGCCAAGAAGTTCCGTTCCGCTGCTTGACCATGACAGAACATGTCAGGAACGTGGTCATTGCAACCAAGTCCTCCAGAGCCCTGCTTCGTCCAGTGTTCCAGTCGAATCTGCCGGTGCGAGTGAAGATCGAGATCTACAAAACATACATAATATCCCGCCTCACGTAAGCCATGGTCTGCTTTCTCACAGGCCAGACCCAAAGGCCATGGGAACAGTCTCATACGACGGGGCCTGCTGTCGTTTGTTGTCGCCCGTGCGATCCGTCGGGAGTCGGTAACTTCAAAGGCGCGGGGGTGCCTGTCGCTGCCTGTACTGGTGCGGTTCTAACTCATTCATTTTACCTGCGGCGGCGCTTGCACGCACGTGATGGAGTTGACGAACGATTTAATACTAATTACTGTGCTGATGTAACACTGGGACGAACATCTATATCCAGTGTGAAAAGATGTGACTGGTGGAATGATTCTCTGATAGGAATTCGTAAGAAATTTAGAAGCGCGCGTCGTAAATTAGATAAAGCTAAAAAATCCCTAGGACAAGATACTTCGTCAGATAGGTATGATAGCGCTTTAATTGCTTTAAGAGTTGCTAGGTCTCACTACCGTGCTGCAGTCCAAAAATCAAAAACTAATTTACTTCGGAAAGTAGTTGATAGGTTAGACAAAGAGGGGCCATGGTCACCCATATATCATGAGTTCAAAGCTAACAGAGCAACTGATCAAACATTTATTTCAAACATCAAAATAATTGATGCTCACACTCTTGGTGTTGAGGAGACGGCGGAGGCCCTTCTTAACGCTCTCATTCCGGACGACACTACTGAAAATGATACCGACTATCATCGAGAAGTTAGGCTCATGGCTGCAGTTCCACCCACATCTCCTTCGTCCGATCTTCCAACTTTAGATGAATTTGTCAAAATTGTTAGGGCGTTACCGGTTAATAAGGCCTCTGGGGAAGACAAAATATCGAATAAGATGATCCAGGAAGCCGTAAAGTCCGCTGGGGATTCTATTTTAATTGTGTATAACCGTTGCATTGCTGAAGGGGTTTTTCCTCAAATTTGGCGCCGCGGGCTAATTAAAATCATACCTAAAAGCGGTGATAAGTCACCTGATGATCCGAAATCGTATAGACCCATTACCCTTCTACCATCCCTGGGTAAACTTCTAGAGTGTCTTGTCATACCTCGGCTTCTTCCGGGCGGTCCAACTTTTCACGAACGTCAATTCGGTTTTACTATCGGCAAATCAACAATCGACGCGGCTATCTCGGTGAGCAAATCGGTAGAATCGTCGGAGTTTAAATACGTCATAGGTGTATTCCTAGATATCTCTGGTGCTTTTGATAATGCATGGTGGCCAATCTTATTGCTCAAACTTAAAAACAGAGGTTGTTACAGCAATGTATATTCCTTAATATACAATTACTTTATAAATGGAACAACTAAGCTTCAACTTGGTCATCATGCAGTGTCGAAGGCTTTGACTCGGGGCTGCCCACAGGGTTCAGTGCTAGGGCCGTATCTCTGGAATATCGGATTTGATGACTTTTTGTCTATACCGTTACCGGCTAACTGTTCGCTGACGGGATATGCAGACGACGGTCTCCTGCTTATTCAATCTCATACAAGAACAGGAGTTGAGTTGTTAGCTGAGTCCTGCCTACGTCAGGTGGCCGACTGGGGGAAGAGAAATCATCTTGAGTTCGCAGCCCATAAAACACAGTATTTAATGTTAAAAGGAAACTTAGTAGGGCTACCGCGCTTAAATTTTAATTCAGTTACAGTTAAAAAGAAAGACTCAGTTATTTGACTCGGTTTGATACTTGAAAAGAAATTTCATTTTATTGAGCACATTAAGCAAGTTAGCGAAAAATCAAAACGAAATTTTTATGCGTTAAATAGAATATCAACTTTGACCTGGGGATTGTCGTTTAAGTCATTAAAAATAATTTATACTGCTACTTTCTTGGGTTGCATTTGTTACGGAGTGGGCGCATAGAGCTACAATTGTCGCTGCGCGACGTAAATTGCTTCAGAGTCAGAGATTGAGATATCGATCATTGCGTAGCCCAATTTCTAACCGGGCATGGTAACTTTAAGGGCAAACTTCATTTAACTTGGTGCCGTCACCTTTTTGCGAATGTTCAACGTCGGATCAAGAATTTGTGCAAACTGCCCATCATATCTTGTGGGAGTGTAGTCTCTGGCATGACGAACGGTTAATCATGTTGAATTCGATTCAAGTATCTGCGTGTAGTCCTATTTATTACCTAGATCTTGTGAAAACGAAGAGAAACTTCCGTGCCTTTAAAAAGTTTTGTCACCAATATTACGGGTGTAAGATTTAGGTTAGTATCTAATTTATCCCCTGTTAGTTAGTGGCATACCGTGGTGTTTAGACGGTAAGGCGTCTCCTGACTGTCTCCCCTTTAGATTTTTGGGCCTCTGGGCCATTTCAATTGCTGTCTCCGCTTTGCTGGGAGGGAAGTCTGAAACCGCTTTCTTACTACCTCCTATTTCTTCTGATTAAGTTTGTTGCGGGTCCCAAGACAGCCGGTAGGGTGTCCGGACACAGCCTGTGTATCACTGCACAGCTGCATTATTCGTTGATTATTCGATCAAAGGACGCCACTGTTGATCCTGATAAACAGGAGTTGCAGTGGTGGGACAGAGAACTCTGACTGAACTCTGTACGAAAATTAACCAGCGCTTTGGAACAGCTCGTCGTCATTACACAAAAATAAAAACGATGTCCATGATGCGTGGTTACGTATAAAAACGAATTTAAAAGGGGGAACTATACCTATAACGGAGTTAAAAAAGAAAATTTGATGTCGACGTATAGAAAATTTAAAATTAAAATCAAGGATTCTTTGAAAACAGGTAGTGGCGCTGATGATATTTATAAACCGGAATGGCCATTCTACGACACACTGGCAAAGTTTTTGGATGACGTTTATAAACTACAATAATGGTGAGTATCTTTTATTGATATCTGAAATATAGTTTTTATTTTAATATACATAATAAATCCTCCTATAAAACCTTTATAATTATCATTTCATAACTGATTATTTATTTTATTAGGGAAGAAATAATAGTTTAAAATATTACAATTAAATAGAAATCATTGTATTGGCTTGCGTAGACGAGGGACTTGCTACTGCAGTACTTTTCTTTTAATCCGGGGTCTGCGTCTTTCGCTTTTGTTTAACACGTGCAAGCCACGTTAAATAGTAAAACACGTGGCCGCCATGGTATATTATTTTAAGCGGCAGAAATTAATTTATTGTAAAAAATACGACGTACTTCGTCTGCGTAGGCCTTAATTGATATTTAATAATTTAAATTAAATTATCATTGATACCGTCACGTACAGTCAGCTCAACAGGTCAACCTTCCCATTTCCGTTTTTCTATTGCTTCGACAAATGGAATTTCTTTATGTAAGAACGTGGCAGGAATACCAAAATGGGTAGGTTGACGAATGGCTGATTGTACAAAGTACGAATCTCGTATGCCTAGGTTATAAATATATATATATTTGTTATATAACAAATTAATAGTTATTCTGCCACGAAACTGCGCCATTAGTTACAAAATATTCAGCAAATTTATCTCTGACGCTCTTGGCAGTAACGGCTGCTCTTCTTGGCAAAGATCGCAGAGGTAGTAGGGAACTCATACCTTCTTGGTCATTTCGCCAAGAGCCGGGTTGAATAACACCTTCATGATCAGCGTCAAAAATGCCAACTGGTGTGTATATTTGCATAGATTTTTTAGATCTCCTTAGAAAGTTGTGTAATAAGACACAAGCCATAACTATGTCTGTCACCTTATCGGGTTGTAACAGTATAGGTTTCCTTAGTACTCTAAAAACCGAAGACGTTATTCTGAAAGCATTTTCGACTATTCGCCGAGCTCTTGATAGACGATAGTTAAAGACTCTTTCTTTTGTTCCTTTGTTATGATTGCCAGCATATGGCTTCATCATGTTAACAGTTAGGGCAAATGCACTATCAGCTACAAAAACGTAGGGCATCTCTTCTTCTTTTAGTGGTAAATAATCTGGTTGTGGTAAATCTAATTCAGAACGACATAGTTTTGACTACACAAAGTACGAAGTATTACTACGAAATAGTTTTGAAGACCACAATCTACAAAAATGAACCTATAGTCAGCGTCAACCAGGGCTAAAAGTACAATGTTCCTTTATAGTTGATATATTCTGAACCACTGTGAATAGGACTTTGTATAATGACATGCTTTCCATCTAGTGCTCCTAGACAATGAGGGAAGTTCCACTTGCGGTTAAATTCTTCTGCAATCTCCAACCATTCATGTGATAATCGTCGCAACTGGAACAAAATATTATGTTTATTGGAAGGGTACATATTTTTTATCTTTAGCAATCAATTTCAGACAGTCCAAATCAAAGGTTCATGTTTCAAGTGAAATATTTGAAAGCGATAAATGTAAAAAGTATGACAATAATTTGCAGGAAAAAATTCTCATTATATATTACTTTCAGATATCAGATGAGAGTGAAGATAATAGTAAGGACGGATGTAATGAATCAATTCAAAATTTAGAAAGTAGTGAAGAACAGGAAATTGTATTCAAAACTCCAAAAATCATTCCAAAGAAGAAGAAAAAACTAGATGAGACTCAAAATCGTATGGATGAAGCTACATCATATACACTTATCTCAAAAAATAAAAAATGCCGCAAAAAGATGTATCTTCCTTGTATTGTGATTTATTAGCAGAAAAGTTAAGGGGTCTACAGGAACACACACGAGAAATAGCTATGTTAGAAATAGATAATTTAGTGTTTAATCTGAAACGAAGATCTGAAAAGAACAACAATTTCATCAACCAGGTTATTACACTGCAGCGACTGCCACCAGACCTTTGCGGCCCTTATACCAGAGCCCCTATCATTCACCACAGGATTCACCATCGTCTTTATCCTTCTCACCAGACTACCAGAGCCCCTATTATTCGCAGTCATCACCACATAGTTCTTCACAAGCACAATACAGTCAAACTATTCCTAATCCACAACAATCGCCAAGTACCAACCAGACTTCCGATACACTAAAAGATTTTTATTAGTCTCAAAACACAGATCTTTTCTTGAAATAAATGTTATTAAGAACATAAAAACTTACTTTTATTTCTTCCTTTAGTTCTTGCATTATAGCTTTGCAAACGTCGTCAACACATCTTGAGACTGTTTGTTTCCAAACCTTAAATAAGTATGAGAGGCCTTTGTTGCTATCTCCAGTAGCCAGAAATCTGAGGGCAATAGCAAATCGGGCTTGAATCGGAAAGCTCTGTCTCATGTTTGTATCAATCTTTGAAATATGAGGGCTTATCTTATTTAGGAGGAATGTAAAATCGTCTTAGGACATTCTGCAGAAATTTTAGCAGAAGCTAGGTTCCCGAACCAAATCATTAAGCATATCAGTTGCATTATATCTGTAACTAATAAACAAAAATATGTTTATTTTGTTGGAAAATATAAATAATCGGCTTTAGTTAGTTAAAATTACTAACCTTGATCGGCTCTTGTTGAATGACGACACCCACCAGCGTCGTTTCTTCTGTTTTCTTTTTTCTTGGTTTATCAAATGTTGACCACTGAATAAAACCACAGCAGCTGCACACGCAGCCATGCGCTCCGTATCACTTAACATGCTGGACTGGCGATAACAACAGGCCAGTACAGGCCGACACACACCTTGGGAACGGCTCGTCGGGAGACGCAATTAGCTGAACAGGCGTCCACAGTCTAGGAACGATTCGGCCTGACCTGTAATAACACGGGCCATGGGACCCCGCCTGTACGCCGACCCCGCCTGGTACGCTCTACTGGCGAAGGGACCCTTACCGTCGCCTCTCGGTACGTGAGGAATTCCATGATCCAGCGGGACCTCGGCTTGGAAACACTGGACGACTTCGTCTGTCGATATTGGATTTCAGCAGTATTTCAATTAAACTCCAGTCAGATTTCTTCATAAAAGTGATTTATTATTCTTCGAACAAATGTACATTGCTTCTTTTTCAAGTGACATTAGCAGAGAGATCTGTATCAGCGCCACTAGCGGCGAAAAACTTAAACTTAACTTATGCATTTATAAAGACAGTCTGTAGCAAAACGTTTACAAATATAGCTACATATAAACTACTTTATAAATTTATTTATTCAATAGTCGATTGGCCAAGAAGATATTCGGGGTAGCGGATATGTCCAAGCTGGACCACATCCGCTCCATCGCCCCCTGGCATTCTCCGCCGCCCGACAGACGACAATACCCCAGAGACTTGGAACAGCGGAAGAGCAGCCACCCACCGGCACCACCCCGAGTGCTCCTCCCTGCTGCGATTAGGGATCTGGGCTCCTCGAACGGGGTCTCACCCGGCAGGGCTCGATCGCAGGTTGAGTAGAGCTTGATAGATTCATATAAATCTATCTATATGTAAGTTGGAGTGTACTATGACTTTCATTGATGTTTAAACTAAAAGTTGGTTTGACTTATTCCGTCAAATTTTAGATCGAGTTTAAGATTGTTATATTGTTCTTGGTAATATAACAGTATGATAGTACTACTAGAATAACTTTTACATAGTTACATAATTTCTGATTAAAAATAAATTTATGCTTGTTGTTTTTCACGAATTTGAAGTAAAAAGTATTTTGTTTATCATTCCGTTTATTTCGTAATTTGCAAAATGTTATGGAAATGCTTGTGTTTGTCAATAAAATATTGTAAATAATATAGGAATTGCTAGGTATAAACAATGATGATGTATATTAATTTTTTCCCTAATAAGTACTGATTTGATTACATGTCTGTAGTAATCCTTGTTTGTGATTGGTTCATTATCATTTGTTTATTTAAATTAATAATATTATATAAATACTTGTAGGTTTGTCATAATTGTTCAATAATTGTAACAGTGTGTGTGTAACATGTTTATTCTTGATTTTGAATATACATTGATAAGTTTTGGTTTGTATTCAAATTCTAGCTTCTGATTGGTTCATTGTAATTATTGGTAGGATAGGTGGCGTGATTTAGGGTTATAAAACGGACTCCCGAGCCGAACACGGGAAGTTTTTCTGGGAGTCCGTTGCCGCCACCATAATAAGTAAAGTACTTGCTTTATATTTGTTAAACTATAATTAATATGCTACTTGTTATGACTTTGGTTTAAGATTTGTATATTTGATAGATTAATGATATCAATGTTGTGTGAGAATAACAACTACGGGGTTTCTTGCCGGATTCTTCCCCGTAGATAGGCTTTCCGAACCGGTGGTGGTTTATTAGCCTGTTTAAATAAAAACATGTTGATGCTGATTCTGATTTTGATTTCGAGTATATAGTATACACCTATTTTACTGTAGATATTTGTCCATGTACATATATATTTGTGTACATAAACCTGAATATGGGTATGTAAGAATAAACAAAGGTATTAAGTTTCCTTTCCGTTTAAAGCTATTATAACATGTTATTAATCAACATTTGTTTGAATACTTTAAGAAATGGTTTCAGTTATTGTATTGTACCAGTAATATTAATTATTAAACACAAAGTGGATAAATTTGTTGAGTTACTTTATGAAATTAGTTTTAGATTACTAGTATACCTGTTAAATTCTGACTATAGCCTAGTTTACAAAATAGCTTTGAGCTTTATTTTCTAAGAAAGCTTTATTTTACTTGCAACTATTGATACTTCCACTTTAAATTCTAACAAGCTCATACAACAAGACAACAAGAACCACGGAAGCGGCAACCCCAGTGACCCGCCTGTAGTCGCAGGCGTCGTTGAAACCTCATCAAGGAGGCAAAGCCTCGAAGGTGACCCCTTCGTTCCCGAAGGGAACGAAGTTGATATAGTTAGATCGGGCCGCATTCCCTCTCAGCTTGCGGTCGTCGTGCGGTGCGGACGCGTCGTCTACTCTTCCTGTTAGCGCAGTTGTGTGCCTGAAGTTCCTGCAGATCCTCCAGGAAGGCTTCTAGCTTCGTGTGACATAAACTTTAGTGTGCTCAGTGTGTTTTAGTTTCAATTGAACTGATCGTCACCCAAAACGGCTCTTTTCTGGGCTGGTGTTTCGATGTTTCGTTAACAGTTTGTCGAGGATAAAAGGATATAAATAAAGGAGAATCAAATATATAGTGCTTGTTATTTGCGTTAAAGGTAAATGGTTAATGTGAGTATATGGTGTTGCTAAAGTAAAGGTTCGGTATGGTAAATAAATCGTAAGTATATACACTAAATAAAATACTATACAAGGTAATGAATAACTAAATAGGTAACTATAAGAACGTGTAAAATGTACATAAGAAAGTAGGTATATACAATAATAGGGTAAGTGGAAATTGATAGGGATAGACAATATTATTATAGTGGGTAGGATATATATAAAGTTGAAGATCTACATCGGGTTTAAGTTTTTGAACTTATTTTTATTTTCACTATTAATTTGACTTGACCGTTACTCGAGGCTTATAGCTATTGAGATAGGTGTCACTAGTTCCCGCGTCTATATCTGTCTCTTTCTACCCCAAAGTGCCATCTCTTTCTTTTTCTCCTATCACCTTGACAGAGCTGCGGCGCGAAGCGACATCCTTTGTTCATTGGCGTTACCGTTCCCGCGCAGTGCACACGCAGCAAGTGTCTTTGTTCTAAGGTAACGAGTTCTGAGGTAACGTACCTACAGTTATTTCTAATTATAGATATTTTTGAAGTGATTCAAAGTTCTAACGGGTTTTCCCGTTCGATTAAGATTAATTTTAGGTTTGATTTTAGCTACCCTACCTACTGTTATATTAAAATGTCTGGTGTGGAAGAAGATCATTTTAATAGGCAAATGGATCGGGACAAAGCCGAGCCGAAGGTGAAACCGTCCCGCCGTCGGCGTAGGTCTTCTTCAAGCTCAAGCACCTCAAGGCCTCTGATGTGCATCTTAGGCAATTATCTGAAATTCAGCTTCTTGATAACAGCAATTGGTGTGAGTTGCGTTACTCTGAGACTCAAAAACTGTATAATCATTCTCCGGGGTTTATGGATTTGGAAGTAAATGAAGAAGTAAAGGGGTATGGCAGCTCACGCCAGTTGTTGTACGCTGACAAGGCTTATGCTGCTTTATCTTTATGTATGATTAAACAAAGAGAATCTCTGCAAAGTACACTGTCTGAATTATTATTTTGGGCAAGAGACGAAGAGCAGCTGAGCTTTGAATGCCTATCTGAAAAAATTGGTAGGTTGTTTTCAGATGGTGATTTTCACAAGACCTCTTCCGATTTATTACAACTCATTTGTGGCCGTCGTGCAGAAGTGATTCAGATGCGGCGCGATGCAGTCCTTAACCAAGTGCGAGATCCTTTAATGAAGGCTACATTAAAGAGAATTCCACCATCACGCAGTAACATTTTTAATGCAGAGTCTTTTACAGCAGCGTTAGAAAAAGCAGGTGGTGTAAGGAAATGTTTCTGGCCTCTTAAAAGAAACCACACTTTCTCTTTAGGCTCAGGACCTAGTAAGATAAATGGCTGTCCCTCGCAGGGGAAGGCACAGCCTCCCGTTCCCTCGCAGGGAACAGTTCACAAGTCATGTTCGAGAGTAAGTAGCGGACATGGTCACTCTTGCCTGTGCCATAGCGCATGTGCACCACCCTCGCAGGGTGCGTGTCTTTCTTGCCCTTCGCAAGGGCGCAACTACTCTTCAGCTGGCGCTCGCCGGGGATCCTTTCGAGGCCGCCAAAAATCTAATCAACGGCCACGAGAACAGGTTAGCAGCAACCGTAAGGGCGCCTCCTCCTCGAAGGGCAGAGGTTATAATAGGAAAAAGTACTGACTCGCAGGTATTCAAAGCCGGTCGCCTGGAACATTTTACCTTTTACCCAGAAGCCACCATTAGTCTAACCCGACATCAGGCGAACCGATTATCGGACACAAGAATCACCGGCAATGACTCAAACTATAGGCAAAATGAAGGCTCAGGGGGTATTAAAACTGGCTCGTGTGTCTCCAAGCTTTATGTCGACATTTTTCCTTGTCCCGAAAAGCGAAGGCACTGCGCGACCTATATTCAACCTAAAGTCGTTAAACCAGTTTATCATTACAGAGAGGTTCGGCCTGATAAATGTCAGCCGCATACCAGATTTTCTCCAGAAAAGAGATTACCTGTGCAAAATAGATTTATCCCAGGCATTTTTTCATTTAAAAGTAAGTCCAAATCACAGGAAATTTCTAAGGCTGATTTATCGAGGCGAACTTCTCGAGATGACATGCTTGCCACCACTCCGAAAACATTCGCTGCTCTTACGAATTGGGTCGCGCAGTGTCTGCGTCAGAAAGGAGTGAGAATCCTTGTTTATCTGGACAATTTTTAATTAGCAAACCAGGACCCAGTGGTTATGCAGCAGCATGTCAGTCTAGCGCTAGAGACGTTGGAGTCTTTGGGCTGGGTCGTAAACTACGATTACGAGAAGTCCCTCTTGCTTCCACAGAATAGCCTTGTTTATCTCGGAGTACACTGGGACCCATGGTCAAACCGAAAGAGGCTTTCAGAGGTCAAGATAAGTCTGTTAACCAAAAAAGTTAACCATTTACTTCAGATGAGAAGGGTAAATCTCAAGGACCTTCAGAGTCTGGTAGATCTTTTGAACATCTCAAGTTATGCCGTGCCGAAGGGGCGGCTAAATTACCGGTCTCTACTTGCTCTTCTCAACTCACTGCTCAAGACCAGTTTGTACAAACCTGTGACGTTCTCGATGGGTGTCGAAGACAATCTGAAATGGTGGCTCATAAACTGTCGCAATGCATTACTCATACATTTTCCATCCCCATCACACTTTTTGACTACAGATGCGTCAGATCTGGCATGGGGTGTCCAGTTGAACAGTTGTTTTTCAGATTTTGGACACTTATCAGATACATCTCAAGTTGTTTTATATCCCAGGAAGGTTCAATAAGCACGCAGACCACTTGTCAAGGCTGCGTCAACCTCCGGAGTGGCATTTACGTCCCAGGTTCATGAGCATGGTATTTCTAAAAGGGGGCATACCAGTCATAGATTTTTTTGCCTCAAGAAGAGCGCACGTGGTAGTGAATTATGTGACTTTGGATCTGACAGACAAACAAGCCATCTTTCACGATGCCTTCTCCCAGCATTGGAACTACCAGCTAGCCTGGGTATTTCCTCCCCCATTTTTAGTACCAAGAGTTCTAGCACATCTCAACCAGGCGAAAGGAACCTTTCTTCTAGTAATGCCCAGGTGGGAAAGAGTTTTTTGGGGCCTGAAGGCCCGAGCGCTGGCAGCTCCAATGACTGTCTGGGACCTGGAAAAGGTTCTAGTAAATTTATCCACGGGCCGGCCACCACCACAAGTTCAGGAGCTCCAGTTAGAGGTTTGGAGATGTGGGGGTGGTCAGGGCATATAGAGGATTGGAATAGTGAACAAATTCAATTATTGCGATCTGCTTGGAGACCATCTACGCGCAAAACTTATGATTTTGCTTGGAGGAAATGGAGTCAGGGGTGCACTCAAAATAATGTAAGCATAATCAACCCGACTCCAGCTGAGTTGGCAAAATTCTTAGCAGATTTATATTTAGTTCAGGGCTTGTCCTATAATACAATTTTATTGTATAAATCCGCGATTTCTACGCTTTGTTCTTCAGGTTTGTCCAATCCATTGAGCGCCCATACATTGGTTAAGCATGTAATTAAATTAATCGCTCTGAAGAAGCCAATTGGTCGTAAACCTCCAATTTGGAATACAGATGTTTTAGTTTCATTTTCTAAAAGTTATGAAGTAGAGGATTCAAATGTTTTTCAAGTGTCAAGGCATACCGCTGTTTTATTACTTCTTTGTTCGGGTCGAAGGATTCATGACCTAACCTTATTAAACGTTGATTCAATTCATTGTAAAATATTGACTAATTCGATTATATTATGGCCGGTTTTCGGTTCAAAAACGGATTCTCAGGACTATAGACAGTCAGGTTGGAAATTAATTGCCAACCCAGATGATTTAAAATTAGACGTTGTATTTTGGGTAAAAAAGTTAATTGAAGTAACCACTGAGAATAGATTTGATTCAGGTTGTAATAACTTATTTATTTCTCTGAGAGGTAATCCGAAAGCTGCATCCAGAACTGTGATAGCTGGATGGGTTAAGACTCTTTTATCGGAAGCAGGAATTTCTGCTACGCCAGGCAGTTTTCGTGCTGCTGTGGCGTCAAAAAATTGGCTGGATAATTATAGCATTGAAGAAGTTCTTTCTAGGGCTAATTGGCGGTCAATTAATACCTTTGCTAAATATTACAGACGCGAAGTAATGCCTGTTTCTGATAAAAGTAAGATATCTAAATCATTTAATCCTATTGATTAATTAACACCTAACATAAATGTTTTGTTTAACTTATGATTGGTTGAATAGAAGATCATTTAATTTGTGGATTTGGTGGTTTTACTTTTAACCTTGTAAACATACAAATTCTGATTCACATTGGCGTAGAGGTTTTTATTCCTTTTCTTACCACCAGGCGATAACAGACACGTCTCAATAGCTATAAGCCTCGAATAACGGTCAAGTCAAATTAATAGAAGCGTTTTACCTACCAATAATACGCTTATTAATTTACTTACCTTATTATAGATAAGCTCTGCCTGCTTAATATTCGACGCAATGAACATAGGATGTCGCTTCGCGCCGCAGCTCGCTCAAGGTGGTAGGAGAAAAAGAAAGAGATGGCAATTTGGGGTAGAAAGAGACAGATATAGACGCGGGAACTAGTGACATCCAATATCTCAAAACAACCAGTAACTTACAAAGTGCTGGACGAAACAACGCTTAGTTCGTGAGAAACTGTCAACAAAACCAGTTAATTGCATCACACCTCCAGGCCTTAGCCTTACAAAAATTTCCATTAATAACCAATCAGTCAATGCTCTAATCGATACTGTTGCCAACTGTTCTATATTTAAGGAGTCTATTGCCTCTTATGTAGGATGCCAGTTGGTACCATGGTGCGAAAGACTAGATGGTATAGGTTCAGGACGCTTACATACTTTTGCAAGAATTACTGCTCCAGTCCGTTTCTAAGAAGTGTGCCTTGACTTAGATTTACATGTGGTTAGGGATAACGATTTTTCTTATGAATGTATTATTGGCCAAGATATCGTGAAACATCCGGACATCGCCATTGTCACCGATGCTAATGGTTCTAAGATCATTCAAAAGCATACTATTAATTTCGCGGTGGACAACTCTTCAAACCCCTTGTTTGATTCCATAAAGCATTTAGACTCAGCTTTGCAGGACCAAATATTTAAAAAATATCCACAAATCTTACCCACTGAAAATTATATAGGTAACGTCAACACAGGTTCATTGAAATGAAACCATTAAATCTGGTAAACAAATTGTTTACCGCCCTTACCAATTGGCACCGATCGAACGAGAAAAAGTTAAAACTATGGTAGGTGATCTGTTACGGGCCGGTATAATTCGCGAGAGTAACTCTTCTTACGCCAGTCCAGTTTTATTGGTCAAGAAACGGGATGGCACTAGTCGAATGTGTGTGGACTACAGATCGCTTAATTCTATCATCGAGAAGGAAAGATATCCTCTTCCTTTAATTCAAGATGAGATTGATAATTTGGGAAAGGCAAAATATTTCATTTCAATCGACATGAAAAACGGGTTCCATCAAATTCCAGTTGAAGAAAGTAGTATCCATTACACAGCATTTATAACGCCCGATGGGCACTATGAGTATACTAAAATGCCTTTTGGAATTTGCAATGGTCCATCAGTTTTTCAAAAAGCAATCTCTAAAGCCGTTAAAGACCTGAAATTTCTTAGAGTCTATATGGATGATGTTTTATTACCTTGCGAAACAATTGAACAGGGGCTTGAATATCTCGATTTAACTTTGGCAGCTCTTGTGAACGCTGGTTTTACGATCAACCTCAAGAAATGCAAATTCTTTGAAAAATCAATAGAATATCTTGGGTGGACTATTTATTCTGACGGGGTTCAACCCAGTGAATCTAAAGTGGCAGCATTGGTTAACGCCCCTATTCCTAAGACAGTCAAGCAAGTGCGTCAGTTTATGGGACTTGCTAGTTATTTTCGTAAGTTCATTCCGGAATTTGCAGCCAAAACAGCTTGCATTACACAATTGACAAAAAACGGTCAAAAATGGCTATGGAGTGACGAACAGGAGGCTGCACGAAAATACATCATAGATAAATTAACATCTAGACCTCTTCTCTCTATTTTTGATCCCTTACTCCCGACAGAACTACATACTGACGCCAGTGCTATAGGGTATGGAGGCATTCTTATTCAGAAAGATGGGCATAATAACAGAGTCATAGGATATTACAGTCGCAGAACAACAGAACCTGAATCTAAAAACGCCTCGTATGAATTAGAGACGCTGGCTATTTTTAACGCCTTATAACACTTTAGAGTTTATTTACTAGGTTTCGAGTTTAAATTAATTACAGATTGTAACTCAATCAAATCAACCATGAACAAAAAGGATATTTCACCTCGTGTTGCTAGATGGTGGACCTATATGCAAGACTTCACATTCCAAGTGGTATACAAAAAGGGTATTTACGTAGGCCACGTGGACTACTTAAGTAGAAATCCGTTTGAACTTAAGCAGACTACAGAATAACATAATATACAAAATAATCTAACCTATGCAATTGGGGATATTGTGTACGTAAGAAAAAACCAAAGAGGCCACAATAAGCTTAGTCCTAAGTACAAGGGACCGTATGAAATAATGGACATTCTAGAGAATGACAGATACAGACTACAAGGAAGTGGCAGACTCTTAGACACTGTTACAGCAAAAGAAAAATTGAGAAGATGGATGGGCGAATGGACGGAAGAAAGTGCTATCGTAGAGCAAGGTAATTACTATTTTTTTTGTTAGTAGTGAGCTCACTGCATGGTATTGTCAATGTTTAGTTTGTGCAAAATAGTCATACTGGTGCACGGTACATTGTTAAATACATTGTTATACCTATCACGACAGATGACTAGAAAAAAAAGTGTTACACACAAGTGAATCAGTGAATGCCGTGTGAGATCTAGATTCAAAATGTTGCGAAAGTTGGCCTGGTGTGAAATCTAGACATCACGAGGCAACACGTGATGGGATATCACGCGACAGCCCAACATGATAAACCCTTGATGAAGTAGCTGCTACAATCATTTACCTAGTACTACAATTCGACATTATACGCAGCACCTAATGGAATCAAGTACGTTAGGTAATGATTAAGTTTCTTGTCGATTGTTTTCAGAATTAGAAGCATCTTCATCATCTGATGATTAGATAAAGAATAATATATCTTCGAGAGCGAAGATTATATCAGCATGGCCGTGTGAGATCAAAACATTAATTAAGGTTATTTTTACGAGATAGTTAGTCCTACATTTATTTTTATTGTTTATCATATATTAATTAGTTACATTTTATTTTTAAAGTAAATTAATTAAATATTTCGTAAAATTATAACTCAAAACAATTTGTTAACAAAACGTATAAGCAGCTTTCTCGCCGAGCACAAACAGGTAGTCAGAGGCGGAGCAGGTATAAAAAGGGGCGGCCGGTCCTCCACTGGCCGGAGTTTGCTACGTTACCTGTCGCGTTACGCATTAACGTTGCACAGACCATTCTCACTTTTGTAATCCTTACCGCCGCCGTGAAGGACCCGGGCAGGATTCACTGTTAGTGGGGAGAACTTGTTAACACCCAGCACTTCCAGGACTGCAGCTGACCCTCGCGTCGTCTACTGAACCCGGTCTTCCACCAGCGGAAAGCGGAAAGCGTCTGAAGGCGTTCGGTCTGCTATCGCCGGAACTCCTGGAAGTGATGTCGATGGCGATCGCCGACAGACAGGGAGCCACAGCAGGAACATCGTCAGAAGAGGAGTTCCTGACCAACCTGGCGAGGACAACGCCAGGTTTTCTGAAACCGAGGAGTCCCGAGGAGGCCGCAACAACAACGGCCAAGAGGGCGTGCGCGAGCACTGACCCCCAACCCCGCCGCGACCCCCGCATACACCATGATGCCGAGCGAACGATGACGCCAGCGCTTACATCACACGCCGCCGCCGCCGTTACATCATACGCTGCCACCGTAGCGAAAAACGTAGCTACTACGAGTTACGCCGTAGTAGCTACGCCGCCTGCTGCCCCCCCCACCCCCGCGCCTGCCCCTGCAACACCCGGGGCGACGACGACGAAGTCTCCCGCTGCAGTTAAGAAGCCCCGATACCCGCCTATTGTTGTTGAAACCCTACCCAACTGGTCAAACCACTTCAGGGCACTCGGGCACGCTCCAAACGCAAAGTTGCATCAGAGGGCTCCCGGGAGACACGAACCCGGTCCAGATCAAGGACGAGTTGGCGTCTAAGGGGCTCGCAAAGGAAGGCCCGGGTGTATATTCTTCGCCCAACTAGGACGCCAACCCTACTCCCGGCTATCTACGAGGTGGACGAAATCCTTAACATGCCGGGAGTTAAGATCACTGCTTGGAGGGGCAAGAAGGGCCCCGCTCAATGCCACAGATGCCAGCAGTTCAGGTATTCTTCGCACGGCTGCCACCGCGCCATGGCATGTGTCATCTGCGGTGAGGAACACAGGGCCGGCGACTGCCCCCGCCCCAAGGAAGAGCAACCGACGTGTGTTAACTGCGGGGGACAACACACGGCCAACAACACCAGCTGCTCTGTGTTCCGTCGGGAGTCACGGAACAAGAAGGCCGGTACCGTGGCTGTTACCTACTCCAGACAGGTACCGGTCCCCAAAGAGACCGTTCAAGAAACTGCGACCGCCTCACTGATGGCCCCAGCCAACCCTGCGCCGGCTAGCCAACCACAAAGGCCAGCTAAGAAAACAAGGCGCAGGAAGAAGAAAGCAGCAGGCGCGGCTCCCCCCGCCCCCGCCCCTCCACCGGCGGTACCCCAGGACGCTCCGGGACGCAAGGAGCAGAAAAAATCGAACCCCCCCCCCCAACGGCAGCCCCCCGCACCTCTTCCGCGGCCCCTCCCACCTCAGGGCCCCCCGTAGGCGACAACCTCGAAGTAGTAGAGAAGGCTATCGCTATCCTACAAGAAGTACTGCAAGGGGTCCGGACGGGTCCAAACCATCCTGGACTCCCCCCTCCCCACCCTTGCCGCGGGGGACTGGAACAGCAAACACACAGCATGGAACTCCAGCCGCATCTGCAGTACTGGGAGACGGCTATTCGACGACGCTGACCGACACGGCTACTGTGTCGACGGGCCGGATAACTACACCCACTATCCACCCTACACCGGTTACATGCCAGACGTCCTCGACTTCGCAGTTCACCGGAACCTTCCCTGCTCGCCGCGACGCGAGGTGTTAGTCGAGGACTTGATGTCCGACCACCTACCTGTCTTGCTCCTGTTACCGCTCGAGCCAGTGAGAACACTCCCACCAGCGCCACGCCCGTCGACAGACTGGGACTCCTTTGCGCAATTCCTTCAGGAGTCCTTTGTCGCACCTTCCACCTCGTCCACCTCAACGCCTGAAGACGTCGACCACCTCGCCGAGGACATCAGCAGCCGAATCCAAGACGCCCTTCACCGAGCTACGAGAGCGAGACCAAGCCGAGGAACGTACTCTCCCCTCCCCCGGCACGTCGCCGAGCTCCTCGTTAAGAAGCGGCGCCTGCGGACACTATGGCAAACTACACGATATCCGACGCTGAAGTCGCAGCTTAACCGGCTATCTGAAACGATCCGGTCCGAGATGCGGAACATTGAATCCGATAGTTGGTTTCACAGGATCGACAACGCGGCAGACGACTGGAACTCAATCTACAAGCTCTGCCGCCTCGTGTCGAAAGCCACGTCGAGGACCACACGATGGCAGTCACCAACCACCTGGAGAGGTACTTCGCAGCATCGATAGCCTCTACCGAAGACCCGATAGTCTTCACACCGGGCCAAGTGCAGCGTGAGCTCCAGCGGACGAAGCCTAGGAAAGCAGCGGGTGCGGACAAGGTTCCGAAAACATCGCTGCGCCGACTACCACCACGCGCGCTAGCAGTCGTAACAAAACTGTTCAACGGAATCCTCCGCACCTGCCACTTCCCCCGGGCATGGAAGCTGGGCCATGTCATCATACTGCCTAAGCCTGGGAAGAACATCGCGAGACCGGAGAGCTATCGACCAATGACACTGCTGCCCACCCTCTCCAAGGTGTTTGAAAGACTGCTGCTGCGACAACTGCAGCCATACATCGTCCCTCGTCCCGAACAGTTCGGGTTCCGGTCGGAACACAGCACGACGCTTCAACTGTCCAGAGTACTGCACAAGTTCACGGAGGCCTCAAACAAGAGAGAGAAGACCGTTGCAGTATTCCTGGACATGGAGAAGGCTTTCGACAAAGTCTGGCATGAAGGCTTGGTCTTTAAGCTGGCGACTTCCCAGGCACCAAGACGCCTGGTGAGAATAGTCGCGTCCTTCCTGGCCGATCGCACCTTCAGAGTGGTGGTTGAAGGAAAACTGTCGTCGGAGCGTCCCATCGCGGCCGGAGTGCCGCAGGGCAGCTGCCTTTCACCCTGCTGCTACGCGCTCTACACCGACGACATCCCAGTGACTGAAGACGTCCACCTGGCCCTGTTCGCTGACGACGCCGCCTACTACACCTCATCGATGAGCCTAAAGCGCACTGCGTACCTCATGCAGCGGACGCTCGACGCACTTCCCGCCTGGCTTTCGAAGTGGAGAATGGGCGTCAACGTCGCGAAAACGCAAGCCATTGTCCTGGGACAATACCACCACCCGCCACCCCTGAAACTGATCAGCCTAAAAGTTCCGTGGTCCAGAACAGTGAAGTATCTCGGGGTCACCATCGACCGCAGCTTGACCATGGCACAACATGCCAGGAACGTGGTCAATGCAACCAAGTCCTCCAGAGCGCTACTACGTCCAGTACTCCAGTCGAATCTGCCGCTGGGAGTGAAGATCGGGATCTACAAAACCTACATAAAATCCCGCCTCATGTACGCCGCCCCCGCCTGGTATGCACTACTGGCGGAGGGACAAAAAAAGAGACTTCGTACGCAGCAATCCATCGCGCTGCGTACCCTTACCGTCGCCCCTCGGTACGTGAGGAATTCCACGATCCCTCGGCTTGGAAACACTGGACGACTTCGTCTGTCGACTAGCCAAGAAGATCTTTGGGGTAGCGGATATATCCAAGCTGGACCACATCCGCTCCATCGCCCCCTGGCACTCTCGGCCACCCGACAGACGACACTACTCGAGAGACTTGGTTGCTACAGCGGTTGAGCAGCCACCCACCGGCACCACCCCGAGTGCTCCTCCCTGCTGATCGCTCGCTGGGCCTCCCCGAACGGGGTCTCACCCGGCAGGGCTCGATCGCAGGTTGAGTAGAGCTCAAAACACTGGACTGCAAATAAAGCACAGGTTACCCCAGTGACCCGCCTGTAGTCGCAGGCGGTGATGAAACCTCATCAAGGAGGCAAGGCCTCGATGATGATCCCTTCGTTCCCTCGGGAACGAAGTTGAAATTGTGAAATCCATTGGCCATTTCGGACTCAGGCATCCGACCAGCTCGGACACCTGCTCGCCTCCGCCGCTCCCGCTGCATCCGCCGATCGCCATCTGGCCGGCTACCTGCGCGCACCTGCGACGACCCGCCTATTGTCTTAGGACAATACGTCAGTGCACTGTGTCGTTCTCACGGCTTGCACAGATTATTAGTTTCGAGTACTTGTACGTGTCTTTTTCAAGACAAGTGCATTTATTTAAGACATTAAGTCATCGGGTTTTTACTTGTGGGGCTATCGCGGGAAACCTAACGGTGTTAACAAGCGATAGTTGTTCCCAGAGCCTTACCGGAGGCTCGCGGTTCATCAGCGAACCGCCAGTATCCGCTGCGATTGGACAAGTTGGCATTGGGAGTGACCCCCTAGTCAACCCCAGTCATCACCCTCCTCAACCCTACCTATCCTTAAATCCCATTCCTGGAGTACCGTTTGGATCGGACCTCAATAGAGAGTCGGCCCTCGGTAAGCCAGGCTGCTAGGGCATTTAGGCACACACCCTCTGGACATTAAGAAAGCCAGAGGCCGCATAACTAGGGCTCATCCTAGGTACGCTCCTCCCTGCCATACCCACCCGTCCCGTACGGAGTGCAGGATGGAGCCGCCGCCCGCGGCCGCGGACCCTTTCAGGTCTTCGTTATCGTTCCTCCCGCGTCCTCGCACGTTGCACCAACCCCCGCGTTTAATCCGCGCGATCCAAGGATCAACCGATCCCAAGCCGCGTTCGCGCCTAGCCCCGCCCCATCTCCGGTTCCAGTAACTGAGAACCGTTTTCAGTGTCTTGTAGTCGAAGAGTCCGACTCCGAAATGGAGTGCAGCGGCTCTGCTCCGTTGGACGGTAGTTTCACTACCGTCACAAGGAAAAGGAAGGCACCGAGCGCCTCTCCGCCCCCAATGTCGGGCCCGTCCAAGGCCCAAAAACCCGCGGCGAAACCGTCGTCGCGAGCAATATCTCCGGCCCCGAAGGCCGCGCGCCCCCCGGGTAAGGCTCCTGCCAGACCCCCGCCAATTTACATACACGATAAGGCCGCCTGGAACTCGGTTTCTAAGGCAATCAACGATAGGAAGTTACACTTCCTGTCCGCCGCCAACTCCGCATCTGGTATCCGAGTCCAGATGCAATTTACGGACGACTTTAGGTCCGTCACAAAGTTCCTAAGGGATCAAAAGATCCCTTTCCACACCTACACCCTCTCGGAGGATCGTGCCCTCCGAGTAGTCATCCGTGGTATCCCCCGGGAGATGGATATCAAATACGTCAAAGAGGACTTAGAGTCCAAAGACTTCCCCGTACAGGCGGTCCACCGCATGTACAACAGGGACAAGGCGCCATACAACATGGTCCTTGTAATTTTGCAGCGTACGGAATACGGTAAGACCATTTTTAACATGCGGTCAATTTGCATGCTTTCGGGACTTCACTTCGAAGCCCCTCACAAGAGCTTTTCCCCGGGGCAGTGCCACAATTGTCAATTGTTCGGCCACTCGGCCACCAACTGCTACGGCCGCCCGCGATGTGTGAAATGCATCGGCGATCACGGCACTAAAGACTGCCCGCGCGCACCCGACTCAGCTGAGCCCGTCGCCTGCTGCAATTGCCTACAGACAGGGCACCCGTCAAGCCATAGGGGCTGCCCGAAATGCCCTAAAAGCAACAAAAAGGTCCTCGACAGGGCCTTCAAACGTTACCAATATCAACGCGCCGGACCCGGCCCTGTCTACGCGCGCGACAACTTCTATAGGGCAGCCCCCTCCGGGCAGCCACCAAAGCCGGCACCGGTCAAGCCGGCTCTAGCTCAGGCTCCGAGGCCCAACGCTTGGGCCAAGCCGCTACCTGGTACCTCCGCCGCGGTGCCAGTCAAACCCGCACCCGCGGAACCCGCGATCGCGAAAAAACCTATCGCCCCGTCACCGCCCACTGTCCCGGTACAGTCCTCGGCCTCCGACGACATGGCCTATCTAATTGAATTTCTGGAGGCGGTTAACATAGACGAGCTCCTCGTCGCCGCGTCAGAGCTCCGCGCGGCTCCGTCACCCGTCGCGACCGTCCAAGTGATCGTAAATCACTCGGCGCTATTCTCTGCTATCCAGCAGACGATCAATAACAAAAAATAAATAAATCTCAATGGCTAGGAACGCGCGTTTGAAGCCAAAATCGATCGCGTTGGCATTTTATAATGCGGACAGAATCCGCAACCAAAAGGATGAGGTATCGAACTTCCTCACCACGCATCAAATAGACCTCCTGCTAGTACAGGAAACGTTTTTAAAAACTAGCCAAAGAGATCAGCGTATCGCGAATTATAATATCATTCGTAACGATAGAGTTGCCGCGAAGGGTGGCACTCTTATCTATCATAAAAGGTCCTTGCATTGCATACCGCTCGACCCTCCCGCGTCCCTACGGAACATTGAGGTCTCTGTTTGCCTGCTGGGTATGACCGGCCACTCGCCCGTCATCATTGCGTCGGCTTATCTTTCCCCTAATAAGGAGCTCTTACAGAGCGACCTAGATATTCTCTTTAACTTAGGGGAGTCGGTTATCATAGCCGGCGACCTAAACTGCAAAAATCTACTCTGGAATTGCGCAACCTCCAACCCAAACGGGCTTAAATTAGAAGAGTTTTCGGAAACTCTAAACTTTGACGTCATCGCGCCGATGACTCCTACGCACTACCCTCACAACTATCAGCATAGACCGGACATACTCGACATAGCGCTCTTGAAGAACGTTGGCCTCAGGCTTCGTTCCATTGAAACGCTACACGAACTCGACTCGGATCACAGACCCGTCCTCCTTTCGCTAGGACCCGACTCAGAAGCTCTACCCCTTACCAAAACTATCGTGGATTGGAAGGCGGCAGCAGAGGCCCTTAAGGCAATCTCATCCCCCGATCTCGATAAAATCCTTGACGAATTTTACTCGACCGATGACACCGACACCGCAATCGCTCTGCTCACTAGTCATCTTCAGACTGTTCTCAGTCAGAGTTCTCGGAAAATCAGAGTGGTGAATGATCGCCGCTTTGTATTGCCTGAGACCGTGAAGACAAAAATGAGAGAAAAGAACGCCGCCATGCGCGACTACGATTCCAGGCCTGATGAACAGAAACGAATGAGAGCTTTACAGAGGGACGTAAAGAACCTTATAGCCGAGTTTCGCGACAATGACTGGGACAGACTTATGGCTGAGATATCACCGAGCCACCTCGCCTATTGGAGGTTGGCACGCGCACTCAAGTCTGATGGTACATCCGAGGCCATACCTCCGTTGAAAAGAGACCCCCCACAGAACCCGGCTTTCTACGACGACGAAAAAGCCGAATGCCTGGCAGAAAGCATGGAGCTTCAATGTTCCCCGTCGCGACAACCCGCCGATCCGATACATATCCGCGAAATCGACTCAGAGGTCGCCCGCCGCGTACAAATTACGCCCCGCGATAAAATCTCTCCCGTCTCCGTAGACGAAGTCCGATCAATAATCAAGAAATTTAGACTCCGCAAAGCCCCAGGGGCAGACGGCATCTCGAATAAGGTTCTTAAGATACTACCCCCGCATTTAGTTCTATTATTAGTCAGAATAATAAATTCGCTAATAATTCAATGCCACTTCCCAGCCGCCTGGAAGGAGGCAATAATAAGGATCCACAAACCGGGGAAACATCGCGACTCCCCCGTTAGCTATCGGCCTATCAGCCTCCTAAAAGTCTTAGGAAAAGTCTACGAGAAAGTCCTCTTGACTAGACTCTGGTCCCATATCAACTCAAACCATCTGCTCATTAACGAGCAATTCGGTTTCCGCGCTCGCCACAGTTGCGTTCAACAAGTCCACCGCATCACGGAACACATTCACGATGCGTTCAACCGCCCCGGTAAGTCGAGAGGCTCGGGTGCGGTCTTCTTTGACATCGCCAAAGCGTTCGATAAAGTCTGGCACAACGGTTTACTCTATAAACTGTTTGATATGCGCTTCCCAGACAGCCTCGTACTCATAATACGAGAGTTCCTCACCGATCGAAGCTTCCGGTTTCGCGTCGAAGGTTGTCTATCGACCCCGCGCCCGCTCAGAGCTGGGGTCCCACAAGGCTCCGCTCTCTCCCCTGTCCTCTACTCGTTATTTACAAACGACACCCCGCGCCCCGAACAAGTCCAATTCGGTACCAACGTCCAGTTAGCGCTCTTCGCTGACGACACGGCTCTATACGTGTCAGGTCCCCCCGCTTTCGTCGCCGCCAAACTCCAACGTGCCACCACTGCCTTAGGGGATTGGCTCCGCAAGTGGAGGATTGAGGTTAATGCCGAAAAGAGCTCCGCGGTCTACTTTTCCAAAAGTCTTCGCAACTATAACAGTTGCATTCCCACCCACAAAATCAAACTCTTCGAGAAGCCCATTCCATGGGTCACTCAAGTTAAATATTTAGGCGTCACGCTCGACAGACGTTTAACTTTCAGCGCTCACATCGCGCGCGTTAAGAACAGGGCAAATTTCTACCTCTTTCGCCTTCACCACCTTTTAGGCGCCCGTTCTATAATGTCCCTTAAAAATAAAGTCACGATGTACAAGACCTGTATTCGACCCGTCATGACCTACGCCGGCGTAGTGTTTGCCCACGCGAATAAAACCGCGCTTACGTCACTCCAACGAGTGTAAAATCGATTCACCAGACGCGCCACGGACGCGCCGTGGTACGTCCGCAACGTAGATTTACACAAGGACCTTCGGTTACCATCCATATCGAACTACCTAAAAACCGCCTCGAAAAAGTATTTCGAACACGCCGCGAAACGTCCAAACCCGCTCGTGGTCGAAGCCGCGAACTACATCCCGGATCCGGATCCGAAGTATAGACGCCCACGTAACGTACTAGACGACGCGAACGATTCTATAACTCTTGCTAACCCACAGACTACTACACATTGCGTTCACCGTCCTCGACGTCGGAGGAGAAGAGGACGTCCGCCTAGGCTTTTAGGGCCTTCAGCCTACAGACATTACATGAACGAACCGGGTCGCTTCAGTCCAATTCGGGCATCGCCCGCGGCAACCTAGGCCGAGGTTCGGTCTCCTTCCGAGACACCCCTTAGAGTTGCTGCGGTCCCCGTCTCTACACCTTAGTGTATAGGAAGAGAACACTAAGTTCAACTAAAATCAGTTCCCAGTCCGGTTGGAACGTCTGAGCCTCTCTCAGCGGACAACCCTACAGGCTGTTGTCACCTCCGATGAGACTAGCCGGTGTCACCAGTCGGTTAGGATGACTTGGCGTGGAAGGGCCGGCCCATCCACACCAAGCGTCTCTCTCAGTAGTCAGAATAGATTCACTCGTACAAAAAAGCGCCACCTAAGCGAGGTCCGAGCCCACTATGGGTGCCCTTAGGATGAGCCTGTAGTCTAGATCTGCACTTTGCACTTGTTGCACCTTAGCACCTTTTGTGCTACATCCAAAATTAAAATAACCCCGTTGGGGCTACAAGTTTTGAGGCCTCCCAGCCTTAAGGCTTGTAGACCCAACGTAATGCCCGGCTTTGAGGGCAACAACGCAAGGAGGCGAGGCGCAGCGTAGCTGTATGTATGTATAATTCATTTATTAATAAATTAAACTTTAAATTAATAAATGAATTATACTTAAAATATAAGGCAATAGAAATACCTAATAAATAAATAGTAATCAATCTTATTAACTAAATTATATGATTTTAGCTCATTAAATTATTGAATTATCTATTCTTTATTTCATTTTTACCCGCTTTTTCTGACACGCTCTTTACACTTTATATCATTCTTAACAAGGATCATGCAACCACCCCCTATCGCTGTTTTTCTGTTATACGAGCTCCCGATACAAAAATTTGGTACATTGAATGACATTTTACTGTTATTTAAAATGTTTCGGTAATACAAAAAATGTCCAGTTTAATATTTTCAATAAATAACTCTACATCTGATATTTTGCCAGAAAAGCGATTAATATTCTGATGAACAACCGTTAAAATTCTATTGGATGACTTTTCTGTTGTCGAATTATCTAGTTTAAATTATTATTATTATTACAATTACAATCATCACTATTACAAACTGTAGTAGAGTCAGAAACAATAATCTTAGTTATACTATGTATAACGGGGCTTTGTATATTATATGCTTCCAATGTAGCAATCGTTTTAATATATTTGTTACTAAGATACATAGTATCTTTTATTAATCTAAATCCTTTTATAAATTTGTTTACATCAAAAATTGTAAACTTGTCATTATGACAATTTGAAAAGTTATACATTGTTGTGTTTAGAATGTGAGTATGTCTATTTTGTTCAATAATATAACCATTACAAACATGTTCCCTGATAAAATGGTGACGGATGTCAATATGTTTAGTTCTAGCATGGAGCATAGAGTTTTTACATAACTCGTGTGCAGATTGATTATCATTAAAAATTACTATTTGAAGCGTCAATCCAAGTATTTCATGCAAGACTTTGCGGAGAAACAGTGCCTCTTTACATGCATCAGAAAGAGATAGATACTCTGCTTTTGTGCTTGATAAAACAACTATTCTTTGCTTCCTGCTCTCCCAAGAAACAATTGACGCACCAACCATGAAGACGTAGTCTTCCCCAGTCCGCATCAGCAATGGCAGTAACAGCAATCTCACCTTTTGAAAAAATTAAACAAAGATCTTTAGTACCTTTTAAATAACGAAGAACCCTCTATGCTGCCTTCCAATGAGTTTCATTGTAGCCGACATTGAAATGACTTAAAAAACTCATTGCATGTGCAATGTCTGGTTGAGATCCCATGGCAACATAAATAAGAGATTCTATTAGATCTCTGTTATCAAACTTGTGATTATCCTCTGCATTTTCTGCCTTTGTAAGTTTCACACCAGTCTCCATAGGTGTTGCTGAGGATTTGCAATCATTAATTTAGAATTTTTGTAATAGTCTCTCGATGTCACTTGACTGATCAAGTGTTATCTTATTATCATACCTACATAAACGCATTCCTTGTACATGATGAGCTGGCCCTAGATCTGTGATTTCAAACTCACTTTTTAGTTTTTCCTTAACATCATTCTTATCTACTGTATTATGAGTGGAGAACAATAAAATAATATAATCAACATACAGAGCCAATATCGTGAAACAATTATGATTCTTCTTATTATAAACACAGGGTTCTGATTGCGATTTTGTGAACTCCAATTTATCACACACAATCTTATAATTTTTTTCATACCAAGCTTTTGAAGCTTGTTTCAAGCCATAAATAGCTTTGTTCAACTTATAGACTTTACTTTCATTACCTTTACATTTGAAGGCTTCAGGCTTCTCCATGTATACTGTTTCTTGGAGATCACCATTGAGAAATGCTGTCTTCACCAAGATGTTCAATATCCATCTTGTATTGAGCAGCAATAGCTAGCAGTGTACGGATACTTGAGTACCTCACTACGGGAGAGAATGTCTTACTGTAGTCAATCCCATACTGCTGGGTATAGCGCCTTTGCTACCAGTCTGGTTTTAAATTTTAAAAGCTCACCATTTAAACCTCGCTTTTTCTTGAATACCCAATTGCATTTGATAGCTTTGAGCTGAAGACTCCAGCATTTATTTGCATTGAATGAATCAAACTCATCTTTCATTGCCTTTCTCCAATTATCTGCTTCTGAACCACTCAGCGCCTCATCAGCAGTTTGTGGTTCATCCGCACTGCAGTCTAATCTACTAATCAAATTAACTAGTAAAGAATCGTCACAGTCTGAAAAAGATGTTGAACTTTCTTCTTCCTCCAGAGACTCATCTGGAACATATTTTTATCCAAAGGATCATTTGTATCACTGCTCTCATCACTCCCAGAATCATTCACTGTTATCGTGCTGTACCTACTCTGATTCTGTGTCAAATTTGAGTCATCAGAATGAGTGCCACCCTCAGTGGATGAATCTGTGGGTGTCTGATCATTTGCACAGACAACATCAGGTGTAAACACCAGTTCACTTTGCACATTATCATCAATTGACTCACTTTTATGATGATGAAATAGGTTTTTAAAGAATGTGACATCACGAGCTTTGATACAATCTTTTGGAGAATCAGGGTTTATTAATCTATAGCCCTTGGTGGTTTCACAGTATCCTACAAATATATATATAGCCTTACTTTTGGATCTAATTTATTTCGAATATTTGAATTTTTCTGGGCATAGGCATTACAACCAAACCCACGAAAATAGGAAATCGATACCTTTTTGCCAGTCCACTTTTCCTCTGGTGTGACTCCTTTCACAGCAATGGTAGGTAAACGATTTTTTAAGCTGTGTTTACTGCTTCAGCCCAGTAACTGTTGTCTAAATTAGCCTTCTGAAGTATGTAGCGTGCTTTTTCTACTATCGGGCGGTTGGCACGCTCAGCAACACCATTCTGCTGAGGTGAGTAAGGTACTGTACTCTGATGTTGAATGCCATTGTCCCTTAAATATTTTTGAAATTGAAAATTCATATATTCACGACCATTGTCACTGCGGATAGATTTCACACTTTTGTTTGTTTGTTTTTCTACGAAAGTTTTCCAGACCTTAAACTTTTTAAAAGACTCACTCTTTGTTTTCAAGAAATAAACAAAAGTTTATCTAGAATAATCATCTATTAATGTTAAAAATATCTAGTTCCGCTCAGTAATCTACTAGGCATTGGTCCACACAGATCTGTGTGTACCAATTGTAGGATGTCTGTTACTCGGTTAAAATATTTCTTTGGAAAAGGTAACCGGGTTTGTTTACCTTTAACACATGCTATGCAAGGTTGGTGTTACTATATGAAATTCTTTACCATACCTTTATTTAACAGTTCCATACATCTAAGATTGAGATGTGCCAAACGACGATGCCAGACCTTTTCTGTTGCCACACGATCAGTAGTAGCAGACATTGCAGTCTCTGATAGCACAGAATTACTGCCACCCACAGCTGATCCATTCATACCAATGTCGACATCTGCAAAGCTAGAAACACTGTTACCCGCAATGTTACATTGAAAGGAAGTGGATTGTACTGTATCTAACTGGAAAATACCCTCACTAAGAGTAGCAGTTGCCACAGCAACATTTTTATCATATATTTTGCATCTGCTAGAGCTAAGCACCACTTTGAATCCTTTCTTAACCATAGCACCTACCGATAACAAATTTGTTGTTAAGTTAGGTACATAAAAACACGAGCGTCCGCCACCAAGGCCACCCCTGGAGTTTCGCCAATGGACACCAACAATGCCCATTAGGTCCATTGGCGAAATCATCCAGGCGAATTTAAACCACTCTGCCGAGTCGCAAGACCTAATGATCCAGGCAACGACGGAGTGGGGGGTAGACCTGGCTCTGGTTTCGTAGCCGTACTGAATCCCGTCATCCCCTAGGTGGTTTGGGGACATGGACGGGATTGCGGCGATGGTAGGCATGGGCACGAGTGCCGCTCCCCCCCTTTCTCTGAGGGAGAGAGGGCCGGTGTATGTGGCCGTACAATGGGGGCGAATGGTGGTGGTGGTCGCATACTTCTCGCCCAGCCGCAGCAGAGCCGAGTTTGAAAGGTTTTTGGCTGCGTTTGAGGGGGTGGTTCGGCGGGCGGCCCCATTCCCGGTATTGGTGGGGGGGGGACCTCAATGCATAGCTCACGGCTAGGGGGTCCCCTCACAACAACGTGATGGGTGAGGATCTGGTGGACTGGCTCTACTCGTTAGACCTCCAGATCCTCAACCGGGGTTCGGTCCCAACGTGTGTGAGGTGGCAGGGTGAGTCGGTTGTGGACATCACCTCGTCACTCGCCGCCCTGGTCCGGGACTGGCGGGTGATGCAGGGCACGAAGACCTTATCGGACCACCGGTATGTCCGATACGTGGTTTCCGTGGCGGCTCCTGGGGCCCCTGTTCACCTGGACCCCGAAGCGAGTGCTCCCTCATCCTTTCCGATGTGAGCACCCGCTCCTAGTCGGAGCCACCGGCGGCGCTGGAGGGGGACGCCGAGCATGGCGGCGAAGAATGCCGCCATGCCGCTTTCTCGGGGCTGTCCAAGTCGGCGAGAAGTTTATTGGTGGACGCCCTACGGGTCACCACTCTCGCCGCCCGGCGTGCCTACTTACGCTGTAGACGTAGGCACGCCCAAAGGGGCCCCAACGAGGAGGCCGAGCTCCGCCGGGCCTCCAGGGAGGCCCAGAAGCTCCTGCGGTGTGCCATTAGCAGGAGCAAGGGGGAGGCGGAGGAGAGGTTCTAGCTCTCCTCGACGCCGACCCGCCGGGGGAGGCCGTTCAGGGTCGTGCGGGGCAAGTTTCTTGAGGCTGCCCCGCCGACATCCTGCATGGAGCCAGGCCTCCTGCGAAGGGTCCTGGTGTCACTTTTTCCCGACCCAGGACACTTCGTACCTCCCAGATCAGCCCTTCCCAGGGCGGCCGTTCCGGAAGGGTGGACTGAGGGGCCTCCGGTCACGGATGCGGAGTTTGATCGGGGACGAGATCGGCTCCGCAACCGGCAACCGGCAAAGCTAAACCGGATGGATAGCGGTGGCTTAGTAATCTGGAGTCTCGTTTTTTCAACCCTAAAAAGCAGTTAAGAACGAGTTGTACTCGCACACTTCTGTACGTTTATATTCCTCTACCACGTTTATAGTTTCTGGTCGATCTCGTACAGCAGTGCTAGTAGCATAGATGAGATGGGATGAGGAATAAAATCTGGCTTTATTGTGCCATAACTTTTTCCACGCAGTGATTTGGTACTTCCCGCCTTTACCAGAGAGAGAAGTACATAAAAACCTTTCCAATGAGGTAGCATGTTGTTATTGGTACCTAGGCTGGGGCTGGGCTCCGTACATACATTGCCCGTCCTCCTTTGCATTGTACTCTTCTTCAATCATTTTAAACAAATGTGTTGCTTTTGTTTCAGACCAAATATTCGCGGTATACCACCCCGTGTTAATGAATTCTACTTAATGAATAAACATTTCAAAAAGTTAATGCTAACAATCCGCCAGCCATCGGATTCGGACAACAGTGATGAAAATAACCAACAGGTAGGTATTTGGTGTGTGAAGCAAGATATACCGGGTAATGCGAGTGTATAGCTCGTACTCGAACGATTCCTTACCATTGTTTTATCTGCCTTCAGCACGGTGTACTTATTCTTAGCCTATGGTAATAAAATTTACTGATTTATAAATCTATATGGTTTCCATCGATCTTAATATGATTTCTAATAGTTTAATAATACCTGTCGCCAGAGGGTGAACAACGATGTTTTGCGCGCGTCGAGTTTTGTATTTTCCTCGTTTGTGGTTTTTGCCGCGTAGCCGTCATAAGTTTTCCAATTCTAAATAAAACATCATTGTCAAGTTATTTAGTTAAAGCAATGGTGCGTAAGAAGAAGCCACCGGATGACTCTTGGTATTTGAGTTCCTGAGGCAATTTGGAAACTTTTTGTAAACGACGTCATAAGCTTAAAGTAGACTGATTCCGAGAAAAAGGCGTGGGTGATAACGAAAAAAAAATTGCTTAGAAACCGACTGGAAAGGGGGTAGCATTCAAGTATACATACTTAATAATAGTTACAAAAATTGTCATCCGAAACGTACGGACGATTTGAGCGAACGGATATACAGTCGAGAGCTGCCACGGAGTATCATTTGCCATCCAAATTCGTCTGTACGCGACATACTACGTTTTAGGGGTCGGATCGCAAGCGCCATCCTAATTGGCCGTAGTAAATCTCTATTACCAATGACGGTAAAGGAAGCAAATCATTCATTGAAATCATGATGTTGTTTTATTTTTTTGTGTTGTTTACAAAATTAGTCACTTTTTGCATTTCGCCAACTGCTGACGCCTGACGCTCTACTCACCCCTTACTTACACCTACTTTCTTTAGCGTGTTAAATATGTTGAGAAGTCAACATAAATATTTACATAAACTTTATAATTTAAAAAAAAATCAAATTTTAATTCTAGAATTTTCGACAAAACAATTTAAGCTCTGGCCCAAAGTTTTAAGACTTAATATTGTTTCATAGACAATACCTCGTGCGCTAGGTAAGCGCACGGTGTAAAATAAAACAGTAGAGCGCCGATTGTGTAAATTAATTGGGATTATAGACGCTCTACTGTATTTTCTATAAAATAAGTTTTGCGCGTGAGACAAAAGATAGTTCATACAGTAAGGAGCAAATAGCTTATTTTCGAGCGCCGCCGCACGGGCTCACCGAGCATCACCGAACTTTCCCGAAGATGTTGCATCGCGCGCAGTACCAAGTATTTTGAATATCCTTCTCCACAAGCAGCCATTGATTCTACTTCTAACTTTTGTAGAAAATGTGAAAGTATACTTATACATATTTGTTAGTTAATCACGTCGTAGTGGAGGAACGGATCGGGTTAAAAATTAAAAAAATGGATAGGTCTAGAAAAACAGATAGACTACTTTTATCTTGAAAAATGTATTGTTTCCTAGGGAATAGCAAAATAAGAATTGGACGCAAATAGAGTCGCGTGCAACGGCTAGTAGAAAACAAATTTAAATATCTCAAGGTAGAATGCATGTTTCTACTTTTAGCACAGAATACCTACTCAATAGTTTTTAGTTAGTTCCGGTTTCTAGGCTCCATCTTACACTGCAACAAAAAACTAATATTAAAAGGGTAGATAGGTGTGACTCGGCCACTTAAAGGATTGTGGGTAGTTTCGCTGCTGATAATATTTATGCTTTTGCTTAAAAACGAATGAGACAGATTATACGGAACTAATAATGAAATAGACACGAGTAGCAATATTTTACGACTGTCTATTGAATATATACAAACATGTGAATGTGTGATTCAAACTTACAAGTTATTTCTATTCGAAATTGAATCTTGTGTGCGTTGAATAGGATTTAATTTTGTTTGAGCAACAACGATAGATAAAAATTAAGCAATTTGCGACGTTGCCGCTTAGTTTTTTGAAAAAGTAGCTTGCAAAACTAATAATGAGAAGATAAATGTGGCAACGTTGCATTTTATTTTCAGTCAAAACAGTTGAGTTAAATTAAGTTTGTGCAAATTGAAGCCTTTTTAATGAAACTCTTTAAGTTATCGTAAGCTGCAACTAATGGCAATCCGCTCTTTTAAGAATTAAAAAAATTCAATTAGTTTTAACGAGGCACAAAATGTGTTTAATGTAAGGCACTTAATTACAATTATGTTTTTATCATAAACTTTTTAAGTAGTCGGGGGTTTAGTTTTTAACTTTTTTTGTCAGTCAGTATAAATTGATAATATTGATTGAAGCCCTTCAATTTGACATAACGACCAATAAAATCCGAACAAAAAAAAATGTTGGTCAGAAAATTTTAAGATTTTTTCTCGAATAAGATATACATTTAAAAAAAAGTCTTTTTAATCCCTTTCGTTTGATACCATATGCAAAATTACAGTTATTAAGATTTATATTTATTACTGTGACATTCATAACTGAGTAAAGATTATACAAATCATATGTCTACAATAGAAATTTAATCAAATCTATCTACGAAGGCTGTCCTCAATTTTTTTTAAAGTTAACTGCTGTACTCAATATTATAGGGATCAGTATGCATTTTGTTATTTTACCAAAACTTCTATATGCAACTGCCGCTTTAAATCAGTGCTATTTAGAATTTGTAAATCGAAAAAAAATCTAACTTCTGATTAATTCATTCAAAATACTTGGTACTGCGCGCGATGCAACATCTTCGGGTACGTTCGGTGATGCTCGGTCAGCCCATGCGGCGGCGCTCGGAAATAAGCTATTTGCTCCTTACTGTATGAACGATCTTTTGTTCACGCGCTAGACTTTTCGAGTTTTTAGAGGATTTTTTTAAATCTCCTTAATTAGTCCTCCTACAACTCATAGTTATAGTTATCCATACATGTCTTCATAGTTAGCAAACTTTGAAATTTAAACGAAATTTCTCCGAAAATCAAACTTCTCCAATTAAAAAAGAAATTAAAAACAAATTTGTTTTATAAGAAAAAAATATATTTTATAATTCAATTAATTACAGGGTTTCTTACATAGTTAGTTATTCCACTTTCTGTTATAATTTAATCTTATTTAATAATATTAAACATTGTTAGATTTGATAACTGTTTAAAATAAGAACTAGCGAAACTGTTATTTATTTATAAGTCTGAAGAAAATAACTTAAATTGTTAGATTTCTATGTCTAAATATAAAAGCACATTATGTAAAAAACCTATTTAATAAATAATACTGCAAAATTCCAAATTTAAATTCCTTTCCTTTTATTTTTAAGTAACGTAAAGTCTTCAAAGCAACACATACACTAGATTGATATGCAACCGCAAAAAAATAGTGAGTATTAAAATAGAAGCAATTTATAGATATCTCTCTCTCTTTATTTCTTGCAAAAACATAAAATTACCAAAAACGTAGACAGAGAAAAGGTAGGCGAGATAGATAGCATATTGATAGTACACAAAAAATAAAGGAGATGACACAATACGAAGCACTACATGTGCAAGTGAGAAACAATGTCGATCATCTATTGGACATAAAAGTTTTTATTCGGTTTAAAGTACGATAATCTCATCCATTCATTAAAAGTATGATAATCTCATCCATTCACAAATATAGTATGAAAGCCCCCAGCCGCAAAACCTGCAAGCAAAACTCGACCTCAAGGTGGTAGTGCGTGCGCGCTCGTGATTGTACATAAAATATCTTAATATTAACAACAATTACTTATTTGATAGCAAATACAAATGAGCGTTTGAAATATTATTAATAATAATAATAAAAGAACGCTACATTTGTTTAAAATTCGACAGTTCTAACTGTTTAAATATACATAGTTACCTAAGTTTAACAAGATCATAAGTTTTGTAAGTGTGCAATTAAAAGATTATTATGAGAGAAATAACTGATGGGTATTTAAATTAATAGAACTATCTAATATTGGCCGAATTCAATTAAAATGAAATAATTTTTATTGTAAATTATATTTTTAGTCGAAGACCAAGTAATAATGGAATAATTTCCGGTTGATACCGATAACCATTCTAAGTTGAATTGCCCCCCATAATTAAGATTTCTTTACAAGTACATACGATGTCCATATTTAAATTGCGTTTCAGATTGCATTAATATTGTGGCGTCGACGTTGGTGTAGAATTCCGAGGCGGTGTTCATACTGATATTGACATAACATAAAAATGTTTGTTTGCTTTATGCGTCGATAAGTATTATTATTTTTTTTGTTTGTAACAAGATTTAATTTCATTTATTTTTGTAACTGATTTCAGGTCTTCTAATCCATTAGACTCGGACGCCGAAGCTCAACCCTCTACATCCCAAACGAAGACTACAAGCAAGTCTTTAGAACTAACAAAAGTGAAGCCTGCTCCAAAGCCAAAAGTACAGAACCTCTTTGGTAGTGACTCGGAATCGGACAGTAAGCTCGGACCGTCTGTATCAGCGTCCCCTAGTGATCGATTCGGCAAGAAACGGCAAATGGCTTCCTTCCCTTATTCTGAGGTGAGTTGACTTTTTCTTAATTTTTTAAATTTCATAATATTATTTCGGGTGCATTTTTTAACTAACTGCTGTTTTAGTTAGTTCTTGTAAATGAAATGTATTACTTAAGTAGAAACAAGGCATACATGAACTAAGGCATAATGATGATGACAATTTTCATTGTTGAGTCAAGAACACAGGCGTAACCAATTACCTACCTATTAAGTGACGAGCAGAAGTAACTTTTTTATATCTTTGCAGGAAGAAGAGTTAGGTCGCGAACCTATCCGAGCGACAACATTGAAAAATTATCTTTGAGCAACACTGGAAATACGTACCAAAGCGACGCAACAAGACGAGGAGATTTTTATGTTGAAGTTCGGATCTCAAAATTCAACGAACTAGAGGCGCTTAAAACCGATAGATGGCAGCATTGGTTAATCAGCTTTAAAACTGCTGTGAAGGAAAAGTCGCCGACTTGGAGCGCGATTTCCCAGTTGGTGACAGCAGTAAAGAAAGTATCGTAACATAGACCAAGTTTATACCCTTCCAAAAAGGTTATTTATGCTTAAATAATGAATTGTTTTTAATTCATCGTTTTAGTTAAGGAGGTAGGTTATTTTTTTTTAATTTTCGTAAAACAATTTCAAAGTATTCAATTAATAATATTCATTAATTTAGACATTGCTTTCATACAGAAACTAAAAAATATATTAAAAATAAGCAAAAAAGTTAATTTTTTAAATTAAGGTTTAAAACATGGTTTTAACATGTATTTTTGCCAAGCTTGCAATAAAAATATTAAACAATTTACCACTCACAAAAAGTTAAATATTCATAAGTCTAACTGTTTATTACATACTGAATACGATAATGTTCGGATAAAATCTTGTGCTTTCAGCTTTAAGTGTTGCCAGCGCGTTTAACAGAGAGTCTGTAAATGGAGGTGGCTCCATGATACTTGTCAAGAATGATAGATATTCAATTTAAAGAGCGACCTGACATTGTTAAATATTCTGTTGAACGTGTCTGTGAGGTTGCTTGTGTGGAGATAGAGAAATATTTAGTTTTATGCGTGTATCGGCCACCTAGTTCAAACTTTTTTACGCTTTTATGGAAGAGATTCTAGTAGTAGCATTTAGGACATGTAAATGAATTATAATATGTGGGGATTTCAACATTGATATTTTAAAAATGATTAATAACCCAGATCGTCTAAAAGTTATACATTTCAAACCACAATCTTAACTTCCTTTTTAATGAACCTACGAGAATCACGCCAACATGCAAAAGCTGTATTGATAATATGTTTGTAAATTGTTCTGTAATAGATAGTTCTATAGTCAATGGAATTAGGTCGAAACATACGGCTCAAGTTATAAAACTTTCTTTTGAAAAAGATAATGAAGACCGCGTTTTAGAGATTAGACCTGTAAATATAAAATCCTTAGATAAATTCTCTGATGCAGTTCAACAACAGATGCAAACTATTAATTCAACTGAGGAAGACCCAGAAGTTTTGTACAATGAGATGTTTAGTAAAATTTGTTCGGAATTTAATCCACATTGCGTTAAAATGACAATTAAACCCAAAAGTAAATTACAATTCTGCGACTGGGCTACAAGAGATATAAGAGTAAGTAGAAATAAAATGTATGGATTGTACGGAAAAATCTATACAAAACGATGTACAATTTCATGATTATGTTAGAAAATATTCTAAGTTATTCAAAAAGGTTTGCATACATGCAAAAACTATATATTTGAGAAATAAATAAAGAACTCTAAAACAAAATAAAAGCGACTTGGAATATAATTAATACCGAAACAGGGAAAAATTTAAAGGACAATAACTTAGTATTAAAAGTGAATGACGAACTGTTATCGGATAACTCTGAAGTTGCTAATGTAAAAATATTTTACTCAGATACCTTTGAATCTTACTAAAAGTCTTCTCTCGTCTAGTTTGATAGCTGAAACTATTTTGAAAAATAACGTACAAACGTTGACGCCTCCAGTGTTTAAATTTAAACCAATGTATGAAGGGGACATAGTCAGAGTATTTAAGTCTTTAAACGTTAAAACTTCAGAATACTTATGGGGGGGGGTTATCTGTTAAAGCTATTAGCTCAATAATTAATAATATAGCGCCAATATTAGCAAACGTTTTTAACAGAAGCATCGAAAAGGGAAAGTTTCCATCGTTACTTAAACATAGCAAAGTCGTTTCAATCTTCAAGGCGGGTTGTAAAGAGAAATTATCGAAATATAGGCCAGTTTTTGTTCTACCAGCTATAAGTAAAATATTCGAAAACGTAATACTAAATCAACTGTCGTATCACTTCAATCTGAATAGAATTCTACATCGCCAGCAATTCGGGTTTACTAAAGGCAGATCTACAACGGAGGCAGGGGTGAATTTGATACGTACTATCTTCGATGCCTGGGAGGGCTGACAGGATGTTATTAAGGTATTCGGTGACCTTTCTAAGGCATTTGATTGTGTGGATCACTCCATACTGTAAAAAAATGTTATTTTACGGCCTCGATGATCTTTCAGTTGCCTATGTTGGATCCTATTTGGATGATCGGGTCCAAAAAATTAAGATTGGTAATACTACTTCATCTGGGTCAGTTAGTATAGTTAGTATTAGGACCAATAAGGGCCAATATTAGGACCATTTCTATTTCTAGTGTACATTAATGACCTACCGTTTATCATCGAAAATCTATTCGGTGACATTATCTTATTTGCAGATGATACTTCGTTTATTTTTAAATTAAACAGAAAGGATGAACTTTTGATGACAAAGACATTTGGAAGTAGGCTTATCTATCGTACCCTCGCAGGCACCTCTATTGACCGTTTAAATGCAGGAGTTGCAATCATGGTCCATGAAATGGAGATTCAGAACATAAACTATTTTTCTGCTAGCTTTTATCAGTTGAGTCTTTGTTGCAACTCCAGTAGTTCATGTAGTAACTTTACTATATTTTAATTCAATAGGACTAATTAAGTAGGTACTTGTTTTTTGTTATATTTCGTCTGAATAAAATGTTTTTATTGACATTTGTAGATATTATATACATTTTTTTTGTAACATTATATACTTTAACTAAGATTGTAACGAAAGATTGAATTATGATATTGAAGCAACTACGGAGGTTTCTTGCCGGATTCTTTCCCGTAGACAGGCATTCCGAACCGGTGGTAGCTTAAAAAGAATTTTGAAGAATTAAAAGTACATTTTAAAAGTCCATTGGAATAAAAATATTTGATTTTGATTTTATTCGTACATATTGGGGGTACGAGATGAAGAGGGGCTCATCTTAAAAATTCAAAAATAAAAAATTATTACATTTCAAATGAGAATTAATAAAACAGTAATTAAAATAAAACTAAAATAGATGATCTTGATATCCAATGCTTTGATCCGTTACTGTGCTCTTGTCCACGCGTGGGATGATGGTTGGTATCTCGATCTCGTCAACTCGCTCCTCCCGGCAATGCGGGCGTGTGAGGGGCGCGGGCGCGGGCGGCGGGACCATGCGCGTGAGCCCGCCTGGCGTGGCGGGGGCGCTCGGTGCCTCCTCTGCGACGTGAGCTGTTGAAGGCTGGGGCCATGTGTACCTTGCCCTTCTCAGCACCATGATGAGGCCAGTGATGAGTATTAGTCCCACTACCAGATGAATCGCAGAATAATGATGTATGTCATGATCCGATATGTACTTCGGTAAGAGAGCCTGATTCTTCAAATCGTGGAGTTTTCTTGTAATCTCTACCATCTCTTGTTTGAATTCAATATGAGAATCGTTGGGTAAGGTAGAGTTTGGTATAGTCAGATTGATAATGTGATTTATCGGAGCGACAGTAGATATGTAATTGTCAGGTGTCATCTTCAATTGACTCATATGATCCTATGTGAAAACAAACAATGAAAGACTTTCTGTTTTAATGATACAGCCTTGACCTATAGTGATGAGGTCTGTGTTCCTCAGCTGATGTGCGGTAACTTACCCGTTTTCGCACTGTTCTTTCTTGACAACTACTGCAGCAAAAAACATGTAGGTATTGAGGCTACTGGTTGCCCGCCACTCCTGTTTGCATGTTTTAAATACAGTTTTGTAATCCGAGAAATCAATTTCGCAAAAGCTTTTGTCGCCTTTGATTTAAAATTCTGGCCTTTGAATCTGACAAAGGTGTGCTCTTGTTATCACTAAGCACGATCTCAAGTCGGCTTCTGTAAGTGGTAAGTAAACATCTTTCGTAATGTTGATAGCGATGTAATCTGATACTGGCACGATGCTCATATCATAGTTTTTCCAATGACCTTCGGAACAGGAATTATTTTCACAATTTCATAGGTGTCTACTTGTGAGTGGAATGCGTATTTCAAAATTCAGAACCTTTTTTAGTAGTCTTGTTTTTACTTTCAAAAGTTGATAAATCTCATGTAGCTCGGACTGTATGTTAGTTATAGGCAGTGATACATCTGTAGGTAGTTTGCTTGAAATTATACTTAGAAATTATAGTAGTTAGATATTAAAGAGGCCCAAGTTATATTGGTCAGGGAACACATCGGCAGGCAAAAAATTCCACACCCTTGCAGTACTCATTATGAAGGAGCTATCGAAGCGTTTAGTCCGGATGGTGGGAATATCTACCACAAAAGGATGCAACTTCAGCCTACGTCTTTTTATTCGACGTATTCCGATTATAAAAGGGGGCCGATGGAATTAAATTGTGAAATTCCTGCGCATACTCTCCGAAATGTATCCTATAAAATACCGATAGACACGCAACTTCGCGGTGGTGGCTGAGGTCATGAAAGTTAGCAATATCATCGTCAATCCCGAAGATTCTTTGGGCTCGCTTTTCAATAGAGTTTAAAGCTGCTAGTTGGTACTTGGCTGAACCATCCCAAAGGTGACAGCAATATTCCAATCAAGGCCGAATTTGCGCCTTATACAGGACGAGCTGTTGTTTCGGCGTGAAGTATCGCCTAACCCGGGATAGATAGAACACCAAGCTTTTAAGCCGCCGTTTTGGTTATAGACTCTATGAAGGAGCCGAAATTCATGTTCGACGATATTTCCTGGCCAAGAAGTTGCATATGATTAGTAACTTCTCCCTTTATTTTATTTAGCTCCAAAATATTCATGTGTTGATTTATCATTTTGCTTTGTTGATGCATTGTATTTTCAACTCGTTTTATTTAATTAAATTCGGCCTCAATGTTGGAAGTTTGATATTTCCATAATGATAAAAGGTGTTTCTGATTGTGTTGCACTAGACTAATGTCCTTTTGATACTGTTCGGCAAATCTTTCGTCAATTACGGCGAATAGGCCATTCACAATGTAGCCATTGATAAGGTCTCAGCGCCACCGCAGTCTGTCAGGTCGCGTGTTCTCATGCTGAGAATCCATTGCGTTATTGTAATAGTATGACATCACAACGGGCTTGTAGGAATAAAACCAAGGCTTTATATTCACTTTTGACTATATTAAAAAGGATTAACTGTTACAGTTTTAACTTAGGTACTTGACGTATATGAGAACAAGAAGAGATAGATATCCTTTTGACAGTATCATATTGACATTTGGTGCTTGTGAACTATTGTATGTATATTTATGTCAGACGTCCACTTCCAACATCCTCTCCTAGACGCAGACGCTTTAGCAAGCCCATGGCCGCAGAAAAATGATCATGTTTTGTTCGTTGGAGACCTTTGGTTAAAATATCTGCTATCATGTCTCCAGTATTTTTATATTCAACATTCACTTGTCTGCTGGCAATTTTCTCCCATACGAAGTGGTAACGGACATCAATACGTTTACTGCGGGCGTGATAAACAGCATTTCCTGAAAGACTAATCGCACTTTGATTATCACAATAAAGGGTTATAGGTATACCTTTATGTTCAGGCTGAAACTCTTCCTCTAGCTGTTTCAACCAAAGAGCTTCCTGAATTGCTGAAGCCAATGACATATATTCAGCTTCGGTTGTAGATAAAGCTATAGATTGTTGTTTCTTTGAATTCCAGCTTATTGGGCCACCCTGAAATAAAAATATGTAGCCGGTGCAGGACCTTCGATCTTCAATATCATTTGCCCAATCTGAATCGCAATAGCAAGTAATTGTATTATTTATATTCTTTTTGTAAGTAAGTTTCATGTTGATTGTACCTTTTAGGTACCTCAAGACGCGTTTCAGAGCCATCCAATGTTCTGTGGTAGGTTAACTGTTGTATCGGCTCACTGAATTCATTAAATAAGTTATGTTTGGTCGAGTTCCTTGTGAAAGGTACAACAAACAGCCTATGATTTCTTGGTATGGAACATCTGTTAATATTTCTTGTTGACTTAGCTTTCTTAAACTTCACATTTGCATCGGTTGGTGTCGATACCGGCTTACAGTTGGTCATCCCAAACCGAGTGAGTATCATTTTTATATAGAGAGATTGGTCTATAGATATTTCATTTTCAACATCTTGAGATATTTGAAAACCAATACATTGTTTTGCAACTCCTAAGTCCTTCATGCAAAACTTTTCTTTTAATTTTTCTTTTACTATTAGTGAAGTTGTTTTATTATTAAAAAAATACAGCAGGTCATCGACATAGACCGCTATAAAAAGCATATCATTCTTATTTGTAATGCGGTAGTAAACGCATGGATCTATATTTGAGCGTGTCATCCCAATTTCTATCAGGGCATTCAATTTTTATTCCATTGCCTGCTTGCTTGTTTTAATCCATATATTGATTTGTTTAATTTGCACACTTTGTTTTGGTCCTCATAGCCAGGAGGTAAAGACATATATATCTCTTCATCTATTTCTCCCTGTAGGAAAGCGGTGACTGTATCCATTTGATGTATTAACAGTCCATACTTTGCCGCTAAACCCACTAAATATCTTATGGAGCCATGTCGGACCACTGGAGCATATACTTCATTGTAATCAACACCTTTAACTTGTTTGTAGCCTTTGATTACAAGTCTAGCTTTGTAGCGTGACACAGTTCCATTGGCATCTAACTTGGTTCTGTACACCCATTTGCTCGGAATGGCTGTTTTTTTTGGAAAAATAACTAGTGACCATGTATTATTTTTAACAAAGACTGATATTCTTCATTCATAGCCTTTTTCCATTCATTAGCTTTGTCACTACGTAGAGCTTCTTCCAGACTCAGCAGATCACTGTTTAACAAACTCATTGTAGATTCTCCACTCATACATATAAGAGAGGTAGGTCCTTGAACATTATCACAATTTCCTTGCTTTTCTATTCGGTGTGGAAGTGGTCTCAAGTTTATACTAGTTTGTGGTGAAGATTGAAGTGTTTCATCAGGTAAGAATGATTCATCATGACCATCTTCGAACAGATCAGATTCTTCTGAAAAAGAAACTATTTGCGTGTGGCGTGCTTATTTAATGAAACTTAATTATTCAAAGATAATATTATATACACCTTAATATCTTCTTTTTTTTAATAATAATAATATCTTTATTTTACTTAAAAACATTTAACATGAAATATTTTACCGTGGACCCTGCACTAGGCGAGCCTGTATCGCAGGCGTCCAATTTAATACGCTATGAATTAGTTTAATTTAAATACAGTACACAAAACAATACAATATACAATAACAGAATAAATCTAGATGGATAAATTAAATAGATATTATGACAAAACATGAAAATATGAATTACTGGGTTAATTAATGAACGGGAAATTATATGTATGAGTGTGGGCGGGTGGGAGTGTGTGTGTGGGTGTGTATGGAAGTAAGGTTTAGCTCAATGGTTTCATAAACTGCTCGGACTCGATATAGGAAAGGGTTGAAAGGTAATTTTTAAGAGAAGGGGGTATTCAGGAGAATTTATAACCGTACGGTGTATGGCTAAAGAAATTTTATAAATGAACTGTCGTATTGTTAGGACTCCACATTCAGCATACAGTGAGGAGGTGGGATATCTGTAGGGTTTTCGGAGCATTACTTTGAGCACTGATCTTTGGGCTCTTTCCAATATTAACATTGAGGTTTTTCCGGCACCTACCCATGCGGTGATACAGTACCCTAAGATTGACTCGCATAGCGCAGTGTACACTATTTTGAGCGTCTCTATGTCAGCAAAGTCACGCAATGATTTCATAACGTGAATCAATTTTCGTGCTCTTTTTGTAGTGGCTGTCAAATGCTCTTTGAAGGATAATCTTTCGTCAATAATTACACCCAAGTATTTAACTGATTGTGCTCTTTGCAGTTCTGGACAGTCACAGATCCTTTTATTGCACTGCCTATGTATTTTAAATTTAATGGATCGGTCTGGTTTTGTCACTGCTGTTTTATGAAAACAAACGTATTTAGATTTCAATGTGTTAAGGGTCAGGAGGTTGGCATCAAACCATTGCTTTAATTCAAGGACTCCACGTTCAGCATTTTGAAGTGCCGAAATCCAAGAGTCCCCGTGAAAAAGCACAGCCGTGTCATCAGCGCAGCAAACGACCTCTGCGTCAATGGTAACTGCTTTAAAAATGTCATTTACATATACTATAAAGAGAGAGGGTCCCAACACAGAACCCTGGGGCACACCAAAATTTACAAAACAATCTTCGCTGAGCAAGTCACCTATTTTAATACATTGGCGTCTTCCAGTTAGGTAGCTCCGAAACCATCCCAGTGATTTGCCTCTAATACCTAGTAGTTCGAGTTTATCAAGTAGGTTTGACACGGATACAGTGTCAAAAGCCTTGGCTAGATCAAGAAAAACCCCTATAGATCTTAAGCCTTTATCAAAACAATTAGTCACAGATCGAATAACATGGTTCACAGCATCCTCTGTCGAGCATCCTTGTCTAAAACCATATTGTTTCGAAGACAGTAAATTAAATTTTTCAAGGTAACTAGTTAATCTATGGTTGATAATTTTTCTAATATTTTTGCGAAAGTACTCAATAGTGAGATAGGCCTATAATTTTCTGGAATTTTGTTAGAATCTCCCTTATGGATAGGAACCACAGTAGCTTTCTTCCATTCCGTTGGGAAAATGCCTGTGGAGATACTGAGGTTGAAAATATAGGTTAATGGGATAACTATTTCATCTTTAATATTTTTAATCAGTGCAGAAGAAAATTGGTCAAAACCGGGTGCACTATTATTTTTTAAATGACTTATTATTTTGTCAACTTCAGTAGGGTCGGTAGGCTGCATGAAGAGTGTATTCGGTACAGGATGGATATTTAGGGTATGGCGTTGGTTTATATTTAGTTTGGACATTAGATCATTTGCTAAGTCTGCGCCAACATTTGAAAAGTAGGTTTTACAGTAGTTTAATGACTCTGTGGTATCTTTTATTTTAAATAGTTCGATGGCTGTTTGTGTCTTTTTAGTGGAGTCACTAGCCTCTCTTATTAAATTCCAAAGTTTTTTAGAGTTGTTCTGACTGTCTTTAAGTTCATTACTATAATAATTCGTTTTGGTGTTATATAACACAATTTTGTAGAAGCTTCGGTATCTCTTGTAAACAAGTTCCTTCTGAGTGTCATGGGGATGCTTTTTACAGGCAATATGAAGTCTGTCACGGTGCTTAGAACACCTTAACAAACCAGGAGTCATCCACGGTTTAATCAGATACTTATTTCGACTGACGCTTTTAATTGTAGTGTGCTTTTGTACTGCATTCGGTAAAGTTAACTGAAATAACTTAACTGCCTCATTAACATCTTGCAAGTTCATTAGAGGGGTCCAAACTGTATTTTTAAGTTCATGAGCTACATCTCCAAAATTAGTTTTCTTTGTGAATCTACTAAGAGGTTTTTCTTTTGAGGAAGAAGTGAGTGCTAGCATCACTATTTTGTGATCAGTAATATCTGTTTCTCCAACCGCGCTAATAGCTGGATAATGATTAGACTTCACGAATATGTGATCCAGACAAGACATATTCCTAGTAGGGAGGTAAATAGCCGGTAAAAAACCAAACTCAGAAAGTAAACACAGGTATTCAGAACTATCGCTGTCATTAAGAATATCTATGTTTATATCACCTGCAAGTATAACTGTGGATTTGTTTTTATATGTAGAAAATATTGAGTGAAGTGAGTTTATTTTTAATTTTAAAAGATGGAGATCGGTACATCCCTAGAATTGTACATGAATTCGAAAGTTCGATACTCAAGCATTCGCACTCCCCTAAATCAGGTTCTGTAACGTTTGGAGTCCAAACATCCCTGACATGAGCAACTACGCCCCCATTTTTATTGACATTATTGATTGTTGAAAAAACATTGTAGCCTGGAACTTGCCCAATTGAACCAGTAGACAGCCAGCATTCAGTCAGAATAATAACATCAAAAACAACACCGTTGGAGAGCTACTAGAAAAGAGGAAAAATTTCGTTGAATACTTCGTATATTAAAAGACAAAACTTTAAAATTATATTTACAATCAAAGACATCTCTCAGATTCTCAAGGGTTTCCACAGCCTGACAATGTATTGTAAGGTTATTGTCGATTTCGTTAATATCGTTAGGACCTATCATTTTAAGTTGAAAGTTATTATAAATTGGAATCTATGCATTTTTTTTATTTTAAAACAATACAATGTCAGGCAGACAAATCGATGATAGCAATTTAGAGGTTTCTCAGTTTTGCGTAAGTGAGATAGAAAATACAAGTATTTAGACATGCGAGCATTGAAATCTGTTATACGCTTTTGGTGTGTATTAAGGTGTGGTGTGAATGTGTGAATTAAGGTGTTGAATGTCGTGATGAGTACATGAAATTGCGATTTTTTAGTAAAACAAAACATTTCATAACACTTAATCTAAAATAGCATTTATACATTAATACATATTTGTTATTATAGCTTTAATTATATATGTATTCAAAAACTATGGTCATCACAAATCAATTATTAATCATGTATAAGCAAACTTCGCCGTGACGAGAATTCAAGTTAGTGGAAACAAGTTTCCTGACCGCTACTCAATACGTCACCCATTGTTCTCGGCCCGCAGCTCCGGCGCAGCCGCATAGCAACATCAAGTCAGTCGGAAACTCACTACGACGCGAAGCGCACGCTTGCCGCTATATGCTTTCTCGGCTACGCTATTTTGTACTTTGTTTCTTGCATGCTAAAGTTGCTTTTTGCTTACGCTTCTTTTCGCTTTATGCTTTAGTACTTTATTCATCGTGTTTGTTCGTTGTGGTAATTGTGTTCCGTGACTATTATATATTTGTGCAATTCACACACACCTTCCAAAATAAACTTGGTTAATAGTGAAGTGTTTATTTACTAACCGTATCGGTGACCTTTGCACCCACACACACCCATATCCACCAAATGCGCATCATCCTATAGTAGGGTTGCCAACCATACTTTATAATAACGTATCCTACTTTATTTTCGGTAATTATACTTTATACTTTTACATACAAATAAAGTATGCAAAAATACTTTATTGTCAACCTTTACTGTGGTGCGTAAAACAAAATACTCATTATGGGTACTTAACGATTCATAATTGCTGAACGAAATATTTAAAACGGATAAAGGAAACAATTTTTAATTACTGAACGAAATGTTAGATGTCAGTTGTGACATTTGTCACAGATGTCTTTCATTATCGACGAAATTGTACATAACTGGTCCGTTAGTTTTGTTTATAAGTGAAGAATGCATTTTAAAGTAAATATTAATGCTGAAAATGACGAGTAATTCTGATAGCGACACACCAGTGACTCCTAAAAAACCTAAAATAACAAAAGTTTTACAAAAATATAAACCTGAGTGGGAAAAACAATACAACTGGCTAACAAGTGATCTTCAAAATAAAAGTAATGCAAAATGTATTATCTGCGGCGTGAATTTTACAATCAGTGATAATTTGTGAGATAGAAAACATAGATATATTACAGTCATTTTTCGGTATCTGCTTGTAGACGAGATGATTAAAAAAAAATTGTTACTGTGGTTGATGGTGAATTTCACGAAATCAAACGTCATATTGGTACACGGTGGTTATCACTACTTCCAGCCGTTGACACCCTTTTACTTAATTGGGAACCAATATGTAATTATTTTATAAGTTTAGGTGATAATAGTGCAATAATTATACAAGAATTATTAAAACTAAGTGATCATCAGGATAGGGAGGTTGTGGAAATTTATCTACACTTTACAAGCCACATCCTTAATATTTTTAATAAAACGATAAAACGTCTGGAAGGAAATGATGTAACTATACTAGATGTCTATAATATTATGGATAATTTAAGAAACGAATTAGAACAAAGAAAAACTGATAAGTACTTTGGTTATGAATCAAAAATGAGATTACAAAAATTCAAAAGTCATCACCCGAAACATTCAATACAGTTGTCAGTAACTTTTCGCTTTTTATTGATATGAGCTTAAAATATATGATAAAATGGTTTGAGTTTAGCGAAGATAACTGGCTTTCAATACTTCCTAACATGTCTTTGAAAAATGAGGTAAAATTTGAACATTTCGAAATGGTTATTACAAAGGCCAAATTACAAGACAGATTAAATATTAAGATGGAAGATATGTATTCCGAATCTATCAGACTTAGAGAAATCCAAAGAAAAGTCACTAATGATGATCAAGAATTTTTAGTGAAAAGTACAGTAGAAAAATGGCAATATATACTTAAAAATGCATCTGATAGCTTACCAAATATAAAAAAATATTTCTTACCTACTCTCCGTTCCTGCAACTTCAGCTTTTACTGAAAAAGTTTTTTCTGTAATGAATCTGAAGTGGCGAGAAGAGAGAAATAGAGCATCAATAAATTTAATTAAAAACGAATTGTTTATCTATTTAAATTTAAATATTGATTGTCAAACAAGCTTTGTAACATTTAACATTTAAAGCACACAAAAATACGTTTTTAAAGCAAAAAAAAACATAAAATTTGAAATATACTTTTTTTTCTTCAAACCACTTTTATACGTTTTATTTGTCAAAAAAAGTTGGCAACCCTGTCCTATAGTTCTCTTGCTTCATCTTCAGAGTTTGTTTCTTCCAGTTCCACATTGTCTTCAAATAAAGTCCATAGTCCTATTTTCTCTCTCCTCATTTAAATTTCAATTTTTTTCAATAATAGTTTCATTTTTACTAATCTCTTTTTTCTTTTCAGGCACATCATCAACTATGTTTCTCTCAATTGAAGCCTCCAGAAATACAACATCTCTACTAATTATTGCTTTTTTGCTTACAGAGTCTATGAAACGTAGCCCTTCGTAGAGTCGCTATAGCCAACAAAAATTAACTTACGTGACTTTGGGTCAAGTTTTGTTTTCTTCTCTTTTAGTATATGAACCATCGCATGACATCCAAAAATCATCATATGACTTAGGTTTCTTCCCAGTCCATATTTCATGCGGAGTCTTGTCAGATAAAACTCGAGATGGTGAGCGGTTCACTATGTATGCTGAGGTGGCGACCGCTTCAGCCCAGAATGTATCCTGTAATTTTGCATTTGAAGTGATACATTTAGCTCGTTCGATCAGGGTTCGGTTCATCCGTTCACTAAGACCATTGTTTTCTGGAGTATAGGGATTAGTGGTTTGGTGTTGTTACATATATATTTTGTAGCCCCATCTCGCTTCATTGTGAATTAATTTTTAAATATAGTGTGTACTCGTTATTGGCTGTATGACGAGACGCTCTTTGCCGCTTGAGGTTTTAGAAGCGTTTACGTCAAACTATGGCGTCCAACGGAGGCAACAAAAGCCGGCTGCGCGGGAGTGTTGGCCCTTTTCGGCGTCGTACCTTGACCGGGCGTGACCCACTTGTGGTTTCCAGACCACCCTAAGTTGTTGATTACAAGTCTAGCTTTGTAGCGTGACACAGTTCCATTGGCATCTAACTTGGTTTTGTACACCCATTTGCTCGGAATGGCTGTTTTTTTTGGAAAAATAACTAGTGACCATGTATTATTTTTAACAAAGACTGATATTCTTCATTCATAGCCTTTTTCCATTCATTAGCTTTGTCACTACGTAGAGCTTCTTCCAGACTCAGCAGATCACTGTTTAACAAACTCATTGTAGATTCTCCACTCATACATATAAGAGAGGTAGGTCCTTGAACATTATCACAATTTCCTTGCTTTTCTATTCGGTGTGGAAGTGGTCTCAAGTTTATACTAGTTTGTGGTGAAGATTGAAGTGTTTCATCAGGTAAGAATGATTCATCATGACCATCTTCGAACAGATCAGATTCTTCTGAAAAAGAAACTATTTGCGTGTGGCGTGCTTATTTAATGAAACTTAATTATTTAAAGATAATATTATATACACCTTAATATCTTCTTTTTTTTAATAATAATAATATCTTTATTTTACTTAAAAACATTTAACATGAAATATTTTACCGTGGACCCTGCACTAGGCGAGCCTGTATCGCAGGCGTCCAATTTAATACGCTATGAATTAGTTTAATTTAAATACAGTACACAAAACAATACAATATACAATAACAGAATAAATCTAGATGGATAAATAAAATAGATATTATGACAAAACATGAAAATATGAATTAGTGGGTTAATTAATGAACGGGAAATTATATGTATGAGTGTGGGCGGGTGGGAGTGTGTGTGTGGCTGTGTATGGAAGTAAGGTTTAGCTCATTGGTTTCATAAACTGCTCGGACTCGATATAGGAAAGGGTTGAAAGGTAATTTTTAAGAGAAGGGTATTCAGGAGAATTTATAACCGTACGGTGTATGGCTAAAGAAATTTTATAAATGAATAACTGTCGTATTGTTAGGACTCCACATTCAGCATACAGTGAGGAGGTGGGATATCTGTAGGGTTTTCGGAGCATTACTTTGAGCACTGATCTTTGGGCTCTTTCCAATATTAACATTGAGGTTTTTCCGGCACCTACCCATGCGGTGATACAGTACCCTAAGATTGACTCACATAGCGCAGTGTACACTATTTTGAGCGTCTCTATGTCAGCAAAGTCACGCAATGATTTCATAACGTGAATCAATTTTCGTGCTCTTTTTGTAGTGGCTGTCAAATGCTCTTTGAAGGATAATCTTTCGTCAATAATTACACCCAAGTATTTAACTGATTGTGCTCTTTGCAGTTCTGGACAGTCACAGATCCTTTTATTGCACTGCCTATGTATTTTAAATTTAATGGATCGGTCTGGTTTTGTCACTGCTGTTTTATGAAAACAAACGTATTTAGATTTCAATGTGTTAAGGGTCAGGAGGTTGGCATCAAACCATTGCTTTAATTCAAGGACTCCACGTTCAGCATTTTGAAGTGCCGAAATCCAAGAGTCCCCGTGAAAAAGCACAGCCGTGTCATCAGCGCAGCAAACGACCTCTGCGTCAATGGTAACTGCTTTAAAAATGTCATTTACATATACTATAAAGAGAGAGGGTCCCAACACAGAACCCTGGGGCACACCAAAATTTACAAAACAATCTTCGCTGAGCAAGTCACCTATTTTAATACATTGGCGTCTTCCAGTTAGGTAGCTCCGAAACCATCCCAGTGATTTGCCTCTAATACCTAGTAGTTCGAGTTTATCAAGTAGGTTTGACACTGATACAGTGTCAAAAGCCTTGGCTAGATCAAGAAAAACCCCTATAGATCTTAAGCCTTTATCAAAACAATTAGTCACAGATCGAATAACATGGTTCACAGCATCCTCTGTCGAGCATCCTTGTCTAAAACCATATTGTTTCGAAGACAGTAAATTAAATTTTTCAAGGTAACTAGTTAATCTATGGTTGATAATTTTTCTAATATTTTTGCGAAAGTACTCAATAATGAGATAGGCTTATAATTTTCTGGAATTTTGTTAGAATCTCCCTTATGGATAGGAACCACAGTAGCTTTCTTCCATTCCGTTGGGAAAATGCCTGTGGAGATACTGAGGTTGAAAATATAGGTTAATGGGATAACTATTTCATCTTTAATATTTTTAATCAGTGCAGAAGAAAATTGGTCAAAACCGGGTGCACTATTATTTTTTAAATGACTTATTATTTTGTCAACTTCAGTAGGGTCGGTAGGCTGCATGAAGAGTGTATTCGGTACAGGATGGATATTTAGGGTATGGCGTTGGTTTATATTTAGTTTGGACATTAGATCATTTGCTAAGTCTGCGCCAACATTTGAAAAGTAGGTATTACAGTAGTTTAATGACTCTGTGGTATCTTTTATTTTAAATAGTTCGATGGCTGTTTGTGTCTTTTTAGTGGAGTCACTAGCCTCTCTTATTAAATTCCAAAGTTTTTTAGAGTTGTTCTGACTGTCTTTAAGTTCATTACTATAATAATTCGTTTTGGTGTTATATAACACAATTTTGTAGAAGCTTCGGTATCTCTTGTAAACAAGTTCCTTCTGAGTGTCATGGGGGTGCTTTTTACAGGCAATATGAAGTCTGTCACGGTGCTTAGAACACCTTAACAAACCAGGAGTCATCCACGGTTTAATCAGATACTTATTTCGACTGACGCTTTTAATTGTAGTGTGCTTTTGTACTGCATTCGTTAAAGTTAACTGAAATAACTTAACTGCCTCATTAACATCTTGCAAGTTCATTAGAGGGGTCCAAACTGTATTTTTAAGTTCATGAGCTACATCTCCAAAATTAGTTTTCTTTGTGAATCTACTAAGAGGTTTTCCTTTTGAGGAAGAAGTGAGTGCTAGCATCACTATTTTGTGATCAGTAATATCTGTTTCTCCAACCGCGCTAATAGCTGGATAATGATTAGACTTCACGAATATGTGATCCAGACAAGACATATTCCTAGTAGGGAGGTAAATAGCCGGTAAAAAACCAAACTCAGGAAGTAAAGACAGGTATTCAGAACTATCGCTGTCATTAAGAATATCTATGTTTATATCACCTGCAAGTATAACTGTGGATTTGTTTTATATGTAGAAAATATTGAGTGAAGTGAGTTTATTTTTAATTTTAAAAGATGGAGATCGGTACATCCCTAGAATTGTACATGAATTCGAAAGTTCGATACTCAAGCATTCGCACTCCCCTAAATCAGGTTCTGTAACGTTTGGAGTCCAAACATCCCTGACATGAGCAACTACGCCCCCATTTTTATTGACATTATTGATTGTTGAAAAAACGTTGTAGCCTGGAATTTGCCCAATCGAACCAGTAGACAGCCAGCATTCAGTCAGAATAATAACATCAAAAACAACACCGTTGGAGAGCTACTAGAAAAGAGGAAAAATTTCGTTGAATACTTCGTATATTAAAAGACAAAACTTTAAAATTATATTTACAATCAAAGACATCTCTCAGATTCTCAAGGGTTTCCACAGCCTGACAATGTATTGTAAGGTTATTGTCGATTTCGTTAATATCGTTAGGACCTATCATTTTAAGTTGAAAGTTATTATAAATTGGAATCTATGCATTTTTTTTTATTTTAAAACAATACAATGTCAGGCAGACAAATCGATGATAGCAATTTAGAGGTTTCTCAGTTTTGCGTAAGTGAGATAGAAAATACAAGTATTTAGACATGCGAGCATTGAAATCTGTTATACGCTTTTGGTGTGTATTAAGGTGTGGTGTGAATGTGTGAATTAAGGTGTTGAATGTCGTGATGAGTACATGAAATTGCGATTTTTTAGTAAAACAAAACATTTCATAACACTTAATCTAAAATAGCATTTATACATTAATACATATTTGTTATTATAGCTTTAATTATATATGTATTCAAAAACTATGGTCATCACAAATCAATTATTAATCATGTATAAGCAAACTTCGCCGTGACGAGAATTCAAGTTAGTGGAAACAAGTTTCCTGACCGCTACTCAATACGTCACCCATTGTTCTCGGCCCGCCGTCTCCGGCGCAGCCGCATAGCAACATCAAGTCAGTCGGAAACTCACTACGACGCGAAGCGCACGCTTGCCGCTATATGCTTTCTCGGCTACGCTAGTTTGTACTTTGTTTCTTGGATGCTAAAGTTGCTTTTTGCTTACGCTTCTTTTCGCTTTATGCTATAGTACTTTATTCATCGTGTTTGTTCGTTGTGGTAATTGTGTTCCGTGACTATTATATATTTGTGCAATTCACACACACCTTCCAAAATAAACTTGGTTAATAGTGAAGTGTTTATTTACTAACCGTATCGGTGACCTTTGCACCCACACACACCCATATCCACCAAATGCGCATCATCCTATAGTAGGGTTGCCAACCATACTTTATAATAACGTATCCTACTTTATTTTTGGTAATTATACTTTATACTTTTACATACAAATAAAGTATGCAAAAATACTTTATTGTCAACCTTTACTGTGGTGCGTAAAACAAAATACTCATTATGGGTACTTAACGATTCATAATTGCTGAACGAAATATTTAAAACGGATAAAGGAAACAATTTTTAATTACTGAACGAAATGTTAGATGTCAGTTGTGACATTTGTCACAGATGTCTTTCATTATCGACGAAATTGTACATAACTGGTCCGTTAGTTTTGTTTATAAGTGAAGAATGCATTTTAAAGTAAATATTAATGCTGAAAATGACGAGTAATTCTGATAGCGACACACCAGTGACTCCTAAAAAACCTAAAATAACAAAAGTTTTACAAAAATATAAACCTGAGTGGGAAAAACAATACAACTGGCTAACAAGTGATCTTCAAAATAAAAGTAATGCAAAATGTATTATCTGCGGCGTGAATTTTACAATCAGTGATAATTTGTGAGATAGAAAACATAGATATATTACAGTCATTTTTCGGTATCTGCTTGTAGACGAGATGATTAAAAAAAAATTGTTACTGTGGTTGATGGTGAATTTCACGAAATCAAACGTCATATTGGTACACGGTGGTTATCACTACTTCCAGCCGTTGACACCCTTTTACTTAATTGGGAACCAATATGTAATTATTTTATAAGTTTAGGTGATAATAGTGCAATAATTATACAAGAATTATTAAAACTAAGTGATCATCAGGATAGGGAGGTTGTGGAAATTTATCTACACTTTACAAGCCACATGCTTAATATTTTTAATAAAACGATAAAACGTCTGGAAGGAAATGATGTAACTATACTAGATGTCTATAATATTATGGATAATTTAAGAAACGAATTAGAACAAAGAAAAACTGATAAGTACTTTGGTTATGAATCAAAAATGAGATTACAAAAATTCAAAAGTCATCACCCGAAACATTCAATACAGTTGTCAGTAACTTTTCGCTTTTTATTGATATGAGCTTAAAATATATGATAAAATGGTTTGAGTTTAGCGAAGATAACTGGCTTTCAATACTTCCTAACATGTCTTTGAAAAATGAGGTAAAATTCGAACATTTCGAAATGGTTATTACAAAGGCCAAATTACAAGACAGATTAAATATTAAGATGGAAGATATGTATTCCGAATCTATCAGACTTAGAGAAATCCAAAGAAAAGTCACTAATGATGATCAAGAATTTTTAGTGAAAAGTACAGTAGAAAAATGGCAATATATACTTAAAAATGCATCTGATAGCTTACCAAATATAAAAAAAATATTTCTTACCTACTCTCCGTTCCTGCAACTTCAGCTTTTACTGAAAGAGTTTTTTCTGTAATGAATCTGAAGTGGCGAGAAGAGAGAAATAGAGCATCAATAAATTTAATTAAAAACGAATTGTTTATCTATTTAAATTTAAATATTGATTGTCAAACAAGCTTTGTAACATTTAACATTTAAAGCACACAAAAATACGTTTTTAAAGCAAAAAAAAACATAAAATTTGAAATATACTTTTTTTTCTTCAAACCACTTTTATACGTTTTATTTGTCAAAAAAAGTTGGCAACCCTGTCCTATAGTTCTCTTGCTTCATCTTCAGAGTTTGTTTCTTCCAGTTCCACATTGTCTTCAAATAAAGTCCATAGTCCTATTTTCTCTCTCCTCATTTAAATTTCAATTTTTTTCAATAATAGTTTCATTTTTACTAATCTCTTTTTTCTTTTCAGGCACATCAACTATGTTTCTCTCAATTGAAGCCTCCAGAAATACAACATCTCTACTAATTATTGCTTTTTTGCTTACAGAGTCTATGAAACGTAGCCCTTCGTAGAGTCGCTATAGCCAACAAAAATTAACTTACGTGACTTTGGGTCAAGTTTTGTTTTCTTCTCTTTTGGTATATGAACCATCGCATGACATCCAAAAATCATCATATGACTTAGGTTTCTTCCCAGTCCATATTTCATGCGGAGTCTTGTCAGATAAAACTCGAGATGGTGAGCGGTTCACTATGTATGCTGAGGTGGCGACCGCTTCAGCCCAGAATGTATCCTGTAATTTTGCATTTGAAGTGATACATTTAGCTCGTTCGATCAGGGTTCGGTTCATCCGTTCACTAAGACCATTGTTTTCTGGAGTATAGGGATTAGTGGTTTGGTGTTGTTACATATATATTTTGTAGCCCCATCTCGCTTCATTGTGAATTAATTTTTAAATATAGTGTGTACTCGTTATTGGCTGTATGACGAGACGCTCTTTGCCGCTTGAGGTTTTAGAAGCGTTTACGTCAAACTATGGCGTCCAACGGAGGCAACAAAAGCCGGCTGCGCGGGAGTGTTGGCCCTTTTCGGCGTCGTACCTTGACCGGGCGTGACCCACTTGTGGTTTCCAGACCACCCTAAGTTGTTGATTACAAGTCTAGCTTTGTAGCGTGACACAGTTCCATTGGCATCTAACTTGGTTTTGTACACCCATTTGCTCGGAATGGCTGTTTTTTTTGGAAAAATAACTAGTGACCATGTATTATTTTTAACAAAGACTGATATTCTTCATTCATAGCCTTTTTCCATTCATTAGCTTTGTCACTACGTAGAGCTTCTTCCAGACTGAGCAGATCACTGTTTAACAAACTCATTGTAGATTCTCCACTCATACATATAAGAGAGGTAGGTCCTTGAACATTATCACAATTTCCTTGCTTTTCTATTCGGTGTGGAAGTGGTCTCAAGTTTATACTAGTTTGTGGTGAAGATTGAAGTGTTTCATCAGGTAAGAATGATTCATCATGACCATCTTCGAACAGATCAGATTCTTCTGAAAAAGAAACTATTTGCGTGTGGCGTGCTTATTTAATGAAACTTAATTATTTAAAGATAATATTATATACACCTTAATATCTTCTTTTTTTTAATAATAATAATATCTTTATTTTACTTAAAAACATTTAACATGAAATATTTTACCGTGGACCCTGCACTAGGCGAGCCTGTATCGCAGGCGTCCAATTTAATACGCTATGAATTAGTTTAATTTAAATACAGTACACAAAACAATACAATATACAATAACAGAATAAATCTAGATGGATAAATAAAATAGATATTATGACAAAACATGAAAATATGAATTAGTGGGTTAATTAATGAACGGGAAATTATATGTATGAGTGTGGGCGGGTGGGAGTGTGTGTGTGGCTGTGTATGGAAGTAAGGTTTAGCTCATTGGTTTCATAAACTGCTCGGACTCGATATAGGAAAGGGTTGAAAGGTAATTTTTAAGAGAAGGGTATTCAGGAGAATTTATAACCGTACGGTGTATGGCTAAAGAAATTTTATAAATGAATAACTGTCGTATTGTTAGGACTCCACATTCAGCATACAGTGAGGAGGTGGGATATCTGTAGGGTTTTCGGAGCATTACTTTGAGCACTGATCTTTGGGCTCTTTCCAATATTAACATTGAGGTTTTTCCGGCACCTACCCATGCGGTGATACAGTACCCTAAGATTGACTCACATAGCGCAGTGTACACTATTTTGAGCGTCTCTATGTCAGCAAAGTCACGCAATGATTTCATAACGTGAATCAATTTTCGTGCTCTTTTTGTAGTGGCTGTCAAATGCTCTTTGAAGGATAATCTTTCGTCAATAATTACACCCAAGTATTTAACTGATTGTGCTCTTTGCAGTTCTGGACAGTCACAGATCCTTTTATTGCACTGCCTATGTATTTTAAATTTAATGGATCGGTCTGGTTTTGTCACTGCTGTTTTATGAAAACAAACGTATTTAGATTTCAATGTGTTAAGGGTCAGAAGGTTGGCATCAAACCATTGCTTTAATTCAAGGACTCCACGTTCAGCATTTTGAAGTGCCGAAATCCAAGAGTCCCCGTGAAAAAGCACAGCCGTGTCATCAGCGCAGCAAACGACCTCTGCGTCAATGGTAAAATGGTGCTTTAAAAATGTCATTTACATATACTATAAAGAGAGAGGGTCCCAACACAGAACCCTGGGGCACACCAAAATTTACAAAACAATCTTCGCTGAGCAAGTCACCTATTTTAATACATTGGCGTCTTCCAGTTAGGTAGCTCCGAAACCATCCCAGTGATTTGCCTCTAATACCTAGTAGTTCGAGTTTATCAAGTAGGTTTGACACTGATACAGTGTCAAAAGCCTTGGCTAGATCAAGAAAAACCCCTATAGATCTTAAGCCTTTATCAAAACAATTAGTCACAGATCGAATAACATGGTTCACAGCATCCTCTGTCGAGCATCCTTGTCTAAAACCATATTGTTTCGAAGACAGTAAATTAAATTTTTCAAGGTAACTAGTTAATCTATGGTTGATAATTTTTCTAATATTTTTGCGAAAGTACTCAATAATGAGATAGGCTTATAATTTTCTGGAATTTTGTTAGAATCTCCCTTATGGATAGGAACCACAGTAGCTTTCTTCCATTCCGTTGGGAAAATGCCTGTGGAGATACTGAGGTTGAAAATATAGGTTAATGGGATAACTATTTCATCTTTAATATTTTTAATCAGTGCAGAAGAAAATTGGTCAAAACCGGGTGCACTATTATTTTTTAAATGACTTATTATTTTGTCAACTTCAGTAGGGTCGGTAGGCTGCATGAAGAGTGTATTCGGTACAGGATGGATATTTAGGGTATGGCGTTGGTTTATATTTAGTTTGGACATTAGATCATTTGCTAAGTCTGCGCCAACATTTGAAAAGTAGGTATTACAGTAGTTTAATGACTCTGTGGTATCTTTTATTTTAAATAGTTCGATGGCTGTTTGTGTCTTTTTAGTGGAGTCACTAGCCTCTCTTATTAAATTCCAAAGTTTTTTAGAGTTGTTCTGACTGTCTTTAAGTTCATTACTATAATAATTCGTTTTGGTGTTATATAACACAATTTTGTAGAAGCTTCGGTATCTCTTGTAAACAAGTTCCTTCTGAGTGTCATGGGGGTGCTTTTTACAGGCAATATGAAGTCTGTCACGGTGCTTAGAACACCTTAACAAACCAGGAGTCATCCACGGTTTAATCAGATACTTATTTCGACTGACGCTTTTAATTGTAGTGTGCTTTTGTACTGCATTCGTTAAAGTTAACTGAAATAACTTAACTGCCTCATTAACATCTTGCAAGTTCATTAGAGGGGTCCAAACTGTATTTTTAAGTTCATGAGCTACATCTCCAAAATTAGTTTTCTTTGTGAATCTACTAAGAGGTTTTCCTTTTGAGGAAGAAGTGAGTGCTAGCATCACTATTTTGTGATCAGTAATGTCTGTTTCTCCAACCGCGCTAATAGCTGGATAATGATTAGACTTCACGAATATGTGATCCAGACAAGACATATTCCTAGTAGGGAGGTAAATAGCCGGTAAAAAACCAAACTCAGGAAGTAAACACAGGTATTCAGAACTATCGCTGTCATTAAGAATATCTATGTTTATATCACCTGCAAGTATAACTGTGGATTTGTTTTATATGTAGAAAATATTGAGTGAAGTGAGTTTATTTTTAATTTTAAAAGATGGAGATCGGTACATCCCTAGAATTGTACATGAATTCGAAAGTTCGATACTCAAGCATTCGCACTCCCCTAAATCAGGTTCTGTAACGTTTGGAGTCCAAACATCCCTGACATGAGCAACTACGCCCCCATTTTTATTGACATTATTGATTGTTGAAAAAACGTTGTAGCCTGGAATTTGCCCAATCGAACCAGTAGACAGCCAGCATTCAGTCAGAATAATAACATCAAAAACAACACCGTTGGAGAGCTACTAGAAAAGAGGAAAAATTTCGTTGAATACTTCGTATATTAAAAGACAAAACTTTAAAATTATATTTACAATCAAAGACATCTCTCAGATTCTCAAGGGTTTCCACAGCCTGACAATGTATTGTAAGGTTATTGTCGATTTCGTTAATATCGTTAGGACCTATCATTTTAAGTTGAAAGTTATTATAAATTGGAATCTATGCATTTTTTTTTATTTTAAAACAATACAATGTCAGGCAGACAAATCGATGATAGCAATTTAGAGGTTTCTCAGTTTTGCGTAAGTGAGATAGAAAATACAAGTATTTAGACATGCGAGCATTGAAATCTGTTATACGCTTTTGGTGTGTATTAAGGTGTGGTGTGAATGTGTGAATTAAGGTGTTGAATGTCGTGATGAGTACATGAAATTGCGATTTTTTAGTAAAACAAAACATTTCATAACACTTAATCTAAAATAGCATTTATACATTAATACATATTTGTTATTATAGCTTTAATTATATATGTATTCAAAAACTATGGTCATCACAAATCAATTATTAATCATGTATAAGCAAACTTCGCCGTGACGAGAATTCAAGTTAGTGGAAACAAGTTTCCTGACCGCTACTCAATACGTCACCCATTGTTCTCGGCCCGCCGGCTCCGGCGCAGCCGCATAGCAACATCAAGTCAGTCGGAAACTCACTACGACGCGAAGCGCACGCTTGCCGCTATATGCTTTCTCGGCTACGCTAGTTTGTACTTTGTTTCTTGGATGCTAAAGTTGCTTTTTGCTTACGCTTCTTTTCGCTTTATGCTATAGTACTTTATTCATCGTGTTTGTTCGTTGTGGTAATTGTGTTCCGTGACTATTATATATTTGTGCAATTCACACACACCTTCCAAAATAAACTTGGTTAATAGTGAAGTGTTTATTTACTAACCGTATCGGTGACCTTTGCACCCACACACACCCATATCCACCAAATGCGCATCATCCTATAGTAGGGTTGCCAACCATACTTTATAATAACGTATCCTACTTTATTTTTGGTAATTATACTTTATACTTTTACATACAAATAAAGTATGCAAAAATACTTTATTGTCAACCTTTACTGTGGTGCGTAAAACAAAATACTCATTATGGGTACTTAACGATTCATAATTGCTGAACGAAATATTTAAAACGGATAAAGGAAACAATTTTTAATTACTGAACGAAATGTTAGATGTCAGTTGTGACATTTGTCACAGATGTCTTTCATTATCGACGAAATTGTACATAACTGGTCCGTTAGTTTTGTTTATAAGTGAAGAATGCATTTTAAAGTAAATATTAATGCTGAAAATGACGAGTAATTCTGATAGCGACACACCAGTGACTCCTAAAAAACCTAAAATAACAAAAGTTTTACAAAAATATAAACCTGAGTGGGAAAAACAATACAACTGGCTAACAAGTGATCTTCAAAATAAAAGTAATGCAAAATGTATTATCTGCGGCGTGAATTTTACAATCAGTGATAATTTGTGAGATAGAAAACATAGATATATTACAGTCATTTTTCGGTATCTGCTTGTAGACGAGATGATTAAAAAAAAATTGTTACTGTGGTTGATGGTGAATTTCACGAAATCAAACGTCATATTGGTACACGGTGGTTATCACTACTTCCAGCCGTTGACACCCTTTTACTTAATTGGGAACCAATATGTAATTATTTTATAAGTTTAGGTGATAATAGTGCAATAATTATACAAGAATTATTAAAACTAAGTGATCATCAGGATAGGGAGGTTGTGGAAATTTATCTACACTTTACAAGCCACATGCTTAATATTTTTAATAAAACGATAAAACGTCTGGAAGGAAATGATGTAACTATACTAGATGTCTATAATATTATGGATAATTTAAGAAACGAATTAGAACAAAGAAAAACTGATAAGTACTTTGGTTATGAATCAAAAATGAGATTACAAAAATTCAAAAGTCATCACCCGAAACATTCAATACAGTTGTCAGTAACTTTTCGCTTTTTATTGAAATGAGCTTAAAATATATGATAAAATGGTTTGAGTTTAGCGAAGATAACTGGCTTTCAATACTTCCTAACATGTCTTTGAAAAATGAGGTAAAATTTGAACATTTCGAAATGGTTATTACAAAGGCCAAATTACAAGACAGATTAAATATTAAGATGGAAGATATGTATTCCGAATCTATCAGACTTAGAGAAATCCAAAGAAAAGTCACTAATGATGATCAAGAATTTTTAGTGAAAAGTACAGTAGAAAAATGGCAATATATACTTAAAAATGCATCTGATAGCTTACCAAATATAAAAAAAATATTTCTTACCTACTCTCCGTTCCTGCAACTTCAGCTTTTACTGAAAGAGTTTTTTCTGTAATGAATCTGAAGTGGCGAGAAGAGAGAAATAGAGCATCAATAAATTTAATTAAAAACGAATTGTTTATCTATTTAAATTTAAATATTGATTGTCAAACAAGCTTTGTAACATTTAACATTTAAAGCACACAAAAATACGTTTTTAAAGCAAAAAAAAACATAAAATTTGAAATATACTTTTTTTTCTTCAAACCACTTTTATACGTTTTATTTGTCAAAAAAAGTTGGCAACCCTGTCCTATAGTTCTCTTGCTTCATCTTCAGAGTTTGTTTCTTCCAGTTCCACATTGTCTTCAAATAAAGTCCATAGTCCTATTTTCTCTCTCCTCATTTAAATTTCAATTTTTTTCAATAATAGTTTCATTTTTACTAATCTCTTTTTTCTTTTCAGGCACATCATCAACTATGTTTCTCTCAATTGAAGCCTCCAGAAATACAACATCTCTACTAATTATTGCTTTTTTGCTTACAGAGTCTATGAAACGTAGCCCTTCGTAGAGTCGCTATAGCCAACAAAAATTAACTTACGTGACTTTGGGTCAAGTTTTGTTTTCTTCTCTTTTAGTATATGAACCATCGCATGACATCCAAAAATCATCATATGACTTAGGTTTCTTCCCAGTCCATATTTCATGCGGAGTCTTGTCAGATAAAACTCGAGATGGTGAGCGGTTCACTATGTATGCTGAGGTGGCGACCGCTTCAGCCCAGAATGTATCCTGTAATTTTGCATTTGAAGTGATACATTTAGCTCGTTCGATCAGGGTTCGGTTCATCCGTTCACTAAGACCATTGTTTTCTGGAGTATAGGGATTAGTGGTTTGGTGTTGTTACATATATATTTTGTAGCCCCATCTCGCTTCATTGTGAATTAATTTTTAAATATAGTGTGTACTCGTTATTGGCTGTATGACGAGACGCTCTTTGCCGCTTGAGGTTTTAGAAGCGTTTACGTCAAACTATGGCGTCCAACGGAGGCAACAAAAGCCGGCTGCGCGGGAGTGTTGGCCCTTTTCGGCGTCGTACCTTGACCGGGCGTGACCCACTTGTGGTTTCCAGACCACCCTAAGTTGTTGATTACAAGTCTAGCTTTGTAGCGTGACACAGTTCCATTGGCATCTAACTTGGTTTTGTACACCCATTTGCTCGGAATGGCTGTTTTTTTTGGAAAAATAACTAGTGACCATGTATTATTTTTAACAAAGACTGATATTCTTCATTCATAGCCTTTTTCCATTCATTAGCTTTGTCACTACGTAGAGCTTCTTCCAGACTCAGCAGATCACTGTTTAACAAACTCATTGTAGATTCTCCACTCATACATATAAGAGAGGTAGGTCCTTGAACATTATCACAATTTCCTTGCTTTTCTATTCGGTGTGGAAGTGGTCTCAAGTTTATACTAGTTTGTGGTGAAGATTGAAGTGTTTCATCAGGTAAGAATGATTCATCATGACCATCTTCGAACAGATCAGATTCTTCTGAAAAAGAAACTATTTGCGTGTGGCGTGCTTATTTAATGAAACTTAATTATTTAAAGATAATATTATATACACCTTAATATCTTCTTTTTTTTAATAATAATAATATCTTTATTTTACTTAAAAACATTTAACATGAAATATTTTACCGTGGACCCTGCACTAGGCGAGCCTGTATCGCAGGCGTCCAATTTAATACGCTATGAATTAGTTTAATTTAAATACAGTACACAAAACAATACAATATACAATAACAGAATAAATCTAGATGGATAAATAAAATAGATATTATGACAAAACATGAAAATATGAATTAGTGGGTTAATTAATGAACGGGAAATTATATGTATGAGTGTGGGCGGGTGGGAGTGTGTGTGTGGCTGTGTATGGAAGTAAGGTTTAGCTCATTGGTTTCATAAACTGCTCGGACTCGATATAGGAAAGGGTTGAAAGGTAATTTTTAAGAGAAGGGTATTCAGGAGAATTTATAACCGTACGGTGTATGGCTAAAGAAATTTTATAAATGAATAACTGTCGTATTGTTAGGACTCCACATTCAGCATACAGTGAGGAGGTGGGATATCTGTAGGGTTTTCGGAGCATTACTTTGAGCACTGATCTTTGGGCTCTTTCCAATATTAACATTGAGGTTTTTCCGGCACCTACCCATGCGGTGATACAGTACCCTAAGATTGACTCACATAGCGCAGTGTACACTATTTTGAGCAAAGTCACGCAATGATTTCATAACGTGAATCAATTTTCGTGCTCTTTTTGTAGTGGCTGTCAAATGCTCTTTGAAGGATAATCTTTCGTCAATAATTACACCCAAGTATTTAACTGATTGTGCTCTTTGCAGTTCTGGACAGTCACAGATCCTTTTATTGCACTGCCTATGTATTTTAAATTTAATGGATCGGTCTGGTTTTGTCACTGCTGTTTTATGAAAACAAACGTATTTAGATTTCAATGTGTTAAGGGTCAGGAGGTTGGCATCAAACCATTGCTTTAATTCAAGGACTCCACGTTCAGCATTTTGAAGTGCCGAAATCCAAGAGTCCCCGTGAAAAAGCACAGCCGTGTCATCAGCGCAGCAAACGACCTCTGCGTCAATGGTAACTGCTTTAAAAATGTCATTTACATATACTATAAAGAGAGAGGGTCCCAACACAGAACCCTGGGGCACACCAAAATTTACAAAACAATCTTCGCTGAGCAAGTCACCTATTTTAATACATTGGCGTCTTCCAGTTAGGTAGCTCCGAAACCATCCCAGTGATTTGCCTCTAATACCTAGTAGTTCGAGTTTATCAAGTAGGTTTGACACTGATACAGTGTCAAAAGCCTTGGCTAGATCAAGAAAAACCCCTATAGATCTTAAGCCTTTATCAAAACAATTAGTCACAGATCGAATAACATGGTTCACAGCATCCTCTGTCGAGCATCCTTGTCTAAAACCATATTGTTTCGAAGACAGTAAATTAAATTTTTCAAGGTAACTAGTTAATCTATGGTTGATAATTTTTCTAATATTTTTGCGAAAGTACTCAATAATGAGATAGGCTTATAATTTTCTGGAATTTTGTTAGAATCTCCCTTATGGATAGGAACCACAGTAGCTTTCTTCCATTCCGTTGGGAAAATGCCTGTGGAGATACTGAGGTTGAAAATATAGGTTAATGGGATAACTATTTCATCTTTAATATTTTTAATCAGTGCAGAAGAAAATTGGTCAAAACCGGGTGCACTATTATTTTTTAAATGACTTATTATTTTGTCAACTTCAGTAGGGTCGGTAGGCTGCATGAAGAGTGTATTCGGTACAGGATGGATATTTAGGGTATGGCGTTGGTTTATATTTAGTTTGGACATTAGATCATTTGCTAAGTCTGCGCCAACATTTGAAAAGTAGGTATTACAGTAGTTTAATGACTCTGTGGTATCTTTTATTTTAAATAGTTCGATGGCTGTTTGTGTCTTTTTAGTGGAGTCACTAGCCTCTCTTATTAAATTCCAAAGTTTTTTAGAGTTGTTCTGACTGTCTTTAAGTTCATTACTATAATAATTCGTTTTGGTGTTATATAACACAATTTTGTAGAAGCTTCGGTATCTCTTGTAAACAAGTTCCTTCTGAGTGTCATGGGGGTGCTTTTTACAGGCAATATGAAGTCTGTCACGGTGCTTAGAACACCTTAACAAACCAGGAGTCATCCACGGTTTAATCAGATACTTATTTCGACTGACGCTTTTAATTGTAGTGTGCTTTTGTACTGCATTCGTTAAAGTTAACTGAAATAACTTAACTGCCTCATTAACATCTTGCAAGTTCATTAGAGGGGTCCAAACTGTATTTTTAAGTTCATGAGCTACATCTCCAAAATTAGTTTTCTTTGTGAATCTACTAAGAGGTTTTCCTTTTGAGGAAGAAGTGAGTGCTAGCATCACTATTTTGTGATCAGTAATATCTGTTTCTCCAACCGCGCTAATAGCTGGATAATGATTAGACTTCACGAATATGTGATCCAGATAAGACATATTCCTAGTAGGGAGGTAAATAGCCGGTAAAAAACCAAACTCAGGAAGTAAACACAGGTATTCAGAACTATCGCTGTCATTAAGAATATCTATGTTTATATCACCTGCAAGTATAACTGTGGATTTGTTTTTATATGTAGAAAATATTGAGTGAAGTGAGTTTATTTTTAATTTTAAAAGATGGAGATCGGTACATCCCTAGAATTGTACATGAATTCGAAAGTTCGATACTCAAGCATTCGCACTCCCCTAAATCAGGTTCTGTAACGTTTGGAGTCCAAACATCCCTGACATGAGCAACTACGCCCCCATTTTTATTGACATTATTGATTGTTGAAAAAACGTTGTAGCCTGGAATTTGCCCAATCGAACCAGTAGACAGCCAGCATTCAGTCAGAATAATAACATCAAAAACAACACCGTTGGAGAGCTACTAGAAAAGAGGAAAAATTTCGTTGAATACTTCGTATATTAAAAGACAAAACTTTAAAATTATATTTACAATCAAAGACATCTCTCAGATTCTCAAGGGTTTCCACAGCCTGACAATGTATTGTAAGGTTATTGTCGATTTCGTTAATATCGTTAGGACCTATCATTTTAAGTTGAAAGTTATTATAAATTGGAATCTATGCATTTTTTTTTATTTTAAAACAATACAATGTCAGGCAGACAAATCGATGATAGCAATTTAGAGGTTTCTCAGTTTTGCGTAAGTGAGATAGAAAATACAAGTATTTAGACATGCGAGCATTGAAATCTGTTATACGCTTTTGGTGTGTATTAAGGTGTGGTGTGAATGTGTGAATTAAGGTGTTGAATGTCGTGATGAGTACATGAAATTGCGATTTTTTAGTAAAACAAAACATTTCATAACACTTAATCTAAAATAGCATTTATACATTAATACATATTTGTTATTATAGCTTTAATTATATATGTATTCAAAAACTATGGTCATCACAAATCAATTATTAATCATGTATAAGCAAACTTCGCCGTGACGAGAATTCAAGTTAGTGGAAACAAGTTTCCTGACCGCTACTCAATACGTCACCCATTGTTCTCGGCCCGCCGTCTCCGGCGCAGCCGCATAGCAACATCAAGTCAGTCGGAAACTCACTACGACGCGAAGCGCACGCTTGCCGCTATATGCTTTCTCGGCTACGCTAGTTTGTACTTTGTTTCTTGGATGCTAAAGTTGCTTTTTGCTTACGCTTCTTTTCGCTTTATGCTATAGTACTTTATTCATCGTGTTTGTTCGTTGTGGTAATTGTGTTCCGTGACTATTATATATTTGTGCAATTCACACACACCTTCCAAAATAAACTTGGTTAATAGTGAAGTGTTTATTTACTAACCGTATCGGTGACCTTTGCACCCACACACACCCATATCCACCAAATGCGCATCATCCTATAGTAGGGTTGCCAACCATACTTTATAATAACGTATCCTACTTTATTTTTGGTAATTATACTTTATACTTTTACATACAAATAAAGTATGCAAAAATACTTTATTGTCAACCTTTACTGTGGTGCGTAAAACAAAATACTCATTATGGGTACTTAACGATTCATAATTGCTGAACGAAATATTTAAAACGGATAAAGGAAACAATTTTTAATTACTGAACGAAATGTTAGATGTCAGTTGTGACATTTGTCACAGATGTCTTTCATTATCGACGAAATTGTACATAACTGGTCCGTTAGTTTTGTTTATAAGTGAAGAATGCATTTTAAAGTAAATATTAATGCTGAAAATGACGAGTAATTCTGATAGCGACACACCAGTGACTCCTAAAAAACCTAAAATAACAAAAGTTTTACAAAAATATAAACCTGAGTGGGAAAAACAATACAACTGGCTAACAAGTGATCTTCAAAATAAAAGTAATGCAAAATGTATTATCTGCGGCGTGAATTTTACAATCAGTGATAATTTGTGAGATAGAAAACATAGATATATTACAGTCATTTTTCGGTATCTGCTTGTAGACGAGATGATTAAAAAAAAATTGTTACTGTGGTTGATGGTGAATTTCACGAAATCAAACGTCATATTGGTACACGGTGGTTATCACTACTTCCAGCCGTTGACACCCTTTTACTTAATTGGGAACCAATATGTAATTATTTTATAAGTTTAGGTGATAATAGTGCAATAATTATACAAGAATTATTAAAACTAAGTGATCATCAGGATAGGGAGGTTGTGGAAATTTATCTACACTTTACAAGCCACATGCTTAATATTTTTAATAAAACGATAAAACGTCTGGAAGGAAATGATGTAACTATACTAGATGTCTATAATATTATGGATAATTTAAGAAACGAATTAGAACAAAGAAAAACTGATAAGTACTTTGGTTATGAATCAAAAATGAGATTACAAAAATTCAAAAGTCATCACCCGAAACATTCAATACAGTTGTCAGTAACTTTTCGCTTTTTATTGAAATGAGCTTAAAATATATGATAAAATGGTTTGAGTTTAGCGAAGATAACTGGCTTTCAATACTTCCTAACATGTCTTTGAAAAATGAGGTAAAATTTGAACATTTCGAAATGGTTATTACAAAGGCCAAATTACAAGACAGATTAAATATTAAGATGGAAGATATGTATTCCGAATCTATCAGACTTAGAGAAATCCAAAGAAAAGTCACTAATGATGATCAAGAATTTTTAGTGAAAAGTACAGTAGAAAAATGGCAATATATACTTAAAAATGCATCTGATAGCTTACCAAATATAAAAAAAATATTTCTTACCTACTCTCCGTTCCTGCAACTTCAGCTTTTACTGAAAGAGTTTTTTCTGTAATGAATCTGAAGTGGCGAGAAGAGAGAAATAGAGCATCAATAAATTTAATTAAAAACGAATTGTTTATCTATTTAAATTTAAATATTGATTGTCAAACAAGCTTTGTAACATTTAACATTTAAAGCACACAAAAATACGTTTTTAAAGCAAAAAAAAACATAAAATTTGAAATATACTTTTTTTTCTTCAAACCACTTTTATACGTTTTATTTGTCAAAAAAAGTTGGCAACCCTGTCCTATAGTTCTCTTGCTTCATCTTCAGAGTTTGTTTCTTCCAGTTCCACATTGTCTTCAAATAAAGTCCATAGTCCTATTTTCTCTCTCCTCATTTAAATTTCAATTTTTTTCAATAATAGTTTCATTTTTACTAATCTCTTTTTTCTTTTCAGGCACATCAACTATGTTTCTCTCAATTGAAGCCTCCAGAAATACAACATCTCTACTAATTATTGCTTTTTTGCTTACAGAGTCTATGAAACGTAGCCCTTCGTAGAGTCGCTATAGCCAACAAAAATTAACTTACGTGACTTTGGGTCAAGTTTTGTTTTCTTCTCTTTTGGTATATGAACCATCGCATGACATCCAAAAATCATCATATGACTTAGGTTTCTTCCCAGTCCATATTTCATGCGGAGTCTTGTCAGATAAAACTCGAGATGGTGAGCGGTTCACTATGTATGCTGAGGTGGCGACCGCTTCAGCCCAGAATGTATCCTGTAATTTTGCATTTGAAGTGATACATTTAGCTCGTTCGATCAGGGTTCGGTTCATCCGTTCACTAAGACCATTGTTTTCTGGAGTATAGGGATTAGTGGTTTGGTGTTGTTACATATATATTTTGTAGCCCCATCTCGCTTCATTGTGAATTAATTTTTAAATATAGTGTGTACTCGTTATTGGCTGTATGACGAGACGCTCTTTGCCGCTTGAGGTTTTAGAAGCGTTTACGTCAAACTATGGCGTCCAACGGAGGCAACAAAAGCCGGCTGCGCGGGAGTGTTGGCCCTTTTCGGCGTCGTACCTTGACCGGGCGTGACCCACTTGTGGTTTCCAAACCACCCTAAGTTGTTGATTACAAGTCTAGCTTTGTAGCGTGACACAGTTCCATTGGCATCTAACTTGGTTTTGTACACCCATTTGCTCGGAATGGCTGTTTTTTTTGGAAAAATAACTAGTGACCATGTATTATTTTTAACAAAGACTGATATTCTTCATTCATAGCCTTTTTCCATTCATTAGCTTTGTCACTACGTAGAGCTTCTTCCAGACTGAGCAGATCACTGTTTAACAAACTCATTGTAGATTCTCCACTCATACATATAAGAGAGGTAGGTCCTTGAACATTATCACAATTTCCTTGCTTTTCTATTCGGTGTGGAAGTGGTCTCAAGTTTATACTAGTTTGTGGTGAAGATTGAAGTGTTTCATCAGGTAAGAATGATTCATCATGACCATCTTCGAACAGATCAGATTCTTCTGAAAAAGAAACTATTTGCGTGTGGCGTGCTTATTTAATGAAACTTAATTATTTAAAGATAATATTATATACACCTTAATATCTTCTTTTTTTTAATAATAATAATATCTTTATTTTACTTAAAAACATTTAACATGAAATATTTTACCGTGGACCCTGCACTAGGCGAGCCTGTATCGCAGGCGTCCAATTTAATACGCTATGAATTAGTTTAATTTAAATACAGTACACAAAACAATACAATATACAATAACAGAATAAATCTAGATGGATAAATAAAATAGATATTATGACAAAACATGAAAATATGAATTAGTGGGTTAATTAATGAACGGGAAATTATATGTATGAGTGTGGGCGGGTGGGAGTGTGTGTGTGGCTGTGTATGGAAGTAAGGTTTAGCTCATTGGTTTCATAAACTGCTCGGACTCGATATAGGAAAGGGTTGAAAGGTAATTTTTAAGAGAAGGGTATTCAGGAGAATTTATAACCGTACGGTGTATGGCTAAAGAAATTTTATAAATGAATAACTGTCGTATTGTTAGGACTCCACATTCAGCATACAGTGAGGAGGTGGGATATCTGTAGGGTTTTCGGAGCATTACTTTGAGCACTGATCTTTGGGCTCTTTCCAATATTAACATTGAGGTTTTTCCGGCACCTACCCATGCGGTGATACAGTACCCTAAGATTGACTCACATAGCGCAGTGTACACTATTTTGAGCGTCTCTATGTCAGCAAAGTCACGCAATGATTTCATAACGTGAATCAATTTTCGTGCTCTTTTTGTAGTGGCTGTCAAATGCTCTTTGAAGGATAATCTTTCGTCAATAATTACACCCAAGTATTTAACTGATTGTGCTCTTTGCAGTTCTGGACAGTCACAGATCCTTTTATTGCACTGCCTATGTATTTTAAATTTAATGGATCGGTCTGGTTTTGTCACTGCTGTTTTATGAAAACAAACGTATTTAGATTTCAATGTGTTAAGGGTCAGGAGGTTGGCATCAAACCATTGCTTTAATTCAAGGACTCCACGTTCAGCATTTTGAAGTGCCGAAATCCAAGAGTCCCCGTGAAAAAGCACAGCCGTGTCATCAGCGCAGCAAACGACCTCTGCGTCAATGGTAACTGCTTTAAAAATGTCATTTACATATACTATAAAGAGAGAGGGTCCCAACACAGAACCCTGGGGCACACCAAAATTTACAAAACAATCTTCGCTGAGCAAGTCACCTATTTTAATACATTGGCGTCTTCCAGTTAGGTAGCTCCGAAACCATCCCAGTGATTTGCCTCTAATACCTAGTAGTTCGAGTTTATCAAGTAGGTTTGACACTGATACAGTGTCAAAAGCCTTGGCTAGATCAAGAAAAACCCCTATAGATCTTAAGCCTTTATCAAAACAATTAGTCACAGATCGAATAACATGGTTCACAGCATCCTCTGTCGAGCATCCTTGTCTAAAACCATATTGTTTCGAAGACAGTAAATTAAATTTTTCAAGGTAACTAGTTAATCTATGGTTGATAATTTTTCTAATATTTTTGCGAAAGTACTCAATAATGAGATAGGCTTATAATTTTCTGGAATTTTGTTAGAATCTCCCTTATGGATAGGAACCACAGTAGCTTTCTTCCATTCCGTTGGGAAAATGCCTGTGGAGATACTGAGGTTGAAAATATAGGTTAATGGGATAACTATTTCATCTTTAATATTTTTAATCAGTGCAGAAGAAAATTGGTCAAAACCGGGTGCACTATTATTTTTTAAATGACTTATTATTTTGTCAACTTCAGTAGGGTCGGTAGGCTGCATGAAGAGTGTATTCGGTACAGGATGGATATTTAGGGTATGGCGTTGGTTTATATTTAGTTTGGACATTAGATCATTTGCTAAGTCTGCGCCAACATTTGAAAAGTAGGTATTACAGTAGTTTAATGACTCTGTGGTATCTTTTATTTTAAATAGTTCGATGGCTGTTTGTGTCTTTTTAGTGGAGTCACTAGCCTCTCTTATTAAATTCCAAAGTTTTTTAGAGTTGTTCTGACTGTCTTTAAGTTCATTACTATAATAATTCGTTTTGGTGTTATATAACACAATTTTGTAGAAGCTTCGGTATCTCTTGTAAACAAGTTCCTTCTGAGTGTCATGGGGGTGCTTTTTACAGGCAATATGAAGTCTGTCACGGTGCTTAGAACACCTTAACAAACCAGGAGTCATCCACGGTTTAATCAGATACTTATTTCGACTGACGCTTTTAATTGTAGTGTGCTTTTGTACTGCATTCGTTAAAGTTAACTGAAATAACTTAACTGCCTCATTAACATCTTGCAAGTTCATTAGAGGGGTCCAAACTGTATTTTTAAGTTCATGAGCTACATCTCCAAAATTAGTTTTCTTTGTGAATCTACTAAGAGGTTTTCCTTTTGAGGAAGAAGTGAGTGCTAGCATCACTATTTTGTGATCAGTAATATCTGTTTCTCCAACCGCGCTAATAGCTGGATAATGATTAGACTTCACGAATATGTGATCCAGATAAGACATATTCCTAGTAGGGAGGTAAATAGCCGGTAAAAAACCAAACTCAGGAAGTAAACACAGGTATTCAGAACTATCGCTGTCATTAAGAATATCTATGTTTATATCACCTGCAAGTATAACTGTGGATTTGTTTTATATGTAGAAAATATTGAGTGAAGTGAGTTTATTTTTAATTTTAAAAGATGGAGATCGGTACATCCCTAGAATTGTACATGAATTCGAAAGTTCGATACTCAAGCATTCGCACTCCCCTAAATCAGGTTCTGTAACGTTTGGAGTCCAAACATCCCTGACATGAGCAACTACGCCCCCATTTTTATTGACATTATTGATTGTTGAAAAAACGTTGTAGCCTGGAATTTGCCCAATCGAACCAGTAGACAGCCAGCATTCAGTCAGAATAATAACATCAAAAACAACACCGTTGGAGAGCTACTAGAAAAGAGGAAAAATTTCGTTGAATACTTCGTATATTAAAAGACAAAACTTTAAAATTATATTTACAATCAAAGACATCTCTCAGATTCTCAAGGGTTTCCACAGCCTGACAATGTATTGTAAGGTTATTGTCGATTTCGTTAATATCGTTAGGACCTATCATTTTAAGTTGAAAGTTATTATAAATTGGAATCTATGCATTTTTTTTTATTTTAAAACAATACAATGTCAGGCAGACAAATCGATGATAGCAATTTAGAGGTTTCTCAGTTTTGCGTAAGTGAGATAGAAAATACAAGTATTTAGACATGCGAGCATTGAAATCTGTTATACGCTTTTGGTGTGTATTAAGGTGTGGTGTGAATGTGTGAATTAAGGTGTTGAATGTCGTGATGAGTACATGAAATTGCGATTTTTTAGTAAAACAAAACATTTCATAACACTTAATCTAAAATAGCATTTATACATTAATACATATTTGTTATTATAGCTTTAATTATATATGTATTCAAAAACTATGGTCATCACAAATCAATTATTAATCATGTATAAGCAAACTTCGCCGTGACGAGAATTCAAGTTAGTGGAAACAAGTTTCCTGACCGCTACTCAATACGTCACCCATTGTTCTCGGCCCGCCGGCTCCGGCGCAGCCGCATAGCAACATCAAGTCAGTCGGAAACTCACTACGACGCGAAGCGCACGCTTGCCGCTATATGCTTTCTCGGCTACGCTAGTTTGTACTTTGTTTCTTGGATGCTAAAGTTGCTTTTTGCTTACGCTTCTTTTCGCTTTATGCTATAGTACTTTATTCATCGTGTTTGTTCGTTGTGGTAATTGTGTTCCGTGACTATTATATATTTGTGCAATTCACACACACCTTCCAAAATAAACTTGGTTAATAGTGAAGTGTTTATTTACTAACCGTATCGGTGACCTTTGCACCCACACACACCCATATCCACCAAATGCGCATCATCCTATAGTAGGGTTGCCAACCATACTTTATAATAACGTATCCTACTTTATTTTTGGTAATTATACTTTATACTTTTACATACAAATAAAGTATGCAAAAATACTTTATTGTCAACCTTTACTGTGGTGCGTAAAACAAAATACTCATTATGGGTACTTAACGATTCATAATTGCTGAACGAAATATTTAAAACGGATAAAGGAAACAATTTTTAATTACTGAACGAAATGTTAGATGTCAGTTGTGACATTTGTCACAGATGTCTTTCATTATCGACGAAATTGTACATAACTGGTCCGTTAGTTTTGTTTATAAGTGAAGAATGCATTTTAAAGTAAATATTAATGCTGAAAATGACGAGTAATTCTGATAGCGACACACCAGTGACTCCTAAAAAACCTAAAATAACAAAAGTTTTACAAAAATATAAACCTGAGTGGGAAAAACAATACAACTGGCTAACAAGTGATCTTCAAAATAAAAGTAATGCAAAATGTATTATCTGCGGCGTGAATTTTACAATCAGTGATAATTTGTGAGATAGAAAACATAGATATATTACAGTCATTTTTCGGTATCTGCTTGTAGACGAGATGATTAAAAAAAAATTGTTACTGTGGTTGATGGTGAATTTCACGAAATCAAACGTCATATTGGTACACGGTGGTTATCACTACTTCCAGCCGTTGACACCCTTTTACTTAATTGGGAACCAATATGTAATTATTTTATAAGTTTAGGTGATAATAGTGCAATAATTATACAAGAATTATTAAAACTAAGTGATCATCAGGATAGGGAGGTTGTGGAAATTTATCTACACTTTACAAGCCACATGCTTAATATTTTTAATAAAACGATAAAACGTCTGGAAGGAAATGATGTAACTATACTAGATGTCTATAATATTATGGATAATTTAAGAAACGAATTAGAACAAAGAAAAACTGATAAGTACTTTGGTTATGAATCAAAAATGAGATTACAAAAATTCAAAAGTCATCACCCGAAACATTCAATACAGTTGTCAGTAACTTTTCGCTTTTTATTGAAATGAGCTTAAAATATATGATAAAATGGTTTGAGTTTAGCGAAGATAACTGGCTTTCAATACTTCCTAACATGTCTTTGAAAAATGAGGTAAAATTTGAACATTTCGAAATGGTTATTACAAAGGCCAAATTACAAGACAGATTAAATATTAAGATGGAAGATATGTATTCCGAATCTATCAGACTTAGAGAAATCCAAAGAAAAGTCACTAATGATGATCAAGAATTTTTAGTGAAAAGTACAGTAGAAAAATGGCAATATATACTTAAAAATGCATCTGATAGCTTACCAAATATAAAAAAAATATTTCTTACCTACTCTCCGTTCCTGCAACTTCAGCTTTTACTGAAAGAGTTTTTTCTGTAATGAATCTGAAGTGGCGAGAAGAGAGAAATAGAGCATCAATAAATTTAATTAAAAACGAATTGTTTATCTATTTAAATTTAAATATTGATTGTCAAACAAGCTTTGTAACATTTAACATTTAAAGCACACAAAAATACGTTTTTAAAGCAAAAAAAAACATAAAATTTGAAATATACTTTTTTTTCTTCAAACCACTTTTATACGTTTTATTTGTCAAAAAAAGTTGGCAACCCTGTCCTATAGTTCTCTTGCTTCATCTTCAGAGTTTGTTTCTTCCAGTTCCACATTGTCTTCAAATAAAGTCCATAGTCCTATTTTCTCTCTCCTCATTTAAATTTCAATTTTTTTCAATAATAGTTTCATTTTTACTAATCTCTTTTTTCTTTTCAGGCACATCAACTATGTTTCTCTCAATTGAAGCCTCCAGAAATACAACATCTCTACTAATTATTGCTTTTTTGCTTACAGAGTCTATGAAACGTAGCCCTTCGTAGAGTCGCTATAGCCAACAAAAATTAACTTACGTGACTTTGGGTCAAGTTTTGTTTTCTTCTCTTTTGGTATATGAACCATCGCATGACATCCAAAAATCATCATATGACTTAGGTTTCTTCCCAGTCCATATTTCATGCGGAGTCTTGTCAGATAAAACTCGAGATGGTGAGCGGTTCACTATGTATGCTGAGGTGGCGACCGCTTCAGCCCAGAATGTATCCTGTAATTTTGCATTTGAAGTGATACATTTAGCTCGTTCGATCAGGGTTCGGTTCATCCGTTCACTAAGACCATTGTTTTCTGGAGTATAGGGATTAGTGGTTTGGTGTTGTTACATATATATTTTGTAGCCCCATCTCGCTTCATTGTGAATTAATTTTTAAATATAGTGTGTACTCGTTATTGGCTGTATGACGAGACGCTCTTTGCCGCTTGAGGTTTTAGAAGCGTTTACGTCAAACTATGGCGTCCAACGGAGGCAACAAAAGCCGGCTGCGCGGGAGTGTTGGCCCTTTTCGGCGTCGTACCTTGACCGGGCGTGACCCACTTGTGGTTTCCAGACCACCCTAAGTTGTTGATTACAAGTCTAGCTTTGTAGCGTGACACAGTTCCATTGGCATCTAACTTGGTTTTGTACACCCATTTGCTCGGAATGGCTGTTTTTTTTGGAAAAATAACTAGTGACCATGTATTATTTTTAACAAAGACTGATATTCTTCATTCATAGCCTTTTTCCATTCATTAGCTTTGTCACTACGTAGAGCTTCTTCCAGACTCAGCAGATCACTGTTTAACAAACTCATTGTAGATTCTCCACTCATACATATAAGAGAGGTAGGTCCTTGAACATTATCACAATTTCCTTGCTTTTCTATTCGGTGTGGAAGTGGTCTCAAGTTTATACTAGTTTGTGGTGAAGATTGAAGTGTTTCATCAGGTAAGAATGATTCATCATGACCATCTTCGAACAGATCAGATTCTTCTGAAAAAGAAACTATTTGCGTGTGGCGTGCTTATTTAATGAAACTTAATTATTTAAAGATAATATTATATACACCTTAATATCTTCTTTTTTTTAATAATAATAATATCTTTATTTTACTTAAAAACATTTAACATGAAATATTTTACCGTGGACCCTGCACTAGGCGAGCCTGTATCGCAGGCGTCCAATTTAATACGCTATGAATTAGTTTAATTTAAATACAGTACACAAAACAATACAATATACAATAACAGAATAAATCTAGATGGATAAATAAAATAGATATTATGACAAAACATGAAAATATGAATTAGTGGGTTAATTAATGAACGGGAAATTATATGTATGAGTGTGGGCGGGTGGGAGTGTGTGTGTGGCTGTGTATGGAAGTAAGGTTTAGCTCATTGGTTTCATAAACTGCTCGGACTCGATATAGGAAAGGGTTGAAAGGTAATTTTTAAGAGAAGGGTATTCAGGAGAATTTATAACCGTACGGTGTATGGCTAAAGAAATTTTATAAATGAATAACTGTCGTATTGTTAGGACTCCACATTCAGCATACAGTGAGGAGGTGGGATATCTGTAGGGTTTTCGGAGCATTACTTTGAGCACTGATCTTTGGGCTCTTTCCAATATTAACATTGAGGTTTTTCCGGCACCTACCCATGCGGTGATACAGTACCCTAAGATTGACTCACATAGCGCAGTGTACACTATTTTGAGCGTCTCTATGTCAGCAAAGTCACGCAATGATTTCATAACGTGAATCAATTTTCGTGCTCTTTTTGTAGTGGCTGTCAAATGCTCTTTGAAGGATAATCTTTCGTCAATAATTACACCCAAGTATTTAACTGATTGTGCTCTTTGCAGTTCTGGACAGTCACAGATCCTTTTATTGCACTGCCTATGTATTTTAAATTTAATGGATCGGTCTGGTTTTGTCACTGCTGTTTTATGAAAACAAACGTATTTAGATTTCAATGTGTTAAGGGTCAGGAGGTTGGCATCAAACCATTGCTTTAATTCAAGGACTCCACGTTCAGCATTTTGAAGTGCCGAAATCCAAGAGTCCCCGTGAAAAAGCACAGCCGTGTCATCAGCGCAGCAAACGACCTCTGCGTCAATGGTAACTGCTTTAAAAATGTCATTTACATATACTATAAAGAGAGAGGGTCCCAACACAGAACCCTGGGGCACACCAAAATTTACAAAACAATCTTCGCTGAGCAAGTCACCTATTTTAATACATTGGCGTCTTCCAGTTAGGTAGCTCCGAAACCATCCCAGTGATTTGCCTCTAATACCTAGTAGTTCGAGTTTATCAAGTAGGTTTGACACTGATACAGTGTCAAAAGCCTTGGCTAGATCAAGAAAAACCCCTATAGATCTTAAGCCTTTATCAAAACAATTAGTCACAGATCGAATAACATGGTTCACAGCATCCTCTGTCGAGCATCCTTGTCTAAAACCATATTGTTTCGAAGACAGTAAATTAAATTTTTCAAGGTAACTAGTTAATCTATGGTTGATAATTTTTCTAATATTTTTGCGAAAGTACTCAATAATGAGATAGGCTTATAATTTTCTGGAATTTTGTTAGAATCTCCCTTATGGATAGGAACCACAGTAGCTTTCTTCCATTCCGTTGGGAAAATGCCTGTGGAGATACTGAGGTTGAAAATATAGGTTAATGGGATAACTATTTCATCTTTAATATTTTTAATCAGTGCAGAAGAAAATTGGTCAAAACCGGGTGCACTATTATTTTTTAAATGACTTATTATTTTGTCAACTTCAGTAGGGTCGGTAGGCTGCATGAAGAGTGTATTCGGTACAGGATGGATATTTAGGGTATGGCGTTGGTTTATATTTAGTTTGGACATTAGATCATTTGCTAAGTCTGCGCCAACATTTGAAAAGTAGGTATTACAGTAGTTTAATGACTCTGTGGTATCTTTTATTTTAAATAGTTCGATGGCTGTTTGTGTCTTTTTAGTGGAGTCACTAGCCTCTCTTATTAAATTCCAAAGTTTTTTAGAGTTGTTCTGACTGTCTTTAAGTTCATTACTATAATAATTCGTTTTGGTGTTATATAACACAATTTTGTAGAAGCTTCGGTATCTCTTGTAAACAAGTTCCTTCTGAGTGTCATGGGGGTGCTTTTTACAGGCAATATGAAGTCTGTCACGGTGCTTAGAACACCTTAACAAACCAGGAGTCATCCACGGTTTAATCAGATACTTATTTCGACTGACGCTTTTAATTGTAGTGTGCTTTTGTACTGCATTCGTTAAAGTTAACTGAAATAACTTAACTGCCTCATTAACATCTTGCAAGTTCATTAGAGGGGTCCAAACTGTATTTTTAAGTTCATGAGCTACATCTCCAAAATTAGTTTTCTTTGTGAATCTACTAAGAGGTTTTCCTTTTGAGGAAGAAGTGAGTGCTAGCATCACTATTTTGTGATCAGTAATATCTGTTTCTCCAACCGCGCTAATAGCTGGATAATGATTAGACTTCACGAATATGTGATCCAGACAAGACATATTCCTAGTAGGGAGGTAAATAGCCGGTAAAAAACCAAACTCAGGAAGTAAACACAGGTATTCAGAACTATCGCTGTCATTAAGAATATCTATGTTTATATCACCTGCAAGTATAACTGTGGATTTGTTTTATATGTAGAAAATATTGAGTGAAGTGAGTTTATTTTTAATTTTAAAAGATGGAGATCGGTACATCCCTAGAATTGTACATGAATTCGAAAGTTCGATACTCAAGCATTCGCACTCCCCTAAATCAGGTTCTGTAACGTTTGGAGTCCAAACATCCCTGACATGAGCAACTACGCCCCCATTTTTATTGACATTATTGATTGTTGAAAAAACGTTGTAGCCTGGAATTTGCCCAATCGAACCAGTAGACAGCCAGCATTCAGTCAGAATAATAACATCAAAAACAACACCGTTGGAGAGCTACTAGAAAAGAGGAAAAATTTCGTTGAATACTTCGTATATTAAAAGACAAAACTTTAAAATTATATTTACAATCAAAGACATCTCTCAGATTCTCAAGGGTTTCCACAGCCTGACAATGTATTGTAAGGTTATTGTCGATTTCGTTAATATCGTTAGGACCTATCATTTTAAGTTGAAAGTTATTATAAATTGGAATCTATGCATTTTTTTTTATTTTAAAACAATACAATGTCAGGCAGACAAATCGATGATAGCAATTTAGAGGTTTCTCAGTTTTGCGTAAGTGAGATAGAAAATACAAGTATTTAGACATGCGAGCATTGAAATCTGTTATACGCTTTTGGTGTGTATTAAGGTGTGGTGTGAATGTGTGAATTAAGGTGTTGAATGTCGTGATGAGTACATGAAATTGCGATTTTTTAGTAAAACAAAACATTTCATAACACTTAATCTAAAATAGCATTTATACATTAATACATATTTGTTATTATAGCTTTAATTATATATGTATTCAAAAACTATGGTCATCACAAATCAATTATTAATCATGTATAAGCAAACTTCGCCGTGACGAGAATTCAAGTTAGTGGAAACAAGTTTCCTGACCGCTACTCAATACGTCACCCATTGTTCTCGGCCCGCCGGCTCCGGCGCAGCCGCATAGCAACATCAAGTCAGTCGGAAACTCACTACGACGCGAAGCGCACGCTTGCCGCTATATGCTTTCTCGGCTACGCTAGTTTGTACTTTGTTTCTTGGATGCTAAAGTTGCTTTTTGCTTACGCTTCTTTTCGCTTTATGCTATAGTACTTTATTCATCGTGTTTGTTCGTTGTGGTAATTGTGTTCCGTGACTATTATATATTTGTGCAATTCACACACACCTTCCAAAATAAACTTGGTTAATAGTGAAGTGTTTATTTACTAACCGTATCGGTGACCTTTGCACCCACACACACCCATATCCACCAAATGCGCATCATCCTATAGTAGGGTTGCCAACCATACTTTATAATAACGTATCCTACTTTATTTTTGGTAATTATACTTTATACTTTTACATACAAATAAAGTATGCAAAAATACTTTATTGTCAACCTTTACTGTGGTGCGTAAAACAAAATACTCATTATGGGTACTTAACGATTCATAATTGCTGAACGAAATATTTAAAACGGATAAAGGAAACAATTTTTAATTACTGAACGAAATGTTAGATGTCAGTTGTGACATTTGTCACAGATGTCTTTCATTATCGACGAAATTGTACATAACTGGTCCGTTAGTTTTGTTTATAAGTGAAGAATGCATTTTAAAGTAAATATTAATGCTGAAAATGACGAGTAATTCTGATAGCGACACACCAGTGACTCCTAAAAAACCTAAAATAACAAAAGTTTTACAAAAATATAAACCTGAGTGGGAAAAACAATACAACTGGCTAACAAGTGATCTTCAAAATAAAAGTAATGCAAAATGTATTATCTGCGGCGTGAATTTTACAATCAGTGATAATTTGTGAGATAGAAAACATAGATATATTACAGTCATTTTTCGGTATCTGCTTGTAGACGAGATGATTAAAAAAAAATTGTTACTGTGGTTGATGGTGAATTTCACGAAATCAAACGTCATATTGGTACACGGTGGTTATCACTACTTCCAGCCGTTGACACCCTTTTACTTAATTGGGAACCAATATGTAATTATTTTATAAGTTTAGGTGATAATAGTGCAATAATTATACAAGAATGATTAAAACTAAGTGATCATCAGGATAGGGAGGTTGTGGAAATTTATCTACACTTTACAAGCCACATGCTTAATATTTTTAATAAAACGATAAAACGTCTGGAAGGAAATGATGTAACTATACTAGATGTCTATAATATTATGGATAATTTAAGAAACGAATTAGAACAAAGAAAAACTGATAAGTACTTTGGTTATGAATCAAAAATGAGATTACAAAAATTCAAAAGTCATCACCCGAAACATTCAATACAGTTGTCAGTAACTTTTCGCTTTTTATTGAAATGAGCTTAAAATATATGATAAAATGGTTTGAGTTTAGCGAAGATAACTGGCTTTCAATACTTCCTAACATGTCTTTGAAAAATGAGGTAAAATTTGAACATTTCGAAATGGTTATTACAAAGGCCAAATTACAAGACAGATTAAATATTAAGATGGAAGATATGTATTCCGAATCTATCAGACTTAGAGAAATCCAAAGAAAAGTCACTAATGATGATCAAGAATTTTTAGTGAAAAGTACAGTAGAAAAATGGCAATATATACTTAAAAATGCATCTGATAGCTTACCAAATATAAAAAAAATATTTCTTACCTACTCTCCGTTCCTGCAACTTCAGCTTTTACTGAAAGAGTTTTTTCTGTAATGAATCTGAAGTGGCGAGAAGAGAGAAATAGAGCATCAATAAATTTAATTAAAAACGAATTGTTTATCTATTTAAATTTAAATATTGATTGTCAAACAAGCTTTGTAACATTTAACATTTAAAGCACACAAAAATACGTTTTTAAAGCAAAAAAAAACATAAAATTTGAAATATACTTTTTTTTCTTCAAACCACTTTTATACGTTTTATTTGTCAAAAAAAGTTGGCAACCCTGTCCTATAGTTCTCTTGCTTCATCTTCAGAGTTTGTTTCTTCCAGTTCCACATTGTCTTCAAATAAAGTCCATAGTCCTATTTTCTCTCTCCTCATTTAAATTTCAATTTTTTTCAATAATAGTTTCATTTTTACTAATCTCTTTTTTCTTTTCAGGCACATCATCAACTATGTTTCTCTCAATTGAAGCCTCCAGAAATACAACATCTCTACTAATTATTGCTTTTTTGCTTACAGAGTCTATGAAACGTAGCCCTTCGTAGAGTCGCTATAGCCAACAAAAATTAACTTACGTGACTTTGGGTCAAGTTTTGTTTTCTTCTCTTTTGGTATATGAACCATCGCATGACATCCAAAAATCATCATATGACTTAGGTTTCTTCCCAGTCCATATTTCATGCGGAGTCTTGTCAGATAAAACTCGAGATGGTGAGCGGTTCACTATGTATGCTGAGGTGGCGACCGCTTCAGCCCAGAATGTATCCTGTAATTTTGCATTTGAAGTGATACATTTAGCTCGTTCGATCAGGGTTCGGTTCATCCGTTCACTAAGACCATTGTTTTCTGGAGTATAGGGATTAGTGGTTTGGTGTTGTTACATATATATTTTGTAGCCCCATCTCGCTTCATTGTGAATTAATTTTTAAATATAGTGTGTACTCGTTATTGGCTGTATGACGAGACGCTCTTTGCCGCTTGAGGTTTTAGAAGCGTTTACGTCAAACTATGGCGTCCAACGGAGGCAACAAAAGCCGGCTGCGCGGGAGTGTTGGCCCTTTTCGGCGTCGTACCTTGACCGGGCGTGACCCACTTGTGGTTTCCAGACCACCCTAAGTTGTTGATTACAAGTCTAGCTTTGTAGCGTGACACAGTTCCATTGGCATCTAACTTGGTTTTGTACACCCATTTGCTCGGAATGGCTGTTTTTTTTGGAAAAATAACTAGTGACCATGTATTATTTTTAACAAAGACTGATATTCTTCATTCATAGCCTTTTTCCATTCATTAGCTTTGTCACTACGTAGAGCTTCTTCCAGACTCAGCAGATCACTGTTTAACAAACTCATTGTAGATTCTCCACTCATACATATAAGAGAGGTAGGTCCTTGAACATTATCACAATTTCCTTGCTTTTCTATTCGGTGTGGAAGTGGTCTCAAGTTTATACTAGTTTGTGGTGAAGATTGAAGTGTTTCATCAGGTAAGAATGATTCATCATGACCATCTTCGAACAGATCAGATTCTTCTGAAAAAGAAACTATTTGCGTGTGGCGTGCTTATTTAATGAAACTTAATTATTTAAAGATAATATTATATACACCTTAATATCTTCTTTTTTTTAATAATAATAATATCTTTATTTTACTTAAAAACATTTAACATGAAATATTTTACCGTGGACCCTGCACTAGGCGAGCCTGTATCGCAGGCGTCCAATTTAATACGCTATGAATTAGTTTAATTTAAATACAGTACACAAAACAATACAATATACAATAACAGAATAAATCTAGATGGATAAATAAAATAGATATTATGACAAAACATGAAAATATGAATTAGTGGGTTAATTAATGAACGGGAAATTATATGTATGAGTGTGGGCGGGTGGGAGTGTGTGTGTGGCTGTGTATGGAAGTAAGGTTTAGCTCATTGGTTTCATAAACTGCTCGGACTCGATATAGGAAAGGGTTGAAAGGTAATTTTTAAGAGAAGGGTATTCAGGAGAATTTATAACCGTACGGTGTATGGCTAAAGAAATTTTATAAATGAATAACTGTCGTATTGTTAGGACTCCACATTCAGCATACAGTGAGGAGGTGGGATATCTGTAGGGTTTTCGGAGCATTACTTTGAGCACTGATCTTTGGGCTCTTTCCAATATTAACATTGAGGTTTTTCCGGCACCTACCCATGCGGTGATACAGTACCCTAAGATTGACTCACATAGCGCAGTGTACACTATTTTGAGCGTCTCTATGTCAGCAAAGTCACGCAATGATTTCATAACGTGAATCAATTTTCGTGCTCTTTTTGTAGTGGCTGTCAAATGCTCTTTGAAGGATAATCTTTCGTCAATAATTACACCCAAGTATTTAACTGATTGTGCTCTTTGCAGTTCTGGACAGTCACAGATCCTTTTATTGCACTGCCTATGTATTTTAAATTTAATGGATCGGTCTGGTTTTGTCACTGCTGTTTTATGAAAACAAACGTATTTAGATTTCAATGTGTTAAGGGTCAGGAGGTTGGCATCAAACCATTGCTTTAATTCAAGGACTCCACGTTCAGCATTTTGAAGTGCCGAAATCCAAGAGTCCCCGTGAAAAAGCACAGCCGTGTCATCAGCGCAGCAAACGACCTCTGCGTCAATGGTAACTGCTTTAAAAATGTCATTTACATATACTATAAAGAGAGAGGGTCCCAACACAGAACCCTGGGGCACACCAAAATTTACAAAACAATCTTCGCTGAGCAAGTCACCTATTTTAATACATTGGCGTCTTCCAGTTAGGTAGCTCCGAAACCATCCCAGTGATTTGCCTCTAATACCTAGTAGTTCGAGTTTATCAAGTAGGTTTGACACTGATACAGTGTCAAAAGCCTTGGCTAGATCAAGAAAAACCCCTATAGATCTTAAGCCTTTATCAAAACAATTAGTCACAGATCGAATAACATGGTTCACAGCATCCTCTGTCGAGCATCCTTGTCTAAAACCATATTGTTTCGAAGACAGTAAATTAAATTTTTCAAGGTAACTAGTTAATCTATGGTTGATAATTTTTCTAATATTTTTGCGAAAGTACTCAATAATGAGATAGGCTTATAATTTTCTGGAATTTTGTTAGAATCTCCCTTATGGATAGGAACCACAGTAGCTTTCTTCCATTCCGTTGGGAAAATGCCTGTGGAGATACTGAGGTTGAAAATATAGGTTAATGGGATAACTATTTCATCTTTAATATTTTTAATCAGTGCAGAAGAAAATTGGTCAAAACCGGGTGCACTATTATTTTTTAAATGACTTATTATTTTGTCAACTTCAGTAGGGTCGGTAGGCTGCATGAAGAGTGTATTCGGTACAGGATGGATATTTAGGGTATGGCGTTGGTTTATATTTAGTTTGGACATTAGATCATTTGCTAAGTCTGCGCCAACATTTGAAAAGTAGGTATTACAGTAGTTTAATGACTCTGTGGTATCTTTTATTTTAAATAGTTCGATGGCTGTTTGTGTCTTTTTAGTGGAGTCACTAGCCTCTCTTATTAAATTCCAAAGTTTTTTAGAGTTGTTCTGACTGTCTTTAAGTTCATTACTATAATAATTCGTTTTGGTGTTATATAACACAATTTTGTAGAAGCTTCGGTATCTCTTGTAAACAAGTTCCTTCTGAGTGTCATGGGGGTGCTTTTTACAGGCAATATGAAGTCTGTCACGGTGCTTAGAACACCTTAACAAACCAGGAGTCATCCACGGTTTAATCAGATACTTATTTCGACTGACGCTTTTAATTGTAGTGTGCTTTTGTACTGCATTCGTTAAAGTTAACTGAAATAACTTAACTGCCTCATTAACATCTTGCAAGTTCATTAGAGGGGTCCAAACTGTATTTTTAAGTTCATGAGCTACATCTCCAAAATTAGTTTTCTTTGTGAATCTACTAAGAGGTTTTCCTTTTGAGGAAGAAGTGAGTGCTAGCATCACTATTTTGTGATCAGTAATGTCTGTTTCTCCAACCGCGCTAATAGCTGGATAATGATTAGACTTCACGAATATGTGATCCAGACAAGACATATTCCTAGTAGGGAGGTAAATAGCCGGTAAAAAACCAAACTCAGGAAGTAAACACAGGTATTCAGAACTATCGCTGTCATTAAGAATATCTATGTTTATATCACCTGCAAGTATAACTGTGGATTTGTTTTTATATGTAGAAAATATTGAGTGAAGTGAGTTTATTTTTAATTTTAAAAGATGGAGATCGGTACATCCCTAGAATTGTACATGAATTCGAAAGTTCGATACTCAAGCATTCGCACTCCCCTAAATCAGGTTCTGTAACGTTTGGAGTCCAAACATCCCTGACATGAGCAACTACGCCCCCATTTTTATTGACATTATTGATTGTTGAAAAAACGTTGTAGCCTGGAATTTGCCCAATCGAACCAGTAGACAGCCAGCATTCAGTCAGAATAATAACATCAAAAACAACACCGTTGGAGAGCTACTAGAAAAGAGGAAAAATTTCGTTGAATACTTCGTATATTAAAAGACAAAACTTTAAAATTATATTTACAATCAAAGACATCTCTCAGATTCTCAAGGGTTTCCACAGCCTGACAATGTATTGTAAGGTTATTGTCGATTTCGTTAATATCGTTAGGACCTATCATTTTAAGTTGAAAGTTATTATAAATTGGAATCTATGCATTTTTTTTTATTTTAAAACAATACAATGTCAGGCAGACAAATCGATGATAGCAATTTAGAGGTTTCTCAGTTTTGCGTAAGTGAGATAGAAAATACAAGTATTTAGACATGCGAGCATTGAAATCTGTTATACGCTTTTGGTGTGTATTAAGGTGTGGTGTGAATGTGTGAATTAAGGTGTTGAATGTCGTGATGAGTACATGAAATTGCGATTTTTTAGTAAAACAAAACATTTCATAACACTTAATCTAAAATAGCATTTATACATTAATACATATTTGTTATTATAGCTTTAATTATATATGTATTCAAAAACTATGGTCATCACAAATCAATTATTAATCATGTATAAGCAAACTTCGCCGTGACGAGAATTCAAGTTAGTGGAAACAAGTTTCCTGACCGCTACTCAATACGTCACCCATTGTTCTCGGCCCGCCGGCTCCGGCGCAGCCGCATAGCAACATCAAGTCAGTCGGAAACTCACTACGACGCGAAGCGCACGCTTGCCGCTATATGCTTTCTCGGCTACGCTAGTTTGTACTTTGTTTCTTGGATGCTAAAGTTGCTTTTTGCTTACGCTTCTTTTCGCTTTATGCTATAGTACTTTATTCATCGTGTTTGTTCGTTGTGGTAATTGTGTTCCGTGACTATTATATATTTGTGCAATTCACACACACCTTCCAAAATAAACTTGGTTAATAGTGAAGTGTTTATTTACTAACCGTATCGGTGACCTTTGCACCCACACACACCCATATCCACCAAATGCGCATCATCCTATAGTAGGGTTGCCAACCATACTTTATAATAACGTATCCTACTTTATTTTTGGTAATTATACTTTATACTTTTACATACAAATAAAGTATGCAAAAATACTTTATTGTCAACCTTTACTGTGGTGCGTAAAACAAAATACTCATTATGGGTACTTAACGATTCATAATTGCTGAACGAAATATTTAAAACGGATAAAGGAAACAATTTTTAATTACTGAACGAAATGTTAGATGTCAGTTGTGACATTTGTCACAGATGTCTTTCATTATCGACGAAATTGTACATAACTGGTCCGTTAGTTTTGTTTATAAGTGAAGAATGCATTTTAAAGTAAATATTAATGCTGAAAATGACGAGTAATTCTGATAGCGACACACCAGTGACTCCTAAAAAACCTAAAATAACAAAAGTTTTACAAAAATATAAACCTGAGTGGGAAAAACAATACAACTGGCTAACAAGTGATCTTCAAAATAAAAGTAATGCAAAATGTATTATCTGCGGCGTGAATTTTACAATCAGTGATAATTTGTGAGATAGAAAACATAGATATATTACAGTCATTTTTCGGTATCTGCTTGTAGACGAGATGATTAAAAAAAAATTGTTACTGTGGTTGATGGTGAATTTCACGAAATCAAACGTCATATTGGTACACGGTGGTTATCACTACTTCCAGCCGTTGACACCCTTTTACTTAATTGGGAACCAATATGTAATTATTTTATAAGTTTAGGTGATAATAGTGCAATAATTATACAAGAATGATTAAAACTAAGTGATCATCAGGATAGGGAGGTTGTGGAAATTTATCTACACTTTACAAGCCACATGCTTAATATTTTTAATAAAACGATAAAACGTCTGGAAGGAAATGATGTAACTATACTAGATGTCTATAATATTATGGATAATTTAAGAAACGAATTAGAACAAAGAAAAACTGATAAGTACTTTGGTTATGAATCAAAAATGAGATTACAAAAATTCAAAAGTCATCACCCGAAACATTCAATACAGTTGTCAGTAACTTTTCGCTTTTTATTGATATGAGCTTAAAATATATGATAAAATGGTTTGAGTTTAGCGAAGATAACTGGCTTTCAATACTTCCTAACATGTCTTTGAAAAATGAGGTAAAATTCGAACATTTCGAAATGGTTATTACAAAGGCCAAATTACAAGACAGATTAAATATTAAGATGGAAGATATGTATTCCGAATCTATCAGACTTAGAGAAATCCAAAGAAAAGTCACTAATGATGATCAAGAATTTTTAGTGAAAAGTACAGTAGAAAAATGGCAATATATACTTAAAAATGCATCTGATAGCTTACCAAATATAAAAAAAATATTTCTTACCTACTCTCCGTTCCTGCAACTTCAGCTTTTACTGAAAGAGTTTTTTCTGTAATGAATCTGAAGTGGCGAGAAGAGAGAAATAGAGCATCAATAAATTTAATTAAAAACGAATTGTTTATCTATTTAAATTTAAATATTGATTGTCAAACAAGCTTTGTAACATTTAACATTTAAAGCACACAAAAATACGTTTTTAAAGCAAAAAAAAACATAAAATTTGAAATATACTTTTTTTTCTTCAAACCACTTTTATACGTTTTATTTGTCAAAAAAAGTTGGCAACCCTGTCCTATAGTTCTCTTGCTTCATCTTCAGAGTTTGTTTCTTCCAGTTCCACATTGTCTTCAAATAAAGTCCATAGTCCTATTTTCTCTCTCCTCATTTAAATTTCAATTTTTTTCAATAATAGTTTCATTTTTACTAATCTCTTTTTTCTTTTCAGGCACATCAACTATGTTTCTCTCAATTGAAGCCTCCAGAAATACAACATCTCTACTAATTATTGCTTTTTTGCTTACAGAGTCTATGAAACGTAGCCCTTCGTAGAGTCGCTATAGCCAACAAAAATTAACTTACGTGACTTTGGGTCAAGTTTTGTTTTCTTCTCTTTTGGTATATGAACCATCGCATGACATCCAAAAATCATCATATGACTTAGGTTTCTTCCCAGTCCATATTTCATGCGGAGTCTTGTCAGATAAAACTCGAGATGGTGAGCGGTTCACTATGTATGCTGAGGTGGCGACCGCTTCAGCCCAGAATGTATCCTGTAATTTTGCATTTGAAGTGATACATTTAGCTCGTTCGATCAGGGTTCGGTTCATCCGTTCACTAAGACCATTGTTTTCTGGAGTATAGGGATTAGTGGTTTGGTGTTGTTACATATATATTTTGTAGCCCCATCTCGCTTCATTGTGAATTAATTTTTAAATATAGTGTGTACTCGTTATTGGCTGTATGACGAGACGCTCTTTGCCGCTTGAGGTTTTAGAAGCGTTTACGTCAAACTATGGCGTCCAACGGAGGCAACAAAAGCCGGCTGCGCGGGAGTGTTGGCCCTTTTCGGCGTCGTACCTTGACCGGGCGTGACCCACTTGTGGTTTCCAGACCACCCTAAGTTGTTGATTACAAGTCTAGCTTTGTAGCGTGACACAGTTCCATTGGCATCTAACTTGGTTTTGTACACCCATTTGCTCGGAATGGCTGTTTTTTTTGGAAAAATAACTAGTGACCATGTATTATTTTTAACAAAGACTGATATTCTTCATTCATAGCCTTTTTCCATTCATTAGCTTTGTCACTACGTAGAGCTTCTTCCAGACTCAGCAGATCACTGTTTAACAAACTCATTGTAGATTCTCCACTCATACATATAAGAGAGGTAGGTCCTTGAACATTATCACAATTTCCTTGCTTTTCTATTCGGTGTGGAAGTGGTCTCAAGTTTATACTAGTTTGTGGTGAAGATTGAAGTGTTTCATCAGGTAAGAATGATTCATCATGACCATCTTCGAACAGATCAGATTCTTCTGAAAAAGAAACTATTTGCGTGTGGCGTGCTTATTTAATGAAACTTAATTATTCAAAGATAAAATTATATACACCTTAATATCTTCTTTTTTTTAATAATAATAATATCTTTATTTTACTTAAAAACATTTAACATGAAATATTTTACCGTGGACCCTGCACTAGGCGAGCCTGTATCGCAGGCGTCCAATTTAATACGCTATGAATTAGTTTAATTTAAATACAGTACACAAAACAATACAATATACAATAACAGAATAAATCTAGATGGATAAATAAAATAGATATTATGACAAAACATGAAAATATGAATTAGTGGGTTAATTAATGAACGGGAAATTATATGTATGAGTGTGGGCGGGTGGGAGTGTGTGTGTGGCTGTGTATGGAAGTAAGGTTTAGCTCATTGGTTTCATAAACTGCTCGGACTCGATATAGGAAAGGGTTGAAAGGTAATTTTTAAGAGAAGGGTATTCAGGAGAATTTATAACCGTACGGTGTATGGCTAAAGAAATTTTATAAATGAATAACTGTCGTATTGTTAGGACTCCACATTCAGCATACAGTGAGGAGGTGGGATATCTGTAGGGTTTTCGGAGCATTACTTTGAGCACTGATCTTTGGGCTCTTTCCAATATTAACATTGAGGTTTTTCCGGCACCTACCCATGCGGTGATACAGTACCCTAAGATTGACTCACATAGCGCAGTGTACACTATTTTGAGCGTCTCTATGTCAGCAAAGTCACGCAATGATTTCATAACGTGAATCAATTTTCGTGCTCTTTTTGTAGTGGCTGTCAAATGCTCTTTGAAGGATAATCTTTCGTCAATAATTACACCCAAGTATTTAACTGATTGTGCTCTTTGCAGTTCTGGACAGTCACAGATCCTTTTATTGCACTGCCTATGTATTTTAAATTTAATGGATCGGTCTGGTTTTGTCACTGCTGTTTTATGAAAACAAACGTATTTAGATTTCAATGTGTTAAGGGTCAGGAGGTTGGCATCAAACCATTGCTTTAATTCAAGGACTCCACGTTCAGCATTTTGAAGTGCCGAAATCCAAGAGTCCCCGTGAAAAAGCACAGCCGTGTCATCAGCGCAGCAAACGACCTCTGCGTCAATGGTAACTGCTTTAAAAATGTCATTTACATATACTATAAAGAGAGAGGGTCCCAACACAGAACCCTGGGGCACACCAAAATTTACAAAACAATCTTCGCTGAGCAAGTCACCTATTTTAATACATTGGCGTCTTCCAGTTAGGTAGCTCCGAAACCATCCCAGTGATTTGCCTCTAATACCTAGTAGTTCGAGTTTATCAAGTAGGTTTGACACTGATACAGTGTCAAAAGCCTTGGCTAGATCAAGAAAAACCCCTATAGATCTTAAGCCTTTATCAAAACAATTAGTCACAGATCGAATAACATGGTTCACAGCATCCTCTGTCGAGCATCCTTGTCTAAAACCATATTGTTTCGAAGACAGTAAATTAAATTTTTCAAGGTAACTAGTTAATCTATGGTTGATAATTTTTCTAATATTTTTGCGAAAGTACTCAATAATGAGATAGGCTTATAATTTTCTGGAATTTTGTTAGAATCTCCCTTATGGATAGGAACCACAGTAGCTTTCTTCCATTCCGTTGGGAAAATGCCTGTGGAGATACTGAGGTTGAAAATATAGGTTAATGGGATAACTATTTCATCTTTAATATTTTTAATCAGTGCAGAAGAAAATTGGTCAAAACCGGGTGCACTATTATTTTTTAAATGACTTATTATTTTGTCAACTTCAGTAGGGTCGGTAGGCTGCATGAAGAGTGTATTCGGTACAGGATGGATATTTAGGGTATGGCGTTGGTTTATATTTAGTTTGGACATTAGATCATTTGCTAAGTCTGCGCCAACATTTGAAAAGTAGGTATTACAGTAGTTTAATGACTCTGTGGTATCTTTTATTTTAAATAGTTCGATGGCTGTTTGTGTCTTTTTAGTGGAGTCACTAGCCTCTCTTATTAAATTCCAAAGTTTTTTAGAGTTGTTCTGACTGTCTTTAAGTTCATTACTATAATAATTCGTTTTGGTGTTATATAACACAATTTTGTAGAAGCTTCGGTATCTCTTGTAAACAAGTTCCTTCTGAGTGTCATGGGGGTGCTTTTTACAGGCAATATGAAGTCTGTCACGGTGCTTAGAACACCTTAACAAACCAGGAGTCATCCACGGTTTAATCAGATACTTATTTCGACTGACGCTTTTAATTGTAGTGTGCTTTTGTACTGCATTCGTTAAAGTTAACTGAAATAACTTAACTGCCTCATTAACATCTTGCAAGTTCATTAGAGGGGTCCAAACTGTATTTTTAAGTTCATGAGCTACATCTCCAAAATTAGTTTTCTTTGTGAATCTACTAAGAGGTTTTCCTTTTGAGGAAGAAGTGAGTGCTAGCATCACTATTTTGTGATCAGTAATATCTGTTTCTCCAACCGCGCTAATAGCTGGATAATGATTAGACTTCACGAATATGTGATCCAGACAAGACATATTCCTAGTAGGGAGGTAAATAGCCGGTAAAAAACCAAACTCAGGAAGTAAACACAGGTATTCAGAACTATCGCTGTCATTAAGAATATCTATGTTTATATCACCTGCAAGTATAACTGTGGATTTGTTTTATATGTAGAAAATATTGAGTGAAGTGAGTTTATTTTTAATTTTAAAAGATGGAGATCGGTACATCCCTAGAATTGTACATGAATTCGAAAGTTCGATACTCAAGCATTCGCACTCCCCTAAATCAGGTTCTGTAACGTTTGGAGTCCAAACATCCCTGACATGAGCAACTACGCCCCCATTTTTATTGACATTATTGATTGTTGAAAAAACGTTGTAGCCTGGAATTTGCCCAATCGAACCAGTAGACAGCCAGCATTCAGTCAGAATAATAACATCAAAAACAACACCGTTGGAGAGCTACTAGAAAAGAGGAAAAATTTCGTTGAATACTTCGTATATTAAAAGACAAAACTTTAAAATTATATTTACAATCAAAGACATCTCTCAGATTCTCAAGGGTTTCCACAGCCTGACAATGTATTGTAAGGTTATTGTCGATTTCGTTAATATCGTTAGGACCTATCATTTTAAGTTGAAAGTTATTATAAATTGGAATCTATGCATTTTTTTTTATTTTCAAACAATACAATGTCAGGCAGACAAATCGATGATAGCAATTTAGAGGTTTCTCAGTTTTGCGTAAGTGAGATAGAAAATACAAGTATTTAGACATGCGAGCATTGAAATCTGTTATACGCTTTTGGTGTGTATTAAGGTGTGGTGTGAATGTGTGAATTAAGGTGTTGAATGTCGTGATGAGTACATGAAATTGCGATTTTTTAGTAAAACAAAACATTTCATAACACTTAATCTAAAATAGCATTTATACATTAATACATATTTGTTATTATAGCTTTAATTATATATGTATTCAAAAACTATGGTCATCACAAATCAATTATTAATCATGTATAAGCAAACTTCGCCGTGACGAGAATTCAAGTTAGTGGAAACAAGTTTCCTGACCGCTACTCAATACGTCACCCATTGTTCTCGGCCCGCCGGCTCCGGCGCAGCCGCATAGCAACATCAAGTCAGTCGGAAACTCACTACGACGCGAAGCGCACGCTTGCCGCTATATGCTTTCTCGGCTACGCTAGTTTGTACTTTGTTTCTTGGATGCTAAAGTTGCTTTTTGCTTACGCTTCTTTTCGCTTTATGCTATAGTACTTTATTCATCGTGTTTGTTCGTTGTGGTAATTGTGTTCCGTGACTATTATATATTTGTGCAATTCACACACACCTTCCAAAATAAACTTGGTTAATAGTGAAGTGTTTATTTACTAACCGTATCGGTGACCTTTGCACCCACACACACCCATAACCACCAAATGCGCATCATCCTATAGTAGGGTTGCCAACCATACTTTATAATAACGTATCCTACTTTATTTTTGGTAATTATACCTTATACTTTTACATACAAATAAAGTATGCAAAAATACTTTATTGTCAACCTTTACTGTGGTGCGTAAAACAAAATACTCATTATGGGTACTTAACGATTCATAATTGCTGAACGAAATATTTAAAACGGATAAAGGAAACAATTTTTAATTACTGAACGAAATGTTAGATGTCAGTTGTGACATTTGTCACAGATGTCTTTCATTATCGACGAAATTGTACATAACTGGTCCGTTAGTTTTGTTTATAAGTGAAGAATGCATTTTAAAGTAAATATTAATGCTGAAAATGACGAGTAATTCTGATAGCGACACACCAGTGACTCCTAAAAAACCTAAAATAACAAAAGTTTTACAAAAATATAAACCTGAGTGGGAAAAACAATACAACTGGCTAACAAGTGATCTTCAAAATAAAAGTAATGCAAAATGTATTATCTGCGGCGTGAATTTTACAATCAGTGATAATTTGTGAGATAGAAAACATAGATATATTACAGTCATTTTTCGGTATCTGCTTGTAGACGAGATGATTAAAAAAAAATTGTTACTGTGGTTGATGGTGAATTTCACGAAATCAAACGTCATATTGGTACACGGTGGTTATCACTACTTCCAGCCGTTGACACCCTTTTACTTAATTGGCAACCAATATGTAATTATTTTATAAGTTTAGGTGATAATAGTGCAATAATTATACAAGAATTATTAAAACTAAGTGATCATCAGGATAGGGAGGTTGTGGAAATTTATCTACACTTTACAAGCCACATGCTTAATATTTTTAATAAAACGATAAAACGTCTGGAAGGAAATGATGTAACTATACTAGATGTCTATAATATTATGGATAATTTAAGAAACGAATTAGAACAAAGAAAAACTGATAAGTACTTTGGTTATGAATCAAAAATGAGATTACAAAAATTCAAAAGTCATCACCCGAAACATTCAATACAGTTGTCAGTAACTTTTCGCTTTTTATTGATATGAGCTTAAAATATATGATAAAATGGTTTGAGTTTAGCGAAGATAACTGGCTTTCAATACTTCCTAACATGTCTTTGAAAAATGAGGTAAAATTCGAACATTTCGAAATGGTTATTACAAAGGCCAAATTACAAGACAGATTAAATATTAAGATGGAAGATATGTATTCCGAATCTATCAGACTTAGAGAAATCCAAAGAAAAGTCACTAATGATGATCAAGAATTTTTAGTGAAAAGTACAGTAGAAAAATGGCAATATATACTTAAAAATGCATCTGATAGCTTACCAAATATAAAAAAAATATTTCTTACCTACTCTCCGTTCTTGCAACTTCAGCTTTTACTGAAAGAGTTTTTTCTGTAATGAATCTGAAGTGGCGAGAAGAGAGAAATAGAGCATCAATAAATTTAATTAAAAACGAATTGTTTATCTATTTAAATTTAAATATTGATTGTCAAACAAGCTTTGTAACATTTAACATTTAAAGCACACAAAAATACGTTTTTAAAGCAAAAAAAAACATAAAATTTGAAATATACTTTTTTTTCTTCAAACCACTTTTATACGTTTTATTTGTCAAAAAAAGTTGGCAACCCTGTCCTATAGTTCTCTTGCTTCATCTTCAGAGTTTGTTTCTTCCAGTTCCACATTGTCTTCAAATAAAGTCCATAGTCCTATTTTCTCTCTCCTCATTTAAATTTCAATTTTTTTCAATAATAGTTTCATTTTTACTAATCTCTTTTTTCTTTTCAGGCACATCAACTATGTTTCTCTCAATTGAAGCCTCCAGAAATACAACATCTCTACTAATTATTGCTTTTTTGCTTACAGAGTCTATGAAACGTAGCCCTTCGTAGAGTCGCTATAGCCAACAAAAATTAACTTACGTGACTTTGGGTCAAGTTTTGTTTTCTTCTCTTTTGGTATATGAACCATCGCATGACATCCAAAAATCATCATATGACTTAGGTTTCTTCCCAGTCCATATTTCATGCGGAGTCTTGTCAGATAAAACTCGAGATGGTGAGCGGTTCACTATGTATGCTGAGGTGGCGACCGCTTCAGCCCAGAATGTATCCTGTAATTTTGCATTTGAAGTGATACATTTAGCTCGTTCGATCAGGGTTCGGTTCATCCGTTCACTAAGACCATTGTTTTCTGGAGTATAGGGATTAGTGGTTTGGTGTTGTTACATATATATTTTGTAGCCCCATCTCGCTTCATTGTGAATTAATTTTTAAATATAGTGTGTACTCGTTATTGGCTGTATGACGAGACGCTCTTTGCCGCTTGAGGTTTTAGAAGCGTTTACGTCAAACTATGGCGTCCAACGGAGGCAACAAAAGCCGGCTGCGCGGGAGTGTTGGCCCTTTTCGGCGTCGTACCTTGACCGGGCGTGACCCACTTGTGGTTTCCAGACCACCCTAAGTTGTTGATTACAAGTCTAGCTTTGTAGCGTGACACAGTTCCATTGGCATCTAACTTGGTTTTGTACACCCATTTGCTCGGAATGGCTGTTTTTTTTGGAAAAATAACTAGTGACCATGTATTATTTTTAACAAAGACTGATATTCTTCATTCATAGCCTTTTTCCATTCATTAGCTTTGTCACTACGTAGAGCTTCTTCCAGACTCAGCAGATCACTGTTTAACAAACTCATTGTAGATTCTCCACTCATACATATAAGAGAGGTAGGTCCTTGAACATTATCACAATTTCCTTGCTTTTCTATTCGGTGTGGAAGTGGTCTCAAGTTTATACTAGTTTGTGGTGAAGATTGAAGTGTTTCATCAGGTAAGAATGATTCATCATGACCATCTTCGAACAGATCAGATTCTTCTGAAAAAGAAACTATTTGCGTGTGGCGTGCTTATTTAATGAAACTTAATTATTTAAAGATAATATTATATACACCTTAATATCTTCTTTTTTTTAATAATAATAATATCTTTATTTTACTTAAAAACATTTAACATGAAATATTTTACCGTGGACCCTGCACTAGGCGAGCCTGTATCGCAGGCGTCCAATTTAATACGCTATGAATTAGTTTAATTTAAATACAGTACACAAAACAATACAATATACAATAACAGAATAAATCTAGATGGATAAATAAAATAGATATTATGACAAAACATGAAAATATGAATTAGTGGGTTAATTAATGAACGGGAAATTATATGTATGAGTGTGGGCGGGTGGGAGTGTGTGTGTGGCTGTGTATGGAAGTAAGGTTTAGCTCATTGGTTTCATAAACTGCTCGGACTCGATATAGGAAAGGGTTGAAAGGTAATTTTTAAGAGAAGGGTATTCAGGAGAATTTATAACCGTACGGTGTATGGCTAAAGAAATTTTATAAATGAATAACTGTCGTATTGTTAGGACTCCACATTCAGCATACAGTGAGGAGGTGGGATATCTGTAGGGTTTTCGGAGCATTACTTTGAGCACTGATCTTTGGGCTCTTTCCAATATTAACATTGAGGTTTTTCCGGCACCTACCCATGCGGTGATACAGTACCCTAAGATTGACTCACATAGCGCAGTGTACACTATTTTGAGCGTCTCTATGTCAGCAAAGTCACGCAATGATTTCATAACGTGAATCAATTTTCGTGCTCTTTTTGTAGTGGCTGTCAAATGCTCTTTGAAGGATAATCTTTCGTCAATAATTACACCCAAGTATTTAACTGATTGTGCTCTTTGCAGTTCTGGACAGTCACAGATCCTTTTATTGCACTGCCTATGTATTTTAAATTTAATGGATCGGTCTGGTTTTGTCACTGCTGTTTTATGAAAACAAACGTATTTAGATTTCAATGTGTTAAGGGTCAGGAGGTTGGCATCAAACCATTGCTTTAATTCAAGGACTCCACGTTCAGCATTTTGAAGTGCCGAAATCCAAGAGTCCCCGTGAAAAAGCACAGCCGTGTCATCAGCGCAGCAAACGACCTCTGCGTCAATGGTAACTGCTTTAAAAATGTCATTTACATATACTATAAAGAGAGAGGGTCCCAACACAGAACCCTGGGGCACACCAAAATTTACAAAACAATCTTCGCTGAGCAAGTCACCTATTTTAATACATTGGCGTCTTCCAGTTAGGTAGCTCCGAAACCATCCCAGTGATTTGCCTCTAATACCTAGTAGTTCGAGTTTATCAAGTAGGTTTGACACTGATACAGTGTCAAAAGCCTTGGCTAGATCAAGAAAAACCCCTATAGATCTTAAGCCTTTATCAAAACAATTAGTCACAGATCGAATAACATGGTTCACAGCATCCTCTGTCGAGCATCCTTGTCTAAAACCATATTGTTTCGAAGACAGTAAATTAAATTTTTCAAGGTAACTAGTTAATCTATGGTTGATAATTTTTCTAATATTTTTGCGAAAGTACTCAATAATGAGATAGGCTTATAATTTTCTGGAATTTTGTTAGAATCTCCCTTATGGATAGGAACCACAGTAGCTTTCTTCCATTCCGTTGGGAAAATGCCTGTGGAGATACTGAGGTTGAAAATATAGGTTAATGGGATAACTATTTCATCTTTAATATTTTTAATCAGTGCAGAAGAAAATTGGTCAAAACCGGGTGCACTATTATTTTTTAAATGACTTATTATTTTGTCAACTTCAGTAGGGTCGGTAGGCTGCATGAAGAGTGTATTCGGTACAGGATGGATATTTAGGGTATGGCGTTGGTTTATATTTAGTTTGGACATTAGATCATTTGCTAAGTCTGCGCCAACATTTGAAAAGTAGGTATTACAGTAGTTTAATGACTCTGTGGTATCTTTTATTTTAAATAGTTCGATGGCTGTTTGTGTCTTTTTAGTGGAGTCACTAGCCTCTCTTATTAAATTCCAAAGTTTTTTAGAGTTGTTCTGACTGTCTTTAAGTTCATTACTATAATAATTCGTTTTGGTGTTATATAACACAATTTTGTAGAAGCTTCGGTATCTCTTGTAAACAAGTTCCTTCTGAGTGTCATGGGGGTGCTTTTTACAGGCAATATGAAGTCTGTCACGGTGCTTAGAACACCTTAACAAACCAGGAGTCATCCACGGTTTAATCAGATACTTATTTCGACTGACGCTTTTAATTGTAGTGTGCTTTTGTACTGCATTCGTTAAAGTTAACTGAAATAACTTAACTGCCTCATTAACATCTTGCAAGTTCATTAGAGGGGTCCAAACTGTATTTTTAAGTTCATGAGCTACATCTCCAAAATTAGTTTTCTTTGTGAATCTACTAAGAGGTTTTCCTTTTGAGGAAGAAGTGAGTGCTAGCATCACTATTTTGTGATCAGTAATATCTGTTTCTCCAACCGCGCTAATAGCTGGATAATGATTAGACTTCACGAATATGTGATCCAGACAAGACATATTCCTAGTAGGGAGGTAAATAGCCGGTAAAAAACCAAACTCAGGAAGTAAACACAGGTATTCAGAACTATCGCTGTCATTAAGAATATCTATGTTTATATCACCTGCAAGTATAACTGTGGATTTGTTTTATATGTAGAAAATATTGAGTGAAGTGAGTTTATTTTTAATTTTAAAAGATGGAGATCGGTACATCCCTAGAATTGTACATGAATTCGAAAGTTCGATACTCAAGCATTCGCACTCCCCTAAATCAGGTTCTGTAACGTTTGGAGTCCAAACATCCCTGACATGAGCAACTACGCCCCCATTTTTATTGACATTATTGATTGTTGAAAAAACGTTGTAGCCTGGAATTTGCCCAATCGAACCAGTAGACAGCCAGCATTCAGTCAGAATAATAACATCAAAAACAACACCGTTGGAGAGCTACTAGAAAAGAGGAAAAATTTCGTTGAATACTTCGTATATTAAAAGACAAAACTTTAAAATTATATTTACAATCAAAGACATCTCTCAGATTCTCAAGGGTTTCCACAGCCTGACAATGTATTGTAAGGTTATTGTCGATTTCGTTAATATCGTTAGGACCTATCATTTTAAGTTGAAAGTTATTATAAATTGGAATCTATGCATTTTTTTTTATTTTAAAACAATACAATGTCAGGCAGACAAATCGATGATAGCAATTTAGAGGTTTCTCAGTTTTGCGTAAGTGAGATAGAAAATACAAGTATTTAGACATGCGAGCATTGAAATCTGTTATACGCTTTTGGTGTGTATTAAGGTGTGGTGTGAATGTGTGAATTAAGGTGTTGAATGTCGTGATGAGTACATGAAATTGCGATTTTTTAGTAAAACAAAACATTTCATAACACTTAATCTAAAATAGCATTTATACATTAATACATATTTGTTATTATAGCTTTAATTATATATGTATTCAAAAACTATGGTCATCACAAATCAATTATTAATCATGTATAAGCAAACTTCGCCGTGACGAGAATTCAAGTTAGTGGAAACAAGTTTCCTGACCGCTACTCAATACGTCACCCATTGTTCTCGGCCCGCCGGCTCCGGCGCAGCCGCATAGCAACATCAAGTCAGTCGGAAACTCACACGACGCGAAGCGCACGCTTGCCGCTATATGCTTTCTCGGCTACGCTAGTTTGTACTTTGTTTCTTGGATGCTAAAGTTGCTTTTTGCTTACGCTTCTTTTCGCTTTATGCTATAGTACTTTATTCATCGTGTTTGTTCGTTGTGGTAATTGTGTTCCGTGACTATTATATATTTGTGCAATTCACACACACCTTCCAAAATAAACTTGGTTAATAGTGAAGTGTTTATTTACTAACCGTATCGGTGACCTTTGCACCCACACACACCCATATCCACCAAATGCGCATCATCCTATAGTAGGGTTGCCAACCATACTTTATAATAACGTATCCTACTTTATTTTTGGTAATTATACTTTATACTTTTACATACAAATAAAGTATGCAAAAATACTTTATTGTCAACCTTTACTGTGGTGCGTAAAACAAAATACTCATTATGGGTACTTAACGATTCATAATTGCTGAACGAAATATTTAAAACGGATAAAGGAAACAATTTTTAATTACTGAACGAAATGTTAGATGTCAGTTGTGACATTTGTCACAGATGTCTTTCATTATCGACGAAATTGTACATAACTGGTCCGTTAGTTTTGTTTATAAGTGAAGAATGCATTTTAAAGTAAATATTAATGCTGAAAATGACGAGTAATTCTGATAGCGACACACCAGTGACTCCTAAAAAACCTAAAATAACAAAAGTTTTACAAAAATATAAACCTGAGTGGGAAAAACAATACAACTGGCTAACAAGTGATCTTCAAAATAAAAGTAATGCAAAATGTATTATCTGCGGCGTGAATTTTACAATCAGTGATAATTTGTGAGATAGAAAACATAGATATATTACAGTCATTTTTCGGTATCTGCTTGTAGACGAGATGATTAAAAAAAAATTGTTACTGTGGTTGATGGTGAATTTCACGAAATCAAACGTCATATTGGTACACGGTGGTTATCACTACTTCCAGCCGTTGACACCCTTTTACTTAATTGGGAACCAATATGTAATTATTTTATAAGTTTAGGTGATAATAGTGCAATAATTATACAAGAATTATTAAAACTAAGTGATCATCAGGATAGGGAGGTTGTGGAAATTTATCTACACTTTACAAGCCACATGCTTAATATTTTTAATAAAACGATAAAACGTCTGGAAGGAAATGATGTAACTATACTAGATGTCTATAATATTATGGATAATTTAAGAAACGAATTAGAACAAAGAAAAACTGATAAGTACTTTGGTTATGAATCAAAAATGAGATTACAAAAATTCAAAAGTCATCACCCGAAACATTCAATACAGTTGTCAGTAACTTTTCGCTTTTTATTGAAATGAGCTTAAAATATATGATAAAATGGTTTGAGTTTAGCGAAGATAACTGGCTTTCAATACTTCCTAACATGTCTTTGAAAAATGAGGTAAAATTTGAACATTTCGAAATGGTTATTACAAAGGCCAAATTACAAGACAGATTAAATATTAAGATGGAAGATATGTATTCCGAATCTATCAGACTTAGAGAAATCCAAAGAAAAGTCACTAATGATGATCAAGAATTTTTAGTGAAAAGTACAGTAGAAAAATGGCAATATATACTTAAAAATGCATCTGATAGCTTACCAAATATAAAAAAAATATTTCTTACCTACTCTCCGTTCCTGCAACTTCAGCTTTTACTGAAAGAGTTTTTTCTGTAATGAATCTAAAGTGGCGAGAAGAGAGAAATAGAGCATCAATAAATTTAATTAAAAACGAATTGTTTATCTATTTAAATTTAAATATTGATTGTCAAACAAGCTTTGTAACATTTAACATTTAAAGCACACAAAAATACGTTTTTAAAGCAAAAAAAAACATAAAATTTGAAATATACTTTTTTTTCTTCAAACCACTTTTATACGTTTTATTTGTCAAAAAAAGTTGGCAACCCTGTCCTATAGTTCTCTTGCTTCATCTTCAGAGTTTGTTTCTTCCAGTTCCACATTGTCTTCAAATAAAGTCCATAGTCCTATTTTCTCTCTCCTCATTTAAATTTCAATTTTTTTCAATAATAGTTTCATTTTTACTAATCTCTTTTTTCTTTTCAGGCACATCAACTATGTTTCTCTCAATTGAAGCCTCCAGAAATACAACATCTCTACTAATTATTGCTTTTTTGCTTACAGAGTCTATGAAACGTAGCCCTTCGTAGAGTCGCTATAGCCAACAAAAATTAACTTACGTGACTTTGGGTCAAGTTTTGTTTTCTTCTCTTTTGGTATATGAACCATCGCATGACATCCAAAAATCATCATATGACTTAGGTTTCTTCCCAGTCCATATTTCATGCGGAGTCTTGTCAGATAAAACTCGAGATGGTGAGCGGTTCACTATGTATGCTGAGGTGGCGACCGCTTCAGCCCAGAATGTATCCTGTAATTTTGCATTTGAAGTGATACATTTAGCTCGTTCGATCAGGGTTCGGTTCATCCGTTCACTAAGACCATTGTTTTCTGGAGTATAGGGATTAGTGGTTTGGTGTTGTTACATATATATTTTGTAGCCCCATCTCGCTTCATTGTGAATTAATTTTTAAATATAGTGTGTACTCGTTATTGGCTGTATGACGAGACGCTCTTTGCCGCTTGAGGTTTTAGAAGCGTTTACGTCAAACTATGGCGTCCAACGGAGGCAACAAAAGCCGGCTGCGCGGGAGTGTTGGCCCTTTTCGGCGTCGTACCTTGACCGGGCGTGACCCACTTGTGGTTTCCAGACCACCCTAAGTTGTTGATTACAAGTCTAGCTTTGTAGCGTGACACAGTTCCATTGGCATCTAACTTGGTTTTGTACACCCATTTGCTCGGAATGGCTGTTTTTTTTGGAAAAATAACTAGTGACCATGTATTATTTTTAACAAAGACTGATATTCTTCATTCATAGCCTTTTTCCATTCATTAGCTTTGTCACTACGTAGAGCTTCTTCCAGACTCAGCAGATCACTGTTTAACAAACTCATTGTAGATTCTCCACTCATACATATAAGAGAGGTAGGTCCTTGAACATTATCACAATTTCCTTGCTTTTCTATTCGGTGTGGAAGTGGTCTCAAGTTTATACTAGTTTGTGGTGAAGATTGAAGTGTTTCATCAGGTAAGAATGATTCATCATGACCATCTTCGAACAGATCAGATTCTTCTGAAAAAGAAACTATTTGCGTGTGGCGTGCTTATTTAATGAAACTTAATTATTTAAAGATAATATTATATACACCTTAATATCTTCTTTTTTTTAATAATAATAATATCTTTATTTTACTTAAAAACATTTAACATGAAATATTTTACCGTGGACCCTGCACTAGGCGAGCCTGTATCGCAGGCGTCCAATTTAATACGCTATGAATTAGTTTAATTTAAATACAGTACACAAAACAATACAATATACAATAACAGAATAAATCTAGATGGATAAATAAAATAGATATTATGACAAAACATGAAAATATGAATTAGTGGGTTAATTAATGAACGGGAAATTATATGTATGAGTGTGGGCGGGTGGGAGTGTGTGTGTGGCTGTGTATGGAAGTAAGGTTTAGCTCATTGGTTTCATAAACTGCTCGGACTCGATATAGGAAAGGGTTGAAAGGTAATTTTTAAGAGAAGGGTATTCAGGAGAATTTATAACCGTACGGTGTATGGCTAAAGAAATTTTATAAATGAATAACTGTCGTATTGTTAGGACTCCACATTCAGCATACAGTGAGGAGGTGGGATATCTGTAGGGTTTTCGGAGCATTACTTTGAGCACTGATCTTTGGGCTCTTTCCAATATTAACATTGAGGTTTTTCCGGCACCTACCCATGCGGTGATACAGTACCCTAAGATTGACTCACATAGCGCAGTGTACACTATTTTGAGCGTCTCTATGTCAGCAAAGTCACGCAATGATTTCATAACGTGAATCAATTTTCGTGCTCTTTTTGTAGTGGCTGTCAAATGCTCTTTGAAGGATAATCTTTCGTCAATAATTACACCCAAGTATTTAACTGATTGTGCTCTTTGCAGTTCTGGACAGTCACAGATCCTTTTATTGCACTGCCTATGTATTTTAAATTTAATGGATCGGTCTGGTTTTGTCACTGCTGTTTTATGAAAACAAACGTATTTAGATTTCAATGTGTTAAGGGTCAGGAGGTTGGCATCAAACCATTGCTTTAATTCAAGGACTCCACGTTCAGCATTTTGAAGTGCCGAAATCCAAGAGTCCCCGTGAAAAAGCACAGCCGTGTCATCAGCGCAGCAAACGACCTCTGCGTCAATGGTAACTGCTTTAAAAATGTCATTTACATATACTATAAAGAGAGAGGGTCCCAACACAGAACCCTGGGGCACACCAAAATTTACAAAACAATCTTCGCTGAGCAAGTCACCTATTTTAATACATTGGCGTCTTCCAGTTAGGTAGCTCCGAAACCATCCCAGTGATTTGCCTCTAATACCTAGTAGTTCGAGTTTATCAAGTAGGTTTGACACTGATACAGTGTCAAAAGCCTTGGCTAGATCAAGAAAAACCCCTATAGATCTTAAGCCTTTATCAAAACAATTAGTCACAGATCGAATAACATGGTTCACAGCATCCTCTGTCGAGCATCCTTGTCTAAAACCATATTGTTTCGAAGACAGTAAATTAAATTTTTCAAGGTAACTAGTTAATCTATGGTTGATAATTTTTCTAATATTTTTGCGAAAGTACTCAATAATGAGATAGGCTTATAATTTTCTGGAATTTTGTTAGAATCTCCCTTATGGATAGGAACCACAGTAGCTTTCTTCCATTCCGTTGGGAAAATGCCTGTGGAGATACTGAGGTTGAAAATATAGGTTAATGGGATAACTATTTCATCTTTAATATTTTTAATCAGTGCAGAAGAAAATTGGTCAAAACCGGGTGCACTATTATTTTTTAAATGACTTATTATTTTGTCAACTTCAGTAGGGTCGGTAGGCTGCATGAAGAGTGTATTCGGTACAGGATGGATATTTAGGGTATGGCGTTGGTTTATATTTAGTTTGGACATTAGATCATTTGCTAAGTCTGCGCCAACATTTGAAAAGTAGGTATTACAGTAGTTTAATGACTCTGTGGTATCTTTTATTTTAAATAGTTCGATGGCTGTTTGTGTCTTTTTAGTGGAGTCACTAGCCTCTCTTATTAAATTCCAAAGTTTTTTAGAGTTGTTCTGACTGTCTTTAAGTTCATTACTATAATAATTCGTTTTGGTGTTATATAACACAATTTTGTAGAAGCTTCGGTATCTCTTGTAAACAAGTTCCTTCTGAGTGTCATGGGGGTGCTTTTTACAGGCAATATGAAGTCTGTCACGGTGCTTAGAACACCTTAACAAACCAGGAGTCATCCACGGTTTAATCAGATACTTATTTCGACTGACGCTTTTAATTGTAGTGTGCTTTTGTACTGCATTCGTTAAAGTTAACTGAAATAACTTAACTGCCTCATTAACATCTTGCAAGTTCATTAGAGGGGTCCAAACTGTATTTTTAAGTTCATGAGCTACATCTCCAAAATTAGTTTTCTTTGTGAATCTACTAAGAGGTTTTCCTTTTGAGGAAGAAGTGAGTGCTAGCATCACTATTTTGTGATCAGTAATATCTGTTTCTCCAACCGCGCTAATAGCTGGATAATGATTAGACTTCACGAATATGTGATCCAGACAAGACATATTCCTAGTAGGGAGGTAAATAGCCGGTAAAAAACCAAACTCAGGAAGTAAACACAGGTATTCAGAACTATCGCTGTCATTAAGAATATCTATGTTTATATCACCTGCAAGTATAACTGTGGATTTGTTTTATATGTAGAAAATATTGAGTGAAGTGAGTTTATTTTTAATTTTAAAAGATGGAGATCGGTACATCCCTAGAATTGTACATGAATTCGAAAGTTCGATACTCAAGCATTCGCACTCCCCTAAATCAGGTTCTGTAACGTTTGGAGTCCAAACATCCCTGACATGAGCAACTACGCCCCCATTTTTATTGACATTATTGATTGTTGAAAAAACGTTGTAGCCTGGAATTTGCCCAATCGAACCAGTAGACAGCCAGCATTCAGTCAGAATAATAACATCAAAAACAACACCGTTGGAGAGCTACTAGAAAAGAGGAAAAATTTCGTTGAATACTTCGTATATTAAAAGACAAAACTTTAAAATTATATTTACAATCAAAGACATCTCTCAGATTCTCAAGGGTTTCCACAGCCTGACAATGTATTGTAAGGTTATTGTCGATTTCGTTAATATCGTTAGGACCTATCATTTTAAGTTGAAAGTTATTATAAATTGGAATCTATGCATTTTTTTTTATTTTAAAACAATACAATGTCAGGCAGACAAATCGATGATAGCAATTTAGAGGTTTCTCAGTTTTGCGTAAGTGAGATAGAAAATACAAGTATTTAGACATGCGAGCATTGAAATCTGTTATACGCTTTTGGTGTGTATTAAGGTGTGGTGTGAATGTGTGAATTAAGGTGTTGAATGTCGTGATGAGTACATGAAATTGCGATTTTTTAGTAAAACAAAACATTTCATAACACTTAATCTAAAATAGCATTTATACATTAATACATATTTGTTATTATAGCTTTAATTATATATGTATTCAAAAACTATGGTCATCACAAATCAATTATTAATCATGTATAAGCAAACTTCGCCGTGACGAGAATTCAAGTTAGTGGAAACAAGTTTCCTGACCGCTACTCAATACGTCACCCATTGTTCTCGGCCCGCCGGCTCCGGCGCAGCCGCATAGCAACATCAAGTCAGTCGGAAACTCACTACGACGCGAAGCGCACGCTTGCCGCTATATGCTTTCTCGGCTACGCTAGTTTGTACTTTGTTTCTTGGATGCTAAAGTTGCTTTTTGCTTACGCTTCTTTTCGCTTTATGCTATAGTACTTTATTCATCGTGTTTGTTCCTTGTGGTAATTGTGTTCCGTGACTATTATATATTTGTGCAATTCACACACACCTTCCAAAATAAACTTGGTTAATAGTGAAGTGTTTATTTACTAACCGTATCGGTGACCTTTGCACCCACACACACCCATAACCACCAAATGCGCATCATCCTATAGTAGGGTTGCCAACCATACTTTATAATAACGTATCCTACTTTATTTTTGGTAATTATACCTTATACTTTTACATACAAATAAAGTATGCAAAAATACTTTATTGTCAACCTTTACTGTGGTGCGTAAAACAAAATACTCATTATGGGTACTTAACGATTCATAATTGCTGAACGAAATATTTAAAACGGATAAAGGAAACAATTTTTAATTACTGAACGAAATGTTAGATGTCAGTTGTGACATTTGTCACAGATGTCTTTCATTATCGACGAAATTGTACATAACTGGTCCGTTAGTTTTGTTTATAAGTGAAGAATGCATTTTAAAGTAAATATTAATGCTGAAAATGACGAGTAATTCTGATAGCGACACACCAGTGACTCCTAAAAAACCTAAAATAACAAAAGTTTTACAAAAATATAAACCTGAGTGGGAAAAACAATACAACTGGCTAACAAGTGATCTTCAAAATAAAAGTAATGCAAAATGTATTATCTGCGGCGTGAATTTTACAATCAGTGATAATTTGTGAGATAGAAAACATAGATATATTACAGTCATTTTTCGGTATCTGCTTGTAGACGAGATGATTAAAAAAAAATTGTTACTGTGGTTGATGGTGAATTTCACGAAATCAAACGTCATATTGGTACACGGTGGTTATCACTACTTCCAGCCGTTGACACCCTTTTACTTAATTGGGAACCAATATGTAATTATTTTATAAGTTTAGGTGATAATAGTGCAATAATTATACAAGAATTATTAAAACTAAGTGATCATCAGGATAGGGAGGTTGTGGAAATTTATCTACACTTTACAAGCCACATGCTTAATATTTTTAATAAAACGATAAAACGTCTGGAAGGAAATGATGTAACTATACTAGATGTCTATAATATTATGGATAATTTAAGAAACGAATTAGAACAAAGAAAAACTGATAAGTACTTTGGTTATGAATCAAAAATGAGATTACAAAAATTCAAAAGTCATCACCCGAAACATTCAATACAGTTGTCAGTAACTTTTCGCTTTTTATTGATATGAGCTTAAAATATATGATAAAATGGTTTGAGTTTAGCGAAGATAACTGGCTTTCAATACTTCCTAACATGTCTTTGAAAAATGAGGTAAAATTCGAACATTTCGAAATGGTTATTACAAAGGCCAAATTACAAGACAGATTAAATATTAAGATGGAAGATATGTATTCCGAATCTATCAGACTTAGAGAAATCCAAAGAAAAGTCACTAATGATGATCAAGAATTTTTAGTGAAAAGTACAGTAGAAAAATGGCAATATATACTTAAAAATGCATCTGATAGCTTACCAAATATAAAAAAAATATTTCTTACCTACTCTCCGTTCCTGCAACTTCAGCTTTTACTGAAAGAGTTTTTTCTGTAATGAATCTGAAGTGGCGAGAAGAGAGAAATAGAGCATCAATAAATTTAATTAAAAACGAATTGTTTATCTATTTAAATTTAAATATTGATTGTCAAACAAGCTTTGTAACATTTAACATTTAAAGCACACAAAAATACGTTTTTAAAGCAAAAAAAAACATAAAATTTGAAATATACTTTTTTTTCTTCAAACCACTTTTATACGTTTTATTTGTCAAAAAAAGTTGGCAACCCTGTCCTATAGTTCTCTTGCTTCATCTTCAGAGTTTGTTTCTTCCAGTTCCACATTGTCTTCAAATAAAGTCCATAGTCCTATTTTCTCTCTCCTCATTTAAATTTCTATTTTTTTCAATAATAGTTTCATTTTTACTAATCTCTTTTTTCTTTTCAGGCACATCAACTATGTTTCTCTCAATTGAAGCCTCCAGAAATACAACATCTCTACTAATTATTGCTTTTTTGCTTACAGAGTCTATGAAACGTAGCCCTTCGTAGAGTCGCTATAGCCAACAAAAATTAACTTACGTGACTTTGGGTCAAGTTTTGTTTTCTTCTCTTTTGGTATATGAACCATCGCATGACATCCAAAAATCATCATATGACTTAGGTTTCTTCCCAGTCCATATTTCATACGGAGTCTTGTCAGATAAAACTCGAGATGGTGAGCGGTTCACTATGTATGCTGAGGTGGCGACCGCTTCAGCCCAGAATGTATCCTGTAATTTTGCATTTGAAGTGATACATTTAGCTCGTTCGATCAGGGTTCGGTTCATCCGTTCACTAAGACCATTGTTTTCTGGAGTATAGGGATTAGTGGTTTGGTGTTGTTACATATATATTTTGTAGCCCCATCTCGCTTCATTGTGAATTAATTTTTAAATATAGTGTGTACTCGTTATTGGCTGTATGACGAGACGCTCTTTGCCGCTTGAGGTTTTAGAAGCGTTTACGTCAAACTATGGCGTCCGACGGAGGCAACAAAAGCCGGCTGCGCGGGAGTGTTGGCCCTTTTCGGCGTCGTACCTTGACCGGGCGTGACCCACTTGTGGTTTCCAGACCACCCTAAGCCTGCTACCACCTTTTTATTTTTGTTTACTGCATTTACCTGGTCGCGGTTAGTTCTAGGCCGCGTGCCCATTATTCGACACTTTTCCTGCATTTTCGAGATCATTCGGCAAGAAGCAACTTGAAGCACGTGCTGACACACTCCACTCGACACCACCTCCAAAAGGAGGTCCTTGGTGAGGGTTCAGCTTCGGGTTTCAACTCCTACTCGCAACCCGGCACACTTACTTCGGGCGTGGCTCAACGTGTCTCCGACCAGTTCTCCGACAACGTGTTCATCCTTCAACCTGCTCTCTGCAGTTTAACGGTTCCCTTGACCAATAACAAGGGTGGCGCCCTTTCCTCTTTTTAATTTGTTAATTTAAATTCTTCATATTCCAGTCCACCTTGGAAACCCACCCCCTCTCGTGTACTAGCTGGCACCTAGTTTTATGTGTACTTACTAACCCTTAGTGAAGTTTATTGTTGTATAAATTGTAGTGGTAGTGACTCGGAATCGGACAGTAAGCTCGGACCGTCTGTATCAGCGTCCCCTAGTGATCGATTCGGCAAGAAACGGTAAATGGCTTCCTTTCCTTATTCTGAGGTGAGTTGACTTTTTCTTAATTTTTTAAATTTCATAATATTATTTCGGGTGCATTTTTTAACTAACTGCTGTTTTAGTTAGTTCTTGTAAATGAAATGTATTACTTAAGTAGAAACAAGGCATACATGAACTAAGGCATAATGATGATGACAATTTTCATTGTTGAGTCAAGAACACAGGCGTAACCAATTACCTACCTATTAAGTGACGAGCAGAAGTAACTTTTTTATATCTTTGCAGGAAGAAGAGTTAGGTCGCGAACCTATCCGAGCGACAACATTGAAAAATTATCTTTGAGCAACACTGGAAATACGTACCAAAGCGACGCAACAAGACGAGGAGATTTTTATGTTGAAGTTCGGATCTCAAAATTCAACGAACTAGAGGCGCTTAAAACCGATAGATGGCAGCATTGGTTAATCAGCTTTAAAACTGCTGTGAAGGAAAAGTCGCCGACTTGGAGCGCGATTTCCCAGTTGGTGACAGCAGTAAAGAAAGTATCGTAACATAGACCAAGTTTATACCCTTCCAAAAAGGTTATTTATGCTTAAATAATGAATTGTTTTTAATTCATCGTTTTAGTTAAGGAGGTAGGTTATTTTTTTAATTTTCGTATAACAATTTCAGAGTATTCAATTAATAATATTCATTAATTTAGACATTGCTTTCATACAGAAACTAAAAAATATATTAAAAACAAGCAAAAAAGTTAATTTTTTAAATTAAGGTTTAAAACATGGTTTTAACATGTATTTTTGCCAAGCTTGCAATAAAAATATTAAACAATTTACCACTCACAAATACTTAAATATTCATAAGTCTAACTGTTTATTACATACTGAATACGATAATGTTCGGATAAAATCTTGTGCTTTCAGCTTTAAGTATTGCCAGCGCGTTTAACAGAGAGTCTGTAAATGGAGGTGGCTCCATGATACTCAAGAATGATAGGATATTCAATTTAAAGAGCTACCTGACATTGTTAAATATTCTAGGGGCCTAGCTACCTTTCCTATTAACAACTCAAGAGGACTAAATTTGGTTACACGATTTACGGAACAATTTAAAGCTAACTGAACGTCAGGAAGCGCCTCCTGCCACGAATTTTCTTTACTAATCTCGACCGTTGTAAGCATATTTTTTAAAGTACTCATAGTTCGCTCCACTTGTCCGTTAGCGCGAGAACTCCCGGTAGCTATTAAATGAAGATTCGTGTTATGAGTCTTACAAAAACTCTCGAAAATCGGCACTTGCAAAAAATCTACCTTGGTCTGCAATCAAACGAACAGGTGCACCAAACAAAGAGACGGCAGCCTTTACTGCCCTAATACTACTAGCTGTGTCAATATTGACTGTGTGATGCAACAGGACAAACTCCGTGAACGCGTCTATTAGAACAAAAATGTATTCCTTTCTATCATTCTTACCACTTAGTTTTCCTGTTGCATCAATATGAACCGTATGCCATGGCACTGCAACTTTTGGGATGGGATGTAGTTCAGCTGAAATTTTACCGGAATGAGATTTTGCAACTTTACATGTAGCGCAGTTTGTCCCAAAATTCTCACAAATTATGGCTCCGTTATACTCTTTAACTAGTACGAATAAGGGTAGTATTAACTGGACATCCACGCATGAGTCTATTCGGCAACAGATAATAACGGTCTTGACTAACGAACCAGTCTTAACTTTATTTGATGGGTGACTAGTAGTTGGGTGACTGTTTGGGGTGGCGGTAAGGATACTAAGGCCTCAATTTTCTTTGGGTTAGGACGGATTTCACCACGGCTTACTTCGTACCCAAAATACTCAACCCGTTGCTTAAAGAAGGAACACTTTTTAACGTTAAAAGAAAATCCCCGATTTGTTAAGGTTTCTAACACGGTACGAACTCTATGTAGAGCTTCCTCGACTTCCGAGCCCCCTAGGACCAAAATATCGTCCATATAGACGGTTACGTACGTGTTAGCGAGCTCACCCAAGGCACTAATGACCGCTCGTTGGAAAACTGATGGGGCATTGACCAAATGGCATTGACAAATACTCATACTGTCCTTCCGGTGTTACGAATGCAGTCTTCTCAATGGAGTCGGGATGGATTGGCACCTGATGATACCCGCTTGCCATGTCTAAGATCGTAAAATAAAAAACACCCGTGAAGTCGATCAATTTGATCTGATGTGAGCGGCAAAGGGAACCTATCAGGAATGGTGTTGTCATTGAGCTCTCTATAATCCACACACATTCGGTCCGAGCCATCTTTCTTTTTAACGAGTAGGATAGGGCTTGCAAAAGGCGAGGAGCTGGGACGAATAATATTTGACTCTAAAAGTTTATCAACTTTGTCCCTAACTACTTGTCGCTCATCTGGGCTTAACCTATATGGGCGCCTACAAACTGTTTTATTAACGTCCTTTAACCGTATTTGCATCGGCTCTATATTTGCGCGAGTACTCGGAGTGCCATGAACAAAATGTTGTTTAAGCTCATTTAATAATGTTATTAACTTTGGTTTAAATTCGAGCGGTATATCCGTTTCAATTAGATTAAAATCAGCTAAGGGCCCTACTATGGTAGAGTCTTGCGACTGATTACATGTCTCTACAACTCTACTTACTCGAAATTGTAACGTGTCTAAAGTCATATTGACTGTCAAGCCCTGACTGAGTACTTCTCTACCAATCATAACATCAGAACGTAAGTACTGATCGGGGAGAAGATGAAAAAGTATTTCGAGGGGAATATCATTGATTTCTACACAAGTGAGGATCTGGTGGGTGCTATTTACACTACTTTGCCCAATACCTGTCATTGTTACTATATTATCAAACCGTTTGCCACAGAATTTACTACTAACAGACTCTTTCACTAGAGAACATTCAGAACCGGAATTATAGTAAAATGGAATTTCCTCACCCGAGCATGTTAAAATCCCAGAAGGCACGCTCACAGAGCATAAATCCACACGACGCTCTGCAACCGGCGTACCGTTGCTGCTCCTTTCCTTGTTGACAGTCCCAGGGCACCTTGTCGCGATGTGTCCCACTTGATGACATTTGAAGCAGACAATAGTATTACTAGGCGTCGCAGTATTTGTCTTAGTTGAAGATTCTCCGGACGAATTCTTTGGCTGATAATCCTTTCTTTGATGACAGGTGGCTGGTTTGTGGCCTAACTTTCCACAAATGAAACACTTGAAAGTTTGTTGGAAAGGCACTGGCTTAAACCGCTTTATATCTAGTACTTCTTTGGGATCAATCGTTGCCTGTGCTCGTCTCTTCAAGAATGACATCGCCTTAAGCTCTTATTGCATTTGATTCCTAGTATCAATGTTCGTTGTAAAAGCCAACCGCTGTACCCGAGGATCCAGTTGTGAAATGTGCGCCAAAACTGTAGCAACGGCAATCTGTTCTTTCGTTAGATCTCTCCATCGCGACATTAGACAAGCAGCATATGAAGCTAGGCACTCATTATCTTTTGGCTTTCTAGTGCTCATGTTTATGAGATTAGCGGAAATCTCATAAACTCGACTTCCCTCCCCACCTCTGGCGTGTGCGGATGGTCTTTTTATGCGATCGCGATAATTAATTAAATTACGTGTGTGAAGTGCATATTTTAGGGTTCTAGTGTAGTGATTGTTAAAATAAAGGTTTGATAAACGTCGGGTCCGTAAGTTTTTAAACATTTGCGTTGTTTTGGATGATAAATAGCTACATTACTCGGTAAGTCAAACGTTTTCTTTTTATTATAGTGTGTAGGTAGTCAGGCGCGCGGCGGCCGGTCGGGGCGCCGACCCGGCAGCCAGCTGATCGTTATTAGGTATTATCTATTTTATTGTACCTGGTGATATAATATTTAAGTTTTTAAAGTTTCCTTATTACACTTTGATGTCCGGGCGTAATGATGATCCCCCTGACGGGGGGGGGAAACCCGTTTGAGAAAAGCAAAATAGTTCAGCGATCTCCTACTAATAATAAAAGGGCATTTAGTCAATTATCACCGGCTAGTGTTTCGCCAGTAACTAGTAAGCGTATGCAACGGTTGGGATCTAATTTGAATACGTCACATTCCTCTGAGTTGAGCGTCTCCGCCGGTAACGATAGTTCATCGTATGATCTCGTGCAAGAGGCATCGACATGCCTAACCAACATTAACGAGTATTTAAACGACTCGGGGTCGCGCTTGAATATTGCGAATAAAACAGGAATTATGGAGATGACGCAGAGAGTAACTTCGATTGTTTCTTTAAATCTGCGATGCTCGAGACTAAGTTGGCGCAATCGGAGCGTGATTTAGTAATTGCTCAAAATAAAGTTAACGTTAGTCCTCCGGCGGTAACCAAATCGTACTCGGAGACTTTAAAGTTACGATTGCCACCTAAAACGACCCCGGTGGCAGCTCAGGCTCGCGCGCCGCTCCCGTGTGTGGTGGCCTACCCGACGGAGGAACGTTCGGCCGAAATTAAATCCTCGTCCGCGACGAAAGAAGCGCTAATGAAAGCGATCAAACCATCAGATGGTTTCCAAATTGTCGGCGTTAAAAAAACGGCTAAGTCTGGCGTCGTGTTACGCGTCACAAATCAGAGTCAAATAAAGAAATTAGAATCCGTTGCGGCTATCAAAACAGCAGGGTTGCGTTTGGAGAAACCTAAAGGGCGTAAACCGCGAATCCTTGTAAAAGATGTCCCGAACTCGATGGACGAAAATAATTTTTTAGTTTGTTTATACCGCCAGAACATTAAAGATGAGATTACTCTTTCCGAGAGTGACTTTTTACGTTCAACAAAAATTTACCGTCGTCGCAGTTTTAATGACAACCGTAAATGGTTAGGGATCGAGTTAGAGCATTCGATACGAAATCATTTGATTAACACGAAAGAAAAGTTATTCATTGATTGGACAACTTGCCGGTTCATCGACGATTTAGATTTAATTCGGTGCTTAAATTGTCAACAATATGGTCATCCCGCGAAGTATTGTACTGAAAAAACACCATCGTGCGCTCACTGTGCCGAGTCACACGACACAAAAAATTGTACCAACAAAAATCAACCAACTTTTAAACGAGTATGTGCGTCGTGTAAAAAGTATAAAAAACCCTGCGATCATGAGACCGGGTCTCAGGATTGTCCTACCTACAAGGCAAAATTAGAGCAACTGATTATAAATACTAACTATGGCCAAGCTTAAAATAGGACAATTAAACCTTCATAACGATAAAGTAGCTACGTCTGAGTTAGATAGGCTTGTAATTGAGTATAGTTTGGACATAGTTCTCGTTCAAGAACAGTACCAGAGCGCTGGGCTTCGTAATAAGATAGTTCAAATAAACAATAAAGCTCGCGCGGGAATATACGTGTCACGTTCAAACTTCACTGTCACAGCTCTTAATAATCTCTCGTCGTCCCACTGTGCCGTTGCGGAGGTCTCGTGTCCTTCTTTTAGTATATATGTAGTTAGCTGTTACTTTCAGTTCTCTGATCGCGTAGACCCTCACTTACATCACTTGCGGTCCGTATTATATGCACTTCCTAGGCAGGCTGTAGTTATAGGCGCGGATGCCAACGCGTCTTCCCCCCTTTGGTTTGGTAAAATTAGATCAGCAGATGCGGAACGTCGCGCCGCAGTAGAAGAGTTTATTGCAGAAATGCACCTAGAAATTCATAACACCTCTGATTCACCACCTACTTACAGCAGCCCTATGGGCGAATCTTTCATTGACGTCACACTTTCAAGTGCGTACGTAAAAATCTCTAATTGGCGTGTCCTTCCTGATGCGTCATGTAGTGATCACCGTTTGATCGTGTACGAGTACAACCCTAAGCTGACACAAGATATCGCGCCCCGTTCACAAAGCTTTCGTTATAAAACCAGACGTGCAGACTGGTGCTTTTTTAGTTCATTTTTTGCGTCACATGCTGGAGACTTCACTCACCCGCGTCTATCGGCAACAGAAAGCGCTGAAATTATGACGGATACTTTCAATTACTGTGCTGATGTAACACTGGGACGAACATCTATATCCAGTGTGAAAAGATGTGACTGTTGGAATGATTCTCTGATAGGAATTCGTAAGAAATTTAGAAGCGCGCGTCGTAAATTAGATAAAGCTAAAAAATCCCTAGGACAAGATACTTCGTCAGATAGGTATGATAGCGCTTTAATTGCTTTAAGAGTTGCTAGGTCTCACTACCGTGCTGCAGTCCAAAAATCAAAAACTAATTTACTTCGGAAAGTAGTTGATAGGTTAGAAAAAGAGGGGCCATGGTCACCCATATATCATGAGTTCAAAGCTAACAGAGCAACTGATCAAGCATTTATTTCAAACATCAAAATAAATGATGCTCACACTCTTGGTGTTGAGGAGACGGCGGAGGCCCTTCTTAACGCTCTCATTCCGGACGACACTACTGAAAATGATACCGACTATCATCGAGAAGTTAGGCTCATGGCTGCAGTTCCACCCACATCTCCTTCGTCCGATCTTCCAACTTTAGATGAATTTGTCAAAATTGTTAGGGCGTTACCGGTTAATAAGGCCTCTGGGGAAGACAAAATATCGAATAAGATGATCCAGGAAGCCGTAAAGTCCGCTGGGGATTCTATTTTAATTGTGTATAACCGTTGCATTGCTGAAGGGGTTTTTCCTCAAATTTGGCGCCGCGGGCTAATTAAAATCATACCTAAAAGCGGTGATAAGCCACCTGATGATCCGAAATCGTATAGACCCATTACCCTTCTACCATCCCTGGGTAAACTTCTAGAGCGTCTTATCGTACCTCGGCTTCTTCCGGGCGGTCCAACTTTTCACGAACGTCAATTCGGTTTTACTATCGGCAAATCAACAATCGACGCGGCTATCTCGGTGAGAAAATCGGTAGAATCGTCGGAGTTTAAATACGTCATAGGTGTATTCCTAGATATCTCTGGTGCTTTTGATAATGCATGGTGGCCAATCTTATTGCTCAAACTTAAAAACAGAGGTTGTTACAGCAATGTATATTCCTTAATATGCAATTACTTTATAAATGGAACAACTAAGCTTCAACTTGGTCATCATGCAGTGTCGAAGGCTTTGACTCGGGGCTGCCCACAGGGTTCAGTGCTAGGGCCGTATCTCTGGAATATCGGATTTGATGACTTTTTGTCTATACCGTTACCGGCTAACTGTTCGCTTACGGGATATGCAGACGACGGTCTCCTGCTTATTCAATCTCATACAAGAACAGGAGTTGAGTTGTTAGCTGAGTCCTGCCTACGTCTGGTGGCCGACTGGGGAAAGAGAAATCATCTTGAGTTCGCAGCCCATAAAACACAGTATTTAATGTTAAAAGGAAACTTAGTAGGGCTACCGCGCTTTAAATTTAATTCAGTTACAGTTAAAAAGAAAGACTCAGTTTGTTATCTCGGTTTGATACTTGAAAAGAAATTCCATTTTATTGAGCACATTAAGCAAGTTAGCGAAAAATCAAAACGAAATTTTTATGCGTTAAATAGAATATCAACTTCGACCTGGGGATTGTCGTTTAAGTCATTAAAAATAATTTATACTGCTACTTTCTTGGGTTGCATTTGTTACGGAGCCCCCGTGTGGGCGGATAGAGCCACAATTGGCGCTGCGCGACGTAAATTGCTTCGGAGTCAGAGATTAGCGTTAATTTTTCTTTGTAAAGCGTATAGAACCGTCAGCACTGAGGCCCTGACGATTCTTGCGGGCGTTTTACCGGTAGATTTGGAAATACAACGGCGTGCGGCAATGTATTACAACTCGCGGAATGGTATGAGTTCAGATTTTCTAAAACCGAAGGATAGGGCTAAAATCAGTAGATTATTTGATAGCAACGACAACGTTCATAAAAAACTAATCGACGAATGGCAAACTAGATGGGATACTTCGACTAAGGGGCGGCATTTATTTAAATTTTTCCCTATAGTGCGCGAACGGTTAAATAAAACGTGGCTTGATATCGATCATTGCGTAGCCCAATTTCTAACCGGGCATGGTAACTTTAAGGGCAAACTTTATTCATTTAACTTGGTGCCGTCACCTTTTTGCGAATGTTCAACGTCGGATCAAGAATTTGTGCAAACTGCCCATCATATCTTGTGGGAGTGTAGTCTCTGGCATGACGAACGGTTAATCATGTTGAATTCGATTCAAGTATCTGCGTGTAGTCCTATTTATTACCTAGATCTTGTGAAAACGAAGGGAAACTTCCGTGCCTTTAAAAAGTTTTGTCACCAATATTACTGGTGTAAGATTTAGGTTAGTATCTAATTTATCCCCTGTTAGTTAGTGGCATACCGTGGTGTTTAGACGGTCAGGCGTCTCCTGACTGTCTCCCCTTTAGATTTTTGGGCCTCTGGGCCATTTCAATTGCTGTCTCCGCTTTGCTGGGAGGGAAGTCTGAAACCGCTTTCTTACTACCTCCTATTTCTTCTGATTAAGTTCGTTGCGGGTCCCAAGACAGCCGGTAGGGTGTCCGGGCACAGCCTGTGCATCACTGAACAGCTGCATTATTCGTTGATTATTCGATCAAAGGACGCCACTGTTGATCCTGATAAACAGGAGTTGCAGTGGTGGGACAGAGTGGCGGGTGTGCCCCGAGATTAGCGGAAATAAAAAGATCTTTAAAATCTGCCCAAGTCATCCCATGAAAAGTTATTTCAGAAAGCCACGCTGAGGCGTCACCCTTCAAGGCTTTACTCAAGGAGATCATGAGCGAAGCGCCTTGTAAAGGATGATCTCCCATGCACATGTCCGCCGTCGAGATCCAGGCGCGAGCATTTACATTTCCCCCTTCCGGATTGTATTCTGGTAAAACAACATGGGTACTCACTGTAGGTGTCTTCATTACTTCCAACAAAGCCATAAAGTTTCTATTCTGTTGTTCAAGTAGCATCTTCCATTTGTCGTCGCCCATCCTTCCTTCTGGTGGGCCTGGTGATCCCACTTCTGATGACGGGTTATAGGCCGCAGGGCCATCAGGTTCATGACCGTCATCAGACATGGGGTTGGTGTTGGAGTCGAAATAATAACTAATCACAATTGTATTGGAAATCCACTATTTAATTACAAATTTACTAAAGAGAAATATAAAGTGATTACACTGATGAAGTTTGATTTAAAACGCGGTAATCTCAAAGATGCACGTGTACGATCCAACCGTCCAGTTAAGATTGCCTGTCTAACCGTCCCCTTCTCTATACAACAATCCCGGAAGCTCGTATAGTCAATTCAGTGACTATAATAAAAATTAATTTGCTCGGTGGAGATCGTCACGCCATCTCTGATTTCACCCAGGAACTAAACCTGACGTTTCAATCAAAACAATAATTAGATCTTAGAATATTATAATTAGCAAGGTATCTTCGACATATATATAAAATATAAAAATAATTATTAGTAGTAAATATGATTGATTTGAAAAATAAATGTCATACATGAATTTAAAAACAGATAAATTACACCACATTACGTAACATTATCGATTTCATTTAAATTTATTTAGAAATTTTATTCAATCAATTAATAATTAATGAGTGTTGATTTTCTCCTCTCTGTGAGTTTAATGTGACCGTGTGGGTGTGTGTGTGAGGGTGTTTTTATGTAGGTGAGTCCAGAAATATTTTATTTGTCAACCTTAAGAAGATTTTCGGTTTCCTCGTATGATAATTTTTGCAGCTACTGAGACACCTTTTTTTTTGCTTTCCATTCCATTCCATTTATTATAAAGAAATGGTCCCAAAAATGTAAAGAATTGATGAGCATGAACGGTTCGAGACTTTTGCCTAGACAAACAAACTATGTGGTTCCTACGTTTATTTAGATTAGTCGGATTGTACGGAAGTAGAGAGAGTTACTTTTTTATTATCTCAAGAATAAATATTTGTCTGATCGTTAAAACCTCACAAAACTTATACAGTTCCGCAGTGGGATAAAGAAATGGTTTGAAAGTAGATATTTTAAGGATTGCTCTTTGAACAATCTCTAATTGTTTTATCACAGTTTTTGCCACTCCTCCCCAAGGAGAGGAGTGACTGACATAGAGCAAAATAAACCTGTCTTAATTTAGTGGGTTCCAAAACATGTCTCAGAGTTCTAAAAATATGAAATAGTTTACGAATCTTTTAATATGTTCTTTAAAATTTAGGTTTCTATCAATCGTGATGCCTAAATATTTAAATGAGCTTACTCGTTCCAATTTACTACAAGAACATAGAGGTAAAAAGGACTGTATGCAATTGTGAGCAAAAATGTTTAGATTATTGTTAATTATGTTTGTTGAGTTTTTCAAAGAGAAGATTATATATTTCGATTTTGTTATACCTATTTAACGTAAGAAGATTATTTTCTAACCATAGTTTAATAACATTGAAACCATACTGTCCAATTTCAAAAACTTCTTCCCAGGAATTATGACTAAATAGTAATGCAGTATCGTCTGCATATGATATGAATTTCCCCTTACAAAATTCAACTCTTAAAATATTGTCAATATAAATCAAAAAGAGGGTAGGTCCGAGAATACTTCCCTGGGGAACGCCAAATGCTATAGGAAGGTCACAGCTAGTATGGGCACCAAGTTTAACACACTGGCATCTGTCAGAGAGGTAACTTTTAAAGATTTCGAGCAGATTTCCGTGAATGCCAATATTTTCAAGTTTGTTTAAAAGTAAAGGCACTGACAGTGTATCAAAAGCCTTCGTTAGATCAAGAAAAATAGCAAGGCACTTTTCCTTTTTATCTAAACTAAGAGAAATATACTAAGTCAAATCGAGAACCGCATCACTGACAGACCTGCCAGTACGAAAGCCAAATTGATTATTAGCAAGGAGTTTTTTTTTTCAAGATAGTTGGTTAATCGTTTATTTATGATTCTTTCCAGTATTTTTGATATAGAAGGCAACACAGAAATAGGTCTATAATTGTCAATATTAGATGGGTTCCCGCCTTTATGAATAGGAGTAACAAGAGACTTTTTTAATGATTTAGGGAAAACACCATTTCGCAAACGTAGATTAAAAATATGTGTTAAAGGAGGTGATAAAAACAATTTGTTATCTTTAAGTAGTTTGTTCGTGATGTTATCAAACCCAACAGAGCAGCCATTCTTCAGACCAGTTATCAAGCTTAAAACATCTGTCACATCGACATCGAGCATTACAAAAGAGTAACAAGTAGATGAAGGACTTGAACCCAGAGTGGAGCTATTACAATCCTTGCTATTCAAAATTATATTTTCAGCCAGTGTTTTTCCTATATTAACAAAAAAATTATTCACTTCATTTGCAGATAATTTTGGAGAGGTAGATAGAGCAAGTAGTTCTTTTGGATAAAAATTATCCTTTCCAGTAGAAGTGATGGTTTTAATTGCGTTCCAAAGCTTCTTAGGACTTTTTCCTGCACGTTCAATTTGGTCATATGCTTTCTTTAGATTTTTTTACATTTTATTGCAGTAGTTTCGATACCTGATGTATGTAATTTTCATTATAGGATTATTTGGGGACAGTTTAAATTTTTTGTGTAATTTATTCCTGTTTCTAATACATCGCAAAAGACCAGGTGTCTTCCATGGTTTAAGTATTTGGTTACGTTTTGATAGACCGACAGTTTTGGTATTTGCAGTAATTGCCGCCTGTAACTTTTCTATTAAATAAGACATTGAGCTTTCTGCATCTAGTGAGTTAAAGACTGGATTTAGATCTATTTTATTAAAATCTAAGTTAAGTCTTATATTGTCAACTTTAGAAATTTGTCTAACAGGGTTATAATAGATTAATTTTGTTTTGAGTTGTAAAATAACCGTCTTATGATCTGTTAAGGTTGTCTGTATTACAAAGTTTGCAGAAGGGAATTTGGTCTTAAGCATAACATGATCAATGCAAGAGTTGCTAGCATCGCGAGTTATAAAAGTATGTGCTGGAAGCAGGCCATGAAAAGAAATGAGGTTTAAATACTGCTCAGTCTTCATATCTTCCTTTTCACGATTAATTGCAATATTTATATCTCCCACGACAGAAATGTTTTTGAATGCGGTAAGTTGCTCAAGAACGTTATCTAATGATTTCAAAAACGAATCAATATTATTATTTGCGGAAGATCTATAAATCGCTGCGATTGCAAGCTCTAGTCCAAATTTTACAAGTGCCCCCCAGTGCTCCCTAACATATACCAGCACACCATCATTCTGGTTCATATTATTTTTCGTAGCAAAAACCCAGTAGCCGTTTATATTAGGGTTGGTTGATATGCGTGATAACCAGCATTCGGTCAAGATTAAGACATCACAGCGTACACCAAGAGAAGCCAGCAATACTTCAAATCCAAGCATATTACAATTTACGCTTCTTATATTTTGTGTCAAAATTGTAATATGTCCAGAAGAATGGGATACAAGTTTTGAAATTTCTCCGGTGTCGCACTCCAGTGACTTCGACACAGATAGTTCCTCAATTTCATTTTGAAATCTGTTATCAAACATTGGAAATGCAATAATATATACAGGTCTTAAGAAAACAATTCTGGTAACAAAACCAGGAGGATACCGTAGCTAATTCAGAGGCAATGAAAATTATACGTATTTGTAAATATTGTAGTGTAAAATGTTTCACTATAAATAAAAATAATAATTCATGTAAAAAGAAAAGATCACTAGAGTATAAATTAAAACTAAAATATTATAATTATAATTACTCCTTTTTGCGCAAGTTTTCGATATCTGCTTCGGAGGTGACTTAAACCTGAGGACTTTTCATCTCTTCGTAAATAAACCACTCCATGAGTAGTCCAGCAAAAAGAGTAGTTATGACTTTTTTGAAAGGATCGCGCCAGAAAAAATAACCGCTGTGTTTTAGGTGTCAGTGTTTCCGAAACAAAAATAGGTTGCACCGTTTGATTTAAAGCCAGATGCGCCGAGTTTAATTTTTCATTTTTTTGTTTATTTTTATTAAAAATCTTCAGCCTCTTTAAAATATTTTCCTTTGTAATGACAGTAGAAAACTCTACTATAATCGGACTAGATCCATCTCTTGTATTGTTTGTCCTATAAGCGTCTCGTATATCAGCGTTGTTTATCTCCATATTCAGGACTTTTCCTAGATTAATTGCAAGTTTGCATAATTCGTTTTTTGTTTCACCTGAAGATTTTTTGACATTTCTTAATTCTATACCTGTTGCGCGGGATTTTCGCTCCATATAATCGATCTTTTCCTCGAGAATTCCAATAATTTTCCTGTCTTCTATCTTTTTCTTTTCTAGTTGTGTTATTCGAGACAGAAACTCGTCGTGCTTTGACGACATAACTTCAACACTCTTTGTAAGTTCTATATTTTGGAGTTTGATGGAATTTATAGTTTCATGGAGCTTTTCAAGGCGTTTTTCAAGATTAACAGAAAGCGACGAAAACATTTCTTTAAAAGAAATAAGGATATCCGTCTCCTCTTCGTCGTGCTTACGTTTCTTCCGTTCCGTTGTGTTTAAGAGTCCAGGCAAGTCCGGCGCGGAATCGGACTGCTTTAGAATAGGAACATTTAATATTGAAACAGAAACGTTCTTTAGTGGTTGCTCTGTACCCAATGACGAATCCATTTGTGGTGCGGTAAGACTTGGGGAAGCGGCAGGAGTGCGCTTGAGTGGCATAATATCGAAGTTGAGGTACTAGGCGTTCAGAAGTAACGAATGGTGTATGGAATGGATAATTTACTCACGATAGGTCCCGTTATCTGGTTGAAGATCGATGTTTTCATACAAAAATTGATTCCGTCCAGCAAGCGAGAACTCAAGGTCTTTTTTCTATTGTAGTAAGAATTATTTTTGCGTAAAACTATGCTTTTCAACTCTTAGTTAGGATGAAGATGTCTTCAAGGTTATGCACTCCCAATTTTCTGCTTCAATTTAATTTTGCACTTTTTAAGAAAAAAGTAAAAATATCCAAAAAACGCGTCTATTTCAAATAAGATTCCAGAGGGAAGGGGTGATAAGCGCGAGATGACGGAATGATAAGCAATGCAATGAAACGTGTGTTCGCGCCGGCTAGATGTTTCCACACTGCGGGCGAGTGGTCGCTCGCAGACCGGCCGGGGCGCGGGCGTCGCTGGTGAGGTGTGCGGGCGCGCGGGGCAGCCACCGACCGGTCTGTCATCTCACGCGCATCGCTATATACAATAAAAATCGGAATGTCCCTAGACATTTAATATGTTTTACAATTCTTTTAACTTTTTATTTTGATAACAATTTTGATTTATTTAATGTTTTATAATCTTATGCGTAATTATTAGCTATTGCATATATTTATATAATATACAATCGAGAGCTGCCACGGTGTATCATTTGCCATCCAAATTCGTCTGTACGCGACATACTACGTTTTAGGGGTTGGATCGCAAGCGCCATCCTAATTGGCCGTAGTAAATCTCTATTACCAATGACGGTAAAGGAAGCAAATCATTCATTGAAATCATGATGTTGTTTTATTTTTTTGTGTTGTTTACAAAATTAGTCACTTTTTACATTTCGCCAACTGCTGACGCCTGACGCTCTACTCACCCCTTACTTCCACCTACTTGACCTTACGCGCTTTTTTTCGACTGTTTCTTATTATATATATGTTGACTCCTGATACTCTATACGGACTGAGTTGCTTGTTAAATTGTGACCTGTGGCTGTGAACCTGGATCATGTCTTCTACGAGAAGCATCTCACACGAAAAAAGGATTAGGATAGTGGCTTTATATGGAGAGGTGCTTAATATCAGCCAAATATCACGAGACATTTTAAAAAATTTCGATAAATTATATAAATAATATCATTAATACTCATAATATTATGACGATCTTTTGTTTGATGATTCTACTCAGGGGCGGCTTTCTTTAGCGTGTAAAATATGTTGAGAAGGCAACATAAATGTTTACATAAACTTTATAATTTTTAAAACAATCAAATTTTAATTATAGAATTTTCGACAAAACAATTTAAGCTCTGGCCCAAAGTTTTAAGACTTAATATTGTTTCATAGAATACCCCGGTGTAAAATAAAACAGTCGAGCGCCGATTGTGTAAACGTTGATCATGCGAACGACCACTCAGACACACACAAGACTTAAAATATCCTCAAAAATGGGAGAAAAACGAAAACGTAATATTTAAAAAATGCATTAAGGTCCTTTGTTCTTTTAAAATAAGATAAGAGTCAAAAGTAGATAAAATCATAGAAACCATCAGAAAATTAATAAAACGTCTATGTTCTTATGTTCTTAGCTTGACGTGCAGGCAGTGTTGCGTAGAGAATCAATACTGTTCGATTATCTGAAAAAGTCGGTTTCCTGGACACCTATTTCACCCAATTAATTGGGATTATAGACGCTCTACTGTATCTTCTATAAAATACGTTTTGCGCGTGAGACAAAAGATAGTTCATGCTCAAGGTAGAATGCATGTTTCTACTTTTAGCACAGAATACCTACTCAATAGTTTTTAGTTAGTTCCGGTTTCTAGGCTCCATCTTACACTGCAACAAAAAACTAATATTAAAAGGGTAGATAGGTGTGACTCGGCCACTTAAAGGATTGTGGGTAGTTTCGCTGCTGATAATATTTATGCTTTTGCTTAAAAACGAATGAGACAGATTATACGGAACTAATAATGAAATAGACACGAGTAGCAATATTTTACGACTGTCTATTGAATATATACAAACATGTGAATGTGTGATTCAAACTTACAAGTTATTTCTATTCGAAATTGAATCTTGTGTGCGTTGAATAGGATTTAATTTTGTTTGAGCAACAACGATAGATAAAAATTAAGCAATTTGCGACGTTGCCGCTTAGTTTTTTGAAAAAGTAGCTTGCAAAACTAATAATGAGAAGATAAATGTGGCAACGTTGCATTTTATTTTCAGTCAAAACAGTTGAGTTAAATTAAGTTTGTGCAAATTGAAGCCTTTTTAATGAAACTCTTTAAGTTATCGTAAGCTGCAACTAATGGCAATCCGCTCTTTTAAGAATTAAGAAAATTCAATTAGTTTTAACGAGGCACAAAATGTGTTTAATGTAAGGCACTTAATTACAATTATGTTTTTATCATAAACTTTTTAAGTAGTCGGGGGTTTAGTTTTAACTTTTTTTGTCAGTCAGTATAAATTGATAATATTGATTGAAGCCCTTCAATTTGACATAACGACCAATAAAATCCGAACAAAAAAAAATGTTGGTCAGAAAATTTTAAGATTTTTTCTCGAATAAGATATACATTTAAAAAAAAGTCTTTTTAATCCCTTTCGTTTGATACCATATGCAAAATTACAGTTATTGAGATTTATATTTATTACTGTGACATTCATAACTGAGTAAAGATTATACAAATCATATGTCTACAATAGAAATTTAATCAAATCTATCTACGAAGGCTGTCCTCAATTTTTTTTAAAGTTAACTGCTGTACTCAATATTATAGGGATCAGTATGCATTTTGTAATTTTACCAAAACTTCTATATGCAACTGCCGCTTTAAATCAGTGCTATTTAGAATTTGTAAATCGAAAAAAAATCTAACTTCTGATTAATTCATTCAAAATACTTGGTACTGCGCGCGATGCAACATCTTCGGGAACGTTCGGTGATGCTCGGTCAACCCGTGCGGCGGCGCTCGGAAATAAGCTATTTGCTCCTTACTGTATGAACGATCTTTTGTTCACGCGCTAGACTTTTCGAGTTTTTAGAGGATTTTTTTAAATCTCCTTAATTAGTCCTCCTACAACTCATAGTTATAGTTATCCATACATGTCTTCATAGTTAGCAAACTTTGAAATTTAAACGAAATTTCTCCGAAAATCAAACTTCTCCAATTAAAAAAGAAATTAAAAACAAATTTGTTTTATAAGAAAAAAAAACATTTTATAAGTCAATTAATTACAGGGTTTCTTACATAGTTAGTTATTCCACTTTCTGTTATAATTTAATCTTATTTAATAATATTAAACATTGTTATATTTGATAACTGTTTAAAATAAGAACTAGTGAAACTGTTATTTATTTAGAAGTCTGAAGAAAATAACTTAAATTGTTAGATTTCTATGTCTAAATATAAAAGCACATTATGTAAAAAACCTATTTAATAAATAATACTGCAAAATTCCAAATTTAAATTCCTTTCCTTTTATTTTTAAGTAACGTAAAGTCTTCAAAGCAACACATACACTAGATTGATATGCAACCGCAAAAAAATAGTGAGTATTAAAATAGAAGCAATTTATAGATATCTCTCTCTCTTTCTTTCTTGCAAAAACATAAAATTACCAAAAACGTAGACAGAGAAAAGGTAGGCGAGATAGATAGCATATTGATAGAACACAAAAAATAAAGGAGATGACACAATACGAAGCACTACATGTGCAAGTGAGAAACAATGTCGATCATCTATTGGACATAAAAGTTTTTATTCGGTTTAAAGTACGATAATCTCATCCATTCATTAAAAGTATGATAATCGCATCCATTCACAAATATAGTATGAAAGCCCCCAGCCGCAAAACCTGCAAGCAAAACTCGACCTCAAGGTGGTAGTGCGTGCGCGCTCGTGATTGTACATAAAATATCTTAATATTAACAACAATTACTTATTTGATAGCAAATACAAATGAGCGTTTGAAATATTATTAATAATAATAATAAAAGAACGCTACATTTGTTTAAAATTCGACAGTTCTAACTGTTTAAATATACATAGTTACCTAAGTTTAACAAGATCATAAGTTTTGTAAGTGTGCAATTAAAAGATTATTATGAGAGAAATAACTGATGGGTATTTAAATTAATAGAACTATCTAATATTGGCCGAATTCAATTAAAATGAAATAATTTTTATTGTAAATTATATTTTTAGTCGAAGACCAAGTAATAATGGAATAATTTCCGGTTGATACCGATAACCATTCTAAGTTGAATTGCCCCCCATAATTAAGATTTCTTTACAAGTACATACGATGTCCATATTTAAATTGCGTTTCAGATTGCATTAATATTGTGGCGTCGACGTTGGTGTAGAATTCCGAGGCGGTGTTCATACTGATATTGACATAACATAAAAATGTTTGTTTGCTTTATGCGTCGATAAGTATTATTATTTTTTTTGTTTGTAACAAGATTTAATTTCATTTATTTTTGTAACTGATTTCAGGTCTTCTAATCCATTAGACTCGGACGCCGAAGCTCAACCCTCTACATCCCAAACGAAGACTACAAACAAGTCTTTAGAACTAACAAAAGTGAAGCCTGCTCCAAAGCCAAAAGTACAGAACCTCTTTGGTAGTGACTCGGAATCGGACAGTAAGCTCGGACCGTCTGTATCAGCGTCCCCTAGTGATCGATTCGGCAAGAAACGGTAAATGGTTTCCTTCCCTTATTCTGAGGTGAGTTGACTTTTTCTTAATTTTTTAAATTTCATAATATTATTTCGGGTGCATTTTTTAACTAACTGCTGTTTTAGTTAGTTCTTGTAAATGAAATGTATTACTTAAGTAGAAACAAGGCATACATGAACTAAGGCATAATGATGATGACAATTTTCATTGTTGAGTCAAGAACACAGGCGTAACCAATTACCTACCTATTAAGTGACGAGCAGAAGTAACTTTTTTATATCTTTGCAGGAAGAAGAGTTAGGTCGCGAACCTATCCGAGCGACAACATTGAAAAATTATCTTTGAGCAACACTGGAAATACGTACCAAAGCGACGCAACAAGACGAGGAGATTTTTATGTTGAAGTTCGGATCTCAAAATTCAACGAACTAGAGGCGCTTAAAACCGATAGATGGCAGCATTGGTTAATCAGCTTTAAAACTGCTGTGAAGGAAAAGTCGCCGACTTGGAGCGCGATTTCCCAGTTGGTGACAGCAGTAAAGAAAGTATCGTAACATAGACCAAGTTTATACCCTTCCAAAAAGGTTATTTATGCTTAAATAATGAATTGTTTTTAATTAATCGTTTTAGTTAAGGAGGTAGGTTATTTTTTTTAATTTTCGTATCACAATTTCAGAGTATTCAATTAATAATATTCATTCATTTAGACATTGCTTTCATACAGAAACTAAAAAAATATATTAAAAACAAGCAAAAAAGTTAATTTTTTAAATTAAGGTTTAAAACATGGTTTTAACATGTATTTTTGCCAAGCTTGCAATAAAAATATTAAACAATTTACCACTCACAAAAAGTTAAATATTCATAAGTCTAACTGTTTATTACATACTGAATACGATAATGTTCGGATAAAATCTTGTGCTTTCAGCTTTAAGTATTGCCAGCGCGTTTAACAGAGAGTCTGTAAATGGAGGTGGCTCCATGATACTTGTCAAGAATGATAGATATTCAATTTAAAGAGCGACCTGACATTGTTAAATATTCTGTTGAACGTGTCTGTGAGGTTGCTTGTGTGGAGATAGAGAAATATTTAGTTTTATGCGTGTATCGGCCACCTAGTTCAAACTTTTTACGCTTTTATGGAAGAGATTCTAGTAGTAGGATTTAGGACATGTAAATGAATTATAATATGTGGGGATTTCAACATTGATATTTTAAAAATGATTAATAACCCAGATCGTCTAAAAGTTATACATTTCAAACCACAATCTTAACTTCCTTTTTAATGAACCTACGAGAATCACGCCAACATGCAAAAGCTGTATTGATAATATGTTTGTAAATTGTTCTGTAATAGATAGTTCTATAGTCAATGGAATTAGGTCGAAACATACGGCTCAAGTTATAAAACTTTCTTTTGAAAAAGATAATGAAGACCGCGTTTTAGAGATTAGACCTGTAAATATAAAATCCTTAGATAAATTCTCTGATGCAGTTCAACAACAGATGCAAACTATTAATTCAACTGAGGAAGACCCAGAAGTTTTGTACAATGAGATGTTTAGTAAAATTTGTTCGGAATTTAATCCACATTGCGTTAAAATGACAATTAAACCCAAAAGTAAATTACAATTCTGCGACTGGGCTACAAGAGATATAAGAGTAAGTAGAAATAAAATGTATGAATTGTACGGAAAAATCTATACAAAACGATGTACAATTTCATGATTATGTTAGAAAATATTCTAAGTTATTCAAAAAGGTTTGCATACATGCTAAAACTATATATTTGAGAAATAAATAAAGAACTCTAAAACAAAATAAAAGCGACTTGGAATATAATTAATACCGAAACAGGGAAAAATTTAAAGGACAATAACTTAGTATTAAAAGTGAATGACGAACTGTTATCGGATAACTCTGAAGTTGCTAATGTAAAAATATTTTACTCAGATACCTTTGGATCTTACTAAAAGTCTTCCCTCGTCTAGTTTGATGGCTGAAACTATTTTGAAAAATAACGTACAAACGTTGACGCCTCCAGTGTTTAAATTTAAACCAATGTATGAAGGGGACATAGTCAGAGTATTTAAGTCTTTAAACGTTAAAACTTCAGAATACTTATGGGAGGGGGGGTTATCTGTTAAAGCTATTAGCTCAATAATTAATAATATAGCGCCAATATTAGCAAACGTTTTTAACAGAAGCATCGAAAAGGGAAAGTTTCCATCGTTACTTAAACATAGCAAAGTCGTTTCAATCTTCAAGGCGGGTTGTAAAGAGAAATTATCGAGTAAAATATTCGAAAACGTAATACTAAATCAACTGTCGTATCACTTCAATCTGAATAGAATTCTACATCGCCAGCAATTCGGGTTTACTAAAGGCAGATCTACAACGGAGGCAGGGGTGAACTTGATACGTACTATCTTCGATGCCTGGGAGGGCTGACAGGATGTTATTAAGGTATTCGGTGACCTTTCTAAGGCATTTGATTGTGTGGATCACTCCATACTGTAAAAAAAATGTCATTTTACGGCCTCGATGATCTTTCAGTTGCCTATGTTGGATCCTATTTGGGTGATCGGGTCCAAAAAATTAAGATTGGTAATACTACTTCATCTGGGTCAGTTAGTATAGTTAGTATTAGGACCAATAAGGGCCAATATTAGGACCATTCCTATTTCTAGTGTACATTAATGACCTACCGTTTATCATCGAAAATCTATTCGGTGACATTATCTTATTTGCAGATGATACTTCGTTTATTTTTAAAGTAAATAGAAAGGATGAACTTTTGATGACAAAGACATTTGGAAGTAGGCTTATCTATCGTACCCTCGCAGGCACCTCTATTGACCGTTTAAATGCAGGAGTTGCAATCATGGTCCATGAAATGGAGATTCAGAACATAAACTATTTTTCTGCTAGCTTTTATCAGTTGAGTCTTTGTTGCAACTCCAGTAGTTCATGTAGTAACTTTACTATATTTTAATTCAATAGGACTAATTAAGAAGGTACTTGTTTTTTGTTATATTTCGTCTGAATAAAATGTTTTTATTGACATTTGTAGATATTATATACATTTTTTTTGTAACATTTTATACTTTAACTAAGATTGTAACGAAAGATTGAATTATGATATTGAAGCAACTACGGAGGTTTCTTGCCGGATTCTTTCCCGTAGACAGGCATTCCGAACCGGTAGTAGCTTAAAAAGAATTTTGAAGAATTAAAAGTACATTTTAAAAGGTCATTTGAATAAAAATATTTGATTTTGATTTTATTCGTACATATTGGGGGTACGAGATGAAGAGGGGCTCATTTTAAAAATTCAAAAATAAAAAATTATTACATTTCAAATGAGAATTAATAAAACAGTGATTAAAATAAAACTAAAATAGATGATCTTGATATCCAATGCTTTGATCCGTTACTGTGCTCTTGTCCACGCGTGGGATGATGGTTGGTATCTCGATCTCGTCAACTCGCTCCTCCCGGCAATGCAGGCGTGTGAGGGGCGCGGGCGCGGGCGGCGGGACCATGCGCGTGAGCCCGCCTGGCGTGGCGGGGGCGCTCGGTGCCTCCTCTGCGACGTGAGCTGTTGAAGGCTGGGGCGCTCGGTGCCTCCTCTGCGACGTGAGCTGTTGAAGGCTGGGGCCATGTGTACCTTGCCCTTCTCAGCACCATGATGAGGCCAGTGATGAGTATTAGTCCCACTACCAGATGAATCGCAGAATAATGATGTATGTCATGATCCGATATGTACTTCGGTAAGAGAGCCTGATTCTTCAAATCATGGAGTTTCCTTGTAATCTCTATCATCTCTTGTTTGAATTCAATATGAGAATCGTTGGGTGAGGTAGAGTTTGGTATAGTCAGATTGATAATGTGATTTATCGGAGCGACAGTAGATATGTAATTGTCAGGTGTCATCTTCAATTGACTCATATGATCCTTATGTGAAAACAAACAATGAAAGACTTTCTGTTTTAATGATACAGTCTTGACCTATAGTGATGAGGTCTGTGTTCCTCAGCTGATGTGCGGTAACTTACCCGTTTTCGCACTGTTCTTTCTTGACAACTACTGCAGCAAAAAACATGTAGGTATTGAGGCTACTGGTTGCCCGCCACTCCTGTTTGCATGTTTTAAATACAGTTTTGTAATCCGAGAAATCAATTTCGCAAAAGCTTTTGTCGCCTTTGATTTAAAATTCTGGCCTTTGAATCTGACAAAGGTGTGCTCTTGTTATCACTAAGCACGATCTCAAGTCGGCTTCTGTAAGTGGTAAGTAAACATCTTTCGTAATGTTGATAGCGATGTAATCTGATACTGGCACGATGCTCATATCATAGTTTTTCCAATGACCTTCGGAACAGGAATTATTTTCAAAATTTCATAGGTGTCTACTTGTGAGTGGAATGCGTATTTCAAAATTCAGACTGACCTTTTTTAGTAGTCTTGTTTTTACTTTCAAAAGTTGATAAATCTCATGTAGCTCGGACTGTATGTTAGTTATAGGCAGTGATACATCTGTAGGTAGTTTGCTTGAAATTATACTTAGTTCATTTCTAAGTTGTTCCGGAGTAGGTAAATGTACGTTGAAACGTCCTTGATATACGTCAGATATAGTGCCCAATAGCGTGTTTTGAATACTTTTTAACTGGAATAACATATTGCTTGCTATAGCCAAAAGATATTAAAGAGGCCCAAGTTATATTGGTCAGGGAACACATCGGCAGGCAAAAAATTCCACACCCTTGCAGTACTCATTATGAAGGAGCTATCGAAGCGTTTAGTCCGGATGGTGGGAATATCTACCACAAAAGGATGCAACTTCAGCCTACGTCTTTTTATTCGACGTATTCCGATTATAAAAGGGGGCCGATGGAATTAAATTGTGAAATTCCTGCGCATACTCTCCGAAATGTATCCTATAAAATACCGATAGACACGCAACTTCGCGGTGGTGGCTGAGGTCATGAAAGTTAGCAATATCATCGTCAATCCCGAAGATTCTTTGGGCTCGCTTTTCAACAGAGTTTAAAGCTGCTAGTTGATACTTGGCTGAACCATCCCAAAGGTGACAGCAATATTCCAATCAAGGCCGAATTTGCGCCTTATACAGGACGAGCCGTTGTTTGGGCGTGAAGTATCGCCTAACCCGGGATAGATAGAACACCAAGCTTTTAAGCCGCCGTTTTGGTTATAGACTCTATGAAGGAGCCGAAATTCATGTTCGACGATATTTCCTGGCCAAGAAGTTGCATATGATTAGTAACTTCTCCCTTTATTTTATTTAGCTCCAAAATATTCATGTGTTGATTTATCATTTTGCTTTGTTGATGCATTGTATTTTCAACTCGTTTTATTCAATTAAATTCGGCCTCAATGTTGGAAGTTTGATATTTCCATAATGATAAAAGGTGTTTCTGATTGTGTTGCACTAGACTAATGTCCTTTTGATACTGTTCGGCAAATCTTTCGTCAATTACGGCGAATAGGCCATTCACAATGTAGCCATTGATAAGGTCTCAGCGCCACCGCAGTCTGTCAGGTCGCGTGTTCTCATGCTGAGAATCCATTGCGTTATTGTAATAGTATGACATCACAACGGGCTTGTAGGAATAAAACCAAGGCTTTATATTCACTTTTAACTATATTAAAAAGGATTAACTGTTACAGTTTTAACTTAGGTACTTGACGTATATGAGAACAAGAAGAGATAGATATCCTTTTGACAGTATCATATTGACATTTGGTGCTTGTGAACTACTGTATGTATATTTATGTCAGACGTCCACTTCCAACATCCTCTCCTGGACGCAGACGCTTTAGCAAGCCCATGGCCGCAGAAAAATGATCATGTTTTGTTCGTTGGAGACCTTTGGTTAAAATATCTGCTATCATGTCTCCAGTATTTTTATATTCAACATTCACTTGTCTGCTGGCAATTTTCTCCCATACGAAGTGGTAACGGACATCAATATGTTTTCTGCGGGCGTGGTAAACAGCATTTCCTGAAAGACTAATCGCACTTTGATTATCACAATAAAGGGTTATAGGTATACCTTTATGTTCAGGCTGAAACTCTTCCTCTAGCTGTTTCAACCAAAGAGCTTCCTGAATTGCTGAAGCTAATGACATATATTCAGCTTCGGTTGTAGATAAAGCTATAGATTGTTGTTTCTTTGAATTCCAGCTTATTGGGCCACCCTGAAATAAAAATATGTAGCCGGTGCAGGACCTTCGATCTTCAATATCATTTGCCCAATCTGAATCGCAATAGCAAGTAATTGTATTATTTATATTCTTTTTGTAAGTAAGTTTCATGTTGATTGTACCTTTTAGGTACCTCAAGACGCGTTTCAGAGCCATCCAATGTTCTGTGGTAGGTTGACTGTTGTATCGGCTCACTGAATTCATTAAATAAGTTATGTTTGGTCGAGTTCCTTGTGAAAGGTACAACAAACAGCCTATGATTTCTTGGTATGGAACATCTGTTAATATTTCTTGTTGACTTAGCTTTCTTAAACTTCACATTTGCATCGGTTGGTGTCGATACCGGCTTACAGTTGGTCATCCCAAACCGAGTGAGTATCATTTTTATATAGAGAGATTGGTCTATAGATATTTCATTTTCAACATCTTGAGATATTTGAAAACCAATACATTGTTTTGCAACTCCTAAGTCCTTCATGCAAAACTTTTCTTTTAATTTTTCTTTTACTATTAGTGAAGTTGTTTTATTATTAAAAAAATACAGCAGGTCATCGACATAGACCGCTATAAAAAGCATATCATTCTTATTTGTAATGCGGTAGTAAACGCATGGATCTATATTTGAGCGTGTCATCCCAATTTCTATCAGGGCAGTATTCAATTTTTATTCCATTGCCTGCTTGCTTGTTTTAATCCATATATTGATTTGTTTAATTTGCACACTTTGTTTTGGTCCTCATAGCCAGGAGGTAAAGACATATATATCTCTTCATCTATTTCTCCCTGTAGGAAAGCGGTGACTGTATCCATTTGATGTATTAACAGTCCATACTTTGCCGCTAAACCCACTAAATATCTTATGGAGCCATGTCGGACCACTGGAGCATATACTTCATTGTAATCAACACCTTTAACTTGTTTGTAGCCTTTGATTACAAGTCTAGCTTTGTAGCGTGACACAGTTCCATTGGCATCTAACTTGGTTCTGTACACCCATTTGCTCGGAATGGCTGTTTTTTTTGGAAAAATAACTAGTGACCATGTATTATTTTTAACAAAGACTGATATTCTTCATTCATAGCCTTTTTCCATTCATTAGCTTTGTCACTACGTAGAGCTTCTTCCAGACTGAGCAGATCACTGTTTAACAAACTCATTGTAGATTCTCCACTCATACATATAAGAGAGGTAGGTCCTTGAACATTATCACAATTTCCTTGCTTTTCTATTCGGTGTGGAAGTGGTCTCAAGTTTATACTAGTTTGTGGTGAAGATTGAAGTGTTTCATCAGGTAAGAATGATTCATCATGACCATCTTCGAACAGATCAGATTCTTCTGAAAAAGAAACTATTTGCGTGTGGCGTGCTTATTTAATGAAACTTAATTATTCAAAGATAAAATTATATACACCTTAATATCTTCTTTTTTTTAATAATAATAATATCTTTATTTTACTTAAAAACATTTAACATGAAATATTTTACCGTGGACCCTGCACTAGGCGAGCCTGTATCGCAGGCGTCCAATTTAATACGCTATGAATTAGTTTAATTTAAATACAGTACACAAAACAATACAATATACAATAACAGAATAAATCTAGATGGATAAATTAAATAGATATTATGACAAAACATGAAAATATGAATTACTGGGTTAATTAATGAACGGGAAATTATATGTATGAGTGTGGGCGGGTGGGAGTGTGTGTGTGGGTGTGTATGGAAGTAAGGTTTAGCTCAATGGTTTCATAAACTGCTCGGACTCGATATAGGAAAGGGTTGAAAGGTAATTTTTAAGAGAAGGGTATTCAGGAGAATTTATAACCGTACGGTGTATGGCTAAAGAAATTTTATAAATGAACTGTCGTATTGTTAGGACTCCACATTCAGCATACAGTGAGGAGGTGGGATATCTGTAGGGTTTTCGGAGCATTACTTTGAGCACTGATCTTTGGGCTCTTTCCAATATTAACATTGAGGTTTTTCCGGCACCTACCCATGCGGTGATACAGTACCCTAAGATTGACTCGCATAGCGCAGTGTACACTATTTTGAGCGTCTCTATGTCAGCAAAGTCACGCAATGATTTCATAACGTGAATCAATTTTCGTGCTCTTTTTGTAGTGGCTGTCAAATGCTCTTTGAAGGATAATCTTTCGTCAATAATTACACCCAAGTATTTCAATGTGTTAAGGGTCAGGAGGTTGGCATCAAACCATTGCTTTAATTCAAGGACTCCACGTTCAGCATTTTGAAGTGCCGAAATCCAAGAGTCCCCGTGAAAAAGCACAGCCGTGTCATCAGCGCAGCAAACGACCTCTGCGTCAATGGTAACTGCTTTAAAAATGTCATTTACATATACTATAAAGAGAGAGGGTCCCAACACAGAACCCTGGGGCACACCAAAATTTACAAAACAATCTTCGCTGAGCAAGTCACCTATTTTAATACATTGGCGTCTTCCAGTTAGGTAGCTCCGAAACCATCCCAGTGATTTGCCTCTAATACCTAGTAGTTCGAGTTTATCAAGTAGGTTTGACACGGATACAGTGTCAAAAGCCTTGGCTAGATCAAGAAAAACCCCTATAGATCTTAAGCCTTTATCAAAACAATTAGTCACAGATCGAATAACATGGTTCACAGCATCCTCTGTCGAGCATCCTTGTCTAAAACCATATTGTTTCGAAGACAGTAAATTAAATTTTTCAAGGTAACTAGTTAATCTATGATTGATAATTTTTTCTAATATTTTTGCGAAAGTACTCAATAGTGAGATAGGCCTATAATTTTCTGGAATTTTGTTAGAATCTCCCTTATGGATAGGAACCACAGTAGCTTTCTTCCATTCCGTTGGGAAAATGCCTGTGGAGATACTGAGGTTGAAAATATAGGTTAATGGGATAACTATTTCATCTTTAATATTTTTAATCAGTGCAGAAGAAAATTGGTCAAAACCGGGTGCACTATTATTTTTTAAATGACTTATTATTTTGTCAACTTCAGTAGGGTCGGTAGGCTGCATGAAGAGTGTATTCGGTACAGGATGGATATTTAGGGTATGGCGTTGGTTTATATTTAGTTTGGACATTAGATCATTTGCTAAGTCTGCGCCAACATTTGAAAAGTAGGTTTTACAGTAGTTTAATGACTCTGTGGTATCTTTTATTTTAAATAGTTCGATGGCTGTTTGTGTCTTTTTAGTGGAGTCACTAGCCTCTCTTATTAAATTCCAAAGTTTTTTAGAGTTGTTCTGACTGTCTTTAAGTTCATTACTATAATAATTCGTTTTGGTGTTATATAACACAATTTTGTAGAAGCTTCGGTATCTCTTGTAAACAAGTTCCTTCTGAGTGTCATGGGGGTGCTTTTTACAGGCAATATGAAGTCTGTCACGGTGCTTAGAACACCTTAACAAACCAGGAGTCATCCACGGTTTAATCAGATACTTATTTCGACTGACGCTTTTAATTGTAGTGTGCTTTTGTACTGCATTCGGTAAAGTTAACTGAAATAACTTAACTGCCTCATTAACATCTTGCAAGTTCATTAGAGGGGTCCAAACTGTATTTTTAAGTTCATGAGCTACATCTCCAAAATTAGTTTTCTTTGTGAATCTACTAAGAGGTTTTTCTTTTGAGGAAGAAGTGAGTGCTAGCATCACTATTTTGTGATCAGTAATATCTGTTTCTCCAACCGCGCTAATAGCTGGATAATGATTAGACTTCACGAATATGTGATCCAGACAAGACATATTCCTAGTAGGGAGGTAAATAGCCGGTAAAAAACCAAACTCAGAAAGTAAACACAGGTATTCAGAACTATCGCTGTCATTAAGAATATCTATGTTTATATCACCTGCAAGTATAACTGTGGATTTGTTTTTATATGTAGAAAATATTGAGTGAAGTGAGTTTATTTTTAATTTTAAAAGATGGAGATCGGTACATCCCTAGAATTGTACATGAATTCGAAAGTTCGATACTCAAGCATTCGCACTCCCCTAAATCAGGTTCTGTAACGTTTGGAGTCCAAACATCCCTGACATGAGCAACTACGCCCCCATTTTTATTGACATTATTGATTGTTGAAAAAACATTGTAGCCTGGAACTTGCCCAATTGAACCAGTAGACAGCCAGCATTCAGTCAGAATAATAACATCAAAAACAACACCGTTGGAGAGCTACTAGAAAAGAGGAAAAATTTCGTTGAATACTTCGTATATTAAAAGACAAAACTTTAAAATTATATTTACAATCAAAGACATCTCTCAGATTCTCAAGGGTTTCCACAGCCTGACAATGTATTGTAAGGTTATTGTCGATTTCGTTAATATCGTTAGGACCTATCATTTTAAGTTGAAAGTTATTATAAATTGGAATCTATGCATTTTTTTTATTTTAAAACAATACAATGTCAGGCAGACAAATCGATGATAGCAATTTAGAGGTTTCTCAGTTTTGCGTAAGTGAGATAGAAAATACAAGTATTTAGACATGCGAGCATTGAAATCTGTTATACGCTTTTGGTGTGTATTAAGGTGTGGTGTGTATGTGTGAATTAAGGTGTTGAATGTCGTGATGAGTACATGAAATTGCGATTTTTTAGTAAAACAAAACATTTCATAACACTTAATCTAAAATAGCATTTATACATTAATACATATTTGTTATTATAGCTTTAATTATATATGTATTCAAAAACTATGGTCATCACAAATCAATTATTAATCATGTATAAGCAAACTTCGCCGTGACGAGAATTCAAGTTAGTGGAAACAAGTTTCCTGACCGCTACTCAATACGTCACCCATTGTTCTCGGCCCGCCGGCTCCGGCGCAGCCGCATAGCAACATCAAGTCAGTCGGAAACTCACTACGACGCGAAGCGCACGCTTGCCGCTATATGCTTTCTCGGCTACGCTATTTTGTACTTTGTTTCTTGCATGCTAAAGTTGCTTTTTGCTTACGCTTCTTTTCGCTTTATGCTATAGTACTTTATTCATCGTGTTTGTTCCTTGTGGTAATTGTGTTCCGTGACTATTATATATTTGTGCAATTCACACACACCTTCCAAAATAAACTTGGTTAATAGTGAAGTGTTTATTTACTAACCGTATCGGTGACCTTTGCACCCACACACACCCATATCCACCAAATGCGCATCATCCTATAGTAGGGTTGCCAACCATACTTTATAATAACGTATCCTACTTTATTTTCGGTAATTATACTTTATACTTTTACATACAAATAAAGTATGCAAAAATACTTTATTGTCAACCTTTACTGTGGTGCGTAAAACAAAATACTCATTATGGGTACTTAACGATTCATAATTGCTGAACGAAATATTTAAAACGGATAAAGGAAACAATTTTTAATTACTGAACGAAATGTTAGATGTCAGTTGTGACATTTGTCACAGATGTCTTTCATTATCGACGAAATTGTACATAACTGGTCCGTTAGTTTTGTTTATAAGTGAAGAATGCATTTTAAAGTAAATATTAATGCTGAAAATGACGAGTAATTCTGATAGCGACACACCAGTGCTTCCTAAAAAACCTAAAATAACAATAGTTTTACAAAAATATAAACCTGAGTGGGAAAAACAATACAACTGGCTAACAAGTGATCTTCAAAATAAAAGTAATGCAAAATGTATTATCTGCGGCGTGAATTTTACAATCAGTGATAATTTGTGAGATAGAAAACATAGATATATTACAGTCATTTTTCGGTATCTGCTTGTAGACGAGATGATTAAAAAAAAATTGTTACTGTGGTTGATGGTGAATTTCACGAAATCAAACGTCATATTGGTACACGGTGGTTATCACTACTTCCAGCCGTTGACACCCTTTTACTTAATTGGGAACCAATATGTAATTATTTTATAAGTTTAGGTGATAATAGTGCAATAATTATACAAGAATTATTAAAACTAAGTGATCATCAGGATAGGGAGGTTGTGGAAATTTATCTACACTTTACAAGCCACATGCTTAATATTTTTAATAAAACGATAAAACGTCTGGAAGGAAATGATGTAACTATACTAGATGTCTATAATATTATGGATAATTTAAGAAACGAATTAGAACAAAGAAAAACTGATAAGTACTTTGGTTATGAATCAAAAATGAGATTACAAAAATTCAAAAGTCATCACCCGAAACATTCAATACAGTTGTCAGTAACTTTTCGCTTTTTATTGATATGAGCTTAAAATATATGATAAAATGGTTTGAGTTTAGCGAAGATAACTGGCTTTCAATACTTCCTAACATGTCTTTGAAAAATGAGGTAAAATTTGGACATTTCGAAATGGTTATTACAAAGGCCAAATTACAAGACAGATTAAATATTAAGATGGAAGATATGTATTCCGAATCTATCAGACTTAGAGAAATCCAAAGAAAAGTCACTAATGATGATCAAGAATTTTTAGTGAAAAGTACAGTAGAAAAATGGCAATATATACTTAAAAATGCATCTGATAGCTTACCAAATATAAAAAAAAATATTTCTTACCTACTCTCCGTTCCTGCAACTTCAGCTTTTACTGAAAGAGTTTTTTCTGTAATGAATCTGAAGTGGCGAGAAGAGAGAAATAGAGCATCAATAAATTTAAATATTGATTGTCAAACAAGCTTTGTAACATTTAACATTTAAAGCACACAAAAATACGTTTTTAAAGCAAAAAAAAACATAAAATTTGAAATATACTTTTTTTTCTTCAAACCACTTTTATACGTTTTATTTGTCAAAAAAAGTTGGCAAGTTTCTTCCAGTTCCACATTGTCTTCAAATAAAGTCCATAGTCCTATTTTCTCTCTCCTCATTTAAATTTCAATTTTTTTCAATAATAGTTTCATTTTTACTAATCTCTTTTTTCTTTTCAGGCACATCATCAACTATGTTTCTCTCAATTGAAGCCTCCAAAAATACAACATCTCTACTAATTATTGCTTTTTTGCTTACAGAGTCTATGAAACGTAGCCCTTCGTAGAGTCGCTATAGCCAACAAAAATTAACTTACGTGACTTTGGGTCAAGTTTTGTTTTCTTCTCTTTTGGTATATGAACCATCGCATGACATCCAAAAATCATCATATGACTTAGGTTTCTTCCCAGTCCATATTTCATGCGGAGTCTTGTCAGATAAAACTCGAGATGGTGAGCGGTTCACTATGTATGCTGAGGTGGCGACCGCTTCAGCCCAGAATGTATCCTGTAATTTTGCATTTGAAGTGATACATTTAGCTCGTTCGATCAGGGTTCGGTTCATCCGTTCACTAAGACCATTGTTTTCTGGAGTATAGGGATTAGTGGTTTGGTGTTGTTACATATATATTTTGTAGCCCCATCTCGCTTCATTGTGAATTAATTTTTAAATATAGTGTGTACTCGTTATTGGCTGTATGACGAGACGCTCTTTGCCGCTTGAGGTTTTAGAAGCGTTTACGTCAAACTATGGCGTCCAACGGAGGCAACAAAAGCCGGCTGCGCGGGAGTGTTGGCTACAAGTTTTGAGGCCTCCCAGCCTTAAGGCTTGTAGACCCAACGTAATGCCCGGTTTTGAGGGCATCAACGCAAGGAGGCGACGCGCAGCTACGCTGCGCCTCGCTCCCTTGCGGGGAAGCACTCGCCGCGCGGTTAGTTCGGTTACGCTGCGAAGGCCAATAGGGCCGCAGTTAGGGTCCAAAAAAAAAAAAAAAAAAAGTGTTGGCCCTTTTCGGCGTCGTACCTTGACCGGGCGTGACCCACTTGTGGTTTTCAGACCACCCTAAGTTGTTGATTACAAGTCTAGCTTTGTAGCGTGACACAGTTCCATTGGCATCTAACTTGGTTTTGTACACCCATTTGCTCGGAATGGCTGTTTTTTTTGGAAAAACAACTAGTGACCATGTATTATTTTTAACAAAGACTGATATTCTTCATTCATAGCCTTTTTCCATTCATTAGCTTTGTCACTACGTAGAGCTTCTTCCAGACTCAGCAGATCACTGTTTAACAAACTCATTGTAGATTCTCCACTCATACATATAAGAGAGGTAGGTCCTTGAACATTATCACAATTTCCTTGCTTTTCTATTCGGTGTGGAAGTGGTCTCAAGTTTATACTAGTTTGTGGTGAAGATTGAAGTGTTTCATCAGGTAAGAATGATTCATCATGACCATCTTCGAACAGATCAGATTCTTCTGAAAAAGAAACTATTTGCGTGTGGCGTGCTTATTTAATGAAACTTAATTATTTAAAGATAATATTATATACACCTTAATATCTTCTTTTTTTTAATAATAATAATATCTTTATTTTACTTAAAAACATTTAACATGAAATATTTTACCGTGGACCCTGCACTAGGCGAGCCTGTATCGCAGGCGTCCAATTTAATACGCTATGAATTAGTTTAATTTAAATACAGTACACAAAACAATACAATATACAATAACAGAATAAATCTAGATGGATAAATAAAATAGATATTATGACAAAACATGAAAATATGAATTAGTGGGTTAATTAATGAACGGGAAATTATATGTATGAGTGTGGGCGGGTGGGAGTGTGTGTGTGGCTGTGTATGGAAGTAAGGTTTAGCTCATTGGTTTCATAAACTGCTCGGACTCGATATAGGAAAGGGTTGAAAGGTAATTTTTAAGAGAAGGGTATTCAGGAGAATTTATAACCGTACGGTGTATGGCTAAAGAAATTTTATAAATGAATAACTGTCGTATTGTTAGGACTCCACATTCAGCATACAGTGAGGAGGTGGGATATCTGTAGGGTTTTCGGAGCATTACTTTGAGCACTGATCTTTGGGCTCTTTCCAATATTAACATTGAGGTTTTTCCGGCACCTACCCATGCGGTGATACAGTACCCTAAGATTGACTCGCATAGCGCAGTGTACACTATTTTGAGCGTCTCTATGTCAGCAAAGTCACGCAATGATTTCATAACGTGAATCAATTTTCGTGCTCTTTTTGTAGTGGCTGTCAAATGCTCTTTGAAGGATAATCTTTCGTCAATAATTACACCCAAGTATTTAACTGATTGTGCTCTTTGCAGTTCTGGACAGTCACAGATCCTTTTATTGCACTGCCTATGTATTTTAAATTTAATGGATCGGTCTGGTTTTGTCACTGCTGTTTTATGAAAACAAACGTATTTAGATTTCAATGTGTTAAGGGTCAGGAGGTTGGCATCAAACCATTGCTTTAATTCAAGGACTCCACGTTCAGCATTTTGAAGTGCCGAAATCCAAGAGTCCCCGTGAAAAAGCACAGCCGTGTCATCAGCGCAGCAAACGACCTCTGCGTCAATGGTAACTGCTTTAAAAATGTCATTTACATATACTATAAAGAGAGAGGGTCCCAACACAGAACCCTGGGGCACACCAAAATTTACAAAACAATCTTCGCTGAGCAAGTCACCTATTTTAATACATTGGCGTCTTCCAGTTAGGTAGCTCCGAAACCATCCCAGTGATTTGCCTCTAATACCTAGTAGTTCGAGTTTATCAAGTAGGTTTGACACTGATACAGTGTCAAAAGCCTTGGCTAGATCAAGAAAAACCCCTATAGATCTTAAGCCTTTATCAAAACAATTAGTCACAGATCGAATAACATGGTTCACAGCATCCTCTGTCGAGCATCCTTGTCTAAAAACCATATTGTTTCGAAGACAGTAAATTAAATTTTTCAAGGTAACTAGTTAATCTATGGTTGATAATTTTTCTAATATTTTTGCGAAAGTACTCAATAATGAGATAGGCTTATAATTTTCTGGAATTTTGTTAGAATCTCCCTTATGGATAGGAACCACAGTAGCTTTCTTCCATTCCGTTGGGAAAATGCCTGTGGAGATACTGAGGTTGAAAATATAGGTTAATGGGATAACTATTTCATCTTTAATATTTTTAATCAGTGCAGAAGAAAATTGGTCAAAACCGGGTGCACTATTATTTTTTAAATGACTTATTATTTTGTCAACTTCAGTAGGGTCGGTAGGCTGCATGAAGAGTGTATTCGGTACAGGATGGATATTTAGGGTATGGCGTTGGTTTATATTTAGTTTGGACATTAGATCATTTGCTAAGTCTGCGCCAACATTTGAAAAGTAGGTATTACAGTAGTTTAATGACTCTGTGGTATCTTTTATTTTAAATAGTTCGATGGCTGTTTGTGTCTTTTTAGTGGAGTCACTAGCCTCTCTTATTAAATTCCAAAGTTTTTTAGAGTTGTTCTGACTGTCTTTAAGTTCATTACTATAATAATTCGTTTTGGTGTTATATAACACAATTTTGTAGAAGCTTCGGTATCTCTTGTAAACAAGTTCCTTCTGAGTGTCATGGGGGTGCTTTTTACAGGCAATATGAAGTCTGTCACGGTGCTTAGAACACCTTAACAAACCAGGAGTCATCCACGGTTTAATCAGATACTTATTTCGACTGACGCTTTTAATTGTAGTGTGCTTTTGTACTGCATTCGTTAAAGTTAACTGAAATAACTTAACTGCCTCATTAACATCTTGCAAGTTCATTAGAGGGGTCCAAACTGTATTTTTAAGTTCATGAGCTACATCTCCAAAATTAGTTTTCTTTGTGAATCTACTAAGAGGTTTTCCTTTTGAGGAAGAAGTGAGTGCTAGCATCACTATTTTGTGATCAGTAATATCTGTTTCTCCAACCGCGCTAATAGCTGGATAATGATTAGACTTCACGAATATGTGATCCAGACAAGACATATTCCTAGTAGGGAGGTAAATAGCCGGTAAAAAACCAAACTCAGAAAGTAAACACAGGTATTCAGAACTATCGCTGTCATTAAGAATATCTATGTTTATATCACCTGCAAGTATAACTGTGGATTTGTTTTTATATGTAGAAAATATTGAGTGAAGTGAGTTTATTTTTAATTTTAAAAGATGGAGATCGGTACATCCCTAGAATTGTACATGAATTCGAAAGTTCGATACTCAAGCATTCGCACTCCCCTAAATCAGGTTCTGTAACGTTTGGAGTCCAAACATCCCTGACATAAGCAACTACGCCCCCATTTTTATTGACATTATTGATTGTTGAAAAAACGTTGTAGCCTGGAATTTGCCCAATTGAACCAGTAGACAGCCAGCATTCAGTCAGAATAATAACATCAAAAACAACACCGTTGGAGAGCTACTAGAAAAGAGGAAAAATTTCGTTGAATACTTCGTATATTAAAAGACAAAACTTTAAAATTATATTTACAATCAAAGACATCTCTCAGATTCTCAAGGGTTTCCACAGCCTGACAATGTATTGTAAGGTTATTGTCGATTTCGTTAATATCGTTAGGACCTATCATTTTAAGTTGAAAGTTATTATAAATTGGAATCTATGCATTTTTTTTTATTTTAAAACAATACAATGTCAGGCAGACAAATCGATGATAGCAATTTAGAGGTTTCTCAGTTTTGCGTAAGTGAGATAGAAAATACAAGTATTTAGACATGCGAGCATTGAAATCTGTTATACGCTTTTGGTGTGTATTAAGGTGTGGTGTGTATGTGTGAATTAGGGTGTTGAATGTCGTGATGAGTACATGAAATTGCGATTTTTTAGTAAAACAAAACATTTCATAACACTTAATCTAAAATAGCATTTATACATTAATACATATTTGTTATTATAGCTTTAATTATATATGTATTCAAAAACTATGGTCATCACAAATCAATTATTAATCATGTATAAGCAAACTTCGCCGTGACGAGAATTCAAGTTAGTGGAAACAAGTTTCCTGACCGCTACTCAATACGTCACCCATTGTTCTCGGCCCGCCGGCTCCGGCGCAGCCGTATAGCAACATCAAGTCAGTCGGAAACTCACTACGACGCGAAGCGCACGCTTGCCGCTATATGCTTTCTCGGCTACGCTATTTTGTACTTTGTTTCTTGCATGCTAAAGTTACTTTTTGCTTACGCTTCTTTTCGCTTTATGCTATAGTACTTTATTCATCGTGTTTGTTCGTTGTGGTAATTGTGTTCCGTGACTATTATATATTTGTGCAATTCACACACACCTTCCAAAATAAACTTGGTTAATAGTGAAGTGTTTATTTACTAACCGTATCGGTGACCTTTGCACCCACACACACCCATAACCACCAAATGCGCATCATCCTATAGTAGGGTTGCCAACCATACTTTATAATAACGTATCCTACTTTATTTTTGGTAATTATACTTTATACTTTTACATACAAATAAAGTATGCAAAAATACTTTATTGTCAACCTTTACTGTGGTGCGTAAAACAAAATACTCATTATGGGTACTTAACGATTCATAATTGCTGAACGAAATATTTAAAACGGATAAAGGAAACAATTTTTAATTACTGAACGAAATGTTAGATGTCAGTTGTGACATTTGTCACAGATGTCTTTCATTATCGACGAAATTGTACATAACTGGTCCGTTAGTTTTGTTTATAAGTGAAGAATGCATTTTAAAGTAAATATTAATGCTGAAAATGACGAGTAATTCTGATAGCGACACACCAGTGACTCCTAAAAAACCTAAAATAACAATAGTTTTACAAAAATATAAACCTGAGTGGGAAAAACAATACAACTGGCTAACAAGTGATCTTCAAAATAAAAGTAATGCAAAATGTATTATCTGCGGCGTGAATTTTACAATCAGTGATAATTTGTGAGATAGAAAACATAGATATATTACAGTCATTTTTCGGTATCTGCTTGTAGACGAGATGATTAAAAAAAAATTGTTACTGTGGTTGATGGTGAATTTCACGAAATCAAACGTCATATTGGTACACGGTGGTTATCACTACTTCCAGCCGTTGACACCCTTTTACTTAATTGGGAACCAATATGTAATTATTTTATAAGTTTAGGTGATAATAGTGCAATAATTATACAAGAATTATTAAAACTAAGTGATCATCAGGATAGGGAGGTTGTGGAAATTTATCTACACTCTACAAGCCACATGCTTAATATTTTTAATAAAACGTCTGGAAGGAAATGATGTAACTATACTAGATGTCTATAATATTATGGGTAATTTAAGAAACGAATTAGAACAAAGAAAAACTGATAAGTACTTTGGTTATGAATCAAAAATGAGATTACAAAAATTCAAAAGTCATCACCCGAAACATTCAATACAGTTGTCAGTAACTTTTCGCTTTTTATTGATATGAGCTTAAAATATATGATAAAATGGTTTGAGTTTAGCGAAGATAACTAACTGGCTTTCAATACTTCCTAACATGTCTTTGAAAAATGAGGTAAAATTTGAACATTTTGAAATGGTTATTACAAAGGCCAAATTACAAGACAGATTAAATATTAAGATGGAAGATATGTATTCCGAATCTATCAGACTTAGAGAAATCCAAAGAAAAGTCACTAATGATGATCAAGAATTTTTAGTGAAAGGTACAGTAGAAAAATGGCAATATATACTTAAAAATGCATCTGATAGCTTACCAAATATAAAAAAAATATTTCTTACCTACTCTCTGTTCCTGCAACTTCAGCTTTTACTGAAAGAGTTTTTTCTGTAATGAATCTGAAGTGGCGAGAAGAGAGAAATAGAGCATCAATAAATTTAATTAAAAACGAATTGCTTATCTATTTAAATTTAAATATTGATTGTCAAACAAGCTTTGTAACATTTAACATTTAAAGCACACAAAAATACGTTTTTAAAGCAAAAAAAACATAAAATTTGAAATATATATTTTTTTCTTCCTAATACTTTATTTTTTTCCTATCCAAACCACTTTTATACGTTTTATTTGTCAAAAAAAGTTGGCAACCCTGTCCTATAGTTCTCTTGCTTCATCTTCAGAGTTTGTTTCTTCCAGTTCCACATTGTCTTCAAATAAAGTCCATAGTCCTATTTTCTCTCTCATTTAAATTTCTATTTTTTTCAATAATAGTTTCATTTTTACTAATCTCTTTTTTCTTTTCAGGCACATCATCAACTATGTTTCTCTCAATTGAAGCCTCCAGAAATACAACATCTCTACTAATTATTGCTTTTTTGCTTACAGAGTCTATGAAACGTAGCCCTTCGTAGAGTCGCTATAGCCAACAAAAATTAACTTACGTGACTTTGGGTCAAGTTTTGTTTTCTTCTCTTTTGGTATATGAACCATCGCATGACATCCAAAAATCATCATATGACTTAGGTTTCTTCCCAGTCCATATTTCATGCGGAGTCTTGTCAGATAAAACTCGAGATGGTGAGCGGTTCACTATGTATGCTGAGGTGGCGACCGCTTCAGCCCAGAATGTATCCTGTAATTTTGCATTTGAAGTGATACATTTAGCTCGTTCGATCAGGGTTCGGTTCATCCGTTCACTAAGACCATTGTTTTCTGGAGTATAGGGATTAGTGGTTTGGTGTTGTTACATATATATTTTGTAGCCCCATCTCGCTTCATTGTGAATTAATTTTTAAATATAGTGTGTACTCGTTATTGGCTGTATGACGAGACGCTCTTTGCCGCTTGAGGTTTTAGAAGCGTTTACGTCAAACTATGGCGTCCGACGGAGGCAACAAAAGCCGGCTGCGCGGGAGTGTTGGCCCTTTTCGGCGTCGTACCTTGACCGGGCGTGACCCACTTGTGGTTTCCAGACCACCCTAAGCCTGCTACCACCTTTTTATTTTTGTTTACTGCATTTACCTGGTCGCGGTTAGTTCTAGGCCGCGTGCCCATTATTCGACACTTTTCCTGCATTTTCGAGATCATTCGGCAAGAAGCAACTTGAAGCACGTGCTGACACACTCCACTCGACACCACCTCCAAAAGGAGGTCCTTGGTGAGGGTTCAGCTTCGGGTGAGAGCATCGCAGACACGGCCTTCAACTCCTACTCGCAACACGGCACACTTACTTCGGGCGTGGCTCAACGTGTCTCCGACCAGTTCTCCGACAACGTGCTCATCCTTCAACCTGCTCTCTGCAGTTTAACGGTTCCCTTGACCAATAACAAGGGTGGCGCCCTTTCCTCTTTTTAATTTGTTAATTTAAATTCTTCATATTCCAGTCCACCTTGGAAACCCACCCCCTCTCGTGTACTAGCTGGCACCTAGTTTTATGTGTACTTACTAACCCTTAGTGAAGTTTATTGTTGTATAAATTTTATAAAAAGTGGTAGTATTAAATAAGTCTGGAAACCCACAAAGAGTTTTTTTTAGTAACAGTGTAATATGCCATTTTTCGTTAAATAAGCTTCAAAATTATTATTTTTATATTCTGTCCCACAGTCGCTTCTAAGCACTTTTATTTTTGTATTTAACTCATTTTCTACTCTATTCTTGAATTCGACAAATTTATCAAAAACTTCGCTTTTAGCTTTAATAAAATATACATGTACTCTCAGAGAAAAATCATCTATAAAGGTGACAAAGTACCTGGTTCCTCCAAACGAAACATGCTGCATCGGTCCACAGACGTCACTGTGCACAAGCTCTAGCAAACTGGTTGCCCGGGAGCCCTCATTAGGAAACGGTCGTCGTGTCTGCTTGCCTTCAAGACAGGTTATGCAAGTCGCATCAACATTACTCGGTGTCAACTTAACGCCTTCAGTACAGTCAGGTATTTTATTAAAGCTTGAAAAATTTTAATGTGCCATTCTTAAATGCCAGAGAAAAGGGTTATCATTAGTTTTAGCCATCATCACTCGCAAATTCTTATCATGGTGAGTAATTAGTTGATAAGTGCCATTAACTAACTTTGCATTGGCAACTAACATCTTATTCTGGTCATAAATTTTACATCCACTTGCATGGAAATCTACTTTGCCACCACTTTTGAATATATTACTCACTGACAGTAAATTTGTTTTTAAGGTAGGTACATAATGCACATTTTTTATGAGTATAGTCTCAGTACTGCCATTCAGAATTACTTGAATATTTACTTCACCGCAGCATTCAACTTGTAATTCCTTGTCATCAGCTATTGTTATACTTTTTGAAGGTGGTGCAGAGATATTGGTAAGCCACTCTTTGCGCATTGTAAGATGTACCGATGCACCACTGTCTGCATACCAAAGATCAGCATCATTTGTCGAGGCTGCTGAAAATGCTGAGAATGCCGCTATTTACCCATTTGCTTTTTATCTGTTTTTTCATTATTCGACTTCTTAAACCAACAATTTTTGCTGAGATGGCCATACTTATTACATGAAAAACACCGTGGCCCTTTTCTAAATTTTTGTTTTTCATTTTTGTGCTGAGAACTTGTGTTTGTATAAAGTGCGGTAATGTCTGACATTTGAACTTCCTGTAATAATTTATTTTTCACTAAGTCAGCACTAATCTTCATACCTGAACTCCAAGCCCATAATCATTGGCTGATACTTATCCGGCAGACCTGCCAGCATTAAAGTACCTAGCCATTCTTCATCAACATCAAATTTTATATTCCTCAGTTTGTGTGCCGCTGTCATTATCTTGTTCACATAATCTTCGACAGATGAACTATTTTCTAAATTAGTATTTTTAATTTCCTTCAACAAACCGACCTTCCGAGTTAAACCACTGTCCTCAAATGCCTTGGTTAAATTTTGCCAAACCTGTTGTGCGCTGTTAGCATCTTGAATATCCATCCAAATTCGTCTGTACGCGACATACTACGTTTTAGGGGTTGGATCGCGCCATCCTAATTGGCCGTAGTAAATCTCTATTACCAATGACGGTAAGGGAAGCAAATCATTCATTGAAATCATGATGTTGACGCCTGACGCTCTACTCACCCCTTACTTACACCTACTTGACCTAACGCGCTGTTTTTCGACTGTTTCTTACTATATTTGTTGACTCCTGCTACTCTATACGGACTGAGTTGCTTGTTAAATTGTGACCTGTAACTGTGAACCTGGACCATGTCTTCTACGAGAAACACCTCGCACAAAAATAAGATTAGGATAGGGGCTTTATATGGAGAGGGGCTTAATATCAGCCAAATATCACGAGACATTTTAACATTTTTCGATTAAATATATATATCGGAATGGTTTGCCCAACTAAGCCTAAAGGATCAGTGACGTCAGCAGGACTGACGTCACCATCACCCTTATCACTCATTGCAAATGACACACACAACAGATATTGATTTGAGTCTATTTATTTCGCAATAACACTAATATACCTATCTAAAACTAAAAGTAATTAAAAACGCTTACTCACAATTTTTCTGGAGCACAACCAACGCACACTAGGGTTCCGGCAAAAGTGCCTCACCAAGAATTGTGTCGCCGACTCACGCCCGTAAACAAAGGAAAAGTGGCGGGAGAGAGTCAACACACTTAGAAAATATTTAACCACTATCTCACAGTTACTTTTTCTAATTCTTAAATTATTTTAACATTTTTAGAAGTTAATTTTTAAATTTAAACACAATCAACGAACTTTTTTGAAAACTAAAACTCATTCCTTTTAATTTTTCTAAAACTCATTCAAAATAGCTTTCTTTAATTAAACATTAATGAATTCTATCAATCGTACTATCGACTATCACTTACAAATAGAAAAAGCTATTTTGAACATGTTTTCCATTTAAAAACTTTACATAAATTTTATAATGCGTACAGAGTGACGCATTGTTTTAAAAACCATGTCCAACGATCACACAACATGTTATCAGTTTATCCATTAAGAAAATGATCGTGTTAAAACATCAAAAGAGTTTTTAAATCAAATCCTACATCTACTTATAATTAATAAATTTGAAACATGGAATAAAATTATAAATTCAATCAACGTTGCGTCGACATATAAATAATATCATTAATACTCATAATATTATGACTATCTTTTGTTTGATGATTCTACTCAGGGGCGGCTTTCTTTAGCGTGTTAAATATGTTGAGAAGGCAACATAAATGTTTACATAAACTTTATAATTTTTAAAACAATCAAATTTTAATTCTAGAATTTTCGACAAAATAATTTAAGCTCTGGCCCAAAGTTTTAAGACTTAATATTGTTTCATAGACAATAATACCTCGTGCGCTAGGTAAGCGCACGGTGTAAAATAAAACAGTAGAGCGCCGATTGTGTAGACGTTGATCATGCGAACGACCACTCAAAAACACACAAGACTTATGTAAAAATATCCTCAAAAATGGGAGAAAAACGAAATCGTAATATTTAAAAAATGCATTAAGGTCCTAAGTTCTTTTAACATAAGATCATAGTCAAAAGTAGATAAAATCATAGAAACCATCAGAAAATTAATAAAACGTCTATGTTCTTATGTTCTTAGCTTGACGTACAGGCAGTGTTGCGTAGAGAATCAATACTGTTCGATTATCTGAAAAAATCGGTTTCCCGGACACCTATTTCACCCAATTAATTGGGATTATCTAGCTCTACTGTATCTTCTATAAAATACGTTTTGCGCGTGAGACAAAAGATAGTTCATACAGTAACGAGCAAATAGCTTATTTCCGAGCGCCGCCGCACGGGTTGACCGAGCATCACCGAACGTTCCCGAAGATGTTGCATCGCACGCAGTACCAAGTATTTTGAATATCCTGCTCCACAAGCAGCCATTGATTCTACTTCTAACTTTTGTAGAAAATGTGAAAGTATACTTATACATTTTTGTTAGTTCATCACGTCGTAGTGGAGGAACGGATAGGGTAAAAAATTTAAAAAATGGATAGGTCTAGAAAAACAGATAGACTACTTTTATCTTGAAAAATGTATTGTTTCCTAGGGAATAGCAAAATAAAAATTGGACACCAAATTTAAATATCTCAAGGTAGAATGCATGTTTCTACTTTTAGCACAGAATACCTACTCAATAGCTTTTAGTTAGTTTCGGTTTCTAGGTTTCATCTTACACTGCAACAAAAAATTAATATTAAAAGGGTAGATAGGTGTGACTCGGCCACTTAAAGGATTGTGGGTAGTTTCGCTGCTGATAATATTTATGCTTTTGCTTAAAAACGAATGAGACAGATTATACGGAACTAATAATGAAATAGACACGAGTAGCAATATTTTACGACTGTCTATTGAATATATACAAACATGTGAATGTGTGATTCAAACTTACAAGTTATTTCTATTCGAAATTGAATCTTGTGTGCGTTGAATAGGATTTAATTTTGTTTGAGCAACAACGATAGATAAAAACTAAGCAATTTGCGACGTTGCCGCTTAGTTTTTTGAAAAAGTAGCTTGCAAAACTAATAATGAGAAGATAAATGTGGCAACGTTGCATTTTATTTTCAGTCAAAACAGTTGAGTTAAATTAAGTTTGTGCAAATTGAAGCCTTTTTAATGAAACTCTTTAAGTTATCGTAAGCTGCAACTAATGGCAATCCGCTCTTTTAAGAATTAAGAAAATTCAATTAGTTTTAACGAGGCACAAAATGTGTTTAATGTAAGGCACTTAATTACAATTAACTTTTTATCATAAACTTTTTAAGTAGTCGGGGGTTTAGTTTTTACCTTGTTTAGTTTTTAAACTTTTAATCAAAATTTTTAGTTATGATCAAACAAAAGTCAGTATAAATTCAATTTGACGTAACGACCAATAAAATCCGAAAAAAAAAAATGTTCGGATTTTTTTTCTCCAATGAGATATACATTTTAAAAAGTCTTTTTAAACCCTTCGTTGGGGAATTTTGCATATGGTATCAACCAAATGCAAAATAACAGTTATTGAGATTTATATTTGTCGCAGATACCTTGCTAATTATAATATTCTAAGATCTAATTATTGTTTTGATTAAAACGTCAGGTTTAGTACCTGGGTGAAATCAGAGATGGCGTGACGATCTCAACCGAGCAAATTAATTTTTATTATAGTCACTGAATTGACTATACGAGCTTCCGGGATTGTTGTGTAGAGAAGGGGACGGTTAGACAGGCATTCTTTGCTGGACGGTTGGATCGTACACGTGCATCTTTGAGATTACCGCGTTTTAAATCAAACTTCATCAGTGTAATCACTTTATATTTCTCTTTAGTAAATTTGTAATTAAATAGTGGATTTCCAATACAATTGTGATTAGTTATTATTTCGACTCCAACACCAACCCCATGTCTGATGACGGTCATGAACCTGATGGCCCTGCGGCCTATAACCCGTCAAATATAACAACTTGTAGACGACTAGATTAGATTAAATTATCATCAGTATAATATATGTATTTTTCCAATTCAAAAATAGTTATAATTTTTAAAATTAATTATTTAAAACTTGACTTCAAGACAAGGATAAACATGAGTAAAGCTAATGTGAATGAAATTCATAAGAACGCAAGAGTTAATTTCCGCGAAGATCAGTTATCATGAAGGATACTGATGACCTATGGCAAGCAGATCTTATTGATATGCAATCTAAACAAAACAAAAACTATAGATTTATTCTGGCTATTATTGATACATTTTCAAAATATGCTTGGGCTTTTCCATTGAAAAGTAAAAACAAAGATATCGAATCCAAAACTTTAATAAATTGTTAGACAAAAAACGAGTTCCAAAAAATCTTCAGACAATGGCACTGAGTTTTATAGCAGCAATTTTCAAAATCTGATGAAACTATACAAAATTAATCATTATTCAACTTTCTCAACCAAAAAAGCTTCAATAGTAGAAAGATTTATCAGAACTGTGAAATCTAAACTATGTAAAGAATTCAGTTTAAAAGGTGATTATAATTGGATAAACAGAACTCTTCAAACTGTTATTGATAAATATAATAATAGTTATCATCGAACCATTGATGAATGCCCATCAAATAAATTATCTCAATCAAAAACGTATTCTGGAAAGGTATAAAACGCTAAATATATATTGTTACTAAAAAAACTGTGGGTTTCCACTCATTTAATGCTACCACTTTTTAGGTATACAAAAAAAATACTTAACTAAGGGTTAGTACGTACACAAAAATTTGGTGCCAGCTAGTACACGTATAGGGATGGGACCTTATGTAAATAAAACTCACATGACGAACAGTAAAACAATTTATTTATTATTAAAGATTATTGGTTTATATAACAGGCACACAAACACACATTCACATACTTACTTATATACTACACCTCCCGTGGGAAAGAGAAAAAAAAAAAAAGTTACATGTTTTTTTTTTTTTTTTGTAATATCTATAACAAAGATAAGGCTTACATATTTTTATATTATTTGATTAAATGCATACACTTTTTATCAAAACGAAATTCATTGATAAAATAGTTTTAAATGTTAAAATAAAATGCAATTTATAAATTGAAATTAATAAGTTACCATGTTATGATACAATCGGCAACATGAAGTACCTACCTATGTAATATGAGTACATGTTTATAAGCGAGCGTAACTCGCGGCAGCTTTACAGCTGAACATTAACATTGATAAATGATTAATTGTTTCTATTTAAGAACCTTAACTAACTTATTCATAATACAATTTTGTTCGATTTTTATGTACTAAATCATTTTTTCCTTTAATATTAACTTCCACATTTGGTGATAAGTCCCTTATCACTATGTATGGTCCAGAATATAATTCCGAAAGTTTGTTTCCAGTTTCATTTTTAATTAATATCTTATCATTATGCTTATAACGTATTGGATTTGTATAATTGTCGTACCTACTTTTTCTATTTACTTTACTTGCTATCAAATTTCTACGAGCTTCTGTCTGTGAGACTTGTAAACGATACCTTAGTTCAAAGGGATAGCTGTCATAATTGTACAGGGGCTCTACAGATTTAGATAGACTATTTGGCAAATTACATAACTTTCTATATACGAGTTCAATAAATTTACATAAATTTTGTCGAAGTATGCACAGACGTATTATACGCAAAACACCAGAACGGTAGCCAGGTACTCCACATATCCGGTCTGTTCTCTGATTGAATTCGTAAAAATGAACCCAGATTTTTGTGGGAGTTTTCTAGCGCTCCGATGCTTTGGTGATGATACGCTGTGGAATTTAATTTTGAAATATTAAGCAGTTTACATACCTCATTAAATGTGTCGGACATGAACTCTGCGCCTCTGTCTGTTGCTACCTCTCTCGGAACACCATACTGGAGTATGAAGTTATTCACGAATACACGTGCCACTTTTGTTGATGTTTTTGTTACAAGTGGGAATGCACATACATATTTTGACAATTCACATTGCAAAGTTAAAATATATGTATAGTTATACGAGTCCCTATCAAGTGGTCCTACAAGGTCCAAAAATACCTTTTCAAATGACGTATGTGCAGTCGAGGTAATAACCATGGGTTCTTTCGTAGTCACAGTGTATTTTTGTTTTTGGCACTGTGCACATTTTTTAACAAAATTAGTTACGTCCTTTTCTATTCCCGACCAGAAATAGTACTTCTTTATATTATTAATCATTCGCCTTATGCCTGCGTGGCCACTCGTAGGCAGCAAATGGAAATCATTTAGTATCACTTTTCTATCATGTAAGTTATCTACTCTTTCTACATCTTTTAAAATGCAAAGACGGGGTCCCCTCCAGTCAACATTACTTTTTATTTCATTTGCTAGCTTTTCAACAAACAACTTTGTGTTGTTGTTCTTTATTATATATAAATCTTCTATTCTTAAATACATACAAAACTCACACAGCTTTCTCACAAATGCGGCTCGCGTCATTTGCGATCGAATCGCCGGGTTTATGTATATTACCATTTGTTTACTATCATATGAAAAAATATAATTTTCGTATTGAATTCTATTCTCCTTTCTCAATTTTTTTTAACATTTACTTTCTATAAACCTTAGCTCTACTGCATCTTTCGGCTTGATATCAGTTTCTACGAGCTTTGGTTGATCAGACCAATTATCGGTAGAAACGTTATCACCCGAAGGAACATTCTTCTCTTTCATTCTTCTCTGTGCTCTAGTCATCACTCGGACACATTCATTCATCTCTGTCAAGTCGTTAGACGTCACAATCATACGGGATAATGCGTCTGCAGCCGCATTTTCCTTACCTTTCACATACTCTACCACATAATCATATTCCTCTAGAGCTAATCTGAATTTGAGTAATCTGCTTGACGGATCCTTCATACTAAACAAGTATATTAGGGGTTTGTGGTCCGTAACTATTTTGAAGGTACGTCCGTATAAATAGGGTCTAAAGTGTTTAACTGCCCAAACTACAGCTAAAAGTTCTTTTTCTATGGTTGGGTAGTTTCGCTCAGCTTTATTTAAACCTCTGCTGGCGTAAGTAACTGGTCGTCCATCCGAATTAGATAAAATAGCACCGATCGCGTAACCCGATGCGTCGGTTTGAACAATAAATTGATTACCTTCTGATAAATCAGGGTATTGCAGAACTGGTGGTGTTATCATACATTTTTTGAGAGTTTCGAAAGAATGTTGGCATCTAGAATCCCAATTAAACTTAACGTTTTTCCTACATAAACAATTTAAATCGTAAGCAATTTCGGCAAAATTTGGAATGAATTTTCTGTAATAGTTAGCTAAAGCAACAAACCTCTTGACCTCGTCTATATTTTGAGGTACTGGGTAATTTTTGATTTTAGAATTTTTCTCAGGATCTGGTAATACTCCATCAGCTGATACGACATGTCCCAAATACAGTAATTCCTTCTTAAGAAAATCACATTTTGAAGGATTTAATTTAAGATTTACTTTTCGAATTCTTTCAAATACTTCGATTAAATTTTTGTTGTGATCTGGTAAATTTCTACCCATGATTATGAGATCATCAAGGTAACAAAGACATTTATCATATGTGAGTCCCGCCATGGCCATTGCCATCATGCGAGGAAAGGAACTAGGACTAGTTTTGAGCCCCATAGGCATTCTAGTCATCTGATATTGACCTGACGCGAAAGCTGTATATTTTCTACTTGACTCTTCAAGGCCAACGTTAAAATATCCTTGTTGAAGGTCCAAATGTGTGAAATATATGCATCCTGATAAAGAGTCTAAGATTTCATTAATGTTCGGAAGCGGGAAATTGTCATTTTTTATTAAATTATTAATTTTTCTGTAATCAATTACTAACCGCCTCTTCTTTTCACCATTAATATTTGATCGTTTTGGTACTAGTAAAACAGGGCTACTCCACTCACTGTTACATGGTTCGATAATTCCTTGTTTTAACATACTATCTATTTGCTTTGTAATTTCATGTTTCTGCGAATGTGGAAGTCTATAAGGCTTTGAGTAAACTGGAGTACTATTTTGTTTCAAGGTATTAGAATGCTTATATATTTCTGTGGTAGTCAATAGATCCCCTTCAAGGAAAAATATGTCATTATATTTTGCACATATATTTTTATACAGTCTTTTTCTTCATTATTTAAGTGATCTAATGATAACAATGGGAATAGTTTTTTAACCCTTTCTGAATTTTTATTTGAATTTCCAAAAGAGCAAATGTCAAATTCGCTAGCGAGGTTGATTTTAGGCTTGAAATTTTTAATTTGTGAATCGTGTTCAGTAGTGTTTAAGATGCGAACGGGTATTTTTCCTCGAATAGTCTTAACTAACATACTAGCAACTAAAACTCCATCTTGTAACTCCGATGCGCTAACAACACATTCTTCCGTCAAAATCGTACTAATATAATGTATAGATTCCGTCCTTGCTGGTAATGTTAATAAATCACATTCTATATTTATAGGTAAAGTCAACTTTATGTTTTTGTACCATAAAGAGAGAGTATAATTTTCAAAGTTTAAAATTGAAAGATATTTATTTAAAAAGTCATGTCCCAGTATGCCACTAGCTTTACATGGTAACGTTTCAAATACATAAAATTGATGACTTATCGTTTCGTTTCCAACAATAAGATTAAGATAAACATATCCAATAGCATTAATTTTTCCTCCAATACCGTTTATAGTCAGGTTCCTTTTATGAACTTGTAGCTTATGTTCCAAAATATAGTCATGCTTAATCGCGCAAATTGATGCACCGGTGTCGATTAACAAATCAAACTTTGACTCATTTGGTGAAAGTAATGAAATATAGCATGTATTATCAAATGAAAATATAACATCTTTAGTCACGAAAAAATTTATCGGTATTATTACTAGAATTGTCGTCTTGAGAATTTGTCAAAATATGTATGGACCGTTGACCACCTCTTTTCTGGAAGTTATTATTATTAAAAATCCTACCTCTTGGTTGATATGTTGATGTCGCTGGTCCACGATGGTTTCCACCTCTTCTACCTCGAGGTACACCTCGGAAATGGTTAGATTGACGTTGAAATTGGTGAGATTGTCCTGGCCAACCCCTGTATTGTGCCGACTGGTTAGTCGACCGACCTCTGTAATTTCTGTAATTGAATCCTCTATAATTATTACCTTGGCGTATGGTTAAAATGTCACCTGAAGATGAAGGAGTTGAAATGTCTTCATCAATGGCTGCTTGAACTGCGTTATTTAACGAAGAAAAGTTCCTTGCTGTTATAATGGTGCTTAGTCGCCGATTTCTCAATCCGTCGGCGAAACTCTTTATAGCTTGCTTTTCATTTAGAGTCTTTAGTATCTTAAAAGATTCGGAGTTGCCTTCTGATTGAGAAATCGTCAGATCAACAAACAAGTCACTAATATGTTTTCCATACTCGTTTATGGAAAGATTATTTTGCCTAATATTAAACAACTTATGCTGAATAGCTGTTGGTGATTTTTTCGGCAACAAATTTATTCTCATAGCATTAATTAGATCTCTAATAGTATCATATTTTGAGTCTAGCTTTAACTTTGCTGATTGGGAGGGCTTTTTAACACAAAATTTATTAAATTTTTGTGGGAACTTTGATCTATCTCTGATTGATAGTATTCTATACCATCAATGAGTTGTTTGACGCTCTCCTCGCTCTCAGATAAAACTGGTAACAAGCTTAAGGCTGTTTTTAGATCAAATTTGGCCATTGTTAATTCAGTATTTGTTGATGAATTACATAAATTTAAAATTTCGTCATACAATTTGAAAAAGTCTGCACTTAAATGATCAATTTTAATTGAGTCATCGTAAGATATTTGCAAAGACAGCAATTGTTCCAAAATTACATTGAAATCATTAACTAAATTATCAGCTTCCTGAATCTTTTTCAAAACAATATCTCCTTTTCTCCTACTCGCTCCAATTTTTACTAAATAAGTCCTGATTTTAAGTAGTTCACCATATAAATTAGATAAATTATTGTACATTACCAACTACATAACATTGGTATTTTTTTTATACCAAACGACGCACTCACTTATTACTGCACGTACCGCACAATTTCACTTCACACTAACGAATTATGCAAAGTTCTTCACCATTAAACTTGAGACTTGAAGCAACCGGTCACTTAGCACAGGCTTCTGCCGCCCTCGCGTTCTACTCGCACCTTTCGCACCCGACTCCACTAGGGGTTGCTCTGATAGCACGAGGTCTCCAAGAAGAACGCTGCAAAAGTGCTCTGCTTATCTGCTCCTGTGTCCAACGGCGATGGCACCGTTTATAAATCTTATATATGATGTAGATCGCTCCAATGAAAAGTAAGCAGCATATCACCATGAGTACAATACTTATCGCAGAGACATGGAACTTAAATTGCTCTACTGATGCTGAATTTGGTCCTCCATTCTGATTGATGAAAACTTCATCTTTTTCCAACTTAGATTAACACATTTTTAAGATTTGCACGAGTGCACCGTCCAAAGATTAAACAAATTGTTTCCATGCTGAGATATATGATACTCCGCGTTCGCGCTCGAGGCAGGGTCGCCATATAGGGATGGGACCTTATGTAAATAAAACTCACATGACGGACACTAAAACAATGTATTTATTATTGAAGATTATTGGTTTATATAACAGGCACACAAACACACATTCACATACTTACTTATATACTACACACGAGAGGGGGTGGGTTTCCAAGGTGGACTGGTATATGAAGAATTTAAATTAACAAAAAAATAAAAAAAAAGGAAAGGGCGCCACCCTTGTTATTGGTCAAGGGAACCGTTAAACTGCAGAGAGCAGGTTGAAGGATGAGCACGTTGTCGGAGAACTGGTCGGAGACACGTTGAGCCACGCCCGAAGTAAGTGTGCTGGGTTGTGAGTAGGAGTTGAAGGCCGTGTCTGCGATGCTCTCACCCAAAGCTGAACCCTCACCAACGACCTCCTGAAGTTGTTTTAAAATAATTTAATAACCTGAAGTAAAAGTTTCAAAAATAAAATAAATTATGGAAAAAGCTGGTAGAAAGTACTTTCTACAGCAGCTTCAGCAAGGTGAAAACAAAGTTAAAGGGGTTTTAAAAAAGATAATTAATATGAGAGGCGTCAAATTAAAAACTTAGGTATGAAATTGAAATGGACAAATTGCAAATTAATTAATGAACAAAATACAATAAAATCTATATGAATAGGAAGCATTCAAGCTCCTGCAGCTATTAAAAGCATTGGCAGGATGCTTGGTTTCAGGAAAATTGGACAGGGGTTCCCCTTAAGAATAACCTCTCTTGTCCTTCAAAACTGCACAAATCTATAAAATCACAAGAATTACACTGGGCACTGCACTGACACACATCACTTGCACTAATTAAGGTTATAAATGGTTAATAACTACCTTTTGGAGGTGGTGTCGGCCGAATGGGGTGTGTCAGCACGTGCTTCAAGTTGCTTCTTGCCGAATGATCTCGAAAATACTAAAACACAACATAAAACAAATAGATTTGGAAATAAACATTATTATCAAAATAAACAACAAAAACACTTACCAGGAAAAGTGTCGAATAGTGGGCACGCGGTCTAGAAGTAACCGCGACCAGGTAAATGCAGTAAACAACTACAAAGAATACAACAATAATAAGAATGTTATCCAATAAACCAACAAGAATCCTATTGGAACAGGAAGACACAGCGACTTCAGACGGAAACTTACAATTAAAAAGGTGGTAGCAGGCTTAGGGTAGTCTGGAAACCACAAGTGGGTCACGCCCGGTCAAGGTACGACGCCGAAAAGGACCAACACTCCCGCGCAGCCGGCTTTTGTTGCCTCCGTCAGACGCCATAGCTTGATGTATGCTTCAAAAAACCTCAAGCGGCAAAGAGCGTCTCGTCATACAGCCAATAAAGAGTACACACTATATTTAAAAATTAATTCACAATGCGAGATGGGGCTACAAAATATAAATGTAACAATATAATAAGTTTAAAGTGGGTGATTATGTGCGCATTAGCAAATACAAAGAAACTTTTGAAAAAGGCTATACTCCGAATTGGTCTACAGAAATATTTCAAATACAAAAACTGCACCAAACAACGCTAATCACTTATTTAATAGAAGATGCAATGAGAGGTCTACATATTTTAGAAGGGTTTTATTTGCAAGAGCTAAAAAAACAAAGAATCCTAATATTTATCTCTTCGAAAAAGATTTTAAAAAGTTGGAAATAGAATTTTAATTCAATGCTTGGATTTACCTTCCACTGAAAATAGCTGGATTCATAAATCAAAGATTAGAACTTGGGATTTGTATGGCGAGAGTATTCTTCTCAATTGCCTCATAAATAATTTACCATTTGAATTACATTTACCAGGATACCATTTTTGTATATATTAAAACGATTAATAATACTTTAACGTACTATACGTTTATATCTATCACACTATGAATCACTACCAAAACCCGTAATTAACGATTTTAAACAACCTACCTAACCGTCTATCAATCTAACGTAAAGTAAGTAAGTAGGAAAATTTTAAAATTATCACTTTTCATCGAAATTTTACGAAAATGTATCATATAAACTTACTAACACAAGATATGCTCGGTTCAATACGCGAACTCCATACGGTATCCTCCTTCGTGAATATAATTCAAGATATATTAAGTCAAATGAAAAGCAAATATAATGAGTGTATTGTTTTATAAAAAATAAAAAATAAACCTAGTTTTATATATAATCTCGATAGAAGGGAAAAAAAAACAAAAAATTAGTTAAAAAAATTACGAGGACGACGAAAAATTCATAGAGAGAGTTTAAAATCAATACACGAACTACAATAATACAATAAAATAATACTCGTAATGGTTCAGTACTAGAACCCGAGAAAGGATAAAATACGATGATGACGATGACGATGATGATGATGACCATGATGATCAAGATGAAGTAGGTCGTGTTTTATATTTATACAGCGAATGAATAAATCAAAACAGACAAAAGTTAAAGTTCAAGACCATTTCCAACACTTCAATACACGAACTCCAAAACGACTCTACCGCTATATCAAACGATACACGTACATTATAATATTTTACATTTATACACTTATTTTCTTTCTTCTCACGTTAAAAACATTATTCACACGTTACATGTTTCACCATCTTTCACCTCTATCATATCTAAATTTATTATTTTGCAAATTTCACCCATTCCAGATGGTTTCATGAAACGTCAGATCCCATTCATTCATCAAACCAACTAAAAGAAGACAACATTTTTTTTCATTATTATCATCATCATCATGGAAAATTGTATATATTAAAACGATTAATAATACTTTAACGTATTATACGTTTATATCTATCACACTATGAATCACTACCAAAACCCGTAATTAACGATTTTAAACAACGTACCTACCTACCTACCTACCTAACCATCTATCAATCTAACGTAAAGTAAGTAAGTAGGAAAATTTTAAAATTATCACTTTTCATCGAAATTTTACGAAAATGTATCATATAAACTTACTAACACAAGATATGCTCGGTTCAATACGCGAACTCCATACGGTATCCTCCTTCGTGAATATAATTCAAGATATATTAAGTCAAATGAAAAGCAAATATAATAAGTGTATTGTTTTATAAAAAATAAAAAAAAACCTAGTTTTATATATAATCTCGATAGAAAGGAAAAAAAAACAAAAAAATCGTTAAAAAAAATTACGAGGACGACGAAAAATTCATAGAGAGAGTTTAAAATCAATACACGAACTACAATAATACAATAAAATAATAGTCGTAATGGTTCAGTACTAGAACCCGAGAAAGGATAAAATACGATGATGATGATGATGATGACCATGATGATCATATAAATTCACGTTAAAATCAGTTAAAGTCTATAATATACCTCTTAAATCTACTAAATTCACTTTCTGTTTCGGCAGTATTCTGCGCGGCGGTGCTAGTCACCTGTCCCCGTTGAGTTTTTTCCCAAATCTCCTGCAGTTTCTTTGGAATTCCACCTAAACGTAATTTTTGTAACCTAACTCTCAATCTTCAAACATACACAGCTCTGTCAAAACCCATCCAATCTTTATAATTCTTGCAGATTCGGAATCAGGGTGTGCTTTTCATTCGAACTGCATACCCAGATCATCGAAATTCCAAAATTTTTTGAAAAAATTCATTTTTTGTATGGGGAAAAGTTTACCGAAGCCCTGTCAAAGTTCCGTAACACAACTTTTTCTGATTGAATCTATGTCCGACTTCTTGGTAGTTAATTACTTATTTTGGTCCTAATAGCCTATACTCATTGTCTTTTAGTGTTTTCGTGACGATTTAGTCATAAATTTTCATAATTTCACATATTCAAATTTTCATATAAATTCACGTTAAAATCAGTTAAAGTCTATCATCTACCTCTTAAATCTACCAAATTCACTTTCTCTTTCGGCAGTATTCTGCGCGGCGGTGCTAGTCACCTGTCCCCGTTGAGTTTTTTCCCAAATCTCCTACAGCTTCTTTCTCTACACGAACTCCGAAACGTTCGCTCGACCATTTCAATACACGAACTCCAAAACGACTCTACCGCTATACCAAACGATACACGTACATTATAATATTTTACATTTATACACTTATTTTCTTTCTTCTCACGTTAAAAACATTATTCACACGTTACATGTTTCACCATCTTTCACCTCTATCATATCTAAATTTATTATTTTGCAAATTTCACCCATTCCAGATGGTTTCATGAAACGTCAGATCCCATTCATTCATCAAACCAACTAAAAGAAGACAACATTTTTTTTCATTATTATCATCATCATCATGGAAAATTGTATATATTAAAACGATTAATAATACTTTAACGTACTATACGTTTATATCTATCACACTATGAATCACTACCAAAACCCGTAATTAACGATTTTAAACAACGTACCTACCTACCTACCTACCTAACCATCTATCAATCTAACGTAAAGTAAGTAAGTAGGAAAATTTTAAAATTATCACTTTTCATCGAAATTTTACGAAAATGTATCATATAAACTTACTAACACAAGATATGCTCGGTTCAATACGCGAACTCCATACGGTATCCTCCTTCGTGAATATAATTCAAGATATATTAAGTCAAATGAAAAGCAAATATAATAAGTGTATTGTTTTATAAAAAATAAAAAAAAAACCTAGTTTTATATATAATCTCGATAGAAAGGAAAAAAAAACAAAAAAATCGTTAAAAAAAATTACGAGGACGACGAAAACTTCATAGAGAAAGTTTAAAATCAATACACGAACTACAATAATACAATAAAATAATAGTCGCAATGGTTCAGTACTAGAACCCGAGAAAGGATAAATACGATGATGACGATGATGATGATGATGATGACCATGATGATCAAGATGAACTAGGTCGTGTTTTATATTTATACAGCGAATGAATAAATCAAAACAGACAAAAGTTAAAGTTCGAGACCATTTCCAACACTTCAATACACGAACTCCAAAACGACTCTACCGCTATACCAAACGATTCACGTACATTATAATATTTTACATTTATACACTTATTTTCTTTCTTCTCACGTTAAAAACATTATTCACACGTTACATGTTTCACCATCTTTCACCTCTATCATATCTAAATTTATTATTTTGCAAATTTCACCCATTCCAGATGGTTTCATGAAACGTCAGATCCCATTCGTTCATCAAACCAACTAAAAGAAGACAACATTTTTTTTCATTATTATCATCATCATCATGGAAAATTGTATATATTAAAACGATTAATAATACTTTAACGTACTATACGTTTATATCTATCAAACTATGAATCACTACCAAAACCCGTAATTAACGATTTTAAACAACATACCTAACCATCTATCAATCTAACGTAAAGTAAGTAAGTAGGAAAATTTTAAAATTATCACTTTTCATCGAAATTTTACGAAAATGTATCATATAAACTTACTAACACAAGATATGCTCGGTTCAATACGCGAACTCCATACGGTATCCTCCTTCGTGAATATAATTCAAGATATATTAAGTCAAATGAAAAGCAAAAATAATAAGTGTATTGTTTTATTTAAAAAAAAAACCTAGTTTTATATATAATCTCGATAGAAAGGAAAAAAAATACAAAAAAATCGTTAAAAAAAATTACGAGGACGACGAAAACTTCATAGAGAAAGTTTAAAATCAATACACGAACTACAATAATACAATAAAATAATAGTCGCAATGGTTCAGTACTAGAACCCGAGAAAGGATAAAATACGATGATGACGATGATGATGATGATGATGACCATGATGATCAAGATGAACTAGGTCGTGTTTTATATTTATACAGCGAATGAATAAATCAAAACAGACAAAAGTTAAAGTTCGAGACCATTTCCAACACTTCAATACACGAACTCCAAAACGACTCTACCGCTATACCAAACGATACACGTACATTATAATATTTTACATTTATACACTTATTTTCTTTCTTCTCACGCTAAAAACATTATTCACACGTTACATGTTTCACCATTTTTCACCTCTATCATATCTAAATTTATTATTTTGCAAATTTCACCCATTCCAGATGGTTTCATGAAACGTCAGATCCCATTCATTCATCAAACCAACTAAAAGAAGACAACATTTTTTTTCATTATTATCATCATCATCATGGAAAATTGTATATATTAAAACGATTAATAATACTTTAACGTACTATACGTTTATATCTATCACACTATGAATCACTACCAAAACCCGTAATTAACGATTTTAAACAACCTACCTAACCATCTATCAATCTAACGTAAAGTAAGTAAGTAGGAAAATTTGAAAATTATCACTTTTTATCGAAATTTTACGAAAATGTATCATATAAACTTACTAACACAAGATATGCTCGGTTCAATACGCGAACTCCATACGGTATCCTCCTTCGTGAATATAATTCAAGATATATTAAGTCAAATGAAAAGCAAATATAATAAATGTATTGTTTTATAAAAAATAAAAAAAAACCTAGTTTTATATATAATCTCGATAGAAAGGAAAAAAAACAAAAAATTCGTTAAAAAAAATTACGAGGACGACGAAAAATTCATAGAGAGAGTTTAAAATCAATACACGAACTACAATAATACAATAAGCTAAGGTTTCATGGCATTGACGCCAAAAATAGGGCGGGATACCGTCAGGGCCACCACCCTTGCTGACGTTTAAACACTTAAGATATCTTTTAACTACATCAAGCGAAATACGAATGCCGCTCAGACATATTAAGACATCGATTGAAAATGAATATTGAAAAGGTAACTTATGACTTGTCCATCCGAAGAAGACATGTTTTCTAAAAATAAGGTGTCTGGTAAGTCATTTCTAGTTCGTTTGGCTTTGACAAAAGACCAGAAATGTATGGAATTCATCTTAATTTTAGATTCGGTGCTACGAAGAAAAGAAAGAAAAGAAAATCATTCTCGACCTTTTTCTGTCTTTCTCTTAAAAGCTCAAAAGTATTCTTATCAGATAGATTTTTTTTTTCTCTTTTCTGATATTTAAACTTATCTCTTATAATGTGAATGAGAGCTCTTGAATACCAGATAGGAAATCGACTATTATTATTACATTGAATTTTTGGAACAAATTTATCTATCAAATCATTAGTCACAGAATAAAATTTACTAACAGCCGTATCAATATCACATCTGTCAAAAAGCATCCGCCAATCAGTCAAACCGAACACATTATTTATAGAGTTCTCATCGGCCCTTCGAAACAATCGCACAACACGAGATGCCTGTTTAAGACCCTTCGGTCTTTAAGTTTCAAAGTTGATTAAGAGTGTAGGATGATGACGTCTCTCGCACGTTGAAGGAGTGATTTATTAAACTTAGTTTGGTGGTCATTAAAATAGACTGGAGTGCTTTCGGTAAATACAAAATCGCTACACTTTTGTAATCAGTATCACAAAGTGACAAAATATCTCCTAACCAAATGTCCAACCAATCGAACAAGTGTGAACTTTTTGTGTGGTGTGAAAAGTGACATTTATCAGTAATTTTTTGTTTTTAGGTTGATACTCCCTGTATGATAGTCTGCACTGTTCTTTATGTTGTTACTTAAATATGTGTTTATTTCTAATAGAACTTTCTTTTGTGTTTGCCCAAAATTTTTAAGTGAAAATCCATGGAATTGTGTATGTAAAATAAATAGATTATTACTGCCAATGCAGTTTTTGAGATATTTAATCATATTTTATAAGGGGCGTCTTCATTAATTCATAGGAAAATTAAATTCCACAGTTTAAATATAAATGAAACAATTTTCTTCTAAACATTCTCTTTATTACTATTAACCCCACACTGTTCCCCTACATAATACAGGCTTTCATACCATACATTTGATATCGAATTCACATTTGAATTAATCGGTGGAAAGATATTAAAGCCAGTGTAAGTGTTTTTGCGTATGAATTTTCCACCGAACAAAACAAATCATCAACTCGAGAATACCAGCATGATCGTACAAACGGCAGTTTTTAAATAAATACTCGACTATATATTCAGAACATGATTGTAAATTGGAAAGAGAAAAGGGCGCGAAATCTGACATTTTGAAATGGCAGACATTTGTTTTTTTATTTAATCCAAAGCGGCGGCACCGGAGATGATTTCAATCAGCTCACGAGTGATGACAGCCTGCCTAGTTCTGTTGAAGGTGAGAGTGAGTTTGTCAATCATTTCTCCAGCGTTCTTGGAAGCGTTGTCCATGGCTGTCATCCTAGAGGACTGCTCGGAACAAGCTCCTTCTTTAAGAGCGTAGAACAACATTGAAGCGAGAGAAAACTCAGTGTAGGATTGAAGAACGTCGGCGTCGATCGAGTCGTATACAGCCAACTTCGGGGCAGACTAAAAAAAGAAAAAAGAAATAAAGCATTTGCAAGTTTATGATTTAACAAGTTTCTAGGTTGTGGTAAAATTTGGTAGTTATAAGATTCTAGCTATATAATTTTGAAGGTTTGGACAAAGTTAGTACTTTGGGGAGTAATCGTCAATTTTTAGTTAATTAAAAAAAAAATGCAGAATTGGCGTGAATTTTAGCTTTTAGCAGGCTGTTAAACATGAGGATCTGGTTTTAAATCCAAATTCAGTCAAATATCCCAGAGATAAAGTATTTACCCTGAAACTTTGGTGGTCTTTAAATATTTAATCTGTATATTGTTGTGGCCCTTAAGCTTCTTTATCTTAATTGTGACACAAAAATATATTTTAATTGCCTCAAGTATTATTACTGCAGTGAAGCAGATCACTACGTTACAGTTTGAAGGGTTGGAGAGACAGTGTAATTACCGGCACGGGAGGTATCTTGAACCACTACATAGCCAATGCATTGTCAGTGCTTTTTACATTGAAAGACATCAAGGGCATTGTATCAATAGGCGGTTGTCCATCCATCAAGTGAACCTGGCTGTTTGGCCATTTTTTTTGTCTTACCTCAACAGCTTTGGGGCTGAAGAGCGGCATGTCAGACTGTGCGTAAGACACTACCGACTTGAACTTGTTGTAAATGATCTTTCCGGAACCAAACTCGTAACCGCAAGTCAAAATGGCGGTGGCGATCTTGCAGGCGTCGTTGAAAGTAGGGGGGAGACGACCGATCTACACAAACATCAAATTAAAGCACATATAAAGCGGTGGTATTAATTACTAAAAATATTTATTTTCTATATGTTATGTATTTTAATATTTGTAAGTAAATTGTTAAAAAAAATATATACTCAAATGATTCCAAAATAAAATTTATAATTAAAAGTTGGCTTAAGTTTAATAATTATTGTTTAATTTGTTTAAAGTCAACATTACTTGTTCAATTAGATACGTAAAAATATGTGCATGGATTGTTTTTCCCTAATATGCTTCTTTTAATGATAGTATAACTACCAAAAACAAATACACTAGTTTTGTACAATGAGTGACACATACAATTATTTTTCTAGCAAAGTGATTAATCTAAATTTTGGCACGAAAATCCCATTTCAGGCGCCACTATTAAAAACTTACTAATAGTTATAAATAACTCACTTCATTTGCAACACATATGATGTGTTTAGCGTAGAGACGCTGCAGGATACCCCTGGACTTGTCTCCAACGCAGATAACCCTGATGTTCTCCGCACCGGGCTCATTCAGGCGGTTCCTGATGACCTTTGACACACCGGTGTGGACTGCACCGCACAGACCTGGTAGAAAAATACAGGAGCTTAGAATTGGTCAATTATGTTTTTTTTTTGTTAAGCAGTTTGAATATTACTTTAGTTGTCAGATTTGTCTATTGTTATTTTAATATTGGGTTTTTATTACTTATGTGAATTTCAACATATGGCTTAAAAATACATAAATAAAGAAGAGGTATTCAAATAATTAGTCAGACATGTAAAAATTATCTAAATGGACTAGTTATTCTTTAATACATGTTTACTATCGTCCACAAACAGTAAACTTGGTTTATGGCTAAAATCTATGACTCACAATGAGATATACCTTTGTATTTGTATTGCATATTACCTCTGTCAGAAGTCATGGCCACATACAGCTCCTTGGGATCACCCTCGGGAGCAACCACCTGCACAATACAAATAACATATTACATAATACATTGCATACATAATCCATAGCTACTAGTATGTGGTAGCTCAGTTTGTTATGTGCCTTGATTAACCAACCAAACCAACCCAACAGGTTGAAGGTTCAAGTCTCAGGTTGCCAAACGTTGTTGCTGCCATGTAAGTCTTTGGGCCCGAATAGTGGCGATAGATTTGCTACCAGTCACACTGGGACTCACCATAAACATGTAAAATGCAGTATTTAACACCTCTGCCTAACCCTTTTGAGTGATTAAGGTGTGTGTTTATTCAATGTCTAGAACGAGAGTGGCATAGTGTAATTAGTTATTGTTTCATATAATTCATTTATATGTTACGCAAAAAGACTGCAAGCAGTCATTGAGCAAAAATAATGTTCACAAAAAATTCTTCTTTCATGTTATTGTTCTTGAAAATGCCACATTAATTATTGTTTATTGTCAAAAATTATACAGAAACCTCTAGATAATCTATTTAATTTTGTATTCAGGTTAAATTTACAATACCTCAGCCTTGTCATAGAACTGGACTGCACCCTCTCCATATGGGCGAGCAGCTCTCAAGTCACGCTCCGCACGTGTGTACCTGGAAATATATATTTTCATATAAAACAAAGATTTTCATCATTAGAAACACCTTTAGATGGCTCAATCAACAGAGGGACCTTTCATAATCTACAGCGCATGATAGGGAAAGTAGAATTGGTGATTATTGTAATAAAAAGAGACTATTCATCAGTTTCCCAATGCCAGATAGAAAATAATTTCAGTGTTTTTGGCTCATTTAACCTCCTAAAGAAAATCTGTTTAAATTAAGATTTTCTTCATTTGCATTAATATTATTAAGGTGGTTTGTAATATTTAAACAAATGTATCCATTTTATTAATGAAAATATATATATAATATTTCGATCTATTTTACATCCCTGCATATTAGCAAACATCCAAATTCTTATATTATAATTAAATACTTTTCAGGTGCATACCTATTTGTGAAGAATTAATGACACTTTACTCAAAATTATTACCTAAATATAAGAAAACACATCATACATTCAAATAAGGAACTTATTTTGAAGTTTCAAATAAGTTCCATCTGTATAGAATAAGAGAAAAAAAGCTAAATCATACTTGGCAGCTGACACCATCTTCATGGACTGGGTGATCTTCTGGATGTTCTTTACTGATTTCAGACGCATAGAAATGGCCTTCAGGGTAGCCATGTTCCTGATCTGCTGTTGGTTGGCCACAGCCACCACTTGGGGTGCTACACCCGGTAAGCGACCCAACATCTTGGCTTTTCTGAAATACAATATAAAATCAAATCAGATGATTACATTTCAGGTTATGTCCTATAGTTATGTAAGATTTGACACTACATCTAGCCGACGTTTCTACTTATTGTTAACACTAATTAACGACATAGCACATAGGGTATAGTATAATACACTCTGGTTTTTAGTAAAACAGTGAATAAAAAGATATGTACAAACTTTTTTGGTCTTTTTAATGGTCAAGATCACCAGCCGACGGAAAATGTCGCTGGTCGGTCGGTCAGAAACTTCGTTTCTTCGTGGGAAGGTGGTAACTAAAAAAAAATAATGTCAACCAGTGGGGATTAAATTGAACGCTTTGGAAGTAAAACTAACAATTTGATATCATGCAAGATTCTTCAATATAATTTAATAGAAAAAAAAACACAAATTGAAAAACGGAAAGTTTTATCAGATTTTAAAATACAGTATATTACTGTGTTAAAATCATTTAAAATTAACAAGTTTTGAACGTACTCACTCACTCTCGTAACGTTTCATTAACAAATATCACAATAGACTGCATCAAAAACGACTAAAACAAATATGTTTTTTTTTAATTAAGTAAAACGTTAAATAGTTTTTTTTTCGCTTTAATTTCAATAGTTTATAAATTGTACCTTAATTATTGTCAATAACGAAATAAATAAAACAAATGAGTCGAGGCATTATGTTGACATTATGAAACGACAAAAGAAACGTGACAACGTAACCGAACAAATTTAGGACTCTAAATTTGGGAACATTTTCTATTATCATAAATCCTTTTCAATTTAAACTTCTTATTGTTTTGTGTGAATCACTTCAAGTGCAAACTGTATAGTGTTTTGATAATATTTAAAAGAAAAGAGTATAATTGCAAGATGCCCGCACCAATTAACAACCCTGAAAGCAAACCTGAAGAAATTCGGGAACAACCAGTTCGTGAATTAACTCAAACCGACCATATAAACAAAAAACTCTTGACTTCCTTATTCAAAAGGATGGACGAGGGAGATTCTTCGTTAACAAAAATGATGGAACCAGAAAACAAATCGGAAAATGACGACGAATGGAATGATTAGGTTAAGTTTTGTGTGATAACTTTGTAAATAAAAACGATGTAACTTTTGTAACAGTTACAATACAATCTTATAACTTAAAATTAATAAACCTTTATATTTTGAAGTCTGCTTATTTGCATTTTGAATATAATATATTTAAGTAGATTTCATCAAATATGTTGTATGAAATTAAAACAGACTGAGCTATAAAATGAGATAATTTATACAATGAGAATGAATCTTGAATTTGCTCATGGTGCCTATAAAATAATATAAAATTCAAACAAACTGCGCATTTACTAAAATGATGACTGCATATTATTTCTTATTTTAAATACAAGCTTGAAAACAAACTGATGGAGTGTGAGTCAATACTTAATTTTTTATTTCATTTAATTTTTTGCTGTAGTGGTAAAACAAATAGGTAAACAATTTGTGAAAATCCCTACTGTATCTATTAGGCCCCATCCTCATGAATGCATTTTGTTGAAACATTTTTGCAAATGAGACCTTAACATATCCTAATGCCCAATGCTAGAAATCCAACAGTTTTTGATTAAAAGCACACTTGTGTGAATAAATATGTGGAATGGGTATAATGTTTAGTTTTCTATACACAGAGGCTAAAAAACGGGACCCTATTACTAAGTCTCCGCTGTCCGTCTCTGTATGGCTATCAGTGGGCTGTATCTCATGAACCATAGCACCTATACTCTAAAAATTTTTAGAAAATGTCTATTTCTATGGCTGCTATCACAACAAAATAGTCAAAACATAGATAAATAAAAAAATAAGGGAGCACCCAAACAAGAAACAGTTTTTTTTTTTTTCTTGTTTCTTTTACAAAATTACCTTAAAAATACAAGATGCCTAAGCTTATAAAATGGCATGGAAACCATCATGTGCGAGACCAACTCACACTTTTTTTTAAAAGCGATCATGCAATCCCAGAAGCTTCATGAGATACAGCATACAGCCCGCTGATAGATGGACGGATAGCAGCCTTAGCTTAAACCCTAAAAACAAATGTATACAAGTAGGTACTTGGAGTTGTTGCTATAAAATAAAAAAATAAAAAAAATTGTTATTTTTTATTTGTTGCAGTATGAATTTTCGTGTTAAATTTGAAACAGACATAGGGCGTGTAATCTAATCCAACTGGCATCGCCAATCCAGGAAGCCTTAGATTCTGTGAACATAAATTCGACATGCATAACATTTTCGAACTCGGTGGCGCAGTGGTGTAAACAGCCGATTGCTACGCTGAAGGTTCCGGGTTCGAATCCGAGCGGGGGCGGGACTTTGTGTTATTTGCAAGCCGCATTGTTTCGCTTACTGGTCTTGGATTTTATATTTTTATCTATGTAGTTTATACCATATCGTTGCTTAGTTCCTGTGACACAAGTTCTTACGATGCTTACTGCAGGGCTAAGTCAATGTGTGTGTCGTGATGTGGTTATTATTATTATTATAAATAGTACAATTTACGCATTTAGCAGGCGAGGGTCGGTAAATTAATGCGACAAAGTCAGCAAGACGATATACTTCTCTCCATGTCCTATCGGAGATAAGAAAGAAAGAGACAGCTTCTATCTCTGTCGCGCCGACATTTCCTAAGGCACTGTACGCACGAATGCTTTTTCAACGCACGATAAAATCCATTCAAATGAAACAAACTGATACCTATGAATTCGTTTACACTAAAGCGCTTTTTCACCGAGCACTGCTGGATTTCTGGTGTTGAGCGTTGGACATCAAAGTCATAGTCATCACCAACACTTTCATTTGAACGCGTTTTGAAAAGTGTTCGTGCGATTTAGGCCTTAGCTGTTAGCAGACGGCCGATAGCGAAATGAGGCCCTTTCTTTTTTTTATTTTTATATGAAAGAGAGAAGTATCTTGTCTCGCGGGCTTTTTAGCATGCATTTTTAGCATTCAATAACCTATTATTGACGGTACGTTTCGGGGTCTTTGACCTGTCAAACACTACTAAGACTTTTTTTTTCACTAGCTAATTAGATCAGTACCTAGGTGTGGATTATGGAGGGAAGCAGCATTGTTACAATTACCCCCTCTTTGGTGTAATGAAAAACTTAGTTCTAAGTCGTTTCAAGTTTTCTTATACTAGGTATGTTACTCATGTACATATATTAAAAAAAGAAGATTCCATTTTATCTCTGTCCATCTGTCTGTCAGTTTGTATGTGTATTTTTAGTTTAAGAACCGATTAAGATTATTTTTTGACGTTAGACCTTTCTAACTACTACTACGGATACTATTTATAATTTCATTAAAATTCCTAATTAAAGTTAGTTATTTCCTTTGTTAAAAACTTTTTGAATCAGTATTAAGTAGGTAAATATATGTGTACATAAATTACATAAGCTGGAAGACAATACATTCATCGGAAAAATTATATACAACTAACTACATTTTTTGTAATAAAAAACTGACATACGTACAAATTTAGGGTTCCTATATATGTCAGGATCGATCGGTGCGTATTTTTCATACAAAATTTTACTAAGTTTCCTGTCTTTCTTTAGTTTTGGTATCAATACTGCCGACACGCTGTCCACTGATATGCCATATCTATAATGTGGAGATCAGATTAAGAATTGTCATTACAAATTTAAAAAGAGAAGGTATGGTGATTTTAAAAAGACATATTTAAACATTTCCCGCCAATAGGCTAGGTACTCAAACTGTGCCGCCCGATTTAAGAATATTATTAACTCTCTATAGACTCTATACACTCTCACTTTAAAGTCAGCTAGTATTAAACTTACTTTAATATTGACTCCGTAAAAACCCTCATTGCTTTGATGTGAATCCAGCTGATAAACATTTCAGAGAAAGAACTGTTCATCCATTGTACTGTTGGTACCTTTGGGTTTAGGAAAACCTTACTTAAGTATATAAATAGTTTAATTAAAACGGAGTTGATTTTGTTACGTTTTAAACTAATGGGTACTTAAGATGTGTTGGATGTAACCAGTAGAATAAGTAGGTAGTTGAGAAACTAAAAATATTTTCATAAACTAAAAAAATAAAAATACTAATAATTTTTATAGTCCATGTAACGAAGGTTATTAGATTTAACAAAAAAGTTATTTGTACTTAAGTAAGTTACATTGAAAACTAATTTAATTATATACAAATAAACTCACTAGTGCTAATTTGAGTCGCTGTTTTAAACTGTCTAACATGGTCCCTGGATTGTCATATTTTCCCGCCAAATCAAATCGATAGTCCCGCACTACGAATTTACGTTCCCGGGCTTTTTGCTTAAATGCATTGGCATCCTGAAAATAAAAAGTATAAGTGGTATTTAATCTCTATATATTTGACTAAGTCCAATAACGGGCTTATTATAAACTTGAAAATAAAATGGTCAAAGTACGAGTCTACCTTACCTTACGCTGTGAGGGTTCTGTACCATCACTCAATTACAACAAAAAAATATTTTCGGGCCATTGTTGTTTGGAGTTGAAGTTAATATTAGTAGTGCCGTTGTATGTTAAAAATAAATTAACACGTATTTTTATTCATCTCAAGAGATAATTAAGTAAATTGATATTCTGTGTTAATTTTCCTTATGAACGAGATATGAAATATATAAAGTATTCTAAATAATTTTATAACCCTTAAGGTCTACTTACTACTTTTCGTTAAGCTACGATTAAGCTAGTCTTTTTCGTACCGTTTTAAAAACTGTGACGTTGCAGACAAAGTGTTCATCGTCGCGATATAATATTTTAGATGACCTCGGAACAACCATTGTTGATAAACTCTCATAGCTATTTTTCCATTCAATTAACTTTGACCTGAGAAACAAAGTTCATTATGTTGATTGCCAAAAAAGCAAAGAAAGTCGTTCATTATACAATATGCGCAGCCAGAGATACCTAAGCAGACCAATAAGCGAAGTTAGTTTATTAAAGGTCTTGAGCATTAAATTACATGAAATGAATTAATCACCACAACAACTACATCACGACACACACATTGACTCAGTCCTACAGTAAGTATCGCTTTGTGCCACCGCTGTTAAGCAAATATGTTTTAAACAACATAGATAAGAATACTACATCTAAGACCGGAAAGCAAAACAATGCGTCTTGAAAACAACACAAAGTTCCGCCTCCGCGGGATTCGAACCCAGAACCTCTAGCGTAGCTGTCGCCACAGATGTTAATTAATTTTAAATATGGACTAAATTTCTACGTCACTAAAATTCTTAGCATATAAATTTCTTTCAAAGCCTCCAACAATAACAAAAGACTGTCATTTTTAAGTTGAGATAAAGGAAATCATACTTATGTATGATAACCAAATAACTGGTTAGATATGCGCTGTCTTTTACAAAGTGGTGCGGTTTAACCAAATGTTCCAGATCACGAGTCAAAAGATCACCACTGAAAATGAAAAAGCTTTTATTAAATTATTAAGAAATAATGCCACAGCATTTGTCATCACTCATTAATCTACTATCTTTACAATTTCGCAAGCAGATAAACAACAGATCTACCTACCTATCCATTGATAAGTGTCCTGAACACAAAGCTGACGTAATTTATTTGTTATTTAATTGTTTGTATAGTAAAACTTACCCAAGCTTTTTTTCCGCATTCTCTACCATACTTACAATTGCCGAGTAATAAGCTGATTTGGTTTTGAAAGCTTTATCAATTTGCATTGCCTGGAACAAGTAAGCGATCAAGCTTTATTATTTTAAAGGTTTATTAATTTAAATTAATGTGATTCCAATTTCCAGACAATTTAGGTAGGATGGGGTTTTTAGTATCTAAGTTTTCTCTTTGCCTTCATAAGGGTTGGAACGCATTCTGCGTGGCAACCCCAATTGTCTCTCGATAGTCCGGCTCCTGACCGGGTCTATACTAGGTCAGGCTTGATGGGGAGGCAGACAGGTATGGCGGTCGTCTTGTAGTGTTGTCTTTATAAAGACGAGACAGTCTGATCGATTGTATAGGGAACGATAACCACGGTAAAGTAAAGTCACGTTAAAGCTGCTAAGGCCTCCGGACCGCAGCATTCGTCGTTTAGGAAAAAACAGTATGTAGGTATGTAGTTACAAATGTATCAGATACTCTTCGTTTCAAGGTGTTCAAAAAGCTTCAAGCTAACCGCTTAAAACTTTTTAATATTAATCATTTAGGTGAGAAACAAGCTTATGGCCTGTCTGATTGTAAAAAGTCAGCATAGACTAAGTATATGGAAGTTTGTCTGTGTGGAAGCAGTACCAGGGGCAACAAACACGCGTTGCCAACCCTATAAAAAAACCTTTATCGTGCTTCTTAAAGAAGAGCCCCAGCATGCAATCACTAGAGAAAAGAAGGAGTTGATTCTACAGCCTGAGAATTTGAGGAACAATTATCTTTGCCTTTCGAATATTCCTATGATCCTTTTAAATCTTGCTCTCTGAAGATTATTTGAGTATTAAATAAAGAAAATGTTTTATCTACCCTTTCACCAATTAACTCGCATGTAGTACACATGGTTTGTGCGACAGGAAACCTCGGTTCGTCCCAACTAAATTTCGCTATATACTCCGCCATGTGGACTATAACAATGAAAATACAGTGTTTTTATTGATTAAAATAATTTAGAAATAAAACATACCGGATCAACAATTTTTACTTCAAATTAACTTAACTTAAAAGATATTTGGAGACCTGCTAGTTTATTTGTCTTAAAGTCGATTGAAGACTTGATTGAAATGGATCGGTACCTAATTTATCAAGGATCTCTAAAATGTTTAACTAAAATACTTACGGTTGTTTATTTTCGTTGCTTTTTCAATTAGTTTAGGTCTGTTGATGAGGATCTAAGGAAACAAAAAAGCTTGAGTATTTAATTACTTAAGCAAATAATAAGATAAGACTATATTATAAAGGCTGCGGCTTTCTACGATTAAGTTGCGGTCTCAAGACAGCTGCTCGCTGACACGTAGCCTGTGCTTCTTTGTACAGCTACATTTTTTAAATTTCATAACAGGCAAGTATTTGCCCCCTATCCCGCGTGATATTAAGCGGCGATGAAATCTAAGGTGGATCATGTCCGCCCAGGTAAAGCCTATTTACTGTTGCCGTAAAGAGCATAATACGTTACAAATGCCACTATTGATCCTGGTAAACAGTATTTGCAGTGGTGGAACAGGATGAATGAAATAGTTACCTCATCCAAATATGAGGCAATTTTCTTTACGACGCTTTCTACCAATGCATCGGTTTTTGCAAGATCGTCTGACAATGCTACTAATTGATTTAGAGTTGTGATCTGAAATTGTTTTATGTAGGTTATTAAATAGTATTAAAAGGTTTGGTAATTAAATGCTTGCACACCAGGTACGAATTAGTTACTGTATGTATACGTATTAATTATTACACCTGACCACTCTACTACCAGTGAAAATTCAAATTCAGTATTTCAGACATACTATCTGAACAACAAATGGACTGTAAGGAACCAACAGGCATACATTCATACAAGTTTAAGAAAACTTTGGAAATTAGAAATCCAATATTGTAGATAAAAATTTATTGAAACTGTAGAAAGCAAACCATGCCCATTGATCTCCAGAAACAAAACTTTTATAATTAGATTCGCAAAGAGCGAATTTGCGTACAGCCAACTTTGGCATTACACGCTGAAAATAAAAACTTCTAACCTTTAGCTTGGGGATTTTGAATATAAAGCCAAGGCTGATTTTCTTCGTTAATTTAATCAACTGTTTGTATGTTTGTTCCGGTGTTAAGTCATCGGTAGGTGGAAGACTGACAATCCAGAATTCTGTTTCTTTTCTTATATCATTCTTATTCTTACGCTTACAGCAACGGAAAAACATTGTTTGATGCGTGAGATTAATTTATTATACTAAAACAGGAAACACATAAAATAAGAGCATTATGGCTTAACGATTTTTGCCTTTCTTATCAAGATAACGAATCTAAATAATCTTGCACTGGCAACCTTACCTTACCTTAGGAATAGGTAGGTAATAATAATAAAAAAAGGGATAGTTTAAAGTTGTATGTCGGCAATGTAAGATTTTATTTTATTTCCTTTTATACTTAATGGACATTCTACAACAAGCCAGACCAGTGTAAAGTTTGTTTTAAAATTTATCTTAAAGGATTATGTCAATTTCCATTTGCAAAATAATTTTTGAAATATGCTGAGTAGTTTCGTAGATTGCAGTTGTTAGATACCTACATAAAACTTCATTTATTAATAGACTTACAGTTTAAATCACCGGTATTCAACCTTTCTTGGTTGCGATCGTAAAGCAAGAGATATCTTTGTTAATTCTTTTTGAATTTTTTAAATTATTTTTCATTTCAAAAACGACTACCTAAATAAATATTTTTTTTTACAAAACTTTAAAAAAGAAAAAGTAGTAGTAGTTAAGTTTTAAAATTAATTTTATATACATACACAATTTAGAAATTTTAGAAAGATGGACATAAAACTCCTGCCTCCTACCTTAGACAAATGCCTTGATTCCGCAAGCGTTTACGCCAACTGAAAATCCAAATGTATAGAAATGAAATTTCCTCGTGCTATAGTTTCGTAATTGTAATGTCATTTCCATATATTTTTATATTCTGTTGGCATTAACGCTTGCAGAATAAATGCTTTTGTCTAAGAGGCCTGATGGGCTAATCTCAAACGCTCGGCGGGCCACAGGTTGAGTATCTCTGATTTGGATTAAATAATACTAAAAATACTACCTTACCTTATAATTTCTGTTGTAGTTGGCTGGATTGATAATTATATACTGATTGCCCTTACATTGTAGAGTTTATGTTTTTCATAACTTTTTAAGCCATGTTTATTATTGTTTTGGTTGTCAAATTACTTCATTTTCAACACAGAATAAGTCAGATAAAGAAATTTAGTTTCATAGATAATCCACCGCTTCAAAAGATAAAAGGAGGGTTCTTTCTTAGACTCTTTTTTTAAATTGTACAGCTTGACAGAAATCGACATGGAACTACATATTTCTCACCTGGCAATTCCATGTTTTCTATAAAACTCAGGAATGTAATTGGCTGATAACTGCTCAGTGTTGCTAGGTGGATTACAGCGTCCTCATTTTTTCCAAGCATTTGCTAAGCTATATATAGTTTACTGCATATATGTACAGATATCACATAATGAACATGTACTTTTGTATTTTAAATGTAAGTCAGACTGTTAACTAAGCGATATTTGAAATAAAACAACACAATAACAGTAACTTGAATAATCTTTTATTATTTCATTATGTACTACACGAGTTTAAATGAGGAATGTAGTTATTTACATAGCTTTTTAGCTCCAATATATTTAATTATTGAACATTTTTCTTTACATAGGTTTCCCAAATATCTTTCGTATTTTTTTTCATCACTACTCTAACAAAACACAATTCAAATAATACTGAACAGGATTTGTTGTGCTACAACAAGTTTCAAGCTTTCAAAAAATGGCGTTACATAATAAATATTATTTATAAAAAACACGATTTGTCAATAACTTAACCTGTTCAAAAACATAATAAAACATCATCATTTATTTATGTAAAATCAATCAAAATCTGTACATAATATTATATATATAGAGGAATATAGATTATTTTTACATAGGAAAGTGATATGGGGACAAAAACTATATAAATATATAATATGTTTTATAAACTCAAGCTAAATATAATTGTACAAGGCTTCAAACTTTCCAACTATATGTATTTTCCGCGGCTTTGGGCGGATTTATGACAACGCGGCGGTGTTTTAATAACATTACCTGAAATACATAACACAATTTATTTTATATCGAATCCAAGTTCATCAAAATGTACTAATAATAAATTCAGATTCAGTGAATAGCAATTTGACAAAAATCAGTTTTAAGTTACAAAAAAATATTAAGACAGCTGTTTTGATTAATATAAAACATATATTGAATACAAGTCAGTTTTACATCATCCAAAATTGACTGAGAAATTGTTAAATATGTATAAAATAATTTTTTTATTATAGATACAGAAGAAAATATAAATTTGATAAAAAAACTCACCTAGTAAATATATAGTGTTGTTTGTATATGTGTCCTGTCGTGGTATGTCTTAAACTTTGTCTATCATTTCGATGTTGATCTTGTAGAATACGTATGGGAAGTATTCCGCTGAGCCAAAGCCGAGGCCGGCTAACTCGGCGTTCTGTGTTATAGAGAAGAAAAAAAAACAATCAGTAGGTTGTATTAAAAAGTTTCATTGCGTTCGTACAGGTTATTCTCTGAAACCAGTTGACTAATACTGTCATAGAATGGCCACATAGAGCATAGATTCTTCTGAAAACGTAATTTTTTTGACAAATCATAGACAATTTCACTATGGATTTCAATCCTGGTATAAATCGATGGAAGTCCAATTTTCAAGAGTTATGTAGACATTTTCAATTTGACATATCGTCGGCATCGATTAAAACCTCGTTTGTTAATGTTTTTAAAACCAAAATGATATGTAAATTATATTCTGTTTTGTTAAAAATGCTGGTGTCACGTCTATGATTGTATTGTATGTAACAGATTTAGATATGACAAAAGGAGACGCTACATGAATATAAAACAAGCGAAATCAAAGACTTCATCTACGTAAACATTCGTGTCAAAATAGTTTTAGACATACGAGGTTTTAATTCGTCCCTGATGATATGCATCATATTTACATTAAGATACAATATTGCCAAAGTGGCCCTTTTAGCCACCCTTGAAAGATGAAAGTTTTGGATCAGATAGGCGGCGCTGTTGTAAGACAAAAATATTGTTTTAACTGATAGCTCTATATGAAGTAACTACAAAAAAAAAAAAAAATGTTTTTTATAGGAAGGTAGCAATAAGCAAAGCAGCTAATGATGGTGTGCAGTTTTTCCGTTCCGTTCACTATAACTTAAGTACGAGCAATTTTCTTTCCTAAAACTGTGTTAAGAATGAGCTGTGTGTCTGTTATCATTATTATTAGCTGGAAGCCGTCCATATATTAGCGGGAGGCCTGGATAAAGGCCTCCCGCTAATATTTCCGTACGGAGCGACCCTGTGCCACTTACATCCAGTATTGGGATAGTAAAATATGTAGCTATATACATACGTCCTGTGCGGAGGCGGCATGCGCGGAGTGGTCGAGGTGTGCGTACAGCGAGTGCAGCACCTCACGCAGACGCTTCATGCTCTTGCGAGCGGGGACCACCACTGCCGCTAGGAAGTTCACCGGCAGCCCGTACCTTGCAACAATAATACATCATCCATCAGTCAATAGTCGCGTACTAGCGAGGCAGCTCCACGGGCAAGTCTTAGGTCAGTCAGGACGTGTCTCAGCGGGCCGATCCCAGCTTTTTAAAGTCAAATTCAAATGCTATATCTGTCAATGTCGATTTATGTCTACGCTCAAAGGCACCTCATTCAAGACGGTTGTGTATCGCTTCGCTTGTTCGTCACGTATTAGCGAAGCGATGATGAACCCGAGTGCGGCAATCGATATAAAACCAAGGTTACCTCGTGCGACAAATGTTGCGAGGCAGACGATTGAGGCGGTCGTAAAGTTGCTCGCTCAGTCAGTACGCGACTTAAACATTTTTATGGCAACAATAGATACCATAAGATAATAATACTATAAGATATTACGATAATACTGATATTCATAAAAAAACGGTTTTTCAAATCGATCTGTACAATAAAATTAACAAGTTCTTAATCTATGGCAAAAAATACACGAGTTTGAAATTTTGTGTTGGACAGAGAGGGCAATACCCATGCGTGACGTCATAGACTTGCCTAGATAAACCCCGTTCTAGAAACATACAACATTCATAGAACATTAAAAATAATCATTTTACAATAAGTTATTAACATATTTTATTTGGAAAAAGTATCTACGAATATGTACATAAGAACTTTGTATATAAGATATTATTAACCAAATATATAATTAAATTAGTTATTAATAGTTTAAGAAATTAAAATGCTAATCGATTGGCAGAAAATAAAACACATTATATTGTAACTCTAACTGTAAATAGTAAATACATATACGTAATGTTCTTGAATGAACATGAATATAATAATTGGGGAAGATACCGACAAGAAACCCCAGATTCTGTTCATTATGTAAGTGTATAATTTTTTTATTACAAGTATAATAAAGGTGGTAGATCTACGTGTGAGATCGTTTGCGGGTGGTACACCCTCCTTTCTATTTACAACGTGAAGCAGTTCGTTGTGTTTCGGTTTGAAGAATTGGAGAGTCAATGTAATTACCGGCACGAGAGGTATAACATCTTTATATTCATAGGCAACGCTTAAGGGGTTCTCTTGGTGTTTCACGTCATCCGAGGCATCGTCGTGTTAATAGGTATCACTTTCCATTAGGTGAACCGTTAGCTTGTTTACACACACACTCACGCTAATAAAGTCTGAGGTGAGAGAACGTGATAAAGCTCACGTCACAATATATGAATTAAAATAAAAATGACTCAGAATTAGTATGAAACCGATTGTAGACTAAAAAGTAATAACGGACCATCACATCAACATGAGCAGGAGAAGTAAGATTTATTACCTCTACATGGATAACACATTGGCGGTGTTTTACATTGTTAGGGTGTCAAGAGCGGCGGTATCACTTACCAAAACAAAAACCGTCAGCTCATTTGTTCGTGACTTCAAATTAAAAGGAAAATATACATTACTACATTGTATAAAAAAGTCGCTTCCCGCTGTCTGTTTGTACCTATTTATGCTTAGATCTTTAAAACTAAGCAACGGATTTTGATGCGGTCTTTTTTAATAGATAGAGTGATTCAAGAGGATGGTTTATATGTGTATAATACATCTAAAATATCTGTGGGAAGACGGGGCGGGTCGCTAATATATATACATGTAAATATATAAATATTGATACATACCTAAGGACGGATTCGACGAACACTCTAAGAGCTTTCACGTGAATCCAAGCGCAGAAACATTCGGAGAAGTTGACCTTCAACCAACGGACCAGGGGACCCTGAAAGCGATGACACATATTTAGTAAAGTGTCATGTAATAAATGAATCTAGATGGCACTGTGAAAGAGTGGAATCACATACACAACGATTAGGGACACAGATGTCGGAGGAAATTCCATCCTTTCGTTGTGGATCAAAATATCTTTATTCAATAAACTTAAAAGAATGTACTTAGAATCGTCAAACGGGTTTAAATTTTTGAAAAAAAAAATGACTCGACCACCGGTTCGGAAAATTTATGTCGGGGAAGATACCGGCAACAAACACCTGATTCTGTAATTTGTTATATGAACATGTTTTCTATACTTATACTTAGAGCCACTAATACATCTTACAGTCTAGGGTGAGAGACTGCGATAAAGCTCATGTCCCATTATATTAATTAAAATGAATTTATACCAACTTGTGGACAAACCGCTAGAAAAACTAACCGAAAGTGGGTTATGTTTTATTCAGAAATACGTTAGATACCTATGTAATGAATTCGTCTTTTCATTACAAATTAGGATTTCATGTTTTACACAAATCTAAAACATCTTGAAGAACTGTTTTTTTATGCGTGCTGAGTGAATAGGCTTCTCCTGGGTTGCCATGTTCCACGTTCACCATCGATGCTTAACATCAGGCGGGATTGGAGTCAAATGCTCGCTAGTTCTCAAGTTTTAATATTTATTTGCCTACAAAATGCCTTTTATTCTTAATACATACGAATTGCTTCTTCTTGTCGGTCAGAAGTTTGGTGATTTCGTTCTTGCCGGCGGCCAGGTCTGCCTCGTTGTACAAGAACTCGCGCACGACGAACTTGCGCTCGCGTGCGTGCAGCTTGAACTCGTCCACCACCTGGCCACAACGGTAATGTAGGGATAACAACTAGTTTGCAATTATATGAAAATTATAAATATAATAATAATTATATAAATTATAGTAATATTAATTATATAAAACAATAACAATTACATAAAATTGTAATAATAATTATATAAAATATACAAAGTATTCAATTATTTTAAAGCACTTATTTTAAGTTTACTTGATTATAAAACATTTTAATTGAATATGAAAACAACGTAAATGATTTTTTTTTAAGTTACTATTTTAACAGATCACATCCTAACGTAATCCATAAAAGGTTTTTATTATATGGAATAAAACAAAAGAAAGGATAAAAAGGGGTGTGTGTGTGTGTGTGTTTTATGATGAGTGAGTGTGTGTATAAAAGGACAATAAAATTCAAGAATAACACAAACATACGTCAATATAATATATATAACCAGAGTCATATCAAGTAACATCATTGAGCAAAATTTTGTTACTTGACTCTTGAAATCTAAATTAAATCAAATAATAAGAATAATCATGAGGAATTAAATAGAAATCTATACCTTTTTGAACAGAGTGACAGTGTAGAGTCCGTAATCGTTGTCCTGGTGTATGAGCTGAGTGGAACGAGGAACGATCATGTCGGTAATCTTCTCATAGTTTGCGTTCCAATCATTGAACATCGACCTGGACAAGTTAAGAAAACCAGCGATGAATATTATTTTTTTATTTTAACATCGAAAATTTAGTAAAACTTTAATTAAAGATCTAATTTATATAGGAATCATCAAATCAGATTTAAAAATTCATTGATTTGTCAATTAATTTTGTTGCAGACGAATTTAATTTTTAAATTCTTCATACAATTAAAATTGACTCAGCCCAGCAGTAAGATTGTAGAATCTTGTGTCGCAGGTGCTAATCAACGATATGGTATAAACTACGTAGATAAGAATACAACATCCAAGAAGGAAGAGCGAAACAATGCATCTTGCCAATATTACAAAGTCCCGCCCCCGCCAGAAACGAACCCGGAACCTCTTGCGTAGCAGCCAGCTGTTATGCCGCTGTGCCATAGAGGCATTACATATTTCTATAGCACTGTCCACATAGTTGACAACTTCTACTGAATTTAGTCAACAAAATATTATTAAATTACAAATCCATTATTTCCAAATCACATAATTTATTTTTTAAACAAAAACCCAACGAAATCGGTTAAAAGGATATAATAAATTATTACATCATTAAATTGAACGAAAACCCATATAAATAACATGAAATTTATGATAAAAATAATGAGATAATGTCAGATAAAGGTTCATAGACTTACTTGGGCACGATGACCAGCAGCGTGGTCAGGTATTCACTGTCGAGTATGAAGTGCTCCTTTCTTACAAGATCCGCCAAGTTACGGGTCAACAAGCTGCCGCTATAACAATAACAGATACAAATTGTATTAATTTTGTATAAACATTGTATTCATTTTATATGAACATTGTAATAATTTGGAACATAAATTATGTTAATTTTGTATTAATATTGTTTAATTTTGAACATAAATTGAATTTATTTTGTATAAACATTGTATTTAAATTGTATAAACATTATATTTATTTTGAATATAAATTGTATTCATGTTGATGTTATTTTGAATACAAGTTATTTATGTGATTTTAAGTCGTAAATAAACTAAAATTGTAACGGAATTCATGCGTCAAATAAAAAACTGCTTGTAGCACATCACGTAAAGAATCATCATTACATTTTTTATTTTTTGACAATCACAATTTACGCAAGCGCTGTTCTCTGACGCGAGGACACTGCATTACTGCTTCTTATTAAATAAGCATACTAACGTCTGTTTCTTCTCCAAGTTTTGAAGATTGCCCTTGAGTGAGTTGTACGCCTGGGACTTGACCTTCAAATCAGCATCAATCTGACCCACCTATTGGTTGAGAACAATACAATATTAATACAAATGTAATACAATATCAATAATAAAATAAACACCCAAAAAAACTTAACAAACAATACATATTAAGTAATTTAAAATTATATTGTAGATTGTGGGGTTAATCAATTGAATATTTTCTTAAATCCAACTGAATTACATATTACAGTAACAATATGCTAGGACGGTAGAATTTTTTATTGTTATAAAATATATGGGTTCATATCGCTTGAACATTCATGCTTAAACACTTATACATACCGGTATATAAATATTCGATTTAAAAAAATAAAATATTGATGTTTTAAACATAAGAAAAACTAGAAAAATATAAAAAAAATTAAATCAAATGGTGAATCATGGAGTAAAAGAAAAAATACCCTCACTTATTTGTATTAACTAATTGTAGAATCATTAAGGGCTTGTGAGTGTTATATTTTATGATGTAACTTAATTAAGCTTAAAATGTATTTCTCATGTAAGTGATTGTTAAAATCTTATGAGAATAAAGATCTTTAAACCGAAGTGGGTTACGTATAAAATACTAATTATAATAATACCTGTTTACTAATGATGTCGGCGATGTTCCTCAGACTCTGCTTTATGGGATATTTGGCCATATCCCATTGGAAGCGAGTTAGGTAGGTCGGAAGATCGCCTGTGAACGTTATTTACATCGTATTAAAGATTACATTTCAATGGCAAATTATAAATATTCACTTGTTTTGTTTGAATCAAAGCAACGGTTTCCTGTGACAGCGGCATATTGCCGTTCCGTTTTTATGAAGTTTATTATCTTGTTTGTATTCGGTTTTGCGATGTCATTTAACGCTAAAAGCAGACTAGCCGTCAATAATTTGATGTTGAAGACGTCTCAACTTGTGGTCTATTAAATTTTTGTTTAAGTACAATTTGAGAACTTATTAATTAATGTTATCTATTCAGTAACCGGCTGTAAGATTTTGACGTCAATTCCGGCTTTGACTTGACAACGAAAAATGACGTTTTCGCGTGAATAGTTCCGGTTTTTGGAGATAGTTAATTAAAGCAAAGTAAAGAGACATCATTCGACGCTCAAAAACGTAATATTACGGCTGTCTACACTGTCGGGTAAGAAAACCGATGCATTAAGGGGGGGAGAGAGAGAGAGAAGTGTGGTTTTTATCGTCAAAAGGTTTTGTTGATATGCAAATGTGCATAAATAGTCCGGGACTTTTGTCGCCCAGCAGGGCTAGCGAGCACACTAAGACGCGAGAGGCGCGAGAGCGACAACTATCTTTCTTTTTGTCTTTGTTATGAAAGGGAAAGAAGATGTCGCGCGGGATATATCGTATAAGGGTGTTAGGTCTTTTTTACTGTATTTATTTTGAAATGCTCACGTTTGGGTAGTTTGGTAATGCACTCAACTTCTAGAACTGTTTGAAGCTCTTTGATTCTTGAATTCATTCATTCATTAATATAATTCATTGATAAGATTCAGTGTTAAAATTTATATAAAATTTACTATTAACCATTTTTATTAAAAACTAACCTAAATTGAGGTTATTCATGTTAAAATGTCTTAATTTTAAGGGTATTTATGAAGGGTTTACAACTATTACGAAATCGTGTACTATAATAGCATTAAAATGTAAAGGTCATACAAAAGCTACATTCTCAACCAACGAAAAACTAATACAATATCAAAGAACAATGACGTAAGTCGAAAATTAAATTTTTTATGCAAAAACACAAAAAAAAATACCTAGCACATAACGTTACTACATGCTCATGTTACACAGAAATAATAAAAATAATGAGTACACATGCACTATTACATATACATTCGTAAAATATGCTTCAGAATCAAAAGCAAAAAGCTTTTTCAACTTAAAAATATCATTTATGTAAATGCTTATAATATGTATAAATAAAATCTACTTCGTACACTATGAGATATTTAAAACGTCACAAAAATGCTACACAAATATGTTAATTAAGATAAAAAGTTATGGATTGCCTTATATATGTATTAGAAGTTTTAACAAAAAAAAGCTTGGATAATAACTGTATTTTCACTTACATACTATTATTACCTTTATGTTGATAATTGTGTATTTATCTTGAAGAATAAGTACATTAAGAAGTATCGTAGTCTTTAAAAATATTTAATGGCATTTAAAAATTAACATTTCATGATTATATGTATTGGTGCAAATAAAATAAAGAATAAATCTGATAAACGGAATTCACGCCCAATTGTTCTGTCAAATTTTGATCTATAATATAAAAATATGGGACAACAAACGATTAATTTATTTAATACTTATTCAAACTCAATCGGATATGGGCGATAATGGCTGCGAAGCAGTATTGTAATTTCTGTAGCCATTATCTGTCAGTTGAAAATTAATGTTGGTTTGACATTTATTTTTATTATCATTATTTAAGGCACTATTTGAAACATGTGACAAATGTTGCAGAGTTTTAAATCGGCACAAATAGCGAAAAATATATACATATATATTGTATATTAGCAAACTCCAGTCAATGGACTTATTACATATATAGTACGAAAATGTGTAAAAAGCAAATAATAGGGTTACATTGTCAAACATTGAACGCAAAATAAAACTTATTTTAAGCTTATACAAGTGTCAAATTAAACGAAGAACGTACAAAGGTTTGTCAAAAAACACAATTTAAAATAATTTACTTACAAATTTTTCAACAAAGCATCGTTAAGGATTGTGTTCAAGACGCAAGTGTTTATTTTAGCTTTTTTTTTGTGAAAATGCTAAAACGTCATCCTAAATAAAAATAAAGTTAAAAGCAGGCAGGCGAAAATAAATATTTAATTGCGTATTTTGTATATTTGGGATGGCGTTTTTGTTCTACAGAATAACGGCCAGCGAAACCTGCGTAGACTAAAGCAAGAACACGTTAAATAATAATTTATTAATGGGTACATTACCAATCACAATCACTGCCTCACTTGTTAAATGAAAAGTACATTAAATGAGCTTCGTAATATGTAACAGGCAGCGCTGTACGTAAAAAGCATTTATACAGTACCAATTTAAGGATCGAGCTCGTACAGGGACAACAAGGGTGTACAAGATGTATTTGAGATCAGAAAAATCACGATTCGTGAACAAATACAAAAGAAAATCAATGAGAACCGATTCCCGGAGTATCCAAAATCTCAAATACATTCCGGAGACGAAGGGACCTAGACCTTGAGTTAATATATGGTGGTGATGCCTGTCTTCATCTTCATCGTCTTCCCATCGTGGGGAGCAGCGGCCGCTGGACGGTTGAGATTGCTGCGAGAGACAGTCGGAGTGATGGTCACAAGGCCAGCAGCCGTGGTGCTCGGAATACGCCGAGTCGTACGCCGGAGAGGTCGGCGTTTGCGGCGGTTCACCGCCCCCGGGATCCGGACACTCCATGCCTGGTCGGCAGACTCGGATTTTGCGATTCGTCACTTACTGCGCTTTGCATGCGCACCGACATACAATGATATTTTACGTGCACCTGTGTTTTAGTTTGGTTCGGATCAATTTCAATATACCGTGTCTCTTTTGCATTGGTTTTTTCGACATTCATTTAAGTTAAGATACCTCCGCGCAGTTTTCAAATTAAATAAAAAGGGAGTTAATTAGGGAATAGGTAAACTTAATCTCAGGGGTTTTAATGATAGTAGAAATAAATAGAAAATTAAATTAAAAAGCGTAAAGCATAGAGAGTAATGTTAAGCTCGATTAAAACAAGCTATGAATGTTTTGTGAGGCAGTGATTGCTATAGTCTATGTTATGACACAACAATAATTAGTACATAACAACTTATTTATTACACATAAACATTAACTGTGCAATGTACATAATCAATATACAAAATTTTGATACAAGACCAACATCTTACTTCAAGTTAAAAATATTCCAATACGAGTGATTCTTATCCAAAAATTTACAGCTAAAAGTGATCAGAGACGATTATTTGTTAATTTTAAGAAACATGGGACGAAGCTACCGCATAAAATACCTCGAAAATGTCAAAATTTCAAGAAATCACGACATATTTGTATAAGTTGTTGTAAAATTTTAACAGAAAAGTTGTCCAGGTTAGATTAAAATATTCCATGTATAAAATATACGAAATCAAAACGTAACAAAAAAGTATCTAAGAATTAAAATAAAACAGGCAATATTTAATAGTACATACAGATAAAATACTTATTTACGGTAGCTGAAAATTAAAAAAAATATATATATATTTAAGCATATAAAATAATAATAATAATACTTATGCGTAAGCCGACTTATAACTAATTTGTTTATGTTCCTTTTGGTTTAAATTTTACATATTAAAATTTCCAACCAAATGCAACATACACTTTACATGACATATAAGCTTTTACATACACTACGAATAATTACTCACTTCCGCAAACTTTTTTCCACTTTTCAGACACTGAAATGTAATGCAATTTCAAAAACTAACATGACATTACTAATTAATTAAATATGTTGCATTCGCGTGCAACTGCCATAAGTGTTAAAATATTATATAAAAGCAGAATATAATACATACATTTTTGTGTTTATTTACATGTTGCTTTACATAATATATTATATAAATCACGTGCAAGATTGAGTGTTGACATGCCGGTGCTAGTAGAAAGATTTCATCAGAGATTTTTTTCTATACATTCAATACATAAACTTGTTAAAGGATAAAATTTCACAGGGAAACCTATCGAACTTACCATAAAAGACAATTTTAAAGTACAATTTCATCTTAATGAATAACAAAATGTTAATAACTTTAAAAAATATTCCATTTAAGTAACTTAATTTCGGTGCAAACATTTATTTTCGGTTCCAAATAGTCTCAAATAAGAGAACCGAAAAATAAAAACTACAACACTGTTCACTCAACATTCTTAGCATTTTAACGAAAAATTATCTTAATACCAAATATTGTACATAAATATTTTGTTGGCATTTATAAATATTAAAATATATATAATGAATTGTTAAACTATCAAGTGCTATAAGTAAATACTGTGATTCTGATTTGAAAATGTTGTGTTAATGTGTGAATGTGTAAAAAATTAAAAAGTGCAATTTTAAAATTGCAAATAAAAAATATAATTCGGTATGCTGAAAATAATCTGGCCGGATATTTTCAAAAAAGTAAATTGCCAGTTTAAAAAAATCATGCAAAGAATACGTAAACAGAATATGAAAGGAATAAAAAAAAAAATCCATTAAGATTTAGCATCACATGCTTAAATTTGTCGCACTACTTTGTGCTTTTATATATTTTTAACTCTACTTTAATTCATTCGTTTCTATTTAATCAACTTTTTTCATGCTGGCAACATTATCGATTTAGAACACAGCCTGTCAAATGACTAGTTTCTATGCCTAATTAAATTAAAACACAGCCTATTTTTCGCTTCTAAATGAATTCCCATTTACATGCCAATTCAATTACTAAACTTAACTTTTACATGCAATTTTTGGAACTCCCAACTGAAAAGTATCTATTTTCCTAAAATGTCAACTTCTGTCTTTATTATTTTTAAATTTGATCATTACCTCAAATTTTTAGATTTTAGAATCTTTAATATAAAAATAACTAATTTGTCAATAAATAAAAAACTTCAGAATATTTTCTCAATTTAAGTCTTAATTAAAAAGAAAAACAATGAATTGGCTGTAGGACAGAATGTTTGGTGCCATACTTAAAAAAAAACAAAACTCAAAAAGTTTAATTTTCCACTTACTATTGTTTGCCATCAAATTTTCATGGAGCTTATCGCGTTGATCTTCGAGTACCTTGAACATACATTAGACATATAAAAATACCTATCGACATACAATCTCTAATAAAAATCAAAATGGTAGGTCAAACCGGCAAAGGAATCACATGAAAAAATGTGTTTGCTTCGTAAAACTTTTAATGTGAAATATTTAAGGATTTTTGTCCTCTGGGGACAAAAGTCCCTCATCTTAAGTGAAAAGGCCTCAAGTGATACATTATCATTCAATAGAAAATATGGTTGTGAAATAAATAAATAAACCACATGACATTGACTCAGCCCTGCAGTAAGTATTGTAAGAACTTGTGTCACAGGAACTAAGCAACGGTATGTTATAAACTACATAGATAAGAATACTATGTTCAAGACTGGTAAGCGAAACAATGCATCTTGGAAAAAAAAGTTGCTGTTCACATTACTGCGCCACACAGGTCGTCAAATTGTTAGGCACTTATGTTGTATAAAAAATCTATAATCTTCTATCAATGAATAATTAAATATTGAAAGTAGGTCAGACTAATGGTGCCATTATTATTAGAGCAACTAATTCTTGATTAATTTAACTGTATTCATTTTTGACCCTGACTTTGCATATCATAAAATCACAAGCATTGCTCACCTCTCCAAGGTACTGGGCCACTTTCCTAGTGACGGCTTCCACAAAGGTGTCCAGCTTGCCCAGATCATCAGATAGGCCCACAAGCTGATCCAGAGTTCCAACCTATAATGAATGATGAAATTGCTTTATATTATAATTTTTTAAGTCATGTTTTTACAAATATATACAAATAAACGTAAATAATTTTTGTGTATGTTTATTTGTTTAAAAAATATACAAATCCTATTATGAAGAAATCAAGTATTGTTATTAAGGAAGCCACATTAAAATTCAGGTATTTAAAGATATGACTAAATGTATTATATTGAGATATATATATATATTATGTATATACATGACCTACATATATAATTAAGATTAGTGGTTATGAACTAAATCACATAAGTAGAATTGTTTTTAATATATTTCAACACCTTTACCAAGTTAAATGCTAAAATATATCAAACTTGAAAAAATATATATGTGCATATGTATGTGTATGTTTTATTATAATTACGTATGTCCTAGTGGTGAAAGAAACTTGTTTTAGGTGTAGGTTTCCCATTTTTATTTATTCTGTTAATGTAGATTGACACTTTAAACTTGTTCTTTTTTTCAATTTTTTTATGAGTATTCTATATTTTTACTTGTTAATCTAGGTACCTGCATGTAGTGTGTATTCCTACCTTTAAATCTGGAATGGCAAACTTGTAGTTGACACTGAGGTTGCCGGATTTGGTGGCGTTGTTCAGGGAGTCCCATGTTTGTTGGCAAGTCTTGTCGCCCGGAGCGCTTATTAACCAGTATTCACTCATTTTTCACCCCTGAAACACCAAAACTACTAATTAACTAAATCAGTTACTTCAAAAACGGAAAAGCAAGATATGAAACCGAAAATTAAACCTTCCCTTTCGGCCAGAATGAACTTTACATGATGATGGATAGAATTTATTTGTGTTTGTTGGAAAAATCGATTTCTTCGGCCAGTGTCTTGCAAGTTGAGATGTTCGATCGAGAATGTTAGTGTTGCGACGGTTCGTGGCGCGTTGAGGGGTAGGAATCAATATCGGGTTCCGTCGGACAGGCGCCCGGATGCCTCAGACACCCTGGCGCCAGACAACTACCCAAAAACCACCCCATGATCACTCCCCATAAACACTGCCACTGTCAAGTCCCGCGCAAAAGCGAAACGCTCGCAAACCATTCACATAAACAGAGAAAAGAATTCGGGACTCACCTTGAGCTTATTTATTAATGCTGTTTAACAATAATTATATGAAACAGCAAAGTTTTGGTGAAATCACAAGACGTTCGGGACTAGCCCTTCAGTAGCGCCATGAAAATTCACGTGACGCGGTGCTGCCACCTACAACAACTAATCGCAGACAGCTGATTTACGTCAATTGTCTATGACTTGTTAAAATTTTGTCTTAAATATTTTTCGGTTTATTTAAATCTCATTTCTTTATTGTTTATTTAGTGGAAACATATATCCCTTCCTTAAATGAAATCAAAAGAACGATTATACAAATTTGTAACTTAAATAAAAATGGAATTTCTGATACAAAATCTTTTATGAAGAAGTCAATACAACGAAAAAAAACACATTTTATCTTTCTGGTTTCACATTTCAATATACGATTTTCTGGTAAAATTTCTGTTGCTTTTTCTTGCTTCAAAATCTTCTCATATTTGATTTGCAATTACATAATTTTAAATGATCTTATGTATTTTTACGTAAATCGATGAAAACTGAGTAGGTACGTAAAGTAAAAATGAACGAAACAATCAAACTCGGTAACTTGTCATTGTCACTGTCAAAAATTGCATCTCTGGGTTACGAAACAAACACAAAAATGCGAATATTTTCATTTTTGTCCAAGAAAGTAGGAGATTTAACTCTCAAATACTCAAACTTACCGGAGTCTTATGTGAAAAGAACCATGGAGCAGGTAATTTGTAGGTCATATGACTAGTTTTACTTTGATGTATGTACATAACCTACAAAGTCTTGTTTTGGAATATTTAGGTTTATTGGAAGAATCCAGAGGGATATCCACAGTATGCCAAGACTCAGATAGCTCGTAAGAAGTATCACTTCTCCACCCACCGACCTTGGACTGGACAGTTTCGTATGCAAAATGAACGTGGTATATTGAGAAAAAAAGTGTTCCTCGAACCCATTAAAGAATGGTCTTTCTTCAAGTAAGTAACATTTAAATTACATAAATACACATTCCGAAATCAATTCATTTTTTTTTTAGCTAGTTTGATAGTCAACGAAAATAGGACAATCGGACATTAATTTAGTCAATATGTTATTTGTAATCAATTAAATTTATTTTTATACTTGTTATTTTGTTTGTCTACAATTCAAGTGTTTCATTCTTATTCATTAAGAACTTGAGGTGACAATAGCAAAGAATAGGTGACTCATTCAGTCATAAGTCCTTGACCAATTTTATGTTATTTTGGGGGTTGGGGTGCTGAGGTGCTGACCTACGCTGTGCTTCCACTGGATTCACCCTCTTATAAAATTAACAACCTTTTGTTTAGAAACTCAGAAGCTTTTGAAGGGTATGGTGAACAATTGCTATAGCAAATGAACCTTGTGTTTTTGTTTCTATGCTACAATTGGTTGGATAACCCCCATAAAATTGACACTTGACAGCCATGTTGAATAGTTCAAATTTGCGTCAACTCCTGCTATTGAACTCATATTACGCATAGACTTATAAATAGTTTTCTACTCATTTTACAATTAAACAAAAACAAACAGCATCAAATTAACAACAACATTTTACATAAAATAAGAAAAATCCGTTTAAATGCGCCAACTATTGATGAATTGAGTTTAATGGCAGGAAGTTTGATATGTACAACATAACTGTTGTCACATGTATCACCATTTTATGCGGATCATATGTTTTATGTTTGTTTCAGAGGTGACAGAGTGGAAGTGATGGTAGGGAAGGACAAAGGCAAGCAAGGTATTGTTGTCCAAGTTGTCCAGGAACGGAACTGGGTGATTGTTGAAGGGCTGAACACACATCTCAGAACCGTAAGATATCTTTGTTTATCTATTTATAGTCGGCGACACATAAAGCTTAGTGTAACAAGTGCAATATCAATCCTTATGCTGTACAACTTAAGAACTATACAAAGTCCAAACAGTTCAGGTTTCTGAACTTGTACATTGTATCAAAATTGCTTGTTACCTCAAAACAAGATTTTATTGACGGACTGCATCAATGTGTGTTGTATTGCTTCATTGATTCATTAATTATAGACCTAATTTGCCGAACATTGCTTTTGTTTTTCCCTTCAAAATATTTTTTTGTCCACAATTTGGTCTGATTGGATATAATTTGTGTTTTTTTTAAATAAAAACTTAACTTTGGTGAAAAGATTTTATGAAATTGCATTAATTAGTAATTCTGAAGACTACCTCTTCCATAGTCATAGTTGAATTGGGCCAAATATATATTTTTTTAGTACCTAAAGTACTAAAATGAGTTGACATATTCTCAAAATCAGTTCTATGTATTTCTGGTTTTCTTATTTAAAACCAGGCAAAGAGCATTAGACCTAAATCCCACCTGATGATAAGCAGCGATCGAGTCTGAGGTGGAACATGCCTACCCAGGAGAAACCTAATCATTCTTGCCTTAAAAAGCCCCTGGTTATATTGATCAGGGAATACTTCAGCAGGCAAAGAATTCCACTCCTTTGCATTATAAAGAGTTTTCAAAGTGTAAAGTCTGGATGGTTTGATTTATGACAATGAAAGGATTTGATCAGACAAAACTCAAGGAACCACTTGTCATCCATGAATTTAACCTAAGGTTCTATTTTCTTTAGGTCGGTAAGGACAAGAGTTTCCCCGGCATAACTATACAGTCAGAAGCACCTTTGCTGGTCACAACGGGAGTCAAACTGGTTGACCCTGAAACTCTGAAGGCAACAGATATAGAATGGAGATACACAGAAGAAGGCGAGAAGGTTTGTGCCGCTTTTAAAATTAATCTCTCTTTTTAGGGTTCTGTACCCAAAGTGTAAAAAATGGGACCCTGTTACTTAGATACTGCTGTTCGCCCATTTGACTGTCAAGAGGCTATATCTCTTGAACAATGATAGCCAGACTGATGAAATTTTCAGAGAATTTCTATTTCTGTTGCTGCTATAACAACAAATACTAAAAACATAAAGACATTAAAAATTAAGGGGAATACAAGAAAGATGATTTTTGCGTTTTTTTTTGTTGATAGAACTTACCTGAATATTGGTGTGGGATTTATATATGTATGTATGTATGTTTTTCCATGTTTATGGTTGTATATCTAATTTATTATGCCGGTATACTTGTATATTTAACTATCACTACTTATATTCAACACTCAAGTTATTTCTATTGTCAGCCCTATTAAGATACACTATTCATCATATTACATACTAACAGTGGCTTGGTTTTATAAATTCCATTGTATAATCTTAAGAAATGTAGTTTTACTGTTGGATGTCCATATAAATAAACTAAAAATAACAATAAAAACGTAGAAGATTGTTTTTTAATAAATATTTATATATTATAAATTAGTTTATATGCTGGATTAGCATTTAATCTGACGATTATGAAAAGTTTGTTAATTTATGCGATAGATGGCTGTTGCTATTCATGTTTCAAGTAAATAGATATAGATTTTCTTAATCAAAATATTTTATCTTAACCCTCCCTTTTATTTCGCCATCGTCGGGAAAAAATCATGACAATTTTTTTTTTCAGGTCCGTGTGTCAAAAGCCAGCAGCAGAATCATCCCTATACCAAAGACGGCGGAAGAAACCATGGACTTCAAATCCAAAGATGTTTACATAGAGAATGTTGAGAAAGATACTAAAGCCGACGATGTAACAAAGGTATGATAATATCCATGCAAATATATAATGATGTTTCACTGTATATTTCACGCTAGAAGGCAGCGCCACCGACAAAGTAAAAATGGTTTTTACCGACGATATTCAAGTCATTCAGTTTTTATTAAAAAAAACACTTAAATGGCCGTAGGAAGTCGTCATATATTATTCTTACGTTAAAACAAGAATAATAATAAATCTTTGATACGTTTTGGCTGACAATTGTGATGATAAAATAAGAATAATATTGTAATTTTTTCAATATTGACGGCGTTTTGATGTTTTTGAGATCAAACTTGCTAGTGCTCCCTCTGCTTGGACCTTTGCGGAAAAGACCCTATTAAATTAATTTTAAACCAATCACAATTATTAACTGGTATCATTTCGTCCTCCAAAAGTGTTTTACTGAGACCGTAAAATTTGATCAGCAACTCAGGAAATCTCAAAAAAGGGCGCCAGTCTTTGAAATACTAAGTAATTAACGGTTTTATTGTGTCTCACTTTCGACGGAAAAATTCCCATTTTGTGCTCACAAAGTTAAAACATCCCGCTTTATTTGAAAAAAAAATCTGGCAACACTAGGGCAGCTACGTTTTGTGTCATAAAAATCAAGTTAAAGTAATGTTAATTGTTTCAGGTGACATTTGCCCCAAAACTTCAGACGTTTGAAATGGACATCATGGAAAATATGGGCATTAAGGAGGACAGAGTACCTGCCAAGTCCTACTGGTATTAGATGTTATGTGATAGTATAATTAATAATAATAAATACGTGTAGATAATCTATGAAGTTGTTTTTGTTTGTTTTGTTTTGCTCCTATCATGATATTATGATTTTAATCATGGGCGTCAGCAATAGAGCCAGTGGGGGCAGCTTAAGATAAAAAATTGGAACTGTCAGTGTTATTGATGATACAAATTGATTTCGGACATTTTATTCTGCAATACCTACATATTTCAATAACCCAACAAAGGTTCCCCATATTGATACTTTTCCCATCATCCATATGTCAACACTAACCTCTAGCCATATTAGCATTGGCCATAGGCAGCCCCTCTAGGCCAAAAGCTGCCCTCCTAAGCTACAGGCTGGCGACGCCCTCGATTTTAAACATACTTGATTCTGGATTGCAATCTAAGTTCATCATGTGTCTGGTAAAGGCGATTTTTAAAACTCAGAGAACGTCAGAAAACCTCTGTCAAAAAACTGTCAAAACATGTCGAGTTTTTAGAACGAAATCCTTGAAATAAAGGGGCAAATTTTTTGAATAAATATTTTTGTAAACAGATTTGCCTGCTTCCGCTGTAAATAAATATGTGATTATTATTATCTCAAGTTATTATTATTTATCACTTATTATTAATAATATTAATCTTATCGAGTAAATAGATTTATTATTCAGTTATTTCTTGTTTTTATAGCGAATTACGTCAGTTTGATGACCTTTTTTACTTTATCTGGAACTGTAAAGTCTAATTTATTTTTAGAATTAATTAGGCACGTAAACTAGAATAATAACTGTTTGGCCTATAATTAGTGTTAAAGGCTTCCGTACGAGATGTTTATGGCTGTTAGTTTTTTTTCGTTTAATATTAAAATTAATAATAAAAAACAATCTGTTGCATAAACGAATTAAACATTGACGTTTTGATCAGCAATCACTTTTTAAGCAGTTAAATATTTCTGAGATCCCACTTTTTGGACAACACAAAATACGTAGGTACCTAAGTAGGTATGTGTTTTATCGTTTCCGTTGTTTATCTACACGTCAGACCAATCAAGCAATCATAATTCCTCATCAATCCGTTACATCCGTTATCCGTTAAATTTGTAGCTTCGGTAAATAAAACTCATGGTAGGCACACTGGTAACATTGGTACAGAGTGATTTCTCACGAACATTCTTAATCCCTCATCGATCTGTTAGGGACGCTTTACAGAGATTCATACAAACTTGTAACTGCAGTCGCAAGCGGCAATCAATGGTAAGCTCATAGTAGCCATGCACACAGAAGAATAATACCTACATATACTGTGTTGGGTGCCGTAAGATGTAGCTGCCATGTTCCTCAATGTGCTCGGATAGTGGCGACAGATTCGCAACCTGGGACTCAACATAAATGTGCGAAATGTGTTATTATATAATTATAATCCTTTATTATAGGCCTATTTGTCCATACATAATTAATACATTAATGACAGATACAAATCAAATTAGCATTACAATAATACAATCAAAAACATTTACACTTCAAATTCATTAACATTATGTCAAATTAAAAAAAATAGATAAGAAAAACAATTACATTAACATAATACACTTTCTTTAAAACCTTAGAGGTAATTAAAACTGCCTTTTTGGTATTGCCACAGCAATATGTCGTTCGCAAGAATGCTGAATGATGTAGCAGTCAAGCCTACCAGCGATCATCATTAGGACGGTGTTGGAGCTGCCCCGCACTCTGCGCACTAGGGACGCAGCGCGCTTTCGCATAGTCGCGTCAAACCCATCACTTCGCGCATCCGTGAACATGCCCGAGGCGCTGCCGAAATGGGGCAGCCATTACCGCCCTAAATGCATTGTTGTATTGGACGCGGAGAGCGCTGTAACACTTTTGAGTGTAATTAGCCCACAGACTGCATGAGTACAGCGACGTACAACATTACCGCCCTAAATGCATTGTTGTATTGGACGCGGTGAGCGCTGTAACACTTTTGAGTGTAGTTAGCCCACAGACTGCATGAGTACAGCGACGTACAATATGCTCTTAAGAGCGTAGCCTTTATCTCTCTCGTACACCGCGTAAATCTGCTAGCAATCATATTCGCCCTAACTGACAGCGCCTTCCGTTCCCGATCCATATCAGCATGATCCCTGAGTCCAGCCGTGAGAATATGCCCAAGGTACTTAAACTCCTCAACTCTTCGGGGAGGAATACCATTGATTTTAATTTTAACTTACCGGGATATTTTGCACCTGCTGTCTCAAAAAAAATGCATTGACTCTTGTCTACATTGTATAATAAACCATGGCCATAAGCATATTCCTCGCATATCCGTATCGATTTTCTTAAACCACAGACAGAGGCGCTCAACAGAACCATGTCGTCCGCGTAACTTAGATTATTATTAATGCGGTTATTAGAAATGCGGTGTTTAACACTTCTGCCTACCCCTTTCGAGGGATTATGGCGATTATGTTATGTTATGTGTTACAAAAGAAGAAATCGATTTTTGGTCAGCGATTATCAGTCGCGAGCAAAGCTACTTAATGCTTAATAACCAACATAATGTGAATTATATCGTCTTATTACAAAGTCGTAAACTCATCGCACGCATGATAAAACACATGATCACTCGTTGCACTCATGCTGTTGCTATCAATGCGCTTCTTATCAAACAAAACAACACTATTTCAATTATTCTTTCTCAATATTGTTCTTAGCTAACAAAAAGTTCATTAACTTTTGAAGGAAAATTTTGACCTAGGAATAGGATAGAATATGTTTTTACAAATAAGGATGGATATTTATGCTGGTTTACACAATAATAGACAGTAAAATTGGTTAAGATGATGTCCACGGTCGCTTTTACCATCGCACCTCTCGCCATCACCAGGGAAATCATTCTCACAGCTTAGAGCTCAATTGGTCGTGGACCATCCGCTTTCGAAGAAGCTTCCTCCCGCGAAGCTCAGGCAGCTCCGGATCTAGGTGGGGGGCAAGCCCCAAGAAGAAGGCACCAATTTTCCAAAATATAGGACGCTAAAACCCTAAAAATCTCGTTACCAGCTAAAAAAGGCAGTAAAGATTTGTCCCAGTAAAAAATAGTAGATCCGGACTGCGCTTAGGCTGTGGGATGGAAACTATCTGCTATGGGGTTTTCGATTGATTTCTTATCATCAGTCTGGCCATATGCTTGTTTCTATATTAATAATAAGAACCACATCACGACACATATTGAGTCAGCCCTGCCTAAGATATTATCTTGTATCGTAGGTGCTAAGCAACGATATGGTGTAAGCTACGTAGATAAGATCGGTAAGTGAAACATTACTTGCAAATAATACAATGTTTCGTCCCCGTCGGGATTCGATCTCAGACCTTCTAGCGTAGCAGTCGACTGTTTACACCATTGCGCCACAAAGTTCGTCATATTTACAATGTAGGTAACGTTCCTTGTCTCCAGTCCATTGAAAACAAAGATGGTTTATTCAAGATGATTTTTATCAACTCATTGGATAATTAAAACTTTTAACATTTTTAAGTGATTATAATCCGTAAGATATAACCTGGCTTGTATGAATATGATTACATAAGTAGGTACTTATCTGAATGGATGATAAAATGCACGCGACAAGAGAATGGTTTTCAGCTGTAATGCGATATTGATAATTTTGTTTTAGAATGATTGGAAATGTGTTAGATATGCTATTACTTAGTAAACTTTCTCATTTGTTACCAACTAGATAAATGTGTATAATATTTAAAACGGGGTTTTTCTGGCCCCATTTTACTTATTTGCCAGGGTCTAGGCCACTGCTAGATAGGTATGTCATTCCTGATGATGCAATTTATTTTACTGCCAAATTTTATCGAAATCTATTCAGCGTTGGCTTGAAAATACGAGGATTACTATCGAATACAAATTATTGGTAGATATGTACCTAGTCAGGTCATAAATTCTGTCACATGTTTAATATAAAATAATTGAAACAAGTTTATTCATTATGTAACCATTTATATACCAAAATGAACTTAACAAAACATAGATTCTTATGACACTAAAGTTTATTCAAAATCGGAGGTCATTTGATTTTGAATACAGGCCTTCAATCTGTGCGGCCAGTCGTCTATCGCAGCACGAACGAGGTCCATGTCAATATCGGCGGCTGCCTTAATCAAGGATGTCTTGAGTGACTCCAAATTGGGATGAGGCTTTGAGCACGCCTTTTCCTCCAAGTGTTGCCATATCTTGTAATCTAACGGATTTAAATCTGGACTGGAGGAGGGCCAGTCTTCGTGCCGGATGAAGTCGATTTCACGCGCCGCCAGCCAGTCTTGTGTGCTCTTCGCTCTATGAGCTGGCGCCGTATCTTGTTGGAATACCCAGTGCCTGTTATTGAACATGGTATGAGAAACAGGTTCCACAAGGTTCGTCAGGACTGTATTTTAATACACAACTGCATTCGTTTTTACACCTTTCTCACAAAAATGTACCTCTGTTAAGCTCCAATAAGAAACTCCCAACCATACCATGAGCGAGGATGGAAAATGACCTCATTGACACGCGGAATACGGTTGCTTGCTTCTTTACTACTGTGTGCGTACACCTTATCATTTTGTTTGTTGTAGTTCTCTTCTACGGTAAAAATTTTATCATCCGAAAAAAGAATTTCCCGATATTTTTTCCCGCGTACCGCTTCAACAAGGCGCGGCATCTCTTCATTCTCAGGTCCATTAGACGAGCATTCAAACGATGACCTGTTTTTCTTTGATATGCCCGAAGCCCTAAGTCTTCATTTGACACCCTTTTCACCGTGGTTCTGCTTAACCCCATCTGAAGGGCCAACAGTTTCTGCTTACGTTTGGGATTTCTTTGAATTCGTGCCTTCACAGCTTTTATCACTGCTGAAGTCCTTACACACCGAGGGTGACCACTTCTTGACCTGTCATCTACACTAGAGTCTTCATTGTATCGTTTGATGGTACGATAAACGAATCTTTTGGTTATATTCAAATTTTTTCAGTATGTCTAAAATTTGAATTGGCGCGTAACCGCAACGATGCAAGGCAATAACTGCAACACGGTCTTTATTAAGCGTCCACTCCATATTTTAAAATGAGTAAAATTCTAAAAAGCATACTTTTTATTTTTATGAACAATTCGAATTCAATAAACTTTTTTGTGGCCAGCATTCTAAAAAAAAGTTTTACTGTGTGACAATACTTATGACCTGACTGTGTATATCTAAAACAATATTGGTGTTCTTCAAATCATTTCAGCTGGACCCTTTTCGGGATCAGCTAAAATGTTTTTATTTGTTCAGCTTTTTTCAGCCCGATACTGAAAAGATAAATATTTATTTTAAGTATGATTTCTGATATTTTGTTCATATTTAATGAGGTTGACATTATTTAAATGCCTATAAATAAATAAAGAGCGTACCATACTAACATCATGGCATTTAAAAATTTAAAAACACTGCCTACCTTTAGTTTATGTCTCCATTCCAAGAGGGCCCTTATACCGCTCGCGTCAGGGGCCCTTTAGGCTCGGGGCCATTTAGGCATTTTGCCGCCATATCACCCCCTAGTTACGCACCTGCCACTTAAGTTGCATATTCAGTTAAAATATCACGTTTTTATACATGACAGGGACACCTAAGATATTCCGTTGTGGGTCACATGATCGATGGATTTATTCCGATTTCGAAAGAAAGGTGTGATCTATCACCCTGTTTAGCTGCGAGGGGACAATTCTAACTGTTTTAACTCTATTACGGTTTCAACTGTCCCCATACCGGGGCTGTAACCCCGCAACCCCTTCCTCTTCATTTGGCATACCTTAATAAGAGTGTTATCCAGTTGGGAACTTTTTAATCTATTAAAAAGAGTTACAACGGACGAGTGCCAACGGATCAGATGGGAATAACTTTTGTTGGATACTTCATCTTGGTTTTATTCTTTCCTTTTGTCGGGAAAGGCAAAGAGCGTTAGCCCATACAGCACAAGTCTTCCGTGTTAAATTTTTCTTCTTTCTTAATTGTTTCTACAGTAATATGCTAGTAATGTTATTGTAGGCTTTATTGAGTTACTTGGGAGATGACGAAAAGAGCAGCCAAATCGTCGTATTTAACGTTCTCCACATTTGTATAGCACTACAGATGTTTACTGGTTAAAATTCTAGCATTTTACACGTTAAACTCTGCTGATACACTAGAAAAGACAATAAAATGAGAAAATTTCAACTACCACTCTCCGTTCCCGTCAAGTAACACCTTTTGTTGAATACAGACATATGTTATAAACCCTTGATTTACCTTTTTTTTTTGGTTGACAAGGCACGTGCAAATATTTTAATATTATCTCAAAAGGTAGATAGATAACTTACCTCGACCTTGGCCTTACTTGAGTCAAGTTGTCATGCATGTTCAATGACAATTGGATTATTATTATTATTAATTTTGTATTGTAGGGAACTCAAATTACGGTAGTTTGAAATAAGAGACAGAGTGTAAAAGACAGAAATATAGTTTTTACGGATGTGGACGAAGGTAGAGTGTACTAGATGTCTATTTAGGGTAGGATTTATGCGAGCTTCGATTATCCGAACGACCGCTTAACCGAACACCCGAATGGCGCGAATATCCTTCTCAAAAAAGGCTTGATAAAGCCATTAGTAGTAGTATTTCTGCGAAAAATGAAAATGTAGGATTTTTTAGTACAAAATTCTGTACAAAATTATCAGAAAATTTATGCTATGGCTATGTGCTCAGCTCGATTTATATGCGAATCAGTACTGTTCGATTATAACATCTTTACCTCTGGGCTCATGGGCAACACATTGACAGCGCTCTTGACGTTCGAGATATCAAGGGCACCCTCGCGTTAATATCGGACTACTTTTCATAAGTCGAACTGTGTTTTTGTTTGCCCGTGCCCGTCTTATCCAATCCATGTATAAGAGAAAACCTGGGTGTGTGTATCTCAATTGGTTCGGATAATCGACGCTCTACTTTACCTACTCTAAAAGTAAAATATTTTCTATTGAAGTGGACTTGTCATGTGCTTTTTAATCGCTTTTTACCATTCTCAGTTCGGTAGGCTGATCTACCGGATCACCGGACACCCCGTAAAATTAGGACTAAAGGCTGGATCACTGGTTTCAAATACTCACCTTACCTTTCCAAAGTTGTGGTTCTTCTTTTGTTTGACTTTCGATGTTATGGTTTGAACTTTCTTACCAGATTTTTCGAAAAACAGTCAGTTTGGATTCCGAGCCTTAACAAAACGATGGTTATATAAAATTGCTATTTGTTCATGTATCTAAGTAGGTAGTTACATAATCTAATCGATTCATAAGTAAGTCTGGTAATTTTCTTTACTTCAATAACAAAAACCCAGTCAAGTGCGAGTTGGGCTCGCACATAAATGGTTAACAGCATACCTTTTATTCGGGGCACATTCACCACTCTGTCCCACCACTGCAACTCCTGGTCACCAGGATCAACAGTGGCGTCCTTTGATCGAATAATCAACGAACAATGCAGTTGTTCATAACGCACAGGCTGTGCCCGGACGCCCTACAGGCTGTCTTGGGACTCGCAACGAATTTAATCAGAAGAAATAGGAGGTAGTAATTTTTTTTCGGGGCACACCCGCCACTCTGTCCCACCACTGCAACTCCTGTTTATCAGGATAACAGTGGCGTTCTTTGATCGAATAATCAACGAATAATGCAGCTGAGCAATGACGCACAGGCTGTGCCCGGACACCGTACCGGCTGTCTTGGGACCCGCAACGAACTTAATCAGAAGAAATAGGAGGTAGTAAAAAGCGGTTTCAGACTTCCCTTCCAGCAAAGCGGAGACAGCAATTGAAATGGCCCAGAGGCCCAAAAATCTAAAGGGGAGACATTCAGGAGAAGCCTGACCGTCTGAACACCACGGTATGCCACTAACTAACAGGGGATAAATTAGATACTAACCTAAATGTTACACCAGAAATATTGGTGACAAAACGTTTTAAAGGCACGGAGGCATAGGAGGTTGTAAGTAAACGATTTCAGACCTATTAGTTATAGTAAGAGCCGTACTTTCTGTTCTATGTGGGGAATCCTGACCTGCTGACTAATTACTTGTTTTCTAAGAGCTGAAAAAATACATTTTTATTATTCGGTTACTTTTGGTGTTGTTATGAGCACGTTTATTTCACGTGCTTATCATAAAAGTTCCAGTCGACAACAATCAATTAGTTATATTTTCAGCTTCATTTGCATAGCAATAAGAAATCAAAATCTTTATCAGTCATTTGGTCGATAATCCGGCAAACTTTGATAGGACATAGTCAAACTTTGGAACTAAATCTTTTGAAAAAGATAACAAGCAAATAAAGGTCACTTTCAAGACATCTAGCGCCATTAGTTTGTTAAGTTAGTAGATTGTAACTTTTTCTGTGACTCTTCCATTGCATTACTATTTATTTGTCAATCTTTTAGCGGGAACAGCGCCGGACGCGCCGCCATTTTTAAATTTAGCAAGAATATTATTAGAAGAAATTTTAAAGAAATAAAATGGCAAAAGTTAAATTTGTTTTAAGTTTTGTTATGTGTTTTTCGTGCTTTGTGAACACAAATTCTGTGGTAAGCTTTCAATTATTTTTTTTGAAGGTAGGCAAATTTTTTTATAACCATCATCTTTTAAAAACAGCAATAAACAAAGCTATTTTAAATGGAATAAGTACATGAAAGTTTTTAGAAATTTTAAAAGTAAATGTTACAGTACGAGTATGTCCAGTAATTAATAGAAATAAAACGTTTACAGAAAAAATACGAATAACAAAAAAAATTAAATGGTTTTCAATAATATTTTATTATATGTAAGTACATGTAACAATAAAAAGCACAATATATATTTAAGCAATAAAATGTGTTTTTTTTCTACTTGGTAGTTTTTTTGAAAAAAAATATTTCACTCACCTATATTAAATTAACAATGCAGTGTAAATTATCGGCTGGAAATCAAAACAAGAACCCCCTTTTTAGGGTACAGTACCCAAAGGGTAAAAAAGGGACCCTATTTCTGTCACCGGGAAGTATCTCATGAACCATAATAGTTAGACTAGTGTAATTTTCAGAGAATCTCTATCTCTATTACCGCTATAACAACAAATACAAAAAAAAAGTAAACATTAAAGAAGACTCCTATACAATATTTTTTTCGTAATTATTTGCTTGTTTTTGTGTCTTTTACGAAATAACCTAAAAATTACATAATGTTCTTTCTTACAAGATGCTACGGAACCCCTCATGTGTTAGGCGGACTCAAACTTGACCGGTTTTATTTTAAATTATTTTAAAGGGCCATGGCATACGTGACCGGGACCACGATATTATCTTTAGTTTTCAATACCCTTTTAAACGTAAAAGGGCTTTTGTTTGTTTCTATTATCAGATGCAGAAATGAAAGATTATATTATAACTTTTTTTTTGTTTCTTTCTTTAAAATAATATATTATAGTGTCTTGCCTGTATCGTAGACTTGAGTGAACACACTTCTTGAAATTATTATTATTATTGTCATTTAACTTTACTTATTTTATTTTAAGCTAATTGCTAATTGTTTTTTTTATTTTATTTTTTTTTTAATATTTTTATGAAATTACTTTCTTTCTGAAAATGCAAACTATTTCTGTGTTGATTAATGAGGATAATTGTATCGAAATCTGTTGAGCGGTTTCAAATGTGAAAATCAATAGACACAGACTAAAACAAAATGCATTATTAATAAGTAGGAAATTCCCTAAGACAAGTCAAACAAATTTTTTTTTTTCAGGGTACTTATAAAGCGGGGACAGTCAACTTATTAGGAAATGAACTCGACAGCAGAGAAGAAATAAATGCTGTAATTTATGATGCTGCTAAATTGGTAAGTAGAAATAGGTAACCTAGTTATAATAAAGGGGGCGGCTCGGAAACTTCTTTTTTATTATTTTTTATTGATTGGAGATATCATTTAAAAATGTTTTATATTTTATATACCGTGTTAACGTAAATTCTAAAATTTGAAAGCTGCTGGACCAATGTTGGTGAAGTTAGCAAAAAGAACCGCTCAACTAGTTCTTAAAACTAGTCACAAGAAAATATGGTTTGAAAATTCGTATGGAGATAGTTCGAGCGAAGCTGAACGGGTCAGTTGACCAAATTAAGAAAATAAATAACAATGCAATACCAAAACCTTTCAAATTACAAGTCATTCGCAAACTTTTTTTTTTTAATGTAGAGGATAAAGATATATGGAAGTAACTTAATTAGCTGCACTGGTGTAGCTAGAATTATTATGTTCAAAAATAATTTGTAGTAGAAAATATTGTATTTGAATATTGAAAAAAGCAACTACGGAGGTTTCTTCCCCGTAGAGAAATAGCATTCCGAATCGGTGGTAGTAAAAAATAAATGACAGTTTGAAAGTGCTTATTTCAAGTCTATTCGAATAAAAAGCCATTTTGACTTTGACTTTGAATGGCACAACTAGATCTGCAATATACCTACAAAAATAGTCTAAATATATATCAGCGGAAATTCGATTCGATAAAATTTAATAAAAGCGAACTTTATAATGGCGAAACAACGTTATTGTTTTAACTCCAAGATGATAAAGTATCCATTACAACGCACATCTCTACGCAACGCGAATAATAATTAAATAAGAGCACGATGTTATTTACAAAAACATTTAGTTACAGACGTCATTATGGCCTAGTTAATAGTAGCTATCTCCCTCGAACTCCCGGGCTGTCGAAGGAACTCCCTGACATGGTTCCATAAGTGACTGCAGCATGGGGTTCTTAGAATTTTTTACAGGGTCGGTAAAGCGTGTGTGATACCCCTGCTATTTATTTATTTAATCAATGCACAGGACACACATCAGACACAGAAAATAACTTATAATTAAACGCCTATGGTACATATGTGTGTCCCAATTAAGGACTTATACAGCATTTACAAAATTATTAGCTACATAATTGAATTAAATTTAGTATATAAAATAAAATTAAATAAAATTGAGACAAAATTAACAATAATATTAAAGAAAATATATATATAACAATTATAGGAAAATAAAGAAAATTAAATTTCTATTGCAAACGTCCATAGGCTACGGTGACTGCTTACCCTCAAGCAGGCTATATTGTTTGGTGCATTTGTTATAATGATCAGATTGATATTATTGGCTTAGTAAATCAATTATTCTATTAAAATTACATGTAAACTTAAAGACATAGTTTTTCAAAACATCGTGACTTCCGCTGGCATGACGGTGAGGTGACGGGCACGGTTACTAGGTGACCGTTTGGAGGAGATGTCATTTATGTTGAAAAGTAAATAAAATCTGAATTAAAAACGATAAATGAATGCTTTAAAAATGAATCTGTTATTGGGACTGGGGTCATTATGTTGAAAAGTAAATAAAGGCGATAAATGAATATTTTTAATCTGAATCTGTTATTTGGGCTGGCCTTATGCACCAGTATGCTTGTTTGTCACCTAGTTGTCACGAAAATCTAGTTGTAACCTCTGCTTTGTACCATGGATTTACCAAGGTTGTAGGTAAAATTTGCAGTGTACGCAGTTCAGAGGTGACATATATTAGCATTCAAAGACAATGTTAATTTTAATGGTACTATGCTGGGGTTTACCAACGTGAAGGTTTATGGAAAATTATATATCCAAACAGACTAAAAGCATAATAAAATGCAACTTGAGCGATCATTTATTTTGTTTGTTCCATGTCAATAGCATTTGATACCTACAGATATGAATTTCCGTTAACATTTTGTTTAAATAAATATTTTTTCACAATTAAATAGGCATGTATGTCTTTGTTAAGATTTTATGCCTTTTAAAGTGTATTTATTTATTGTTTTCAACATATAACTATAGCATTCAGTTTTTCCTCTTTTTGTTAAGGTTACATTACCTTACCCAAAGGGTAAAAAACAGGGCAAAACTTACTCAGCCTCCGCTGTCTATCTGTCAGCGATTTGTTTATACCAATATTATAGAGAGGAAAGGTTTGATTTTTTGTTTGATGGTTTGAATTGAACAGGCTCCGAAACTACTGAACAGATTTGAATAATTATTTCACTGTTGGAAAGCTACATTTTTCCTGAGTGACATAGGCTATATTTCATTTTCAAAAAAAATATGGGATCCTTACTAAAATTACGATAAAGTGTAAAAATTTCAAAAAACTTCCTTACATCGCGTACGCTGCGAAAACTATTGATAGAACGAAATGATATATGCCATTTTTTAGTCATGTCACAATAAGCGTTTTTATTTAAAAAAAAGAAATTAAAATACCACCGCTACAAAAAGCTCTTTATTTGTACCTTATCAAAATAAATGATTTAAGACTGCTTCAATACCTTTGAATGTGTTAAAATTAACAAATCTAAATGTAATGTTTAATGCCCGTGCGAAGCCGGGACGGGCCGCTAGTATATAAGAAACTGATTTTATAGAATTTTTTGGTTGCTCTTGTATCTTATCGAAATTGGTTAAAAAGTATATAATCTTTAATTTTATACGATGGTATGGAATCCATCATGTGCGAGTCCGACTCACTCTTGACCGGTGTTTGTAACCATCTCTGAACTATAAGCAAATAAAGTAAAAAATAATTCACCAAAATGAATGAATTAATTAGTTATACCGTTTTTAAGTTTTTTCGAGAAAAACAGTATAAGATTGGTTTCTTTCCATTTCACAGAACTTTCATTATTTATCTCCTTCCAGAACGTGGACGTTCTTCTTGTATCAACTGGAGAGTCAACATCGAGAAACTATGAGGAGGTAAGAAAACATACCTATATCTAGGATACCTACTCCATTCTACAAATCAAACTATTGCCTGGCAAAAACCTAATGACTTGTCAACTTGATTAGGGACTTTTTTAATTTAAGACCAGACAAGCATTTGACTCCAATCCCGTCTGATGTAAAGCGGTGATGGAGTCTAAGGTGGAACATGCCTACCCAGGAGAAGCCTCACTCTTGCCTTAAAGAACTCAAGGTTATACTGATCAGAGGACAGTTTACTAAGATTAAAACAATTTAATTTTCAGGGGATTAAGACAATTTCTATGAATAATTTCAAATAATTATCTTTCCTAATAATATAATTACTATTTCAGACTGTTAAAGCAGTGTCTGCCGCCGCCAAAGAAGCCGCTATTTACGTGGTGACCGACGTTGTTGAAAACCAAAAATGTTCCGGCAAAAACGAACTGGTCAGAAACAACTTGGTCTTCGATAGGAATGGCGATGTTGTTTCTATGTTAGTATTAATTCTAACTACTACAATACGAATTAAATACCACGATGTACATAGTTATAATAAATTCGTTGATAAATTTTTAGAGTACCTAAAGCTATTGTATCTTTCAAGCTTGAAATAGAATTGCTTAATTATTTGCTTAGGTATACACCGTCATAGATCACTCTAAATTGTTTGGACTTTGTACCGTTCTTAAGTTGTACAGCATAAGGATTGATATTGCAATTGTTTTGTGAAGCTTTATGTCTCACCGTCTGTAAATGATTTTAAAATCGGAATTGATGTAGATTCGGCTTCTTTCCGAAAGGGAGCTATTACACCTCCTCCTCGGTCCGTCCGTCCGTCTTTCAGCGAGCTGAATCTCATGAAAAGTGAGGTATATGAAAGTAATCCCTTGAAATTTTCAAGAACTATTTCCTTTTAAAGGGGCGTAAACCCCAACTTGCTTCATCTTGGGCACATCATCACCATTTCTATAATCAACTGTTATTTCAGTTACAGAAAACCCCTAAACACAAACGCAAATTGCAACATAACCTTTTCTGATGTAACAAAATTCAAGACTGATTTTGGGGTAGAATTCGTTACTCTAATGGAAGACGATATAGTATTACGATCAATGGAGTCTTTTAAGGGAGTCCACAATTATATTGTAACTGGAACTTCAAAACCTATGATAGACTTCTTAAATGGTAAGTTAATTGAAAGCAATAAAAATAAGATTTTCAAAAAATTCAGTAGAATTATAGAATTGTTACTCACATCATCAAATCACATCTTTATTGCACATCACATTTTTACAGTACATACAAGTCATTCTTTCATACTTTTATCATTGAAAAAGCTTAAAAATTGTCAATTTGTGGTGCTGCATCCATAAGCTATTTATTACAATTAGGTTCCTAAATGGCTTAGTTACAAAAATGAGTCAAATTTAATTACAAGTACCTATATATACTCTCTACTTCAATTCCAGTAAACCAATTTGCTCCCGCCTGGTCGTTTACCAACAACGCCAATGTTGTAACCAAACGTGAAATAATTGGTGGACATGAAACAAAAGCTGATGGTCAAACAGTAATTGTAGCTGATTTAAAAAAACATGGCGCTTCTGGTAACAATTTACTTTTACTTTAAGATGTATTAGTTAAGAAGCAGAGATTAAAAGTCTACAGTTCTCAAACATGTATTTAATAATCAGATGAAATGTCTTTCGATGGCATCTAAGATGTTTCTTAATCTTAAGATAGATGTTAAACATATTTGATACCGTCACTTACTTGGTTAGATCGCTAAGCAAAAGTAATTTGTAGGAAGCACGTTTTTTATATGGGTTTTGAATTTACTGAAAATAATTTTGCTCTAATGAAATGAAATATTTCCAGTCGTCTTAGATGGTTTAATATTTTCACAGAATACCACACATCACCACCGATGGTGAAACCTTCTTCCTTCTCTGGTGAAGATCTGAACCAGTTTACCATCAGACCTCTAGGCTCCGAAGCAATGAAACGAGGTGTAAAAGACACCGTCTGTCATGGAGATTTCTGCTGCCAGTTTTATGTAAAAGCCAGTTCTGTCGGTAAGTAGAACATATATCTGATACTATCTAAAGTTGCAATGGTACGAAAGTTCGCTGCTAAGCAAAAAATTCAAGGTTCCAACCCCGGCTCGGCTCGGTATTTTATGTTAGTGGCGTTTTTACCATTGTGGTAAAAGTTAAACGTATCTTTCACGTTGGATTCAAACTACTTTTCTGTTCCAAACACTTCCACAAACTGATCAGTTTGACAGCACTAAAATACCAGACTTTTTTATCAACACTAGAATTATTTACAAATTTAAACCTTTTTCAACAGATTCCGAGGCTAATTATGGCCTGGCCGTTTATGAAGGGTCTCGTCACTATGGCAATGGATATAACATTGGAACACAGCACTGTACTGTAGTTGCCTGCGCTACACTTTATAAAAGAAGATGCGTCATTGGGTAAGAATTAATTATCTTGACTCAATCATTGGTAATGAATTACTTGGAATATTCAAATTAAGGGTTCAGTTACCCAACAACAAACTTTAAAGGAAGTTTAAATCAATTAGACAAAATCAAGTTAACAATCTCAAACTCAATTATAATTTATTGTAACATACATTTCTATAAATTACCATGGGTTTTAAAATTATAAAGAGGGAATAAAAAACCATTAATTTGTTTTCAGGCAAGAAAACAAGAGTACGAATGTTAAATTCGAAGAAATTACAGTCACTGGTAACTTTACCAAAGAAAATGCTGCTCAATATCCGATGTTTGCGTCAACAAATGATCTCGACCGAGCGTGTCATCAAGTAGAGATGTATTCTCAAAGTGCCAAAAACACTCAAGAAATCACTATGAAACTGCTTAACAGTGATAATGTATTAAGTGTTGGTGTATTTGGAAGAGATTATAATAAAGATTCAAAAGTAATTAATGAACTTATGAGTGATTACAATGTGTACGATTACATTTTTAATGATGATGTTATTGAATTCTTCGATTATATGTGGATTAGGATAAGAATTTTATTTGTTATTGTTTCTATTTACGTACTAGAAATGATGTAAATTCTCTCTTTGAGTGTGTAAATTATGTTAAGTAATTTCTTTTGAGCTATTTTGTATAGTGAAAGGAAGTTTTTTTGGTATTTTTTTAAATTTGAAGGTTATGGAATTGTATTTCTAAATACTTATACATAGTTTAAATTATGTAGTACGTATTTTTCAAGTCGAGGGTGTTTATCAATACGTGGATTAGTTTTGTAAGTTTGTATTTTTTGCTTCCAATTAAATTTTTATTTTTCTGTCGTGAATTGTAAAAGCATTTGACTGACAACTGTGATATTAGATGTATGCATGGAATTCGTGTATTAAAAGATTTGTATGATTTTTAACAAGATGTTTTACTTAAACCCCTTTCAACTGTCAAAGTGTCAAAGATTTTTATCATTCCGAGTTTTAAGAAAAGATTGTTTTAATCCAATTTTCTTAAAGAGGCCTATAAATAAAAACCATAAATTTGTCTTGCAAATATTTAATTTAATTTATTTTAATATCCTTTACCATAAGTCAATCGTCGTCACATTTGGTTTCTTTGTTTAGAAAGCGGATTTGTGTCTGTTTGTTCGTCTCCTATGAAGATACTTGAGATGGTCTTCGTCGTCATTATAGAGGGTTGTTTCAATCCAACCCATGTAGGCTTCCACCTACAAAAATATCATATGTAATACACATATAACATAAACTCATGTCGTAATCCCTCGAGAAGGGTAAGCAAAGGTGTTACACACCCCGTTTCGCATGTATATGTTGAGACCCAGTGTGACAGGTTGCGAATCTGTCCCCACTGTCCGGGTAAAATCCTGTTGTGTGAAACGGTATGAAAAGTTCAAAGGTAAAGGTGCCAATGTGCAGTGCTCGAAAAGTTTTATATACAGGTTTTTTTTCTTGCTGTGCGAAAGCTAGATTATCTTAATAAATGTCATTATTCTATGCGAGTGTTTGTGGCCTTATACCTCCTAAACGGCTTGACCGATTTGGAAGAAATTTTGTTTGTGTATTTCAATGGATTCCTGGAGTATTTAAAAACAAAATCGGACCCGGTAGGTGGCGTTACTGTATTTGGCTAATAACTAAAGGCGTAACAAAGTTCGCTGGGTCACCTAGCTACATATAAGTAGTTTACTTTTAACTACCAAGCATTTACTCAGAGTTCTTGAATTTTAATTTATATCTATTTCTTAAATCTCAATAAATTTGTTTATCTTACTACCCAAATCACAAGCCCTTATCGATCACTAGTCTATTTGTGTGATTTTTCCCACGATAATATTATTATTAGAAACCTTTGTATAAACATCGGGTTTCCCTCTGGCACATGGTATACCCCACGACACGATGCCGATCTGACGACCTTCTCTTACTAGTGGGCCACCTGAGTCTCCCTGGAAAATAAACAAAATTATAGTGGTAGTGTTGATTTTAATATGTTTGTTTTTAATATGTATGTGATCTTACAAGTGTGTATTGTCTGATGTCATCAACAATCCCCGGATTTTAGGAAACGAACAATTAAAAGAATTTTTGCGTAACATGAACTTGTAGAATAGATACCATAGGCTGTTTTTAGTTTTGTAGGTACGATATCAGTACAGAATCAGCATTCTTGATATATGCGGTACCTTAAGCTACCTAAATAGCGTATAGGTAAGCGTCTATATTTCTTTCGAGCGTTTTTGTTTGTGCGTTACCGAATCTGTACCGCGCTTACCGTAATTAAAAATGAGGAACGCTTCATAGAAACATAGGCGATTATCTTTTAGCTTTTTAGGTAGTTATTGGTACCGCGTATATCAATAATTCTGATACCGTACCGACAAATCAGGAAACGGATTTATGAAGCTATAAGGTAGGGAAATAAGAGTATAAGAGGATGTTTGTGACAAAAATTATGATATTACTGCTCATTTACAAAGTTGCAGATTCTATAAAAAGCTAAAACTCTAGCATAATTAATTAAATATTAAATTTTAAATTCATTTGAGTATACGCTTCTCTGTTTTTGTAGGGTAAATTTGTAAGATGTCACAGCCTCCGTTAAGCAGTGGTGTAAGCAGCCGACTGCTACGCTAGAGATTTCGGTTTGAATCCCGGCGGGGCGGTGTTTCGCTTACAGGTTTTGGTTGTAATATTTATATATGTAGTTTATAAATTCAAGTCATTGATCACCTGCGACACAAGATGTCAATGTGTGTGTCGTGATGTGGTTATTATTCCGGCAGAAGTCGAATATGATTAAAATTTGCATAAATACTTTTTAAATGTTCAAAGGATGAGGACTACAGCATTTGGTTACATACATGGCAAGCGCCTTCACCCTGTTTAGTAAGAGCACAGATTTGAGTCTCAAATACATCATTTATGTTCTTATGGGCCTCCTTACACTCCTCGTAGGTTATGGCCTTCAGTTCCAACTGCATCAGGTCGTTTGGGAGACGACCTGGATACTGGAAATTAAATAAAGTATTAGTGGACTAACAGAGACAGAGATATACATTTTCTGAAAATTTCAACAGTATATTATGGTTTATGAAAGACAAAACGCTGACAGACAGACGGACAGCGGAGGCTTAGTAATAGGGTCACGTTTGAACTCTTTGGGTACGGAATCTTAAAAACCCCAAAACAAAAGAAGGCCAGTAGTCTTTATGAGTTTGACATTTTTCTTTTTTTCACTACAAACATTGCTACATGTCAAAAGTGTACACTATATTTTTGTTACATTAAGTGAATAATGTGGATGTTGTAAAAAGAAAAAAAGGGACAATTTAAGACAAGAGTGTGTGCCCCATCTTCTATTACGTCATCAGTTTGTGGCTTATTCGAATCTTTTTTACATGAAAAAATACTCAACACCCCACTTATATTAGTCAGTAATTAAAAGTAATTGATTGCCTAATTAATTAAAGTTTTTTTTAAAACTCACAGATGTAGTTCCCCATCCAGTAAGAATAAGATCTTCTCCTTTCTCTACTGGCTCATCATTCAGCTCGATCAGGTCAACGGTGTCCCCAAACTCCATCTCTTGTTCAGTAAATATGATGGCTATGTCGTTCTTGATGACGTAGTTGTCATATTGCTCATGGCGTACCACTTTTCGGATGCTATAGGCTTTGCCACCGCTTCTTAGCTGGTTAGTACCCACTACTGCTTGGAAGAGGGATGGCTTTAGGCTTGGAAAAGGAAGATTAACAAATAATTAATACCAATGAAGACAATGTGGAGGATTGATAAGATGATCTCCTCATATCAGTTAACCAAGTTGTTGACCAAGAACTGCAGCGGCAGCATGAACGCTAACACTTCTCTATCAACTGATAGATTGGTATGTGGAGGTAATCTTATCAATCCTCCACAGATATCTTGAGTTGTTGTGCGGCCTTTGGGGTCAGTACGTTTGAGGGCCTTTTCGAATGTTGTACAATGTCTTAGCAAAGTCAGATGGGTAATATAGCTGATATTGTTTCATAGTTATTTATAAGTAAAATAATTGGTGGTGTTCAGACGGTCAGGACTCCTGACTGTCTTTTTCTTTAGTTCATTGGCCTCTGGGGCATTTCCATTGCTGTCTTCGCTTTGCTTGGAGGGAAGTCTGAAACCGTTTTCTTACTACCTCCTGATTAAGTTCGTTGCGGGTCCCAAAACAGCCGGTAGGGTGTCCGGGCACAGCCTGTGCGTCATTGCACAGCTGCATTAATAGTTGATTATTCGATCAAAGGACGCCACTGTTGATCAGGTGAACAGAAGTTGTAGTAGTGGGATAGATTGCTGGTGTTCCCTGAAGTATTTTTAACAGTGCCAAATTGCGCGAATAACCTCAATCAGAAAGATAAATCTTGAATAATCAATAACTTTGCGTTGTATGGCTGCAAGTGAGTAAGATCGCTTATAACTATTAATTATTTTTCGCACATCATAGACACAAAAACCTTTCTTTTGCAAGTACTCATAGATAACTGTTACTGACTGTTACAATCATGCATGACCAACGGTAAAAGCACGACATTAAGAATGCCTAAAAATATCATAAAAGCAAATATTGCTAAAAAGCTTTCAAAGAATCATCCTGCCAGCTTCCTCAGCTGTGAAATAGTGACTATAGCATGGGCCTTTTCAAGATAGGCGTTAAAAGGTTTAACAGGGTCGGCAACGCGTTCGTGGCACTGAAATTTCAAGCAGTGACGCAACTAGACAGCAGGGCCCGTGACAAATAAATAGAAGGGGGTCCATAATCAAGATACCTTTCTTTTAGGTCTCTTTTTCAAGTTAAAGTACCAGCGTACAATACTCTGGCAAACATTCCAAAAGTTCCAAAGGGGCGTTATGCTGTACGCGTCGCGGTACCTTTAGGCTCTGAACCTCTGACCTAACATGCCACCCCCTAGTCAAGCACTTGCAAACGTCCTAGCGGATATAGGGGAGGCGGCTCAAGCTCCTATAAAAGCATTGAAGTTCTTTGGACTTTAAGAATTAAACTCCAAAGTTCGCTCCAAGGTTAAAGTTATTTCTAATAGAAGACAGTCAGTTTTCAAGCGGGTGAACTATCTAGCTACCCCTCAAACTTTTATCTCGGATCCACCCCTGCAAGTAGGATACAGTGACTACTTACCATCAGGAAGGCAGTATTCTTGCCAACTTAGTGGAAAACATAGTGATATAAATGTATTAAAATTTCATCAGGCGTAAAAAATTTTTTTGATGGAATTGCCATCATCACGGAAATAACTTCGAGTACTTTGCCTGTGTGGGTAATATTTACTATCACGATTTCACAAGGGATGAAATGAATGGATGATGAAATGAATAATTAAAGGATGAAAATGATCGATGAAATGATGAATCTGCTTACAGTAACATGCTGTTAATGTTGCTGTAGGCCTAATTGAGTTACTTGGGAGATGACGAAATCATATTTTAGCTTCTCCACAATTGTACAGCACTACCGATATTCTCTGGTTAAAATACAACACATAAATTCTGCTAATATACAAGAAACGAAAAAAAACAATAGACAATTTTAGCTGCCAATTCCCGTTGCCTCCAAGTAAATTGTTTTTTTTTCTTACCGATCGACGCAATGAGCGGCGGTCAATATCACCCTGGGAGTGACAATGGAAGCACCACAGAAGTGCCAAACACCATACACTCGGAGCGACACTTGGTATGGAATTGAACCGTTTTTGGCCTTGGTACCCCCCACGATTCTCTCCCATTCCTCGCGCCCATCTTGAGATGTGTAGAATTCCGATGATACTGGTACCGATAAAAAAAACCAAACACATATTTATGTACATTCAATTGTTCATCCCCGCTTTCACTTTTGATAGGGGGAACCGATATCGAGCAAACATAGCTAAGAACACGCTCGATTAAGTCACCTTTCAAACAACAAGACTACATCAAAATCGCTTCATTCGTTCGAGTGATATGATGCCACAGACAGACACGTCAAACTTATAACGCCTCTCTTTTTGCGTGGGGGGTTAAAAAGTTCATAGAAACATGATTGATTTTTTTATATAACCTAGTAATTTATTTAGGTAGGTATTAACTATTTTCTTTATTATATAAACTTGATGGAATTTCTATTTCTAAAATCCATTAATATTCTAGTCCTAGCTATTGATTACTTTAATAATTTTAATTTCCTTTTCTGGCTTCGTCGCCAAACAAGTAGGAACAACAAACAATTTAAAGCATTCTGTTATATTAGTATTTAATTACTCATTCAACACCACAAATTAATAGACACAAGTATTCTGTCAGTTCGTATAGTATAATGGAAGGTATCGAAAATCTAATTTAAAAATGAATTGGTTTTCATCTCATGGAGAGAACAGAAACAAAAATAAATTAAAAAGCCAAAAAGAATTTGTCAGAAGTGGGATTCGAACCCACGCCCACAGAAGTGGACTGCGACCTGAACGCAGCGCCTTAGACCGCTCGGCCATCCTGACATGTAGATGAAGCGTGAAATTATGTATTACGATCTAAAATTACTCTCAGAAAGCTATAAATAGATGATCTTCAAGTATAGTTGAGAATGAAATACAACTAAATTTTAGAGTAGTTTAAAAAAATCTTATATTTTAGGTAAATAAATTTTTTATTCCTTGATAAATGATACAGAAACTGAAAAAACCTGTATTTTATTGGACAAAAATCAAGAAAGTGCAGAAACAAAAATAACTTACTCAAAGGCAGAACTGAACTCAAAAATATAAGAAAATAACTAAAGTCCGCCATTGTATTGTAAATGACACAAAAACAGTTATTCTAACAGCAAAAAATACTTAGTTTTATACTGAAAACTATTGACGTTTTTCTCATTTGGTATGCAAAATTTAAAGAATTTACACATAGATATCGATGTGACTTAAATCATTATAATTGCTGTTGCCCCTATATGATTATATTGCAATGTGATATACTGACTGTGTTGTGTAATACCTAAAGAATAAATAATGAAAAATATACAGTCCTCTTTTTTTTGAAGTCGGTTTAAAATAAACAGTTTTTTTTTGTTTTTAAATTTAAATTGAAAATGTCGTATCGTATTTCCAGTATAAGTCTGCCGGGTTTTAAATGATTTAAAACCGTACTACAAGCGCCTATCACATGAAAGACGTAGTGAATGCAAGAGTGAGAGAAAGCTATAAAAATCGTTGGTAAATGTTTATTGAAAACATTGTAAAAAGCCCGACTGCGAGGCTGGCTAATTAAGAATCATAGTACCAAAAGTTCATACAGTTCAATTTTTGCCTAGCTATAAAAAAATATAGTATCTCCCTTAAACCCTTTAATGTTTTGAGATGTGACAAATTACAATGACAAAAAGATTGTTACTAAACATAGAATAGTATTTGCATCTATTTCATAAGCATTTTTTAAGATATGTACTGTATGTAAACATAAATTTTCTTGAGAATAAAATGACATGACTTAAAAACCAACAAATAGTAAATAGTAGAACACTCCAGGACAATGTTCGAGATTAGACGTAGCTACGTACGATGTTTTTCTATTGCATTTATATTCCGATCAACATCGAAAGGAAATACTCATAACCATTACAGGATCCAGAAGGGGGCTGAGGGGCTTAACCCCCTCCGAAAAGCATTTGCATTCCTCGGACTAATACTTATTTCTTTGTTAAAACCCAAAATTAGTGTTTAAAAAAACTACAAGTTTAAAAATAATAGATCTAGAAACATTGCCAAAATGGCATTAATGGCGAAGAGATTTAACCTAGAACGAAGACTGGGCTGGAATGGTAATGGGCTAAGAAAATTAAATTTGATTTTAGTGTAAATATTTCTAATTGTAAATAGTTTTTTTTTTACAAAATTTTGTATTTAGTTGATTGATAAAGAAAGTTGAAAATTAAAGAAATGTCGAATTTGATTAGATTAAGTTTGTTAATACCTGTTGCGTTTATTAATGTAATTATTTAGCTTGAGGAATACATAAGGTAAAATGTTGTCTTAGGTTTTGAAGTTTTAAACTGGGAAAAACCCCTCAAATGACAATCCAGGATTCGTCACTGTTCATTATTTAATACATCGCGATCCTATTCAAAATTCATCATCCATCCTTAGATTCTAACCTTAATACATAATTTCATATGAAAACGTTCAAATTTGATTGATGTTTTTTAAAATGAACTTTCTAGTAAATGTGTAAGGGATAATTTTGTTTGAATTATGTTATATCCTTCACATAATTATTTCTATTATGTTATGGTACACTTAAACTTTAATTTAATTAATTTTAATAAAAACTATGATAGTTAAATGTACTTTTAAATTATTATATAATAGTCTTATTATGACAACATATTGTATATTTATATAAGATTAAATAATGATACTAAAACAAACTGATAATTCAGGTAGTATTATTACACTAGCCTATCTAATCTGCTTAGAAACAGTTTTTGCTTGAAGAACATCGATGAGATAAATTTAAAACTGGTATATTTATAAGGTGATACGATTGAATTACCACATAAACAAGTCCATTTTCCATGTCTCTGTGGTAAAATCTAAGATTTACTAAGTGGATGGAGGCAATCCTAGTATTTACCTGGATTTTTCCGGGTTTTACTGGGAAATACTACAATTTATCATAGTGCAGACTTTTAGTAACATTTAAACAAACAGATTCCGTGTTAGCTGTACATACAGAAACATAACATAAACTCACGCCGTGATAAATCCCTCGAGAGGGGTGACAGGTTGTCCCATTGTGACAGGTTGCGAATCTGTCGCCACAATAGTAAGTATAGTGTAGTATGTAGTATAGTTACGTGTTTATTGTTGGTGGTTATTGTCATTCATAGTGACGCTATCAAAGGATGTGGGTAATTTGGTTCGACGCAGAATCAAATGCAAGCGCGCATACCAAACCCATGCGCCTAATAGCATGTTCAGTTATTATGGCATTTTGAACGCATTGTCATTTAAATTGTGATACGTGTGATTATTTGTGATAGTGCTTCGCTGTGTTATGGCGGATACAGTTATGAAATGGGGGGAACAGATAGTTCACTCTTTTACAAGACTGACAACTTTTTTTAGAAAAACTTTTGGGGGTTTCTCGTCCTAACTAAATTATGGTTTTGACTAAGTAAAAGCTACAAGTCCAAAGAACAAATTCAAAGTCATTTATTGTGTATATAGTACATAGAAATATTGCAGATGTTAAGCATGTATGTATTGTTACACTGTAATCTGGCAGATTTGATAATTATTATTGATTTAATATAAAAAAAGGTTAAATAGATGCTTGTACTTGGAGGATCTTGGGGGGCTCGAGCCCCCTCGCCCTTCCTGGATCCGATAGTGTTGTGTACTTTATACCTGATTGTTGGGCGGTATTACATGTATTAGTGTAATTATTTTCACGTGGTACGCGTCGTCCCGATCCAGTGTCACGTAAATATTTATGGTATTGACGTTATCACGATACTATTACATATCACGATACAAGGACTAAGTAAGTAAGAAAAATTGGGTTAAATTTTAAAATTATGACCAGTGAGTCCCTCCATTATTGAGTTAATAAGTAAATACAATAACCAAAATATAGGTTAATGGCTAATTTGTCTCCCCTTTAGATTTTTGGGCCTCTGGGCCATTTCAATTGCTGTCTCCGCTTTGCTGGGAGGGAAGTCTGAAACCGCTTTCTTACTACCTCCTATTTCTTCTGATTAAGTTCGTTGCGGGTCCCAAGACAGCCGGTAGGGTGTCCGGGCACAGCCTGTGCGTCATTGCACAGCTGCATTATTCGTTGATTATTCGATCAAAGGACGCCACTGTTGATCCTGATAAACAGGAGTGGGAAAGAGTGGCGGGTGTGCCCCGAAATAGCATTAATTTATTTATTCATCATAATATACATTAAACACGCCAGATTCAGCTCCTTACATATTTTTAATGTGGTTACCTTGAATTCTTGTTGTGTAATAATCGTCCAAGAATCATTGATCAGCTGAAGAATAATATTCGTGTTGATATCGCCAAGATCAATGCTGGACAAATTGGAGTAAAACTTCAAATTTCGACTCTTCCAAGAACCAAGACCATCTAAAAGATATGATATTCAAAATGAAATAAAACAAAACTTTAAACTTCATAGGATATGATCAATATTTTTCAAATAAAAAAGCTTCTGAAATGCCGCCACCGAAACATCAGGCCGGCAGATTAACCGACCGAACATAAAGTCAACGATAACACAGCTTTCCAAATCAATGTGTCGGTGCCTTCGGAGTGAGGTGTTTGATGCAATACATGTCAAAAAAAGTTCGATCCCAATGAATGTATCTGCGAAACTCACGAATATTCCGTCAACCCTTCGTTTTTCGTCGTTTCAGAACAGATGATCCACATCACTGAAGCAGCTCTTTTATAGTTTTAAGTAACAAAGAAAACCTCTTCTCCTTGCAGTCGGTTATAAATAACAAAACCGGAATAATCTGTTTGTGTATATTACTTAAATAATTCCGATGTCAGATATAAATTATCGAGCAAACCCGAGGGGCGTGGTTAGTAAATCGTGTTCATAACAAGATGAAAGCAAATATCTTAATCTTATGTCGTATTAAGGAATGTAGACTTTAATAGTTTGTGATAAAGTTGATTTTAAATTTAGGACATGTGACGGTATATCTTAAATCGGCGTTTTGCAGATGAAATAAATAAACAGTGGACAGTTCTGAACAAATTTATATCAAATTTATAAAAACCATTTAAATTGGTAAAGATAATCAAAGTCATTTGCTAGTTTTTATATACATATATACCTCGACGACCTAGGTGGCGCAGTGGTGTAAAAAGCCGACTGCCGACTACTACGCCAGAAGTTCCGGGTTTGAACCCCAGCGGGGGCGGGCGCATTGTTTCGCTTACCGGTCTTGGATGTAGTATTCTTATCTATGTAGGACATACCATATCGTTGCTTAGTTCCTGTTACGATACTTACTGCAGGGCTGAGTCAATGTGTGTGTCGTGATGTGGTTATTATTATATATTTTTAGTTTTCAGTAAACAAGTGGTAGTTCCAATTGTAATCTCTACGGCTTGCTCTACCAGCTATTTTGTAAGATAAACTATATTCAGGTATGTTAATTATAATTCATTTTGTATGTCTACAGACATTAATGAAAATGAAATTTATAGGTATATTTTAAAATACATGAATGAAAATGCATTTAATTAATAATAGCTTCCGTTAGCAGGTTGACTTGGCCCTGCACTAAAATATAATCTTGTGTCGCAGGTGCTAAGCAACGATATGGTATATAATACATAGATAAGAATTCCGCATCCAATAACTTTTCGATCATTTTAACGATAGTAAAGTGAGTTAGGTTTAAGTGTCTTTCAAAGCCTTCTTTGTCAGGATCATATCAGCTTCATACATTTATTACAATAAGAGATACATAACTGCGACACAACACTCATCAATACTGTGTTTCTAACCGTACTACCAAATAAAGGCGGCTGTTGGTGGCCCTCTACATGAGTGCACCCGTATGACGAAGAGCAGGCAGAGGTGGCCTGAGGTAGTGCGGCGAGTCCTAACGGTTGCTGACGATGTCATGACAACAACGACCACTCTGCCAAGTGTGTAACAATGAAGCAGAAGAACCATACTATATGATTCCGACCGGTCACGACACAATAGTGTGCTTCTAGTTTTACCCCACTGGAATTCGAACCCGTGTAGAAGCCAGCTTACACTGCTAGTAAATATTTGAAACTAGCGGACCCGACAGACTTCGTCCTGTCATATAGATTTGTACTGTGGCAGTTTTTTGTTCCTACGTATTTTAAAGTCGTGGGCGTGGCTAAAAATTCTCCTTAACAAAACCTTTGTATTGGAAAGAGAAAAGGGCTGTTTTTATAGTTTTTCCGGCAATTATTCGAATTTTTGCCGCCGTAAAAACCATCCTTGAACTTCAACGAATATTTTAAAAAAGAATTATGCGCTTACCAACACATTTTGCGATTCATTTTTATATTATAGATATAAGTGTTTAGTGCATGACTGTAGGTACAGTCAGGAAACGCAAGTTCGTTGATTGTAATGCAGATAATGCAATATTGCAAAGCAACTTCCTTCACGCCTCAGCTTGTGTCTCGGCTATTAATGTTTGTAAGCTTGTTTACTGGGGTGTATCACGCGACGTTGCGAAAAAAGACAGTCAAGTGCGAGTCGGGCTCATAAATGAAGGGTTCCATACCATCGATTAGACACACGTGCAATTACAGGTAAGATCGTGCAAAAAACATCATGCAACATGTATGTTTTTGTAGGTAAGAAAGTCTTTTTTTAATTTCACTATTAATTGTTGCAGCAGCAAAAGGTTTTAAGTTATACTTATTTGTAAGAACATTGTAACCTACATTTTAGCTAATAAAATTATTATTAATTTTTATTAATTCAAGGGTAAATATTGAGTTTGATTTACCTATGAAAACAACGCAATATTATAAATTAACTTACAACTAGATTACCATATAACCGAAAATTGTGAATCGCAAATAACCGTTTCACATTGATAGATTATAAACTATATGGAGATAATATGTTAAGCACATTGTTAAAGGTAATTCGCGAACCGCAATTTTTCCTTAGTCTCTAATAATGTGAATTTTCTTAATAATTACCTATACTCTGTCCTGTGCTATATACCTATGTTGTGATATTATCAAGGCGTTATTTCTCATGGTTAATTATAACAGTGAGCTGGCAGACACCTTTTAATACAGTTTTTTGAAGCATTAAAAGATAACAAAGGAAACAGTCAATCAATCAATCAATCTTTTGAATAATGGCGACAATCGTATTAGAAGACTACTATGCCAATGTCACGTGATGGAAACAAACAATGTTATGATAAAAATGACCAGTATTTTAGCAAATTATCAGTTTTCGGATCTGAAACAAAACAAACAACACATAATTATAATGTCAGGACAACACAAGGACATTACGAAGACATCACAATTTAATACTATTGGATTTAATAAACTTAATAAGGAACTTGACAGACTTAGTGTGTGACAAAGATAATAAATAATTTAGATTAATAGGATAGGGGAAATGAAACAGTCGTATAAGCAACATCGTTTCCTCGACAGACATTTTCTTGACACATAACTGGGGGCTTAGACAGATGCCAATTCTCCGCAGCGTTAAACGCTCGGTGACCTCCAAGGTGTCCATTTCGGGCATTATACTCTAGTTTTCAAAGGATTCGTCCCAAATGTCGTTTCTACATATAGGTGTAACATGAATCCGCTATATTTTAACGTAAAACGTCTTACGCTAGTGAGCATGAGGGTCGGAGGTGATGCTGCTGAAGCCAGTTTTTATGTTGTCAATCGTGGCAGTTGCCTAGCTATTGTATATTTGTCGTAGCTCGTTGTTTGACGCCATGTTAATTTATGGCTTATTTCAGCAATAAGGATTTTTAACGGCATCATCTCTCAAGTTAATGTCATATCAATACATTTGATATTTTGTAAGCGTTAACGTTTTGCGTAAAATGACACTTGTGAGCTAATAAGCTATAGCTAAGCTAATTGAACTAATAAAGGGGCATAGGCCATTTTATTAGCTTAGGTTCAGTACATGAGTTATTGAGGCAAACGTGGTTGCATCTTTATAAATATCGTCATAAAAATGAACTTCTCCACTAGAGCAGCTGAAATGATTATTTTAAATCCAGTTAAAGCGGGGGCAGGCAACTTGTCTATGTCAATACAATTTTTATTTTTATCGATCTAATTTCATATATTCGCTCTTCTAAACAGATGCGTTGGTGGTGTAATGGTCAGCATAGTTGCCTTCCAAGCAGTTGATCCGGGTTCGATTCCCGGCCTACGCACACTTTTTACTTTTTTTTTTTAATATTTTTTTTTGTATGCATTACAATATTTCAGCTTTGATATCCTAAATATTTTTTTACATTATTTTTGAAAATAATTTATCTTTTTAATTTTGGAGATTAAATTAAAATTGGTTTAAAATAAATAAACCTATAACACAATTAAGCAAATGATATGTGAATAATTGATACTGATAAATAATTAAAACTAAACTTTGTAAATTGATAAAAAAAAATGTCGGTAAGTAGTTTGTAGCTACGGTTATGAAATGCCTTAAAAATATATAAAAGCAATGATTCTTGAAGTATAAGTACCAATTTTGTTGATGGTACATATTAAAATGCATTATTTTGTTCAGATGCCCTATTTTAAAAAATTAATAGGGTTCCGTACGCTTAGAGTAAGAAACTAGACCCTATTAATAAACCTTCACTGTCCTTATGTCCATCCGTCCATCTGTAAATGGGTTTTATCTATAATAGAGAACTCGAGAAAGAATCGAAAGAAGAAAATTTTCCGAGAATGTCTATTTCTGTTGCCGCTATTTCGACAAATACTAAAACATAAAGAAATTAAAGAGGCCTCCCATACAAAAAACGTGATTTTTCCAAATTTTTTGTTTGTTCTTGTTTCTTTTACGAAATTATCTAAAGAAATACATAATGTTTATTTTTTTCTTGTTTATAATGTTTAGTTAATTTTAAAATGGTACGGAACCCATCATTTGCGAGTCCGACTCACACTTGACCGGTTTATAAATTGTTATCAGTATAAATAAGGATTTAAATCTATTTTGTAAATTTTTCACCGATCTATTCTTTTGCCATATTGGAAAAATTAAGGAGAAAAACTTGAATGTATTAATTAATCTTCGAAACTTCTCGTGTTATTTAAAATAATTAAAAACATTGTGATTGTAGGCTACCTACTTATAGACATTATTTTATAAGCTTTGGATTTATATTATTTTATAGGCTTTGGATTTTTATAGCGTCCATATAATAATATTAATAACCACATCAAGACACACACATTGACTCAGCCCTGCACTAAGATAAAATCTTGTATCGCAGGCACTAAGCAACAATATGATATATACTACGTACATGAGAATACAACATCCAAGACAGGTAAGAAAAATAATGCCTCTCGCAAATAACGCAAATTCCGCTCCCACCGTGATTCGAACCCGGAACCTCTAGCGTAGCAGTCAGCTGTTTACACCACTGCGCCGCTAAATAAGAACGCACTTTTTAAATTTCGATTAGTTTTTTTTTCAGGCAAATGTCTACGTGAATGAATTTTTAATATTGCCACCTATGACAGACCAGATTATACAAAATGAAGTGATACAATACATATCAAGAAATCTGTTTATTTCTAAAGAAAAACCCTCATTATTTTAAGACACACTTTGAATCACATATACACACCGACACAATTAGGGGAACATAAAAAAAGGTAGATTTTGGAAGAAAATTTTATAATTTGCTACACAAAAACCACATAAATGTTTAATGTAATATAAACAAAGTGAATGAACGTACACAACTTTTATTTTTTAAATTAAAACAAAATTTCGGAAAATGCAAAAAGTGTTTTTTTTACTCTAACGTTTAAATCATTTTAATTTCAAAATAAACTCAAAAATTTTAAAATTAATATCGGGTATTGCCTCCCCCGGCTCTGATTAAGGCCTGGATACGATTTTCCATACTTTGAATGAGGCTGTCCACCATTTCCTGTGGTATATTGTCCCACTCTTCCACCAACGCGAACTTCATTCCTGGGGGCTGGATGTCGCTGTCGAACCCTTCTTCCCAGGATGTCCCAGGCGTGCTGTATCGGGTTCATGTCTGGTGATCGCGCTGGCCAGTTCATTTTGGTGATACCTACCTCATTGAGATAGCTACTCACTATACGTGCAGTGTGGGGACGTGCGTTATCTTGCATAAAAATAAAATTTTCGCCTATGAATGGGGCAAAAGGCATTAAATGGGGTTCTAGGATATACCGATGTGCAGTGAGTGATCCATTTTCGATAATCACTAGCTCCGTGCGAGCCCCCAAACAAATCCCACCCCATACCATCACTGACCCTCCACCATAAGAGACAGTTTCTGTAAAGTTTGTTTGGTTATAGCGTTCCCCTCTATATCTCCACATTCTTTCCCTACCATCTACGAAGTTAACACAAAAACGGCTCTCATCAGTGAACAAAACACGACTCCACTCTGTTGTCCAATCTTGATGCTCCCGAGCGAACGCCAATCTTGCTACACGATGAGCTGCCTCAAGTTTTGGTGCTTTTGCTGGCACATACGACCTTAAACCAACTTCGTTCAACGTTCTTCTTACTGTTCGTTCACTAACGTTCACATTACGGACTTCTTCCAATTGATTTCGGGTGTAAACTGCAGTTTGGCGTCGATTTCGCAATGTTTGTAAAGCGATAAAACGGTCATCTACGGCACTGGTTGCTCGATTTCTACCTTGACCTCGTCTCCGTATGTAAGATCCAGTCTCCCTATGACGTTGGACGACGCGATGAATTACGGATGCCGACACACCTAAGGTGCAACTGACCGAGCGGTATGTGTGCCCTTCTTCAATCATGGTGACAGCCCTAGCTACTGAAGTTGCTGGTAGATCACTCATTTTCTCAATCACGATACACACTATTCCACGGTAAACAGTAAAATGAGCCTCACTCACAATCAGAGCACCCAACAAAGTTGTTATCAGAATAAACAAAAACTCTAAATCTCAGCTAATTTGTTAAAAGTCCATAAATCTTATTTTAACACTCAAAAATTAGAAATCTGCGCTTAAGTTATTCCTTTAAGAGGGTATAAACACATAAATAATAATCACTACTCAAGATACCTACCCACATTGAAAAAATCGACCTATTTTTATGTTCCCCTAATTGTGTCGGTGTGTGTATGTGATTCAAAGTGTGTCTTAAAACAATGAGGGTTTTTCTTTAGAAATAAACAGATTTCTTGATATGTATTGTATCACTTCATTTTGTATACTCTGGTCTGTCATAGGTGGCAATATTAAAAATTCATTCACGTAGACATTTGCCTGAAAAAAAAACTAATCGAAATTTAAAAAGTGCGTTTTTATTTAGCGGCGCAGTGGTGTAAACAGCTGACTGCTACGCTAGAGGTTCCGGGTTCGAATCACGGTGGGAGCGGAATTTGCGTTATTTGCGAGAGGCATTATTTTTCTTACCTGTCTTGGATGTTGTATTCTCATGTACGTAGTATATATCATATTGTTGCTTAGTGCCTGCGATACAAGATTTTATCTTAGTGCAGGGCTGAGTCAATGTGTGTGTCGTGATGTGGTTATTAATATTATTATATGGACGCTATAAAAATCCAAAGCCTATAAAATAATATAAATCCAAAGCTTATAAAATAATGTCTATAAGTAGGTAGCCTACAATCACAATGTTTTTAATTATTTTAAATAACACGAGAAGTTTCGAAGATTGATTAATACATTCAAGTTTTTCTCCTTAATTTTTCCAATATGGCAAAAGAATAGATCGGTGAAAAATTTACAAAATAGATTTAAATCCTTATTTATACTGATAACAATTTATAAACCGGTCAAGTGTGAGTCGGACTCGCAAATGATGGGTTCCGTACCATTTTAAAATTAACTAAACATTATAAACAAGAAAAAAATAAACATTATGTATTTCTTTAGATAATTTCGTAAAAGAAACAAGAACAAACAAAAAATTTGGAAAAATCACGTTTTTTGTATGGGAGGCCTCTTTAATTTCTTTATGTTTTAGTATTTGTCGAAATAGCGGCAACAGAAATAGACATTCTCGGAAAATTTTCTTCTTTCGATTCTTTCTCGAGTTCTCTATTATAGATAAAACCCATTTACAGATGGACGGATGGACACTTGCTATGATTGACGATGATATTGCTAACTTTCATGACCTCTGCCACCGCCGTGAAGTTGCGTGTCTATCGGTATTTTATAGGATACATTTCGGAATTGCACAATTTAATTCCACCGGCCCCCTTTTATAATCGGAATACTAGACGTAGGTTGAAGTTGCATCCTTTTGTGGTAGATATTCCGACCATCCGGACTAAACGCTTCGATAGCTCCTTCATAATGCGTACTGCAAGGGTGTGGAATTCTTCGCTGCTGATGTATTCCCTGACCAATATAACTTGGGCCTCTTTAAGGCAAGAGTGAATAGGTTTCTCCTAGGCAGGCATGATCCACCTTAGATCTCATCGCCGCTTAACATCAGGCGAGTTTGGGGTCAAATGCCTGCCTGGTCTTGAATAAAAAAAATGCCCCTTTCTATCTTCAAAAGCAAAATAAATCATTGGTTAATTCGTCAAGAGCCATTTTATGCAATTCAAGAATATTTTGAATTTAAAAATAAATTATAATTATTATTGTTAGACATTTCACTGGACACTGGATAATGTAAAATAATTTAAATGAATTTTTGTATGACATTTCAAACGATTTATAGCATCTTGACATTGTATTGTTTCTTTTCTTTTGACATTGTATTTTCTTAAATTTTATTATTATTAACTTCATTTAAATTTTTATATTTGTATGCCTTTATTGTAGATTTTTCTGTGACTAATTATAATATGTATGACATCTGTAAAAAGAAAAATGTGACAAATAAACGACTTATTTTATTATGATCGTGTTATATTTTGCTGAAATAAATTATAAACATTGGCGATATATGAGGTAAGTCCGAACGCCGACATGGCGGATTTTCAGTTGAAATTTCAGACTGGCCTTGTATCTTAAAATCAGAAATTACGAATCCTACTTCGACGAGGACGCTGGAAAAATCAAATTTTGTATTAACACAAAATCTTTTGATTCAATTGACGCAATAAAAGCTATTACAAACCGCAAACAAGTTTAATACATATAAGTAAATTAACTTGCAACGTTTTTATTTAATTATTTTGACAAATCCAATCTGACAGGAGACATTAAATAATAAATGCAGTTGACGTTAATATTCCTCTATATGTCTTGATCATTTTATCGATCAGATTAAATATATATGTTAAATTAAGCTTGTTAAGCAATAAACTACAGAATTTAGCATTGAAATGAAACGATATTTAACTTTAAAAGTCTCTACTACGACAGCATTAAATAAAATTGATTCGTCTGTCTTTGAAATTTAATTTTAATTATGAGGTTACTTTACCGTGATTTTTATGTTACTATTAACAGATGAATTCTACTTTTTAGGGTTCCACAACCGAAGGGTAAAAAACGAGATTCTTTACTAAGCCGCCGCTCTCCGTCTATTTGTCAGCGGGCTGTATCTCAAGAACAATAATAGCTAGTCTTGAAAATTTCAGAGAATGTCTATTGTCGCTTTAATAACAAATACTAAAAACATCACTAAATTAATTAAAGGGGCTCCCATACAAGAAACAAGATTTAGAATGGTGGGAACCCTGCTAATGCGAGTTCGACTCACACTTAACCAGTTTTTATTTATCATCATAGTCATACATTTATTACTAGCTAGCTTTTCATGCGCTTGTATCCGCTTTAATTTTTGAACCGCTTTTTTTCTAGTTAAAATGCAGCCTACTTCGACGAGAAATTTTCGTGCGATACAAAAGTATTACCAATAGTGGGTACCAATAAAAAGTGGTGCAGTGGTGTAAACAGCCGACTACGCTAGAGGTTCCGGGTTTGAATCAGGCGGGGGTGGAACTTTGTGTTATTTGCATTGTTTCGCTTACCGGTCTTGGATGTTGTATTCTTATAATATATCGTTGCTTAGGGCCTGCGATACAAGATTGTATCTTAGTGCAGGGCTGAGTCAATGTGTGTGTCGTGATGTGATTATTATAATTTACATATGGTATTTAGTAGTCCCCTTTAATTTAGGCCCTCATTAATTTCTATTTTTTCTGATTAAATTCGTTGCGGGTGTCAAGACAGCTAGAACTAATTATGTTCGAGCACGTAGCCTGTGCTTCATTGCACATCTCCATTTAAAAATATTACAAACGATGCCACTGTTGATCCTGGTTAACGCGTTAATAGGTGGAGGTATCAGTTTCCATCAGGTAAATCGTTTGGTTGTTTGCGCATGGTATAAAAACATGTGTTGCTGTGGTAAAAGGTAAAAATTACCGAATAGCGACCAGGCTTCGCATTTCTCTATCCATCTTTTTTTTTAAAACGCATCAAAATCCGTTGCGTAGTTTTAATGATCTAATCATACATACGGACAGACAGACAGCGGGAAGCGACTTTGTTTTATACTATGTGTTGATATATTTTTATAATTTAAAGTCATGAACAAACAAGCAGATGGTTTTATTTTTAAAAGTGATACCCTAACAATGCAAAGCACCGCCAATGTGCCATAACATGTTGATGTGATGGTCCGTTTTTAACAAGAAAATGAAGCAAAGAAATATAAAATGAAGCAAAGCCGAGTAAAAAACATGTATGTTGGAAATATTATAAACGCCTGTCACTTGTTTAAAAGTAGATTATACCTAAGACTTACTTATTAAAACTCTTATGAGATTTTGTTTTAAATTTTTAATTAAAATTGATTACGTAAATACCGTGTGATCAGGTACTTAAAATGGATCAGTCGTTTTTAATTTTAATATTGAATTAAATTAGTAAAGAATAATGTATGCACGAATAACTTTTGTGTTACTTATTTGGGGAGGTTTTTTTTGGTTTATTTCTTCTCTTATGTCGGAAAAGACAAAGAGTATAAGCCCATACAGCACAAGTCTTCCGTAATTATACTTTCTTCTTTGCTGATGATGGTGAAATGATAGATGAGATGATATTGATAGGATGAAAATTATAGATGGAGTGAAAAATCTGCATACAGCAACATGCTACTTGGTTACTTGGGGTATGACGAAAAGAGTAGCCAAATCGTCGAATTCCACTTTCTCCACTCTTGTATAGCACTATAGATATTCACTGGTTAAAACACTTGCATCTTACACATTGAAATCTTCTGTTATGCAAGAAAAGACCATAAAATTCTACTGACACTTCCCGTTCCCGCCAAGTAACTCTCTTTTACCCGTTTCTTCGTTATTTTTTAAATTGAAATCTAGGCTATGTCCAAACAAAAAGTTTCAATGACAATTGACACTGGCATAATAGTCGACAGCATATCGCATTAAGAAGAGTTTCTTGCCACAGAAAAAAAGTAAAAATAAAGTAGTTCCAAGATATGGATTGGTAAATATTTTTAATAATATGACTACTTAAAACTTATCTACTTCTACACTAAAACTCCAATTCTTGATTATGTATACCAAATTTTTTAAATTACATAAACAGTTGACGGTTAATGTTTTTTATACAGATACCACACACGCAGCGCATCGCATGTCAATTTCGGCACGAAATACGCCTCAAGAAAAAAACGACCTGAACTGAATTCCCGTAATGGACACATCAAGGTGTTTTAAATTATACACCGCGTTATTTGGGTGTTTCTGACCACCATGAGTGTATGCAAATTATGTTGTAAAAGTTTTTTGCCTTCATTTAACAGAGCTTTAGCTATTAATTCGTCCGCATGCAAAAACAAAAGCTCACGCCGTAATTAATCCCTCGAGAGGGGTAGGCAGGTGTTACTCACCGCATTTCGCATGTTTATGTTAAGTCCCAGTGTGACAGGTTGCGAATCTGTCACCACTATGGCTCAATGAGGATCATGGTAGCTACGACTTACGGCAACCTGAGACTCGAACCCTTGACCTGTCTTGTCAGGTCGGTTGGTTAACTAAAGCACGTAATAAACTGAGCTACCATTTCTCGCATGCAAAAATTTAATAGCTCATAAATAAAATACATGTTACATGCTCTAAAAAACTATCAAACCAGACAAACAGAGCATTTAAAAAGTTTGACGTCTACTTCTACTTCTTGGTTTAATTCTTCCCTTTTATCGGGAAAGGCAAAGTGCTTTAGCCCATGCAGCACAAGTCTCCCGTATTATATTTTTCTTCTTTCTCAATTGTTTCTACAGTAACATGTTAGTAATAATACTGTAGCCTTTAATGAGTTACTTGGGAGATGACGAAAAGAGCAGCCAAATCGTCGTATTTCACTTTTTCCACACTTGCATAGCACTGCAGATATTGATTGGTTAATACACTAGCATTTTACACATTAAACTCTGCTGATACACAAGACAATAAAATGTGAAAATTTTCCGCCAAGTAACTCCTGTTGACGTTTACCAATCATTGGTCTAATAATAATGACAAACTGAAATTAAAAGGAAAGTAGGTAGCTAAGCAAAGTTTTATTTAATTTGTTTTAATTGAAATATTTAAGCCTTTATTTAAGCGTGCATGAAAAATTTCAGCATATAAGGTAGAAAATGACATGTTATTTAGAACTCGTTAAATTTACCTGCTAAAGGGGCTTTAGTAAACCCTTAAAGTAAAAGAAAGGGATACAAACTTTCTTTTTAAAACAGTAATAAAATATAACGTACCAATAGTAAAAAACTTAACATTATTAGTTGCAAAATATGAATTTTTAGTCCCTTCCGGTTAGTTTTATAAAGAACAAACGCAATACACGTCATGTTAGAGTTCCGTATGTTGAAAGGAAAACCCTCATTGGACCTGCTCGTTGTCTGTCTGTTAAGAACAAAGGATTCAAAATCTGTTGTTTATCATTTTAATTACTATTTCATTATAATATTTGGTAAGGAGCAATGTTTCACCATCATCATCGTCAGCCTGCGGCAGTCCACTGCTGGATATAGGCCTCCCCCAAGGCACGACAATTTCTCAATTTTTAGCTTTGAGCATCTAGTTGCTGCCAGCCACCTTACGCAGATCGTCACTCCGTCTAACAGGGGGGCGTCCATCACTACGTTTGCCCATGCGCGGTCTCCACAGCAGAACTCGATTACTCCATCGTTCATCAGTTCTGCGACAGATGTGACCAGCCCACTGCCACTTCAGCTTGCTTACCCGAGTAGCTGGCGGTAACTTTGGTTCTCTGCCAAATTACTTCGTTTCGGATTGTATCCTTTAAGGATACTCCAAGCATAGCTCTCTCCATAGCTCGCTGAGCAACTTTTGGCTTGTGGACCAGTCCCACCGTCAGTGTTCGCGTTTCGGCACAGTATGCCACAATGGGTAAGACGCACTGGTCAAAAACTTTCGTTAGGAGCAATGTCTGCCAAATTTAAATTGTTTTTTTTTTTAAATTAAATTAATGTCGCACAATGAAATCGAAAATTCTTATATTAAAAAATCTTCATACAAATTTTCATTGATTTCATAGTAGTTATGTTACCTAATAATTTTGAGTTATTAACATTCCTGCAATTTATTACAGGCACGAGATGTAGAACATATTTTTTCCTCTACATGAGTAAGATTGGCGGTGCTCTTGGTATTGTAAGAAATCATGGGCATCGTCGTCGTGTTAATGGGCGGTATCACTTTGTATTAGGTAAACCGTCTGCTTGTTTGCCTATGAAGTTAGATAAAAATGATAATGAACTTCATTTCAGTAGGTTGACGACCTCGGTGGCGCAGTGATGTAATCAGCCGACTGCTTCGCTAGAGACTTCGGGTTCGAATCCTAACGGCGCGGAACTTTGTGTCATTTGCTAGACGCAATGCTTCGCTTACCGGTCTTGGTTGTAGTATTCTTATCTATGTAGTTTATGCCATATCATTGCCTGCGACACATGATTATATTTAACTGAAAGGCTGGGTCAATGTGGGTGTAGTGATGTGGTTATTATTATCTAATTATTTTAAGACATACAAACCTACGAGTACGAAACCTTTGTGGAGCGAGCTCAACTCGCACTTGGCCGGGTTTTTATAATGGCTTCAAAGAAACTGATGCGTTAAAACCCAATTTGTTTCAAAGTCGCCGACAGACAATGGAAACGTCGACTGAATACTAATAGAGAAAACAACATCATGATTAATTTTTATTTCAAGTGTTTTCTATTTGCTACGAGCACTATTAACAAATGAATTCTATTTTTATTTACAGTTAGCCATATATTTATTACAAACTATCTTTCCCTGTACTGCTTGGGATTCGATTTTAGGTCCCTATTTTTCTAATTTTCTAGGCAAAATATAGCTTACGTCTACCCTTAAAGCCTATTTTAAATAACGGTAAAATAATTTGCGAAGTCATTTCAAAATATTCCCAATATATCCTCCTGTTAACGCCTAGCATAAGTTGAAAGCTTAAGCATCCATCGTTAGAGATTAGAACTCCTTAGAGATGCCGCCTCATTGGATTTTAACAACTATTCTTTTATTTCTGACATAAGTTTGTCTTTTGTCTTAAATAACCAATAATTTATTCCAATTATAATCATCATAATATAAGCCAGCTTAAAAACGCCCTTTTCTTAACACCTCCAAAAAAGAAATTTGAGTTTTGCTGGCAAAAAATAAATAAAATTATTTTTTAAATTAAATGATACGCAAAATATACCTATGGCACGTTTCTTTATAAAAAGCAGTTGACAAACAAAGTGCTTCCGAAAATTATGACCTCAGTTCGCATCTAATTAGCTTATCATTAAGAGATTACGTTCAAGCACATCACCAAAACATGAATCATTATTTAGATAACGAGGAAAACCTTATTAACTCAGTTCGCAATTTCTTCTAAGAATTGAATAATCATCACTAACTTGAAGTTTTCTGAAGGAAAACTAAAATATTTTTATTACTTCAAAAACACAATGTAAACAAGGAACCATCCATAAAGTACGCAATACGTATTTCATGATTTTTAGACCCCTCCCCCCTCTTTGTCACAGGTGGTCACATTTGTGAGACCCCCCCCCTTTACATGTGACGTACTTTATGGATGGCCCCAAACGAGATCGTATAGAATGGAGGGTGGTACCAACCCTGCTTTCTTTTACGATCTCGTTGTCAAGCAGTTCACTGTGTTTCGGTTCGAAGGATTGGAGAGCCAGTGTAATTACCGGCACGAGATGTATGACGTTACCTCTACATAGGAAACATATTGGCGGTGATATTCGCGTCCCACGACATCAGGGGCAACATGTGTGTAACATATAGAGCGTGATACATATTAAAAAAAATAACAGTAAATATATAAATAAATGAGACAAATAAAAAAACCTTAGTTATTATGATATTATATTCTTTTTAATACAACCTCGAACAAACAAAAGGGTCACCTGATGGAAAGTGATCCCGCCGCCTATTGACACGCCGATGCCCCTGATATTGTAAAACGTTAAGAGCACCGCCTATGCGTTGTCCTGTAGAGGTAAATATGCTTTACTTGTCGTGCCGGTAATTACACTGGCTCTCCATTCCTGCAAATCGAAACACAGCGAACACTTCACAAAGAATTTATTGATATAAGTGAAAGAAGTGCGTGAAGGTATTTTTAAGGGTTATAATATTTTTGAAAATGATATATTAAGGAACTAAAAAAATCGAATGTTTAAACTAAAAAAATATCAATTATATTAAAATTAAGTTAGTGGTTTACCAAAATATATTTTTAATTCAGATTTGATCAAATTTATCGGTTTTGTTATGTTACAAAATTAATTTTAAAAATTCATAAAAATTAAAAAATACAACATGAAACTGTGAAACGATATAACGTTTTTTGGCTTTAATGAAAAATCGTAAAAAAAATTATTAAGTAGTGAAAACTTCCTTAAATCTAAACAAAAAAGGCATAAAAACCTTCGATTGAAAAAACCAAGGAATTTCTAATAGTAACACCATGAAAGTGTTAAACTACATTCATTTAGTCCTTGTATAGACGGCCACAGATAAAGCTTCACATGAAAAGTGCAATATCAATCCTTACGCTGTACAACTTAAGAGCGACACAAAGTCTAAACAAGTTAAGTTGATCAAATGCAAAAGATAACAAGCGGAACCTGCGTATGCGCACGAATTCATTAAAATTTTATATATTTTCTGTAACTTGATATACTGCTTGACTCTTATTGTTTAAGAATAAAGTTTATAGTTGATTAGTTTTTCTATCTTAGAATAGTTACTTCTAACAATCAAAATTGTCAAATAGTTTAAATGTTCATTGTTTTACAGCCTGTTTTAGTAATCCAAGATTTGCATTGGTATCTCAGTTCTTCATAAATTATATGTCACGAAAATTAACATTCGTCATACCATATTTTGTATCTGACAATGTTTATTTTATATTGATGTGCTTAAACTAGATTAAATTTAATTATATAACAAATTTGATAGCTACATTTTGAACTAAGGCAACTTTTTATGTTAAAAACCTAAGCCTGCGCTACTAAAATTAAAATTTCTTAGAAATTAATCTAAATAAACAAAACGCGAGACTTAATTTAGGAAGTTTAAAAATTATTTATCTAGCTGGTATACGTAGACACAGTGCCATTTCACATCGCAATATCAACCTTATATCTTACGGCATAAAAGCCAAAGAGGTTAGCTTGTTATGTGGCCGTCTGTACCGAATATGCGCGGGCGCAGAACTCATCGGGAAATCCCCCAATAACTTCCACGAATGAATGTCTTACGTCAGATCTGAACAATCGCTAATTTGAAAACATGTCAAGATAATTATTCAACGAATAGGCATTTAGTTTGTATTGTTTAAAAACTTCATATCGACTTCTGTATTCGGATAAGGAAAAAAAAAATACCTTACATTTATTCTTTAAAGTCTTTGTGTGACTTCGAAATAAATCGTTTAATTAAAGTCACTATCGAAAAAGAAAAAAAATGTATTTATTGTATAATATGTCAAAATATTCCAAGAAATTTCAATTCCTGTGAAAAACTCTAGCAAAACCCGGGCGGTTGACTAGTTAGATCATTCAGAGTAAAAACTGGTGCTCTCTATGTTGAGTTTGTTCAAATATAAAAGCAAAGCCGCGGGGGGCAATTAGTCATGCGCTTTAAAACAACCCCAAACAAACATATCGTGTGAGTCGAGCTGTGGCGGTTAACTTGTGGCCCAAATACAAGTAGAAGGAGGATTTGACTGAAGAAAATAAAAAATATAGTCGCCATCGCCTGTGGCAATGGCGGTACTGTCATAGAAGCCCAAAAGCCCGGTTTGCCGTAGCAAACTAAAATAAGTTCGCGCTCTTATTCATTCATTAACAAATCAAACAACTTTTTTAAAGCCACCGAAATTGTGGTTTTGCTGACATGTCCGCAAACTTCTGTCGGCTGTACTAAAACTCTAGGCACGCCACTACACAAAAAAAATTAACCGGATGAAAAAAAGGAGCAGGTTTTAGTAGTTTGAGGGAATGTTGTTTTTTTCTAGAACCTCAGAACATTGTCATTTATTAAATAATTTGGAAAATTAATTTCATAGCATTGCAAACGTTTATAAGCTAGCTTCAGGCGGATGGTTTGTTTGTTTGCCATCACAGTGGTATCAAAAAAAGTTCTGGCGGGTCAAAAATCCTTTCTATGAGTCGAATTTCTAGACAGCAAAATACTTGCAGCTCATTGGTCAATCCGCGAGGCTAGAAATAAGAAACACGATAAGCGACCGGTCGACCTGCCTATTTATTAAAATAAAAATTCTCAACACACAACAGAACACATAAACTAACGCCGTAATCCCTCGAGAGGTCGGCAGAGGTGTTAAACACCGCATTTCGCATGTTTATGTTAAGTTCCAGTGTGACAGGTTGCGAATCTGTCGCCACTATCCAGGCATAATGAGGAACATGGCAACAACTTACGGCAATACGAGACTCGAGCCCTCGACCTGTCGGGTCGGGTCGGTCGGTTAACCAAGGCCCGTAACAAACTGAGCTACCACGTCCACAAATATCCTCATCATTACTAAAAATACAAAACTACAGATAAAGTGAGAAATAATACGACTTCGGATATTTCTCGGTCTTTCACGAAGATTTCCGAACGCTGCTTTCCAATAGATCAATTACTATTATTTATTTATTGATGTGTCAATACAAAGTTTTATTGAAAACGAACTTAGCCGACAAAATAGGAATTTGCGTAATTTATCACTGCACCTGTACAATGAACTTACTGCATATATTTTACTCAAAAAACTGTTTTGAACTGTCTGTCGTTAGGATACAGTTCTAAGTCGTACAGCACACATTGTTATTGCTTGTGATATATAACTTTATCTGCGGCAGTGAAAATAATAATGGTTTATTCAGCCATTTAACAATTTACAGGAAAAATATTACAGAAAATTGCAACCGGAGACAGGAGTTACAGTTTTTTTAAATTCCCTAAACTAGGAGAATCCTGTGACTTAGGACAGAAAAAAGCTTGTGACGTGTACCAGGAGTTGTTATCGTTATTAATATTTGCCTAAAAGCCCAGTATCTCGGACTTGAATATTTGTTCTCAAACTCCAATATTTAGCACTTGCCTTATGTGATATCACGTACTGAAATTTGTACTACAAAAACAGTGGAATTTATACAAGATTTGTATATAAAACAAATACTAGCCTTTCAACTCCGATTTTTTTTCTCCCGGAACTTTTTTTATCTCGTTAAAATTGTATTCTAAGTATTCAAAATGTCCATATACTAAGCTATGTCGGCGCCAAACCGCTAATCTCCAAAAAGTAATTAGAATTTTTAAGGTCGTTTATGGTCTAACAGCTGAAAAAAATATTCGGTATTTCGCTATTTACTTTCAAGAGTTATACTGTCATAGACAAAGGCAAACAAACCATAAAGCTTCGAGGCTTTTTCTAATAAATATTTTTTTAACAGCGACGACGTTTTCATAAGTAAAATTAATCATAACCTGCAAAATGTTCCCGCCAAATATTACGCCATCCAAAACGGCAGGAAACTGCAAGGTCTGACATCGTGAATTTTTGGGTTACCAGGTCCTTGCAGAATAAACCCCAATTATAACCGAAACTGAATTTCAACCTTAAACCTTTATGCATACGGCTTAAATTATAAACAGGGAACAAGTGCAGTGTACCCCGAATAAAAGCAATTGAATTTCAGCTTTAAACCTATAACAGTAAAGTTTATTTCCTGTATAAGGTTGTCCAAAAAAGGGGTCCCATCATGTTAGGAAATAAATTCGCGGCATACTTTCGCTTGTTATCCGTTGAAATTGGAGCGATTGTTTGTTTATTAACGATTTATTTGATTTTCCAATTTAGAAGCACAGGGGGCTTCAAATCTAAAGATACATCTCGAGCTGCTATAGCTGTTCAAGTGAGATAGAAGAGAAAGTACGGGGAAGCAAAAATGATACAACCATATGCCTATACCAACCCTAACCTAACAAAAAATAATACAAGTGAGTAAGTTGGCCTGATACTGTAGGTGGCATATGACCGCGGCTAAATTAAATAGTTTACTTAACCATTTCAGATGATAATGTTTTTTTTTCATACATTTTAGAGCGCGGTTTTCAGTAGTCGGTTCCATTTAAACTTATTTTTGTTGTTGTTAAAAGCAAAATAAAATAATGTCCAGTCTGGTACCTCAGCTATTCATTTCTATACATCCATTTCTTAATATTATTCTTTAAAAACAATGTACTTACTTTGTTTTTACTAATTACTTTTAGAAATGTGATTTGTTGTTAATGAAAATGTTGTGTCCAACTATAATGATAAAGTCGTATAAAAATTAAAAATAAATTAGCATTTAAGTTGATAATGCCAATTAAACATTTGAGTACATAAAAAAAATATATTTTGCACACATACAAGAAAAGTATGCGTGCTATTAATTATCTAAGTCTTACGCTATCTTCTTGGAGTCGAAAGAAAATATGCATTTGCTGGACATCACGCTTCACTAAATAGGTGAAAATTTTGTCGAATATATCTCAGGACCAGTTGATCATGTATCGTGTCCATGACAGTGGGGTGTCACTGTCACTTATAATGGATATAGGTTAAAGAGTCGGAAACCAGGGCTCGCTTGGTGACGAGACAGGTGGACTATGACATCTGACCTCAAATGGAAGACCAGGGGTTCAAATATCGAAAGGAATTCATGCTTGAATCATTAAACTATTCTGAGGGAAGGAGGTAACATGGATCAGTTATGATGATGGATCAGTTATGATGATTGGAATGACTTCCTCAAATGGAGAGAAGACAGGCATAGTCTTGGCAAGCATGCTCCACCTTCTGTCATATCTTCACTTACCATCAGGTGAGATTATGGTCAAATAGAAAAGATGTTTGTCAACAAGCAACATTTTTGTAGCCTCTTTGGCGCAGTGTAAACAGCCGAGGCTAAAGGTTCCGGGTAAGAATCCCGGTGGGTATGGAGATTTGTGTTATTTGCAAGACGCATTGTTTCGCTTACCGGTTATGGATGTAGTATTCATATCTGTATTCATATATGTTTATACCATATCGTTGCTTAGCGCCTGCGACACAAGATTCTTACTATACTTACTGCAGGGCTGAGTCAATGTGTGTGTCGTGATGTGGTTATTATTATTACTAACTTATTGTTACTTTACTGTTTATATTTAGTCAAACAGAAGTTGTAAGAACTAAAAATCAATATACATAAATCATTTGACTTTTTAAATTAATATACTTTCCATCATTTTATTTATTGAACATGTTTCAAATGCACTCTATTTACTATGTCCTTTAATAGTTACTATAAATCAATTTAAACAATGCGCACCTTTTTTACCGTAGTTGGTTAAAAGGCAAACGCACTTGAAGGGTAAGCTGAGCGTTTAACGTAATAACAATTAATTTACCCTCCCCTGTAAGGGTGGTTACGATGTTGTAAATTTTAGATCAATTCCCAATTGTCCCAGACCTACCCTAATTTTAAATCATAGATGGATTTTTGCAGATGGAAAAATTGTATCAATATAAGCAACTACGGAGGGTTCTTGCCGGATTCTTAACCGTAGAAATAGCATTCCGAACCGGTGGTAGTAAAAAAATGACAATTTGAAAGTCCTTATTTTCTATTCGAATAAAAGACATTTTAATTTTGAATTTATCTAGATCTACGCTAATATATAAACGCCAAAGTTTGTAAGGTTGTATAAATCTATGGATGTTTAATGAATGCAATTTAATGAAACTTTACAATAATACTATACATAGCTCATTTATCAGAATAACAAAAAGGCAATAATTTATAAGATATTGTGTGAATCGAAAATATTCACGTAATAAAAAATCCTATTAAAACCATTTTCGACTTCTAAGCGGACGAAGTCGCGGGCAATAGCTAGTATCATATTATATACCACTGATAACATGGTTTGTTCTTTTTTTATCTATTCTTTGCTTGTTTTTTCAAACACCTGGCAATCGCGTGCCCTTTGTTATTCTAAGCCTATTTATTATACGGATTAAGTTCATTTCTATTCAAAGGCATATTTTTAGAAAATATTTGTGTTTTTTGAGGGTTACTCTAGTTTTTTTTTAATACAATGTCTTAATCTGTCAGTTTTTTTTTTGTTGGATCAATATGTTAGAAAATTCTATATTTTGTGCCTGTGATTTTAATATGGTATAAGGAAACTGATAACGTTTAATAGATTTTAAATGTGTTATTGTTTTTTTTTACCTGACTGCGACAAAAGGGTATTTTTATGTTTGTATAATTTGAAAGGTACTCAATGTGGTTCTAATATTCATAAACCATTTAAAGGAATTTTCAAGTCTTTTTTATTTTATTAGGTAAAATAAAAGTTTTTAGAATTCTTTTTTTGAATACAACTTCATTGGTAGACAAGCAGAAGGTAAAAAACTTTTAATGAAATTTTTGTTGCCATTATTAGCGACTGCAGACAATACCGATATTCGATAACTTACTGGTAAATCTCTTATTCAGTAAAACGTAAACGAGTGATCAATACAAATTTTCTGAGATTTAAAAAAAATTGCCTGATTTCATTATTTAAGGAGACTAATGAAATAGTTCATAGTTTTCATTGATGATGTGTCCATCGATGTATGAACAGCAAATGTCTGTTGATTATTCAAGTGTGTTTTATACCAAAAACCCAATAAAAGATTTTTGCAAAAAAAAAATGCATTTCCGATGATTTCAAAGATCCAGTGCCGCTTGCTGCCAGCGGATCACGGATCCCGCACAAGATCGTGACGACACTTTGTGCCGTCTTGCGTCATCCAATACCACGCCAATTCCAACATCCCAAAAAAACGCAAAACTGTATAAAGTTACAATGACACTTGTCAGAATTGACAGACGTCATTCGCATTCCGGGATTAGTGACGATTCGAGACCATATTTTAAACATAAACGTCACGGTAACACAAGAATGGGAATTAACATCGGTGTCAGATTTCAAAAGAGACGCACCTTGTAAGGACTCATTTAGATTTAGGGTTCCTTAGGAACATTTTGAAGTGTGATTTCTAGTAGAATGACAAAAATAATCGTTCGTATTTCAGTTGTCGATTACAAAATAGATCAATCTGGCATAAAAAAATTGGTAAAAATAATATGTATTATTAAAAGACCATATGGGTTAAATTATATTATATTGCATTTCTTATTAATTGTATAATTAATGTCATTCTATAAATACTAGGGGATAATAACAATAATATCCACATCACGACGCATATTGACTCAGCGCTACGGTAAGATTTAAGAATCTTGTGTCAGGGATACACAACATAGCTTAGAATACTAAATCCAAAACCGGAAAGTGAAACAATGCGTCTTGCAAATAGAAAAAAGTTTCGCCTCCGCCGGGATTCAACGCGGAATCTCTAGCTCAGTGTAAGTTAACTAACTATCTTAAAAAATATATCAATAGTTTTTATTATAGTGTATAAATGAACACGTTATTTGATAAAACAGTTCAAACTAATCATCAGCGACATATTTTCGAGCACGCCATTGTATGCTAATCAGTTGAAAAGTTGCGGCAACGGACATTAAAAAGAAATTCTTACGGATTTAGAGATTTTAATCAATTAGATAAACCACTAGACCCTATTTATGAGACTCATAATATGTAATAGATGACATGGTTAAAATTTTACAGAGAGCATTTATCTACTATCGCTGTATCAACAAATAATAAAAATACATTAACATTTTTAAAAAGGCAAGAAACGTATTTTTTGTAGCGTTTTGCTGGACACAAATAAGGCTGTGCCTATTTATAGTTAATAGATAGGGATTTAAAATAAATAAAGTAAATAATAGGTACGGAACCCTTTATACACTAAACCGACTCGTACTAAACCAGTTTTCGGATAAGTGGCCTGTCATTTTTTTAAAGATAACACTGCACCTTTTGTCTCGTTTAAGTTTTCGATGTTGTTTATTTTGTTATGAAAGATTGCACGATGTTAGTAATTTGGAGGTTATTTTAAATTCTTTGAGCATTTCTTTGAGCTTAAATAAATCGTGTTAATCACTGATGGATCCAGGGAGGGGCTAGGGGTCTCAAGCCCCCCAAAAAGAGTTCTTGGGACTCGTAGACCTTATTTTGTTTAAACTTATCGTAAATAATGTTAGCAGGGCGGCAAAAGCGGGAATGTTCCGATCGTCAAGTATTCGATCCGAATGTTACAGACTGAATTCACATCTCCTCTCATTTAGGATTCGACTCGGAAAGTAGTAATAACAACGCACCCTTCTACCAAATATTCATAGAAAAACTAGCATTTCTAGCATTAACTGGTGTTACCAATCTTATACCTAAAAAGCTTATTTATGTCTTAAATATCATTTTTCAAGATCTTGCCAGCCTCAGAGCACTCGGAAATTTTCCGATTCGAACTGTCACATTTCCGGAAACAAATGTCAAATTTATACGAAAGGAGATTTTCTAGCGTTCCCTAAGAGAAGTTGTTATATAAAACTGTGATGTCCTTGTGTTGTCCTTATAATGTATGTATTATTATATAGTTACAGATTCGGCAACTGATCACTGGTGAGAACACCGATCATTTTTTAAAAATATAACATAGTTTGTTCTCATCAAGTGACATTGGCTTAGTAGTCGTATAATTCGATTGTCGCCATAGAATAAGGATTGATTGATTGATTGAGAAGTTGTCGTTACCGTCAATTCCGTGTTCCGAGAAGATTGTGTATTCACAATGCTGCCCTGCTGGTCAGGAAAAAGATCCAGCTATGAGGGTTTTAAGCTCCCCAAAATATTAACCCTGGATTCGTCCCTGGTTAATAGCGAAGGTGTGTTTTATGTTACGAAATTAATGTTTTCAAACTGTTATAATGAAAAGTTTGGTGTAATTTTAAGTTGTTTAAGATTCAATCCTTTTCGTGTTGCTTGAGATTGAGCAGTTTATTTTTGTTGTGTTAATATGTGTGAGTTAGTTTGCCAGTGTAATAGCCGGCACAAGAGGTGTATAATCTACACCTCTAAATGGGCAACGCATTGGCGCCGCTACAAACGTTTTGTATTAAAAAATTGATCGTCAGTTAGCAGGTCGACCAGCGTACGGCTTCGGCACTGGACACGGCCGACAGCAAACGTTTTAATTGGATCAGCCTTTGTTATATATTGATCTTTCTATTTCTGCCGTGAAGCAGTTCGCTGTGTTTCGGTTCGAACATAACATCTTTGCTTCTACACGGGCAATGCTGAGAGGGTTCTCTAAGTGTTTCACGACATCGTCGTGTCTTTATCGGCGGTATCACTTTCCATCGGGTGAACCCTTTGCTTGTTTTCAAAGTCAAAATGTTTTTTATTCGAATAGACTTAGACTCGAAATAAGCACTTTCAAATATTTTCGGTTCGGAATGCTATTTCTACGGGGAAGAATCCGGCAAGAAACCTCTGTAGTTGCTTATTTCAATATTCAAATACAATATTTTCTACTACAAATTACAATTTTTCAATATAATAATTCTAACTACACTCTAACTGTTAATAAGATAAACCTGTGCAGCTAATTAAATTACTTCCATGTATCTTTATACTGTACATAATTTTGAATTTTATAGTAAGCCTTCTTTATTAAAATTTGTTTAACATATTGCTTAAATTTCATATCTGACATTTCTTGGAATTTTATTATTAAAGCGAACACAATTTCCAATAAATGACTTACTAGTTTTTGCTAATCTAACTGTAGAGATACGTAATTTATCATTATTTCTGGTATTTATACCGTGACCTAGTCTATCAAACTCATTTAGATGTTTCCTGACATACATAATATTGTCAAAAATATATTGGGACGGTAATGTGAGTATGTCAATTTCGGACGATAATGTGAGTGAGTGGAGTTGTATAAAGAATAAACCCAAACTACAAAACGTCTAAGAGAATAACGAAAGCCATTGTTAAGTAAATGCATTTTCTTTCATATATAGCTATAACATGTTAATTAATTATGTTTTTGCCTGAAGCATGGAATTAATTATATTTATTATTGGTATTTATTTTTTGCAAAACTACTATCATGTATCATGTATAGTATTAATGTTTGCCGAAAGGAATGATTGAATATTGTTAAACCTGGTAACAGGTTCCCTCGATACAGGCTTGCCTAGTGAGGTGACCAAAAGACATACTGCTGTTTATGTAACATGTTTTGGTGTAAATAAATATTTTTTCATTTTTTTTTCATTTTCATGTTTACCTCCATATTGGCAACGCTGAGGGTGTTCTCTTGGTGTTCCATGACATTGTCGTGTCACTAGGCGGCGGTATAACTTTCCATTAGGTGAACCGTTTGCTTGTTTGTCCATGGAGTTGTATAATATATATATATAAATGTCTTCATTGTTTCTAATTCTACACAAAGTGAAGCGGATATTAAAAATATGACAAAAAATTTCCTTTTTATGTATTTATGAGGTTATATCCTTCATGTTAACATAATTTAAACTCAAAACCTAATTTTGTAATTTTCATAAACAAATTACATATTGTTTATACTGTTTTAAAAGGAGACACCTGCTTTTGCATTTTATATTCCCTGTTAATATCTAATCCATTGTATTTCAAACCATATGCCTGAGCATTAAGGTCTAAAATGAAACAGTAAAGTTAAATAATGTCAAGAAAGTAATTTTCTTACGATAAGGGTTCCGCGTGGGTAATTTGCGTGAGAATGAAGGGTTCTTCAGCGGATATTAATTATTTTTATTAGAAATTATTGTTCAAATCTTTTTCGACTTGAGTAAGTGTCTTGATGGCTATGTTTTAATGGAATAATGTTGATAGTATTTTTTTGGTATTTTGTATGGTTACATACAAACAAATATGTGTTATCTTTATATGTATAAAAAAACCTGACTCACTGACGTTCAAAACTTTGTGTTATTTGCAATACGCATTGTTCAGCTTACCGGTCTTGGATGTTGTATTCTTATCTATGTAGTATGTACCATATCGTTGCTTAGTGCCTACGATACAAGATTACGTTTGAGTGCAGGCCTGAGTCAATGTGAGTGTCGTGATGTGGTTAATATTATTGTTATAAACCCTTGGACCTAGAAAGCTGAATTTTTTCACAGCTGTTGTTTTGAAGACGTAGACGAGGAATAGGATTTTTCGGAATTCAACACTAAATGGTATGAAAAGGGGCTTAAAGTGAGTATGGAAGTGCTTTAGGGGAAAAAAATCTACGTTTTTTCTCAAATTGCATACGAATGAAGCTGCGGGGAAGAGCTAGTATTCTATGTAATCATTCAAATATGTATACTAGGGTTAGTATGTGAAGAACACAAGTATATCTGATGTATATATATCTTGTATGTGTAGTTTAGATTATTAGCAGCAGCTGCGACACAAGATTCTTTAAACTTATTGTGGGGCTGAGTCAATGTGTGTGTCGTGATGTGGTTATTATTATAAACCTGTAGCTTAGAGTTAGGACTAACCCATTTATGAAAGTCAAAAGTCAAAGTCGATATATTTTTCTATTCGAAAAGACTTAAAAAGCACTTTCAAATCGAAAAAAATACTCTAATTTAGTTTTCAAACAACTTCAATCCAAAAGCCAAACCCTTTTAACAGATAACAACAAATCTCTTCTTGGAAAAGATGAACTTTTTGAAACGTATATCATATCTAAAGTTTTATTTTATTTGTCAAGATCCGGTGTAATCTGCTTTGGATAAAGTTTTAATCACAAAAGTGTAGACCGAGTCTGGTTATCCAGCTTATCTTTAAAACTGAAATTGGTTTCGAATGTTTAAGAAGCTTTTGGAATTGATTGTTAATTAAAATATTACTAGTGGTTAATAGTAATAAGTAATTAATTTCATTTCATTTAATTTATTCATTAACAATTTATAAGAATCGTGTCTGAAAGTAACTATATCTAAGACATAATATTACCACTTAAAATTGTCTAAGTACATAATATAGTCAAATAATTATTATATAATAGTCATGTTAAACAATCATAAATTAAATACAAAAATCTGTTCATAAATATTACAGTAAATAACGAGTAAAAAAATGACCGTATTCACAAGTTTAAATTACATAAAGTCAATCAAAATTTATGATTTAAGAATTCATTCACAGAGTAAAACCTTCCCTCAGCAAAAGTCGCCTTAACTCGGTTTTGAATCTATGTAAATTAGTCTCCGCTTTTAGTTTTGTGGGTAGACTGTTAAATAATTTCACAGCCTGGAATCTAGAGCTATGATTCGCGACGTTTAACCTAAGCAGAAATCCAAGTACAATATTGTAGTAGTATTAGTAAGAATTAAAAATTATAATAATTTAAATAAATGAACTACTAAAATTGGTTATTATGGAAATAAAAGGCTTTTTTATTATATTTTTTATATGTACATTTAAATCAAGTCAAATATTGTCTTGACCGGCTAATATTAAGTAAGAATAATGTTAATAATAAAAAGTATTGATACCTTAACGTCAATAACTTAAATCGAACAAAAATTTGAAAACTATTTTTCAACTATATAATATATTTATGTCAATTGAAATTCAATCAATACTCGCTCTGAACTTCGAACTCGCGACCCCTACGTCTCGAGAATCCCTTGACGGATTTAGCTCAAAATAAAACCGAAACAATCTTTTTATCTTATTAAGACGCAAACCAAATTTCACGACGATCCGAGCAACGACACTCGGGTTAGCATCGAATAAACATTTATACATACATACACACGCCGGATTGCTCCAGTAGACTCATACAAATATATTGTAAATTGTAGCTACATATTTACTTAATACATACATACATAACTCACGCCGTAATTAATAAACATTTATACATACATACACACGCCGGATTGCTCCAGTAGACTCATACAAATATATTGTAAATTGTAGCTACATATTTACTTAATACATACATACATAACTCACGCCGTAATTAATAAACATTTATACATACATACACACGCCGGATTGCTCCAGTAGACTAATAGAAATATATTGTAAATTGTAGCTACATATTTACACAATACATACATACATAACTCACGCCGTAATTAATCCCTCGAGAGGGGTGGGCAGAGGTGTTAAATACCGCATTTCGCAGGTTTATGTTGAGTCCCAGTGTGACAGGTTGCGAATCTGTCGCCACTATCCGGGCACAATGAGGAATATGGCAGCTAAAATGTACGGCAACCCGAGACTCGAACCCTCGACCTGTCGGGTCGGGTCGATCGGTTAATTAAAGCACGTAAGAAACTGAGCTACAACTTCCTCCTAAGTAATAATAGTAATTAATAATAAGTAGTATTAATAGTGAATAAATAGGTAGATTATTGTCAACAACCTGGTATCATTAATGTAAAGGCTGGCATCGTAAAGTCGGACTCACACATAATGGGTTCCGTACTATGTCATAAGATTAAACGTTATATACTTATTACAAAGATATGTAAAAGAAACAAGAAAAAGCTAAAAAAAACTTTTCTAGTATTATAGTCTTTAATGTTTAATTTCTTAGTTTATTTTAATTTACTATATTTTTAGTATTCGTTCTTAAAGCGTCAACAGTAATAGACATTCCCTGAAAATTTCAAGAGTCTAGCTATTATGGTTCATGAGATACAGCCTGCTCAGAGATAGAATGGACCGACGGACAGTTTAAACTTAGTAAATAGGGTCCCGTTTTTTACCTTTTGGCTACGGAACTCTAAAAATACAAACACTACATAATACAGAGCGTATGGACGCTTGAAAAGTTGAAGGCATCACGCAAATAGCAAACTATGCACTATTGTGGTGATATCGTCTCTGCTGCAAGCATTTAACAAGCCTTTATACTAAAAAAAACATAAAACGTAAAGTAGGAAAGATTTTGAACTTACTTTCAACAATAAGAAAATCCTACTTTCTCGTTCTAGCGGCTGCAAGAAAACCTAAGACAGAAAGAGATAGCATGCTAGGGTTGCCATTAACTAGTAATAGGACTTTAAGATAAGAAAGGAATTTTTAAAAACTTTCCTTTGATATTGTAAAGGATAACTTGATACTTTTGAGGTTATGATGGTCACTGTAATAGTTTTTTGTGATCGTCTGTGGGAAGCGATAATTTCGGTTTTTAGGGATCAGCAGGTCTAAAAAGAGTGCCAAGAAGTCGCTATTACTTCTTAAGCTTGCGCTGTGCCCGTCTGTTTCTCAGCGGGCTGTATCTCATGTACCGATTCTTGTACCTAGTCAGTTGAAATTGTTACAAAGTTTGTAGGTACTAACAGCCAAACATAAAGATTTACATACTAAGTGCAATATCAATCCTTATGCTGAACAACTTCAGAACTATACAAAGTCCAAACAGGTTAAGTTAGGCCGTGGCCGCGTGTACATATTTCTATTACTTCTACAATAACAAATAAACAATTGAAGTTAATTAAAAAAACGTGATTTGTTTGTCACATTTGACTTAATATCTACATCTCGTAAACCAAGATAGTAAGAACCCTTCTTGTGCGAGTCCGGCTCATACTTGGCCAGTTTTAATGATTATTTATGTCTTCTGTGTATTCAGTATCGGTTTTCTACGGAATTTGTTAAGGAGAAAGCGTATCGCTCCTACATAATTTAATGAATAATAATAACCAAATCACGACACACGCATTGACTCAGCCCTGCAGTAAGATTGAAGAATCTTGTGTTGCAGGTGCTAAGTTAAGGTATAGTATAAACTGCATAAATAAGAATACTACATCTAAGACCGGTAAGTGAAACTATGCGTCTTGCAAAAAAATTACACAAAAATCCCGGAACCTAGAAGAGCGTAACAGTCGGCTGTTTACACCACTGCGCCATCATATATAGAAAAGGATTTTATGCTATTTACACTTTTATATAGAGAAAAAACTTACTGAGAGACTCATCAACGTGGAGACGAAACCCCTGAACTTAAAATGATGAAATTTGTGCAATAGGTACTTTTTATTAACTAGATCAGTAATTACAGAGGATTTTTGAAAATGTTACCCCTAAGCGTAATAAATAGGGGTTGAAAGTTTGTTCGGATTTCATTTTCAAGTCGATCAAATTAAAATTAGGTAAAAACTCACTTTGGTATAATTAAACATAACATAAAAACATAAACTCACGCCGTAATTAATCCCTCAAGGGGGTTGGCAGAGGTGTTAAACACCGCATTTCGCAGGTTTTTGTCCCAGTGACAGGTGGCGAATCTGTCGCCAATATCCGGGTACATTCCAGCTACAACGTAAGGCAACCTGAGACTCGAATCCTCGACCTGTCGGGTCGGGTCGGTCGGTTAACCAAGGCACGTAACAAACTTAGATACCACGTGGTAAAATTAAAATAATAAAAAATCAGTTTTTAAACTTTTGATAAATCAATTAACAGTAAAATTCTTCATCTCCATTATTTTAGAGTACTCGTATTAAAATATCACTGTACGCTACAATATTCAAAACAAGTTATGGAAATACCAAACTCACATTTGAGATATTTTTGTCCCAGACAAACAGACACAAATGAATTTAAAACAAGACAAATGAATTTAAAGCATAATTTAAACAGCTTACTTTGCTTGATTTTCGTTAAGGGTTAAAGCTGTTTTAAGCTTATTAGTTCCAGTTTTGTCGTGACAAGAAAAATCTATATGCTCATGCTTATTTTCCATCTTTTGATTAAAACATTTCAGTCTATTAAAATTTTATTGACTCATGGAATGTAAATAAATACTGTTATTTTGTATAACGAGAAGGCTGCGTGACATTTTTCAATGTTGCCGGATTTATTATTTCAAAGAATGTTTATTTAACATCTTTGAAAACGACAATAACAGGCCCTACTCTGAAATGCCGCCATCGAAACTTCGTACCGACCGATAAACCGACCGAACGTAAAATCAACGATAACACTGCTTTCGAAATCAATGTCTCAGTGTCTTCGGAGTAAGGTTTTTGATGCAATACATGTCAAACAAAGTTCGATCGCAATGAATGTATCTGCGAGCCAGACTGACCCGACCGAAACACTTTCGTAGTAGGAACATTCGGCCGATACTTCGTTTTAAGACAACGTATTGAAGATTTCGGTTGAAAAGATACATATTTTTCTCAATAATGGGTAAAGCTAAGAAGATAAAATTCATGGTCAGGATTCATCAAGTCTTTGCCTTTGTTTTGGCCGTTGATATAACACTACTGGTCAACTTTCATAACAAAAATAATTAATAAAAAGGACCTCCTAAAAAACTAAAGATTCCAATTTTACGTTTCGGTGTAAAAACCTTAGTTTTAAATACATACATATATAAACTCACGTCGTAATCCCTCGAGAGGGGTTGGCAGAGGTGCTTGCTACACACCACTTTTCGCATGTTTATGTTGAGTCCCAGTGTGACAGGTTGCGTATCTTTCGCCACTATCCGGGCACATTGAGAAACATGGCAGCTACAACTTTCGGCAACCCGACCCGTTGGGTCGGGTCGGTCGGTTATCCAAGGCACGTAACAAACTGAGCTACCACGTCCTCTAAAGCTTTAAATACAAGTGGAAAATATAATTCTATTTGCAAAGTTATCGACCTGTCCAGGTTTTATGGAGAAAAATAATAAATTTCATATGAATGGGTTCCGTACCATCAAACATTTTCAAAAATGGGTTCCTTTATATAAATTTAATTAAGATTAGGATTACAGCTTTTTTGGAAATGTTTTTAATACTTATTACTTGATGTTTTAGCGGGTAAGATAGATAGGAATACGGTTTCGTTTTCGAAATAATTGTCAGAAAGGATTTTGATTTTAATAACTATAAATATATATACTGTTGGACTGTCGATTGTACATATATATTTCTTATTTTAATTTGTTTTCTTTTTTAACATTCTGTTTCATTCTAATTTTCTAATAACTTGATTAGGGTTCGGTACTCTTTGGACACGGAACCCTAAAACTAAACATTTTATTACAAAGTAGAGCATCTTCCTCAAAAATAAGAAATGTTCAAATTTAAATAGTTCTTTTAGATTTTTGACAAGCGATGTTCAAATTAAACGTTAGCTCGGCAAATTAGAACTCCCGGTTCAATTTCCGTCGGCTGGCGAAGGGAAATTAGCAGCCGAATCGATGATGCCAAATTTCTAAATATTTTGCGGAAAAATCTGTCTATATTTTCCATAGTTTTTTAATGGCTCATGGACTTGAATCCTACGTTTATAGAGACTGATATTCGTTTAGATTCTTTTTATTCATCGCAAAGCAGAAGGCTCACATGGTGGAAAGTGATACCTATCGACGGTGCCCTCGTTGTCTGGAACGCCAAGAGCACCACCAATGCGCTGCCCATGCAGAAGTAAAAGATTTTATACCTCTCGTGCCGGTAATAACACTGACTTTCTAATGTTTCAAGCCAAAATTCAGCATACATAGTAATTTTATATATTCTTTTGTCTGTGATTTTATGCATGTAGATTTTGTTTTTTGGTAAAATTTTGCTCATCCATCATGTCAAATCCATCTAAATGAAATTTGGCTTAGAAATCTCTACTAATTAGAAAGTAATAGTAGCACAATTTTATAAGTTAAGGATGCAGGTTCATTACCTGAATGCAAATATACTGTTTTGCCTATTTATTTTTATTGCTGCTAATTTTAAACAAGACAATGTAAATCTCATTAGCCTGTTATGTTCTTAAGCTGCGGCTACACGGTCAGTATTAGATCAAACCATTTTGATTTTTTGATCAGGCCCTTAGACAAATGTCATCATTCCACATGCGTTAACGACAACAGAAATTAGAAATGTTTGAGAATGACATAACAACGACGTAACTCGAGCGCGAGGAAATGTCATCTCAATACCTTTTTAGTTTCTGTTAGCGTTAACGCTTGCGGAATGATTGCATTTGTCTAATAGGGCAGTGCCGAGTTATAGTTTTGACGACCTCGATTTCGCAGTGGCGTAAACAGCCGACTGCTACGATAGAGGTTCCGGGTTCGAATCCTGGCGGGGGCGGGACTTTGTGTTATTTGCAAGACGCATTGTTTCGCTTACCGGTCTTGGATGTTGTATTCTTATTCATTTAGTATATACCATATCGTTGCTTAGCACCTGCGATACAAGTTCTTACGATACTTAGTGCAATGCTTAGTCAATGTGTGTCGTGATGTGGTTATTTATTTATTTATAGTTATAAAGAAACGAAACACGAAGAAAGTTCGACTAAGATTGTGGTAGTATTGACAGGTGTGCATTGTTTAAATGTGCGTAACCTTGAGTTTGCTAAGTAAAGAGGTTACATACACTAGAACGATATGCATGTACACTTTAAATCACAATCATACCTGAACCTTCCTCGTGAGATAGAAAAACTAAAGAATAAAAAACGTGTGAGTCGGACTCGTACATGATACGTACCGTCATAGTAGATTAAAAGTTTTGTACATTTAAAATAATTTCGTACAAGAAACTGGAGAAAGGAAAATAAAATCTAAAAATTATGTTGAATCTTATATGAAATAATAAATTAATTTCAAATTGTTTGTGTTCTTAGTATTTTTATAAAAGCTGCAACAGAAATGGACATTTCTGAACATTTCATGAATCTAGCTATTATGGTTCATGAAATACATCCCGCTGACAGACAGACGGAAAGCGGAGGCTTAGTAATAGGGTCCCGTTTACCACTTGAGTACCGAACCCTAATAAAGGTATTTGAAAAATAAATTAAACAGATATTAACAAAAAAAAATGGAGAAATATGTATACATGTACTAAAGATAGTACAACTGTATATATATTTTTAAAAACCCTTTCAGACAATTATTTATTCGTACATACATCGACAAAACCACAAATTGAAATAAAAAATGATATACTGAGCGTGTGTAGCCCGCATTACAATTTTATAGGCCTGTTTAGACTTTATTACACTAGTAAGGTCAAATTAAACTCTTGGTTTTATAGCTTCATTTAAACGAGGCGATAAAAGTAGACAGCATATAGCCCTTATTTCTGGAACTGTGTTAAATTGCGAAAATAATTAATTTAATTGTCTGCTAGTAAAAGTCCCGTTAGTTTTTCAAAGTCTAAGTGGCACAGCCTTTTTGGTTTAGCAGGGTTATTAAATGCTTTAGGTTCAAGGTATAGGTATGACGCAACCTATTGCGTTTATAAAATAATATCATAATAGGTTAGGACCTAATCCTGAAGCCGCCTTCTTACTACCTCCTATTTCTTCTGATTAAGTTCGTTGCGGGTCCCAAGACAGTCGGTAGGGTGTCCGGGCACAGCCTGTGCGTCATTGCACAGCTGCATTATTCATTGATTATTCGATCAAAGGACGCCACTGTTGATCCTGATAAACAGGAGTTGCAGTGGTAGGTCAGAGTGGCGGGTGTGCCCCGAAACGATGCGACGATTGCTGCGACGCGGAGGCCTTAGCAGCTTTATTTTATCGTATTTAATTACAAAATCCACAGCACTTATAACAATAAGTATATACAAAATACAAAAACATAAGCCGAGTACGGATTTTTTTGTTCCACAATTATTTTATTGGAAGCTGACTGAAATATAACAACAATAACCACATCACGACACATACAGTGAGTCCTGCACAAAGATAAACTTGTATCACAGGCGCTAAGCAACGATATGGTATATACTAAATGCATAAGAATACAACATCCAAGACCGGTAAGCGAAACAATGCGTCTTGCAAATAACTTGAATAATAATAATATCGATATGTATTAAATGTATGCTTCTTTTTTGTGCGTGTATGATTGTGTCAGCTTTACCGTGACTTTTCTTTACCGTGGCTACCGTTCCCTATACAATCGATCAGGCTGTACCGTCTTTATAAAGACAACACAACAAGACCGAAAGCATAGGTACGACCGCCATACCTGTCCGCCTCCCCATCGAGGTTGACCTAGTACAGACCCAGTTGGGAGCCGGGATATCGAGGGACATTTGGGGTTTCCACTCAGAAGGCGTTTCATCCCTTATGAAGGCAAGTAGAGACACAAACTATAAGTCACCCAAGGGTGCCTCTACCGGCTCGACCTCGGCTGGCGTGACTTTGGGGCAAGAGGGATCTAACAGCAAATGGTTACTGAATAAGAACCGGAATATCTTTTTGGTAAATACCATATCGTTTCTAGGTATGTATACAAGATTCTATCTTAGAGAAGAGATTAAAAATTAAAAATTAAAAATAAGTAAATAAGGATGGTTCACCTGATGGAATATGATCACCGCTGCCTATAACAAGACGACAGAACGGAAAGAGCATAGCCAATGCCTTGCTCATGTAAAAGCAAAATATGCTAAACCTCTCGTGCTTATATTCCAATCCTCCGAATCGACTTGCTTCACGTTGTAAAAAGAAAGGAGGGTGGTACCAACACAGACGACCTCGCACGTAGATCTGCCACCTGTACGAGTTAAAGGCCAAAGTACTATTTGACCTTATGACCTCTAGCGTCGAGGTCAAATGAAATCAAGGTCATCCAGGAAGACAGAGTATATAGGTAACGAAGGCCTAAAGATGATGATAATATTCTTCGAATTTCTTGCTTAAATACTACTTGACCAACTTTGATAAGTGAAAGATGATATGGATTCGGTGGTAAGCAAATTTGGTTAAGGCGATGACAATTTGAAGTCTGGATTTAGATTGTAGAAAAATATAGGGTTAAATTGTTTTTTCTATGTCTGTTTCTATGTATTTTGAGAGATTTTTGCTTAGAAATTAATTTGCGGCCTAAAATTGTTGCCAATTTTTTTGTTGACCGGGACTTCAGATGTTAAAAAAACTATTTTAGCGTCTTCCAATTATATAGGTGATATCGAGCTGAAGCTACTATTATTTTGTGTCATAATTTTTCGTAATGTTAAGAGTCCACCACACATTTGGACACAAAAACCTTAAAACCTTATTTCCATGATGCAATAGGAATTTAAAATCTAATCCAGAATTCCGGACAAACTGGCGAGCTGTTTGTTAGGCATTGCCATCAATTCACTGGCCTTAAGTGGACATTGTCATTCTACACAGCGTCTCGATAAAGTGTTCCGGCATCAATAAAACTTACTCGAAAACAAACATGACGTTTTCATAATTTTCGACGCTTCTCCCTTCGACTCTATAATCCAAATCGAAAGGGTGACAGATTTCTGGTAGGAAATATAGGTCTGTTTTTTTCTCGTACCTTCTCCATTGTAAGAAAAATTGTTGTTGAATATGAAGATGCATAAGCCCTTCATAAATAGGGTTTACTTACTTCTTTTTATTAGATCGCAACGCATCTGCTGACATCTTTTGCCTGTATGTGTCCATGGTAGTCGGTATCAATTCAATTCAATTTATTCAATCACAATTTACATTGTGTCTGAAATTAACAACCTTCTTATTTAAATAATAATAAAAAACTTAAGTATCTCAACATAGATTGTCAAGAGAGATCAAAACTGAATTTATTTACTAAGATTTTTAAACAATTAGTTATGTTTTATATTATAAAATTTCAATTTAATGTTAAATGTCAAAACTAAAGTATTACACATTACTAAGCCCTCATTTATGGAATAAAAACATCCCCTTAGTAAGTGCTGCTCTAATTGCGATTTAATTTGCTTAGAATCATAAATTGTTTCAAAATTCACCGGCAAGGCATTAAAAGCCTTAAGGCCTGGTATCTGGTCAAGTGTTCATTACTTACCATCAGGTGAGCTGCTAACCCGTTTGTCTTTTATTGAAATTTGATGATTTGATCTACCACCTGCAAAATTGGTAATTACATCGGATTGGCAACGCGTGCGTGATGCCCCGTGATATAAACGAGTGTGCGGAGCAATATTTCATAATATCTTTTCTTCATCGTCTTCACATCAGAGACCAATTATTTAATTTGTTCCCCTGACCGAAAAAGAGGAGTGTTATAAGTTTAACGTGTATATGTATCTGTGTATCTATCTGTGTTATTGTAGCGTCTAAACAGATGGACCGATTTAGGTGCGTTTTGTTTGGTTTGAAAGCTGGCGGGATGGAAATAGTTCTAAGGTATATTTTACACGATGGCCGCTCTGTCGTATGTATATCTGACACAAGCAGAGAGTTGTCATTTTACGTTTTGTCATATGTTTTATATTCAGATATGGCTTAACAGTGTTTTCAAGCCCCTGGTATCGCAAACGATCATAGGCTACGGTGACTGCTTACCATCAGGCGGGCCGTTTATTCGTTTGCCATATTAATGGTTAAAAATACATAGTTCACTTAACATGCCATTCATTCATCTAGCAATGCTAACGAACCTGTCTTCCCTTGTTCGTTAGACCGGTCTCGGTCAGGAAGAACGTTTTTACACTTTTAACATTTATTTCTTTATATTCTACCATCGGTTCCATTTTTTTATTAGTCTCACTACTAACCGTTGCTTGTTAAAGGTTTGCTATCTATAATATTTTAAAAACACTAATGTTTGTCTAATCTTATAATTTAAAATTCACATTTAAAAAATCATCAGAATTTAGAATGAACTTTTAAGATAGACAAACTCTGGTGTTATTGTTAAATTTAAAATTCTACGAAGAATGAGTCGGAAGCAGAAAGCTATATAATAATAATTAACCACATCACGACACACACATTGCCTCAGCCATGCATTAATATCGTAAGAACTTGTGTCACAGGAACTAAGAAACGATATGATATATACTACATAGATAAGAATACTACATCCAAGACCGATAAGCTAAACAATGCGTCTTGCAAATAACAACAAAGTGTAATTATAACATGTTAAAAAAAACAAAATGGCCGGTTCAATTCCTAAATAAAATCGATTTGTAAGCACTTATTTTAAATCTATTTAAATATAAAATTTAAATTTGAATTTAACACCTCAATAATATTTGTCACAGGTGAAAATGAATATAAATATAAAAACACATGCGTTTACGATTACACAATTTTCTCGATTCCAGTCCTTCCAGTTCGAAGTAGGGGGTGTGTCAATCAAGTCAATTTCCAAGGTACATCCAAGTGTTTACGTCCCACGATTTCATCAGCGCCATATGGAGCTACTGGTGTTTCGGACCGGTTTTTAGAAGGAACTACTTAGAACACCGGTAAGTTTCCGGAAATACCTATAGAGTAATTGCTACAATAAATCTCAACAAACTATTACCGTCTTGGATCTCTTCACGTCATGAGGGAAGGCATTTTCTGGATAAGCAAGAATGATGTTTAGCATTTATATACACATTTTTACAGACTCTGTAGTGCAGTGGTGTAAACAGCCAACTGCTACGCTAGAGGTTCTGGTTTCGAATCCCGGCGGGGGCGGAACTTTGTGCTATTTGCAAGACGCATTGTTTCGCTTACCGGTCTTGGATGTAGTATTCTTATGTAAGTAGTTATAATATATCGTTGCTTAGCAGTGGCGTTACAGGCGTTACGTCTTTATCTTACTGCAGGGTTGAATCAATGGGTTATAAAGATATTACTAGTTCCTTTAATAAAGCTGGATACAAGCGGCCCAGGATAATTCTGGTCTCCAAATGTCTCTAGACATTTGGGGGAGGTCCTTGTCCACCAGAGAACGTCGTTTGATTGATAAAGATGATGTATATTTGTAAAGTACAGATAATCTATGATGCTATATACGCATCTGATTTAAATAAATATTTTGAAGACTTTTTCACTGAACATGAAACAAACATTGATAAAAATAACACCTGGGTCTCTTTTAGGAAAGATTGTATAGGCTTCTCCTCGATAGGCATGTGCCACCTTAGACTCCATCGCCGATTAACATCAGGCGGGATTGGGGTCAAATGTTTGCCTAGTTTAAAATAATCGAAAATCTAAGCAAGATTTTGTGGAAGAAAACACAAAAAAGAAGACGAAGGCAGAAGCTAGTCAATAATATTTTCCTTTCTAAGAATAGTTCAATGCTGAAATATCTAACAGACATGTATTTAAGATTCGCAACATAAACTATGCAAACGATGTTAGATGATGACGCTTACAGATTTAAAAATAAACTTTCCCTCCATGAAAAGATGGTCCTACAAACTTTATCATCTGATTTCAACTCTTTAGGGGAGGATTAAAAAAAAAACATTCAACTGCATGCTTTTTTATAGGGGGCAAACGAGCTGACAGATCACCTGATGGAGAGTGAATACTGCCGCCCATGATCATTTGCAACACTAGAGGAGCTACAAAATGCGTTGCCGGCCTTTTAAATAAGATTTGATGATTATCTCTTTACAGAAAAAGTGTCTATATATTTAATGACTTATTTAATATGTTGGTATATGTAAAAACATGGGCGCAAGCCGCTCTGGATGGTCCCGGTTCGAGACATTGTCTCTGCGTCACCGTCTACTGCCTTTGTCCAGCAGTAGACGTCTATAGCCTGATGACGATATCTAAAAACCCCAATGAGCTTTAAAATACTTCCGAAAATACGGGACTAATTTGTTGAATACAATTCCTAGACGATTCAGGGATTTCCCAATGCCTTTAACAAGTCAAGGCCATTACATGCAACAATACACTGAATACATTTAACCATGTAGAACATCGATCTAATATATATACAATCCCATATAAACGTCATATAAGAAGTGGCATCAGTTTAGGATAGAGGCAGAGATGTAGACAGTTCTATTAGAAAACTAATACACAAAGCAAATTCATCTTTATGAGCAGTAACAGAAAAGTTAATCAACCAAAAAAATAATAATCCAACAAATGTAGCTTGTCATCGCATTCAAAATGCCCACCCAAATGTTGATGTGGTATGGACATTTTCTGTCACTAGATCGTGCATATATAAAATTATCGATGGAGTTACTTGGCGGGAACGAAAACTGTCAGTTAAAATGGTGTTAATTTAATGTCTTTTCTTGTGTATCAGTAAAATTTAATGTGTAAACTACTAGGGTTTTGACCAGTGAATCTCTATAGTGCTGTACAAATGAGTAGAAAGTGAAATGCGATGATTTGGATGCTCTTTTCGTCATCTACCAAGTAAGACAATAAAGTCTACAGTAACAGTACTGCCATGTAGACAGGCAGATTCATCATTCCCTCTATCTTTTTCATTCTTTCATAATTCATCTCTAAATTTAATTCCTTATCAATACCTGACACTAGCAAAGTTATTGCTATCAAAACAAAAAAAAAAACGCAGTCGCTGATGTAGAACCATCACTTGAAATGGATGATGCCAAAACCTATGCATTTAAACTATCTTAAGACAATGTAATGTGTCAAAACGTTATCTCGTTAATTTCCTTGTTTATTTACATCGTTAACGCTATTCGTAAATGAGTTGGTAGGTCATAAATAAATCCTTTTGTTTTGAATTGTTTTCCTCTTTAACTACTGATCCTTAATAATTTCGAACATGTTTACGTTTATTAATAGTGTCCAAAATAGCTCTGTGGTTTGGTAGAGTTATTTGATTGTTTTGTTCTATCTTATTTTGAGCTTCTATTGGATAATTAGGTTAGGGTTATATAACATAAACTCACGCCATAATTAATCCTTGAGAATTGTAGGCAGAGGTATTTAGCAACGCATTTTGCATGTTTATGTTGAGTTCCAAGTTGCGAATCTTTCATCACTATCCGGTCGCAATGAGGAACATGGCAGCTACAATATACGGCAACCCGAATCTCGAACTCTCGAGCTGTCGGGTCTGGTCAGTTTGTTAACCAAGGCACGTAACAAACTGAGTTAGGTTAGGTAGATTAGGGTAAAGTGTTAGGTAACATAAGTCTGATACTTCTTATGTTTCAAAAGTAATTTGACTATGCTTGAGTCGAGGCTTACGGAGTTGTTGTCGTGAGTTTAGCTAGTATAAGTGCCATAGAAGTTTTTAACGTGTATAGTTTTGTAAATATTTACCATCGAAAAGGCCGTATGCTATATATATATTTCATCATTTGCATTTTTGATGTACATTTATTCTTATATAAGTGGTTTATACTATATCGTTGCTTATTGCCTGCGACACAAGATTGTATCTTAGTGCAGAGCTATGTATGTGTCGTGATGTGGTAATTATTGTATTACATGCCAGATTACATTTCGCCATTTTGTTCAGAACTAATAATTTAGTTTTTTTTTCATAGAAAATGTATTCTATCTTAGTATTTTCTATACGCGTTTTCTTTTAAGAAATCAGTGTACTGGTTTAGGCTTTAAAAGACTAGATTTGTGTGTGTAGGATTAAAAAAGAAGAATTATTAATAAAATGATAAATTACAGCTTATTCCAAAGCAATTAAACTGCCAACATCTATTTTAGGACCGCTATTTGGATTTTATCAGTTGCCATATTCCATTACAATCAGCACCCGAATTATTTTCTATTCATTAACAACAATACCACATGTTTACTGGCATTGCTTTTGTTAAGAGCTTTGTTATCATTATTAACTGTAACAATTTCAACTCCAACTTCTCAAAAATAAGGTATAATTTTGCCTGCTTTGATTCATTTCCCAGTTTTAAAATCCATGTGCATTCTTTTCACAGTTTCAAGGGTCGATGCGTTTTATGGAATTTGAACTTTGCACTGTAGTCATAGGAATGTCTGTTGAATGGATTTTATATTGAACTCATTGAGTCATTCATCTATTACAGTGGTTACGATGGATTAGGTCATGCATTAAATTAATTGTTTTTTGTGTGATCGAATTAAAAATGTATCTTGGACAATGTTAATTTCTTTTTAGTGTAAATTCAAGTCATATGTAGATATAAACTGTTTCATTCAACAGACTTTGGTACGAGTAAGTATTGATCTTATTAAATATTTTTGTTCTGATAAACTACATGACTACAAGCCTATACGTTTGATATTTTTTGTAATAGGATAATTGTTGAATGAAAAATCTAACCTAATTAATTTAATTGTACATTTTATTTCAAACAATTTTCTTATTTATCAAAGAACTAAGTAAACATTATAACATTTTGTTTGTTTTTATAATCAGTGATTCATGAATTTTCTCGCGTAAATTGTAATTCCGAAGTTACTGAACTTCTTGCTAATGAAACTCATGATCTAAATCTAGATTTCTTTTTAATCTCAGCAGTAGTTTTGCGTCTTCTGCCAAATTTTCTTATCTTGTCATCGTTCTTATGTTCTGTTGCTCAGAGTTCAAACTTAATGTTTTGAGATCTCTCCAACGCTTGGATACATGCCACGTGAATTTCTAAGTACTACTTCAAAGCAATGTTAAAGGAACGTGTTATTTTTCAACATAGTATCCCACATGTCATCGTTATCTATCCCACTGAGATGCTTTCGAAGAAAAATACAACCCGATTTATCTTAACTATAGCTAGGGACATCAACACGAAAATACCAAAGCAAATAACAATGAATCATACGTGTTCACGAGACGCAAGGACTCTATATCAAGTGCTCGAAAACATTAATTAAGGTTATAAACGAAGAGCGGCATACAGAAAGCTCTATGAGAGTTTATTTTTCATTCATACAAATGACAAATACATGTGTCCGACTTACTAACACAGATAAGCATCCGTACTTAGAAAAATACAATGGAAATTGAACTTTGTCTAACGGGAATACAGTTGGTAATTGTAGTGAAGCGTTCGATAGCTCTGCACATGGAAGCGAGTAAACATCGGGCAAGTCGCAGGCGCATACCGCATATGCCAGTTAGTTGTAAAGCTGACAGCTATAGAGAGGCACGCGCTACTCACGCGCACGCGTCGAATCGAAAATCGAATACAAAAAAGAGCGTTTAAATAGCGGGTGCGCCACAAGGGTGGATTCTGAGACCAGTGTTTCTCTTATCGTACACAAACGGCAATTTGTATTTGTTTTATACATTATTGAAGTGTTTCGGTGAAGTGATTTATGTGGTCCATTTGGGAGAGATGCTGAGTTGCACGGTGAGTGATTTTGAAATGTTTCTTGCACTATGCGTTTGAATGGAGCCATTGTTACCCGGGGGTCTTTTTTAAGCATCTACATTATCAATAGCACTTTCTTTTTGGTGTATTGTCGGTAGCCACAGCTATACTATAATTAAAAAGTAGTTATGCGTTTAAAGTGTTATGGCATTTAACGATTTGGTTTATGTCATATTGTTAAATTAGGTAACTGTAATTAATTTTAAAGACATCATTTGGAATCGAATTTTGCAATCGTAATCGGGTATTGTTTCACAATTTTATTTGTTTACACGACAATTTCTATAAATATCAAGATATACGTTTATCTTTTTTTTTTTCAAATAATTTTAATTGAAAAAATATTGTTTTTAGATACTTATTGGTCTTATTACTCTCAAAACCTTAATCTTAAAGAACTTAAGCATTTTTTGATCGAAAAAGGTTTAGGCAAACAATAACCGTTCTTATCTTTTATGTAAATTTCCCATTAAAAACCATTATTTAAAGATTTAAAACATTTTTTCCTGTTCTTTGAATTATTGGAACATTGTTAGTTATGGTGATCGTTTTACTTGATTTTTGGTTTTATTATTTATAATACACAAAACAGAACAATAATTGTACATAACATTTTTATACTTAAAAAATGACTTGAATATATCTCTTTATGTCAATAAAAATCATTTTAAAAATTAAACACAGTCTAAATTAAAATTCAATATTAATAGATTATCCAGTGATCAATTATAAGTAATTGGATTAATAATATCAATTGTGACTTATTAAAAGGACTTATAGGTTATTCTATTAGAAACTATGCAATTGAATTTAGGTATATTATTTGTATTTAAGAAAAAAAATAAAAAACGCCACATGTAGAAAGCTAATAAAACTTATTAAAGTATTAATATAAATATAATTAATTGTGTGGAAGTTTTACTTTTACGTAAAATAAATAAAACTGTAATATTTTGGTTTATATCCGTTATAATATTGTTGAGACATTGTATGTCTCTTTCTGTTCTTTATAGTGGGAATTTTTAAACGACCAAAAGTAAATGAATGATAAAGATAAACTGTCTTATGAAATATATATTACATATTCAATATTTATTTATTTACATACAAGTAAATATTAAATTTCGATATTTAACAATAATGGTTGTCACAATAGGCGTTGGTCAATAGGTGTTGTGAGCTGTTAGTCCCAGGCCCCGATAGATAAAAAAGTGTTAGTTGAAATCACACATAATGGGTTCCGTACGGTTACGAGGTGACCGTTTGGAGGAGTCAATAATGTTGAAAAGTAAATAATATATGAAATTAATATGAATCTGTCATTGCACTGATCTAGCGTCTACAGGAGTCCTCTTAAATTTTTAAAATTTGTAACTAAATTTTTTACATTATTGTGTATCTCCTCAAAACCGATAAAGTCAAGAGCGAGTCTTAATATAAATTAAAATAGTCTAGACTTAGTCCGGTACTTAATATATTGTCTAGTTTTATCATAATGTACCATGAAATCTATATCATAGTTAATATATAAAGTGTATACATTATACCTTGTAAATTAAACGAAAAGATAAAAGTGGTTCCTGGAACATTTATTATCTTTAGTGTATATATTACATCACTAATTAAAATAACCGCTATTTATGAGGTTTTGAGAATTTAGTTTGGTTTTAAAATATATTTGTTCAGGTGCTTTTGATTAGGTAGATTAATAAAAATAGAATTTTATATTTTGTTGGTTAGTTTTACCTGCTTTGCAATGAAGTCGCTGTTAATTGTTTCGTGTTATGTAAGTGACCTTTATCTTTCTCGGAAACTAATTGACCAATTCAGATTCGATTTTTGAGGACCTCTGTGGCGCAGAGGTGTTAACACACGTCGCTAGCCTAGAGGTTTCGGGTTGGAATCCCGGCGGGGGCGGAACTTTGTGTTATTTGCAAGACGCATAGTTTCGCTTACTGGTCTTGGATGTAGTATTCTTATCTATGTAGTTTATACCATATCGTTTCGAAGCAAATTGTCACAAGATTCTTCAATCTTACTGTAGGGCTGTGTCAATGTGTGTGTCGTGATGTGGTTATTATAATTAAAATGTGGCCCTAATCGGTACCTACCGGTGACTATGAGGCCAAAAGTGGTGCATACTTGCTTACAAAAAAATTGATTGCTATTATAGGTTTATTATGTGACATAATATGTACCATTGAGGTTATTTATAAGCGCTTATGTAACATAAACTTACTCCGTAACCCCTCGAGAGGGTTTCATGGAGGTGTTACACACAGCTTTTCGCATGTTTATGTTGAGTCCTGGTGTGAAAGGTTGCGAGTGTTGCCACTATTCAGGAACACTGAGGAACATGGCAGCTAAAACTTACGGTAACTCGAGACTCGAACTCTCAACCTGTAGCGTCGGTTCGGTCGGTTTAACAAGGCACGTAACAAACTTCTGCAAGTCCTCCAGCCATGATCCATTGCAGCAGATATGTTTAGGTACATTGAGTACATAAGGGTCCTTATTATATACGACAAACAATAACAATGTTCGTGATATATCTTATCGATGTTGCGATTAAATTTAAAGTGATAAATATTAAAATAGATGATATTTAAGAGATCCGATTTTAAATCTCATCAAATCTCATCTAATCTTTTAATAAAACTTAGATAAATTGGTTTGAATTTACTATCAGTCTATACGAATGTTATAAAAAGAAAAGTATGTATTTTTATACAGAAAGACAGCTACATGGAAGTGAACTGAAGATTACTATGAGGTCATCTAAGCAACTGGAAAAACGCCAGAATTTAGAGCTGCTGAGTTGAAAATCGAGACTATGCTCTTTTTTAATAAAAATTCATGGGCAAACAAGCAAACGGTTCACCTAATGGAAAGTGATACCGCCGCTTTCTGACACAACGATGACCTGATGTCACGCAATGCCAAGAGCACCCCTAATGTAGAGGTAAAGATGGTATACCTCTCGTGACGGTAATTACACTGGCTCTCGAATCCTTCGAACCGAAACACAACAAACTGCTTCACGGCAAAAATAGAAAGAAGGTTGGTACTAGTGAAGTAAAAACCTTATTTTTTCAAACTCTCTAAAACGACTACTATTTAATGTTTATTTAAAGTGAAAATAACCGTATGTTTTTATCAATTTACGTCACCAGATGGTAACGACCTAGACGATATTGCACGTAGATCTACCACCTGTAAAATTCGATCATTTCAGTTTTATGCAGCCAGCTCTTAGTCTCCTAGGAGGTATTCTTCGAAACTATTTATATGATTTTCAAAATTATTTCCTCAATATGTAGAATGGACGTTCAAGGTAGTAACGTAGGCTACATTTTGTCTTAGAAATTCCAAAAATATAAATTCTGCGAAAAGCTTGTTTTGTGTAAAAAAGTGGTGTGTGTGTGTATGTATGGTGTAACACTATCACTTTCCATCAGCTGAACCGTCTGCTTGTTTACAAAAAAAAATATAAAACCAACGGCCATTCATCAACCTTACTTGTTTGGACTTTGCACCGTTCTTATGTCGTACAGCATAAGGATTGATATTGCACTTGTTATGTGAAGCTTAATTTGTGGCTTCTTTTCCTTACTGTGGTTCCGTACACATAAAAGTAAAGAGGAAAACTGTTAAATGTGTTTTAAACGTCACTCTAATGACAAATTTGCATAAATTTTACGGTGATTACTATGTCATTTTTACTGAGAAGAAGATTTCGTTGCAAAAACAAGATTAATTTTCGACAAAATGAAGAAATGTTGAGGTAGAATAATTCATTAATAGTTTTTTGTTCTACTAGCGACTCGCCCCGGCTTCGCACGGATGTTATATACTAAATATATACATATAAACAAGTCTCTTGAACGACGGTATTTAAAAAAAAACGCATCAAAATACGTTGCGTAGTTTTAATGATCTAAGTATACATAGGGACAGACAGCGGGAAGCGACTTTGTTTTATACTACTTAGTGATAAGCATTTTTATTTATCTGCTTTCTTGTTCACTGATTTTTGTATAAAGTTTTATTTTCATCTAGATTGGTATATAAATATGCATTTTTAAAAGTTGTATCACTTACAGCTAAAAAATCAAAAACATTATGTTGTGACTGCTTTTTGAAATAAAGGTATCTGTTGCGACTATAATTTTTGTTGGGATTCCAATAGAAGTTGTAAAGTGCATTCTAGTCAAAGTAATAGTAAAAGCGTTTAAAGAATTCTTGACATCGTTTATCCCTTTTACTATACTCCGTTCCATGAGTCGATCCCCTAAAGAAGAAATACTCTCATCTCATTGGTCAAAGCATGCGGCCAGAGGTAAGCAACGCAGGTTTACAGGTTGTATATCTACTTGCCAGATCGTCTGGGTTGGTACCACCCTCCTTTCTTTTTCTGCCGTGAAGCGGTTCGCCGTGCTTCAGTTTGAAGGATTGGAGAGCCAGTGTAATTACCAGCATGGAAGCTAAAGCAATTTTACCTCTTCATTGGCAATGCTCTTACCGTTCCAGACATCAAGGAAATTGTCGTATGAATAGGCGGTGGTATTACTTTCAATCAGTTGAGCTGTCTAATTGTTTGCCCGAGATGTTGTATAAAAAATACAATACGCGAGGTCAGTTAAGGAAAGGTTAACCTTGACATTAATTAAGGTCACGCGGGTTGACCAATGAGCGCCTACGTTTGAGTTTCTTACGAAGCTCCTTTCGTGGATTGTACTATAGCTGTGAAGTTAAGAAACATAGGAATTTTTGAAATCCATGTATATCCATCCTTGAGCTGTAGTTTCCTAGAGTTGTACTCGTATGGTCTATTAAACACTCAGTAAAATGATGCTTGTTGCAGATATATTATTTCTACCTCTACCATAGAGGCTGTTTTTGGTGTTTCACGATATTAACGGCATCGTCGTTTCGATATCGGCGGTATCACTTTCCATCAGTTGAACTGTTTAACTGTTTGCTTGTTTGACCATGAACTAATTTAAAAATAAATTTATAATATTGCTTTTTAAAATAATTCTTAAACTAGCTTTTGCAAGCGACTTCGTCTGCTTAAAGTTTACGTTTTTATTTCTTTTAAAAAACGCTTTAAATTTGTTTTATATCAGAAATTAATAAATCAACATTGACACCAAAAATGACACTATTACTTAAGTTACTAAATATATTGTTTCAAATTGATATCCAAGCAACATTCGGCTGTATAAGGTGTGCAGCTGTTGAAATAAAAAGAAAAAAACAATATATTTTCCGATGCTTTAGTTTTATAGCTGACATTAAAGTTCGCAATAAAACGCATTTCACAAGTTCTAAATCGAAACTTTTATTACTGTATTTCAGTTTCTAAACTAAGTGTCAACTTACGTTGGCAATATTGAATTTCCTAGTTTTATTACTATAATATAAATGAACAATAGTATTTGTTACATAATTCAAAGTTAATAATAATAATAATAACCACATCACGACACACACATTGACTGTACACACACACAGCCCTGTAGTAAGTATCGTAAGAACTTGTGTCACAGGCACTAAGCAACGAGATGGTTTATACTACATAGATAAGAATACAACATCCAAGACCGGTAAGCGAAACAATGCGTCTTGCAGATAACACAAAGTGCGTCCCAGCCGGGATTCGAAGCCGGAACCTTTAGCGTACCAGTCGGCTGTTTACACTACTGCACCACTGAGGTCAAATTAAGAATTTTTAGATTATTAGGCCTCTGTCCCACTTGACGTTTTTCGAGAAGTGGCTTTTCTCTGACGGCTGCCCAGCTACGACCTTTTGCGGTTTTTACATTGAGATATCAATGGTGCTGATATGCATTTTTAATTAATATAAAAAGTAAGATAAATAGGGTATGATAAATTAAAAAAAATGTAAATAATTCACGCAGACAAGCAAAACAGTTTGTTTTGACGGTCAGGCGTCTCCTGACCGTAGATCCTTTTAACTTTTAGCCTCTGGGCCGTTTCCATTGCTGTCTTAGCTTTGCTGGGAGGGAGGTCTGAAACCGCTTTCTTACTACCTCCTATTTCTTATTATTAAGTTCGTTGCGGGTCCCAAGACAGCCGTTAGGATGTCCGGGCACAGCCTGTGCGTCATTACACAGCTGCTTTATTCGTTGATTATTCGATCAAAGGACGCCACTGTTGATCCTGGTGAACAGGAGTTGCAGGGGTGGGACAGAGTGGCGGGTGTGCCCCGAAAAGCAAAATAGTTGATACATGCACACACAAGCACAACGCATTGCCACGCCAACCATCTGACACTTTTTTTTTTTACGTGGGGAAATCCTCATGGATCTCCTTCAGCCCGGGGGGACCGAAGGAGTATGTCGGACTCACGAAGAACCCGTGCCTACCGACTAAAACCCCACGTTCCGCCAACGCCGTTAGCTATCAGAGCATTACGGTTTAGAGGGAAGCCAGAGGAACCCTCAGACACCGCACTACTCCAACGGCTGGCCCGTCTTAAGAACCACCGCCAGTGAGCCCTACAAACAAGCAGGCTACACCATCTCAGTAGTCTCAAAACGGGCCTTCCCAGTGTTCCATCCAGTGGGCCTTTTACGGGTGCAGGGTCCCCCAACCCAGCACCCCGGCCACACTATCACGTCGGAGGCAGAAGATGCGCATATCGGCGCCTTCGGTGGCCCAACCTGCATCTTCAGAGCGGATCAGCGTTGGCGTCGACCTCTCTGTCCCGCTCCGCAGCCTCCTTCTGCGAAATTACTGACTTGCAGAAGGTGGCTACCGCGTCCCAACACCTCTCGCTGCCAAGTATGACATTGATCATGCTTGGCAGCGAGAGGTCACTGCCTATGAGCTGCGTTAGGTCGAGCCTTTGAGGCCCCCACACTGCGCACTCCTCTACCGTGTGGCGCACGGTATCCTCCACTGCTCCACACTCATGGCAGACCATGTCCACCTCTCTCCTGGCTATCTTATGCAGGTACTCACCGAAGCACCCATGCCCGGTAAGCACCTGCGTTAGTCTGTAGCCCAGGACTCCGTGTCTCCTGCCAACCCAGCGACGCAACTGAGGTTTAATGGCCTCAATCGTCGCTAGGCCGAAGGACGAAGCCCAAAAACCATCTGACCCTCCTGGGTATACACCAACCCCCTTATAGATCTTTCCACAAGCGTTTACACTAACAGCTATTAATAATATATATCAAAGACCCTCGCGCTTGAGTTATTGTAATGTAATTTTATTCTCTGTTAGCGAAACGCTTGCGGTAAATCGTATTTGTCTTAGAGGGCATATCAGGTTGCTGTCCAGTTGCCGTGCTTGCGTTGAGGGCTTCCAAGGTATAAACTCTATGTCATTCAGGTGATACATGTGGTAGATCTATGTGCGATATCGTCTGGGTTGTTACCACCCTCTTTTTATTTCTGCCTTGAAGCAGTTTTCTGTATTTCGGTTCCAAGGATTGGAGAGCCAGTGTACTTACCGGCACCATAGGTATAACATCATTACCTTTACATGGGCTATGCTTAGAGGGTGCTCTTGGTGTTTAACATCAGGGGTATTGTCGTGTTTATAGGCGGCGGTTACTTTCCATCAGGTGAATCGCTTACTTGTTTGCACATGAAGTTGTAAAAACACTATATGCGGTCCGTGTGCGGTGCGGTGCCGCCGCTTATGTACCTTTCGTTTCAAACTTTACAATTCTTAATCGCACGCACTATCGCAGCCATACCGCGTCCTTATTAGGTGTGTTCCAACTTTTAGATATTTCACATCACTACATAGTACAAACAAAGTCGCTTTTCGCTGTCCCTCCCTATGTATGCTTTGATCTTTAAAACTACGCAACTGATTTTGATGCGGTTTTTTAAATAGATAGAGTGATTGAAGAGGAAGGTTTATATGTGTATAATACATGCATGCGGTCATCCGTGAAGGTCGCTAGTCAGAAATAAAAACTTGTTGCAATACTAAACCATTTGCTTCATATATTTTGGCGACAAACTAATAAATAAATAGACAGACAGAGTAAAGAATTTTCGGAGACCACCAAAACTTTAAGTCTTATCTTAATTAGTTGTAAATGAGTTTTAATTACGGATGATAATTTGAGATGTATTTACTCACGAAGCCCGTTCATATGAAGTTGTGGTTAATTTTGTGTGCTAGTGTGTATAACTTTGAACTGGCCCCCCTGACAAATCCCAGTATTTCACAAGCGTTAACGCCAACAGACAATAAAATTGTCTTGAGCGCGAGGAAATGTCATTGCAATACATTTTTATTGTCTGCTGACGTTAACGCTAACGGAATACTAGCATTTGTCTAAGGGGCCAGAGCGGACTCAAGGTAACACACACTGAAGCAATGTGCATGTACACGCCTGATGAAACTAACAACCTTAAAAAATGCTATTCGTGAAATGGTGACTTTGTGGTGACATGACAACTAAACGCAAGTCGCACTTTATGAGTGTTAGAACAAAACGTCAGTAGGGAGAGGAGAGGAACTGTCAAACGCACGCGCGTACTCTTGTTTTCACTGAAGAGCTTAAACAGTAACGTGTGACTTAGGTTTAGTCGTTTAATCAATAAACCTAGTGTATGATTATGGATGGGAGTATTATTACCCTTCATACCCCAAAACTTTACTACTCGTATATTAAACATGAATATGACGGCGCTTCTCTGATACTGACGGATTGATTAAGTTTGTTTGATTGAGAGTGGAACTCTAGTGGTCGTGTCGATGGTAGCGGGGCCGCCATATTCAAAGTTCTACAGTCTATGGCTAAGTTTTGAAGGAGAAAAAGCCCGCGCTCTTCGATGAATCGCTTTAAATTCAGCTATTGCGTTAAATTGGACTATATTAATTGATGTTATAATCAATTGTTAGTACGATAATCCTGTTAGTGACTAATAGTGAACTTTTGACTGTTTTAATTGTAACTATATTGTGTTGTGTGTGCTATCCAATACTTTACTTCCTGCCCTTAATCTAACGCCCGCACAATGGAATACTCTGATGAAGGATCACTTGCGCCTTCAAATACAAACAACACAACATTAAATCACGCCGTAATCCCTCGAGAGGGGTTTGCCAGAGGAGTTAAACACCGCATGTCTATGTTGAGTCCCAGTGTGACCGGTTACGAATCTGTCGCCACTATCCGGGCACAAAAATATAGCAGCCACAACTAGACTAGAACCCTCGAACTGTCGGGTCGAACTAAAGTACAGTTATTTAAATATCACACCGGTTTTAAAGTTCAATGTTTAAACGAAGGATCTATCTGACATATTTATTGACGATTGAACTTGTACCGTGTCCAGTCGACGATTCATGCTTGTATGTTAACGGGTCGATGCATAAATATGCCTAGGTAACTAAATAACAAGCAAATGAGGAGATTTATCTATTAATTTGTAGCGGGAATGTTTATGGTTCTATGGATTTTTAAGTTTTTTTTTTTCTGTGCTTAATAATGGGTGTGTTGTGTACAGGGGCGTATTTAGGGGAAGGCAAATGAGGCGAAAGCCCGGGGCCTCCACAAATGGGGGGCCCCCACAATAGAGATTTTGGAAAAAAAGTATTTCAAATTCCAACTAGTAAACAATACCTAGTTCTTTACTAGTTGGAATCCTTTTATGCAATTTTGAAATACTTTTCTTTTCATTGATTTATACTTGTTCACTCCAAAAGAAAAATTCATTTAATTTGGACACAAGGGGCCTGTGCTCCTTTGTTGCCCCGGGGCCTCCGGACCTTAAATCTGGCCCTGGTTGTGTATATTGTGCTTTTCAACTTTTCGATATCTAAGTACTGCATATAAGAAATTGTCTGACCTGCATGATTTCGGCTTTTAATACACCACAGCTGAGAAAGTTTTTTAAATTTTAACTCCTAATTAAGATTAGAAAATGTAAAATTTCGTGATTGTTGTAACTTTTTGTTGAATCAAATAAAAATAAAAAAGGAATTCGCATGGGATGACTTAACATTATGTAAATCAAAGCTGATTATTAATCTACCATCGATCATCTTTGACGTTGATATTGATTTTAATACTTAAATGGATATCACCGGTCAAGTTTTGAGGAAAATTATCATATTTATCGTAGCTTTATATTTACCTGTCTTTTTTTTGCCGATTACATAATTCAATTTAATTTTGTTTATTTCAAATACAGAACAGGACAAAATAATAACCACATCACGACACATACGACTCAGCCCTGCAGTGAGTATCGTAAGAACTTGTGTCACAGGAAGTAAGCAACGATATGGCATATATAACATAGAATATAAATACATAAGAATACAACATCCAAGACCGTTAAGCGAAACAATGCGTCTTGCAAATAACACCAAGTCCTGCCCCCGCCGGGTTCGAACCCGGAACGAAGTTGGCTGTTTACACCATTGCGCCACCGAGATCGTCAATGCACAATACAAAAATCAATACATTATTGTTATTTAATTGCTTTTTACCTAAAATAATATGTAACTTTAATCATTGATTTTAATCCAACTTCGTTATATGAATAAATAAATGGTTAATGGTTTTAATATTTTTTAGGGATCCTCAGTTTCATGGGAATTTCAGAAAGAGGTTACGTTAATAATAATAGCTTATTTAATCCACTGTCATCGTTTTTTCAGCCCTTCCAAATACATATACAGGGTGCTTGGTATCATTTTTGGTTTAAAACTGATTATTAATTGCAATTAAAGGGAATTTAAAAAAAATATTTTTTTAAATGGGAGATTTCGTCTATAACAACTATTGCTCAAAAAACTCTAATTCACTATACCATAGTATAAAACAAATTCGCTTCCCGCTGTCTATCTCTTTGTATGCTTAGATCTTTAAAACTACGCAACGGATTTTGAAGCGGTTTTTTTTCATAGAAAGAGTGATTCATGAGGAAAGTTTAAATGTATGTAATACATGCATAATATCCGTCCGAAGCCAGGGCGGGTCGCTAGCTGTCTAAATTAACTTCACTTTCAAGCTTTGCAAATATGTACCAAACACCCTGTACAACGACTAGACCAAAACATCTCACACATGTCACATTTTTCTTGGAATAGAAATTTGGCAAAAAATACCACATGTTCCTCCATCATAAATATATTGAGACATGTAATGTTATTTTGAATGGTGCTTCCGTTTTTGGTTTTCTTATAATGACTTTATTTAGGTGTATATATTTAATGTTATGTATTGAATTAAGTACTAAAATAGCCTAATGACATAACAAATGAGTAAGTTTGCCTCATACTATAGGTGGCATATGACCGCGGCTAAATTGAATAGTTTACTTAACCATTTCAGATGACAATATTTTCTTGTTTCATACTTTTTGGAGTGCGGTTTTCAGTAGTCCGGTTTTAGTTTTTAAACTTATTTTTTTTAGTACTCAGCTTCAATGTCAATAAATTATTAATTGAAAGATGTCAATGAAGAATCAAAATCTGATGAGTTGGTACTTTTTAGGCGATCACGTTCCTTCGGCCGAATCGTCACTAACAAGCAGGTAAGATTGGCCAAATGCTTTCATTGCCATTCCCCTTCTACAGTTATTTAACTCCCATAGAATTTGACGACCTCGGTGGCGCAGTGGTGTAAACAGCCGACTGCTACGCCAGAGGTTCCGGGTTAGAATCCCGGCGGGGGCGGGACTTTGTGTTATTTGCAAGACGCATTGTTTCGCTTACCGGTCTTGGATGTTGTATTCTTATTTATTTAGTATATACCATATCGTTGCTAAGTACCTGCGATACAAGTTCTTACGATATTTACAGCAGGGCTGAGTCAATGTGTGTGTCGTGATGTGGTTATTATTATTTCTAACCCCGACGCAAAATGAAGGGTATAATAAGTTTGACGTGTCTGTCAATCGAATGTAGGCAAATATATCCAAACGGGGATTTTAAATTTGTAAATTAAGTTTTTTCAACTAAAGACAATACAGTAGTTACAATAACGTCCATTGCTGGACAAATATATCACAACGCACCGATCCAGCTTACTTGCATCCAAAGGCTCCCTTCAGCCTGCAGAAGATCGTCCGTCCACCTCGCGGGGAACAAATCAGATCATCGCGATTCAATAAAACGCCTAGTAGGCAAAAATGCCAACACAGTAAATGAAAGTACAGAGCTTTCGCAAAGCGTCAGAACACATTCGTTGACAAAAACTAAATTTAATAATATCGGAAAACGGTGTAGGGTACCGTATGTTGTTTGCCAAATTTATAAAACCTTTCTTAGTATATACATTATTACAAATAGGAATTGGTTATAGACTGATTTCTCCATTTTTTCGTTAATTAATCTAAAACTAAGACACCTTCAGACAATGTTTCTTCTACCCCTACATTAACAATAAAATTGGTGAACAAAAAACAAAAAATAACTAAAGTACAATATTTATATTTAATATATATTATATCACTGAGAATGATCACATATTATTTTGTTTAGTATCCAATCTATATTAGTTTCACAATTTTGAATCTCTCACAATGAACATCACAACCTGTTTTTTTCTATAGATGATTTTTTTCCGGTTTAATATACGGAACCCTGCGACACAAACACGTGGCACGTGTCTGTGTACATTTTTTAGGAAAAGCACGTTTTCACTCGAGACAGAAATACTTGAGGACAAGTCGATTGGTCTCGGAAAATCGATTTAATACGTGTCTCTGTTACTAGATGTGTATCTGTGACGTATTCAGAATACGAATCCGATTCATATCGCTTCAGTACGACAGCTTGAATGTTTGAATTGAAAAAATATGTACGACCTGGCAAATTTTATATAGCAATAGGGAATATAGCTCAGTTTTGTCGTGTATTTGGCCCATAGAATATGGCAGTTACAACTCAAAGAATCCCGAGACTCGAATCCTCGATTTGTCGAGTTGCCTTGGTTAAAAAGACCGAAAAGACCCGACAGATCGAAAGTTCGAGTTTCGGGATTCCGTGAGTTGTAAATGCCATATTCTAAATAAATAAATAACCACATCACGACACACACATTGACTCAGCCCTGCACTAAATATCGTAAGAAATTGTATCGCAGGTACTTAGCAACGATATGGTATATACTAAATAAATAAGAATACAACATCGAAAACGTCTTGCAAATAACACAAAGTCCAGCCCCCACCGGGATTCGAACCCGGAACCTCTAGCGTAGCAGTCGGCTGTTTACACCACTGCGCCACCGAGGTCGTCAAAAAAATATTTGGTACTAAAATATCGAAAAGTCAAGTGGGCTCCTTTGGCCGTACTGTCACTGACCAACAGGTGTGATTGTGGCTAAAATTACTGTCAGTGAGATTAAGCAGGCTATTTTAGATTATTAGATTTGAATCTTCATTTCAACACTGACTGCTTGCGAATCGAACTGTCAGACACTATAGTTCAAAAAAATTAGAAATTGTCAAATATGGTAAGGAATTGAAAAAAAAAAATCTCAGATTTAGTAGTTTAGGTAAGATATTTTAGGTCATTTTTGGGTCCGCAATTTTTTGTTTAAAGGTATTTTTTTCCTACTGAACTCTTAGAGACTGAGTCACACTTGTCCTTAAAGAATCTATTTCAATTGGAACTCCAATTTTTGTTTAATTCCTCTCAATTGTCTTTATTGATTGGAGTTATTTTTTTTAATTGTCTCGACGATCGCCATTTTTGTTTATTGTTTTCTGTTTATGGTTACGTATTTTTGTTTGTGTACAAAATTTGTTTGTGGGATTTATTAACGTTTAACTAGTCTGGACAAGAGGACACCCTGTTAAAAAAATATCTATCGTACTGTGGAAACCTTGTATGAGTGTTTAGTAAAAAAATTATAGAAGAAGCAAAACAATCCTTTCTAATATTATAAACGCGGAAGTTTGTAAGGATGTGTGGATGAATGGATGTTTGTTACTATTTCATGCAAAAACTACTGAATGGATTTTAATTAAACTTTACAATAATATAGCTATAGCACATAGGCTATAATTTATAAAGATATTGTGTGAACTGTACAAAATATAACGATACATGTCAAATAATTATAATTCGGATTAGAACCATTTTCGACTTCTACGCGGGCGAAACGAGTAAAAGCTAGTCCAACATATTTCTTCATTTATAGAGACTAATGAAATACTTTATTATTTTAATCATGTGTCCATCGATGTCCGAACGATGATTATGCGAATCATTTGACTATACACCTGTGTTACAAAGTTTTATATTGAAAAACATATTACAGATGTTGACCTTTTTTTGCTTCTACGAAGTTTTCAAAGTATGGTATCTGATTTACTGAATTTTTACACTTAAAAATGTATGAGTTATCTTTTGTAAATTTTAAGTCCTCTGAATCCCAAATTGGCCAGCTAAATAGTACGGAAGAAAATTTATGAAAATATCTTTTTTTAAATTCTAAAATATCTTTTATCTTAAAAAAATCTACAAAAGAAGAATCCATATATTTTGCTTGAAACAAAGAAAAGAAAATACAAAAAAATAAAGCAGTCGATGTTAATTTAAAAACAATTTCACACTTGGCTTCCAAACAAAAAAGCGGTAACTCACGATGCTCATGCCTTTGCTTCGGAAATTAAAAAAAAGCTGCGAACATTCGTTGTGGAGGTGACAAGCTTGAAATCGCTGACGGACGGACGCACGGACGAACAAGATTTTAATTATGAGATAAATCCGTTACTTCTGTTTTGAAATTGAGACGTCGTAATGCGTTTTTGATTTATTTTAGATTTTTATGTTGTGACCTGTTTTTTAAGGAAAATAAGAATTATTAAAAAAAAAACGGTTGCCAAGGGAAATAACATTTTGTTCTAGCTATAAAAGTTTTTAAGGGGTAGTTGAATGTGACTCGATTTTTTTTACAGTTAAAAAATAAAATAAAAATGGACACAGTCAATTTTTCATTCATAAAGTTTTGTCCTATTCGTAATTTAAAAAAAGTGTTCCTGAAAATAGTAAATTTTTGTCAAAGATTTTATAAGAATTTTTAATGTATTAGCACTATAAAAATTTGATTTTACAAACCATGAAGAAACAAAAATTCAGTGTATTCATAAACACGCTACGCTTATTAACATTCGTTAATTAACGTGAAAATAAATTAACATGTCTCGAAAATAACAATGTTGTGATTATTTCCGTCTTATTCAATATTTTATTTATTATATAAAAAATACTTGTGCTAAACGTTAGGTCAAATGCTGGAAAAGTATATATGTTTTTCTAAATTATGTCATATTAATTTTGTAATGTAAGGAAACTTTTTTTGAATGATGTTAAAAGAAAAAAAAGACAAAGAAAAGAAATAATTCTATGCATTTCGGAAACAAAAAAATGGACCACACATGATCAAAAATATTTTTCAATTTAAACGCTATCCCAATGGAATTAGGTTCTATTTGGATTTATTTTATTTCCGATTTGAAGGTGTCCATCAAAATTAAGGTCCTATTTGGTCAAGTGACTAAACATTTATAACTTTTTAATAGTCTCCAGCACCCTAACGTATCTTAATTCGGACCAGCTTTTGAGAATTACAATTTAAACCTTATTCTTACGACTCAAGAGTTCATATTTAACTCTATTTGCTGATGCGTTTTCGTCTCGGGTGGTCCGAATGATGTAAAGAAAGTTGTCATTAGGGAAACCATGTTTTTTCCATGACAAAAATAATGACATTGATTGGATGTTATGATTATGATGTTTATTTTGTTTTTTTTTTATTATTGTTTTGGTCGCACGCAGGCAGAGAAGTTGATTTTTTGTGTCATCGACATCACGTTGGAGGGCATGTGTTTTTTTCAGTTTACGTTAACTTTTTATCAGTGGAATGATTTTCGTCGGTGCAAACATAGATTTAATTTATTAAAAAATCTGGAACCCTAAAAGTTAATACTTTTGACGAATCGACGCAGGGGAGGTTGAAAAATTGTTCGTGTGTGTTTTTTTCTTTTAATTTAACAATGTTTTACATTCTCTGTCTTTTGTATTGGGCTGGCGCCTTAAAGATATGTTCTATAATTTAAGATTACAAAAGTTTAGTTATAATTAAAATTTTATGACACTTTTCCAAGGTTTATCCAGTTAAAATTTAACAAAACTAAAAAAATCGAATACAGCTAAACTTAAAAATAACATGATATGTTAGCTCAAAATCTATTAAGGGAACAAAAAACAAACACGTTAAAGTAATAAAATGGTTGTTTTATTACCTTTCAAACTGATCAAATTAAGTTTTCAACGGGTTCGTAATAGTCGTTGTTTGTTTAGCCGAAGCCCTTCGATAATCGACAGTTAACCATAATTAGCCCTTTTTTCTATACTCTTTTTAGAGGAATTTCTGTTACAAATATTTTGGGTTTTTAAGTTAGAATGAAGTTCAGAAACCCTTGGTTTTACTGCAGTAAGATAAGAGACATGTCTATGAAATATCCTAAATAAAATGTGTGTTTTAGCAACAAACAACTCATTTCCCTTTATAAATAAAAAATACCCTTTTAGCCCCAACAATAATACCTAAATTACTAAAATCTATGAAGACGAATATTTTACTTTTTTTTTAACATATGGCATATTGCAAACAGTTGAAAGATTTAAAAACTGTAAAAATTAAGCGGGAAAAAAGTTGGTTTCCCATCGAATTCAAATAATTTTAATGAAATTTTAGACTTAAACCAAGTGCTTTCAAATAATCATATTTTTATCTACCACCGGTTCCGAATGCTATCTATGGATAAGAAGCCGGCAAGAAACCTCCGCAGTTGCTTTTTTTTCAAAAAATTACAATAGTAGTTCATTACATGTTGAGACATTTAAGTTTTCAAATTATTTTATAGAATTCAAAGCTACTACTATGACTGTCATATAAAGCACAGTAGAATATATAATATTTTTAATAATAAGTGATTTTTGTTTACTAAGGTATTTATTTTAATTTAATTTAATTGAAACATCGATATAACAATCAAAATGTATCAAAAAATAATATAATAATATAAAAATAATAAAATAATAATAATGTAATATTTAATTTTTAATAAAAACAAAAAGGCGATTCTTTAATCAACTAAATGCATTTAAATTTATCGCTAAGTTTCTTTCATTTATGTCGCAAGTGGTTGAACCATTACGTAAGTCTAGAGTCTACTGATTTATTTAGTGCTTACAAATTGGACGGCACTCTTCTTCTAATTATAAAACGTCATTATAAATAACATGCGCCCGACAGTCTAGCTTTGCGAATTTAAAATAAATTATGCAATACGCCCAGGCAATTTATTAAATACCTTATCATCGTTTAGCCATTTTGGTCATTACCGGCAAGAGAAGTGTCTTCGTTACCTTGAAATGGGCAACGCCTTGCGATGCATTATTATTTAAAAGCAACAACAGGTAATTCAAATAGGATATCGTTCTTAAATACATAAAAATATTTCTAAATATTCATACAACAATTGTTTTGTGCAATTTTAAAATAAATTTTAACAACAAAAACAGCAAATTCTTAAAATTATAGCATTAAATCAGTTTTAACTATTCGTAAGTTGAACAAAGTTGTACAAATCAATTGCATGTAATATTTTATAATCAGTAAGCTTAATGCAAGCGATGCCTGGTTATATAACTAGTGTATCTAAACTTGAGTTAATCTGGGACGTCTGCTCTGGCTATTTTAGGATGCTGCTGGTGCAGGGTGAGGCGGACCATTGATGGCAATCGAAATAATAACATTATTATTAATATTCTAGGTGAAAACTATATATTATAGGTATGTAGTTATATTAAAACATTTAGTATATATTTATGCCATGCCCTTACAGGGTCTCACATGCATATTTATTTATATAAACATCTTTTGTACCCATTGTAATGTGACAAGCAATAAACAATTTGAATTTGAAACTTCATTCAGTTTTTTTTTTGTTCCATAACTACATAAGTAACTAAGAACGTAAATGTAAATATATGCATTAAATTATTAAATTATTATTAATATTAAAAGAAAAAACTAATAATTTCAAAGAAACATTGTATGCTTTACTGTGGAATTCATAATTAACAGCACATTAATAAAGTAAAATAATAAATAACCACATCACGACACACACATTGACTCAGCCCTGCACTAAGTATCGTAAGAACTTGTATCGCAGGTGCTAAGCAACGATATGGTATATACTAAATAAATAAGAATACAACATCCAAGACCGGTAAGCGAGACAATGCGTCTTGCAAATAACACAAAGTCCCACCCCCGCCGGGATTCGAACCCGGAACCTTTAGAGTAGCAGTCGGCTGTTTACACCACTGCGCCACCGAGGTCGTAATAACTTTTTTATTATAAATTTTGAGCAAAAATAAATATGGATTTGCAGTGAGATTAAAATTGTGTTCAATTGTGAGTCACTCCATAAAATCTTTACATTTATTTATTTAACTAGGCAATCATACATACATCATACATTTAAATTTCATACGATAGATCCCAAACACTTGCAACATAAATCTGCTAAAAAAATTTTGACATTGACGACCTCGGTGGCGCAGTGGTGTAATCAGCCATCTGCTGCGCTTTAGGTTCCTGGTTCGAATCCCGACGGGGCGGAATTTTGCGGTGTTTGCAAAACGCATTGGTCTGGTCTTGGATGTTGTATTTTTATCTATGTAGTTTATACCATATCGTTGGTTACCTGCGATACAAGATCTATATCTTAGTGCAGGGCCGAATGTGTGTGTTGTGATGTGGTTATTATTATTATTTTTGCGAACGCAGTTCTTTTAGATAAACGTATATGTTTACTCACGGCGATATACCGGCGTTGCTACCCTACACAATAACAAAATACGAACTTTTACGATGAATCGTGCAGAGAATAAAAACTGTCTTACGGAATAGAAGGAAGTATAAAACTATGCCATAGTATTAAAAAAAACTAATACAATTTTTATAGATGTAATAATTTATTTTTATTGTAAAATAAAAAAATTGTAGTTAACTTAATATTGCATTCGAATTCAAGATGAAATTTTTTTTTTGTACTTTTAATGTTTTTTTTTTTTGTATACATATTTTTGCTGTAATTTTTAGAAACGTACATGTAAAATTTCACACGTGGCTTTTCATATTTTTATATACATAAAACTGTAACATGCGGATTCGTATTTGTAGATTTATTTTCTATGCCTCAGGAACCTTTAATTATTTGGGGATAAAGAGGATCCTTATCACATTTAATGATATGATATTTATTATACCTAGACTACCTGCATAAACTGTATATTCTAAATTTAAGAGAACGTGGTAGCTCAGTTTGTTACGGGCCTTGGTTAACCGACCGACCCGACCCGAAAGGTCGAGGGATCGAGTCTCGGGTTGCCGTAGATTCTAACTGCCATGTTCCTCATTGTGCTCGGATATTGGCAAACGGCCTGTCACACTGGGACTCAACATAAACATGCGAAATGCGGTGTGTAGCACCTCTGCCAACCCCTCTCGAGGGATTAATTACTTCTTGAGTTTATGTATTACAAACGAGAACTTTAGCTATATAAATCAGTATGTCATCAAAACTAAATAATTAATACATGTTTTTCTTTTTAGGTATGCTGACGGACATCTGATCACCAAGGTAGGGCATAGGACGTGATTTATAGGGCTTAAAGGAAACCTAGGTCCTATTTAAGTACCAGATAGAAACTTCCTTGTGGACAAGGTTTATCCCTTTTATTCATACTAGAACTAAAGAGGAAAATGTGGTTTACTATGTACAACTACACGGACAAACAAGCACACAGATCACCTGATGGAAAGTGATACCGCCTCTTGACATAACAATGCCCCTGATATCGTGAAACACCAAGAGCACCTCCTAAGCGTTGCCCAAGTAGAGGTAAAGGTGTGATACCTCTCGTGCCAGTAATTATACTGGCTCTTCAATCCTTTGAACCAACTGAAACAACAACTAATCATCTAAACTACTCATCCGATTTTGAAGTTATTTCACCTATAGTTAGAAATTGCTTGTAACTTTAAAGTCGTCACGCGCATGTTGCCGAAAACGACGGGCATGTAACGTTGGAATAGTAAAGAAGCAATGGCATTTTAATTCCCATAACTATACTAGCTGTTGCCCCGCGGCTTTGCCGGTAAGCTTTAATTTTGTACTTTTCCAATTATTATATTTTCCAATGTCAAATTGTTATTTTTGATATTCGGGACAAAACAAATCTTAATAATCAAATATAAAATAAGTTCAGCCGTTGTCAAAGTATAAATGGTGTAGGTACTAACCTCAAACAATTTTAACTGGCAGCCCACCCCGGCTTCACAGATTTGAAGTCTGTCGTTTTTGTGTTAATACAAATACAGAAATAAAAGGTTTCCTCTTTTTTTTCTCGACTTCAACGAAGCATAAAAGAGGAGTTATGATTTTGATAACATTAGTATAGAGTTACAAAACCGAAAGCAGGTGCATAGATTTATTATAAATCATTTATTTCGGATATAAATCATCCATATTTAAATAACATTAATTTTGCTTAATTTTAAGCATATATTTATTATATTTATGAAATATAAAACGAAGATATTAATTTCCATCAACATTGCTAACAAACGTTCTTGTTTATAAGCTCTCCTACAATATCTGATAAACAACTTTAGAATAAATTGCATGTTATTACATTTGTATTGGCGACATTGATTGAACACTAGGTCAGACTGGAATATAATCCAATACCTGGAAATACTTTCCAATCACTTTCTCTACTGAGATACTCTTTTCTGTGATAACATAGTTAGTTCAATAAAAAAATAACATTCTTATTAAAAATTATAAAAAAAACCTTGATAGTTATTGCGTAAATAAGTATTAAAAACTGTTATTTAAGGAATTAGAATGAAGGCTTTATTATTATATATCATTATTATTATGATAACATAGTTTAGTTAAGGTAAGATTAGCGATGACACTGTCTAGTAAAAGTGTCAAAATGGAGTCTCAAAACGACAAAAAAATCGTCAAGTGATTCTCCAGATTTTGCAAGAATATGGCGATTGATTTATAAAATTAACCTCGTTAGCACAGTGGTGTAAACAGCCGACTGCTACGCTAGAGGTTCCGGATTCGAATCACGCGGCTGGACTTTTGAAGTTTCTCCGAGGTATTCGAGTTCGGAACATTTAGCGTAGCAGTCGGCTGCTTACACCACTGTGCTACAGAGATCATCAAAATTTTTTAAAGATTACTATTACTATTACAAAAGCTCAGGTATTTGGATAACAACACAATATTACCAAACTAACCTAACAAGGCGACCTCCAAGCTAAATTTACTATTACTATTAGCTCTATACTATTACAAGTGTAGTGTAGATAGGTTAAATTGATCTATTCTCACCTCTTGCTCGTTTCGCGTTAACAACTAGTTTTCCCACGCCGGTTCGCCCAGCTTTCTAACCGTGGAGGTATGAACAAATGGATGTACTAAAGGTTAAGGGATATAAATTACTTGGTAATTTCTCGCATGGACAGGTGAAATTTTACTTCTTCACCTGACTTGTGTCGGTTATGTTCTTGAATTTTAATGGTATTATCATAATTTATTAATTGATTTAGCTATGATTAAACTAGCTTTCCCACGTGACTTCCTTTGCGTCGATTTACTTTTGTTATCCCCCAGTTTTAGAATAGTTTATAAAAATATTCTTTGTGGATAAACTAACATACAAACTTTCAAATAATAATGGTAGAAGATCAGAAAATAAGATCCCTTACAGACAAAATTTTTTGGTAGGAAACTTTAAAAAATTCTTCTTGTAAATAATAAAATTCACCAAATCTGTTATTTAATTCGATAATCGGATTTTTGAAATTACAACCTCTAACAGAGAGAAATAGAGGATAAAAGTTCGTGTCGATAAAATAAAGTTCTTCTGTAAAATTTTATTGAACCCTTTCAAGAGTTATTCCACATTACTATAACACCTGATTGTAATTTGTATCCAAGCAAATAAATAATTGTTACTATTATACTGTATCCATACAGAGAGAACCAAGGCTCAGTTAGATTTTGTAGTAAAAATAAATTAATTAAATAGGCACATCCAGATAGTAACTAAGCTCAGCACGTGCCTTGTAATGACTGGTAGTTTTGATTAAATTCATAGTAACTTTGTTTACTTGTACAAGTATGGTTTTAATTTGTCAATTTCTACATTTATCTCTAGTCACTTAACTGCATATCTATTCTAGGTCATTTAGCTATGAAAACTGTTTTGATTAGCTTTTGCCTTCGGCTTATAGAAAATGTATGCAGTATATATGTTACTTATGAGTTTATTAGAAATTTTCTTTCATGCTGGATTTTGGTCTTAACTTCGTCGATGTACCCTTAATTTTTGAGAGGATCGTTGTTTAATTTCACCCTGAAAGTCTTTCTTAATGTTGATATATTAGTAGGTAGTTTAAAAATTAATTACTACATACAAACTTACATTCTATCTAATATTAATTTAATAAATTAAAGATATGTCAAGAACTATTTTGCTATCCTCTTTACTGCCAATGTGATAGTTTGAAAGTTTAAAATAATAATTACAAATGTGATTTACATTTATTAAAATAAATAAAGGAATTGATTTTAATGCCAATTCTTTGTTAATTTAAAGAATAAATCATCATTTCCTAAAACACTTAACAGTAAAATCAACATATAAAGCTTTTTAAAGGGGCGTTTCATTTTTAAAAGTTCGGTTACGCATCTGCTGACATATTTTGGGCCTCAGTATCAATTACCATCAAAAATAATAAAAACAAATTCTTTCTAAGGTTTGATTATTGTTTTTATTCAGTCACATTTATCATAACTTAAATATTTCAAGAAGCAGAAATCTCAATAAACGCGTTAATTGCAAGCGGCAAATTGGTCGGCGAACACAAAAGGAATTATTTATAATCACTTTTACTCTCGCACAGAATGCGTTAATTGTTACAATTAAATTTGTATTACAACAAACAATTATAGAAAGTGTATTGTTTTTTGAGGTACTGACTCTTAGAAAAGTGATACTTAATAAAAAAGGGTTTAATTATAACTTTGTAACTAGTCGTGTCAAGGCAGTGATCACTTTCCAAAAGGCGAACCGCCTGCTTGTTTGCCTGGTGTGTTTTCATAGTTTTTCTACATAAAACATGACGTTTACTATTCAAAAAGATTCTCATTAACTTTGAGGCAGAATAAATTAATTCGTAGACGACCAAAAATCAGAGGTGAAAATCTTACTAATATAATAAAAGCGAAAGTTTGTAAGGATGTATGTATGTTTGTTACTTTTACGCAAAAACTACCGAATGAATTGTAATGAAACTTTACAATAATGTAGATTAAACATCAGAGTAGCACATGGGCTATAATTTATGAAGATATTGTGTGAATTGTTCAAAATATAACGATAAATGTAAAGTATTTAAAAATCCCACTGGAATCATTTTCGACTCCTACGCGGACGAAGTCGCGAGTAAAAGCCAGTGTATTATATTAGTTAAGCATAATTTTTTGAAACATTGTTGTGTTCCCAATGTTTTTTGGTTTCCAAAATAACAAATATTACCTAATTAAAATTAATGAATAGTTATAACATGCTACATTAGACGTTTTTCCATGTTTAAAATAAGACTTTTAGTTGCAAATTAATAAAATAATACCTTTGTTTGCTATTAATTTCAGTAATACAACTTATTAATAACAACTTGATTCATCTTTGCGTTAGTGTAAATGAAATATCCAAGAGCACTTAATATTTAAAAAAAATGTTAAAATAGTGCAAAGTGAATATTTTATTTTTTAAATATTTGAACTAGTTTGAAATGTTGATAAACACACACACACAATCAATGTAGGGAAAAATGTTAAAGAAAAAACCGATTTATTTGAATATATGTATTCTTCTTTTCAATATAAATGTATTTGTTTATTCAAAAACAAAACACAACAAACATATAAACTGGTAAACAATGTTTGACACAAACATGGACATTACTAAAAACGTTATCCAAAAAATATGTATTTAATTACATATATACTTTTCCACGAGACTGTACTTTTTGATTGATAGATCATCGGTGATTAATTAATGCATCATTAGTAAATATTTAAAATACTCTACGTAACTAGAGTTAACTACATCATTTCGGAATTCTGCTACACTTGCAATAGTTACTAAGATGACTGGTAAAGATTCGATTCCCAGTGGGTGCTAAAAATTACAATAATGGTAACGACTTTTCTTAGTGGATGATAGAATACATAACACAAACATGTAAATGATAGAATACAATATGAAGTTTTAATGAAAAGCTTAAAACTTTAAACATTAAATTGCTTGCCAAATAACTAAATTACATTTTTAAATAGTTTTACTTTTAACAAAAGATAAAAACAAACCAATCAGGCATACATCAGCAAACTAGCGAAATTTAAAGTAAGCCCCCAATTATTTAACTTTCTAGTTGAATTTGATACAAGAAACCGCTTTAAGTATGTAAGCCGGGCGACTTATTCGTAACCGTTTTATCAGATTAACTAGAAATATAATAAGATTCGTGTTAAGCGTATGTTACTGTGCTACCGATATAGATAAGCATGTGGTTTGTATTGAAAATAGTGTGGCATTGCTTCGGATAGTTTTCTAAGAACACGAAAACGTATGGAGGTCACATGACATTGAAGAAATGAGTTCAAGTCCTAATAAAAAAGTGCGTTCGTAAGACATTCTATTCTTTTGAAAACTTTTATCGTGACTGTTTCAAATAAAATAAAAAAATGGTTGTCCAATAGCTACAAAATGTATGAATTATTAAAAGGTTGCGAAACGCAATTTTTGAGAGCATGGGAATGAGCAGCACGAACTTTGGGTTCATTTATTATTATTATTATTATTTGAAGACCTCGGAGGCGCAGCGGTGTAAACTGCCGACTGCTACGCTAGAGGTTCCGTGTTCGAATCCCGGCGGGGGCGGGACTTTGTGTTATTTGCAAGACGCATTGTTTCGCTTACCGGTCTTGGATGTTGTATTCTTATCTATGTAGTCAATATCATATCGTTGCTTAGCACCTGCGAAACAAGTTCTTACGATACTTACTGCAGGGCTGAGTCAATGTGTGTTTCGTGATGTGGTTATTATTATTATTATCCTAAAAAATGACATCAACGCCATATGTTTTAAGCAAACTTGGTAGTTTGTGTAGATGTCTGTATTAAAATATAGAGAACTTAAAATGTAGTGTATTATTATTAAATAAGCAATAAAAACGGTTATATCGATGTTTCAATTAAATTAAATGTATTTAAATAAACCTTAATTTTAAAAATCACCTAATTATTAAAAATATTACATATTGTTATTTGCTTTATATAATGCTACTATATCTACAGCTTTGAATTCTATAAAATAATTAAAATGTTCCACAAATGAAAAACTATTGTAAGTTTTTGAAAAAAGCAACTACGGAGGTTTCTTGTCGGCTTCTTCCCAATAGATAGCATTCCGAACCGGTGGTAGATAAAAAAATTACGATTTGAAAGCACTTATTTTAAGTTTATTTAAATAAATAAAAAATTGTATTTGAATTTGATTTATTTAATCAATTTTTCAATAGTGTTACTTACACCCGAGCACAAGGTATGTATTTTTTTTCAATTTTTTTTTGATTCTCTCGAATCAAGACAAGTTAACTAGAGCTTTCTACATGGGGAATGCATTGGCAGTGTTCTTAGCGTTCCAGACATCAAAGGCATCAATAGGTATCACTTTCCATTAGGTCTGCTTGTTTGCCTAAGATGTTGTATAAAACAATTCGCCATGCAAACACGTTAAACTCCAGAACAAATTTCAGTTGTTTATACAATGCTAAGATGTTTAGGTATTTATTTCAAAATAACAATAAGCTACGCGTTCTGTTAACCGATTACGGAGCGGTAGCTTTCAAGCTTGACCACTTGAAGTTCGTTTTCATTATCATCCGAATACTACTCGTAGTACAAAAAGTTCATATTACTAACTTTTAAATTTTTTACTATGTAACTATTTTAATTGTAAAATAATCCAATTAAATTTAATTTTGTTTTTATCGTGTACAAATAATACACGTAGAATTAGTTTTTTGTTAAAATAAATTTGATGTAAGCTGTGGTTACCTATAATTGGATGTGTTATTCGTTTGTAATTCAAATAAATAAATTAATTATTTCTTCAAAATTTATATTACTAAAAACGTTTTGTAATAATTTTGATATAAATAATAATAATAACTAAATCACGACACACACATTGACTCAGCCCAGCACTAAGATATACTCTTGTATCGCAGGCACTAAGCAACGATATGGTACAAACTACATATATAAGAATACTACATCCAAGACTGGTATTTATGTCAGTGATTTTGGTTATGATTTTTAAATCCATCTATCTATTTTAGAATTGTGTGTGTTAGATTTGAAATTTTTACTTATTTTAGTAGTTTTTTTTTCTTGTTACTGGGCAATTAATTCATAATTAGGTATAAGGATTTAATTCATTTGAATATGTGGAATATTGCTCTCACACATATATATGTTGGTACGTTAATAACTAAATCGTTTTTTTTTCATAGACAATACCGTAATTTATTCTTGTTCACTCGGTTGCCATGGAAACAAACCTCGTGTCAAGTATCAGTAACAAGAAGTTCGTTCTTCGATCTACAAAGTGCATTATACTTTGGAATAATAAAATATACAAGCTAAATAAAACCTTGTAATAAAGAAATACGGTTTATATTGGTATAAACGGAATGTTATATTTTTGAGCCACTTGGGATATCTTTTGGATCTGATTGTTTATTTTTAATGCATTTTGTATTTTCAAGTAGATTTAAATTTATTATAGGTTATTTTTTAATCTTTCATGGGTGGTCAGAAATAACTTAAAAATTTATAAGGAAATAATTTTTGTTTGTTTCAATTAGTCCTAAATATATGTATTTTGTTACTGGATTGTGTTATAAAATATACCCCTTTTTAGGGTTCCGCACCCGAAGGGTGGGAAACGGGACCTTATTACTAAGCCTCAACTGTCCGTCCGTCTGTCAGCGGGTTGTATCTCATGATCCATGGAATATCTATAGCTGTTATTGCTAAGACAACAAATACTAAAAACTTTAAGTTAAAATTTTATGGGATCCCATACAAAATAGGGGTTTTAAGCGTTTATTGTGTACATAGATTTTTTTTAATTCTAGGAAATTACGTTATCCAGATGTTATGTTTAGTTTTAGTACAATGGCGGAGAAATCTTTAAAATGGATACGTCACTCAATTCGACTTTCACCCTATTGTTTTTAGGGGTTCTTTTATAAATTAAAAAATAACCCTCTATGGAAGACATATTGCCTCAGCTTTGTTTCAATTGCCATAAGTTCCATAGAACAAGCACTTAAATTTTTTCACAACTGATTTTGATTTCCGAACGATATTCCATTATGTCTTAATACGTCTTATATTTTGGAAGATAAGAACTATTAAAAAGTTACCTCCATTGATTCTTTCTAAAAAAAAATCCTTAAATTATCGCTCATTATTAAGAATAATGAATTATTTAATCGGCCAGCAGATCGTCATTGAATTCTAGGTATAAAAGTTTTGAATTTATTGGAGTACAAGCGCATAGTGTTGACAAACGTCATGTCACTGATAGCTTATCAGTCGGAATTGACAGATAAGCTTCTGATATTGGTATTGGATATCAATCGGAAGTCAACGTGTTTGTATAAATGGCTGTTTGATTTATTTTATATATGTATGTTGATAGAGCTTTCGTTACGCTTCTTTTAAAATCACACTTAATATTGAATGTAAAACTATGGATGTTCGTTACTCAATCACGCAAAAGCGACTGTAGGGATTCGGATGAAATTTGGCATACACATAGTCTATCACCTTGATTAAAACATAGGATAGTTTTTATCCTAAGATTCGAGAGGGATAAAAACGACGCAGACGAACTCGCGGGCAAAAAAGTTTATATTAAATTTATACTTATTATATACCATAGAAGAAAGGTTTGTTTTATAACGACTGTGTTCCGTAGCAAAAATTAATATGAGATAAACTGTTAATATCACATTTTCACTAATGAAATAAAACAAAAAAAAAGCCAAATATATTTAATAATTATATAATAGTAATTTAATAATACTAATACTATTTATAAACTGCTACATAAAAGGCAAATAAATTATATCCTACGAAGTCAAAGTCAAAGACAAAATGTTTTTTATTCGAATAGACTTAAAATAAGCACTTTCAAATCGTCATTATTTTTTACTACCACCGGTACGGAATGCTATTTCTACGGGGAAGAATCCGGCAAGAAACCTCCGTAGTTGAGAAGTATGAAAAAACATACATACACATACTCAATACATATGAATTCGATTGATTCTTGTATGAATACATAACACTACACAACACATATCTACATATAATTTGTAAAAAAAAAGAGTACTACGCAAATAAAGTTGCGGTCAGAACTAGTTTTTGATGAGCTAGTTACGCAAGACGTCAAAAATATATTTTCCCGCTCAAAGAAAGTGCGGAGATGTTGCAGAAATGTGTATGTAACTCTATATCGGTGTTCGTATGTATGTAATTTGATACGGTGCGGTTTTAACTTGGATGCTTTTGAGACATTCGCGGTTTCGCCGATGAAAGTTTGAGTTTCAGAAAAAGCTTGTCTCGTTGTTGCTTGCTTGTCATTTATACAGTAACAATTTCAAAAATTGTATTTGAAATGTCAAATAAGAGATATATTGATAAAATTTGAAAACTATGAGTAATAAATTAATAAAATTAAGAAGACTAACAAAACATTAAAAATAGTATTACACAATGCAGGCTATGGTCCAGTCGAGTTACATAGTATTACACAATGCAGGCTATGGTCCAGTCGAGTTACATTACTATTATAAAATCGATTAGAAACTTAATTTGATTCCTATGATTAAACAAAATTGCACTTACTCATGAAATTAAAAAATATTACAAGAATCAACATCATTTAACAACAATAGTTCAAAAAGCAAAGGATTTTTTTTGAATGAATTAATATAGGACATTTAGACTTGCTTAAAGCCGATTTCAGTGAATAAATTGAAAGACAAGGTTTCCCATTCCTCCAACTGGATGGTTTGCTTATTGTTAAAAATAAATCTATAGAATTTATATTATTCACAATAATTCAATAAAAACTACCTAGGTATATATATGCATCCCAATTACGTGAACTACATTTTCTATATATAAAAGTACATAATTACTAACGGATCCAAATTTATGTATTTATAAATAAAGTTACAATATCATAAGCGAAAGACTCCAATAAATTGCACTTTTATAAGAATACATGTAATCAATATTGGTAAAAAAAAACATAATAATATTTAAACTCTAATTGAAATGCCAACATACACAAACAAAGAATACAAATTAGATTACATGTTAGAGATGTGATCATATGCAGCTTTCGTGACCTAATAAATATATCGACAGTAGGTGATAGCGCATTGAGGAGCCGAAGTGTTTGAGTAAGCGGTGCATATTTGCCTAGATATGTTGTTGATGGTGAAACCTTAAATAGCAAGCGTCGGCCAGTGTAGTTATAAAGGACCGTCACCTGTATTGTCTATAGGATGGAGGGATTGTGCAGTATTCCTCCGACAAATGACAAATGAGGGCTAGAGGTCTGTGCCCCCAAAAGCGTCGCCAGTTTCGAGGATGTATAGACCTCCCCCTCAAAATGATATTCCTGAATCCGCCGCTGTACTTAATATATATATTGTAGTAGCATCAAACTTTCAACCAAGATACCGCGTTTAGTGAGTGAGTGAACGAGTAAGTTTTTATATTAAAGTTGTTCTATAAGATCAACTACATTCCGATGCCTGGAATTTAATGTACTCCAAAATAACTTGTATTCATTGTTATAGTTATATTTATTTGTGGAAAAGAGTACAGTGCATAGATGTTTAGAATAAATTAGATTCTCCGAGTCCTGCTCTATTAAGAGCTTACAAATAAAATGGTTATAGTTCAAACAATGCCATTTTTTGATTATCATAGGTACAAAATATATCTAGAATTGAAGTTCAATTAAAATTAAAAAAATTACAATATGATTTCAGTTAATTTTATTGTTTTATCCATGAATACAAATATTAAAATAACTTTGTAAAAGGTTCCCAAACTTTAACCGGTGTGTGGTGAAAAAGTAAATTTTATGATAAAAAGTAATGTCATGAATGCATATTTTATTGCAATACATAATATTTTTATATCTTACACATGTTGTTTTTATGGTTAAAGAAAATTTTATGAAATATTTTACTGGTTGTTATGCAACACAAAAAGTATTTATATACTTAAAAACTTTACCAATGTTCCTTTTTATTAAATCATATATTTTTATATAATGCAAATAGTACAGTTTTATAAAAATAGTGACGACCTCGGTGGCGCAGTGGTATAAACAGCCGACTGCTAACGCTTGAGGTTCCGGGTTCGAATCCCAGCGGGGGCGGGACTTTGTGTTATTTGCAAGATGCATTGTTTCGCTTACCGGTCATGGATGTTGTATTCTTATCTATGTAGTATGTACCATATCGTTGCTAAGTTCTTGTGACACAAGTTTTTACGATGCTTACTGCGGGGCTGAGTCAATGTGTGTGTCGTGATGTGGTTTATTATTTATTTATATATGGCTTGATTGCATTACTATTGGAAAAATGTACAGTTAAATGGAGATTTTTTTTTGAAGTCGTTTTAAAAAGAAAAATAAGTGTTTACGAATAAATTAAAATACAGGCTACAGATTATGTAACAAATTTAACAATATACACACCCGCTACTCTATACCAGCACTGCAACTCCTGTCACCAGGATCAACAGTCTCGTCCATTGATCGAGTAATCATATATAGGGGTCCGCAGCCATAAAAGTTTAGGAAATGTTGTACTATAGTATAGTTTATTTTAGGCTCAGACTGTACGTATATGATCCGAATTGCCTATCTTCACGCCCGTATGTCATAATGTAGTATTTATAGCAATAAGCATTTGGCATAATTTTACCCATGATGACTTGTTTTTAAGGTTTCTAAACTTTCGCTTTCACAGTCAAAGTAGGTTGTTTATCGGCCATCAAACTATTTTATAGTCCAAACTGTAGTAAAGAATAAGTAATGACCACAACGATATTGTTTCTTGCATTAATTTTATCGTTCCTTCGGTCAATTTAGAATGGTGTTACTTCTCGTTCATTAGTTGTTGTAAATAATTTTTCTTAAACTGTATATTTAAATATATTATTTATATAAGAAAAGTGGAATTATGTGACAGTAATAATTAATAAACGACAAAAAGCTATAAGCTTTCTTTATATGTACACTTTTCTTATTTTAATTAGTTTTCTAATTGGTAGAAAATTTTATTTCGAAATCTTGTAAACTTTTATGGCAGTGTTTTACATTAGTCAATGAAAACTTAAAATACAAAAGTAAAAATCAAAAATCCCCGATTGGACATCTTTACATACATTCGATTGTTCATCCCCAATTTCACCCCCCAATAAATTTGAAACAGTTTTTTGGTATGTGAATGGATCGATCAAACATAGAATACGCTCGATTAAGTCAGCTTTCAAACAAAAAAAAAAAACAAAATCGCTTCATTCGTTCGAGTGTTATGATGCCACAGACAGACACAACAAACTTACAACAATCCTCTTTTTGTGTCGGGGATTAAAAAAGGATTTATGCAAAAATCTAATAATACTTTAAACATATGCCCTTCTTAACGGAAAAAAGCGAATTCAGACTTACACTGTTCCCCGAAGGCAACGTCCAAACAAAGAAGTTTATTTTGAACTTTTCAACGAATCGTTCCAGTCGTAAATTTGTTCTAAGAAAAGTGTTTTAACTGTTGGCAACATTCTTCTTGTACTTTTTTTTAAACGAAGTGCATCTAACTTCTTACATTTGTTCTTATTCATATTGGTTTTATAGCACATGATGACAGTTTTAAAACAAAAAAATATGGTATTAACTTAAGCCATCAAAAGGGATTTCAAATATTGATAAACACGAAACAGTACAGGACGAAAGGGGTGTGTATATGTCTGTTTGTGTGTGTTTTAAGATGAGTGAGTGTATATTTGAAGTTTCAGGTTCGAAGGCTCTTAGAGCTAGTGTAAATTACAAGCTCGAGTAGTTTTTTTCTTCTATTAATTCTAATAAGATTGTACGGAACCCATCATGTGCGAGTCCGAATCACGCTTGACCGGTTTTAAGTTTTTTAATTTATTGTTGATGAGTGACCGTCTCATATACTAAAAAAATGCATGTCTAACGAGAAAGGCAAAACATGAGTACTATGTATTTATATTTGTAAAAGAATCTACATACCATGTTTTTGAGCAAATAAATGATCGAATTGAATAAAATTGAATTTAAGGGCAAATTCCTTCAAGTCCATACGAACCTTGCGTTAATTGTAGGTGGAAAAATGATTGCACCACACTAAGAGCGGGTCAGTGGGAGTCCAAAATCAAAATGGCAACCATTTGCAAGTGGAGCCTTGGCCGCCATCTTAATTTTCATAAGAGAAAAAGTGTTGCATCTAAAAATCAAGATGGCGGCTAAGTCATTCAAAGTTCATCTACAAACTGAAGACATCGGTAACACTTGAATTTTGATCTATCAAATATATCCAATTCTATTTATAAATTACTTTTTTTTCTTTGCATATTTTATCCACGGCTTGCCGTATTGAGTTATAAGGTAAAATATATCATATTGCTTAAAGGTAAAGTTGATTTTTTATTGACTGGATCATTATCAGAAAAGCTTACATTTGCATGGTGATGAAAGGTGTTATGTTTCAAAACATGAATATTACTTTGTTATTGTACTGTAAAATCGCTTACGTAGTAACTACATTAGTTCAACATTCATTTTTAAATTCAATATCGGTTCTCACGGGTTATTAGACAAATCAATATTTTTGTTTTATTTTTGGCTGTCTCATTATTTTTTTTTGATTGTTTTTTGTTCTTCATGATATTTTTCATTCAATTAATTTATTCTTAAATGATGTCAATAATTTATTATTTGTTAAAGTTATGTTCACACCGGTATAGTCAGACATATCAGATGGATTTGAATAATATTAATTTTTAATTATTAAAAAAACACATGGTCTAAAAACCAAACGTTCCACGTGATGGAAAGTGATACCGCCTATTGACACGACTATGTCCCTGATGTCCTGGAACGCAAAGAGCACCGCCTTTTTGTTGCCCATGTAGAGGTTAAAATGTATGATGTGGTAGTACTATTAAATAAATAAATAATTCTAATACAAATTAACAAGTTGGACATTGCAAATACTCTTAAAAAATGTTTTGTTTGTTTAACCATATATCCGGGTTCCTGGTTCGAATCCCGTCAGGGAACTTTGTGTTATTTGTATGTCGTATGGTTTCGCATACCGGTCTTGGATGTTGTATTCTTATCTATGTAGTTTATACCATCGTTGCTTAGTGCAGTGTTGAGTCAATGTGTGTGTCGTGATGTAGTTATTATTATTGAATATGAATCAAGAAACGCCTAAAGACTCACTGTAAATAAATAAATAAATTTAATTATCAAATCTATGGTCTTGCAAGCTATATTCACGGCCTGTTCTACAATTGGAACGAGAGTATTGTTTATGGTGATATAGCAGCTTTGTGACTAGTAACGAAGCTGTAAAACTCCTCTTACGACCAACTTTAATTGTGACATACGACAAGCACTTAATTAAACCATTTTATTGTTTTGTTGCATTCATTAACTCGGGTCGCATTTACAATTTAATCTACTTCTATAAACCGAATGAGAATGCTGACTTATGGATGGATAATAAGATTTATACAAAGAAAGTAGTTTATAAATCTTTTCGTATTTCGTGAAATTGTAGGCAGTCGGTTGCAGAGGCGTTCCTGGCCATTTGGATAAAGAGAAATCCTCAATAAAAGGTAATCAATTTTTATCTAAGAAAAAACGTTCACAATGCCCCTCTCAGCCTGCCGCAACGAGCCATGGCCCTCTTGGCCCTAGGGTTAATCCGCACCTGGTCGATTGACAAAAGTCAAAGGAATCATAACTTTCATTTTAGCTTTGCAAGACAACTAAGATAATACAACAACAACAATACATGGACAACACGGACAACTAGGCTTTAGGTTTGATAAACTGTGTTGCTTTGTACATGAAAGAGAGAAATAGCAAGATACAGTGGAGTCAAAGTAGAGTTCATATGCAACGCTAACTTTAACTATCGGGGGGCTGACTATTCCCATTTAAAAAAACCTAAACTCAGCCGGCTTTTCAATGGTTTAAAAGCGTACTACAAACATCTAAAATGTTAGTGGCATGGTGAACGGAAGACTGAGACAAGGCTATATTTATAAATTATTCGATGAATGGTTAATGACGTCATCATAAAACTTGACCGCGGCTAATAAAGGTTCATAGTACGAAAATGCAATGCATTTCAATTTCTGCCGCTATAAGAGATAATATTAAGTACCACTCGCAGCAATTACACCCCTTTAGTTGTATAAAAGTTGTTTTGTGTGTATTTCCTCAAGCAAAGTCAAAGTCAAAATGTTTTTGTTCGAATAGACTTAAAATAATCACTTTTAAATCGTCATTCTTTCAAGCAAGATAAAGTATCGCAGTTAAATGTTTAACTATAACGACCCTATAGTACGAGTTCTTTTATGGGAAGTCTTTATTATTGTCTTAGTTACAGTTAAGGGCATTGAGGTATCATAAAACCTTGAGTCAGGTCATAATTTATCCAATTGATGATCATACAAACAGTTGTACAACGAGGAGAAACCAACACGGTCAATAGAAAGGTCACAATCCCACAACTGTTTTGCATCTCTGATTCAGCTGGGCTAGCATGCTAAGGCGCGAGAACGACACAGGGACGCGAGATAGCAACTATCTCTTTTTTTGTCTTTATTATGACAGGGATGGAAGATCTTGTCGCGAGGGATATAGCGTACTAGGCTCACTTGTTGATAAAATATAATAGATATCTAGAAAATAATAATAGACACCTAGTGGGAGATAAGTTACGTGGAATTTTACTGGTGTTCTGTTATGTTGTTTTTTTTTTTAATTTTGATGTCCGATGCAAACAAGACGGTTCAACTGAAACGATGACACTCTCGATGTCATAGAACGAGGTTAGAGTCGTTATACCTCTTGTGACGGTAATAGTTCTCCGAACAAACAAATAAACATAGGGAACTGCTTAACGGCTGAAAGTAGACAGTAGTATTAAAAGATAGATATAAGATAGGTTAGCATTTGGTCGATCACCCGCCAGTAACCGAAGTGCAGCCAAAGAGTTTCTATGCTTGCCTAAATGATACCTGTTTATTACCTAATAATTGCTTATTTACTTTTGCAGTAGAATAAAGGGTAATGGAGAACGTGGTACCTCAGTTTGTTACGTGCCTCGGATAACCGACCTATGCGACCCGACAGGTTGAGGGTTCTAGTCTCGGGTCGCCGTAAGTTGTAGCTGCCATGTTCCTCAATGTGTCCGGATAGTGGCGACAGATTCGCAACCTGTCACACCGGGACTCAACATAAACATGCGAAATGCGGTGTGTAGCAAGCACCTCTGCCAACCCCTCTCGAGGGACAACGGCGTGAGTTTATGTATATGTTTATGAGGATAAAGGATTATAATTATTCTTCACGGAAACTGTCTTAAAGATCCAGAACAATCTAGCCAGCCCATCCGAAATCAGGAGCCATTATAGACCGTTTACTTGTGGTCACATGCAACCTTAACATGTGAGGACACACTCGTGAGGCTAGTGGTCAGGTGTTGCCAACAATTTTGAGCGAGATCGAATCTTCATAGATTTACCGTAAAATTTGAGGTTGATAATTAAGTATTTTCCAATGACTTTGCTTGTAAAGCTTTTAGTTTTTGTTATTTTTGAAGTCTATTCTTTTTTTTTTAATATGAGGTCAAGCCAAATCTACAAAATACAATGAAAAAATTGTAGCCTTGTTCTTAAAAACATCTTATTACAAATAAATTAGTATTCAGTATACGCTCTTAGATCTTGGATTCTTTTATATATTTCACACATAAATATATGTTTTTATTGTCAAAGCACAATACTATTTTTTAAATTCGGGCAGTATGTGTTTTGATCCACAATTATCATGACACACACATCGACTAAGCTCTACAGCAAGTATCGTAACAACTTGTGTTACAGGAACTAAGCAACGATATGGTATAAACTACGTAGATAAAAGAATAAGATAATTGAATTTGATGAAAGCCCTAAGACCACCAAATATGCGCTATATGTTACTATGCGTTTGTATGTAAAGTATGAAAGTGTGAAATACATCAGACCACCGCCTTACGAAAGATTTAATTAATTTTAGTTTTAATTATATTTTTGGTTAGTTGAGAATCTGATAAATTGCTCCTGTACCACCGGATTCGGTGGGATCTAGCCTTAAGATGGCAAATGTTGTCTACCCCTGCTTGTTATCAATTCCCTTTGAACGTGACCGCGTCCCGAGCTCACGTGTGCTCTCGAATACTTCGCAGAAAACAATGCATTGCTTATTGTTTTGTAACACTTAGGGTCATGCCTCGTTTTTGTACAAATTCATAGCAAACGTTTAATGGAAAGTGATACCACCGCCTATTAACACGACGATGCCCCTGATGTCGAGAAACACCAAGAGTAACCCCTAAGCGTTGCCCATGTAGAGGTATTGTTGTTTGGAATATTTATGCAAATTACTGATCTTTCAAGCTACAGAACAAAGGTTGTTCTGGTATTTCGGATGGAAGTGGATCATGGTACAAATACCATCCATACAAATTTTCCACTAGTAGCTCATGCTGCACAAATACAAGAAGAACTTTTTGAAAATGCCCTCAATTTTTTTTCTATTATTATTACGTAGTCTACGAGATTTTCAATAGAGAATATGCATGACTTTTTATTTATTTATTACATTTCGATACCACATACGTACACAAACCCGTAACATTTTCTCAAATGTCTGACTTATTCACTAAGTTATAAAGCTTCAATGTGTTTAGTTAGACAGAGATCTACTATGTACAATGACGTCAAATTACACGGGTGTGAAACAAATTCCATGAAAAAGGTTGTTCTGATAAGCGAGATAGATATACTTTTAATGGTTATGTCTAATAAGTTGTAGTAGAAAATATTGTATTTCAATATTTAGGAAAAAAACTACGGAGGTTTCTTGTCGGATTCTTCCCCGTAGAAATAGCATTCCGAACTGGTGGTAGTAAAAAAAATGACGATTTGAAAGCGCTTATTTTAAGTCTATTCGAATAAAAAACATTTTGACTTTGACTTTTATCATTCAATTCTAATTGTATTTTCATTGTAAATATACTATTTCCACATTATTTACGATGAACTGATTGAATAGTCAAATTAATTTGAATTCCCTACTGTCTAATTTGTTTGTTTAATTTTCGTGTTTTTTTGTTATAAATTGTATAAGAATAAAAGCTATAATAACCGCTTACCAAGTAGTTAAAAAACTCCTATAATTTTGATGAAATTTCGCTTTAAAATCCGTTATCATGGCAACCGCCTGCAGCTATTGTTATCATGCCGTCCCTTTTCACTCATGACCTATTGTCATGTGTGAAAAGAAGATGAATGTGGTATATAAGGATATGCTATAATCCTTTCTGTTTGTCACAAACTGCCCTGAAATCCAACACAAAGAAATGTAATGTTATCTAATTTTTCTCTGAGCCTCGTTTCTTCCGTTTCATCTATAATAATTTAATAAATGCGAATAATTCTGCGTCAATCTATTTTCACGTTAGGACAAGATTTCAAAAATATTTGGCAAAGAGCAATATTTATAGTAAGAAATCACATCTCTCAAAAGTACATGTTTCATTCAAAGTTGTTGAGAAAAAGTAATGTAAAATATGTTTTATTGTATTTTAAGATACAAATCCTTAAAATTATCTATCATTGAGAAAATCAATGATTAGAAAAAAAGCTTAACCTGTAGGTCCATAAAATAAAAACCGCGATTTCTACCAGACAACCTGGCATTGCGTTCTCATTTTTTGTTATCATAGGCAAACCATCGGTTCTCCTGTTGAAAAGTGATACCGCTTATTGACATGACGATTTCCTTGATATCATACAACTCCAATAACACCGCGAACCCCTTACCCATGTAGAGATAAAATTTTAATACCTCTCTTGCTGGTAATTCAACTTAATTACCCTTTCAAGGCGAAACAGCGAATAGCTTTACGCTGGTACCGACCCAGAGGATCTCGCACATAGATCTACCACCAGTAAAAATGTTACATTCAGAGAGTGGAAACCCTGTTGTATAAGTGGTGATCAAAACGTTCACCAAGGTTATCAAACTCAAGTACGAGACTACAGTTATAGTACAGTTAAACTACGTCGTAATGGATCATTGTATAAACGTAGGCAATTTTAAACTGGTAGTAATTTTATTAATAAAATTGACCGCCATTTTGACTTAATTTTAGTGCAATCAGTGGCGAGTCCAGGAATTCAATCTGGGGTGGCTAGTGGATAGACAGACAGAAACTCTCTAAAAACTGACGTTTTTTTAGCCGACGAAAAAACGGCGGAGGTTCTTCAGTCGACTTTTTTGTGTGTGTTCACGCATACATTTTTTGGAAATGCTTTTGGGGGGAGGTCGACCTCGCCAACTTTGGGTTTTTGTCTGAGTGAAAGCTAAAGTTCCGAAGAAGTCAGAAAGTTTCGGGAGGGGCTTGAGACCCCTAGGCTTTTTGTATCCGTTACTGATTCAATAGAAAATGTTATAATTTTTTTTTTTACAAACCCATAAAAATTGATGTATGTAGTAAAAATGCAGTAGAAGAAAGCATTATTGCTAAATCATAGATTACGGATGTATGTTACTCTGCCATGTGTGGACCGTTGAGCAGTTTTGAGTTAAATTTTTTCCAACGGAAAGGCTATATCCTGATTCAAAATACAGGAGACTGTTCTCTAAGAATATCCAAAGAACATGCGAGCAAAGACAAGCGCAAAGGGAGTAAAAAAAATGACATTATATATGCAAAACATCACATTATCTTTAGTAAGAGAATATTAAATTTTCGCCATAATTAAAATGGTCGACACCGGTTCTGGCATCACTTAAGACGGCATTTACCGGTAATTGCCGATTATAATCGGTATTCCATCAATCTTCACAGCACTATACTTGTACGTAGAGGTTGATTAGTGAACAATTTGTTAAGCAAATTACAGTTGACGATACGATTTTTATATGTGGTATACGATATGTCGCATAGTTTAATGTGATTTTATTATTATTTAAGTCACTGATTTAATTGCTATTTAGAGATATATTTTTGCCATTGTAACCAGTATCAACAGTGACGTCTTTTGTAACATATAATGCAGTTGTACAATGAAGCACAGGCTACGTGCACGGACTTACAAGCTGTCTTGGGAATTGCAATGAATTTAATCAAAAGAAAAAGGAAGAATAAGAAACAGATTCAAGATATAAACTAACTCGAATTCGGCTTCTGACTTGTTACTTAGAAAGTCAATAAAAATACTGTGTGCCTACCACCGGTTTTACCTTCGATTGTTGTTTGAAACTGCAGTTACAAATATGTATGAATCTTTGTAAAGCGCCCCTAACGGATTGATGTGGAACTAAGATTGCTCATACAAAATTATTGTAGTAATCTATGTTGTCTGACGCGTAGAAAAACTATACAAACTGATTGGTAGACACAAATAACTTGCTCGCCTGACAATTACTTTTATAATTTTGTAAATTTAAGTTATGGGTACGCGATTTTTGCCTGTGACTGGGCTCGCATAGTTTTTTTTTCATGTTTCCCTTCTTAAAAATTTTGCCCACTTTGAAAAAAAAAAATGGATTTATTGTTTCGAAGCATAAATAATTTTTCTGTTTATAAAACTAATGCAGTTAGAATTAAAATTGATAGTTATTCGAGTGCTCTTTTTAAAATAAATCTCGCTTGCATATCGTGGATTGTAAAGCACTCCGCTATAAAGATGTTAAAACCGATATTAGCAATTTTCTACACCTAGCTTCGAACTTATAAAACACCTTTATTTCTTTAACAATAGAGTCTAAATTGACACAATAAGAGATGCATTGGGTGCTTTTTTTTGCGAAATTGCAGCTTTCACGGCGTTTAACCATCGTTTGAGAAAGATAAAGTTGAATAAAATGAAATGTGAGCAAAATGTTTTCAGACCGGTCATTTACTTGCTTTGTTAGTTTGAAAATAATCTGTTTTAATAAAATTAATAAGTATAAAATATATTTATGTACTGAAAAGAAAGCATTTTTACTGTTTAAAGAGCTTCACTAAAGACCATGAGATCGGATTAATTTTTCTACTCGTCAGATAGCATAGTAATCCGTTAGTGGCGTTTTACAAAGATTTGTAACTGCAGTCGCAAGCGGCAATCGAAGATAAAACTCATGGTATACGCACAGTCACTTGAATAAAAAGCATTTTGTCTGTGACTATCTTTTTTCGTAATTTAATCCGACCATAAAAATGTGGAAAAAATATCTTTGTGTCATGCGTCTTTTTGTATATACAAAGATTTACATTTTTCTTTAATATAATAATAATAATAATAATCACATCACGACACACACATTGACTCAGCCCTGCAGTAAGTATCGTAAGAATTTGTGTTACAGGAACTAAGCAACGATATGGTATATACTACATATATAAGAATACAATATCTAAGACCGGTAATGCGTCTTGCAAATAACACAAAGTCCCGCCCCCGCTGGGATTCGAACCCGGAACCTCTAGCGTAGCAGTCGGCAGTTACACCACTGCGCCACCGAGATCGAGGTGAAAGATGTATGTCATATCAGATTAATTTAATTTATCTTAAAGACGACCACGAGTATTAACTTTCATTTATTTGGATCGTGAAAAAATTCTATGTATTTTTAAGTAAACGCAAATAAATGTACATTAGTCTATAGCAGATATTCTTTTATATATTTTAAGATTATGGCAACTTGCGTTTTTTTTTTTTAATGATTAAAACACATGATAAATGTGTTACCTTACTTTGTCATAAAATATAAACTACAAAAAGATGACTGACAGTGTGGCCATTATATAGAGATGATCGATCGGAAAATTGTCTCTTACAGTGAAAAAAACATAGTAAAGAATTCTTCTTTAGGTTTCTATAAGGAATTTGATGGATTGTTGAAAAAGAAAAAACCAACCAACTTTTATACCAAAATGTTAGTCTACGGTCTTTTTCGATTTTACATTAATAAAAAATATATATTTAGGAAGAAAAATATTTTACAGACCTGCAACTTATAGATATCTTAAAGTATTTAATAAATTGGTATTTTTTAGACAACAGAGGTACACCTTTTCTCACATTTTGAGTTTCCATCAGGTGAAATTTAGGCTAAAATATGGGGAAGGTGTGTACAAGAAAAAAACCTCTACATAATTAGCAAAGCATAGTCTGGTTCCAAGTCTTGCAACGTTGATATAACGTGGACAGCGTCGCCACTGCATTGCCAATGGCGGTACCAACCCAGACGATCTTACTACCTCCTATATCTTCTGATTAAGTTCGTTGCGGGTCCCGCGACAGCTGGCAGGGTGTCCGGGTACAGCCTGTCAGCTGCATTATTCGTTGATTATTCGATCAAGGGACGCCACTGTTGATCCTGGTGAACAGGAGTTGCAGTGGTGGGATAGAGTGGCGGGTGTGCCCCAATAACCCAGACGATCTCGTATTTCGATCTGACAAAATGATTACTTTCGCTCTAAAGAGGATAGCTTTTGCTTAGATTTATATCAAATGAAGCTAATTATGTAGTAAAATTATAATTACACTGAAACCTTATAGTTTTAGTTTAAAATTATGTTTATCACAGCTTGAATTTCATTGCCAGTAATAAAATAAAACCAACAAGTTGAGTGATTTAACTGCCGTCATAATTAAAAACAAATCCCCATGAATATCTTACAAAATGAAAATTGTGAGGCAGATAATATCTTTTATGCTATTTCAAAGAAAGTTTTGAGTTTCCTGATGATTTTCTAGTACATTTTACAAATTAAAGACGTGAAAGCCTTAGATTTATGTTAGTTAGTATATAATTCATTTAAATAAATAATATTAATTAGCTTTAGTATTTTGTGATATATTTTTCTGACACGATAAATAATATTTGTATGCCTACTGAATGCCTGAACATATAGACTGCCCTATATAGCAACATCTATATATAAAATTTTATGCTCACTTTTCCATTTAACATGTTTTTTTTTTTCTTGATAATGTTTATTTATTTTTTAAATAATAATAACAACCACATCACGACAAACACATTGACATGGCACTGCACTAAACTAAAATCTTGGCACTAAGATGGATATGGTATAAACTACCTAGATAACAATACAACATCCAAGACCGGTAAGCGAAACAATGCGTGTGTGTGCAATAATTTTATGCCTAAATTCGTTTTTCTGAAATCATTTTACAAAACCGAGACAAGCAACGTTAGAAAAAAAAAATACAACAGCTTTATCCAACGAAAAGTTCCAAAAGGAATGCATAAATTTAGAAACTTTTTGACAGGCGACTCAAACCTGAATTACATAAAGACCTATTTATATTGTTAGTCGTAAAATAGCGACATGAAACGAAATTAAATCTATCGGGATTTAGATCAAAAAGTAATCCAAGATGGCGGAATTTATTTATGTGTTCAGGAAGCTTGGGCTTGTTTGAAATGTAAGTTTAAATCCTACTTAATATTATAAATGTGAACTTATAAATGTGAAAGTTTGCTTGTTACACAATCACGCAAAAACGGCTGAAGGTATTTGGATGCAATTTCGCACACAAATATTAAATCACACTGATTGACACAATACTTTTTTTGGGTTTCTAAGGGTTAAAAAATTAAATCTACGCAGACGAAGTCGCGGACGAAAGCTAGTCTGCATGTTATAAATGCAAGGAAATTTGGTAATGTATGTATATGAGTAAATAATATGATCATGTTTATTTTTATTTATTTTTGGTCTTGAATGTTGTATCCATATCTATGTAGTATATACCATATCGTTGCTTAGCATCTATGATACAATATTATATCTTAGTGTAAGGCTGAGTCAATGTGTGGGTCGTAATGTGGCTATTATTTTTATTATTTTGGTTCTATACAGCTGACTGTATTTCTGTAGTGATGAAGGTCAATTTATTTTACCACAATGTACTGCAGAAAAGCTTTAACTTTATCTTGATTTTTGAGGACGTGGATAGCTTATATTTCTTACGTACCGTAACTGACCGACTCGATCCGACAGGTCTCGGGTTGCCATACATTTTAGCTGCCATGTTCCTCATTGTGCCCGGATTGTGGCGACAGATTCGCATCCTGTCACACTGGGACTCAGCACAAACATGCGAAATGCGGTGTGTAAACACCTCTGCCAAACCCTCTCGAGGGATTATGGCATAAGTTTAGGTTATGCTATGATGATTTTTTGCGCTGTGTCGTCCACAACAAACCTGAAAAATATATGTTATTATTTTTAGGCAAACGCTAGTAACTTTTTATTAACCTGTGTATAGATTCAAAGGCTAGTAATCAGATAAAGGCAGAATTCAAATGTGGGGAAAATTAGTAATTTGAATGCAAAATGTGGGGAAATTTCGTTACAGGTATTAGCAATAAATGTTGCCATAACAGATGAAAGTTGTGAATAACATATGATTATGGGTTTAATGATGTGGAAGGATAGTTCCTTGACACTTAATAGTTCTGGTGGTGAAAGGAAGTACGAGTATTATTTGTTGTCACTGGTGCATTCTATCTTAGGCAGACTGTGTGACTAAGGGTTCACGTTGTTAGTTACATATTTATTTTGTCACTACAAGACGTAATCTATAAATATTTTCATTTTAATTCGTACATACATACATACATAAACTCACTTGAGAGGGGTTGACCGAGGTGCTTGCTACACACCGCTTTTCTCATGTTATGTTGAGTCCCAGTGTGACTGGTTGCGAATCTGACGCCACTATCCGGGCACAATGAGAAACATGGCAGCTACAAATTATGGCAACCCGAGACTCGAACCCAGTCGGTCGGTTATCCAAGGCACGTAACAAACTGAGCTACCACGTCCTCATGACACATGAGCATTATCCATTATCTCAACCTAGACTGTAAGATGTATAAGTGGCTAAGCATAAAAACATGTTGATATACCAAATTACAGAATCTGGGGTTCCTCGCCGGTATCTTCCCCGACATAAATTTTCCAAAGGTGGAGAAAGTTCATTGTGAAGAAAAAAATAAATATTTTTGACAATTTCAGGTACTTTTTTAAACTTTACGGAATTAAGACATTTTGATAGACATTTTGATTTTGATTTCGTCAAGTGTGTACACTCACGTTGTTTCAATGTGCGTAACCTTGAGTTCGCTCATTAAAGTTGACACACACACTAGAGCATTGTGCATGTCGCACAATGCCACACTCCTAAACACAACTATAGGCGAACCGCCTTCGTGAGATGAACAACTGTAGACATTGAGCTATACAAGACATGTTAAATATAACGGGTTTAACCGTATTAATTAGTTATTAATTAAAATAAAACATAAAAATACTTTTAATATACCTAAATCCTAATTCAACAATCCTGCTGGGCTAAATAGCCCACTTTTACAAAATTGTATACGAATTCTAATAATATATTAAGTTAAATCGTAAAATGGCTACTTACTTATACTTATTTACTTATGGTGGCTACTTACTCGAATGAGCGGCCATCTTGCAAAAAATAGATTTTTCATTAAATGTTAACTAATCGAGCAAATGAAATCTTTCAAAAGAATTGCATAAAGTGTCATTGTAGGTCCGTTGAACTTGACAAATTAATTAATTCATTTCAAATTACATAAGTTTCATAATTGACCAGTCATTCTTTGTCAAGTGGATTTAAAGCAATTTGAATAAGAATTTTTAAATTTACATTAAATTGAAGAATAAATCGGCCAAGCGCGAGTTGGATTCGCACAAGAAGGGTTTGGTACTTTCTACCTTAAGGTTTCAAATAAACAGCAATTTTAAAAAAGCAAATGTTTTACAAAAAGTGATTATGTGGCCTCTTTAAAAAAAATAAAGTAGCCGTTTTTTAAAGCGACAATAGGAATAGACTTACTAGACACAATTTGCTGACATACATACAGATAAACGGACAGTGAAGCCTTAGAAACAGGGTTGGTACGTTCTTCTTTGGTGGTCACGTTTTCTGTGGTGGTAAATCTATGTGAGAGATCATCTGGGTTGGTACCACCCTCCTTTCTATTTACAACGTGAAGCAGTTCGCTGTGTTTCTGTTCGGAGGATTAGAGCCGGTGTAATTGTTGGTGCTCTTGGCGTTCCAGACATGAAGGGTTTCGTCGTGTCAATAAGCGGCAGCATCACTTTTCACCATGTGAGCGGTCTGCCTCTGCAAAAAAACGTTTTTGGTACGGAACCCTAAAACATTTACGATTCTACGCTACTTCTTGATGACGAAAGTTAAAAATAAAATGTAAATTACAATTTTAAAATAGATTTTGGCATTGTTCTCTGAGCAAGGTAAACGAACTTGAATTTATTTTAATATACAGTTGTAAAACGTCTGAGTTAGTAATATTATATGATCTGTTCAACAAATAACTGTACTAGGTCATGTGTTTCAAAAAGAACTAGTAGATTATAGCCAGAACTTCTTCAGCAGATGTCACCTGCCTCCTCTACAGCGTTAAATGGTATTTGAGGTCTGGATACCTATTCTGAAATTCCATGAAACGAAACCTTATTTGTCAATTCATGATTAGTTAAGAAGTTATGAGGGAACAGATGAACAATCGCCGGTCAAAATCATAACCCTCCTTTTAGCTTCGCTTTTGTTGGTAAAAAAGTTTTTTTTATATTTGTCGTTTAGTAATGAAGTAGTAGATGAGTTTTGGAATATTAACTTTGCCAGACTAAAAATTACATTGGGATAAATAAATAACTCCATGACTCCATTTCGGATATGTGGGTTTTTTTTCGTCTGTTCGTATAATTAGCGACCCGTTTCATGTTGTCAATCAATACTAGAGTGTCACAGACGAACGGAAATGGGTCAAAATTTTATTATTAGATCGTTCAGTAAGTGGTCTGATTGTTCGTATCTATTTCAGCTTATAGTTTTTGAGCTTGCTTGAAAATTAATACTCATTTATGTTGTTTTAATTTTATTTACAAGATGAAAAAACACAATAATAACTACATCACGACACACATTGGCTCAGAATTACAAGATTAAGGAATCTTGTGTCGCAGTTGCTAAGCAACAATATGGATAAACTACATAGAATAGAATACAACATCCAAGACCGGTAAGCGAAACAATGCGTTTTACAAATAATTTAAAGTTCCGCCCCCGCTGGGATTCGTTATTTAGTAATAACATAAACCTGTATGTACAATTGAGTGTGCCCATAACTGGCTGCATTTCCACGCTGTATAGCGACGCTCAACCTTTGAGCGAAATGCAGACCAGCGTTACGGTCACGACACTCTTTTCTGATTTCACCAACTTAAAGAAGTCTCTCAATTTCAACTGTACTATAACACTACAACCTTTAAACTTCAATTTATAAGTAATTAATATAAACAGGGATGAGCGCTGATTTCTGAAATACAGATTATATAATCCAGTTCAGACACAGATGTCTAGTATGGCTGTTAGTAAATTTGAAAATTTTATAGCACTGTATTATGTAATTAATTATGTAATATGTGTTATTTTATTGTTTTGCTCATCTAAAATTCGATAATTATAATATACAAAGGAAAATATTATGAGTTTCTTCAAAAATACCAAATTAAAATATTTGACCGACAGACTTTGATTTGTTTTTTAAACAAAAATGTAGATTCGATCTGGTCAAAGTCGCAGGCTAGTGTCATAGCATAGCATAGTCATAGCAGTACTTTGTTAATAAATTATTTTGTAATAAGCTAAGGTATTTTATTTGATAGTATTTAATAGGGATTTAACCGGCATGAGTTAACAAAAAGCATTAACTATTACCTATCGTTTTGGATTAAATGAGAAATTACAAGAATGTTAGTATAAGGTCTTATAATTTTAATGTTATAGAAATGTTTGAAATGTATCCATAGATTAATGATTGGTCTCCGTGTGAGCGCCTCGAATCAATTATGAATATGTGGCTATATCCTTATTTACAATTAAATTATTTAATTAAAATTATACTTTTTATACAACTTTATGAGCAAACAAGCAAATTGTTCACGTGAAGGAAAGTGATACCGCCTATTAACACGTGAAACGTGAAACATCAAAAGCACCCCCTAAGCGTTGCCCTTAGAGGTAAAGATACTTTTCGTGCCGGTAATTACACTGGCTCTCCAATCCTTCGAACCGAAACACAGCGAGCTGCTACACGTTGTCAATAGAAAGGAGGGTCGTACCAACGCAGACGATCTCGCACGTAGATCTACCACCTGTAAAAAGCTTTTTACTCGTAAGATTTGTAATTATTGTTAAAGTTATTTGGCAATAAAACTAGTTGACGCAAGTTAAAACAATAATACAATTTATATTGTGTTATTGTTGACGTATGTTTTTATTATGGCGTTCAACTGCGAGACAATTGGTTTTACTATAAGGTTTTTCTTTGGATTTCTCCGTTTTGAGTTAATACGTCAACTGGTTACGCGACATCTTAGACCGTGTAAGTAGCCATTGCTTCATTGTACAGCTGCATTATACGTTACAAAGGATGCCACTGTTGATACTGGTTAACAGGTGGGACAGAGTGACGGTACAACAAAATGAAGTAAAATGTAGGCCAAACTTTCCTCAAATTGGAATGAACACAAATAAATTCGTAATGAATCCCTCGAGAGGGGTAGGCAGAGGTGTTGAACACCGCATTTCGCATGTTTATGTTATGTCTCAGTGTGATACATTGCGAATTTGTCGCCACTGTCGGCACAATGAGGAACATGGCAGCTACAATGTACGGTGATACGAGACTCGAACCCTCGACCTGTCGGTTCGAGTCGGTCGGTTAACCAAGAAACGTAACAAACTGAGCTACCACGTCCTCCTTAATTAAAATACTGTTGGTAATTTACCATGGTGTTGCTCAGTCAGTCATTTCAGATTGTCAGTTTGAAAATATACAAACAGACAAAAGTGTTTGTTAATGTGGTTGTTGGCTGGTAAATTAAATTGTAGCCTCTATGTATGGTTTCAATAGAAACATCTCAGTGATCTTTGAATTGTGTTTAGTGTCGCATCTCTATCGAATAAGACTAATGTTAGTTGGAGTAGTTTAATGTTATTCCACATTACAATTTCATGGTTTAAATGATTTTCTATTGAAACAATTTTTGTATGGCTTTTTTTGTCATAATTTGATGTGATTTTCAAATTTAAAATCGATTTTTGTGTTACACATCCTTACTTTTATCATTATATATCTATCAATAATTGAAGCGTATATGTATAAGTTGTTATGTATCTTTTTCTTGTTAAATCTTAATTCAATTCAATGTGTGCTTATGTGCGATTATTATAATATTTTTTATCTTGTTGCAGGTTTATAACGAGATGGGAAGCTAACACTTAACAAAGTGCTTACGTCGGCGTCGTGTTTTGTCCGAAATACACTTCACAATAAGGTGCTAATTGGAGAAGGATTTTCCGTTGGAAAATACTTAAGTATAACTAAAATCAGAGACTAAAAACTACAGATATAAAACACAACCTTTTTAAACATAGTGTTTTGCCTGCAAACGAATATATATAATACTGAAAAGTGCTCTATTTTAGTGTAGCTTTGAGAAATAAGTGTTAGTAAGCATAAAAGTGCCGTCAGTGCGGAAGTGTGAAATAGTGTTTATGTGTAACACAAAGTGCGTGTGTTCAAATGAAAAGTGCAGTAAGATGACGAACATAAAACCGGCTACCAGGAAAATCATCATGAGGTCCAAAGACAAGATCAGTAAAAAGAGACAGGTAATAAATACTTTTCGATTCATTCACACACACGTTTAATATATGTATGTTTTTTCTAGCTTTTCCGTGTGTCCGTTTTTTTATTGCAGCCTTCATTCTGAGTTTACATGTCAAAGAATTTTCGAAATCGGATCAGCAGTTCCGACAAAAATTAGTTTATTAGACAATCCTATTTATTTTTATGAAAAATCTTGAGCTCCATGCAAAAAAAGCGGTCACATTGATGTGAAAAAAGTAACATTTCGATTATTGGAATAGATCTTGCTAGTTTACTTTTTGTGAATTTATTTTTTTGTAAAACTTGTCTTTCATAAAACTTGACGATAATGAACAAAAATCAATCAAATAATAATATATTGAAAAAGCAAAAATTGCGTCTAGCAAATAAAACCAATTCCCACCCAAGCCGGGATTCGAACCCGGAACCTCTAGCGTAACAGTCGGCTGTTTACTTCACTGCGCCATCGAGGTCTTCAATAACCTACCAGCTTTTATCTGTGAACTGTTTAATTTAATCAATTTTTATGGTTTTATTCTACCTCTTAAATAAGGTAACAACAATAAACCACATAACGACACACACATTGACTCAGCTCTGCACTAAATATCGTAAGAACTTGTGTCGCAGGTGCTAAGCAACGATATGGTACATACTACATAGATAAGAATACTACATCCAAGACCGGTAAGCGAAACAATGCGTCTTGCAAATTACACAAAATTCAAACAAACAAAAATAGTACAAAATAATAAACTATTTGTTTACCAAAATCATCTAAATCCCTTAAGTTTATTACGTTACTGAATAACAATCATTCAAACATTTCACATTTATAGCTAATTATTGCATAATTAATTTATAATTTATCAAGTTCATAAAAAATAACTTAATTAAAACATTTAAAAACCTAATAAAAATCATGTGTACAATGGAGTGTGCCCATAGCACTGGTTGCACTTCCACGCTGTATAGCGATGCTCAACCTCTGAGCGAAATGCAGACCAGCGTTACGTCACGACTCTCTTTTTAATTTAACATTTAAAATTTCTATAACCTTTTGAAATTTGCACCCCAAAAACCCATATCTAATTATTATACAATTTTTATATAACAAAAAAAAACTCAGTAATGACTTAAACGACATACGATTAATCTTTAATTAATCACCTTTCCCTCATTAGTAGTCCGACCGGTTTTCCCGCGCTCTTGATTGACAGGTCTACTACTGACGTCCGTATTGATGTACCCACTTCCGGATATCGATTTCCGATAGTGAACCTTCTATTGGGGTATGACATTACGATACCGTGTCGTGATCTTGGTATTGTGATGGTATTACAGTATCTCGATACCGCATATTGCGTAATAATATTGTACTTTGATAAATATAAAATGAAAAAAAAAAAAGATTTTTTTTTATCGAACTGTTTCTTAAAATGTGTATTTAAAAAAGGTGTCTATAAAACATAATTTCCGAATTATGAGGTACAAAATTTGCAGATTTGTATGACTTGTAGTGTTGTATGATTCTTTGTGCTTCTACTGGATGTATGAAGAACTGAAATCGCCAATAAAGACGGTCATGGATTCAACCTCACCTGTTTCTTATCGTTCTTTAGTCGTACAGCAAGTAAGTTATTATCATCGTAACTGCAATATCAATCCTAATGGATTGATATTAAGTGCAATATAATGTAACGTAAAGCTTTACGTGTGGCCGTGTACAGGCTTCAACCAATCACTGTAGAAATATGTTGTATGTCTGTGTATTATGATTTATAAAAAATACAACTAATACAGATTACGATTTAAAATTACTTTTTTAGGTTAAATTTGAAATATTTTGACTTTGACTTTGTAGAAAATAATCGGAAGTAATTTTTCTTCAAATTGACGTAGATCGGCACCTGCTCCATTTGATTGAATGTTTAATGAGAACGCTCGCTCTTAATTGTTTTTTTCGCGCTCTCAAAGAGGTGGGGTGTGGCCGGACCTTTTTTATTAAGTTTTATTTCGTAAGTTTGGCTCAAAAGTTTTTTTAAAAGTAAAGCGTATCTTTTTAATTATATAATTAATGAATTAACATTATTTTTTAATGTTTATTTTGAATATTGTTTGAATTTATTTATATTATTATGGTATGGTATAGACCACTTACATTATTTAATTTTTATTAACACTTTTTAATTATCAACTGTTACATTTTATTGAATAGTGTGTAATTTAATTCTTATTATTACTGTAATTGGGATCTCCCGTGTAATAATAATAACAATAAATAAATATAAAAGTCACGGTATAGTGTCCTTAATAATTTTGACGGCCCCTGTGACGCAGTGGTTTAAACAGAGTGCAAGGAGGTTCTGGGTTCTGGAACTTTGTTTTACATATTTGTTAAACGCATTGTTTCGCTTACAGGTCTTTAATGTAGTGTTCTTATCTATGTAGTTTATACGATATCGTTGCTTAGTTCCTGCGACACAAGTTCTTACGATACTTACGGCTGAGCTGAGTGAATGTGTGTCGTGATTTGGTTTATTATTATTAATAATAAAAATATTTGCTTAATTGATTTATTAAAAATGTATAACACATAAACCAAGATATCACAATAAAACATGCCAAAAAATGTATTCAATAAAATATATAAAACCTTGAAAAGCAAGTCTAAAAAGTGAATCGGTTCACGAAATTACATAATGAATTGAATCACATTAAATCTTTCACATGCATTGTATGAATACATCAATCATTATAACGTCATGAGTTATCCAAGTCCCACGCTTCCTGGATAGGTGTGTTAACCTTTATTGCTTCTGTAGATAGGGCTCAATTTCAAACGGTACAGTTGATTGCCGAAATTGTATGAAAGTGTATGTAAGTCAGTATGCTGGTTATCGACCTCATCCGAAATATAGAACGGACTAGCGGACGCATTCGGATAAAGTGCATAGTGATGTGCTTGATTAATTGATTGATATCGATAGTTCTAATTAAGGACAAAATATCGCAGTCATCTTACTTAAATTATTTGTTACTGTTTAATTATTAAGATATTATACTATTTGAAAGAATGAACTCACTTACTAATTATATTTGAAACTCAAAAAGCAATTTTTCTAAAATTTGTTCTATGTTTCGTTTTAATGACTAAACTAGACATTAAGTCCGTAAAAAAATTAATAGTATAAAATTTAATGTACAGACGGTCACACATAATGCTTCTCATAACAAGTACAATATCAACCATGATGCTGTGTTAGGTTGATCCATGGCTGTGTACATATCAAAATAAGGTAATAACAGTTTGTACTTTTGCTTTGTGTTGAGATGAGATGAATTGCAAGAAAAAAAATCGAAAACTGAAGGTAGAAAAATAAGTTACAATTGTGTAATTAAATTAAATTAAATTTTCTAAAACCACACTTCCTTTCGATCAATGAGAAATAATTTATTTTGGAAGCTATTGATAACTTTGTTTGATACAACACTATTCTACACTACACATGCATGATGTTCAAAACATTGATCGATTCTATGGTATAAATATTATGTATGTATGTATCTTTCTATTACTTAGCTTTTGGTGTTAGATCCAATAGTCACACTAAGAAACATGGTTGTCACAATTTCTATGAACATCGTTTTTGAAAAAGATATTTAGTTCAGGAATCACTAAAATAAGCTTTCAAACAAAAGTAATGGTTTTATTACTAAAAACTTCTTGAGCCGATCTTAAAAAAAAAGGAGCAAGTTAGTTATTCTATTAAAAAACTGAAGAAAATTCGTTCCAACTTCAAAATCTCAGGGAACAACAATTTAAAAACTATTCGAGGCGAATTCCATCTTTTCGTTTTTTGAATATGTAAAAAAAACCGTTGTCCGCCATTACCGCAGACTCCAAAAGAGTACAATAACAGATATAGTTTCCAGAGTTTCTTTCATTAAAAACTAAACAATGTTTCCCATTGAAAGCGAGCGGAAAATTTGCGCGATCCCGGAACTGTCCCGGCAAAAATGAATACATTTTTATGCATTTTTATTCCTTGACTGCTACGTTTCAGTTGAATAGAATTCAGTCAGTTGTTTTCTTTTAATTCTGACTGTATTGAATCGCATTGGAGGACGTGGTAGCTCAGTTTGTTACGTGCCTTGGTTAACATACCCACCCGACCAGACGAGGATTCGAGTCTCGGGTTGACGTACACTGTAGCTGCCATGTTCCCGGATAATGGCAACAGATTCGAAAGCTGTCGCACTGGGAATCAACGTAAACATGCGAAATGCAACGTGTAACACCTGCCTACTCCTCTAGAGCGAATTATTACGGCGCGAGTTTATGTTGTAGCATAGTATTGCGGTTTTATTGTTAAAAAAAAAACCAGCCTTAAAGCTGCACATATAATTTTTATATACTATAGTATATACTTTGTATATTTATTTACTTTTTTTCACAAACAGTTGGTACGTATCGTTTGATAGAACTTAAAATTATCTTACAATCTAATTTTAAACAATAGCAACCGCAATAAATAACATGAAACAGCATAGATTTAAATTCAATAATCTGTTGATACATCAGGTACTTAACTTAAGGTATAAATTAATCAGAAAACATAATACCAATCCTTGGTAGACAAATTCACCCTGAATTCAATGTTAAACTGTTACCCGCGAATCTATTTTTAAAATAAACATAACATTTTAAAAACTCACGCCGTAATTAAGCCCACAATTGGGTCAAGGCAGAGGTGTTCAAGACCGCATTTGGCATGTCTATGTTAAGTCCCAGTGTGACAGGTTGCGAATCTGTCGCAACTATCCAAGCACAATGAAGAACATGGCAGTTACGGTACGGCGACCCGGGACTCGAACCTTCGACCTGAAATTGATTTTTTTTTTTTTCCGAATTAATCGGTTACCTTTAACGAAATTTCTTCTAAATTCTATTTAACATGTTATAAAGTGTAAATCAACTCCTTTTCCAGATTCTTGCAGCGTTAGCGGTGTCCCTTGGCCCTTTTGCCGCTGGGCTGTCCAAGGGCTATATGTCCCCGGCAATAGATTCCCTCCAGCTACTCCAGAGTAAGGACTTCCTAGTGGATAACCAGCAGGCTAGCTGGATAGCAAGCTTCAGTCTACTGGGTAAGCTTTTTTATCTACAAATTTAACAAGCAACCACTTACGGAGGTTTCTCTCCGAATTCTTAATAATAAGATTCCCGAACTTGGGGGGGGGGGTAGATTTTATATTTCAAGTTAGGTTGGCTTTGAAAATCTACATTGGTACATCACGACACAGACATTGACTCAGCCCTGCAGTAAGTATCGTGAGAACCTTTGTCGCAGGCGCTATGGTATATTCTACATATTTAAGAATACCACATCCAAGGCCGGTAAGAGTAAAAATGCGTCCTGAATATAAGTTTCTCCCGCGCCAGGACACGTACTCGGAACCTCTGACGCAGTGGTGTAAACAGCCGACTGCTGGTTCTGGGTATGAATTCCGGCGGGGCATGTAGTATTTACCAGTCTAGGATGTAGTGCTCTTATCTATGTAGTTTATACCATATTGTTGCTAAGTGCATGCGATACAAGTTCTTAATACTGCAGGGCTGAGTCAATGTGTGTGGTTAATTTACTATTATAAGAAGTAAACTATTAAAGAACGAGGATATAAACCATGCTCAAATGTCATGTCATAAGAATAGGTAGTTTCCCACCAAAAAACATGCATTTTTCACTGAAATCTAACTTCGAAATTCGAAATAGTGTTAGACTAATAAGTTTACTGACATTGACATGACATTATTTTCAAAATGACTAACGCTACGTATATGTACTGTAAACATTATGTGAATACCATATAAACGGAAACCCCGAATGATCAAAGGTTGTCTGTAGCTTGTTATTGCCATAATAACTTGATTTCACATCAAAGCTGACCAAAAAGGGTGGAACAGCTCTGGAATTAGACTTATTAAATAAAATTATTAATTTAAAAAAATTTGGATTGAAGTTTAAAATTATTTTATAATTTTATTGAAGGGATTCAAATTAAATAAATTGCAGAGTTTAAAAAAAAATGGATAAATCAACGTAACTTTCGATTATTTTTACTTTAATAATTATAGTAAAGAATAAAATATACAAAACCCCAAAGTAAATAGTCATCAAAAAAATTACTTCCCATCGAATTCTGCTTTATTAGAACAAAAAAGTACCAAATGATATTAAACATAATTTAAATGTATGTATCCTTATATTACATATGTATGTATGTAGTTAGTAAACACAATACATGAAGATAGCTATTAAATAAAGTAAATAAAGTTATTTTTAGTATATGCTGATCATATATACAAATAACCGTAGTAACCCGCTACTTCATAGCATATATAAAATATCAATGCACAACTGCAAATGCTATTTTGAATGACCACAAAATGTTCTAGACCTTGAATCTTTTGTATACGCTAGCCACAAAATCGTGCTCTTTACCACAAAGATTTAGTGGTCAATATATAAAACCGCATTTAAGAATCTTTTGGTTTGATGAGAGAAATTAAATTCGTTTTCTGATTTAATTCTGATTTTTCCTAGTATTATTTTGTTTGTTATCCTCAATATAATATGGTTATTTACATAGTTTTAAATAAATAAACATTATACAATATATATCCATCGATATAATTAGTTTTATACGTAACATAACGATATAATTTTGCTTAGATCATAACTTTTCCCGGAAGTTCTGAAATCCCTAAATCGTCCTAGATAACGACGGGCATATTTTAGTCGCCAGCCGACGGTCTGATGACGACATCCGACGACATAGCGACTAATGATTCGGGTCATTATTTGTCTATTCTGGTGTTGTCGTCCACAAAGTCACGTATTTCCATTCCAGCTATCGATTCCACTACTTTTATGGTGTTTATTTAGACTTTTAATATTTATTTAACAGCTTTTTTCAGAAATGGTATTAAATGCGAAAAAAATTTGCTTGTTTTGCAAGGTTTTATGTAGTTAGCTACGTGTTTCAGATTTAAATTGGTTTTTAAAAGGTAAAAACTTTTATTGATTAAAAGGATTTCAAAGTAGATTTTTTTATTATTACTCGTATCCCCTAAATTATACTATATTTTTCGTCGTATTAAATTGCAATATATATTTTTTTTTGTATTCTTTGCCTTTGTGCGTGTGTTTTTAAAAGCCTACTGGAAAATAACCTTTTACGTAAAAATTAAGATAACAACATTGCATATTGTTTCTACTTGTCATTATTTGATTTTTGACAGCCTTATGCTAAATATGTGTATCTACAGACACACTTTACTATAGACTAGCTTTGCCCACGACTTCGTTCGTGTAAAGCTTGTTATTTTTTTTTTCGTATGATTTTTTTAAAGTCTTTTCTATGTATTTAATAGTTTTTATAAAACATCCTAAATACAAACAAACAAACTGCCTCATTCTGATTAGTAAAGAAAAAAATACTATAACGTCATAATTAAACTTTGATTGCAACTATGAACGTGATTGAACTCTGCATTAATGAAGGCTTCAATATCCGCATTTTCAGAAAACAATGACCATGCGATAGTAAGTTCGATTACCGGGAAAGGCACTGTTTAAATTAAATGTAATTATTTAAATTATCGAGAAACTTTGTTACATCTTACCACTTCTTATGTAACACATAGACGATTATGTACACAAGTCACTTGACGCTTTTTATGTATTCAGTACACAATCTTTATGTACTGCCAGTACTATACTCCATTCTACGAATTGGACCCTTAGGTTCCAAACGCACGGATGCTTTTTCTACGCGCGTTAAAAAAACGTTCCAAAGAAACGGATAGTCACATATTTATTTATTCTTACGGCTATGTATCGTATGTATGTATGTATAAATGCTATGTAGCGTATGCATGTATTTATTCATTGGCATTTTTACCGAGCACTGTTGAATTTCTGGCGTTGATAGTTCTTCGTTAAGGTCTCTTGCACCAACACTTTTATTTGAACGGGTTTTTAAGGCGCGTTGTAAAGCGTTCGTGTGGATAGTAATTTAGGAACAAAATAGTCGCAGCTCATTCGTGCTTCCAGAGATGTGCAATAAGGGAAGTTAGTTTTAAGGAAAGGTTTTCATTGGTATTGGATAATAAAAGTAACGCGTCGCTTTCCATTCTATTTATACTGTGAAGCAGTTCGCTGTGTTTCGGCTCGAAGGATTAGAGAGTCAGTACCGGCACGAGAGGTATAACATCTTTACTTCTACACGGGCAAAGTATGGTGCGCTTGGCGTTCCATGATATTAGCTGAAACTTTCCATCAGGTGAACCGTTTGCTTGTTAGCCCATGAAGTTCTATACAAACAACAACCTTAGACAAATAGTCTTTGTGAGATGGAAATACTAACTCTCGAACAACTCTATGTAACAAATAAACAATGTACATGACTTCTTAAAGACAAGCCACATAATGGGACTGTTGAAATAATCTACTTGACTGTTTTGCAAATGGTCGCTGAAGAAATAAATCAAGTTGTACAAACCTCTTATTTGTCTACACGAGATATAAAGTCATTCAGAAAACTTGCCTTACTGTCCAAAATTTAATGAAACCGTATGCTTGTTTGCCTATGATGTTGTAAAAAACCAATTGGCACTCACGGACGTTTCTCTTTGCGAGTTCGTTTCGTGGAACAGACTTCTATGCAGCTAAGAGAGCTTTTTTTGAAGATATTATATATATTTTTTTGTATTAAAAGATATTCTTTTGAGTATTTTATTAAACCTTTTATTTTTCTATTCTCGAGTTTTTTATCGTTTTACATAAGGATGTTGTTTTTTTTTTAAATATATTTGAGGCAAGCGTTATCTTGATACATAACGATGATGTTTTTCTTTAAATATATAGAAAGCGGTTCATAATTTCCCCTGATGATTGTTGTCACAAAATATACCCGAGGATCTAAAAGGTCAAGCAATTATTTTAAATGACTTTTTTTTAATTTGTTGACATTTCATAGATAATGTCAAATAAGTTTTACAAGATGGCCGCTCTTTCGTATGCGGTCACTGACAGTTTAATTTACAATTAGTAAGTGACAATTTGACGATTCGACGAAAAAACATTTAGATTAAAATACAATATTTTCATAGCGGTCTTTTACAAAGTCTTTTTTCTTTAGATTATCGAGAAAATTTAACCAATCCCTAACAAACTATGAAATTCCAAAAAAAACGAAATTCTTGCAGGATTTTTACCCATTAATAACAAACTTTGGTTCTAATATAAAATAATATTCACATTAAAACTTATTCTAATTCAATTCAAAATCCTTTTCACTTATTCCATTAAGATATACAACGCTTTCCATTGCTTATAAGCATTTTTATAATAAAATAGCCAGACGTCGATATATAAATCATATTCATCAAATTGCCACAACGCTTTGCTTCAAGGGACAGGCGATATTTTAAATTGGCCACCTATTAAGTTAAATTACGCAAAATTATATAAAATTTATGGTAAATGTGGTCTAGATATAACAGTTTCAGTTTTACTCACTATTTGCTGTGTAAGCGATTTCTAAACGCGAAAGTTTATAAAATGATTTTTTTTTTCGTTATAATTAACCCCCATTTGACCTCTGTAAGAAACGGTTTCAAATATTTATAAAAATCTTAAAGCCTCAAATTTCATGCTTTAAATAACGGACCTATAAATACTTTTGTAAAATCTAAAATCATTTTTTTAATACTTTTGCCCTTTTAAAGATAGGTTAGGTTAGGTCTGTATAAAATCAAACCACCTGTGCGGAATGCTATTTCTACGGGGAAGAACCAGACAAGAAACCTCCGTAGTAGCTTTTTTCAATATTCAAATACAATATTTTCTACTACAAATTACAATTTTTCAACTTAATAATTAGTTACATTCCAACTGTCAATAAGATAAACCTGTGCAGCTAATTAAATTACTTCCATGTATCTTTATCCTCTACATAATTTTGAATTATAATAAATAGTTAGCCTTCTTAATTAAAATTGCTTAAATTTAATATCTGACATTTCTCTTAAATTTCTTGGTATTTTATTTAAAAAACGGACACAATTTTTATTTTTTTTATTTTATTTTATTGATTCTTAATTACTTAACATTTATCATTATATTTTGGGCAATATTCACAATATCTTAATAAATTATTGCTTATCTGTTATTTAGATGTATAAGCTATAATATTGTAAAGTTTCATTAAAATCCAATCAGTAGTTTTTGCTTGAAACAGTAACAAACATCCATACATCCTAACAAAATTTCGTTTTTATAATATTGGTAAGGATTTATTATGTACTTGATATTTATTTATATACATAAGAAATACGGTCAAGATTATCCTATGTTTACAATCGAAAATAACTATACCTGTTTAACGTTGTGCAATCACCTTGAACGTTAGCTTTGCAGTTTATACTTTAATTTCAGCACTCGACTCTATTTATAATGGTTTAGTGGTTTATATCAGTCTGTTTGTGGACATACAGGGCCGTTGTTAGCCACAGACAAGATGGGCATGAGGCCCCTGGTTAGATACTATAGGGGGTCCAAAAAATTTCAAGCTCTCTTACTTATTTAATGTTATAAAAATTTGTAGTTTTTATGTAAGATTTGATCTTTAGGCCACTTAACAGATTTAATAAATTCCTTGACCAATATTTAGAAAATTACTTCATTTAAAATATATAACAAAAACAAAATCCTTACAAATAAAAATCTAGTAAAAATTTCTAAAGGATGGAATTAGTACAAATTTATTTTTAGAGAATCTACAAGGTACATTTTAATTTAAAAAAATTGAATTCTTTTGTAACCGGTCTTTTGTATTCTTTTGTAGCTACGTTCTAATCTAGAAGGAGTCGCGGGCAAAAGCTTGCATAATGTGATAATATTTGAGAAGTTTGTAATACACCAAAGACGCAAAGTGTATGCAACATAATACCTACTTAAATACTTAATTTATGACTTTTAATTTAGCAGTTAACCTAAATACTTCCACATTTGTAAGGTTTGGTTCACAGGAGTCTAGTTGGAATTATAAGCATGACAGTGCAAGTTAAATGATTTATTGTTAATGTTTTTGAATCAACAAGATGAGTAGTTAGTTGTTTTTAAAAGCATTGGCTAATATTAAATACTTCAGATGATTTATGTGAGCTCTAACTAGTCAAGAGCGAAGTGGACTCTTAAACCAAAAAGGTCTTATAAAAATTGTTTTTTTTTTACATCATATGAATGTCTTCATGTCAAAAAAATTGTGGTTAAATGAAAGTTCCTTATAGACCTTTCTGTTGGTTTTGACAGATAGGCGCATAACGTTTTTTAAAGCTTCAACTCCAACTCCGTCCTGATGATGATCACTGCTACATCATTCAGCATTGTTGTGAACGACTTATTGTTAACTATTATAATATAATTTTTGGTTTCGTTTTAATTTTGATTATCGATTTAATACAGATTTTTTTCTATTTTGTTATAATGAATTTTGTTAAAATTTTATATATTTTATTAAAATTTATATTGTTACTTGAGGAGGGCGATAACGTTAGCGACACTGTTTTTAAATAAAACTACTGCGGACGTTATCACTCAATTTTTAAATGACTATTTATTTTCGGAAATTAAGATTATTATTAGTATTATTATATTGCTGTGCCAATACCAAAAAGGCAGTTTTAATGTAATTGTTTTTATTTTTATTTGACATAATTGATGACAATGAATTTGAAGTGGAAATGCTTTTCTTTGTATTATTATAATGCTAATTGGATTTTTACGTGTAATTAATGTATCAATTTTGTATGGGCAAATCGGCCTAAAATAAAGGATTATTATTATCAAAGCTGCGAAACCATAAAAATGATTGCCGCTTACAATTTTATGCGTCATTCTGCAACACTGTTCACTTTCAGGCCTTGCAATAAACAATGAACCGACTAACATTGCATCTTAACCTAAATACCAAAAGTCCGGAGCGATTAATTTAAACTGCTGTAAAATTAACTCCCCCACTGGCTAAGTGTAAACCAGGCATAAGTCATTCGTTACATACAATAAGTCAAAATGGAAGAGAAGCGGTAATTCTCCGCCAACGGGAATCGCAATTGTTTTTCTAAAGAATAAATAAACAACGTTGATTAACGACTTTTCGAAGTAGTAGGTTAAATTCCAGATTTGGTTACTCAAAATAAATAAAGTTTACGCCGTACTCCGCTCCGGCGCCACTGTGCTTTCGTCTGGATGTCTTTGCTTTGCTATTTCCAGTTTTTGATTTGTTATTCAAATTTTTCCGAGACAGTTTTTTGTTTGTCAGCTACCAGATATCTTCGCAAGATGGAAAGTAAAGTTTTGTACAAGATTGATATGGTTTATTTCTTTTAGTTGTATATATGCATATGTTATCATTTTTGCGTATTAATTATAATTCAGTTTTTCTCTCTTTTCACTTGACTTTATTGAAAGTTCTTTCTGAGATCTGGCTGTATGATTTAAATTTATTTATTTATCGTTTCAATTTATCTTCATATTATATTAATATGTGACAAATTATAGCAGAAGATTTATATATTTTCATTCATTTTTTTTTTCAAAATATTATAGTATGGGGTTCTTCAAAAAAGTCGTAAAAAGGTTTTTCCACTGCTTACTATTAGGCGGGCTGTATGGTGATTTTCCACCTTAGTTGTATTAAAAAAAGCTTACCAACCCCATGGTGTTGTCACTTTAGAAAATCATGCCACAGTTCATTACGCTATCACAGTTTTTTTTTTTCGTATTCTGAGTAACATAAACAAACGCCGTAATTAATCTCTCAAGTGGGGTGTTTAACACCGCATTTCGCATGTTGAGTCCCAGTGTGACAGGTTGCGAATCTAACGACACTATCCGGGGACATTGAGAAACATGGCAGCTACAACTTACGGCAACCCGTGATTCGAACCCTCGACCGGTCGGGTCGGGTCGGTCGGTTAAGCAAGGCACGTAGTTAACTAAGCTACCACGTCCACCAAATACTTTTTTTCCCGAATTCTGAGGAAAAACTCTCGTAACAGGTAATTAAAAGCCAGGGCTTATTTTAAGCTTCCCTGTCCACTACCAACTTCTTGAGGAACGAAGATCGGGCCGATTTCGTCTTATAATCTTTTTCTCTTACGTTTGTGTAGGTTTTGGGCATTTCATTATTGCGGTCAGTACGTTTTCAACTACAAAAATCCATCAGTGATTTTACTATAGGGAGCCTAAAGGTTTGAATAAGAGCCATCTATCATTAGATATCTAAAGTGGCAGCCATCGTAGTGAGCGATAGCATTCCTAAGTACGACGAGTGTATTTCTGTGCGTCTATCCGTCTGTAAGTTTTATTTTTGTCTGATGTCCGCTTCTAATGGTCGCGGGTTTGAATCTTGATAAATGTTAAATTTAATTTAAGTAATGGCCGATTCCGCTAACTCTTATTATAGAGTTCTTTTGATCTGTTTCAACTATAACTTATTTCTTTTTTATGGAGAGAAAGATGATAGAATTATTAAACAAAAATATGGCATCTTGTGGGATTTACAAAATGTTCAAAGCGATGTTTTCGATATAACTTAAAGTCTATAAATATTTAAATAGAAAAATAAGGTTCTTTATCATTATAATTTATTTAATTTGACATTTTTGCTATTTATAATCATCTACTATTGCATAATTCGACGTGCATGAGTCATATTTTCTGTTAAATACAATAGTATTCACACAAGTCGGATTATACAATTGTAGACTACATATTTAAATATGTATGTATGTGTATATATAGCTATATTCTTATATTTACATAATTCATTGTTGGTAGGTAAATTAATCTTGTAAGCGCTTTGGATGTTATATCTGTTAGCTTATAACATGAAATTAATTATTGAATGTATGTATGTTCATCGAATTCTCTCACAATTAGGCGCAGAGGTGTAAACAACCGACTGCCATGCTAGAGGTTCCGGGTTCAAATCCCGGTGGGGGCGGGACTTTGTGTTATTTGCAAGACGCATTGTTTCGCTTACCGGTCTTGGATGTAGTATTCTTATCTATGTAGTTCATACCATATCGTTGCTTAGTTCCTGTGATACAAGTTCTTACTGCAGGGATGAGTCAATGCGTGTGCTGTGATGTGGTTTATTTATTTATTCATACAATTTCCTTACATTTTTTCTAAAAACTTTTTTCATATTTCTACAATATTAGATATTTAATGGTGATTAATATAAATATTCTTGTCAACAGGAGCTCTATTCGGTGGTATTTTGGGTGGCCTTGCGATGAGGCTTGGTCGGAGGACCGTTCTCCTGGCAGTGGCTTTACCATACACCCTGGCCTGGTTCGCCACCTCGCTGTCCACGAGCGTGCTAATGCTGAAGGCAACCTCCTTCTGCGGAGGTATGCTCGTCAGCTGCATCACCATGATCACTCAGGTAAGCTCCGGGGTCTGTCGCTTCTTATTGGATAAGTTCCGTGGTGAGGAAACGTATGAATAAGCATCAACAATCCCATACAGATTATAGATCTATGTGTCAGATCGTCTGGGTTCGTACCACCCTCTTGTCTGTTTCTGCCATGAAGCAGTTCGCTGTTTCGGCTCGAAGGATACGAGAGCACGAGTTATCTGAACGAGAGGTATAACATCTTTACGTCTAAATGGGCAACGCAATGACGGTGCTCTTGGCATTCAGACATCAAGGGCATCGTCGTGGCAATATTCGGCGGTATCATTTTCCATCGGGTGTACCGTCAGCTTGCCCGTAAGGTGGAAACCACAACCCGAGACCCAATATATCTATGTATTTGTTGCCACAGTAACAAAACTAAGTAACGTCTAAACAGGTGTGAAGAACTCTGTAATGAAATCGATTAAACACGTTTACTGAATTATTGTTTGCACCGAAATTACAAAGCGCCATTAAAAACTGTTAAACGACTTGAGCGGTCAATGTTATCTTGGAAAATAGAAAAATTGAATATTAATGAATGGCCCATAAATCAAAGAATTCCATTGTCCAATGTATATTAATTTTAATGTTTAAATATTAGTGAGAAAATCTCTTAATTGTCGGAGATCAAATCTTTTCTTAAGATTTACCAATTATGCTGTAACTTAACAAAAATCCATACTGGTTCTTTAGGGCCATTATTCACCAGAGCGAAAAGGAAACGAGTGGATACGAAATGTTATAGCAACCGATTCCATTTCGATAGTAAGAAATTTCGTTTCCGCTCAGCTTTAATAAATAACCACATCACGACACACACATTGACTCAGCCCTGCACTAAGTATCGTAAGAACTTGTATCGCAGGTGCTAAGCAACGATATGGTATATACTAAATAAATAAGAATACAACATCCAAGACCGGTAAGCGAGACAATACGTCTTGCAAATAACACAAAGTCCCGCCCCCGCTGGGATTCGAACCCGGAACCTCTAGCGTAGCAGTCGGCTGTTTACACCACTGCGCCACCGAGGTCGTCATCTCGACCTCGTCATGTCGAGGTCGAGGTATAGCGTGGCATCGTAATATATCACACACACAGCGGGAAAGTAACTTCACTGGCGGTCTTAACCTATACATACATACATTTTGACGATCTCGGTGGCGCAGTGGTGTAATAAGCCGACTGCTACGTTACTCCGGGATTGAACCCGGCAGGGGCGGATCTTTGTGTTATTTGCAAGACGCATTATTTCGCTTACCGATCTTGGATGTAGTATTTTATCTATGTAGTTTATACCATATAGTTGCTTTTGTCTTGTGACACAAGTTCTTACGATACTTACTGCAGGGCTGAGTCAATGTGTGTGTTTTGATGTGGTTATTATTATGTTATATATATATACATAGCAGCTGTCTATAAACTGTAATTTCCTTATGAAAATGATATTTTACACACGCAATATGTTATAGTGCAAGACTGTGAACCGCTTTAATGGAAACGCATCCGCTTTGATGTAATAAAGCCCTAACTCTTGTTTAGTCACTAACGAACGATTCTCGACTGTACTTCCAGGCAATAAGGTTCAAAACGCGCTGTACCTAATATTTGGACAGTAAGGCAAATTTTCTCAATGACTAAATAACAATATGTCTTAAGTAGACAAATAAGAGGTTTGTATAACTTGCTTTATTTCTTCAGCGACCATTTGCAAAACAGTAAAGTAGATTATTTCAACAGTCCCATTATGTGGCTTGTCTTTAAGAAGTCATACGTAATTAAGTACATTGTTTATTTGTTAAATAGAGTTGTTCGAGAGTTAGTATTTCCATCTCACAAAGACGATTTGTCTAAGGTTGTTACTTTGTATACAACTTCAAGCAACTTCAAAAAGTCATGGAACACCAAGAGAACACCCTCAGCATTGCTCATGTGGAGGTAAACATGTTATAGCTATATATGAAAGAAAATGCATTTACTTAACAATGGCTTTCGTTATTTTCTTTGACGTTTTGTAGTTTGGGTTTATTCTTTATACAACTCCATGGGCAAACAAGCAAACAGTTCATCTGATGGAAAGTGATACCGCCGCTTATTAACACGATGCCTCTGATGTCGTGAAACACCAAGAGCACTCCCTAAGCGTTGCCCTTTGAAGAAAGATGTTATAACTCTGGTGGCGATAATTACACTGGCTCTCTAATCCTTTAAACCGAAACAGCGAACTGCATCACGGTGTAAATAGAAAGGAGGGTGGTACTAACTCAGACGATTTCACGTAGATCTACCACCTGTAGTTTTGTGAGGCGTGTATATGAATTTTGTTTCAGTGTGCGTTAACTCGAATTCGTTGCGATGCGCACACTAGAACTACATGCATGTACATCTCTCACCACAACAATAGGTGAACTGTCTTCGTGAGTTAGATTGACGGTAGTCGTCGGGCGTAACAATAGGGATATTTGTAAAATTTCCCGGTGTTACACCGTTATGGATACAATTAAAATACTCATTAACTTTAATGTCTTTCTTTGGATTCAATCATCTCTTTTCTTTAAGTTAAATAATAGGGTAATATCTATAACATAATGTAGATATTCCTTTTTTGAATATGGCAACTTTGAAGTTGATTTTTTCTTTGCAGTCTGTTAGTGTCGTGTTAATTAATTTTAGGTTAATGAAAATGTTTTATTTAAATATGATGATAGTTTAATACAATAATTTTCGTCCTATTTTATTGCTATACAATTTTTAAAAAATGTGTTTATTTAAATATAATATATAAAATTAGTAATTTCAAATCGTAAATTTTATTTACAACCGGTTCGGAATGCTATCTACGGAGAAGATGGCGGCACGAAACCTCCGTAGTTGCTTTTTTCAAAAAATAACAATAGTTTTCAAAAAAAGCCAACCAATTTTTTTTAATTCAAATAATGTTACCCAAAAATCTATTTATCTTAATGCTATGAACTGAAAACTACAAGATTCTTATTGAATCGCTTGTGTTATTCATATAATTTTATAACATGTATAATTGCAATAATCAAAGATCAAACATCTCCCACTGTTTTTCTATAATCCACAACGAGATGAATACATTAACGTGGGAATATATCTTACATACAAATGTGGAATGTGTGGCATAAAAAACTGTTTTACGGTTCTTATGAAGATCCTAAGACAATAATTATCATAGTTTGCAATTAATATTTCTAGGAACTGCCTTAAAAGACCGGTTGAATCTGTAAAAATATGCGTTGGCCGAGAACCGAACTCGGATCAACTGCTTGGAAGGCAACTATGCTGACCATTACACCACCAACGCACTTGTTAACCCATTTTAAAATTATTGTTGATTGAAACTTTTCTATAATTATTTACACAAGTGTTTTTGCATATCTGTATGTTTGATTTAGAATTTTAACCGATTTTAGAAAATGTCAATGTAGAGTCTACTTATTTAGGTTATATATTTTTTAAATGAAATGACTATCGTGTGCTAATTGGCTGTACATACCTGACATCTGCAGTATGTACCAAAATTATTGTGCACGTAATAAATGAATTTTTATGTTTGTTTTTATTTGCGTGAGAGCAATTATGTTATGCAATTATGTATCCCTTGAAACAGATCAGATATATATAGAGTGTAACGATATTTACATAATAATAAACACCTAAAAAAAATCAATTCGTGTGGTCTGAAAACTAAAACTTTTTAACTTTAGTTACATTAAAACTGTATTTATTTAAATAATTAAATGAATGAATATAAAAGAAAGTAAGGATACTTGCTTCTAAATTTATACAAAATCATTATTTTTGTCTACAGGTGTATATAACAGAAATAGCGATGCCGAAGATCAGGGGTCGGCTCAGTTCACTGCTGAAGATACTCAGCCAAGTTGGACTTCTGACCTCCTACTCCTTAGGAGCATACTTAGCCTGGTACCAGCTCGCTTTGGTCGTAGCAGTTGCTCCGGTCTTCCTTTTCGTGGCCCTACTCTTCATACCTGAAACCCCTTCTTTCTTATTGCTGCGAGAAAAAGACGATGAAGCTGAAGAATCTCTCCAGTGGTTGCGAGGTCCAGAAGCCGATATCAGACAGGAGTTGGCTACAATAAGGATGAATATTCAAATGACGAAGCAAGATCAAGAAGGAAGATCAGGTATCAAAGCCTTGATGTCGAAAAGGTTGACCCGACCAGTTCTGATCACGTGCGGTCTCATGTTCTTCCAGAAGTTCACAGGAGCCCACGTTTTTAACTTCTACGCTGTTCCCATGTTCAGGAAGACATTCAGAACGATGAACCCTCATAGAGGAGCCGTTGCCACCAGCGTCGTCCAGCTCTTGGCATCATGCTTATCAGGTTTGCTGATAGATAACGTTGGAAGGTTGCCGCTACTAATGATCAGTGGAGTCATGATGTCCATGGCTTTAGCTGGATTCGGCTCGTATGCTTATTACCAAGAAGTCATCAAAAACTCGACAGATTTAACCCAAGCAGAACTTGGATCTTACGACTGGATCCCTCTGGTGTGCGTACTGACGTTCACAGTTGCTTTCTCTATGGGGATAAGTCCCATATCTTCTCTTCTGATAGGGGAACTGTTTCCTCTAGAATATAGAAGTACGGGTAGTGCTCTGGCAACCAGCTTTAGTCATCTCTGTGGTTTTGTGAATGTCAAGACTGCTGCAGATTTCCAAGAGCACATAGGACTGTATGGTCTTTTCTGGCTTTATGCCGGCACCTCAGTATTATGCCTCCTCTTCGTAATCCTCTTCGTACCTGAAACGAAGGGAAGAAAGATAGACGAAATGGATCCGAAGGGTATGGAATCCTCCATCATTCGGCCTCCGAGTTCACCAGCGCCAGAATTACCGGAATTACCTCTGTTACCACCTTCCGATTCCCCAACTGACAGCCATGAGAGAGAAAAGAAGAGACGCTTCCGATGGGTATGATCTTTAGTATTAGTCTTGTAATTAGAAGCAGTATTATATTTTAGTTTTGTTTATGCAATATGGGAAACATCTTTACTACAAATTAAAAATATGATCTATATTTAACAATATTCCAAAATAATGTGTAACTTAATCGATATTCGAGCCTCACAAATGGTTCAACGATTTAATCCCCTTTATAAACTTTATTCTTTTAACGCCCGAAACCAAACAGTAGATCACAAAAATTTTTGAAAGTTTATTAAAAAACACAAGAAAGAAATATTTTGTGATCATTTAGAAAGAGAAGAGATAAGATTATATCGTTAAAGGGACAGCGGGATTGATTATCAATTGTGTTTACTAAGCGCCAGTGTCTCCGTAAACACGGATAACGGGGACAACGGGAATACACCGGTATATTCAACTTAAACATTCATAACGTTATGCCAATAAAAGCCACTGTCTATTATACTACAATGGCAAAAAAAGTAGTAATTTACAATTAAATGTACTTCTTGTTTAAATAACGAGTAAGTAGGTATATGGTGTTAAGTGCATTTATTTTAATGTTCAGATTGATATTATTGGCTTAGTAAATCAATTATATGTAAAAGGATTCATTTATTAAAAACATTCTCTGACATGACAGTGTGACGACGGGCACGGTTACTAGGTGACCGTTTGGAGGAGGTGTCATTTATGTTGAAAAGTAAATTTAATATGAATTAAATACGATAAATGAAGGCTTTAAATTTGAAACTGTTGATAGGTACTACTGCCAATTAGAACAGGGTAATTAGCTAATTAGAGCATTTCCCTGTTTTTCGTGACCTATATTCATTTACTCATTATATTTATTTTACCCACGTTTATATATCTACTAGCTTTTGCCCGCGACTTCGTCCGCATAAAAGTCGAAAATGGTACTAATAGGATTTTTAATTACTTGACATTTATCGTTATATTTTGAACAATTTAAACAATATATTTATAAATTATTGCTTACGTGTTATTGTGATGTATAAGCTATATTATTGTAAGTTTTCAATAAAATCCATTGACTAATTTTTGTTAGGTTTTCAAACGGGCAAATTGATATAAGATAAAGCTTTAGTAGAGTTTAAATTTAAATACCAAAATGGCATTTTGCATGTTGAAAAAAATAAATAAAATAAAGATGTTTTCTCATATTGTATAATATTTTAAGAGACTTGACAGTGCCTTATTTTGTAAATGTTCCTTCTTCTTTGAAAAAAAAGACTATCTAATAGGTATAAGATAATACAATTGTATCGTTTTAAAGTATATACATGTATATGTAAACTTTGTAAAACTGTTACAATTAAGAAAAGATTTGCACATGAAAAATTTACAAAATATTTTTCGTTTGTTTTGTGTGCTATATTTTGTAAATATTTAATAGAAATATAAAAATTATACTAAAAGGTAAAGCAAAATAACGTACCTTTATAAAATTAAAGTATTTTTTTGTAGTTAAAAATGCTTGAGAATATATGAAATGGCGTAAAAAAACCTAAATTTTTTATGAATAACATTTGCGAACCATATTTTTAAGTTTTTTTGGGTAATAATTATATTACCCAAAAAAACGCTATTAATGTTTAATTTGTGACTGTCTTCTTGAATACGAAAGCGCAAACTAAATGTAAATAAAATCGGTTACAATGTAGATTTAGAATAATACCTACAAATATTGTTATGAATTCACATTTTTCCGTAGAATTGTATGAAACCAAAAATTTTACTCAAAAAACGTATTTACAAAAATGTACAATTATTTTTTAAATAACGAATATTTTTAAACCAGTGTTTTATAATTTGTAAAAAAAAATGTTGGTGCTAGATTGGTGCCTCAGCATTTTGAGTGCTTCGACGTATTTACCTAGTGATATTTCATATTTATTAATGTAATTGTAAATAATATTATATAAATTGTAAGTAATAATGAGTACTGTCTATATTATTAGTTTTAGCTTAGATGGTTCATTTAAATGTTTATGCGTACAGAATGAAAGTGGATTTTGGATTATTGAAAAAATACAAGCAATTTTTTTTTGGTTTATGAATTGTTAAAAAAAATTATTGAAAGTTTTCCTTCGTTACCAAAATTTTACAAATTTTATGATGGATATAAAAAAAGAAAAATCCTTTAAATTTAAAATCTGTGTGTATTTTGACTTGAAAAACCAAACATTTTTTTAATTAGTTTTTGGCAAATAGCAACAGAAAATTGAAAATTGGTAAGAATTTATGCGCGTCATTATTAATATTGTTTTAAAATGTATTTATGCCAACTGTACTTGTTTTAATATGTTGCCATAATTTTTTTAAACTAGCTAATTCGTTCAAAATTCTGTACATATTACGTATCATTCAAATTTGCTTATTCAAATTCATTTATTTGCAAATACATGTTCGCATTAATTATTTTGAATGGTTTGGAAATGGTTTTCTTTATTTTCAAAAATATATATTAAATTATATTGTAAATGCTATGTAGTAGAGGCTAACATTCAAAAAGATAACTTTGATATTGTATAATTCAATTTTATGCCTGACTGTTTCAGTTATATCGTTAATTGGATAGGAATTTTCGATAATTTACAATATTTATGTACTTACCTATAAGTATTTAATTTGTACTTAAAGAGTTCGAATTTTGATTAATGATGGTGTTTAAAAATAAAATTCTAAACTCAGTTTTATTCTTTTATTTCCTTTTAGCGATAGATCTTTTAAAAAAAGGTTTATGTCAAAGGTTGTTATAATTTTTTATTAAATTTTAAATTCTAAAGTCATTAAATTTTAAATTCACTTAGAAAAATCAGTTTTTGTAAGTAATTAAAGATACTATGTATTTTATTTATGGTCAAACTAGCGAACGGTTCCCATTATGGAATGTGACACCATCGCCTATTGAAAAGACGATGCCATTGATTGCCGGAACTCCAAGTGCGTTGTCTATGTACAGGTAAAGATACCTCTCGTACCGGTAATAACACTAGCCCTCCAGTCTTTCGAACCGAAATACAGCTGATTGATTCATGGAAGAAATAGAAAGGAGGATGGTACCAACCTAGACGATATCACAAATAGATCGCAACTGTATGTGTACAACACAACTACGCAACCCAACACAACTGTGTGTGTATGTGTATGTATTGACAAGTATATACGTTTTTTTGTCATATTATAACTGACTAAGCGCATAACCAAAAGTACTAAGGGAATTGGTTTCAAAATGACAAAATAAAAAAACAAGGAAAAACCTAGTAATGTAGGCTTTTAGTTAATGGAAACTTATAGTTTCAAGTCCTCAATTGACATATGATGGTAAAAACAATGTAGTATTACATATGTCTCTATAAAATTGAAGGCAATGGTTTGCTTCTCCTGTATAACTCTATTGTACTCCTTAAGGAGGTTTTGGCAGTACGGCATAGATAGATAAGATGACACACACCAGTCGTATTCTTTAAAATATATGCTCTAAAGAAGACTATAAGCATTAAACATAAAATCACGCCGTAATTAATCCCTCGAGATGGTGTTAAACACCATACTTTGTATGTTGATGTGGAGTCCCAGTGTGACAGCAAAGAAAAGGTTTTGTAACTCAACCCCTAAACAAATAATGCAGGGGATGAACGTGAAGCTAAGGCTGAACAATACGTATTTAAATAAATCTAATCCGATTTAACATAATCTCTGAATGTCAGAAAGCGCCTAGAAAATTTTAAAAAGCAAAGCTTATGACATTACTCGTGAAGATTAAATAGGTCAGGTGCCTGAAATTTTTAACATGTGGAATTTGTACTTAAACGCTTGCACGTGCTTGCCATACTTAGAAAAATTTGAATTTCAATATATTTGATTTTTGTCGTAAATTTTTAAACGTTCCATTGAAAATAAATGATGTCTACTTATTTCTTTTAATATAGATTACAGACCATAGACGAAATCAGATTAAAACAAAAATAATTAGAAGGAATTTTTTACTAAATTTCAAATTCAGAAACACATACATAAAACATAAACTCACGCCGTAGTCCCTCGAGAGGGGTTGGCAGGGGTGTTAAACACCGCATTTTGCATGTTTATGTTGAATCCCAGTGTGACGGGTTGTGAATCTGTCGCCACTATCCGGGCACATTGAGAAACATGGCAGCTACAACTTACAGTAACCCGAGACTCGAACCCTCAACCTTGTCGGATCGGACAAATGCAGAAATGAGACAGTAAATAAATTTTCGATCTAGCACCTACTTCAATCAAATTCAAAACATTGAACAATAATTTGAAATTTCAATTTAGTTGAAATTCGAATCTATTTTTATCTCTACGCTGTCATAAGGGACTCTAGGAATCGTTGGGTAATTTCTTAATGTTTCCACTCGAGAGAGGGTTGCATTTTTCCACTAATCAATGTGGCTCGTCCACTGACTGCCGCAGGGACGCTGCACTTTGTCTCTCCTACATGATATTATAAGCTGTGGATAACTCAATAGGTATATCTTCAAATAATTATAAATGAGTAGTAACTGCAATTATTAATTAATTACTAGAATAGTGACTTTTGTTCTGAACAAAATGTTTATGGTTACAAAACAAAAAAATATCAACTTTTATACAAAAACTATAAATTTTGACTTGAATTTTAAAAAACATCTCCAGGTTGAAGTGTTAATTCAATGCTAACGTCTTATACCATTTTTTCGATTTTTTTCAATCGTTTGCTTTTCTGCAAATTTTGATTTTGTATCTTTTGTTCTTTTTTTAAAAAAATAAACTGAATACGTCTAAAAACGTATTTGATTTCAGAAAAAAACTGAATTATTTTTATTAACATATAAATCACATTCGTAATTTTTTTGAAGATAACGTAATTACGTTGTATAGTCACAACAAAAATATGCGTTGGCCGAGAATCGAACTCGGATCAACTGCTTGGAAGGCAACTATGCTGACCATTACACCACCAACGCATCTGTCTTTCATAAAAAAACTGTGTACACATTTTATAAAATTAAACAAAAAACTTGAACAAACAAAACCTATTTACTTTGAACTCTAATAATTATTTCTATACAAATGTAGGTAACTAGCGCCCCTAGCGGGTAACATGAGGAACTGTTTCTGTTGAGTGTTTTCTGACGAAAAACTTTTCGTCATATTTGAAACTCGTCACTGTCAAAACTCCTAAGCGAATGCCGGATATCTTCCAACCAGGGTTTCAATTAAACTTAAGGAACTATGAAGCCCTTACCAACTTATTTAGGTAAAAAGATATAAGGGCGTTAAAACTAAGCAAGCATTTGACCCAAATCCCGCCTGATGTTAAGCAGCGATGAAGTCGAAGGTGAAACATGCCTGCCCAGGAAAAGGGTATTAACTCGTGCCTTAAAGAGTCTCAGGTTGTATTTACCATGGACAGGCAAAAGATTTGATTTTGCAGTACGCATAATAAAACAGTTTTCGAAGCTTTTAGCAATATTTAGAATTAACTTTTATGGCGGACGAGGCATTGTGTTTTAATTTTGTTTAATAACATGAATTCTACATAGAGAAAGTCGCGGGTTGAAGTTAGTTAATTTAGACAATCCCTAAGAATTGTTGCTCATAAAGAAAATTTAACTCGAGATAAGTTTCGAAATACAAATCTCATGTGCACTATGCAAGCTAGATTAATCGATAGGTTTAAGTTGAAACCTGGTGAGGTGAGACGCAGATACGAAGTGACGTGAGCGTGAAAGAGATGAAGACAAAAGCTGAAAACGTGTAGCTGTGTTTGTTTCCAGATTTAGAATCAAAAGGTTTTAAAAAGTTTCCACATTTCAACTGGATAGAAAGATGGGATTTTTATATGGAGAAGTATTTAATGTATTAGTGTATTATATACAAAACTATTTACTTTACGTAACATACTACATTTATTTACGGCAAAACTAAAAAGGAGGGTAATGTATTTGACCGGTTTGTCCGTTGGTATGTTCGTACTTATATTTCCTTGTAATAACAATTCTAAATCGATTTCGACATGTCGTTTGACTTTGCTTGGGTATTATCTTTTTTATTTAGTCTGTGTCCACCTTAACAGTTTTTCACGGCTCCAGGTAGTCGTAGGGAACAGGCAAGAACGAGAATGTGGATGGTACTCGCGCGTTCTCGCCTATCCCACGAATGGTTTCGTTATTTCGTCCGAAAACAAAGTTCTTGTTCATGCGTATCCCCGGCGCCAGGTAGGATTTAAAAAAAATGAGATGGATACTAAAACTTGGTACAACGAATTTCTAATAATTATCTTATATTATTGATACAAATAATTTTAATCTTTGCCAAGCTCCCACGTTCGGTTCATGCCAGGATGAGAACACAATGAGAACAACCCGAGAATGTGGAGAGGCCAGACTGACGGTAAATTTTGGCAGAGAATTGCCATAAACATTGTTAAAGAAATATTTGTAATTTAATACGCAGTTTTGAATTTGACCACCTGCATGCAAACATAAAATTTATCACTAAAATATTATTAATAAAATGTATATATTATTAAATCAAAATAGCTTAACCTGTACAAAAACTCTTCTTTTTATTTTATATTTTTTCTTAAAATTACTTGACCACCGGTTCGGAAAGTTTAAGTTGGGGAAGATACCTGCAAGAAACGCCAGATTCTGTAATCTTTGTAAGAATATCAAAATGTTTTTGTATAATAAGACACTAATATATCTTACAGTCTAGGGTGAGAGAATTCAATAAATACAAACATATATATATCCGCACAAAATAAAACACGTAACTATTTAATTGTTTGCACACTTGTATAATGTAAGATAAACAAATAATAGTAATAATAACCACATCACGACACACACATTGACTCAGCCCTGCAGTAAGTATCGTAAGAACTTGTATCACAGGCACTAAGCAACGATATGGCATATACTACATAAGCGAAAAAATGCGTCTTGCAAATAACACAAAGTCCCGTCCCCGCCGGGATTCGAACCCGGAACCTCTAGCGTAGCAGTCGGCTGTTTACACCACTGCTCCACCGAGGTCGTCAACAAAGACTATATTTTAACTCATTTTCAATACCAGTACCATTGTACGTATGTGCCGTACTTATAATAAATTCTCGAAGACAAATAGAGATCTAGACATATTTGATAAAATTTATAAATACAAATACGAAGTGTCAAAAATAAATACTTTAAAATAAATACCTTAATACTTTTTGCTTGTATAAATAAATTTGCACATATTCCATTATTAACATTATGTAGTGTATACAAGTAAGTGGGATACAATTTAGTCATAAGAATAGTTGTTATAAACCCTATTATGTATGCTGTTTTTGTATTGTGTTTGTATACAAAAAAAAAGAAGATTAATACTGGTTTTATAGGAGGTAGATCTACAAGCGAGATCGTCCTTCATTCTAATTCCAACGTGATGCAGTTCGCTCTGTTCGTTCAAAGGATTGGAGAACCACTGTAATTATTGGCACGAGAGGTATAACATCTTCACCTTCATTATCATCTTTAACTTTACACAGGGAACAAATTTTCGGTGCTCTTAGCGTTCATGGACATCAAGGGCATAGACTTATTGTTCAATTGATTTATTTATTGATTAACAGATGGTGTTGTTCGTATGCTGAATCGCACTATCAATGTTTTTCTTATATTACATATATCGTTTTCGTGACACATAACTGTTTGCTTAACCCCGTCGGGGCCACGGTTGTCTGGGCCTCCCAGCCTTACGGCTTGTAGACTCAACGTATTGCCCGGCATTGAGGGGCATCAACGCAAGGAGGCGAAGCGCAGCTACGTAAACGACAATATGGCCGAAGAAGCAAGCTTGCCTGGAAGTTTCTCTACTTACATATAACTTGTTACGTAAAATTTAATTATCTCAGAAATTGATTAAAACACAATCAGGACGTATGTCAAGAAGTTACAAGAAGTTACGTTTTGACAGTCTCAGCTATCCTGGAATCATCTCTACCCAGAGTCGCCTTAAGCCTAGCTGAAGCCAGCCGAATCGAAGCTTAGCTGGAGACCTTTAGGAACTAGCGACCTATTTTTGGTATCTACTTTTTGAGGCCCTCCTAATGTTGAAGGCCCTGAGTGGTTCCTAATTGAAAGCTTGGTTGGGAGATATCCGGCATTCGCTTAGGAGTTTTGACAGTGACGAGTTTCAAATATGACGAAAAGTTTTCCATCGGAAAATACTCAACAGAAACAGTTCCTCTTGTTACCCGCTAGGGGCGCTAGTTACCTTCATTTGTATATAAATAATGATTAAGAGTTCAAAGTAAATCGTTTTTGTTTGTTCATGTTTTTTGTTTAATTTGATAAAATCTTAACACTGTTTTTTACGAAAGATTGATGCGTTGGTGGTGTAATGGTCAGCATAGTTGCCTTCCAAGCAGTTGATCCGAATTCGATTCTCGGCCAACGCATATTTTTTTTTTCTTTATTGAATTTAATTAATTTATTATCTTACATTATTTTTTCGTATCTTTTCATAAGAATAAAACTTATTATTTATAGGCTTTTTGACATTTCTTTTTACTAAGCTTGTCGAGCATGCAGAGCGGAACGGAATGGAGCATTTTTGAGTCTATGTACTCGTATGTTTGTATGTTTTGACAGTCTCAGCTATCCTGGAATCATCTCTACCCAGAGTCGCCTTAAGCCTAGCTGAAGCCATTGGAAGCCAGCCGAATCGAAGCTTAGCTGGAGACCTTTAGGAACTAGCGACCTATTTTTGGTATCTACTTTTTGAGGCCCTCCTAATGTTGAAGGCCCTGAGTGGTTCCTAATTGAAAGCTTGGTTGGGAGATATCCGGCATTTGCTTAGGAGTTTTGACAGTGATGAGTTTCAAATATGACGAAAAGTTTTCCATCGGAAAATACTCAACAGAAACAGTTCCTTTTGTTACCCGCTAGGGGCGCTAGTTACCTTCATTTGTATATAAATAATGATTAAGAGTTCAAAGTAAATCGTTTTTGTTTGTTCATGTTTTTTGTTTAATTTGATAAAATCTTAACACTGTTTTTTACGAAAGATTGATGCGTTGGTGGTGTAATGGTCAGCATAGTTGCCTTCCAAGCAGTTGATCCGAATTCGATTTTTGGCCAACGCATATTTTTTTTCTTTATTGAATTTAATTAATTTATTATCTTACATTATTTTTTCGTATCGTTTCATAAGAATAAAACTTATTATTTATAGGCTTTTTGTCATTTCTTTTTACTAAGCTTGTCGAGCCTGCAGAGCGGAACGGAATGGAGCATTTTTGAGTCTATGTACTCGTATGTTTGTATGTTGTGCGTACTACCGTAGCTCCTAAACTCATAAACCGATATTGATGAATGAGGTGTCAATCGATAGATATTAATGTCATTTGTGCCTCTTGCGCCTCTTTAAGGCAAGAGTGAATAGGTTTCTCCTGGGCAGGCATGATCCACTTTAGACCTCATCGCCGCTTAACATCAGGCGGGTTTGGGGTCAAATGCCTGCCTGGTCTTGAATAAAAAATAATAAAGAAACTGTAACAGAGGACGCATTCTATTGTAAAAAAAAATATATGGCGGAATTGACATGAAAAAAAAATTATGTCTACCATTGGCATAGTCAGCATCACTTTATCTACCACCCCTAAAAAAACAAACAAAGAAGATGATTGACTAATAGACTAATATTTATGGTGGCAAATGACCCTGGCTGTAGAACAGTACAAAACATTTTTAAATTAGATATTTGTAAAGATAAATTTAGACATTTTGTATGAATAAAAAAGGTTACATGCACGATGTCCACAAAAAAAAAAAAACAGTATTAAATTACGACAATTTCAAAGTTTAAGATCTTTCCGATGTATTAAGGTCTCGTCATTATTAATGCCTATGTTTAAGTAACATGCCACACAGCACAATATTTTCCAGAGGGAGCAAACAATCGAAAATAGATAATAAAGCATTGATAAACGTATATAAAAATTAACAAATATGAACTCCTGCCAAAAATCAATTATTTTGGCAACTGGGATTTATAAAATATACGAAAATATAAGTTAAGTTATAGTAATGGGTGTAAATTTTACAATGGTTATATAATATATTATAAAAATTTATGTAACTACTCACACATTTCAGGTAGGGTGAAATTATTACATAATATACGACACTATTCCTGTAAGACCATAAAAACAACGGCGGCATAATAAATTGTCGTTTGTATCCTCTGATTTCTCATACTCTGTGTATACCCTTACATGTAAACAAGTATAGCTACCCCCAGGGGTGGTTTGCCCTAGTCAGTAAACGCGGCTCTGTGCCGCCGAAAGCACGCGCGGGGGCGCAACTAACGCCTGTTCAAACAAAACCTCCTTTATTTCATGTAACTCAAACACCTAGTATCCACAGCACTAGAATATCAAATTCAAATTCAAAAAAATCGAAATTAGAACGTTTGAATATTGTAAAATGCGGACCCGGCCAGTTCTAATTTGGATTTTTTTCTCAAACAAATCCTTCTTTTAAACGCTTCCTTCCTTTATCCTTTGGAATATTTCTTTTTATGTAACTGTTATCGTTTATGCCAGTTCTTTTGAGGTTGGAAAGTTTTTTTTTCGTTGATTGATGTTCTGTGGAGCAACTGGGAGTCAATTTGGGATGCCTTTTTTTGGATAAGGCCTTGCTAACAAGTAAGTGTTGTCTTTGTTAGAAACATCTCCGGAGGGAAAAAGTGCGATTTCTCTGGCAGGAACTGGAATCTATTGTGAGATAAGAGATTAATTAAGGAGATTAGCTTTATGAGCTTTCATTTAAAAATAGGCCTTTTGAATTTTTTGTTTTGAAATTATCAAAAACAATTTTTAAAAACACGCAAAATAGTGGAATCAAATCATAATAAACCTTGAAGCATGCTCTTGTATTTATTACATTTAGTAGTTGATTTTCCACGCCTTTTCTCAAACAAAAACGATGAAACATTCTTCCCTTATACTAACTATAAGTCGGGAAAACAATTAAAAACCCTTAGAACATAAAAACTTTTAGATTTTAGTTTATTCTAATGTGTTATTAATCAGTAAATAGCATTGTTCTGATATTTCATTAAATATATGAATATTTAATAATTAAATATAATAAACTCAAAAGATCTTTAATTTGCAACAGTGTATCCTAATATTATAACGTTGTAAACTATGGAAGTATTTATGTATGATATTTCAAATCTTTAAAACTACTCAACCCATTCATCTATAATTAAAATATGCCTTTAGAATCGAAACAGGTTATTTAAAATTTTAGTTCTATCCGGGCGAAGTGACAGGCCAAAGCCATATTATATCTTCATTTACAGTATACTCACATAAGACAAACGTTGCCTATCTTATGGTTCAAGCACACAAAGCAACTTGGAAATGGACCATCAAAATCACGCCTTTTGCCTCTTCAACTCGAGCTGATAACATACCATTACGATCCTGATAAGTGTGCGTTGCAGTATGGAATTTCATACCGAATGGCTCGAGTTGACGTGGCGTTAATAAACGAGTTGTAAGATGTTACGACCCTTGGTGAAAATTGACTGTCCGTTCTCGTACTTTCAGGGTCTGGGTCCGTCATGACATTCCAAAGTATAATACACACAAAAACTCACGCCGTAATCCCTCGAACATGGTTGGCAGAGGTGATACACACCACTTTTCGCATATTAAGTTGAGTCCTAGGTTGCGAATTTGTCGCCACTATCCGGGCACAATGAGGAACGTGACAGCTACACCTTACGGTAACCCGAGACTCGAACCTGTCGGGTCGGTTAAGCCACGTAACAAACTGAGCTACCACGTCCTCCAAAGCACAGGCCATTAAATATGTAAAGCTTCAAAATACCTAAGCGTAAAGAAAACACTTAAACGTAGACAATGAAGATCGAAATTTCGCCCCTTTTTTCAGGGGTCCGTACAACAAAGGGAGAAAAAGGGTTTTTATAGTGTCACTTCGTCGTCCATCTTGAATTTTCATATGAAATATCGACTCATATTTTTCGCTTAGGGATTAAATTTTTAAATTTTATCGTACCTTCCTTGTACTCGACTTCCAAAAAATTAAGTGCCATAATATTTCAAACTTTTTTTAATTTTCAACTTTTTAGGGCCAGGATATCAGAATTCATGGGAAAAAATCATGACATAACTAGAGCATTTAACTGCACAAATATTTTTATTAGAAACTTTAATTAGAAGTTTTAATAAAATAAGAATATTTAAAAATCCGTTTTTTGCTTATGTTAAAATTCGCATATTTTTAAGTTGTTTTACAGGTATTCGTTAAATGTTTTTTTTGGCAATTCCATAATCATGGCAATAACTTTGACTATTTTCATCATTTTATTAAGTTTTGTTGAGGGATGGAATGAGAGATGAAATGATTATGAGATGAATAACGAAAGGATGAAATTGATAGATGGAATTATGAATTTGCCTAAAGTGACTTGCTACTACTTTTACTGTAGGCTTTATTGAGTTACTTGAAAGATTACGAAAAAGCGGCCAAATCGTCGTTTCACTCTCTCTACACTTGTACAGCACTACAGATATTCACTGGACGAAACAAATTAAATTCATTTAACAAATTAATTTTTGCTGAATAACAAGAAAAGACAATAAAAAAGAAAAATGTTACCGCTAATTCTCGTTCCCGCCAAGTAACCCCAATGAACTTTTCAAAAATCGTCCTCATAAGGCAAATTGATTTTTCCTGACCATTTTTTCTTGGTCTGTGTAAAAATTTGACTCGTAGCTTTTACTTAGATAAAGGCATGAGTCAAAAACGGCCTGAATTTGTTAAAATTTAAGATTCTTTTGTTACAAATCAAAAAGAAAGCCAATCTCCAAAATCACATGTCAGTTATAATGTTCTTATTTATTGTATTTCATGAATTCAATGTATGGAATGTTACTATTTTAACCAGCGTATATCTGTAGTGCCGAACAAGTGCGGAGAAAATGATAAACGACGATTTGGCTGCCCTTTTCGTCGCCTCCTAAGCAGCTCGTTAGAGCATACAGTAACTGTACTCGCTTGTTACTGTGGGCAGATTCATCATTCCATCTATATTTATCAGATTTTCATTGTTCATCCTATCATCATCATCTCATCATATTTAAGAAAAAAACGTATGCTGTATAGGCTTATCCTCTTTGCCTTTTCCGACAAAAAGTGAGAAAGAAAAGAAAATAATATCTATTTAAACAATCTCTTTTAGGGGTTTTCCGCAAATGGTAGTATCTGGGAATTTTCAAGTCATAAATATCGAGACAAAACCCGAGTGGTTGTCATTTTCCCTTCCCTTCCCTGTGGAAAGGTAATACAATTTGGTTGACTATGAAATGGGGACCTCAAATTTTTCTTGACATTCCTTCACCCCCACTCTATGTCATAGACTAAGGGGTAAGGTCTCGGGATGGTGGTTTTGTGAAAAAATATGTAAAGACTGTATAAAATATTTGTTTTATTCACTCAATAGTATATCAGTTTAAAGTCTTAATTGCAATTAAAGATCAATAATGTTCATCTAGTTATTTGGCTAAAGGATTGGATTGGATTTTGAAAAACGTTTAAAAATCGTGGGATGTACCAAAACGGGTCAACTGATTTTCATAATACTTGTAAGGTTTGATCGTTGGTGAGTTGAATTGTGTTAGTGAGAATAAGATAAATCTGTGAGATTACATACGTTATTGTAATACATTATCTCAGTACACCTTAAACCTCAAAATGAAACAGAGAGTTACATATATTTAATAAAAATCTAAGTTAAAGTGCGAAATCTGTAATAGCTTATAATTAATATAATTACATACCTGAAACTCACGCCTTAAATAACCCCTCGAGAGGGGAAGCCAGAGGTGTTAAACACCGCATTTCGCACGTTTATGTTGATACCTACTGTGACAGGTTGCGAATCTGTCGCCACTATCCGGGCACAATGAGGAATATGGCAGCTTTATCTTACGGCAAGCCGAGACTCGAACCCTCGACCTGTCGGGTCGTGTCGGTCGGTTAACCAAGGCACGTAACAAATTGAGGTACCACGTCCTCCTTAAGTCTTAAATCTTTTTTTTACTCGCTTACTTAAAAAAATCAGACTTTATCAAAGGACTTTATGTTCTGTAGTACTTAATCTATGTATGTCCCCCTCCTCCCATTTATTTATATCCCCAGCGAGACCCGTATACCAGATAAGATGTAGCTTAGGTTTTACATAGCTTATACATAGATACTTATGTATAAGCTAAATCAGGTTATCCCTGTGAATGCCCGCATTGCTTCAGTTGTATGAATTTTACATAGGATCTCTATATAAGTTTTCAGAGTGGGATCTTTTTTAGTGTTCCGTAACCATAGGGTACAAAACGGGCCTCTATTACTAAGACTTCGCTGTCTACCCGTCCGTCCGTCTGTCAGCGAGCTGTATGACCCGTAACAGCCAGACTCTTAACATTTTAAAATAATATATATTTCTGTTGCCTATTACAAAAAATACTAAAAAAGTAAGGAAATTAAAAACTAAACGGCGCTCCCATACAAGATACGTGATTTTTTGACAATTATTGTTTTTTCTTGTTTCTTTTACGAAATTATCCAAAAATTACATATTATTTAACCTTATAAGATCCGACTCCGACTCAACCTTGACTGATTTTTATACCATTAAGGTGGTAAAGTTGCCTGCCTGATGGTAAGCAGTCACCGTAGCCTACAGACGCTTACAATGCCAGAGGCAACACGCACGCGTTGCCCTGTAAAAACCTTAACACCCTGCTTGAAGAACCCCATGCTGTAGTCACAATGTTTATAATTTATTTGAAAGACATATAAAATAATCATTATGAATACACAGTTATGTCTAGGATGACGAAAACAGCCAATACTGCAGCTATGTGTTCTTGTATTTATGCACGTGTATTGTGTACATACAGTTATATTTCCATTAATTTATTACTCCTTTTTTTTTGGTGCTTTAAATTATTATTTTGTTATTTACAATATGTATAATATTCGTATTTTATATTATTATTATTTTGTTTTTTCCTGATATTACTTGAGATAATTATTCCACTTATTATCTGTGGATTACGTTCACCAGTTTAAGATGTTCCTGTTTGTACTGGGTGCAGCGGAGTACCAGCGTCAGTCCTCCTAGCAGGTACTGACATAATGCTGAGTTGCATGCCTTTCATGGATGTAGCGTAATATTTTAGTGTCATGTCTTGAATGATTATTTAGTTCAAGGAATATTATGTTACATTTTTAATGAATTAAATTTTGACTTACTTTCTTAAAACCATGGTTAGAGTTCATTCCAAAGTAATTTTAATGTTTTTGTTCGTAAACATCATTGTGCCTGAAACGTGTTGATTCAGCCCAGGTGGAAGCTATTATGCCACCTTAGTTATTGCCAATTTCCTTTATAATGTTACATATACATATAGAAATGTTGTGTATTTAGTCACTATATTTGTTTCGAGTAGCAAGCAAGCAGAATTTATGTTCTGCAAAAATGTGTGATATTGACTACGCGGTACTGCGGGGGACCTACGTTTCGAGGTACGTTACGAGTCGGACTCGAACATGATGGGTTCCGTACTATTTTATTGAACGATATGTTTATTTTTAGAGAATTACCTAAAAGAAACAAGAACGAGCAAAAGTGATGAAAAATTTACGTTTCTTGGTCTGAGCCCCCTTTAATTTTTAATTGCTTTATGTTTTTAGTGTTTGTTGTTATAGCAGCAACATAAATTTTCTGAAAATTTCAGGAATCTATTATGGTTCATGATATACAGCCCGCTGACGGACGAACAGCGATGTCTTAGTAAAAAAGTGCTGTTTTTAACCCTTTAGGTTCGGAACCCTAAAAATAAGTTCTTTTTAAAATGATAATGTAAAAATAAATGAAAGTCTAACATTATTTTTAATTTTTATTCCAAATATTACGTATGTTGCAGTATTCATACAATCTTCATGTTTAGTCAAATACAATTGAAACATCGTACGGTGAATATATTACAATGCATTCATAAAGTTCAAACAGCATTTATTGAATCAACAACGAATAAAATCGAGGAGTTTTCAAAGGATTACAAATGCGGGCTTTGAATGGTAAAATTTAATCATTCAAACGATCGTCAAATATGGGTTTATTCTTCACGCGCGTAGAATTTAAAACCTTATTTATAAAACATAGTTCAATTTTTAAAGTCTAGTTTTGGTCGATAGACATTCAAACAAAATTTTTTGTTAACGTTAAAAAAGACAAGCTGTGACAAACGAGTGAACTAACAGGATTCCGATTGTTCATTTGAACCCTAAAAATAATTAATTAAAGTGAATCTGACCTTAACATTCTCGCTGCTCGTAGAAAAGTCAAATAAAATCATATTAAAATTTATTGCTTTTTATTGAAATGGCGAATAAAAACGAGACCTTAGATTAATGTTTGGTCTGTTGCAGCATCGTGTCTTCCAATCATTAATTATGCATGACATACTATGGTTATTCAAGCAAATTTTGGTAAACTATTTCATTTTATTGGGGACATGCAGTTTTAATGATAAAAACTATAATTAAAATCACTTAAACCAGTTAAGTTTCCAAATTTTTTAAATATCAATAGTGACAAGACATTAATAATTAAAACATTAAAATATTTTTTAAAAAACGCTATGAAATGATTATAATGATAATAATAAAAATGTGTAGAAATAATATATTTACAGTGAAAACAGATTAGAATTGAACGATAAACAAGTGAGATGTAACCATTAAAAATAAATATATCTATCTCGCTCATAAGGACCACTTTTTGTGGAAGTTGTATGGCGCCCGTGTACTTTGACGTCATTGTACATATTGAATCTCTCTGTCTTGCGACTTTGAAGATTTATAACTTAGTTGATTTGTGCCTTATTATAAATTCAAATGAACAGAAACTTGAGACATTATTCGTAATTAATGACGTTCTCTTGCACAATGTTTGAGGGACAATATCCGATTGTATATTTGAGTAATTCCTTCCTTTGTTGTTGAATGTTCGGCATCAATAGCGTGGCATTGTGCATCTGACAGATTTGAAGCTACTGGCTCAATGGTACGCTGAGGTCTGAGGTTCGAGTCCGGTAAGTACTCTTTAGTATGTCCTATTCTAAAAACAATTAGCTGTTGTTTCACGGTGATACCGTGTCATTTTCCTAATATCATAGATTATAATAATATTGTTAATAATGATATCGTTATCACCATCAATATTTACGTAAAGCGGGATCGCGATAAAGAATATCGCGTAATAATATAAATAGATATATAAATCAATAACATTACGACACACACATCGACTCAGCCTTACAGTAAAAGAATCTTGTGTCGTAGGTGCTAGCAACGATATGGTATAAACTGCATAGATAAGAATACTACATCCAAGACCGGTAAGCGAAACAATGCGTCTTGCAATTAACATTAAAACTTTCTAACATTGGAAAACTAAAAACAATGTCAAAATCGCAAAATTTTTTACACTACAATTAAAAGCAGACAGACGTCGCGAAGAGCAGCCTGAAGCCATCATAATCGGAAAAACACTACGTCATTCCGCCTCCCCCGCAGCAAACATAGACACGAAACGCTGCACTGCGCTGCGTCACGATGCACCGCTTGTTGTATTATTGCACAGCGAGGCGTCGCGCTGTCATCGACTTCACGAGGCGCCTCGCGACTTTCCAATTTCCAAAGTGATGGCGTCGCGCTGCGCAGCGTAAAACCACTGGCCCCTTCAAGCATCGTCGCGTCGCGTATCAGTGTGAACCGACCCTAAGACATCTTTGTTTTATATAACGTCATGAACAAACATTAAAAGGGTTTACCAGGTGGAAAGAAAACTGCCTAGTGATGAGATTTTAAAATCTTAATTCGTTGTTTTAAAATGTAAACAGATCCGCCCATGCATGTGTGTAAATAAATAGCATCAAAATAATATTGTTTTTCGTATATAAATCGTCTTATTTTCCATGTCACGCTGGTCGTGTAATTTATCACGCGTCCAAACCACTAGCCTCCGTTTCGATGTCCCATTTTTATATAATTAGTCATAATTTACCTTACAAAAACTTTTTATTCGTCATTGTCTGCTTTTTATGTGTCGCTACCGGCGGCGAGCGGAAACTTTTACGCACAAAAAACGTGAAGAGTACGGTAATTTTGATTTAAGAAAGTTTTTCCCCTGAAATTTGAGCAGCCACCTTGTAGAAGTACGCAGTGTTACAATTGGCAGGTCGATGCTTCGTTTACATTGGGTATATCTTCGTTGCTTAGTCTGGGTCGTATTACACTAATAATCTTGAAGACGAATCAACACAGTATCAGCTCGAGCCCTTCGGTCCCTTCTATGTCTTTGCGACCTCCGTCAAAATGCATATGATCCAGTGTCGCAAGCGTCATCAGGCAATGGTAACTGTTCAGTATCAGGCCGTATGCTTCTCGTCATTTTCGAAATCAGAATCTTTTTTTTAAATCTTAAGAAGGCAAAGAGACAAAATCTTAAAGTCCAAGGATGCCTCTACCGGCTCAAGATATCTGCTTACCATAAAATGAGATATATATATTTCCATAGTTACATAAACATAATAACTTAAAGATACGCCGTAATCTCTCGAGAGGGGTTGGCAACACCGCATTTCGCATTTTTATGTATCCCAGTGTGACAGGTTGCGAATCTGTCGCCACTATCCGGGTACAAAGTGGAACATGGCAGTTACAACTTACAGCAACCCGAGACTCTAACTATCGGGTCGGGTCGGTTGGTTAACCTAGGCACGTATAAAACTGAGCTATCATGTCCTTGATAAGACAAAACTGGAACTTACTGACTAGACAATGTCTTTCAAATTTGTTAATATAATCAAAATAATTTTAATCATAAAATACCTCAGTAGGCTCAAATAGAAATATAAATGATTTATTACTTCGATATTAAGTGTTTTAAAACTGAACATTTCTTTCATCTTAAATTTTATCTCAAAACTTTTGACGTGAATGTAATTATTTGTTGGGGTTTTATTTTCATTAAAAGTTATATCGTACTTAGCGGGCTTAGTGTTAAGGATCTTTTACACGGGTGAGAAATGACGCGACTGTATTTAGTTTTTTTTTACAAAGTAAGCTAGAAAGAAATAATAGTAAACATTCACTATATTTATTTTTGTTATTGTTACTTCTATCATTTCAAGCAAAATTAAAATTTATTTCATTGTTCATTGTCTTCAAAAGCTGATTTGAGTTGTAAAATTATCTTGTTTCATTAATTAATAAAAGATCATCCAAAGACCAGAGATCTAAGCATGAACATTTTCTTGCGATATTTAGAAAGTGTATTTTTGTAATATATCCAACATTAGTGTCTTATAGGCACTATAAAGATTTAAATTGCTTTCCAAAAGATCCATTAAAACTTAAATTTTAACTATTTAATCGGTTTTATCGTTAGTACTATCTTATTATTGATTTTGATTTAATAACTCACGGAATTTTATAAAAGTTCACAGATTTTTGATCAAGATTACGCACGTGATTAACGTCAGTTAGAAGGGGCCGTAACATTAATTTTGTCATTCATTACATATACTGTAACATGTGTATGAATTCAGGGATTATAAGGGTAGGCCGTTTTAGGTTGTTTTGAAGGAATCCTTATGTAACTCTGCATGTTATGTATATTCGCAAATGTCCAAAGACTTGTTTATTGCCTATATTGTATAAACCTACTGTTATAACATGTAGCTATCTTGCTTTATACAAATACATAAAGAGGTATGTGTAATGTTTGCTTATTTATATAAGGATTTTGATCGAAAATTCTGTAACGTAATTTATGCTATGACCATGAAAGTAAATTCTTTAGTAGTGTATACATTTTTGAAAATCAAATCAAAAAGTTTATCATTTAAACGATTTCATCATATTATTTTTTATAAAGTTACAAATCTTAACAATGCTGGTTTGAGAGGGAGAATCAGCGGGATTAAAAATGGCGCTAAGCAATATTGAATCTGAATAGATTTTTTTTTCAAGAAATGAAAACTTTCTGAATTGCTTTGAACAGTTGGGAGTGTAGCTACATTTATTATGTTTCATAAATTGTGAGTTGTAGTAGAAAATATTGTATTTGAATTTTGAAAAAGCGACTACGGTGGTTTTTTGCCGGATTCTTCCCCGTAGAAATAGCATTCCGAACCGGTGGTAGTAAAAAAATACGATTTGAAAGTGCTTATTTTAAGTATATTCGAATAAAACCATTTTTACTGGAATTTGGCTTTAAATTGGCCCTATTAGGCTCACTGGCGATTTAATAAAACTAATGTAATGGGCTAAAGCAACCATAGACATATGGGAAAAACTCTAGAATATCTATGAATTATTGCTCCTTAACCACAACCAACCTTCGAAGCTGCCGGCTCCAATACCTCCCATTCATTTTACGGCTGCTATATATTACGTCCTGTGTCGCTCATTTGCTTTCCCTTTGTCTAAACTAGCTCATGTCCTTTGAATTTGTATGTATTTCTTCTAATTTATATTAAAGGAACCAAGGGAATGTTTTATTTAACTTTATAGTTATTACAATAGCAGAAAATAATTAAGGTATTAAAACCACAGAGGTTTGTACCCAATGCTTAATGAGTATTAATACAATATTTTTTAAATTGATCTATTTTAGATACAATATATAGAAGTAGGTACAATATATATTAAAACTTTATAATTTAATTAATTCAGGTTATGACAATTCTTTAAAGAAAAATACATCAACGCTCTGCTAAAGCTATTAAAAATGTTTGGTTTAAATATAATAGAAAAAATAATAATTTGATTAGGTTTGACGAGCTGACTACCAAATTTAAGTTTTTGGTATTCGTTTGCACATTAATTATTTAATAAAAGGTATTCTTTGGAATAGAAAAAAAAATAGTTTTTAAGGTATTAGGAAGGTAAGGTATATTAGTTGTTGGTATTAAATCGGAATAAATTTAATTAGGCCTTTTTTTTTCTAGAAAAATCTCTTTGAAATATTCAAATCTTCCTGTTATGACGAATTGTCGATTTACTCGTATGTAGGAAATCCTCAAAATTTGCCTGGTAAACAATTTCATAATTAAATCACATATTGGAATATGTCCGAAACGATTCTAGTAGAAAAGCTTTTTTCGGTAAAATCAATTATAACATTGGTGTTTTTAACGGCATCTTGTCTAATCCGTCATCGTACGAGGCTATATTTTTATTTAAGTTACCTGAATTAGGCTTAAAAAAATGAAAATTGTTTGTATTTGTTTTGTAGCTGTGTTTGTATTCCTTGCCTTTACAGGGCGATATTATTGCTTAGCGACAAAGCCCTGATAATAAAATGAAAATAATAATAACATATGAGGGATATCTGTATTGCCGTATCTTCTAGTAAATGATTTGGCTACTGTTCCCCGCCATAGTTAAATTAAAATTAAATATAAACTTTGATGCTAACACGAAGACCTAAAATTCCAATAACTCAAATATTTGAGTTTTCATACAAATCACTTGATGTTAATCTGAGTCTTATGTTACAAAGCAGAGAATTGCTTTTAGAATGAAGAAATTTAAAGCCAAAGAGTTTGAAATTTCACCGATGTTTTGTGTTTTGTTTGTAGTGAGTTTCTGAAAGGTTCCGTACGGACAAGTTATTGAAAATTGCTTTTGTCATGATGTTGAATACATGTTAATGTATTTTGTATTTTTTTGTTTACTTGTACAGTGTAATTGCCGGCACGAGAGCCATAACATATTTACCTCTAAATGGGTTTTGCTTTGAGGGTGCTCTTGGCGTTTCACGATAAATACCACTTTCCACCTTACGTTAACAGAAAATAAAAATCTACGGAAATGACATTCCCTCACGTTACAGTTGCGGCATTGTAATTTCATTTTAATAGATTTTTATTTTCTGTTGGCGTTAACGCTTGCGGAATAACGGCATTCGTCTAAGGGGGCAGGGCATCGTCGTTTTAACAAGCGGTATAAATTTCCATGAGGTGAACCGTTTGCTTGTTTGCCAATGGTGTTGTTTAAAAATTAAATATAAAACCTTTGGTCTCTGACAGAACTTCTTACCAAATTTCATGTCTCGAGCTAGATAAACGGGATGTACCCTTAAAGTTTTTGATTCCCTATAGAATCTCAAAATGTGTTTCAAAAACAGAGCATAAACATTATGTTGACTTAGGAGATTATACGATTTTTTCAATGCTCTCAAGGAATTGCTTTCTTAGTTAAGTATTTTATATTAATTTCAACTATTTTAACTATGCGTTCCTGAAAAAACGGGCAAAAGCGTTCCATTTAGATGTCCAGAACCCTAATAAAATAAAGCTGATTGATATAATTACTCCATATTCAATGATAATAATTGTGAATTGATGGAGCTAATTAGAAACTAGAATGATAAAAATATGCGTTGGCCGAGAATCGAACTCGGATCAACTGCTTGGAAGGCAACTATGCTGACCATTACACCACCAACGCAGATGATAAACGATTTGAATGTGTTCATTAATATAATATTTACATCTGAGTAAATATTATACAAACGTAACCGATAGATGCGTTGGTGGTGTAATGGTCAGCATAGTTGCCTTCCAAGCAGTTGATCCGAGTTCGATTCTCGGCCAACGCATATTTTAAACATTCCAGTTTGTAATTAGCTCTATCAATTTACGTACATGAACTCACGCCGTAGTCTCTCGAGAGGGGTTGGCAGAGGTGCTTGCTACACAATACTTTTCGCATGTTTATATTGAGTCCCAGTGTGACTGGTTGCGAATCTGTCGCCACTATCCGGGCAAATTGAAAAACGTGTCAGCTACAACTTACGTCAACCCGAGACTCGAACCCTCGACCTGTCGGGTCGGGTCGGTCGGATATCCAAGGCACGTAACAAACCTAGTTACCACGTCCTCTATCAATTTATATATTTATATTTTTCATTTTATTATTCATTCGTCGTGTCAATATGCAGCGGTATCTCTTTCCATCAGGTGAACCATATGCTTGATGCCTATTATGTTGTATAAAAACTATTATTTTCTTACAAAATTTAAGTCATTATATCGGAAAGTGTTATTTTAATATAACCTAGTAGAACATTCCAAATTCCAACGTGATATTAGTTCTGCATTCGGTAGCAAAAATCCATTTGTCAACCATTCAAATCAATTCAGTAAGATTAAATATTAATCAAACGATAAAATTTCCAATTTCCGCGAAAGTATTTAATAAACAGTCCTAAAAAGTCACAGTTGTCTATTTATTGAGATAATAATAATCACATAAAGACACACACATTGACTCAGCCCTGCTTTAAGATATAATCTTGTGTCGCAGGTGCTAAGCAACGATATGTTATAAAATTTATGGATAAGAATACTACATCCAAGACCGGCAAGCGAAACAATGCGTTTTGCAAATAAAACAAAGTTCTGGGATTCGAACGCGGAACTGCACCACAGAGAAATTAATCTAAAATTCGTCATTTTCATTTGTTTTTAATAAAATCCTGACAAAACGACATTCACTTCGGTTTAAATTCCGACAGTTTGCCGCTGAATAACAATTTGATCCGCAAAATACCGGTTTTTGCACTTCTATCTGCTTCGGACCGGTTTTAATCCTTCGCAAATACCGGATAATTAAATTGAGTGAAACGGCGATCCGGTATTAATATAAATGATTGAATTTTACTGATGAAGGTTTATTGTTTTAGTATGATCGGTCGCAATATTCCGATGCGGCATTACAAATGATTCCCGGCATTTCCCCGACAATTAATTCTCTTTGATTATTAATTTTCACTTTTTAGACAACATTGTTTACAGAGGTAGCGAAATTTCGAAATGTTATCTTTAAATTTCAAGTTTCTATTTGTACCAGTATAACTTGTACAAGAGCATTCAAAATTCAAATGTTTTTCATTCAAATAGACTTAAAATAAGTGCTTTCAAATCGTCATTTTATCTACCACCACTTCGGAATGCTATTACGGGGGACCGCCACTACCACTACCTACCTACCGCCACTACGGGGAAGAAGCCGATAAAAAATCCTATGTAGTGACTGTTTTTCAAAAAAATTCAAAATTTCTTCATTACGCGTTGGAACATTTAAGTTTTCCAATTTTATTATACATTTTAAAGCTACTATGACTAACTTTGTTTAAAGCAAATAATAATATTATAAATAATTAGTCATTTTAGCGGTAGTAAGTCTACTAAAATTTTATTTAAATACATTTAATTTAATTGCATGAAACATAGGGGATGCAACGGCTTCAATGCACAGAATAAAGTGATCAAAAAGTATTATTATAAAATATTGTGACCAAGTGAGCCAATCCACACAAACAGCACCCGATCACAAGTATAACGTGCATCCATCCTCAACCATATAAGTGGCCGACCTGGCACCCAACGCTACCTTTAGCACAGGCATTGAGTGTGCATGAACTCTTGACAAAACTCAAAGTTCCTTTTAAAGCACGGATAAATCATTCATTGCAACCTCCGAACATCTACTGTTATTAGATAAACCTGTGCAGATAAATTAAGCTACTTCGCTAGTTTTCTGCCTTTTACTTTCGTACATACTTTTTTATTTATTTACCAATAACCACAGCTTTAAGAAATAAAAAGTTACAGGGAAAATAAGCTTCTCTTATATTTATATTATGTATATATTTAATTATGATAATCCAAAAATAAACTAAAATCGTTACTATCTTGGGTTTACATGTGAGTGTATTTGTATAGGAAGTTTGTATGTATGAGTGCGTGTGTATGATTAAGAAATTAAGACAAAGTATAAAATTAACTACTCAAGTAATTTAAGAACATACTTTTATATGTATTCTTTGTGGAATTAAAAATGTCTTAATGTTGAAAACTTTTATTGTAACTGTTTTGAATTCTCAAAACCACTAGCTACTAAATGATTCGTATTTTTTGTAATTTTATTAAGTCTTATACATATATGTTTTACATAGTCAAAGAATCGGTTATTTACTACTATTTATTCTAACAAAATTAGTTGTTGATCTTAAAACAACCAATAGCATGCCCGTGCACGTAGCCTGTGCTTCATTGCACAGCTGCATTATACATTACAAAGGACGCCACCGTTGATTTTTTATTGTTTTTTTTAATAAAGCAGACGATTCACCTGATGGAAAGTGATACCGCCGCCTATTGACACGACGATGCCCTTGATGTCTTTGACGAACCCCAAGGGCACCGTCAATGCTTTGCCCATGTAGAGGGAAAATATGCTATACCTCTCGTGCCTGTAATGACACTGGCTCTCCAATCCTTCGAACCGGAACACAGCGAACTGCTTCATGGTAGAAATAGAAAGGAGGGTGGTACCAACCTAGATGATCTCGCACGTAGGTCTACCACCAGTAAAATGAACACATACTGGCTAACAGAAGTTGTAGTGGGACAGAGTGGCGGATGTACTCGATAAGTCTTACTATTTTAAATGTAAATAATTCTCATTATATCAGATGTAATATGTAGTTAATTAAGTATGGGAATATAAGCTAATTATGAGTTGAAGTATTCTTAAAATATGCGTTGGCCGAGAATCGAACTCGGATCAACTGCTTGGAAGGCAACTATGCTGACCATTACACCACCAACGCAGATGTCTGTTGAAACAAAATTTTTAAATGGAATCTATTTTACATTGTTTATGCAGGTGGTAAACGTTTTTTTTAAATCAAAAGAATTATTTGGGACTTAAGACAGATGCGTTGGTGGTGTAATGGTCAGCATAGTTGCCTTCCAAGCAGTTGATCCGAGTTCGATTCTCGGCCAACGCACATTTTCTAGTCTGCAAATTTTAATTAGCTTGTAATATAAAAAACTATTTAAAATTAACTAGTACTAATTCAATACTAACACATACTACATACTATCAATTATATCGTATAATTTGTTAGTTCATTGCATATTCAGAAATCTCGCATACTTAATAAAGTTTTAAAAAGCCGCATCAATATCGGTCCATTCGGTTGGGAGTGATGTTTAATTTTTATTTTACATGTATTTGGGAAATATATTTTTTTATTTATTTATTTTTTACATAACATAACATATACATTATATAGATTAATACCACTCGGTGATAAACAATCAAATCATCATTTTTTAAATGTTGCCACAGATAAACAAGTATACAGATAATAAAAGATAAAATTTTAAACTCTTCTTTTTCAGTTACTAACTTGGTACTTTGAATTTCTATTTATGCTTTGTTTTTAACCCCCAGGAATATAAAGAAACGTAACTACAAAAATCTAGTTTTAACACGCCGGTCGACCTGTATGTAACTATGTAATGGAATCTAAGGTAACCAGTTTAACCATCTTCCAAAGGTTATGAAAATTGGCAGCTGTATGTAGTTCTGATGACAATACAATAATATGGTACTGTCGAACTGATCTGATGATGGAGCCGGAAGTGAAATGGAACTTCAATATGGAAAATCGTATCATAGCTGTTATGGATTTCTTAGAAAAGTCTTGTAATGAATTTTGACCACGATTTTAGGTTTCAAGGTCTGATAATGAAGCCGGAAGATAGACTTGCATTCCAAGCGTGTTTTCTAGTGTTTTTAAACTATTAATTTATTTTTGTTTGATTTTACATATATTTGCGAAACGTAAAATTTTAAATACCTACAATTAAAACGTACACAACAAACTTTCCACTATTAACTGATAAACAATTTTAATTTAACTAGTTCCAGATTCTTTTTGCATCGAAGACTCTTATTTTCGCTTGCGACTGCATTTACAAATTTGTATGAATCTTTGTAAAGCGCCCCAAACGGATAGTTGAGAAATTAAGACTACTCATACGAAATTACTGTAGTAATGCTATGTTACCTGACGTGTAGGAAAACTATGAGGATTCATGGTAGACACATTGATGTAGTTTAACTTAACTCACTTTACGCTTTTCATATTGTGGAGCTTCTTCCAGTCGTCAAAAATTTAGGTTAAAAATATTTAGAACAGATATTAACAGTGATTTCATCATGAACTAGTGACCCGCCCCGGCTTCGCACGGATATTGTGCATATAAACCTTTCTCTTGAATCACTCTATTTATTAAAAACCGCCTCAAAATCTGTTGCGCAGTTTTGTACTATGTCGTAATGTTAATTGTATTGAGTAAAAAATATGCGTTGGCCGAGAATCGAACTCGGATCAACTGCTTGGAAGGCAACTATGCTGACCATTACACCACCAACGCAGATGTCTGATTCTGTGAAAATGGATTTGATATAATAAAAACATTGGTAAATACATTTATAATTACACACATACTGTTCATTAAATGTAAAGATGATATAATTTAGCAGAAAACATGTGTTCCCGAATTATTAAAACATGTGTTCCCGAATTATTAAAACATGTGTTCCCGAATTATTAAAACTAAAACCACTTTAAATTAATATTAATACTCATTTTCGATCATCACAAATTTTTAATACAACATTTTGGGCAAACAAGCATAGTTCACCTGTTGGAAAGTGCATACCGGCGCATATTGACACACGCTCTTGATGTCTGGAACGTTAAGAACACCGCCAATGTAGATGTAATGATGTTATACCTGTCGTATCGGTAATTACACTGGCTCTCCAATCCTTCAAACCGTAACATAGCGAACTGCTTCACGTTGTTAATAGAAAGGAGGGTGGTACCAACCCAGACGATCTCGCACTTAATTCTACCACCAGTGTATTGGGATTGAGGTATATAGCTTGTCTTTAATAACTAAAAACTTCTTGCAACACTGTGATATAACTTGTGCGTTGCTTAATCTGTAATATTCCAATACTAGTCGAATAAGTTGAATAACCAGCTTAACAACCTTGGAAACAGAAATGAAACATTTAGTTTTTCGGCTTCAATATTACTTATAGTTTTAAGGTAATATTTTTTCATTTATTTCTCTGACGGTTTAATAAAAAAGAACAATTAATAAAGCGTTGAATAAACATTGATGTGTGTATTTTTGTATGAAACACAATACAAACTACATTGCTATGTCATACGGTAAATTTTGCGCAGTGCGGGCGAGCCTTTGCCAATTCCGGTTGCCAGCTTCGCTTTTATTAATTGTGTCGCCGTTTATTTCCCCGACCAAAACTTGTATAAATACTTCGTGACACGACAATATTTGTTTATAACATGATTAACAATTAGATAGAACTAAGATTTCTGAAGTAAATTATCAAGGATCAATATGGTAGGCATTTTAGAAGATTTTTGTAAATAACGTATTAGCAGAGCTGTTCGCGTCCCAGACATAAAGGCAGTATCACTTTCCATCTGGTGAGCCGTCTGCTTGTTTGCCCGTGATGTAAAATAAAAAAAAAAACACTTTTCACGTGTCTAATAAAAAATGAAAGCTACTAAAATACGTACATAACTAGTAAATATTTAATTTATTTTTACTCAATAGAAAGCAATTTAATCGGCATATTTAATTTTAAAAATCACAAATATTTTATACCTACATTATTAGTATCCTTTTAAAATGATTAATTAATTAATTTAAGTTTTAAAAATATTATATTATTTTATTTATATTGCCTTATTAAATCATTTTATATATATTTGCACAGAACAAGCGAAATGTCATAATGAAAATTACTCATATTGTTTAGGATATTTATAAAAGTGCTTACATGTATTTTCTGTAATTTTTCCATACGTAGATATTTTTATTATCTTTTAGTAGGAAAGTGAGCGAGATTTTTTAATTTCCGAATGTTTTTGTGTGAGTCCGTGGCATGTCTAACAAATGATCTAGGGTTGAACATTACACGTTTTTGCTACACTTTTTAAATAAAAATTCAAACAACGTGGAAAACAACGGAGGACATGGTAGCACAGTTTGTTACGTGCCTTGGTTAACCCAGGTCGAGGGTTTGAGTCTCGGGTGGCCGTAAGTTGTAGCTGCCATGTTTCTCAATAGGCCCGGATAGTGGCGACAGATTTGCAACCTGTCACACTGGGACTCAACATAAACATGCGAAATGCGGTGTGTAACAAGCACCCCTGCCAACCCCTCTCGATGACTACTGCGTGAGTTTATGTTATGTTATTTATGTAAGTTCTAACAAAAAAGTATTTTATCTACTTTTGATTTTAATGAATAACTGCATCCTTTTATTCTGTGTTTGAATGCCGAATAAAATTAAATTTATAACATATTCAAAATTAGAATTATTTGTTTCACGTAATGGTAATCAACTTTGACTAAACTGTCAAACTAGCATATAGTTTATTTGATGGTTAGTAGTAGCTGTTACACATTTGTAGCACTAAATGTGTCAGATGCGAGTTACCTGTAATCCATATTATTCCAAAATTACAACAATACATTTTATTTTGTCTCTAAAATTGGAAACTAATTATATTCTTGGAATTTTATTATACCATTCATCCATACATTCTTGTAAACTTTCGCGTTTTTAATGTTAATAAGGATTCTACCTCGAGTGTAGGTTGGCAGTTTCCTTTGCTGTATTAGTTATTCTTGAAATTAACTTCCATCATCATCAGCCGGAAGCCGTAAACTGCTGGACAGAGTACTCCCCAAAATATTTCCGTATGTAGCGATCCTTTGCTGCTTCCATCCAACGATGCCCTGCAGCTGCTGCTGTATAATACCATTTTATCTAAGGTTGTTCACTTTAATGGCAAAATTTTTGTAAAAAAAACAAATCATGCGTTGGCATCCCTAGAATTTGATACGAGACGTCGCAGAGTTTCAGCTGAAACGAGAAAATTCTCAACAAAACCTCCGTAATGAGTTTTTACCAGTAAGGGTCAATTCACAACGAGATGCTGCGCAGCGCGATATCGCGAGGTGCATCGTGAAGTAAACGACAGCGCGCCGCTGCATAGCACAACGTCGCGAGGCAATGTCAAATTCTTGCAATGAAACGTGTATGTTTTTGTATAGGAAATAAAGTTAGTTTTTGTATAATTATCTTAAAAAGGCCTTGCGCCTTGCGTCTCGTTTCGATGTGAGCAGACTCCTATACACAATGTCGACTAGTCGACTCGATTTACGGCGACCAGAAACACAGGCAACTAGGCGGGAGACCAAGCCAAGCGATTCTATTTACATGTACAATCGAGGTCTGCCACGGAGTATCATTTGCCATCGAAATTCCTCTGTACGCGATAATACTACGTTTTAGCGGTTGGATCGCAAGCGCCATCCTAATTGGCCGTAGTAAATCTCTATTACCAATGACGGTAAAGGAAGAAAATCATTCATTGAAATCATGATGTAGTTTTAAAAGTATGATAATCTCATCCATTCACAAATATAGTATGTATCGTTGTACGTACATTCGTTCAGTAAACATCGAAGAACTGATAACAGCAGCATTACGTTTACAGTTTAGGATTCTGTACCCAAAGAATAAAATACGGAACCCTATTACTAAGACTTTGTTGTCCGCCCGTCCGTCTTTTTGTCAGCGGGCTGTATTTCAAGAACCATAGCAGCTAGACACTTAAATTTTTAGACAATGTTTTACAACAAATACTAAAAACATAAAGAAATTAATAATTAAAGGTAGCTCCCATACAAGAAACGTGATTTTTTCGAAATTTTTGGTCTGCTCCTTTTTCTTTCATTAAATTGTCTAAAAAGGTACATAACGTTTATTCTTACAAGGTGGTACGCACCAACCATGTGTTAGTCCGACTGACACTTGTTTTTTTCTTCATATATCGAAAGCCTGAGTTAGTTTTGTGGATGATATCCAGATAAGTCCCAGTCGCCCTCAGTGCTTACGCTTCTATTAGACTCCATGTTACTAACGGTCACTAGGAGTCACCTATGCATCGTCACTGCACAACGTGTCATTGAGTCGCGAAGACTAACAGCGACTCAGTGATACGCTTCCTCAAATCCCATAGAAACCTTAGGATGAAACAGAGACTACTCTCCGGTGACTGCTTGACAATGTGTATTGAGTCTAAAACGTAGTTTCGCTTGTATTTTTTTAATTGATTTAAAAAGAAAAGAATGCTTCAAACTTATAATTGAGTTGTAAATAACTTTTGCCCGCGAATTCGTCTATCTGGATTCAGTTTTTATATCTAAAAAGTATGCTATGTGTGAAGCAAGGTGATAAACTATGTGTTTGTCGAGTTCCATCCAAATCTCTTCAACCGTTTTTGCGTATTATTAACAAACATACCTTTACATTTATATTATCAGTAGGAGGTAAGATAATAAAACAATGTTGGAATTGTGGGACTATTCCCACAAATCCATGCCTTTTTTAATTTCTTTAATACAATTCACATACCACAGATATACAGTAATCTGTTACATTTTGTCAAAAATCAGACTGATTCACTAAGTTATAAAGCTTCAAAGATCCGACATGTACAATGACGTCAAAGTACACGGGCGCCATACAACTTCCATAGAAAAGGTGATTTTGATCAGCGAGATAGATATATTTACTTTGAATGGTTATATCTCCCTGGTTAATCGTTCAATTCTTATTCTGTTTTCACTGTAAATATATTATTACTACGTTCTTTACAAGGAATGGATAATAATCAAATTAAATTCCATGCATAATCCATATACACTCTCTCTTTATACCATTTTAAGCCATCAAGGCTTGAGTTTTAGACATTCAAGTTACTTATCAATACATGAGACAAGAATAATACCAATACAATATTTTATTGTCTTTCTCAGGTCTAAAAAATAAGTATAAAACTTAAACCCGACAACTGAAAACACAAAAAAACATAAACTCACGCCGGTATCCCTCGAGGGGTTGGCAGAGGTGTTTTCACCGCATTTCGCACGTTTATGTTAAGTCTCAGTATGAAAGGTTGCGAATCTATCGCCACTAACCGGGCACAATGAGGAACACGACAGCTATAACGTACGGCAACCCGAGACTCGAACCCTCGACTTGTCGGGTCGGTTGGTGAACTAAGGCACGTAACAAACTGAGCTACCGCGTCCAAATCATCCTGAAAAGCGCGCTCTAAAATTATGAAACAAGAAAATATTCTCATCTAAAATTGTTAAGTAAACTATTCAATATAACCGTGGTAATATGCCACCTACAGTATTAGGCAAACTTACTGACTTGTATTATTTTGCTATGTTAGGTTAGGTTTATTATAGGTAGGTATATGCCCACGGCAAAAAATTACTTTCACTGCAGCGGATTTTTAATGAACTAACCAAAGTTGCCAACGTTGACTTAACTATGACTTGACTGCAGGGGTTCGTGCTACCACCACTGAACCCTAAAAGTCATTTATAATTTTTCCCTGTGACAAAAGCAATCACGCACGAGACCGTAAAATCTATCGAGTACATATATAAATGGAAATTTAATCGATATGTCGTAAAATTGTATTTTGTTAAACATCGTTTAGTGTAAACGTTGAGTTATCGAAAGTCTGCCGGCTTCATACCGCACTGCGACATGGCTAGTGATGTCCTGAACACAATTATATCGATGTAATATTAAATGATATCGGACTTTTTAGAAAATAAAATGTGCGTGATGGATCATACTTAAACAAATTTAGGTACGTATATAAGTTGCAAAAAGAATCTTGTCCGTTTTATTTTTGATTTAAATTCAATGTTTTTTCTATAAATATCGTCGAGACTTGATTGTAATCGTTGAAAATAAATATTAGGAACATTTTTGCCAAGTTCTTTGCCGGTAGAACAACATTCTGAACCAGTTGTCGGATCTTAGCCACAAAAGGGTTTAAAAATATTAAGCTATAAATCGTTAAATAATATTATTAGAAACTAGAACAAGACACGGTGGCCATAATAATTTTTTTTTTCTATAACAAAACGGTTTAATTTCTCCTGGTTTCTCTTGGGAAAGCATGTTCCACCTTAGACTACATCACCGCTTAACATCAAATGATGAGTTTAAATAATAAAAAAGTATGTTAAACAAAATATTTTAACATTTGTTGATTAAAAGTTGTCGATACTTCTCATTTTTAGTCCGCATCACTAGTTGCAGTTCGCGACAATATCTTCGTAACCCCGTTCCGTTTATCGATAGACTACTCCACTTCACTATCCGACGTTTTACGAGTTAGGCTTATAAAGGCCTTTCACTTAGGCCTAGTCCCCTGATTCTTATAGTAAAGTTATAAGAACAGTTTTCGTTTGGCAAATTCCAAGGGATTTGGGACCTTAAATTAACTTGGATTGAATTCAAAAATGTTGTTCAAATGTGTGCATCATATTGTTTCGGTTTAAACCATCTCGAATAGAATCTTAAGGCTGCACAGTCAGGTGGCTTGCTTGGCGTCTGGAGCCTTGCATGGCGAGCTATAACTAGCTAGGCGCCAAGGACGTGAAAATCGTGAAAAAATATGACCACCAAAAAAAATTTGAGTATTTCAATAAAATCGGAACTTGAAACATGGTAGCTCAGCTTGATACTTGCTTTGGTTAACCGACCGACCCGACCCGACAGGTCGAAGGTTCAAGTCTCGGGTTGCCGTACATTGTAGCTGCCATGTCTCTCATTGTGTCCGGATAGTGGCGACAGATTCGCAACCTGCCACACTGGGTCTCAACATAAATGTGCAAAATGCGGTGTTTAATACCTCTGCCAACCCCTCTCGAAGGATTAATTACGGCGTGAGTTTATGTTTATGTTTTTTGTGAAATATTTTCGTGTTCTGTATTTATTTATTATTACTGGCTAGGGACACGCTGGGGGCATATCAAGCCGCCTACCTGTGCGGACACAGCTTTCTGACGAATCACATGCATACAAACACAAATGCTAGTAATCAATTAAACACAACCTGTCTCGTCAGGGAACACCAAGCAAAGCTCGAAGCAGAGAGGGTGCACTAGCAAATGATGTGGCATAAAAAAAGCATAAAAGGAGAAAATATTATATTATTTTACTATAGCAATCAAAGTTTACGCTGTTGCTGTTCTCTGACGCGAGAATGTTGTTCTGCATTGTATTACTTCCTATTATATGTCACATTTGTATACTTATAGTCTATACATCTATAGTCGTATAGTTGACTACCTCTATGGCGCAGCTGACTGCTACACAAGAGATCCCGGGTTCGAATCCCGGCGGGAACGTATCTTGGGTGTAGTATTTTTATAAATGTATGTATTTACCATATAACCTATATATACCATACCATTCTACATTCTTACTAAAGAGTTGAGTCAAAGTGTGTGTCGTGATGTGCTTATTATTATTATACGCAATGTCGACCAGCTGCCGGCGACTATCCTCCCAGTGACCTTTATTGTTAAAGATTAAATATTTTATAATAAATTTGCTATTGCAATTGCTGTCTCCGCTTTGCTAGGAGGGAAGTCTGAAATCTAATTCTTACTATTTCCTATTTCTTCTGATTCAATTCGTTGCGGGTCCCAAAACAGCCGGTAGGGTGTCCGGGCGCAGCCTGTGCGTCATTGCACAGCTGTATTATTCGTTAATTATTCGATCAAAGGACGTCACTGTTGATCTTGATGAACAGGAGTTACAGTGATAGGACAGAGTGGCGGGTATACCCGAAAGGTTTTAATGAAACTATACGCATTAAGTGGCTGGTCTTCCGGGCATACATTTCAAGTTCGGGTGACTGTTTGACAGTTCGTATAGTTCTTTTAATAAGCCTGTTTTCTCCAGTGGTTTAAGAAAAATGCGGTAGAAGTGCAAGGGGGGGGGGAACTATATGTCTGGAATCTCGATTAAACTCTCGATTAAAGTTTTTTACTCTCTTATGGCAATACTTTTTTTTCCAAAGTTATTATATATCATTGGAATTTCTTCTTTCTTTATCAAGAATATTAAGAGAGATTAATAATTAATGGGAATTTAAAAAAACAACTACGGAGGTTTCTTGTCGGCTTCTTTCCGGTAGATAGCAATTCGAATCGGTGCGGAGAAAATGACAATTTGACAGCACTGTTTTCAAAAAGTCAATTATAATAAAAACATATTCAATTTGAATTTGAATAGCTGAAGATGATGAGTCTCCCTGCAGTTACATGCAAACGGTTACTACATGCTGTAACGACTTGGGAAACGACGAAAAGAGCAGCCAAATCGTCTCATTACACTTTCTTCACACCTGTACACTACAGATATTCACTGGTTAAATGTCCTTACAACCGTCAGTAATCGTTAAAATTGGGTTAATGCTATTGACACTAAAGTAAGAAAATGTAAACTGACATTTCCGTTCCCGCCAAGCAACGCGACAATGACAATTAAATGTAATAAATAACTGAATTATACTAGTGCTGCCTCTAGCGGATGTTTTTAAAATCTTCACAGAAAGGTCAGAGAGAATAGCTTATGTGACTACTTCACCATTTCTTACAATAATTAAAACATACGATTTCACAAATCCATCGGTAGAAAAAAAATCAGCTTATATATAATTTTAAAGTGATTTCTTAATGTCCGTATCTATGTCTCTTTCTAAAACATTTTTCTTTATACGAAATCAAGGACACTACAGGCGTGTGACGTCACGACGTCGTATTGACCTCTTTGTCTAATCCATACCTTCAAACTCAGATCGTCAATCAATTAATCATTCTCATCATATCTGCTCAAAAACATGGTAGATACAGTTCTTTACAATTATAGTGCTCATGTTTTGCCTTTCTCATTATACATGCAAATTATTATTACAAAATTTGGTAAATCATCAACAATAAATAAATAAAAAAAAATGTGAGCCGTCACGGGACGCCTGGCAGACGTGAAACATCGACATTATTTTGTAAAAGTAATATGCAGAAAAGAACATATTGTGATAGGAACTAGATATGTCATAATGATAAAATAAAATATTACGATTTTTTTCCAGATAACGATGACTATTTATCGAATAAACATTTATTTTCATTAAATACAAAAATTTATGAATTTATTTCAAATCGTGACTACTTAATTCGTTTAATCAGTGACTTCGGTAATAGTTATATTCGATGTTGCCTCTGAGGACGGTATTACTGTGACAATTGGTCGATGGTAACTGAAGTATGTTACAAAAGTATTGGACATAACATTATCAAGATATCTGATAAATACAGCATCTATTGTTGTTCCGTATCTGGTGGTAGGTTCTCTTGGATTGTTATTAATTTGCAATTGAAATTCTTCTTGGAGAAACGTTATCAATGGCGTTGATTCATCTTTTGCAAAAATAATAAATGATTCACTATAAATGCCACTATGATTAGAAAAATTAATTAATGTTTTAATGTTCATACTTATAACAAATAAGAAAAAACTTTCGTGCGCTGCACGCCGTCAGCTGATTTAGAAATACAATTCTGTCAGTCTTAATAAATTTATTCTCTGAGCAATTGTTATAATACATTAATTTCAATAAGAATGAAATTTAATTATTAATTTAAAAGCATTATATGCAATGAAATTTATGTGAATTTTAATCTACCAAGCTAGTAGATTTTACATTTACTGGTGCTCAAAACACACCAAATATACGCGTGCTTAATGCACAGATAAATGCATACTTTAATTATAAAAATACAATTCACTTACTGATGACTTGATGGTGTGTCATAGAGTGATTTTGCTTTCTTTGCAGGAGGCTGATCACTTTCACTCTTTAAATTATCACGGTCAGACATTTTATTATCAGAAAAATAATTTGTTTTCAAGTAAAACATAGGTTATGTTTACTGTAGTAAACAACACTGTGTACACTACGGAGTATACACTATAGGTATTCGTGCTCAGTGTAGCAAGAAAGATGGCTTAACGCCAGATCGAGTGGGAGAGAATCACACAGTCGATTGCGCATGGCGACGCGTCACCACACCGTACACACTACTGCATATAGACTGTATATATATATACCATCGTATAGCGTGGCGACGCGTCGCCACGGCATGCGTCGCCACGCCAGAAATCGGTTTTACGTGCGGCTATAGATGTTTCACATCAATAAAAAAACGTAACTATTATAATGCCTTAACTAAAGGTTGCACCACACCGACGCGGCAATCTTCCGCGATCGCGCCGTTGCGGCCGATACTAACTTCCTTAATAATATTTTTATCACTTAATTTTCAGTCAACGATTCCAGTGTATATTTAACAGATCATTTAAAGGGTTTCTTTCCTATCTGTCACCCTGATCTGATCTGTGCCCCTAGGGTGACCGAGAGGAAAAGAAAGTTCTATCTGTCTCTATGTTGGTAATAAGGAGACAGAGGAAACCGTGAAAGAGTGAAAACAGTGCGAACTGTCCCCTCGCAAACAGGGTGACAGATGGATCTGTATTTCCCTCTCCGTCACCCTAGGGGAACAGAGCAGGGTGACAGATAGGAATAAACTGTTTAAAGGACTACTAATAATAAATATTTAGTATTATTCTAGATACCGTAGACAAAGTTACTACGCCGGCGTAGCACCTACTACGGTTACTACGGTAAACCAATACTAATTATTAGTTAGTCTTGAATCTTAATTCTGCTAATTGTTTTTATTGATTCGGTAACTAATATAATTAAAATAATTATTTAACTAACCGATAAAGAAAAATCAATCTTGTAAAATTTTCTATCACTTTAACTCTAAAAACACAATAATAAAAAAAAAGTAAATACACCTATACGGTATATTTTAAACATTTTAACTTATTTTATCCATGAACAAAATCTTAATAACTGTCCGGATTACTGCTACGTATAAATTCTGTCTAATATTGATAGAGACATCTAAAATTGTCAAATCTATTCCTACCTGTATTATCTCAGTCATTATACATAAGTACTATACATAGCAGTGATTTAATTAACCTCCTAACATAGAACCGCGTACTCAATCTGCAAGTATAATTCAATTAATAATAGTGCAGTGCAAGCGAATGAATTTATTAAATCAGGGTCTCGTAACAGTCGGTAAGATTATATTACTTGCACATTGTCCATATATTGCATCTAGGTATGTAGAGTTCATCTACTCTAACAATGTGCGCCTCTCCACAACATTTTAAAGCGAAATTTGTATTAAAAAAACTTAAGCCGACTGGTCGAGGGTTCGTGTCTCAGGTTGACGTAAGTTGTAGCTGCCTTGTTCGTCATTATGCCCCGATAGTTGCGACAGATTCGCAACCTGTCGCACTGAGACTCAACATAAACATGTGAATTGTGGTATGCACCACCCCTGCCAACCCTTCTCGAGGGAATACGGTTTGAGTGTGTTATGTGAAATCAACGCGATATGGTATGGTAGAAATGCCATGACGCATACTGGAATCAGATATGAATAGGCCGCATAGTGATTTGGGATATAAGTTCCTCACAGTCTCCAAATATTTTCATAATCATCCTTAGGAAACATTTATTTCGCGTTTACACTTTCTTAGTTATTGAATACACTATAAAGAAAGTTTGCTATGTAATAACATATCTACACAAATATATATTTATTTAAATAAATAAGGTGTTATTTGAGACTTATTTAAAGCAGCGGTTGTATACAGTAGTTTTAGTAAGGTAAAAATTACAAAATGCATGTTCATTACATAATTCGGCAGATAAAACTTAGCAGTAAAGTTATTACAAATGAGTATTGTGAAACAATTAAAAATCTGAATAAATCGATTAAAAAAAATCATTCTAAATAGTTCTATAAACAATACGGTGGTGTACTAAACTTGAATCTATTTTGCCGTTAAAGTTTAATATCACTGCTTTTTTCACTTACTTGATACTGTATTTTATCAAAAAACTCTTAAACCAAAAAGTAGTAATTGATATACATACTGAACCACCTATAATTATATAGTTGAGTATTATGGCTATGTTTTTATTTAATCTTAGGAGCTTTCTCGAATGATATCTAGGTAACAATGAATCGTAGAAAAATCTAGAACTAATCATGTCAAGCGAAGAATACAATCTCAGTTGAATTCTATGCACAATGCAGATCGGATTCGGATTCTATGCAATTGGAATCCCATGCAACCTTGCCTGTAAGGTATTGCTATACATGCCTGAATGCATAAATTCTAACGTTATTCAACTGCATATATGTATGTAAGTTTAACCTTTGAAGAATAAGTATGGAAGGGGAAATAAATGATCGAAATATGTATTTTAGTTTTCTTGGCACACCCGCCGCTCTGTCCACTGCAACTCCTGTTCACTAGGATCAACAGAGGCGTCATTTGATCGAATAATGCAGCTGTGTCTTGGGACCCGCAGCGAATTTAATCAAAAGAAGTAGGAGGTAGTAAGAAAGCGGTTTCGGTCTTCCTTCCTTCAACATTTCCGGTTGCTGTCATTTGTTAACTCAGTAGTTCGTACTTTTGACATTTGTTCGCAAGTAAAATATATTTCACCAATGTTTAAAACGTACTTTCAGAGTGAAAAGGCTACATAGCGGATTAATGATTGGCAGTCGGGGTACTCCTAAGGAGTCCAACAATTAATCTATGAGAAAAAAAAAAAATGAATTTGATGCTTACAAAGTCTAGGCAAAAACTTGTCGTAAACTTATTTATCAACTATCTCAACGGTTAATACAACAATATCTTTATTTGCTGCAAAAAACAACTACCTATGAATAAAAAGAAAAGCATTTCCAAGAAGATATTTTATACGTGAAACCTGTGAAGGATGTGATCCAATATGGATCCAATAAAAAGTTAATCCAACACCTGTGTTCTCGCTTTAAACACACACATGCTCCCATTTACACACACTGCTTTGACACCGACGTTAAAGGAACTTAGGATATTATTTATTTTTAAAGCTTCAATGTTGCAACCAATCTTTTAGAGTAAATTTGCCTGTGTCTCCTTGTCGATGTTAACATCCATAAGTTTCTTAGGTAGGCCGTATGCTTGTGTGTCAACTTAATGATTACTAAAAAAAACCAAAAGGTTAAATACTCTATCTCCAGAGAGACCTTAGATTCCCTTGAACAATCTCCATGGGAACTTTTATGCTCTATTTTATGGGGATGAATTCTAGAAATTAACATGATTTTTTTATTTTCAGGCAAAAAGATGTCGAACAGAATGGAAGGTTCCAGAGAGAGGCTACTGTACGATAGGAGGGAGTATGAGTATGACTTCGTACGACACGAACAACGATACGAATCGAGATACGATCGGGACCGATATCGCGTCGAGCGGTACGAACGTCCGAGACGAAAGAATGGATACGTGTATGAAGATATCTATTCAGACTTTGACGAGGCTCAGGGAAGCCTTTCTCTGTTCCGACCAATCAGACCGGAGTACTTAAATCTACCAACATCTTACGACACCAAGTATAATTCTCTCCCGAGAAACTACTACCGATACGAAGAACGACCTCGTAGAATTTCATACACGAAAGATTATTACGATTTTAGAATCGGAAACGAAAGGAGAAGGCCGCGGGAATCTTATGAACCTTACAGACGAACGCCAGAAGTAAAGAAACGCGAATACGAACGAAGGATAGAGTTTGAACCAAGGAATACGAAACCGAAAAACGTGGCAGTGTGCAAACCTCTTCGTTTGTCCGAAAAAAACGCGCGCTACTGGACAACAGACCTGCCTGAAGGCCGGACGCGGCCGAAAAGGCCAGAAGAAGCGAAAAAGAATGTTAAATTCTCCGAAGTTTCGGGCTGTAATCGGAAGATGGTCGTTGACGATCCTGTGGTCGGAAAGAAGATCGTACCGGTGAGGGAATTGGAAGTGTCGTTGGATCAGATGATTCAGAATGGGTATTTCGAGAAGCACAACATTCCTATATGTCGGCCTATTAAAGGGGTAGTTGTTGGAGGGAGGGATGAGCCATCAGGAAGTGGGGTGCCGAACGGGAAATGCTTATCTGCAGGGGATACGAAGCAAGTCTCCCGGAAAAGCAGACATCTGCCGCAGGTTAGACTATCATAATTATTACTTCTTTAGTATGAAATTTAAATTTATGTTTTTTTTTTTGTTGAAATGAAAACCTATTTTTATCACTGGACTGTAAGTCTACAATAGATATGACAGGGTGCAATATTATTTAGTGCAAAATAAAGAAAACTAAATGAGAGTATTATTTGACACAAACAGTAATAGCAGTCAAAATAGTTGCTGAATAATTCATTTTTTATACAAGTTCACGAACATTGGCGTATTCGTAGAAAAGCTAGGTATAATACAAGAAAATCGATCCTAAAGCTCAAACAATGCTTTGAATTGACTAACATGACCCGAAAGGTCAACCAAACCCGATAAAATTTGGCATACAAATCGCCTATTTAGCTACAACATCTACATTGAAAACTCTCGTTGGAAGTCTGTTTAGAGCAGTGGTTCTCAAACTTTTTTATAACGGATCCCATTTGAAACTTAAATGAACTTACAGAACCCCAATTTGAACTTCATTCATTAGTGTATGAGATGATAAATGAGGTGATAACCAATGATATGATGTAATGGTTATTGGGATGGAGGAGAACTATAAATAGTGATGAAATGACACTTGAGGTTGATTTCTTAGCGGAACCCTAGTAGAAGGATTACGGAACCCCAAGGTTCAGTGGAACACAGTTTGAGAATGGCTGGTTTAGAGAAATACAGAAATTGTATACCATATTAAACCTGCACACTGCACTGTATTCAACTAAGGTACATCTGAATGGTCTGTGTAATCTTATTTTTGAATGATTGTAACCCTTTCACTCGAAAACTGTTAAACGAAACTGAATGAAATTCTCTTCACAGATTTTTTGTCACATTCACTAACTTATATGATATTTTCTGTGCGAGATTTTTTTCTTAATCAAAAGTCATTTTTTTCTTTTAAATCGTCATAATTCTTTTTAAACTACCACCGGTTCGGAATGCCTGTCTACAGGAAAGAATCCGGCAAGAAACCTCCGTAGCTGCTCTTTTCAATATCAAAGTAATCTTTCAATACAATCTTTCATTACAATCTTGATTCCAGTGGGATTTTCAAAAATCTAATTTCAGGACATATATGTTTGATAAAACCACTTTTTGTCCACGTACCTATCATGTTTTTATAACTAAATAAAATCAACGCGATCGAAATTGCAGGAAATCATTTTTAAACCCACATTGTAGGAACTCTACAAAGCAATTTGAAAATTTTTGCCATAAAAGTGGCGCTTTTTCACATGTGCACGGACGTGTTGTGAAATGTAGTAATGTGAGTTAGGACTCGACACGGACGCAGGGGTTATGTCAAAGCTGTCCTAATTGCTCACTTTTCACAGCACGGCGACCATTTCAAACTGGACCCAAGTGAAAAGGCACTTACGATAGGAAACAAAGCTTGTAGCATAGGGCGCAATAGCTCGTAACGTGAAACAACATAAATACCGCCAACAAATCAACATACTTAATCACAATTGACGCTGGTGCAGCTCTCTGACGCTATTCTTGATGAATTGTACCGAGGCGTGGCAGAGACTAGTAAATCTATACATGAGTAAGTGGCCATAAAAACAGTCTGTGCCAACCCAAAGTGGTTGTTAGGATATTTATGAGTACAACGTTAGTGGACGTAGAGTTATTGCAATTTACATAATCTTTGAGAATAATAAAAATAGTATAAATAGTAATATAGTTAGGCCTCATACTCAAAAGAGGTTTCATTCGAACAAGGTCATCGAAACCTGAGCAGAGATTAAATGTACATATATAATGATAGTATATAGTTTATGTATGTATATAGTACAAGATAGGTTGCGGACATCTATCGAAGGTTTCTCGCCGGATTCTTCCCCGTAGACAGGCATTCCGAACCGGGGTGGTAGTTTAAAAATAATTTTGACGATTTAAAAGTACTTATTTTAAGTCCATTTGAATAAAAAATATTTGATTTTGATTTTATCAACTAGTAGACGAATTTACACTGCAACTTACATTTATACAACATCATGGACAAATAAGTTGACGGTTCACGGTTCACCTGATTGAAAATTATTTGTCAATTTTTCATAGTTTTTATTTAATGTTTAAAAACGTACATAACATAAACCTACGCCTCGAGAGTGGTTGGCAGAGAGTTGGAGAGGTTAAACAACGCATTTCGCATGTCTATGTTGAGTCCCAGTGTGACAGTTTGTGAAACTGTCGCCACTATCCGGGGACAATGAGGAACATGGTAGATACAATGTACGGCAACCCGAGACTCGAACTCTTGATCTGTGGGGTCGGATTGGTCGACAAACTGAGCTCGCACGTCCTCATTTAAAAAAGAATGATATTTATGTTTCATAATTTATAAATATGAAATTTTAATGACAATATCAAAGAGAATAGTGGCCAAATTGTACATTAAACAAATGTACATTTTTCCAAAGTATTGGAAGCCATTGGCTAGCTATTGATTTTGAATTCGTGCGTCGTTTGATTTGATCGGATTATTTAAGCTACGATGCACAGTGGCTAATGGTCGGATGTGACGCGTCATTACGTGGATACGATTAATTAATGGTAATGATTTGTTATTACAAATTAAATAAGATAGAATCCAGGTTTGGAAGTGTAGTGTGTGTAGTTTGTAATCCAGAATACATTATTAGTAGTATTCATTACGTAAACAAAATTTAATTTATGAAAAACTGAACTGAAACATTCTAAATCTTGACGACCTCGGTGGCGCAGTGGTGTAAACAGCCGACTGCTACGCTAGAGGTTCCGGGTTCGAATCCCGGCGGGGGCGGGACTTTGTGTTATTTGCAAGACGCATTGTTTCGCTTACCGGTCTTGGAAGTTGTATTCTTATTTATTTAGTATATACCATATCGTTGCTTAGCACCTGCGATGCAAGTTCTTACGATACTTAGTGCAGGGCTGAGTCAACGTGTGTGTCGTGATGTGGTTATTTATTTATTTATTATTTATTTATTCAACAAATAAGAAATATAACATCTGTGAACAGTAAATATGCATATATTTATTATTCATATATTTATTAAATTCGAAGAAAGCTGTTGTAAAACCTCAAGATAAAAAATGAATGGAAAATAAGTATTTAAAGAATATTGAAACTGTTATAATCAGTAAATGAATTTAAATTCTTTAAAAATATAGTAAAATTAAGACATCGTTGTGTAAAGTGACATCTGTGTAAATAATTACAGCTAAATACACAAAAGCATGTATTGAATCAAATATTATGTAAATTGTGTTTCAATTATACGAAGAAATGGAAAAAAATAACTTTGTATTTTTACTAGAATGTTCTAGTTTAGGAAAAAGTATGTTTTCGAACAAAAATAGTATTTTGGGAGCACAATTTATTTGTTAATGAACTTTTCCTGAATTGAATCTGTCGAAAAATCACTATATAAAAATGTTTAATCTAGTTTTGGTTTATTAGAAACAGCTTCCTGACAGAAATACGGATGCACTGACGGACAGAGTTTTCGTATAAGGTTCCGTTGGCACCCATTGGGTTCGGAACCCTTCAATCAATCCTAAGAAGTACAGAATCCAAATCCAACCATTCATACCAGAGTCAGCGTATTGGTCAGTAGATATATATCTTAGCTAATGTAACCTAATTTTGAATCTAGGCTAGCCAAGTTTCCAGGCTCTCCAGTGAAGCCTACAAACTAAGATTAAGTATGGTCAGCATAAAAACTGTAAGCGTCTACAAGGTTGTTTCAAATAAAATATCGCTCGTCACAAATAATAAGTATTTCACAAAATATTTAGACATTATTATGGTTTAATTCATTAAACGTTATAGATATTTTAATATACATCAGTTTTTGTTTTAATCACCAAAAAAAAAGGTAAAATTGATAAAGGAATGTTTATCACTTAAAAAACATCAGAAACAAACAAATGTTTTTGTAATTTTTAAAAATTAATACGACTTTGAAACTTGGCACGCGGTACCAGGCTGTCAAGCTGTTTAATTCGTTGCCATCTAAAATTAAAGCAATGACAGCCCCAATGTCTTTAGGAGTAAGTTACCTAAATTTTTGTCGAACGAGTGTTTTTACTCAGTAGGAGAATTTCTGAATTACAAATATATTTAATAATTATAATTATATCACTACAATGACATTAATTGAGTTTATTATTATTTTTTTATATACTATTTTTTGTTGAATGTTTGTAAATTGTGTTTTTTTAAATTTAAATTTGATTATTATTTGATTTTTAATTGTGTACATTTCAAATACGATTGTAATAATTGTTACTGAATGAATGAACTGAACTTTTTTGCTGACTGTACTGCGAAGAGATACTGAACAAGGCATTAGACCGTGAAAATAATCTTATTAGTGGTCTTAAGAAAAAAACTGTATTTAATAACAACTTAACTTTAATTGGATAACGATGAAATTTCCACTTCCTTACATTGTACCTATGCTACTTTATAGCCCATTAACGGTGTCATTATCGGTACGAGAGGTATAACATCTTTACCTCTACATGGGCAAAGCATTGGCAGCATTGACGTGTCAATAGGCGCCGGTATCAATTTCCATTAGGTGAATCGTTTGCTTGTTTTCCTGTGACGTTCTAAAAAAACTATTTGTTATTATTTGTTATGTAATAGCTGCTACTTGTTGACTACGAACAGTAAATACTTATTGATTTTGTTTTTGCACATCACTTAAAGTTACAAAACATGTGGGACTATAATAAAAACAACAATAATAACCACATCACGACACACACATTTGACTCAGCCCTGCAGTAAGTATCGTAAGAACTTGTCTCACAGGAACTTAACAACGATATGGTATATACTACATAGATAAGAATACAACATCCAATACCGGTAAGCGAAACAATGCGTCTTGCAAATAACACTAAGTCCCGCCTCCGCCGGGATTCGAACCCGGAACCTCTAGCGTAGCAGTCGGCTGTTTACACCACTGCGCCACCGAGGTCGTCAAAACTATATTTTTATTGTTAAGATCTATATTGCTATAGCCATGTTTTATGCCAATAAATATTCAATTCTATTCTATTCTTAATAGTGATCTCAATAGTTTCATTGTTCCTCACTATCCACCGACGTTACTCGTATGCACGCGGAATTGCATTATTTCGGACGATATGTGTGTCATGTTATTGTCATTGAAGTAATCTATGTTATATGTTATGTTTGACGACCTTGGTGACGCAGTGGTGTAAACAGCCGACTGCTACGCTAGAGGTTCCGGGTTCGAATCCCGGCGGAGGCGGGACTTTGTGTTATTTGCAAGCCGCATTGTTTCGCTTACCGGTATTGGATGTTGTATTCTTATCTATGTATTTTGTATTGTATCGTTGCTTAGTGCCTGAGATGCCCTTCGGTCATTTAACCAAGGCAAGAAACAAACTGAGCTACCACGTCCTCAACAAACGTCCTTAATGAATACTTAGCTGCGTTATAATTAATACATTATTCCCTAATATAAGTTGATTACTCGAGAACAATGGAAAATTAATGGTATTTGACCTTGAAGGTAGTTTTAAGTCACAAAATGATAACCGATTTTTGATAGTCGGCCTGCAATTCAACTGCAATCCGACTGCCAATTTGCAGTTCCGATGCAGGTGGCACGAATACAATGCATTCTGCAAGCCTGTTAACGTGCAGTTTGTGTGCAGTCGTCGTGCAGTTGACTGCATCGGAACTACAATTTGGCAGCCGGATAGCAATTGTTTTGTATTTCGTCTGTTTAGAGCCGCCTAAAAGACATCGGTTTTAAAAGATAAGGTTAACTTTTAGTATTTTTGATCGATAGTTTTTCGCTGTCTACTTTTTATTATAAATGCTTAATTAAGAATCTGCTATCCAAAAATATGCGTTGGCCGAGAATCGAACTCGGATCAACTGCTTGGAAGGCAACTATGCTGACCATTACACCACCAACGCAGATGGTAAATGATTCTAAATGTAGTTATAAAAAGACTTATATTCAGCTTTGAAAAAAAATCAACTGGGTAAATAGGCAAAAAGCAAAAAAAATAATTAACAACTTGTAATTTAAGTTTTGTTTGTAATAGACAGAAGCGTTGGTGGTGTAATGGTCAGCATAGTTGCCTTCCAAGCAGTTGATCCGAGTTCGATTCTCGGCCAACGCATATTTTAAGAATTCAAAATTCTAATTAGCTCATCATTCTAACTATAAGAAAATAAGGGATCAAAAGTAAAAATTAATAGACATATATATTTGAGTTAATCAAAAACCAATTTCTTTAAAATCTGTTATATCCGAAATGTGAAATAAGAATAATGGTGTCAGGTGCATTTGTTATAATGTTCATATTGATTAATATTATTGGTTTTGTAAATCAATGATTCTATTCAAATGATCATTATGATTAAAAAAAACATCTTCAGCTGACATGACGGTGAGATGACGGGCACGGTTACCAGGTGACCGTTTGGAGGAGGTGTCATTTATGTTGAAAAGTAAATATATGAATTAGTCGATAAATGAATGCTTTAAATATGAATGTGTTATTTGGACTGGGCTTACGCCTACAATAGGTAGACATAGTTGTATGGTATTGTATTGTATGAATATCAAAGTAATTTTAATGATATCTTTTGAACTATAACTTAAAATTTTAATTGGACAATATATTATTTAATATTGTAAAGGATAAACCTCATCGGTTTAAATATAGTTTTCTGAATTATATAGAATTCTTTGATGGAAATACTAAAAATTAAAAAATTGAAACTTTTCTCTTCCTGTCTATTATTTGACGGTCTTTGGGACGCAATGCTGTAACAGCTGACTCCTACGCTAGAGGTCCCGGGATCGAAACCAGGCGGGGGTGGATTACAGATATTATACAGGGTGTTTGGTGCATCGTTTGCCAAATTAAAATGGCGGATATAAAGGGTCATTTGCTATCACCCCAGGCCCCTAAAAAGTTTTTGGCCCCACGGAATTTTTATATGAATTTTAAAAGTTTAAAAAATTATGGCTGACTCTTTTAAAATTGAATAAAAAAAAATAGTGATAGAGCTTACAATTTTTATTTATTCGTAAATGAAACGTTGCACGCTGACGTCAGTGTAAAGTTACGTCTAGTTATTTTTTAAATGACTCACAAATGTTTTTCAAGGTTTAAACCTTAGGTCACCTTTGATTTTCATTTAAAAAAAACTAAAAAAGATCAAGTTGTAAAGTAAAGATCAAATGATCCTTTCTATCCGCCATTTTAATTTGGCTATCGATGCACCAAACACCCTGTATACCTAAAACATAAACTCACGCCAGAAATTTATCCCTCGAAAGGGGTAGGCAGAGATGTTAAATACCGCATTTCGAATGCTTATGTTAAGTCCCAGTGTGGCAGGTTGCGAATCTTTCGCCAATATCCGGGCACAATGAGGAACGTGACAGCTACAATATACACCAACCCGAGCCTCGAACCCTCGACCCATCGAGTCTGGTCGGTCGGTTAACCAAGGGACGTAACTGAGCTACCACGTCTTTTATTGTATATGTAGTATATACTATATCGTTGCTTATCACCTGCGACACAAGATTCTACAATTTTTACTGCAGAGCTGCGTTAATGTGTGTGTCGTTATGTGGTTATTATTATTTAAATAAATGCATCCTCCATTTTGTCTTCTTTATAGATAAACTGTATTTTTAGGCTTTATATTGTCCGAGATTTAGTGATGTTCTTCGGAAAGTGTGTCAGTGATGAGTTTATGTATAAAAGATAGGCCGTTTTCGTCGATGGCAATCTGAGCGTTGACTACCGACCGTCCTCTTTACATCTCATATCGTATCGACAGCTCATTAGAGGTTAACGATCCATTACGAGCTTGCTTACTGCAAGAACAGAGTAAAGCAAAAACAGTAGGGCTCCCAAAGCTTCATTTTTGGCCCTTTTTTGTTCAATGGGCAAGTCTTTCTCCCGATGGGTGAATCCTGCCTTTGGCGATACAGTTGTACGTAATGCGAGACATGCTGTTTTAGAATATATATTGAGAGTTATTTAGGCAATCTGCGTTAGACACTACTTAAGTGGTAGCCTCCTTATTATACAAGTGTTTTTATTGGCTAGCGAATAGCAAAAGACAACCTGTGTGTTATTCAGCACTGAACTGTCCCATAATCATTTCTATTTACACAACGATGCCCTAAATGTCTGAACACCAAAAGCACCGCCAATGCGTTGTAATTGTACATGAAAAGATGTTATAGCTCTCATGCCGGTAAATACACTGTCACTCCGATCCTTCGAACTGAAACACAGCGAAATGCTTCACTTTGTATATAGAAAGGAGGATGGTACCAATCCAGAAGATCTCGCACGTAGATCGGGACCACCAGTATTTTGTAGGTATGCTCCATCTTCTGCCTTAATCATTATGTTGTTTCAAAAATATGGAGTTATTGTTAACTTTTGGGTTAATACTCTTTGTGCTCGGGGCACACCCGCCACTGTGTCCCACCACTGCATCTTCTGTAGATTAAGATCAACAGTGGCGTCCTTTGATCGAGTAATCAACGAATAACAGGCTGTGCCCGGACACCCTACCGGTTGTTTTGGGACCCACAAGGAACTTAAGCAGAAGAAGTAGGAGTCAGTAAGAAATCGATTTTAGATTTTATGCTATTTACAATAAGCTAGTACCTAGACATTATATATATGTACACTTTGCTATTTAAACTTTAGTAATATTTTGCATTATGTCCCGTAACCATTAAAAGCACCAGACTAGGGTAGTTAATAACAATGTCTATTTAATAATTTCATAATGATGCATATCTATCATCAGTAATATCAGATTGAAAGACCCGAAGAACCGTTCTCCCTTGTACTGTAACAAAAAGTTCCATCAAAAAGGGTCGTGCCCTGTTTCCGATGGAGGGTTGATACTTAACAACATACACCCATTCTGTTTGAAAGGTACCATTACGTAGATTTAGGTCAAATATTTTTCAAGTACACGAAAAATTACGTCAACATACAAAGAAATATTGTTTTATTTTAATAGTAATCTTGCTTTTTGAAAAATATAGCCGTCCGCCCTGAAACCCTGAAAATTTTCCCATAATGGGATTTTGTTTTGTAGTTAGAGTTGATTTACTATAATATCAATCTGTTTGTATTAAAGTAATGATTTATTAATTCAAAAAAAAGTTATGTTTTTCTATTGTGTTTGTTTTCATGTTATGTTACCTAATTAAAAATTCATGTTTTAAAAATATGCGTTGGCCGAGAATCGAACTCGGATCAACTGCTTGGAAGGCAACTATGCTGACCATTACACCACCAACGCAGATGATAAACGATGCTAAATATATTGACACAGTGAATTCAATATCAATGTTTTCATTTGTGTAAATACGAGTAAATATAGTGATAATACCTTTGTTTGTAATAGACAGATGCGTTGGTGGTGTAATGGTCAGCATAGTTGCCTTCCAAGCAGTTGATCCGAGTTCGATTCTCGGCCAACGCATATTTTTAAAACATGAATTTTTAATTAGGTAACATAACATAAAAACAAACACAATAGAAAAACATAACTTTTTTTGAATTAATAAATCATTACTTTAATACAAACAGATTGATTGATTTTTTAATTACCTAAAACTAAAATTAAATCATTGTTTCATATACATAAAAATGCTAATATTTAAGCTATATATATAAGCTAAGCAACGCGTCTTGCAAATAACACAAAGTACCGACCCCGCCGGGATTCGAACCCGGAACTTCTAGAGTAGCGATTGGTTGTTTACACCACTGCACCACCGAGGTCGTAATGTAGATTTACTGTAACAAATATTATTAATATTCTGTACTTCTCAATATTAATCTCAGAGTAGAGCTTTTAATTAAAAAAACATAACATCAACATATATCCAAGTCATGTCGGACATAAAATAATCGCCAAAGAATTCCATTACCGCAGAGCTATTAAAATTTTAACAAAGTAAATTAAGCATAACCTGCAGTAATTGTGCAGAAACGTTTACACTGAACAAACAATTTGCAATGTTGGTAAACATTACCCGTTTACACGAGGACAGTCGTTTAGGATAGTTAACGTAATAGTGTTAGTAAAGGACTGTGGCGAGATAGAAACAGTCTCGATTAGAACGAAAAGAGGATCTAGTAGCTCAGTTTGTTACGTGGTTAGGGTGAGGGTTCGAGTCTCGGGTTGCCTTAAGTTGTTACTGCCACGTTCCTTACTGTGCTCTAATAGTGCCGACAGATTCGCAACCTGTCACACTGGGACTCGACATAAACATGTGAAATTGCGAATTGCTGTCTCCGCTTTGCTGGGAGGGAAGTCTAAAACCGCTTTCTTACTACCTCCTATTTTATCTGATTAAATTCGTTGCGGGTCCCAAGACAGCCGGTAGTGTGTCCGGGTACAGCCTGTGCGTCCATTGCACAGCTGCTTTATTCGTTGATTATTCGATCAAAGGACGCCTCTGTTGACCTTGATAAACAGGAGTTGCAGTGGTGGGACAGAGTGGCGGGTGTGCCCCGAAACATGCTAAATGTGGTGTGTAACACCTCTGTCTACCCCTCTCGAGGTATTAATTGCAGCGTGAGTTTACGAAGTAAGCTTCCGATGAAAACTTGGAAGGAATTTTTGATTCAGTGTGATCATAAAACTTTTTCGAAACTGACGTTACTTACAGAAAAAAGCATCGTTTAGTTGACTGGTCTTGGATGTATTCTTCACTATGTTGGATGTAGTTTAACGCCTGGGATACAGGATCACACAGAATTATTAAAACAATTTTTTCCCTCCTAAAACTCATTTATTTCCATCGATACCAAAAAAATATCGGTATAATTTTTGTTTCCAAGATTTATATCTCCCTGGACAATGGACTGGCGCGGTGTGGACGGCGAAACATGAATAAATATCGAAATAAATTATTTCAAGAGGCTTCTCCCATTTTAATGGAACGTTGATGGGTCTTTCTGACCCGCCATTAAAGTTTTAAACGTAATGGGTCCAGGGCTAATGGACTGCCAGAGTACAAAATCACAACAAATTTGAGTACAAGAGAAAATCTTTGACGAAAATTTGTACGTTTTATGCCAATCGAAGTCCAAATTCTTTTTTTGATTGGTTGTTTTAAATATCAAATTGGATACTTCTACAATATATTTTCCATCCCTACTAGACTTTTTTAAAGGTAATTTTGAACATTTCTAATTAAACCCAGCCCCCTTAAACAAATACGATTTTACGCAAGCGTATATGCTAACAGAAAATACCATGGAAATGACGAGCGCGACGAAATGCTATTTCCATCCATTTTTATTTTCTTTTAGCGTTAACGCTCACGGAAAGTGGTATTTGTCTAAGCGGGTCAGAAACGAACCTCATTCCGTTTCGTGTAAGAATCATTGGTAGGAAGTCTTTTTTGAAACATGATGACAACATTAACGGTTCCTCCTATTCACAGGATCACCAAAAGTTCTTGAACAACTTGTATCCATAGTAATTAAAAATTCTGTTCCAGGTGATAGCAGCACTAGCAGTGTCCTTGGCGCCCTTCTCGGCAGGGCTCGGCAAAGGGTACAGTTCACCAGCCATCGCCTCCCTTCAAGGGCCAGCTGTCAATGCTACCAGAAGGGACTTCAACATCACAGACCAGCAGGCTTCCTGGTTGGCATCTTTGTCCTTCCTGGGTAAGAATATATTTATTTATACAACAAACTGAATACAAAACAGTTCTATCAATAGGGTTTCAATACAAACATTACTAACAACTAAATTGTATTCCTCTTACTTGTATAGTCTACATAATGTATGTTACTGATGGAACATATGCATGTTTGTGTACATAAAGCAGTATGTTACAATGTTAATTTTCAGTTATTGCGGATTTCCTTCTAAGATATATCTAACTTTTTATTTATTTTTATTTTTAATATTTGATGAGTGTAGAAAATTTGAGTCTACACGTACGAGTTCGTCAGGGCTGGTACGACCCTCCTTTCTATTTACAACGTGAAGCAGTTCGCTGTGTTTCGGTTCGAAGGATTGGAGAGCCAGTAATTTCAGGCCATCTTAAGACAACATGTTTTACCTTTACACGGGTACACATTGGCCGTGCTCTAGGCTTTCTAATACTGTGTCATTAGCCGATGGTATCACTATCAGGTGAACTTAAAAGAATTACTTAGTGTTGGTCGGTCCCGGACGTGGACGGACGATCTTGTGCGGGCTGCAGGGAGCCGCTGCATACAAGTAACACAGGATCGTAACGATCATACGGAAGTGTTTGAGAGAGATCTTTGTACAGTAGTGGACATCGTGCGGGTGGTGATGTTTTTTTTATTTACCAAAAACCACAGTCTTAAGAAATAAAAAGATACAGGAAAAATAAGCCAATAAAGGTTTCTCAATATATAAAATAAAAAAGTATTATGGTAATCCAAAAATAAACTAAAATCGCTTCTATCTTATAGTACTTGTGAGTGTATTTGTGTAGGAAGTTTGTATGTATGAGTGTGTGTGTATGATCAAGAAATTAAGACAAAGTAATGATGAAATAATAATCAAATTTTTGGTTGCATACGAGAACAGCTGGAATGAGTTGGCTAAATATGATAGGGAAAGAAAAATTTAAAAAGCTGCCCAGTAATTTACAATCTCTGGATAAACTTTTTGTCCTTTTTGTATTCTGAAAACTCAAAACTAATCTAGTGAAGCTGAGGCGGGTTTACTAGTTAAAATAAATACTTTTTTAATTGGACTACATAAATTAAGATTCTTAATATACTCGATTATAAAAAATATGCGTTGGCCGAGAATCGAACTCGGATCAACTGCTTGGAAGGCAACTATGCTGACCATTACACCACCAACGCTTCTGTCTATTGCAAACAAATGTTACGACTGGTTTTGTTATTAATTTTAAATTATTTATACAGGTGTTTTATGGATATTTAAATCTTATTCCACGTTATTTATGACGACCTCGGTGGCGCAGTGATGTAAACAGGCGACTGCTACGCTAGAGGTTTCGGATTCGAACCCCGGCGGGGGTTGGACTTTGTGTTATTAGCAAGACGCATTGTATCGCTTACCGGTCTTTGATGTAGTATTCTTATCTATGTAGTTTATACCATAACGTTGCTTAGCACCTGCGATACAAGATTATATCTTAGTGCAGGACTGAGTCAGTGTGTGTCTCGTGGTGTGGTTTTTATTATTACTACAAGTTTATTTTGAAAGGCGGAATTTTATATCGAAAGATTTCGAATCTGTTTTGATGTTTTATGAGTATATTTACAATAAATATTGAGTACGTTTTGTTACTCATTGCTTTAATTAGCTTATGTTTTACGAATTCACACAGATAATTTTGTGTCTTTCTGCTAATGTTAACAATAACACACTCTCATTGTTTTTTTTGCATAGTTTTTTTTACCATTGCCGTGGCAATAAGTTGTTTTTTTTGCCATTGTCAAGTCATATTAACTATCAAGTTTTGATAAATGATGATGAATAATTAAAAGATGAAATTGATAGATAGAATGATGAATCTGTCTATATTAACATGCTAGTAACTGTTGCTGTAGGCTTTATTGAGCTACCTGGGAGATGACGAAAAGAGCAGCCAACATCGTATTTCACGTTTTCCATTCTTGTACAGCAGTACAGATATTCACTGGTTAAAACACTAGCATTATTAATTTTACTGATACACAAAAAATGACAATATAATACGAGTAAGTCAATTTTAACCGCCACTATTTTTCCCGCCAAGTTTATTCACAAAGCTATTATTTATCTTCTTTTAAATGTCGTTCACTTAATCATTCATTCAAATTTCACTCACTCGTGAATGAAATAAACTTAAGTAACTATGTACTTTCAAAGAACTTCTAAATTTAGCATCAATTTTAAATTTACTGAAGGTTGACTTATTTATAGCTGAAAACGTAATTTATTTGCGAGACGCGAATTTGTTCTTGATTGAATTTTATGATTACTTTTTTAACTTTTTAAATTGAGTTAGTAGCGAAAATTACTCGATAATTTTTGTTATGGTCTCGTACAATTTACTTTGTCGTTCTAAGGTTTTATTTTAGTTTTTTTTACCTTGCTTTACCTAATTTCATTCTTATCTTTCTATCTTTTTAATTTGGTCATGCGGACAACGGAAACAACGACCGTGATCTAAATTTAAAAATATATGTTTGAATTTTCCACTCTCTGATGAAGAAACGTTTCTAAGTCATTGAAAGGTAATAAATTAAATTAATTGATCCCTTAGCCAGTCCCATAGGACTTTTTAGGAGCGGGATCAGATTACCGAATAGCCGAAACAGTATCTTTAAGAATATACTTGACAGTACCTATAATGAACCATAATTAATATAATTTTTAACCATTATTATTTTTATTATTTTTACCATAATTAATTTTATATTATTTTTTCTTTCTGACGGTAAATATTTATTAATCTTTGTTTCAATATCAAACAATACCATACATAACCATACAAATTTTCCACGGTTAAATAGTTCTTTATCAAATCTGGTATACAATAGTTGCCTATAGATATATTTAGCTGTAGGAAGGTTGGTTCTAGTATTTTATTTTATTTAAGATTCGTTTATATATGTAGCTAATTAATAACTATAATGTTTAAAATATGCGTTGGCCGAGAATCGAACTCGGATCAACTGCTTGGAAGGCAACTATGCTGACCATTACACCACCAACGCATCTGTATGTTACAAACGAAATGACAAATGTATTGATTTATGTTTACTAAAATGGAAGATAATACAATACTATTATTAATGAATGAACACATTTAGAATCGTTTATCATCTGCGTTGGTGGTGTAATGGTCAGCATAGTTGCCTTCCAAGCAGTTGATCCGAGTTCGATTCTCGGCCAACGCATATTTTTGAACATTCGAAGAACATTTACTTATTAGATACAGTTTATATTTTTTTACCTGCCTATTACAATATAAAAATTGTATCATTTTAATGCATGACTTTTTCCATAATAATAATTACATAGAAAATCAGAGATTTTCGTTTCATACAAATTTTTAAACGGGAGCTAATTTAATTATGAATGCAATTAAAAATATGCGTTGGCCGAGAATCGAACTCGGATCAACTGCTTGGAAGGCAACTATGCTGACCATTACACCACCAACGCAGATGTAAACCGTTTTGAAAGTGTTCAATAATATAATATTTACATTTGAGTAAATATGAAATAATATAAGTGTTATTTGGTTTGTACCAGACATCTGCGTTGGTGGTGTAATGGTCAGCATAGTTGCCTTCCAAGCAGTTGATCCGAGTTCGATTCTCGGCCAACGCATATTTTATACATTACAGTATTTACAGCCGAATTTCTAATAAAATTAAATGCACCGATCCCCGTCTGCTGTAACTATATTATTTACATGTGGTAGATCTACGTGCGAGATCGTCTGGGTTGGCACCACCCTCCTTTCTATTTCTGCCGTGAAGCAGTTCGCTGTGTTTCGGTTCGAAGGTTTGGAGAGCCAGTGTCATTAGTGATAACCAATTAACTAAATAGGCAATGCTTAGGGGGTGCTCTTGGTGTTTCACGACACCGTCGTGTCAATAGGCAGCAGTATCACTTTCCATCAAGTAAACCGTTTGCTTGTTTGCCAATGAAGTTATAGTTAAAAAAGTTAACAATTTGACTAAAATTGCAAAAATATATCCAAGAATTGATTAAAATCCTTTCAACCGATAACAGGAAACTAACTGATAGACGTTGCAATTTTATGTTCATGTATTATAGGAAGCAAAAGAAAGATTCTGTCTAGATATACCAACTGCCATGGTTAAACTCAGAAAGAAGAATGATAAGACACTGGAATTTTATTTCTCTTTGAGTAAAATTTTAAGGTACGGTGAATGATTCGACTAATGATTCATAAATGAAATCTATTATCACAACTGAGTCAATAAAAAGAAGTGACAAAAACCCAAGCGCTATTTTAATTATCATAGACAGATGCGTTGGTGGTGTAATGGTCAGCATAGTTGCCTTCCAAGCAGTTGATCCGAGTTCGATTCTCGGCCAACGCATATTTTGAATTTTAGACTGTAAACTCTTGCTGTTTTCACACTATTGTTACGAGTTTCGCTTTAAAAAAGATTTTTGCATAGGTATTGATTCACATAAAATTTGATACCAATTGTCTTTTCGTTATTTAATTGTTTTTTTTTTTTCACTTTTAAATTTCACACCCGAAGAACACAAAGTTTCGAAACCAAACGGATATGGAGATGAAGTTATTGAACTGAAAATTCTATACCTTAGGGGTTCCAACGGGACTTGAAAGTCAAAGTCAAAATATTTTTCATTAAAATAGACTTAAAACAAGTACTTTAAATTGTCATGTTATTTATACTACCACAATATTGAAACTCTATTTCTACAGGAAGAATCCCATAAAAAACCTCCGTAGTTGCTTTTTTCAAAATTATTAGGTAAAAAATAATAACCACATCACGACACACACATTGACTCAGTCCTGCATTAAGTTAATCTTGTATCGCAGGCATTAAGCAACGATATGGTAAATACTACATATATAAGAATACAACATCCAAGACCGGTAAGCGAAACTGCGTCTTGCAAATAACACCAAGTTCCTCCCGCGCCGGGATTCGAAAAACCTCTAGCGTAGCAGTCGGCTGTTTACCCCACTGCGCCACCGAGGTCGTGATCATAAATTAGTTTTTATTACAATTTGTAAATAAAACAGTTTTCTAGTTATAAACCTAATTTCCTATAAAATTAAAGTTATATAAACCAATAGGCTGTATGTCATGAATGATAGTATAACTGCTAGACTATTTATATTTGTAGGGAATATTTTATTATGTGCCGCTTTAATAAGTACTTAAGATCAATAACCATTTTTGGAGACTTCCAAAACGACTGGTTAAAAAAAATAAAGGGTTCTCCAATGTCCCCATTCAAAAAACATTACTATTTAGACATTATTTACATGCTCGTGCAAATTTTACGAAGTATCTTAAAAGGTGAAGGAGGAGGACGTGGTAGCTCAGTTAGTTACACACCTTGGTAAGTGACCAACCCGACCCGACAAGTCGAGGGTTCGAGTCTCGGGGTGCCGTAAGGTGTAGCTGCCATATTTCTCAATGTGCCCGGATAGTGGCGACAGATTCGCAACCTGTCACACTGGGACTCAACATAAACATGCGAAATGCGGTGTGTAGCGAGCACCTCTGCCATATGTGAGTTTATGTCTCAAATCTTCATCTTCAAAGGCTGCTCCACGTTTGTACACTTTTACGTTTTATAACCCTCATCTAATTTAATTTTTAATAGAAAAAGGCTTATTTTGCAAGTATTATTTCATAATATTTTGTTTTGTATTAATTTACTGGACAGCGACTCTCACTCGGCCTGTTTTCTTTGCTTCCATCTAGTTAATATAAATATCTATCGACCATAAATTCTTTGAAATAAAAGAATTTTAAAGTTTTCATAACTCCTCAGGTTTTATCATGATTGAATTTAGAAATGTACAGAAACCCTTCGAGAGGTCTTTAACTTATTTATCAATTCGAATCCAATTAAAATTTTTCAAGGACGTGTTACTTCGAAGAAATGAGGACTCTTTCCTTAAAGATTTTGAGTTTATTTTCGCACGGCCGTGTTTGGTTTTTGGTTTGTAGGTTTACTAGAATAAGGACCTTGGTGCTTAAGATGTAGAGTTTATTTTCTGGTGATACTGTTTCTTAGATATTTGTAGGCAGTCTGGATTATCTGGGCCAAGGTTAAGGGATCAACCTTCTGGTGGTAACTTTGTCTCGATGTGACATTTCTTCTGTTTTTTTACCTACGTATTTTTTAGTTTTGGCTGGAGCCTACGGAATTGATGTTTTATTTTCTATGTAACAGTTATATTTATAAATTGATTGACTCATAAAAGTTAAAACTGCTGTTAAAAAACGCTCGTAATATAAGTCGCAACTCATTTGTTATTATTTACACACAAAAAAAAATCGTAACGTTCCAGATACGAAATCTATCTAAAAAGGCAACTAAATGGAAAATGTCGATTTTAGTTCCGTTAAAAATCGATCTAGATTAAATTTTACAGGAAAATGCCAGTGGAAAACTCTCGAACGTGGAATGAAATTTTCTCTGTAATTTCCGAATGTAGTGCAATCGGAATGTTTGATTGATTCCCGTGAACGTCAATTATCAGGTTTCGCTAATGGACCAGACGGCTGAGCCGATTTAAATCAATTTGCTTGATCGAACATCGTCCTTTGTCAGATTTTAATTGGCTTTTCCATGCGTACATTTGTTTATAGTTTTATCGAATTGATTTAATCTGTTATTTTGTGATGTATTGTGTGTGTTTGGATTCAACAAATATTAGTTAGATATTTGTGTAATGGAAACGCGTTTACTCTAAGGTTTTACATGGAAATCATCTGGGTCGGTAACACCCTCCTTTTTATTTCCAACGTGAAGCAGTTAGCTGTGTTTCGGTTCGAAGGGTTGGAGAGCCAGTGTAACTACACACTTTTAGGCTCTGCATGGGCAATGCATTGTCATTGTTAGAAATCAAGACTGGATGGACTGGAAGATGGTATCACTTTCCATCAGGTAAAACGTTGTGAAAAAATCAACGATCTAAGAAAAAGCATAATAAACAATAATGAGTACATAAGACATAAACTTTGTCATATTTAAAGTAGACCTAAAAAGTCCAGGACTATGTCGGTTTTATAGTTAGTACGAGGACAAAAATAACTGTTAACGATAAACTGCGTCTTGTAATGACATTAGAGCATGGTTGAAACCTGGTTCAATCCGTGTACTTTTACTTCATATCTCATAATAATCATAACATGTTCAATATTAAACCAGTGTAGTTTTAGTGAGTAGGGATGTGTAGTATTAATAAATTAAACTCACTATTAAAATCCTGAGTTGTGGGACGTATATTTGAATCACACAAAAGTCACAACATACACTCAAACCAGTTCTGACACAGCAATCCGAATCACAGGCAATAACAATAGTCCAGTAATTAAAGCAGGGTTAGAAATTAATATAAGGAGTAAAACATATAAAACAATAAAATATAGTGCGTCGCGCGTCGGTTAAGTATCGACTCAAGATCTCTTTTCAATCTGTTATGGTTCGATTTCTGCGTCAATATCATAATATGCGGTAGATCTAAAACTTCCTCGCAGAAATGCAGGGACGACCAGGCGGTTCACCGCTTTAACAGATGTGTTCGGATTCGCCGTGAAAAGATGTAATATGATATCATAAATAAAATATATTAATTTATTTAGTTGTTTTGTTATGTGTGTGTATATATATATATATATATATATATAAGATGTATTTATCTAATGTTTTTTGTATTTATTAAAAGTTGTAAATATAATTTTTTCTTGTAAATAAATTTAGTAAAATATTTTTCTGATAAGAATAAATTAGTATAAGTGTGTAAAATAAATAAAAATAAATAGTAATAAATAATGTAGGTTCCCTACATCACTCCCCTCCAGAGACCTAGTTAGGGCGATAATAATCTGGAAAATGCACCTTACGGCTAGAACGAGTTTTACGTTCCGGAATAGGAATCTGGGAAGGATTACGTAACTCAATGTCGTCGGGCTCCTCGGACAATATGTAGGCTGGCTTGAGGCGGTCTACCGATACTGTCATATTCTTTCCCTTGACTAATATTCTAAAAATTTTGTCCCCCCTTTCCACAACTTCATACGGCCCTGTATAAGCAGGTTGCAGTGAACCTCGTAACGCGTCTTCCCTAAGGAATACGTGGCTACAGGTGTTTAGGCTCTTATATATAAAAGTTTTATGTTTATTATTATGGTGTGAAGTGGGTACTGGCTTTAAATTTTGAATAAAATTTCTTATTCGTGCCGAAAAATCAGTAACATCGGACGTGTAACCTTCAGCCTCTTGCCCAAGAAATTCACCAGGTAGCCTAAGCGGTTCGCCATAAACCAGCTCAGCTGATGAAGCATTGAGATCCTGTTTGAAGGCACTTCTGATACCTAAAAGTACGATAGGCAGGATCTCAGACCAGTTGGAACGGCTGTGGCAAACGATAGCAGCCTTGAGTTGCCTGTGAAAGCGCTCAACCAAACCATTACACTGTGGGTGATATGCTGTAGTCCGACGCTGCTTGAACCCGATAAGTTTAGATAGCTGGTTAAACAGTGCCGACTGAAATTGTCTACCCTGGTCTGTTACGATGTCTGCAGGACAGCCAAATCGTGACACCCAGGTGGAAATAAAAGCTTTAGCCACAGACTCTGCTGTAATATCCGCTAAAGGGACTACCTCTGGCCATCGCGTGAAGCGATCGACAGCAGTCAAGCAGTAGCGGTAACCAGCAGATGGAGGAAGGGGACCGATCAAGTCTAAATGAACATATTTGAAACGCGCGCTTGGTAAATCGAGAGTGCCAATCGGCGACGAAACGTGTCGATTTACTTTAGCGCGCTGACAGACCAAACATGTCCTAGCCCATTCACGACAGTCTTTCCTCATCTGTGGGCAAACAAAACGCTGCGCAACTAATTTAGCGCTTGTGTTGGCTCCTGGATGGCTTAGCGAATGCAAGCTGTCAAAGACGTGCTTTCGCAACGGCTTGGCAATGAAGGGCCTGGGAGTCGTCGTACTGACATCACAGTACAGCTCAGTACGACTACCAGGCATAGAAATTTTCTTGAGGCGCAGGGAAGTTTCTGCCTCAAGAAAATGTTGAAGTTCCGGGTCAGATGCTTGAGACTGGGCTATAACTTCCAATTCAACCGGTAGCTGAAGTTCTTCAACTCGAGAGAGCGTGTCAGCGACGACATTCTTCTCACCCGAAATATGAAGAATCTCCGTTGTGAATTGAGAAATGAAGTCCAACTGTCTACACTGACGGGGAGAGCTGTTTTGCTTCCGCTGATGGAAGGCGTAGCATAACGGCTTGTGGTCAGTGTAGATTGCAAAATGCGTAGCCTCAAGCATGTACCTAAAGTATTTAATACTCTCGTATATCGCCAAGAGCTCGCGATCATACGGTGAATAGATGCGCTGTGACGGACTGAGTTTCCGTGAGAAAAACGCCAACGGATGCCAATTACCTTCAATACGCTGCTGTAAGACAGCGCCCATAGCGAAGTCAGAGGCATCAGTTACCAGTCCGAGTTCAGCTTCAGGATGGGGGTGGGTGAGCAAAGTAGCACTGCAAAGGCTATCTTTGCAATCTTGAAATGCCCGTAACGCTTCACCACTGACATTAACTGGATGGGAAGCTTTAATAGAGCCCTGTAGCAAAGCGTGGAGTGGGGCTTGAATCTGAGCAGCCTTGGGAAGAAAACGACGGTAGAAATTAACCATGCCCAAAAAACGACGAAGTTCCTTAGCAGTTTTAGGGACCGGGAATTTTTTTATGGCTTCTACCTTATCCTCTAGCGGTTTTGTCCCGTCTCGTGATATTCGGTAACCAAGAAAAGTAACTTCGGAAGCTCCGAAAACACATTTTGCCGTATTCACCAACATACCGTATTTGCTCATCCTGGTGAATATTTGGCGGAGGTGTTCCTCGTGCTCTTCCTCGGTTTTTGACGAGATCAAAAAATCGTCAAGGAAAGGGAAGCAGAAATCCAGGCCTCGGGTCATTTCATCGACGAAACGCTGAAATGTTTGACCCGCATTCCTTAATCCGAACGTCATAAAAGGAAACTCGTATAAACCGAAAGGTGTTGTTATTGCCGTCTTCGGTATATCGGCTTCAAAAACGGGAATCTGGTTGTAAGCTTTAACCAGGTCTATGGTGGAGAAGATGGTGCAACCAGATAAACTGTTGGCAAAGTCGTGGATGTGCCGGATGGGGTATTTATCAGGGATGGTCCTGGCGTTGAGTAACCTGTAATCCCCGCATGGACGCCAACCACTGTCCTTTTTGGGTGCCAAATGTAATGGTGACGCCCACGGGCTGTCTGATGGTCTGGCGGTTCCATTTTGGATCATCGCCTCGAACTCTGCCTTCGCAATTTTGAGTTTATCTGGTGCCAACCTACGAGGGGAACAAGAAACTGGTGGACCTGCTGTTGTGCGAATATGGTGTACGGTGTTATGTTTAGTGATGCGTGTTGCGCCGGCTGGTCGTGTAATTTCTGGGAATTGAGCTAGTAAATCGTGATACTTTACCGTTGCATACCTTGACGCTAGAAATCAAACCATCAGCATTTGAGATAACATTTGCAGTAACTGAAACATTGGTCGTGTTATCAACTAAACGCTTATTGCGTACATCAACAAGTAAATTATAAAAACATAAAAAATCTACACCTATGATAGCTTTTGTAACGTCAGCAATTATAAAACGCCAATTAAAGTCTCTACGTAAGCCGAGATGTAAATTTAAATGCACATAGCCATAAGTGTAAATGGTGGAACCGTTTGCCGCACATAGCTGAAAATCCGTCCTCTCTCGTCGTTCACGTAGCGCAGACCGAGGGAAAACACAAACGTCGCTTCCAGTGTCCACTAGAAATTGGACTCTCGATCTACGGTCTGTGACGAATAGGCGACCAGTGGCAGAGCAATCGTCAGTCGCCATTACCGACTGCTCTGACCGTTTCCCGCAGCGTAGTCACACGGGCTGACGCACTTTCTCGCTTCCTCACCGAACTTGTGATGGTAGTAACAAACCGGGAAACGCCTGTAGCTGGACTGGGATCTCGTAGATGACGAACGGTTGCGCTGGTTGTGCTTTACCCTAGTACGGGAACGGGATCGCTCATCAATTCTCGCTGTCAACGCGCTAACATGTCTTGTCAGCTCCGTAATCTGCCGCGCCATGACATCAAGTGCCGACTCTGCATGTACCAGGGACTTCTGAGCAGATGTGGAAGCTACTTGTGGCGATGCGGGTGCGATGTCGTGTATGCGGTCGGCTAACTCTGCCAGCGAATCCAACGGTAACGTTGCCTGCGACGCTATGATGGTCTGCATGGAACTAGGCAAACGGCTAGTAAATATTGTCCTTAAAAAGTCCTCCGGAATGTTAGGTCCTGTCAAGTGCTGCAGGTGCCGGAGAAACTGCGACGGCTTGCGGTCACCTAGCTCTTCATGCATCAAGAGTTGCTTAACTTTGTTTTCCCTGGACACGGAGAGACGCTTGATGAGCTCTGCTTTGAGCTTCTCGTACCGCTGCGACGAGGGAGGATTTGTGATAATATCCTCGACCTCTGCTGCATATTGATGTTCTAGGTGTGATATGATGTAATAAAATTTCGTAACATCTTCGCTTATACTTGATATTGCAAACTGCCCTTCAACCTGAGCGAACCATATAGCGGGTTTTTCAGGCCAAAAGGGAGGAATCCGGACTCCAACTCGACAAACTTCTGATGAGTCACTTGTGGCGATTAAAGCAGGTAATTGCGCTTCACGCGATTGGGTGTGGTCACCTTTCTCACAACTCATTTTCAACGCAACAGTTCAACAGGGTCACCACTTTGGTGAGTAGGGATGTGTAGTATTAATAAATTAAACTCACTATTAAAATCCTGAGTTGTGGGACGTATATTTGAATCACACAAAAGTCACAACATACACTCAAACCAGTTCTGACACAGCAATCCGAATCACAGGCAATAACAATAGTCCAGTAATTAAAGCAGGGTTAGAAATTAATATAAGGAGTAAAACATATAAAACAATAAAATATAGTGCGTCGCGCGTCGGTTAAGTATCGACTCAAGATCTCTTTTCAATCTGTTATGGTTCGATTTCTGCGTCAATATCATAATATGCGGTAGATCTAAAACTTCCTCGCAGAAATGCAGGGACGACCAGGCGGTTCACCGCTTTAACAGATGTGTTCGGATTCGCCGTGAAAAGATGTAATATGATATCATAAATAAAATATATTAATTTATTTAGTTGTTTTTTTATATATATATAAGATGTATTTATCTAATGTTTTTTGTATTTATTAAAAGTTGTAAATATAATTTTTTCTTGTAAATAAATTTAGTAAAATATTTTTCTGATAAGAATAAATTAGTATAAGTGTGTAAAATAAATAAAAATAAATAGTAATAAATAATGTAGGTTCCCTACATAGTTATCGGTACGAGAAGCATCACATCGTAACCTCTTCATTGACAACGCACAAGCGGTGTTCAGCGTTCGACGACAGCAGGAGCTTAGCCGTGTCCATGAACCGTTTGCTGGTTTGGCGTTGATGTCGAATAAAAAATGGATTGTTATTTGTTGCAGGTGCATTATTCGGTGGTATGGCAGGCGGTGCAGCGATGCGTCACGGCAGAAGGCGGGTGCTGTCATTGGCTGCGGCTCCCTGCAGCCTGTCCTGGCTGCTCACAGTATTGGCTACTTCTGTCAGGATGATGTGCGTCACTGCTTTTCTTGGAGGATTCTGTTGTTCCATACTCACTATGCTTTCACAGGTTTGTATAGATTGATGTTTTATAGACTTTTATATTCAGATGGCAAATAACCATCATCCTCACGGATCCTGATATCCTGAATCACATGGACGGACAGACAGCGGGAAGCGACTTGGATTTATACTATGTAGTGATGAGATAATCTATGGTAATATTCGGAGTTTTAGGGGAAATATATTTTCATACGACTCGCAAACGCAGTCAACAAGATTTAACACCATATGCTTGCTTGATATGACATGTTTAATACATGGGTAGGGAAGGTCGAGACAAAAAAAAACGCACATCATTTTTATTTATTCTGTCTTTCGGTCTGCCAGAGGACTGTCGACTCTCTGTGGGAACGGAGTCTTTAAATGTAGATAGGTTAGGATATCTTAAGCCAACCTTAAGATGGGTTTTACTTAATTGATGCCAAAAATATAAGTATGTTGACTAAAGTTTTTATTTTGGGTGGACTGGCTCATTTGCTTACACAATTTCTATCAGTGAATCCTTTTCGATCACATTTCCCGTACATTGCATTATTCATTGCATCTTTTATATTTCACACAACTTTTAAGCGATAGACTTAAAATCATAAAAAATTGTTTGAATATAACTTTTTTATTACATAGCACATTGTTTAATATTCAATCATTAGAAAGCTAAAATAATTATATTTTAAAAGTTGTAATAAAATTTGCAACTACGAAGGTTTCTTGCCGGATTCTTTCCCTAAGAAACAGCATTCCGAACCGGCGCGGTGGTAGTAAAAAAAACGATTTAAAAGTGCTTATTTTAAGAATATTCGAATAAAAAACACACTTTGAATTTGTCTTTATTTAAATATATTTATAAAATCTTGTTAGATTACACAAAATATATTTTTGGAACGTGACCGAGGTTCAAGTAAATCAAATTTAATGCTATAAATGTCCAAAATCACTGGTTACGAACATAAACGATATGCCCGCTTGTAAAGCAGAATTAACAATTGCTATAGACATATTATAACTAACAACATCTGTTCCCAGCCACAGGACCAGATGCTTACATGCATTGCTTCAATGTCCGTATGAACGAATTTAAACATTTAAATGGCATTATTTTGAACAACCGACAAAAAGCACCTTACAAGCAATTAAAATAATGACATGAATACAATCCAGCGTGATTTCTTAATTATTGGGCGTTAATCATCATGCACAATTAATAATAACTACAAAAACACAACGACTAGAATTCGACCAAAACAAAAATAGAGAAAAAATATAACAAAACCAAAAATTTAATGAGATAAAATAAATCAATTAAAATGTAAATAAAAACTCCCATTATTACATTGAGGCAACACACCACGTTGGTGTTAACACCACACCCAGCAGTTAAAAGTTTGATGATGAAGCTACATAGAAGTTATCTACATACAAAATTTAATACACGTTAAAGAATCAAACGAAGGAAAGTAAATATCCATTCCAAATAAAAGTTGAAAATCGTAAGACTTCAAAAATAAATAATCTCTAACATACATACATTTTAAGAAAATGTTATCCGTTACATACTTTCAAATATTTATGTATGAGAAGACGCGATTTTCGCCTGTGTCTTTTTGTATTTAACAAGAAAAATAAACAATTTTACACAGCTTTGCTAAGGGATATACAAATTTGCAAGGAGTAAACAACAACTAAGGAAATCCCTGAAAACAGAAATAACTTTGAAATTCATCTCAAAAACTGTTAATTAACCGAGTTTAATAATGAATACAGATTAATTCTTGATAACAGTTGAAAATTAATCTCTTCGGGGAATTGTTTTGGCATTTAATTTTAACTTCGCTTTATAAGGGCAGCTTCAATAAACGTCACAATCAAAATGGATAGGGTTATCTGATGGTTTATAGATAACCTCATCTGCCATAATAATAATAGAAACCACATCACGACACACACATTGACTCAGCCCTGCACTAAGATATAATCTTGTATCGCAAGCACCAAAAACAATATGGTATAAACTACATATATAAGAATCCAACCGTACTCACAACGGCAGAAAAGGGTCTTGTACAGATTTCGAAATGGCTGCAAAGAAACCTCTTGACCTTGAACACCAAAAAAACAAAATGCCTATGCTTTCACAAAACCTTAGCCACGGCACCAGATACTCACAGTGCTCACAGTGTAAGCTGCAACAATTATTCATCGTGTACCTGTGAGTGCCTGTTGCGAACAGATTGTGTGAAGTATCTTGGCGTGCATATTGACGAGAAACTGACCTTCGAATTGCATATCGGCACTCTTTCTGCGTGAATAAGAAATATTATCAATGTTATGCGAAACCTGCGTGATTTAGCTTGTATTGACACCCTTAGAACTGTGTACTATGCGCTATGCGTCTATTGCATTACTTGCTGGGGCAGTGCATGTAAAACTTTCATTATTCAAGCCGAAAGAGCTCAGCGGTCTGTCTTAAAAACGATGCTTCGAAAACCATTTCGCTATCCTACCACTGATCTATATAGGACCGCCAAGATCCTCACCGTACGGCAGCGTTTTACTCTGAAAACATCTCTTTCAATTCATAATTCATTTAAATCTTTTACTAACTATGACCAGATTAGTAAACGTAGAGTATACCATCTTCCAACACCCCAAGTCAATACAAAATTTGCTATGCGGATTGGACCATATATAAAATTATACATTTACAACAGAGTAGCAAAACACTGCAATATAAAAAAAATAAACCCCTTCACGAAGTAAAAACCATCATTTACAAATGGCTAGTTACCTTAACCGAGAATCTCTTAACTATCTACTCATAGAACCTAATTACAACACAACAGTAACAGTACCTAATTAGAATCGACCTGATGAATTTGATTTTGTTTTATTTTATTTATGTTTTGCCTGAAGCATGGAATTAATTATATTTATTATTATTTATTCCAAAACTACTATCATGTATAGTATTAATGATTGCCGAAAGGAATGTATGAATAATATTGTTAAACCTGGTAACAGGTTCTCTCGATACAGGCTTGCCTAGTGAGGGGACCAAAACACATACTGCTGTTATGTAACATGTTTTTGGTGTAAATAAATATTTTTTAATTTTTTTCACAACATCGTACGAGATTAGGGGCATTGTCGTGTCAATAGGCTGCGGTATCTCTTTCCATTAGGTGAATCGTCTACTTGAAAAAAGTTGTATCACCCAAATGCTTAAACCAAAAAATATTATATTATTAATTTAAAAACATCTGTAAAACTTTTGTAAGGCTTAGATCGTCCCGAACCAAGTAAGGAAGGAGGACTAGTGTTATTTTGAAATTAATAAAGTGGACATGGTAGCTCAGTATGTTACGTGCCTTGGTTAACCCAGGTCGAGGGTTCGAGTCTCGGGTTGCCGTTAGTTGTAGTTGCCATGTTTCTCAATATACCCGGATAATGGCGACAGATTCGCAACCTGTCACATTGGGACTCAACATAAACATGTGAAAAGCATCTCTGCCTATGCCTATGAATATATATTCATTGTAAAACATGTCATAAAATTAAGATAGTTTTAATACAAGTTTGTTCAGGCTCATGTTAGCTTAAGAAACTAATTTGGGAAGTGCCTGTATTTTAGCGAATAGGAAGGTCAGCAAAATAGGCTTTCACTAAATTTTATTTTATCACGCGACATACTCCCGCTCGACAAGATCTTCTTTCCTTGTCATAACATAGACAAAAAAAGAAATAGTTGCTATCTCACGCCTATCGCTTCTTAATGTTGCTTCGAAGACTTACTTGTCTTTACTGATTCTTTTTTATATCTGGGCTCAAATAAATTTGTTCTACATTTGCTACAAAGTAAATTTGCCACGTTTTCGTTAATTCGTATGAATTAAGTAATTTTTTTACCGAAAAACAAACCAAGTATAACATCTATTGACAGGGCGATCATTACTCTTACTCACTAACCACATCACGATACACACATTGACTCAGCCCTGCACTAAGATTGTAGAATTTTGTGTCGCGGGTGCTAAGCAGCGATATAGTATATACTATATAGATAAGATTACTACATCCAAGAACGGTAGGTAAGCGTAATACATAGATAAGAATATTACATCCAAGAACGGTAAGCGAAACCTTGCGTCTTACAAATTCAAAGTTCCGCTTCCACCGGAATCCAAACTCAGGGCAGGGTGCTACACCACTGCGCCACAGACACTGCCAAGCGTTAAGATGTTTTTTTTTTCTGCAGACCGTACTCAATGTTGATAAAGTCGTAAACTGTAAAGAAGTTTCAGAAAATTTCCTCGGAATACGCGAACTCCTCCCTCCCCTCCCCTGAGCCGACTAATTTAGAAATTCCCTCCCGAAAGCGAAAACTTTTCATGCTAACGATAAAGTTATTTCAGCCCTCATACTTACTGGCTGAAGCCCCCGGATTCTGTTGAAGGGATAACGGATTTTATCTTACTAATAAACGAGAAAGTTTGTTTGTAAACTCAATAACGCAAAAACGACTGAAGAGAATTCGATGGAATTTAGTACGGACATAGTTTATTACCATTTTTAGAACTGAGTACAGTATATCCAACAAAAATTCCCGTGGGAAAGAAAAAAAACAAAATAAACAAAGCTCAGCCCTGCAGTAAGTATTGTAAGAACTTGTGTCACAGGAACTAAGCAACGATATGGTATAAAATACTTAGATAAGAATACTGCATCCTTGACCGGTAAGCGAAACAATACGTTTTACAAATAACACAATGTTCCGCCCCTGCCGGGATTCGAACCCGGAACCTCTAGCGTAGTCGGCTGTTTCCACCACTGCGCCACAAAGGTCGTCAAACAAAGTCGCGAGAAAAATCTATTGTTACATAGAAGTGATGTCTTAGGATTTAATGAATTTTAAATATTAAAACTAATTAATAAATAAAATAATAATTTTGTAATGTTTATAGGGGAAATCTAAAAAAAACATCGAAAAACCATTGGACCGATTCCGATTTTTTATTTACATTTAAAATGTACTTTCAGGACGAACAAAGGCTAGATTTTGCTAAAAAAAAACAAACTGATCGCGGCCAAAAAGTCAACTACAACTATTGCGAATCAAATAACTACAAAAATGTCTTGGTTGTTTTGTCTTTCACTGAAAACTTTTCGAACAAAATTCTGGAACGCTGTTACATGATAAAAGCCTGCCCTAGTTCCGAACAATGGGAACTTTTGTCTCAAAATTGAGGCAACGCCGCGGGCGTCGACTAGTTAATGATGCTGAATGGGCCAAGTTCGCCTGCAAACATTATTTGTTTGAGATCGCAATAAATAGAAGGGAAAGTTTAAATTGGGCGAAGTATTCATAGGAAACTTTTGGACAAAATGTTATTGTAATTATTCTAGGCTTTTATTATTCAAATGATTAATGGTACCATTACATGGAATTGTTTATGCTCTATTTACTTTACGAAGGAGACAGTATAAAAGCAATTGGGGCAAAATTATTTTGATGATGATGGGGGAAATTGTGATGATTGTAAACTAAACAATCGCTACTGCATCAGTATCGAAAAATTTGTCAAGATTAAAAAATATAAGTAATAGATTTATAACGCTTTACAAAACTTATTTTGACTTTTTCAGAATGGAAAAAATGAAATTAAAATGGAATGAAATTGTTTTGATGGTACTATAAACTAAATATTATATAGAGAAAACTTTGTTCATTTTACAAAATCAAAATCAAAAACCAAAATCTCTAAGCCGAAACGAGCAAAAACAACTTTATTGATACACTTAAAAAAAAGTAATCAAAATCGTCAAATGAATTAATATAAATGATAATAATAAATAAATAACCACATCACGATACACACATTGACTCAGCCCTGCACTAAGTATCGTAAGAACTTGTATCGCAGGTGCTAAGCAACGATATGGTATATACTAAATAAATAAGAATACAACATCCAAGACCGGTAAGCGAAACAATGCGTCTTGCAAATAACACAAAGTCCTGCCCCCGCCGGGATTCGAACCCGGAACCTATAGCGTAGCAGTCGGCTATTTACACCACTGCGCCACCAAGGTCGAATATTTTCTTAAATTTCACAAAAATCCATATAAATTGATTTACCCAATCATTAACAAACTACGAACTACTATTTTGCTCTCTGTATTTATTTCATTTTACTTCATCAATATTCTTCAATTTCTTGACATTGCTGCTCGAAATTATACCCTTAAATTTTGATTTCCCTACTAATTCACCTTTTTCTTCTTTCCAGGTCTACATAAGCGAGATATCAGTTCCAGACATACGCGGTTGCCTCAGCGCAGTCCTCAAGATTGTCGGCCATCTTGGAGTCCTGTGCAGCTTCACCATCGGAGCGTACCTCGACTGGCAGCAACTAGCTCTTTGCATATCCGCTGCTCCCTTACTTCTATTCTGCACTGTTCTCTACATACCAGAAACACCAAGCTATCTCGTGCTGATCGGGAAGGACGAGGAAGCGTACAAAAGTTTGCTTTGGCTTCGAGGTCCGAATTCCGATGTTGCTCAAGAATTAGCAACTATACGAACAAATGTTTTGGCCAGTAAGAATTTCAGCCAACGCCAAAGCCAAATGACGGGGAGTCAGCTACTAAATTCCTTCGATGCTCGCACTATGAATAGGCTGCTCGGACCGATTCTAGTTACTTGCGGCTTGATGATGTTCCAAAGGTTTTCTGGAGCCCACGCATTTTCCTTCTACGCTGTGCCTATCTTTCGCAAGACTTTCGGAGGCATGAACCCTCATGGAGCGGCTATCGCAGTGTCGTTTGTCCAGTTATTGGCCTCTTGCTTATCAGGTTTGCTCATTGACACTGTAGGAAGGTTACCGTTGTTGATAGTTTCTTCAGTGCTCATGTCCATGGCCTTAGCCGGTTTTGGGAGCTACGCGTATTACGAGGAAGTGCATAGAAATCAAAGGATACAAAGCATGATGTTTCACCAAACCATGGGCCAAAACGACTGGATTCCACTTCTCTGCGTTTTGGTGTTCACCATCGCTTTTTCCTTAGGCATGAGCCCGATATCATGGCTTCTGATTGGGGAACTTTTTCCATTGGAGTACAGGGCTTTCGGAAGTGCAATGGCGACAGCCTTCAGCTACTTATGCGCTTTCGTTGGAGTGAAGACCTTTGTTGATTTCCAGCAAACGTTGGGTTTGCATGGAGCGTTTTGGTTGTACGCTTCCATAAGCATAGGGGGGTTGTGTTTTGTGGTCTGCTGCGTACCAGAGACCAAGGGGAAGGATCTGGATGAAATGGATCCGAATTACGTTCAAAGTCTTTCGCCTAAAAGGCAACCTTCTTCTTAGTTACTTTAGTTCTATAAAGGCTTGATGGATCAGACCCATTTCTATAGTTTGAAACTTATCTTATGAAAAGATACATTCTCTCAAAGGAATTCCTACCTTAATACAATCAATCTAAGGTCGATCGAGCTTTAGAAGTTGGGTGAGATTGATTTTTTGCTGTGGTTAACACCATCGGTCGTAAAGATAGCTTCCCTTAAACAAAAATACTTGTCTATATGGTAAAGAAAAATGTCAATAAGACAGTTCTGATCTCGCAGTGAGTTGCATGAAATTACTATAACGATAACCAATGGCTTCGTTTGGGCCATTTCCAGAGTCATTTTAGGTTAACTTTAACAATAACTTTAACAACAGTGGTTTCGGTGCAACTCACCCTCGGTGTTATGATATAAGACCCAGTTCTGTCTACTGGGATTACATATGATTAATTAGTTTCTTCTATCTTACGAAGACCATTTCACTAAGGTTGTTAGTTTCATCAGGTATTTAAGAGTCAATGAGTCGTCCCTGAGACAAATGCCATTATTCCGCTGGCGTTAACGCTAACAGAAAATAAAAAGTTATTGAAATGACATTTCCTCGCGCTCGAGTTACGTCGTTGTTATGTCATTTCCATGCATTTTAAATTTCTGTTGGCGTTAACTCTTGTGGAATATTGACATTTGTCTAAAGGGCCAGCTCTAGTTGTGATTGGAGTGTACATGCAGATTGTTCTAGCTTGCGTATCATCTTTACTGAGCCTACATGTACTTCAGTTTTGACAGCTCCCCACGACATTTGCGCTAGGGATGTCAATTTTAACTTAAGCAAAAATCAAGCAACAAAATAAAAACTGACGTGGCGATAAAACTCATATTTAAATGTTTAATGCATATTTGTTACTAAAATAACTTTTGTATCATTGAAAATTCATGGTAATTTATTTAATGTAGGTATAATAAAAAAAATTAAAATGAAAAGAATTTAAAAAGAATAAATAAAATCAATTACAAAACTTTAAAACCGTCGCGATAAAAGACTGGAATCAAGTATTTGCGGTGAGTGTCAACCGCGCATGCGTCCTTCTCAATCCTTCCGAACTTTCGTGTCCGTGAATGACTCGTGGATAATGACTATGTGTGCATTGATACAGCGCGCATTGTATGAAGCTTTACTTCTGTACTATCTCTATTTTGTAACTGAGCGATATCGGTTATGTACAGTGAAACAATGTGCATCACATTTTTTTTATTTTTATATATCTTTATAAAGATATTACAATAACAGCAGATAATTGGCATTGTAAAACCACGGAGGTTTGTACCCAATGCTTAATGCGTATTAAAACGATATTTTTAATGGTTATATTGAATTATTTTAGATACAATATAAAGAAGTAGGTTCAATATATATAAGGTTATATAGTTTAGTCAATTGGAGTTATGGAAATATTTTGAAAAAGAAAACTGAGAAAAATAATGTACATGATACAAAGGAAGTATGTTTTGAGAAATCGTCTAGCGTTTTTATGGGTTATAATTTCAACAACATCTTGTGGTAATAAATGGTAGAGTTGATAAGGCGAGGAACTAGGTAGTTGTTATAATCACAGCTATAGCCGAGCGTCTTCGAGAGAGAGACTCTACTCATTGACTCTTAAATAATTAATCAATTGCTAACACCGGTAGACATTGGATTTAAATCTAAATTAAATTTCATAAGTACTAAAGGGCGTGATCAAGCCTCAAGATTTTTCGTAGGGATATGTAATTAATTCCACCGCAAAGGTCTGGCTGTGCTCATGAAATTTTTTACCCCTTTTTTAGACCAATTAAAAGATAAACGTCAAAATAAACAAAAAAAATCCAATTCGATAATTTTAAGAAATCTTCTGATTTGAAATGCAGATCAAACTGGAATACAAAATTTGCCAAAAAAAATTCACAGAAAATTATAGTTTATTTTACAAAATGTTTTTTGAATACAGTTGGCATTTTAATTTAAGAGAAATATACAAATTATGTTGCGATAAAAATCTATTTTCGTATTGTTTTTTTCTTTAATTGGTCTAAAACACTTAACCTATCACTAATTAGGTATTATAAATGAATTGTTCATATTAAATTTCAATATTTGCATATCCTATGATCCATATCTTCGAATTATTTTTTATATTTTTTTAAGGTTTTGCACACACTTGCCGCTACAAAGTAATTATAGAATAAATATTTTTTGTTTGTAAAAGTGTTTTATATAATTTTATGTTACACAAAGAGTAGTAATAATTATTATAACTTATTTATATTTATGATAATTATTGGATGAAAATATTGGATCATACCGTAACAGTTCCATTCCATTTCAAATTGTATTATAAACAAATTAAATTCGTTTAAAATAGATAAGGTCGAGGGTTCGAGTCTCGGGTTGCCGTAAGTTGTAGCTGTCATGCCCGGATAGTGGCGACGGATTCGCAACCGGTCACACCGGGACTCAACATAAACATGCCTTGTTTAACACCTCTGCCTACCTCTCGGAATACGGCGTGAGTTAATGTATGTTTGTGTATACATTAAAATCGTCCCCAAAATCATTTTAGTAAGCCAAGTGTGTGCAAACAGATTATAAAAAAATCATCAAAATATTACTGCGGTCCATTCTTTACCTCTACAAATTATATCTTCCTAGATTTATAGTTATAAATTATATTTCCCTGTTTCTATTAGAGAAAATCTCAAATTCTATTTAACTTATTATTAATAATAAATATTAATATCGAGCTTCCCTTCCTATATGACAATAAAATAAGACAATAATAAAGATAATCTTATTAAAATTTACACTATTCTACATCTACGAGAAATTAATTATTTAATTAGTAAAGATTTGTCTATTTAAATTAAATTTACAAAATGTAGAAATGTATGTTATTAATAAATAGACAGCTTAATCGAAAACATTGTCTGCCTTTAATAGGACGTAGACTAAAGCCAGAGCCAATATTCTGTTAGCGTTAACGCCAACAGAAATCAAAAATGTATCGAAATGACACTACAATAGGGAATATGTAGGAAATTTAATTTGATTTTTCAATCAATTTATCATAAAGGATCTGATATATTTACAGTGGAAACAGAAATAGAATTGTACGATAAACCAGGGAGATATAACCGTTAAAAGTAAATATATCTATCTCGCTCATCAGAACTACTATGGAAGTTATATGGCGCCCGTGTACTTTGATGTCATTGTACATCTTAGATCTCTCTGTCTAACCAACGACTTTGAAGCTTTATAACTTAGTTAATAAGTCAGATATTTGAGAAAATCTAAAGGATTTGTGGTAAAATGTGGTATCGAATTATAATAAATAAATAAAAAGTCATGCATATTCCCTATTACGTAACATGAGCGCCATGAAATGTCATTTCAAAATTTTAAGGAAAAATATTTATCTAAGGGGGCAGAACTATTTCAAATTTGGTAGTTTCAGTGCGAGAATGCATGGTTGTTGGCGGGAAATTGCCTATTGTGACGACCTCGGTGGCGCAGTGGTGTAAACAACCGACTGCTACGTAGAGGTTTCGGTTTCGAATCCTTGCCGGGACGAAACTTTGTGTTATATGCAAGACGCACTGTTTCGCTTTCTGGTCATGGATGTATTCTTATCTATGTAGCATATTCTATATCGTTGCTTAGTGCCTACGATACAAGATTATATCTTAGTGCAGGGTTGAGTCAATGTGTGTCGTGATGAGTATAGGTTGTAATGTCATTTGACATTCCAGCGTAGTTTTAAACCCTGGATCTTTTTTAGTCCACGTTCTATTGTAAGGTGGCTTATGATTAAAAATTGTTGCTCAACAAAAAATGTAATCGAAATTTGACAAGACAAGTTTATTTGATTTGAACTTTTAGAAAATTTGAATCTAGATTTTTCAGTGGTCCTTTTTTTTTGTCAAAGTGAAAATGCTTTATGTATCCAACTCCGCTAGAGAGGGTATGTGGGGCTCATCCTTCTCTTTTCCAAGGAAAGGGGGAAGATGACGTTACCCTCTGAAAACGCTTCGGCGTTCTCCCGCTTTGCCATTACTGAGGGCGCCATGGAGTCCCGCAGGTTTCACCATGATCCTACCACAACAATCTGCCTTTGCCTACGTTTACTCTTTGATAGATTTACTACGACCCTGACAAGAATCTGAAAAATTAGATCCATTTTAACCGACTTCATAAAAAGGAGGAGGTTCTTTATTCGAATACATTTTTTTTTAATAAACACTTTCAACTATTTATAGAATTTGTCGGGAGAGTTGAAAATTAGGATTTAATTATTTCGTTTTTTGCCACGGAGGCGCTAGGTTTCTTGTATAAAGTCGATAAATCCATAATAATTTTGTATTTTTTTTGCATGAACTAATGCCACAGTGGCGCCCTCTTTTATTAATATTATGGCTAGAAAATTTTCTCGTAATGACTTTTATAGGTTTTTTTCATCTTTATCACAATTTAATATTTAATAAATTACCTGTAAATAATAAAAATGTATCTCCTAATATTGATGGCACTTCACCAAATGTGCGAAAATGTGTGAAAAAAAATAATAATAATTTAATTATTATGTAAAATGTAATTTAGGGGATCAATATAATTTCTTTAGCGCATAATAAAAGACACTTATGAAAGAAAATACCTATACAGATATAGTATCGCATGGTTATAATTAATAAATGTGTGATGTGTTCTAGTGTTAGGTGAAATAGAGTTTAAAACGAAAGCTTAAAACGATTACAGTACACAAAAAATATTTTTAATGCGGAAAAAGCGTCTTTCTTCATAAACGTAATATACCATTAAAAAAACCGAATACTAAAAATAGGTGCACAAAAATTCATATGACTTCCGCCATTTTGATTTATTAACAACAACACGTATCCTATGTCAACAATGACGTTAATATTTATCGATTGACACCTCATTCACCAAAATCTGTAAATCAGTTCAGGAGCTACGGTGGAACACACAATAAACAAACATACATAGACTCGTAAAATCATTACCTTTCTGTTGAGGGTCGGCAGTTGGGTAAAAGTATATTAAGCCAAGTAATAATAATAATAATCGTTATTTGTTTGATTTATGTGTACGATACAGGTTTTATTTCTAATTTAATTATTGTCTCAACAAAAATCTGCCCTTCTGGCGTACAAATATTAGATTATCAAATAATAATACAAATACATTTTTAAAATGACTACAATTAAATAATGATGTCAAACTTAAAAAACTAAATACAAATCATTCCTTTTTTTTTTAAATCAAAATATTGCTGTTTGTCACAAAAACATTGCTGTAGTAGCCATTTGTTAAGTTTTATTTTAAATTGGTTCAATGGGATATCTCTTAATTCCTTAATTGTACCTGTATGTTATATGGAACAAACACATAGATGTCGACCAGTAGTAAGTATATAAAGCGCATCAAAAACATATATATATCCTACAAGGACTCACTAGTGGCATAATTATAGGGTGGCATGACGGCAAAATGCCATGTGCCTCATGCCGGAAGGACCCCCGGCAACTAGAGCCAAAAGCAATTTCATGTTAACCTTATAGACAAAAAACATAACGGGCCCCCAAAAGCGACTTTCAGCGAAAAGAAGAATTAAAAGAGAGTTCAGTTTTAGCCTGCCACTGGCCTGAGCCTCGAATGGTGTACATCAAACTTTAGGGGTCCCCAAAAGTCTAAGTCTGACGACTTAAATTAAAATGAAGACCAAAAAGAAGATTAAAGAAACGGCAAGGGCAGTTTCATTTGCCATGCCATTCCACTTGAACTGTAATCGTTTTGAGTATATTTTTTGTGTCCATAATTCTAGAGAGTTGCCTTTCTTAGCTTATGCCTGCCACTCGGACGCCTAACTAGGTGTACATTTATCTAATTAAATAATTAATTTTTAGACGAAATGAAGTTAAGGGTACGGCCGTAGTGACAGCGGGTCGCGCGAGCGGGACCCATTACAGATAAACATTCAAGTAACATACTTGATCTGTGTATGTAAAATAGATACACAGATAGTTTTCATTCCTGATGGTTTTTAACATCCAAGCCTTGAACATCCACAAAAACGGTATGCTGTAATGGACAGCCCGTTGAAGACCATTTTTCGAAAGACTTCAAAATAATGTTGTTATAATATAAAAAGGGTACATGATTAATTATCCATAGTTTTTAGCGAAACTTCTGTTGATTTCAAATTTTTTTTTAGATTTGAGGGCTTAAAGCTTCAAAGTATAAACTTATTGGATGCGTGGCGGACTCTGTCCGCATGATCCGCTGTCACTCAAGACGTACAATAGTAAAATATACCTATTCATAAATATAAATGTTAGAAGGCCTAAACCCCAGCGTGTGCCTATATTTTGAAAAAAAAAACACGAAATGTAATAGACACAAACATAACTTGCATTGAATATTATCGTCAGGCTAAATAAATAATATGAATTAATAGACAAATTAATAGGTTGTGAATTTATACATTTTCTAGATTTTATATATATATTAAAAAGAAAAAAATGACAGTTATGTAATTAATTTAAATATATATGCTTTTAGTGTATATTGTGAGTCCCGAGTGTTTGCTTGCTTGCTTTTATGTACATAGATATTACATAAGTAGATCATGTGTGATGAGTGAAGTATATAACGATGCGGATTATGTTTTTTAAATATAATATTAATTAGTATAAGTAGTTAATTATTTAGCCTTTTAGCGAACTGTGAAGTGAGTAGGGGTGCCTGTTTTAGGAAAATTAGAAAAAAATAACATTTAATACTGTTTTGCTGCTAAGAAATAAAATTTGAACCGAGAAAATAATCGCTTTACATAATTTTTCTAATTTTCATAATAATTTGTGAATTTAACTCAAGAATTAACACCATTTATATGATTTTTCATTTAAAATACCCTGACATCAGATTTAATCCCAAGTTTTCTGACGCATCTCATGCTGTTCAAAAACCATTATACCTAAATTTTTACGATACTTTAAAGAAATAAAAAACCCGTCATCAAAGCTTTGGGAATGAATTAAAAACCTGCTAAATGTACTTGTATAGCAAACAAAGTTTACTTTATATTCAAATAAACCAATAAAAAGAAAATATTAATAAATTAATCCAAATTACTTCATAATTTTTCTTGTCTTTTATGTATATTTTAATTTAAAATGTTTTCTATACTACCAATCAATGTCATAACAGTAAAAAAATAGAATTAAATTGTAGAATAATAAATAAATAGGATGGCTTTAACTAACTTAGTGTTGTATAAGACTAGATGAAATTTAAATATAAAAAAACAATTAAGAATTTTTTGCCGCGGCGAAAATGCCAAATAACATAGAATCTTTCTGAGTAAAACGCTTGAATAAATAAGTATGGAGACTTTCTGGCACCAATAGAAATTGTCAATTCATTTTCTACTAACACAAAGCATAACCTTCGTAATCGTGTAGGCATTGAAAAACCTACATGTCAATTACCATCGTGTTATTAGAAAGTGAAAATTAACTTTGACCAGAATACTTTTGATATATTGGCCACCGCCATTGTAGCAAAACTATTCCAGACGAAAGCAAGATACCAGCAGTATACTTTAATTTAACTTTAGCTTCAGCTGTTATTCATGCTTTAATTCTTATTTTGTGCAGAAGATAAATCGAACGCTCCAATTTGGTAAATTATGAAAAATTCTGTCGTTGAAATGACAATACTTTATTAAGAAATGACTAAATGAATTTTTGTTGAAAAATTGTTCAAAACTGACAATAATTGTGAAAATTTTCGACAATAATCAATACAATAGATGACAATAAACATGTACCTTAACTAAAAATTCTCTACAATCGTTAACTGATAGAATAACTTTAATTATGATTAGAAATTGATTGTAATATCGAGTAATTGCTAAATGCCTACTTAAATAAAGTGCATGATATAGATTAGACCGTTTGTTAACCGTTTGTTTTATTTACTACACCTATTTCAGTGTGCCTACCTTCGATTGCCGCCAGTGACCGCAGTTACAAATTTGTATGAATCATTGTAAAGCGCCTCTAACGGATTAATGAGGAATTAAGATTTCAACTGTAGTAATGATTTCACTGTAGTAATCTATGTCACCTGACACACAAGAGATTTCACTACGGATCATATACGAATCTCAAAAGCCTTTTCCAATCTCAACCATTATTATCTTTGATTCCGAGCGCTTGACTAGACCGTCCGGGGCTCCTAGTTAATAAATAAAATGGGACCCGTAAGAAAACCGGCGACATTTCATTTGTCTATGATTTTCATTATTTCACTGAATGGTGTTTCTAACAGAGTTCTATTTTTTCTACACGTCTGTGTGCTTACCATGAGTTCATTCATTTTTCATTTCATTTCATTCATTCATTTCATTCATTCATTTTTGGGTTTTGACTCTTAGATAAACTATTCGAAATATGCTCTTATATGGAGAAATAAAAATAAATTTCTAAAATAAGTTTTACTTGTCTTAAAATTGTGAAAAGATGGATATATGGAATATTTTGTTTCAAAATTAATTATGAATTTAATTAAAAAGCTAGTTTTAAAACCTTTCTAAGAAAGTTGAAACTAATAGTGACCTCTGTTGGTCAATATTGTTATTTTAATATAGTTGTAGACAAAACAGAAAACTGAAAAGCTGCCGTCGTTAGTTCCAACATATGCAACTAGATGTCACTAGCAGTACCTAAATTATGGGCAAAGTAGTGCTATACTGTAAAGTACAACACAACACAAAAGCAGAAGATAAACGACTCCAATGAAAGATGTCTGGGGCTGGACCGCCGGCGTGATGTACGCCGTAGCTACCCTATAGGAGATGCAACGGTAGCCAGAGAGTGATAGGCAGAGAAACGACTGGCTCTCAACAACTTTACTCTATATATTGATTCCTTTTTCATAGCTTACAATTATGAATATATAATAATGATCTCACATTACGTGCTGACCAAGAACTGCAGCGCCAGCACCAACGCTAACACTTCTCTATCAACTAATAGATTGGTATGTGGAGGTCATCTTATCAACTCTATTACCGAAAAAAAGTATATTTTGCGTTGAATACCTATCTAATAAATAACATAAACTATAACAATTTTTTGCCATCGTCTAAAAACCTTTGAATCTTAGTTTCATCCCTCTCCCCTATATGAAAGAGGGTGAAAAGTCAACAACGTTGGTTAGATTTGGACAAATGATGACGCGTGCCCTCAATACAATATAGATTTGGGGTTGATAGATGGAAGGACATATTTTAATATTTATTAGTATATTTAGGGGCTGCTTTCAAAGATAAGACGAGAAATACGAAATTAATTTTAAAGGGTGGAAATTTAAAATATGTGGTCTCATTTTTGGGCATTTGTATTAAATTAAAAAAATACCAAAAATATATAATGATTATTAAAGATTTATTAAATAATGATTATTTAAAAAACAAGCTTTTGGGAATCAAAAAGAAACATTCGAGCTTATAATTATTGGATAAAATAATAATGATTTATTTATTTAGTTGACAATTAAGTCCAAATTTAATTGTATTAAATGTACAAAACACTATGATAGTAGATATTTATACAACCTTATACAATATACATTGCCTAATACAAAATATGATTTCCAATAAAATACTACCATTAAAATGTCTCCATAAAAAGACTCAATTTATTAAAAACTCCTCCCCCTTTTTGATGCAGTAAATTACGAATAAGTAGCGTTCAGAAACAAGGCAACTTTTAATTACTTTTAATACGCTAATCGTGTTTTTAAAATCGTTAATTACTCAGTCGTTTTTGAACCCCATAAAGGGAAGGGGATTAGGGAAGGTTGGATCTCAAGACTGTTAAATTTTTTATTCTAATTAAAATCTTTGTTTATTGCTGCAAAAATGATCACTTACCTAATAAAAATAATTCGACAACTAAGAAACGGTAAAAATACGTATAATAATAATCGTTTATTTGTTTGATTTATGTGTTTGATACAGGTGTTATTTATAATTTAATTATTGTCTCAACAAAAATCTGCCCTTCTGGCGTACAAATATTAGATTGTCAATTAATAATACACATACAATTTTAAAATTACTACAATTAAATAATCAAACTTAAAAAAACTAAATACAATTCATTCATATTTTAAATCAAAATATTGCTGTATGTCAAAAAAACATTGCTGTAGTAGCCATTTATTAAGTTTTATTTTTGAATTGGTTCAATGTGATATCTCTTAATTTCTTAGGCAACGCATTAAAAATTCTGACACACATTCCATAAACATTATTTTTTAAAAGAATATTCGCTTTTGGAAGGGTTAACAAGTGTTTATGTCTGGTAGTCCCCTTTATCCAAACTAAAATACAAATTTCCTTAATATACATACATGGGAGTGGGAGAACGGCAAGTCTCTAAAACAGTGGCTTACAACTTTCCAGAAAATGGACCCTACATATTGCCGTGATACACTATCTACCGAGTTTCCCCGCAGTATAATACCATAGGAAAGTATTAAGAAAGTATACGAAACGGTATAATTTATCACATAAACATTGAACATGATATTTCCAATTACAATGTTTATCTACAATAATACCTAGAAATTTTGTACTATTCAGTTCATCAATTTTATTGTTTTAAGTGTAACATTTAATTTAATTGGCTGTGATTGATGTGTTCTGAATTTTAGAATATTAGTTTTTTTAAAGTTGATTCGCAAATTATTATTTTGTAGTCATTCAATAGTTTTGTCCAATGTATTATTGATTTGTTGTTCAAATGTAACGTTGTCCTTTGATTTTACCATAATAGTAGTGTCATCTGCGAATAGCATACACTTATGATGTGTGATGTCGGGTAAATCATATACAGTAAAAAGAGAAAAGAGCCGAGTACGCTTCCTTGAGGCCGATAAGCAATTGACTTTAACTTTGTAGGTGTCGATTTTTGTAATTGAAACTCTTTGTTTTCTTTCGTTAAGATATGACTTTATCCAATCATTTGCTTTTCCTCTTACACCATAGCTTTCTAATTTGTCTAATAAAATGTCGTGATTGACAAAAGGCCTTTGTCATATCTAAAAAGATAGTAGCTACATGTTCTCTATTATTAATTGCCTCTGTTACCTGTTTAATGAGATTAAAACATGCTAGTGTTGTCGAGCTGTTGTGCCTTCAAAATGTAATTTTTATCAATAAAGTTGTTTAATCGTTCAAACATTGCCATTTTATTATATGTTTAAATTATTTAAGATTTATTAAAAACAATTCAATAGTTTTTAATGTTTACTTCTTTATTTAACTGTTATAAATAATTAACTTTTAGTTATCTAATTTTTCAGGATGCATGCTTGTAAATCCTATATACAAAAATTCTAAAATAATTACCACTATAGGTATAATTTCTGTCCGAGTTTTGATGTTAGTTAACGACTCAATCACTCGTAAACAGTTGAGTTGTTTAGAGTGAAACTGAGCATACATACAGCCACGACATGTCAATAGGCGACGGTATCACTTTCCATCAGGTGAACCATCTCCTTGTTAGTCCATGATTCTATTTAAAAATCGCAGGTAATCTAGTTTTTTTTCGTCCTGGAAAAATCACTATCCTGTAGGCAAAGCGACTTTAATTGCGATCGTGAGCTAGTCGCATTTATATATAAAATATATATATAGCTATATATTAATGTTTATACTGAGGGCTGTAACAACGACAAGGCGTGTGCGAGGCTGATAACAAATTAAAGGTGGGGAATAACTGCTAGCGTACGACTTCGATTCACAAAAATACATTTATTTTAGTAGAAAACTTGTTTAAATTTTTTTTCTTCATATTACGATCTGTCTAAGACCTGGAGAAAGGTGTTTATAACGAGAAGATCAAATTACTTTTCCTTCCGGCCCTGATGTCCGGTAGTCGGGTCAAAAGAAAGAAGTCAGGAGTCATGACCGATGTTAGATTTTGAATATCGGAAGAACACAAATGTCTTGAAAATTATATTGTTTTGTAAGCGATCAAAGGATTTTTCAGATATCCTCATAGGAACAGAATAAAAATAAAGAACCAAATCGTCAAGTTGTTTTTATTAATATTATTTATTGAGAAAAAATATTTACAAAAGCATACATCAATCACAATTCTCTTAGTTTACAAAATTACACTTCAACTTTATTGTTTTTATGCCACTCTCTGAAAGCTGCTACAGCTTTAAAAACATCATCAGCAAAAGCTTTTGGCTCTTCCATAGCTATGAAGTGGCCGCCATAGTCCAGGACTGTGGTGTTGATCAGGTTGATGAACTTGGTCTTCAGAATTGCAGGTGGCTGGTAGAAAAGCTCATGCTTGGCTTGAAGAAACCATGATGGCACGGGAGTTTTGATGCTGTAAAAATGAAGATTGAATTAAATCTTAGATTATTTTATAAAATACAGTTTTTAAGGTATTAAGCCTTTTGCTATAGGTATTAAGTAACGTTAGTAGTATATGGCAGAAATTATACAAGAACCGTGAGCAAATAATTTCACAAATAACTGCTCCAAGCGCAATGCAAATCCAGTTTAGATTACTGCTGGCGAAACCAACAAATCAAAACTTAGGTTGTTGTTCAAAATATCAAATTTACCGACATACAGACATATAAACAAGCAAAGACAACACAGAAATGTAGACTAGACATATCCGAAAAACTCATATAACAAATTATTTTGATATCTTTTTATCACCTGTCAAAATCCTGAGCCGCACGTCTTGACCCCAAACTCTCCGCATACAGTCTCACGGCAGTTGTGAAGGAATTGGATGCCCAGTACATCATGAGGTTGTCCAAGAGCTGTTCCTTACTGAACTTGGAAAGGCCTCCGTCCTCGAGTTTCTTGTTGCTCATGTCGGTCCAGGTGGAGAACTTCTCCAGGATATATGCCAGAAGACCCGCTGGGGAGTCAGCTAAAGCTATACCTGTGTAATTTTACTATATTTAGAGCTCATTCTTTATTTCATTTTATGTTATATAAGTCCTTTATTAGGACACACATATGTACCTTAGGCTTTTAATTATAAGTTATTTTCTGTGTCTGATGTGTGTCCTGTGGATTTATTAAATAAATAAATACAAACGAATTTATTAATATAAATAAGTAATACGAAACAATTATTATTATAATATAGATTAAGTCATTTATTAACACTTATTTCCTTAGATTTTTGTTTATTATACGTGTTTGAATAGGATTATTTTTGTTTTGTTTTTCTACCTATGCTTTCGTTTGTGAATGATAAATGAATCTTAAAAAGTAACATAATTAAAAAGGATAAATGTTTTAAACTAAAAAAATGCCGGCATTATTATTTATTTGGCTCCTTCCCATTTGTACACTTTCCCATTTCGCAATCCATTTTATTTTTTATTTTTTTTACCGAAAGTTGCGATTCTTTTATAATTCATACGTTCTGTAGCTTTTCGACAACCATTTTTTTCAATTTGTAACAGTCATATTTAAAAGTTCTCAAAAGAACAATTTTATAGCTTATATTATAATTCGAAAATAAAACAACAAAACGCTATGTTGCAAGTGAGTCCACGCCATCATTCCTCTCGTTTACATGGAGGGTGTAAGAATTACCTCTAACTCTGTTTCCACTTCGCACCAAATCAAGCTGAAAGTATTGATTCGCGAAAATGTATTGAGAAACCTTTTTAATACAAAACTATACTTTTTCTCAAGATTCATCAAATGTAATTATTGTAATTATTTTTCTCATCTCCCATTATCTTTTAAAGTTAAAATACTTAATAATATTAGATTACCAATACCAAACAAAATCAATCAATTTTATTCTGGCTTAGACAAATTCATTGTAGTTTATTGTTATTATTATTAATAAAATTTGTCAATTTACTATTTTATTATAATCTTATATTGTTTAATTCGAGCATGTGTTGTATTTTCAGAAATTTTAATTCAACTATTGTTAGGTAATAGAATCTTTTAAGCGCTTTGGATGTTACATCTGTTAGCCTATAAATTAATAACAAGAATATACAAACTTATTTTAATTTCCGTCTCACCATGACCTTTAGATTAAGGTTGTGTTAGTTACGTCAGGCGTGTACTTACACGCAAATTGTTTCAGTGTGTGTAACCACGAGTTCGTTCAGTAAAGAAAACATGAGTAAAAGCGGTAGTAAACAGGCCACACACACTAGAACGATGCATGTTGTACATGTCAAAACACAAGCATAACCAAACCTTCTCCTTGAGACAAATCCCTTATGTTAAAAACATTCCTAATTAGTACATTCTTACTAGTAGCTTTTTTATGTAATGGTAAAGTGAGAGAGGCAAGAATTCGGCTCAGATAGTAGTCGACGATATAGGTAAATTTTCACCTGATGGAAAGTGATACCGCCGATTATTAATGAGACAATGACATGAATATGTACATGCTTGCCTACAAAATGCCTAAAAAAGCCAAGTTTAACCTTTTCAATACATTACCTATAGTGTCCGGTTTTGTTGCCTGCAAATGTACGTAGCCGAATTCTTCTAAAATGAACCTTATCGTCTTAGATAGAGGGTACATCCGTTCTTCCAAGTGTTTTTCTACTATCAGGGATGGGAACACCGAACCTAGGATCATAAGTCCTGTAGCGGCAGGACTCTATAACATGAAGATTTATATTCAAAAAAATAAGAGAATCGATATGAAAAGTCGATCGTTTGTAATTTTAATTTGGTTAAAGATAAAATGTTTAATATTTAATGAGATACATCGTCCTCCAATAAGATTGGCCAAATCATGAAATTCCACATTTCATGAAACGCTGCCATTTATAACTAATTCAAAGTCAAACTGTTGTATTCGAGTAGACTTAAAATAAACACTTTCAAAGCAACAGGTAGAACAGGAACTGGCAAATAATTATGATTTAGCTACAATACTTGGAAATTTTAGTCAGGCGACCCAGCTTAATCGGTCAGACTATGAAATTCCTGGTCATTTAATGTAATACCAAAATGACTGATCTTGTATGTAGTACAATAGTTAAATGATAGTCACCTGAACTAGTCCCATGTTACTATGTAGACCCAGTACTTCCTGAGGGAACAGGGTCACCATGTCAGCAGCTATCACCGCCCCGGCATCACCACCTTGTAATAACAGTTATAATATGATATATTTGTATAATTAACATGTTACAAAATCTTTGGTCTCTTGAATTTTTGAAGTAATTTTTAACTTTATTAAAGTACCTTAAATAGAAGAAAAAAATATAATAATAAACACGACACACACATTGACTCATATGCACCTGCAGTAAGTATCGTAAGAACTTGTATCACACGAACTACAACGATATGGTATAAACTACATTGATAATAATACAGCATCCATGACCGGTAAGCGAAACAATGCGTCTTGCAAATAACACAATGTCCCGCCCCTACCGTGATTCGAACCCGGAACCTTTAGCGTAGCAGTCGACTGGTTACACCACAGCGCCACCGAGGTCGTAAAATATTGGAAGACTAGTATTTTTCGCGACACCACACCTGTTCACTGTTATTTTTTTTGTTCTGGGGAAGATTCTGGAAAGTTACCCCAAAATATTTAATTAGTACTCGTATGTTTTTATGCTGAGGCTGAAGTATTACATCTAACAATATGAAGTGAATGGTCTATTTAGACATGTTACAAAATATTTGGAGTACCTTGAACGTAGAACTTATTGAAGCCAAGTCTCTTCATGAGATTCCTTAAAACGACTGCCACTTCTGCTGGTCCGAGACCTTCTCTTACTGCTCCCTGAATACAATAAAACACAAATTGAGTTGGTAACAAATAAAAAATCTACTTAGCCAGTAAGCCGCTTCTATTGCTGAAGAAGCCAAAAGGCGCAAATATGTATCTTTGGGTAACAATTACATATTTGATCCGTTTGGTTTTGAGATCATGTTCTTGAGGTGCGAATATCAAAAGATTTTCAAAATTTTAAGGGATTAATTTAGAAAAGAGAGTCGTTACCGTTACGCTGGTCTGTATTTCGCTCAAGGTTGAGCATCACTATGCAGCGTGGAAATGCAGCCAGTGCGATGGGCACTCCATTGTATATATTATTTTTATTTACTTTTAATTTTATATATTTTAAATTTCTTGCATGTAAAGAAAAGTTTTCTTATTATTAATTTATAATTCCTTTTTTATTTAAGGTAGTTAGTTCCTAGTTTATTATATTTCACCCAATATAAGTATTTAAGTGTTTTGAAAATAGCCTATATTAATCAGAGATAATGTTAGATTCTAATGGTGAAAGATATTTATACTACTACCTTTGCATGGGTGTAATTCATATAAAAATATCTAACTGCTGTGAATGAAGCTGGGTAAACTCTTTTACAGTATTAAAAAAACACACATCTGACGTAGCATTTTTCAAGATTCAATGTAAGTTAAAGTTTTTTCTTAATTCTTCAAATAGAATATTGATAGCTGTTCCTATCTAGTCTAGTAAGCCACCTCACTAGCCACATCTCTAGTAAGCCACTTACATCCGAGAATCCATATCCTGGCAGGCTGGGCACTATGACTTCAAAGTCGAAGTCATAATCAGCCCTTATCTTTGTCAGCAGAGGTATAGCCTCGAAGAACTCCCTCACTGATCCTGGCCAACCATGCAACAGTAGCAGAGGAACTGTCTCGATGTCTGTCAATTGCTGAAACATGATTAAATTTACATAGATGACATACAGCACAAAATAATAAATAAATAGCTCTGATTATTTCGTCGTTTTTAATAATGCAAATAAATGGATTCATACCGAAATAAAGCAAATCCATCTTTTAAACAACAATCATTTATATCATCATGTGATTTTTTTCCTTTCACAATCCATCTCTTCATCATTTCATTCCTCATCAAAACTTGAGAACAAATATTTCTTGTCACTGGCAAAATACTTACAGCAAAGTTATTGCCATATTAAAAAAACATCAATAACATCATGTCAACTATCTATTAATGGAAATCGTGATGCTTAATCAAAACGAACGTTTCACTTTACATATTGCCACTCCTGTCAACCAGGATTTAAAAATGGCGTATTTTTAGATGCAGCTTGCAGACTATACAACTAGCATACTGCATACAATCTGGTCTAGGGACCCGCTTCAAAAAATAAAAAATGAGAAACAGATTCTAGACTTCTAGACTCTGTTCTTGTAGAGGACGGTAGCTCAGTTTGTTACGTGCATTGGTTAACCGACCGACCCGACCCGATAGGGTGAGAGTTCGAGTCTCGGGATACCGTGGATTGTAGCTGCCATGTTTTTCGCTGTGCCCGGATAGTGGCGACAGATTCGCAACCTGTCACACGGGCTCAACATAAACGTGCGAAATGCGGTGTGTAACCTCTGCCAACCCCTCTCGAAGGATTAATTACGGCGTGAGTTTAAGATTCTGTTCTTGGGGCCGTCGCGATTCTACAGTGCTTCAGGTAGGTTTTGCACAGGCGTATGTGGATGATTTCTATGTCAGTATGCGTAAAATCTGCTTCGTTGCTCTGCAGTCAGCGGACCAGCTCTAACTTCAACCTGTGTAATTGCAGGGAGATTTGATTCCCCTACCACAGGCCATTGTATTTGTAGATATATACCACATAAAGATTTGTTAACAAATAATGGATTAGTATTGTAATAGAAAAGTGTGTGCTATGTTATTTATATTTTATTTCTATGAATTAAATATGTTAAGTGTTTTTGAATGTCTTAAATATGTAAATGTATTTTTAGGTTTCCGTACCCAAAGGGTAAAAAACGGGATCGTATTACTAAGACTTCGCCATCCGTCCGTCCGTCTGTCAGCGGTCTGCATCTCAAGAACCGTTAAAATTTTCAGAGAACGTCAATTTCTGTTACCGCCACAACAACAAATAGTAAAAACCTAAAGAAATTATAATTAAAGGTTGCTCTCAAACAAGAAACGTGATATTTCTCACATTTTTGGTTTGCTTTTGTTTCTTTCATGAAATTATCTAAGTCAGAGTCACACTTGACCGTTTTTTTCACTTTTTTTATTGGTTCGATTCCCGGCTTCTTGCCCTAGCCATTCCCGTTCAAACTGACTATGCTTCGTTCAAAGATCAGAGTATTAAGGTACAGTTCATCACCAAAACAATTTTGTACAAACCAAAGGCATAACCCTTATGAAGTGGATGTCCAATCCTTGGATATTCGTCTTGTAGTTCCCATACTGGTTCAAGAAGGCTTGACGCTTATTGAACTGGTACTCCTGGGACCAGTACCGTAGCCAGGGATCCAGCTGGGTCGAACTGTAGCCGTAGGTGAAACCAACGTTTTGGAGTGGAGGAGGTGGTTTGCGTGTGCTGTTCAAGCGACTCTTCAGGTCTTTTATCATCTGGAAGTTTTTGGTTGAAATGGTTTTAAACTGATGTGTAATTAGAATTTTATTCGAAAAATCACCTTGTCAACTTTAATGGGACCATTTTAAGAATATTTTATCAAACTATAAAACCACTTACATCGATATGGAACTTGATTTTGAAGGGCTGGATGCTATCGTCAACTTTGCCCTTCAGCTCTGGGGGACCCCACCACTCCTCAGGGTCAAGGGTAGGAGGTTTCCGGGGTTCCTTCGAGTACACCAGCCACCCTACACCAGCAGCAGCCAAAGCCAGAATGATGAGGATCTTACCCATTTTCTGTATAAATCAATACACATTTATGCATCGTAATTAATTATGTTATCTCTAGTCTAATTACTAAAATTTCAGTTTATTCATATATATCTTAATTTCAAGAAAAATGGGAAGGGTAAGATTTGAAAAATATGCTGAAATGTAAGTTAATGAAACGTAATAAAAAATCATCAGTCATAAGTAGAGTTGAGAGATTTTCTTACGTATTCTTAGTTAGTGAAGCGAAATAAAAAAGTCATCATGAGTCAAGAATTTGATTTTTTTAGATGGTCAGGAACACTACAATCTGTCCCACCACTGCAACTCCAGTGAACCAGTATAAACAGTAGCGTCCTTTGTAACGTATAATGCAGCTATGAAATGAAGCAGAGGCTTAGCACGCTAAAAAAACGCAACATATCCCGCTAAGACCTTCTTTCTCTGTCATAAAAAGACGGAAAGAAAGAGATAGTTTGCTATCTCGCAGCCCTGTGTCGCTCCCGCGCCTCTCGCATTTTAGTGAGCTAGCCAAAACGTAAAATAATATATACTGTACATACACGGACATACTTCCGACGGCAGTGGGATCCGCAACGAATTAGGAAGAAATAGGAAAAACTACATTTGAATTAGAATTCAACATAGTTATTGTACTTTAAATTCATATGAACAAAACTTTACGTACTCACGTTTGTGAAATTCTACCAAAATACACCGAAAGATTCACCCAAATCACTATGTGTCGAATTAACTCTTCGAGCGAATGAACTAGGTAATAATTATTCAATCAATTTCAATTTATTGAGCCATGAACTTGAACTGAAGAGGCCACACTCATACTCACATTTTATTTCATACAAACTCATGATACTTCACATCTTAAGATTGTTTTCTTAGCTTGTTTGACCTCGAGCGCACACAAACCAAGACATTATGTAATCGGAGCCAAGGTTGACGTGTATTCTGTGTATCACAATATTGTTGGAAATCATTTTAAATCAGACATTAATTGTAAATATTAAAAGTTATTTTCTCATTGTGCCGAATAGTTGCGACAGATTCGCTACCTGTCATGGACATGGACCTGTACATGGACTCTTAAACATGTGAAATGTGGTGTTTAACACCTCTGCCTAACCCTCTCTAGGGATTTATTACGGCGTGATGTGATATATGTTAGAAGTATTTTTAACAAATTTAAAAATCGGATTCTAATTTCATTTAAAAACTTATTTAGTTAAGCTTAGTAAATTTAAAACGTGTTAAAATTATAAAATAAATAAAACAATGTCACTTACTTCGGTTTTGTACACAGTCTGCGTTATCAATGTAATTCTTTATCACTGTCAAAATTTAATTGATAATTTTATCTTGTGGCTTTAGCGGTACAATTTCTAATCCCTAGTTTTACTCTATCACTTAATAATTTTAACAAAAAGTAATGTTGGACTATTATATAGATTATTATTTCACATTGGTCCTATTTAATGTGAAATTAGGGAACATGCATGAAATTTTAATTGATTATTCATGAACGATAAACTAGAGAGATTAAAATTAAATATATTAAAAGTAAATATATCAATCTCGCTCTTCGGAACAATCTTTACTATGGAAGTTGAATGGCGCCCGTGTACTTTGACGTCATTGTTCATATTGGATCTCTATGTGTAATAACTTTAAAACTTCATAATGTCGTTAATAAGTCAGATATTCGAGAAAATCTAACGGATTTGTGTATGTATGTGGTTTCGAATTATAATAAATAAATAAATAAAGTCATGCATATTCCCTTGCGCTGTCCATAGCGTATATAAAAAGTAAGCCCAAAGTAATAGGGAATTAAAAGGGCTTGAGATTCATGTAGTGTGTATTAATTATGTAGGTATTACCTATAATTGTTAAAAAAATACATTAGTCAGTAGTTAATGTGCTTTAAATTAACTTTAAGTCATTAATATTATCATTGAGGAAAATAAATGGTAAGTTTTTCTTGTTATTTTTTGTTTACTTTGTAATTTATTAAGTGTTTTGTGTCACTGAGTAACTTATGTGTTTTAAGGTTCTTTTTAATAAAAATGGAAAATTGTATTGATTTTACTTGATTATTTAACTACTATCAAAGACTGTGACATTCCAAATTCAATAGAACAAATCAAAACGTACCGGGTTCGATTCTCAGCGGAGGAGGGACAAGTTAATTATAAAACAAGTTGTTTCGCTTACCGGTCTTGGATGTAGTATTCTTATTTATGTAATTGTATACCATATCGTTACCTAGCACCAGCGACGCAAGATTCTACAATCTTACTGCGAGGCTGAGTCGATGTGCGTGTCGTGATTTGGTTTTATTATAATATTGTAATTCTATAAAAAGAAACACCAAAAAGAAAACCAATAAAAATCTTTATTCCATAAACCCTAAAATCACAGTTCAGTCTTAGCACTCTTCTTGTGATGCTCCCTAAACGCAGCGACCGCTTTGAAGATGTCTTCCGCGAAGACCTTCGGTTCTTCGAAGGCTAGGAAGTGGCCACCCAACTCCAGGACTGTGTTGTTGATAATGTTGGTGAACTTGGAGTTGAGGATCGAAGGCGGCTGGTAGAACAGCTCGTTCTTGGCTTGTAGAAACCACGCGGGTACGTTGGTTTTGAAACTGAAATATTTATTTAATTACTAGCTTTTGCCATCGGTTTTAAGGTCTCCTGAACCTAACTGTTTTTGAAATAAAAAGTATGTGTTAAGGTGATTAGCTCTACCAAATTTAATCCAAATCCCCTCAGTCAACTGACTAACGAACATCAAAGCATCCAAAATTCCACGTTCATAATATGCATGTATTATATCCATTAAAACCTTCCTCTTGAATCACTCTAGCTATAAAAAGAAACAGCATCAAAATCCGTTGCGTAGTTTTAAAGATCTAAGCATACATAGGGACAGACAGCGGGAAGCAACTTTGTTTTGTAATATGCAGTGGTAGTTGGAAGTTGAATGACCGGCCTTAGTCTTGCTTGAGTCTACATAAGTACGAGACGAATTTGAAAATAATCGTTTTAAAACTAAAAATAGACACTTTACACTTTAATGGATAACTGAACTAAAATATACAGTCACAAGATGTTATCCCACCAACCAACTTAACTTGTATTTACGGAACTGTGTAAATTCAAACCAAAAGTACGGAAGTGTGTACTTTATAAAAAAAACACAAAACCCGAAACTCACGAGTCAATATCCAGTCTCTTGCTACTGAAGCTCTCAGCATAAAGCCTCATGGATGTGGTAATGGAGCTGGTGGACCAGTATATCATCAGGTTATCCAAAAGTTGATCCTTGGAGAACTTCTCGTCGATCTTCCCCGTGAGTTCATCGCGGTTTTCGAAGCGCGTCCAGGACGAGAACTTCTCCAATATGTACGCTAGAAGACCAGCTGGGGAATCGTTTAAGGCCACACCTAGAAGAAAGAGGTCGAAAACGTTTAGCTAGCGGCTTGAACCGTCTGTACAGAAAAAAAATTAAGTTAAAAAACTATCTAATTACCCGACGTCAAAGAAGGACGAAACAAGAAAATAATTCAGGACAAATATATAATGCACACGTAGAAAAATGGTCAGGGTAGAGCCGTGGTCGCACCCACTGTATAACTACCATGTCTGGTTAAACCTGGCACGCACATAATCACTGTTGGCTTCGCCGTAGTCAGGTAAAAAAATACCAAAAACAATCAGGTAAAAAAAAGTACTTGTATATTTTTTGGACTATACGCAATATTTCTGGTAACAGACCAGAAAAAATTACACATGATTTTTGACACTTTATTTAAAAAAATAACACTGTTTCATTTTCATATTATTGGGCTTGGCACTTAGATTAAATTTTTGTTATTTGATATAATGATTTCGTGTTTCTTCATCATCGTGCCCAGCTCACATGGATACGGATTTTCTGAGGTGAGTTGAGACTGAAAAAAATTACTATATAAAACTAACCGACAGTATCCGGCTTGGTGGCCTGGATGTGGAAGTATCCGAATTCTTCCATCAGGAATCCGAAGAACTTGGACAGTGGGTAGATCCTGTCCTGCAGGTGCGGCTCCAGGAATAAAGATGGCATGAAGGCACCCATTATTGTCTTTGTTAGTGAGCAAGAGTTCTGGGAAAAGGAAGGTTCCAGTTACATCTGCTATTTGTTTTCTATTTTGTAATGTTCGTGCTGATCATACCACCTAAAGAAATCTTTACTATTATTTTTTTGAGGAATTTGTTAGGTTTGGGGTTCTGCAGAAAAACCAGAATGACCAGAATACCATTTTTATTGCTTGAAAGTGAATAAGAGTCTCTTTAAAGTCTTTTCAAACCCTAAATTATTCCAATGTATTTACAACAATATTGACAAGTCCAAAAGTCCAATTAGAACAATTAGTCAAACTATCATTTTCCAAATAAATTTTAAATAAACGACATAATGTCAAATTTAATTTCATCAACAGTACCATAAACATGCCTCTAACAGCTATTTGCCGGCTGATGATGAAGGAGAAAATATTGTCAATAAGACCTACCATAACGAATCCCATATTGCTGTGTAAGCCCAGTACATCCTCAGGGAAGAGGGTGGCCATGCTGCTGGCAATGACTGCGCCCCAATCTCCACCTTGGATGTAGAACTGCTTGAAGCCTAGACGGTGCATCAGATTCCTCATGATAGCTGAGACATGAGGAGGTGATAGACCCGGCTTTTTGGTGGCCTGGAAGGAAATTTCACTTTAATTCCTTTTCATAGTAGGTAAAGGTCCAATTAATCAAAACGTTGCAACTCTGGATCTTATTTGCTATTGTAACAGCAAATAGAAACAAATTAAGATGCAACGAAAGATCAGTGGCTTTCTTATATACCGTACTGAGTTTCATACCCTTTCTTGGTTTGTAACACAGTGTCATACAAAGAAGTCACCTTATTTCCTAAAAAATATTGTGACTCAGCATTTCGTTTAAAGAATTCTTAACTCACCTCAGAAAATCCGTATCCAGGTAAGCTGGGCACGATGATTTCAAAGGCGAAGTTGTGGCTCGGATTCTGCTTGCTGAGGATCGGGATTGTTTCATAGAACTCCCTCACGGACCCTGGCCAGCCGTGCATCAGGAGGATAGGAACCACTTCGACGTTTGCAGGCACCTGGGCAAATTCAAAAAGTTTTTTTTTAATGGTTCCTTACCTCAATCAATGAAAATCTCAAAATGGACATCACTCTGTCCGCCTGTGACACACTGTGTGATTTACATTTGTCTTTAATCTACTTTACTGATTATATTGAAAAAATTTACTCATAATTTGTATTTTCTACTTATACGGAGAACAAGCACTCGACCTGCCTGATGATAACTGATGATAAACAGCTTCCCTATCTCTTGGATCTCCGACAAAAGTTCTAGTCAAGCCACTTCCAACTACGGCCAACGACGGTTGCATAATTGTTTAGATTGTTATGGTGACAAATGCTTAGATATTTTACATTTTAAAAAAAGCAAAACGTAACCGAATTGAGAACCCTTTTCATTTTTGGAGTCGGTTAAAAAGATACGAGACTAACCTGAGGCTTGACTCTAATGAAGTGTATATCAAGGCCCTGTATATTGGTTTTGTACTGCGGGTACTGGTTGAGGAAGGCCTGCCTCTTCTCGAATGGATACTGCTCGGCCCAGTACTGCAGCCAGCTGTCCATCTGCTGTGAGTTGAACCCGTACCTGAACCCAACTCCTTCCAACGGAGGGGTCCACTTACGGTGGTTCTTTATCCTTTGCTTTAGATCTTTGATCATCTAAAAGGAAAGAAAGAGTAACGTAATTTAGTAGTTGGTTGAGATAATTAAAAAGCATTCTCATGTTCACATGCAAATAAAGACGATAAGACAAGATTATCTATAAAAATGCAGATGATAAAGTGATTTATATCATTACTGAACCCTTTAAAGCAAAACCATGAGGAATTTAATAATGACAAAGTATATTATATAACTTTTTATCACCATGCAATTATCCACGTAACGATATCAATAAAAGTGACGCAGCACTTCTAGTATAGAATATAATTATTCATTTCCAGCAACATAATGAACGATGCACAATGTATGTGTTTTTTCAACTACAAGAGGTTTATATTACTAACGTCTTCATCAAAGGTGACTTTGAAAGGTCTGATGCTCTTGTCCTGTTTTGCCTTCATCTCGTCCGCTCCCCACCACTGCTCCGGGTCCACTTTAGGGGGGGTGGTATTGCAGTTCCTGCACATCATCCACACTCCAATCCCGATGCTTCCCAGCAGAAGAAGCAGCAGGGCTTTGGCCATTGTGACTGGAGACAAAAAATAAAATAAACAGAACATACCAAAACCATAAACTCTCGCCATAGTCCCTCGAGAGGGGTTGGCAGAGGTGCTACACACTGCATTTCGCATGTTTATATTCAGTCCCAGTGTGACAGGTTGCAAATAATATAAAAACGATGAAGTTCCACAAATACATTACGGTACTTTAAGTCATTTAAACTTTAAGTCCAGTATGTACGAGATAGCTTGGCTTAGAGTAAACTTAGAATAGGAAAACCTGTGGAGGTGAGAAGGTCGAGTTGACAGCAGTTGGATGAGGAGAGCCGAAAATCAGCTGACCAGCAGCGGGAGAGACCTCGCACCACCAGAGAGCAGTGGACGGATACGCGCTTATGATGATGTAGTTTGCTAAAGAGCTAAAAAATAACTCACACCCAATTGGAAAAAAAAACGAAAAAAAAAACATTCACTTCGCTCTGCCTGCGTCTTTGTCCACAGGGAACTCCTATTCTTCCTTCTTCTTTTCAAATTATGCTTATATTCCTTCTTAAATACCATTCTTTATAAAGTGAAAGAATTTTAAAGACCATTCAAAGTCATTTAGTCATTGTACCTATATACCAAATCCTGTTTGCGACTTCGGAAAAAACCTACATCTAAGTAAAAATAAATTTCGGTATTAACTCACCTTCCAAACAAAACAAATTAGATATAAAATCCATTACAATCACATTAAAACTAACGTTTTAAACTAACGACCAATTCACTTGCTTCGAGAGAATGAAACAAAATGAATTTCTTTAAAACATCTTAAACTAAACAAAGAAAATTATTTTAAAATATTGTAATACATTTTCAAGAATTTTAAGTTATGTAAAATACCATTATTAATAAATAAGATACCTATCTTAACTCACTCTGCGCTCTGAAATGTATGAAACAAGAAAATATTGTCATCTGAAATTGTTAAAAACTATTCAATTTCAATTTAATCGTAGGTCACATGCTACGTGCAGTATTGGGGGAACTTACTCACTTTAATTATTTTATTGTTAGGTTGGGTTAGATTGTTTCAATTTTTTTTCTGATTTTTTTTTTAAACTGAGGGACACACATGCTCTGTGTAAATGTTTTCCCATTCCAGTTTTATACATTTTATTGATCACTGTGTATTGCGAAAAATTTGAATGTAACCTGTTGTGTATTCTAGTGTGTGTGTGTTGTGTTGTGTGTGTTGTGTATCAATAAAATAACATAAAAATTAACTGCTTGAACCATTCCAACGTATAAATCTATATTCTAATAATGGACCAATAATGGCTATTGAAATATTTAACAAACTCCCGACATGTATAACTGCTTTGTCATTGTATAAATTAAAAAATGCGCTACTTAAGTACTTGCTTGATTTTTGAGACGCTTCTGACGAAATGTAATAATTTAATTATTTTTTTTAGTTTTAATAAGAATTTGAGATGAAATTAAAAAAAAAAAAAACTTTTACTTACTTAATACCGCATCATTGTTGACATTGTTTTTCTTTTTTAATATAATGCATGTCCTGTTTAATTGATTTTTTTGGATGTGTTATTTTTACTACTTTAATTTAGTTTCGATTTACTTTAAAAAATATAATTTGCTAGCCATTCTCTGGCAAAACATGCAGGACCGATGATTTTACGTGTACCACCAATAATGTACCCATGTTTTTGCAATTAAACCATTCATTCATTCATTAAAAATACAAATAAAAACATCCAAATCAAACTTTATTCTTAGGTTTAGTTTAAGATGCATGTATCAAATTTATATTATTTTCTATACTGTAGAGAACCAAGAGTATAAATAATAATAATAATAACCACATCACGACACACACATTGACTCAGCCCCGCAGTAAGTATCGTAAGAACTTGTGTCACAGGAACTAAGCAACGATATGGTATACCATACAGTATGGGGTATGGTGTTAGTATATATACTACATAGATAACAATACAACATCCAAGACCGGTAAGCGAAACAATGTGTCTTGCAAATAACACAAATTCCCGCCCCCGCCGGGATTCGAACCCGGAACCTTTAGCGTAGCAGTCGGCAGTTAACACCACTGCGCCACCGAGGTTGTCCGAGGGTGTACGAGTATAAAATGTTTCAAATTCAAACGGTGATATATTTAATATTTTTACACAATAGATGACGTCAGACTGAGCCAGTGACACATGAGGTCCAGGGTTCCATGTTCGATGCATTTGTTTGCGTGATGTACACAAATATTTGCTATGGGGTCAAAGATGTTATTTATGAATATATGTAAAGTTTTTTTTTCTTTTTAGTATGGATTATCGTTGATTAGCCTAAAGTTTCGCTTTTCCCGGCTTTTTTGCTTTCCCGGGAATCCAGAAATATTCTTTACCTATCTCTGAAATTCGCGGGACCCGGTATTTTTTAATTTATCTCAGTAAGATAAAAATCTGTTTTATTTTTTATTATTTTATTTATTTTGATTTCACAAAATTATTTTAAGAATTTTAATTATTTTACAGTGTCATTAACTAAATATTTAACAGCCACGCTATTTATAATGAAACGTAACGTGAGTTATTTTAAATATTAAGGGATCTAAACCCTAATTAGTTTGCCTGTGTAGCCTGTGTCTTATTTTGAGGTTAAAGCAATTTTTGTAAATTACTTATTATTATATTTTACTATTAATCTCGTTTATGTACGCGAAAGCTGGCTAATTAGAACATTGAATGTTTAAAATATGCGTTGGCCGAGAATCGAACTCGGATCAACTGCTTGGAAGGCAACTATGCTGACCATTACACCACCAACGCAGATGGTAACTTTTTTTAAATGTAATAAGACTACGTATTTTACATCAACGTTTCCATTTGTATAAACAGAAAAGACATAATAACTACAATATTATTTACTTAATTTTTGTATGTAACAGACAGATCCACTGGAGATATTATTATTTATTCCTATCGTTTATAGTCAAAGGCAAATAATGTTTTATCCAAACGGAATTGTATATGAGGACTATTTCATCTATAAAAATAAAATAATAAATACAATACAAAATTATATTTGAGCTCCCTATTTGCTAAATTTATTAACATAAAAGGGACCTATCTCAAGTGTTTGTGTTTATGACTAGCGACCCGCCCCGGCTTCGCACGGATATTATGCATGTATAATATACATATCAACTTCCTCTTGAATAACTATATCTATTTAAAAAAACCGCATCAAAATCCGTTGCGTAGTTTTAATGATTTAAGCGTACAAAGGGACAGACAGCGGGAAGCGACTTTGTTTTATAATATGTAGTGAAGTTAATTTGCTTTGATATAATTTTGTATGAAATTCGCGCATACTGCAGTTTTGTATCAATATAAAAAAAAAAAACATAATTTTAATGTAGAAACACTGCCTTAAGTCCAGACAAGACACACCCAAACAAATTGAATCCCGTGATAACCTTAAAAGCAATGTGACAGAAACATACCTTCTACGAATTATTTTTTTGAAGAAAACACAAATATCACTACAGTACGTCAAATCATCAGGTAAAAGGAACTACAACTAACTTCATGCTATTCTATAATATTAACCGTTAACCGGTACTGTACTATTCATTATTCAATAAAAACTGATGTCTATATCCGTCTCTGTCTTTTATATGGTTAAAGACATAAGAGCAAGGAGGATAGGAGGTGTTTGATACGTTACATAACAATTATGATAGCATACGACTGTCATTAACGTAGAGTTAGTTATTTGAAGAACTGACAAAAAAAATTTGTAACAAGATACTTTAATTGAATTTTTTTATTTTTAAATGTACTAAAGGTAAATTAATTAAAAATGTGAATCAGTTTTTAATAAAAGATTTATTAAATTGAATTATGAAATTGTTTTTTTTTTTATCCAATTAACTGAATCCACTGATATAATAATAGGGATTTTCCAACAATCGAAATATTTTTCAAAAAAAAAAGTTTTTTTTTATTAAAAATACGAATGCAAATTGAGATACGTTTTAAATGATAAAACAGTTAATTACTATCTTCATGCTTCTATTAGAACACGAGAAAATTATCACAAAACAGTTAGGTATTAGGCCAATGACCTCTCCGCTTGCATCGAACACATTCATTACAGCATCCGTAAAACTTACTTCATCTATCATTAAAATACTTGTGGATTTAAAAGCCGTTTCAAATTGTTCTTTGAATGAAATATTATATTTTTATGATTGGATTACTTTTTTTAGTCGAGTATCTTCTATTTTATTTTCTATAGTTATTTCTTGAGCTAGTTTTTAAGTACATTATTAAAAAATAAAATAAAAGAATCACTCACGTATTTAAAAAAAAATAATTATGTAGGTTTTTTTAATTATTTGAGTTACAAAGTAATTTTATAGAGTTCCTTCTGTAAATTATTTGTAGAAAGAAGGAGAGTTTAGCAATTCGACTAGGAAAGTAGGAAAGTAAGAAGTAATGGGAAGGCAGGTTGATTATTTATGATATGTGTATTTATTTTATTTACTTTAAATAAAAAAGCGTCCTGAAATAAGGTATTTTTGTTTATTAAAATTAAATCCTGCGGATTAAAAAACAATTACACAAAAATCCAAATTTTATAAACTATGCAGGAAATAAATGAGTTTTAGGTAAATTAATTAATTATTTAAAATTAAAGGCAACTAAACATAATTTTTTTTTTAATCTGACCACGCCTTTGCCCGGCAGCGGACATGTAGCATCGGACGAAGATATTTTTACTTTTTTTTAGCGAGACAATTTTTATAGAAAAAAAAAATTGTCACATCTATATTTTATAAGATCTACACGGCATGATTGTCAATTGGATCGAATAACATTGACCTTCAGAGGTAGACTTTTTAAGTAAGAATATCTTATCTTATTAGGACCAGAATAAAACAAACAAGTCGAACGACAATCGTAAAAAACTAAATTATTTAACTAAAAATCCAAGTATTTTTTGCAAAATATTTTTGCGAATAAAATAGTTGAAATTCAGAATTCCTTGAAAAAAAAAACTACTAAGAAGCTATTGTGATCTTATGTTGTTTTAAGAAGTAAATTTTAAAAACAATTTCGGATCAGTCCAGCGTTTCATTTTAATCAGGGTTCGGCAGGTCAATGAAGATCTCTTCGAGGCCGCTTATCATCATGTCTAAGGCATGGGGATATTAAGTTGCGATAAATACACTACAAAACTAACTATGCAGATGAAGCAGAAAATTTTGAAAAGAATTACTTAAATAGGATAAGCTATAGGATTTAAAATATAACAACATTTTCTAGGGCATCATTCCTGTTCTTATAGCAAAATTAATGGAAAAAAACCAGTTACGTTACTTATGTATAAGTTAATAATACAGACGAAATATCCACAGTTACCAAGCTTATTTATTTATTTTAGTTTACACGGAACCCTTAAAGCTGTAGTAAAATTTGAGCTTGTCTTTTTTTTTGTCTATAGATTCATTGTCAGCCATGGACAAAATTATAATGAAAAATAAATTTGAATTCAGTGTTCAGTGTATAGTGTCAGTGCGTGGACGTATCAATAAAAGGTGAGATTACTAACTTCTAATCTTATTGCTAAGCCGATAATAATGTAATTAAGTAGAACTGATAACAACAGCTGACAAACTGTACTTTGTAATATCAGCAGTGCAGTTCGTTCGAGTGATTATAATCTAAAGGATGTAAGTTCGATTATTTTGGAAATGCAGTTGAAACCGGATATAACGACATTGAAGGGACCGTATGAATATGGACCCTATATCCAATAGTAGGGGTTAGATCGTTGGCGATGAGTGAAAACTTTGCTTTCTAAAACTAAATTTTACTGGAGAAAAAACATTGCCGCCTCATAATGTTTTAATTTATCTTATTTTAGTTTCAATAAACGTAATTTTTTTTTATTATAAAATATAAAAGTTTATTACTCCTCACCGAAGACGTGGGATTTGGTGGCTGATCCCGCAATTGAGTTGTAAGATTTGTTCCTGTGACCAATGTCGTTATAACAGGTTTTTGCTTTGTTTAATTTGTTTTTCTATCGTTTCTATAGTAAACGCGATACTAACACTGTCTGTCTGTTTGCTTTTACACTCACACTAGTAAACCTCGGTGACGCAGTTGTGTAATCATCCGGGATGTTCCGGGGTCGAATCCTTGCGGGGGAGCATTGTTTCGCTTACCGGTCTTAAAAGTAGTACGCAGTTTATTCTACATCGTTGCTTAGTGCCTGCGGTACAAGATTACGAGTATATCTTAGTGCAGGGCTGTGTCAATGAGTGTGTTGTGATGTGGTTATTATTATTTTTCGAATTATTAACTTTAGCATATCAGAAAAGTTATTCTGAGGATAGAGAAGGTACGTAGGAAACCGCAGGAAATGCTATTTCATTTATAATTCTCAAGCGGAAAGTATGATTAAATATACAATTTATCTGTGACCAGTTTAGTATGTAGGTACTTGACTAACAACTATGCCGCTTTTTTCTTAATAGTACTAAAGCAATGTATTAAAATAGTGTTAATTTTGATATGTCAGAATTATTGTTTCAGAAAAGAAATACGAGTAAATATGGCTTTTGGTGATCAAATTAAAAAAAAAACTTGATTTTCTTGTTGCTCCACGACGGAGAACGTGGTACCGACCTGACCCGACAGGCCGAGAGTTCAAATCTCAGGTTACCGTAGTTTTAGCTGCCATGTTCCTATTTGAACCCGGATAGTGGCGACAGATTCGCAACCTGTCACACTGGGACTGAACATAAACATGCGAAATGCGGTGTGTTACCCCTCTGTCAGTCCCTCTCAAGGGATTACGGCGTGAGGTTGTGTTTACATTCTTTAGGCAACCTTAAATGAGTTCTTTCCCTTTCTTCAAATAAAAAAATACCTTTTATGCAAATAACGCTTTTGTTAATGTAAGCGAACTAATAAAAAAATCTAGGATAATATACAATAGATCATTGTGTTTTCAATCTACAATGCTAATTAGGACATGAAATTTTGAAGCCCAGCCTTAAATTTTTGAAGAACCCGAAATGTTCAAATCATGACAGAGACAGAAAAAAAAGATATCCATTCCAGATGGGCAAGGTCCTGTTATTCGTTCCCCTGGTGGCCCTGCTTGCAGCAGTGGGTTACCAAGTCTTCAAGCCTGCTCCTCCTCTACCAACCATGGACCTGGACGCGTGGTGGGGGCCAGCAGACTTGAAGAGCAAGCAGGACACAACTGTCAGATCCTTCAAAGTTGACTTTGATAACATGGTTGGTATAGTTTATTTTTTTGTACGGTAAGCAGCAACGGACGTTTGCAATACCAATATTCTTTATTAGCAAGGCCTTAGAAACCGATATCTCAGTTCTACTCGTATCAATGATATGGTGCTCAAAAGCTTACCATAAAAAAAACAGCTATAATACACAGGAGCCATCTGGACACAAGCTGGACCCCTTAGAGCAGTGGTCTTCAATTTATTTACACAGCATGACTGAAGTTTTTCTAATAAAGCACAACATTTAAGAATGTGAATAAATTTGAAACTCTTGGCGATCCAGACAAAAAGTCTTGCTGGGCCGCATGGTGCCCGCGGGTCTTAAGCTGACGATAGCTGCCTTAGAGTCAAGATAAAATGTGTTTTTTCTAGTTGAGCATACATTTAAGCATGAGCATATCTTTGGCCACATCGTCACTTACCATAAAGTTAGATAGTGTCAGAATACTTGCTTTAAAGTGTGGTTCTAGGTCCAAATTCCGGGTCTATTTTTATTTATTACATACAACATCATGAGCAAACAAGCAGACGGTTCACCTATCCGTCACTCACCGTCGTGACACCTATTGATACGACGGTGCCCTTGATGCCTAGCAGGAGCAACGCCATGAGCTCCGCCAATACTTTGCTTTTATAAAGGCAAAGCGGTTATACTTCTCGTGTTGTTAATTACACAGTCTCTCCAATCCTTCAAATCGAAACTCAGCGAACTGCTTCACGGCAGAAATAGAAAGGTGGATGGTACCAACTCAGACGATCTTGAACGATCTACCACCTGTGAAGAAAGGGTCTGCCAAATAAGTACGTAATTATGCGAATAATTCGAGGGCTTTGCTCCATTTAAGTTTTCATATCCTTTGCTGAGACATACCATATAACAACACCAATAACAATTTCTAAGTCAAACTCACCCAAACATTTCTCCCTTGCAGATGATCAAAGAATTGAAAGTCAAACTCAAGAACCACCGTAAATGGACCCCTCCGTTGGAAGGAGTTGGCTTCAGGTACGGGTTCAACTCACAGCAGTTGGACAGCTGGCTGCAGTACTGGGCCGAGCAGTATCCATTCGAGAAGAGACAGGCCTTCCTCAACCAGTACCCGCAGTACAAGACCAATATACAGGGCCTTGATATACATTTCATCAGAGTTACTCCCAAAGTAAGTGTTCAAAGAATATACTTTTTATTTTTGGTAGTAACTTTTGATGACGAAAATATAAAATGTGATTTAATCTTACACACCGAACTAATGACAAATAAAACACCGTTAAGGTTAAACGGTTACTGCAGTCTCTGAGAGATAATGCTGAGTAGCCAAATCATCGGAATCCTCATTTAGGTTTAAAGATATTCCCATAAGAATTTCACAATGTACAATGTGTAGATGACTGATCACTCAAAATGATTATTTAACCTTCATTGACCTTCTGACCCTTGAAAGCTATTAATTAATTCATACAAGCAGTTATAATACTAAACTATATTTGATTATTCGATCAAAGGACGCCACAGTTGATCCTGGTGAACAAGAGTTGCAGTGGTGGGACAGACTGGCGGGAGAGCCCCGAAAAAATAAAGCACTTATACATAATAATTTCCGTCAATATAAAAGATAAATAAACAAAATAAATAAACAAAATAGACAAAAAGTCACAATTTGAAATGGTTAACATTTAAAATCTATACCTATGACTGCAAAGAGTCAGCCAAAATGGAGCCAGTCAAAATGGATGCAAGCGACGCATGATCACTCCGGACGGACATGTTTCGTGGAGTCCTTTGCCCAGCATTGGACGTTTTCCTGGTGATGATGATAATACCAGTTCCTTAATACCAGGTACCCGAAGGCGTGGAGCTGGTGCCAGTACTGCTGCTTCACGGATGGCCAGGTTCAGTGAGGGAGTTCTACGAAGCCATACCGTACCTCACCGCTGTTGGCAAGGACAGGAACTTCGCCCTGGAAGTCATTGTTCCCAGTCTACCAGGCTACGGGTTCTCTGATGTGAGTATATTTTGTGAGGTTCTGCCAGTGACTGATAAAATTGATGTACCCACCCTGATATTCTGTTAAAAATGGTATATGAGTTTTAAAATCGAATGCATAGTTTCAAAGATTACCTTTTACATACATTTACACTATTTTATCTTTATGAAACAAGTAATATGCTTTTCTACACCAATATTATAAAGAGGAAAGGTTTGATTTTTTGTTTGAATTGAATAGGCTCCGAAACTACTGAACTGATTTGAATAATTCTTTCACTGTTGGAAAGCTACATTTTTCCTGAGTGACATAGGCTATATTTTCAAAAAAAATGGGGATTCGTACTTAAATTACGATAAAGTGTAAAAAATATCAAAAAACTTCCTTACATCACATACGCTGCGAAAACTATTGATGATAGAACAAAATGATATACATCATTTTTAGAACACACCAATATCTACAAAAAAAAAATTAGCGGCAGCATGTCTCTAACTATTATAGTCATGTCACAATAAGCGTTATTTTGTAATAAAAAAATACCACCGGTATTCGGTTACTCGCGTTATAGGGCGTCACTCGGGCAGGGGTACGGGACTTATATTGAAGATGCAGTCCATTATCAACAGGAATTTTTAAATTCGTTAAACCCTTCTGTACTGCCACCCCATAAATTGACGTTAAAAATCGGAATCCCAATCATGCTTTTAGGACATTTAAACCCTCCGAGCATGTGTAATGGGACGAGGCTGCTTATTAAGGAGTTAAAGGACTATTTAATAGTAGCAACTATTATCACTGGCCCAGCAGGAGGTCAACTGATCTGCCAATCCCATTTAAACGGCTTCAATTTCCGGTAAAAACGTCTTTCGCATTAACAATTAACAAGTCCCAAGGCCAAACCTTCGAATTAGTAGGGATCGATCTGCGAAAGAAATATTTTACTCATGGTCAACTGTATGTTGGACTATCGCGAGTCGGATCCTCTTTGCTGCCACAAAATAAAACAACATCAAATATTGTTTACAGAGAAGCTCTAACATAAGAAATGGCTTTTCTTTTGGGGTATGACCTCTTTACAATAATGAAAAACAAAAACAGAAAAACCAAAAATTTTAAAAATATATAAAAGAAACAAAAAAAACACAAAAAAACATATAAGTACAAAAAAATAATTAAATAATATCAAAGAATTTAATTATTCTTATTTTTTTAATTTACTCTTTTTTAGGAGCTCGAGGCAAAAAGGAGTGAATATGTGTGTTATATTATTATTATTCTCTTTATTTATTTCAATACATAGTTTAGATTTTTACAATATTTATATAAAAGTAAAATTAAACACAGATACAAAATATAAAACACTATAAAAACCTAAACTAGAGTGCCACCGGAAGCGGGGCAGTGCTCAAACTACCGGTGGTTAGGGCTGCAGAGAGAGGAACCTCCGGACAATGCGCGCCGTGTCTAGGAGTACTGCCTTCTGTATCTGACCCTTGATCCAGCTATCTAGCGAGAGTCTCTTCAAGTGTTGGTCGAGACTCTTCACTATGAGATCGTTCGCTGAAACAACTATCGGTACAATAATCGTCGAATCAACATCCCACATGGCGGTCACCTCGTGGGCCAAGTCAAGATACTTGCTGAGCTTGTCCTTCTCGGCTTTCACGAGGTTCTCGTCATGCGGGATGGTGATGTCGACGAGTATTGCACGACGCTGAGATCGATCTGTCAGCACGATATCAGGTTTATTGGCTACAATAGTCCTGTCCGTGATGACAGATCGATCCCAATAAAGCGTAGCAAGACCATTTTCGAGAACTGGCGAAGGTACGTACTTATAGTACGGTACCTCGGTCTCCACAAGTCCGTATCGAAGTGCAAGTTGCTGGTGAATGATCCTAGCTACTAAGTTATGTCTGTGTAAGTACTCACCGTTGGCCAGATGAGAACAACCGGAAATAATATGCCTGAGTGACTCTCCAGGACGGCGGCATGCCCGACAAATGTCGATCGTACCATCCCTCAGGATATACCTCCTATAATTGTTCGTCATCATAACCTCGTCAGCAATTGCACAGGCAAAACCCTCGGTTTCTCCAAAGAGGTCCCCGAAGCTTAGCAGTTCACCGATGCAAGCAGATCAACATCAGGCCCTGTTAGGACCCGGTAGAACCGCCCATGTAACTCCTTGCCCTTCCTTGCTCCTTGTCCTTGCGGTTCTCAGTGCTAAGGACCTTTGGCATTTGCCAGTTCTCTTTTGCCAAGGATAACGGGGTAAAGGCCTTGTCAACTGCCACCACATCGCGCTGCACCGTACACTCATTTCCAAGGAAATATTCCCTAAGACTGCACACCTCGCGGTTGTGGAGGTTCTTGGCATTTAAAAAGCCGCGTCCTCCACATTTTCGCGGTATGTACAGTCTCATTACGCTTGAGCGCGGGTGCAACATGCGATGCGCAGTGAGCTGAAAACGGACCTTTCTGTCCAGGGCATATAGCTCAGTCTGAGTCCACCTTATTATGCCAAAGGAGTAAGAGAGCAGGGACATTACTCAAGCGTTGAAGGCACGCACCTTGTTGTCACCTGACAAAAGACTTTTCAGTACTTTTGTCAGACGACAGAAGAAGCGCTCCTTGATCGCTTGCTTAATGTCCCTGTCCATAATATCCAAAGACTGTGACATACCAAGGTACTTATAGGTGTCTGCTTCGGATAGATTATTATTAATGTGTTAAATTTAACAAATCTAAATGTAATGTTTAATGCCCGTGCGAAGCCGGGACGGGTCGCTAGTAACATTATAAATGCGAAATTTTGTACAGTTGTGTGGATGAATGTTTGTTACCCTTTCACGCAAAAACTACTGAATGGATTTTAATTAATATTATACAATAATATAGCTTTTACATCAGTGTATAACACATAGGCCATAATGTTTATAGATATTGTAAGAAATTTCCAAAAATATAACGATAAATGTCAAGTAATTAAAAATCGTACCTTACGATTTCTACGTGGACGAAATCGTTGGCTAGTTTTAAATATATTAACGAACTTAGATTAAACTTTATTAAAATTTAATTTAAGGAATAATAAGGGTGGGAACCCCTAAAAAGCAAGCATAGTACTGCCCTGTGTTTTACTTTGGGACTAAAGCAATTTGTGTGAATTAAATATCTCTATATATTATAATTAATCTCATTTATGTACGCGAAAGCTAGCTAAGTAGAAAATCGAATGTTTAACATAAGCGTTGGCCGAGAATCGAACTCGGATCATTAATAAAGACAAGTTACCTGTTAATAAAAAAATTATGGAAACAAGAATAGTAAAAAAATATTGTGAAAAAAGTCGCTGGACGATAACATAGACCCTCAACAAAATCTACCATTCCTTCATGTAAATAACCACAAGCAACTAAAAAACATGTTTTGTTACAGGCTGCTATCAGACCGGGCTTAGGAGCCGCTGAGATGTCAGTGGTGTTCAGAAACCTGATGAAGAGGCTGAGTTTCAAAAAGTATTACGTCCAGGGCGGCGACTGGGGGTCCTTTATTGGATCCAACATGGCTACTTTGTTCCCAGAGGTAAGGAACTTTTCGCTGTACCTTCTCTATTCTATTTCTATCCCTTCCTTTTCTATATTATCCTTCCTAAAATGTTGTAAATGTATGTGTGTAAATACGGATGTTTGTGACTCTATGACGCAAAAATTGCTGATTTTGATGAAATTGGACACAGATAGTTCCCTAATTATTATGGAACAAATTTCATTTCAAAACTTTTTAGGATCCTGAGGGATTACTTTACCTATTGATATAAATAAATTTCAAAATACAAGCAAAAGCTCAAAAACAAATTCAAAAGTTTTACAAAAGTTTTCATTATTACAGGAGGTACTTGGTTTCCACACGAACCTTCCATTCGTGACCAACCCGGTAGCAACCATGATATCCTTCGCAGCATCAGTCTACCCTGAGGCGCTGGTGAAGCCAGAGGTCGTGGACCGCATGTACCCACGCACAAGCTTCTTCAAGAGATTGATTGAGGAAACTGGTTACATGCATATTCAGGCTACCAAACCTGACACCATTGGTTAGTTTACCATGTTTACATAATATAAAACATAAACTCACCTCGTAATCCCTCCCTTAACTACTCCGCCCAACCCGCTCGAGTGCGTGAGTTTATGTTATATTATGTTGCTTAAAAGGCTGTTGGACGAACTCTTTTACTGTGGTATTCTTTGTAAGAATTCCAAATTTCGAAGAATACTCATGAGCATCGTAATGATATCGCCACGAGTTTAAGAAGAAAAAAACGTCGCGTCAAACGTTCACGTTCAAACAGTAAGTTGATAGGTATAACAATTAGATAATTATGGCAAAATGCCAAAAGTCATGTCTTAAAATAAAGTCTTGTAAACAGTCTCTAAAAACACAGGAACTTTTATTGTACTTTTAATTGAGTCTGGCAAATTTTTGTGAATCATCCAACGCATTCTGTTGTTAAAAGCAATAGGTCACACACACAGTCACGGATCTACCTAGCCTGTTTGGACTTTGTACCGTTCTTAAGTTGTACGGCATAAGGATTGATATTGCCCTTGTTATGTGAAGCTTCATGTGTGGCAGTCTATACATACATAATTTATTTTTCTATATTTCCAGGAGTCGCACTATCAGATTCCCCAGCGGGTCTCCTAGCTTACATCTTGGAGAAGTTCTCCACCTGGACCAACAAGGACTACAAAACATTACCCGACGGAGGACTGGCCAAGAAATTCTCCAAGGATCAGCTCATAGACAACCTGATGATATATTGGAGCTCCAATTCCATCACCACATCAATGAGGCTGTACTCCGAGACTTTTAATGCTAAGCAGCAGGAATTGAAATTGGACGAGTGAGTTTATGATATCATATGCACTTGCTAATATTTATAAACAATAGTAATGTACAAATTACAGGTGGTAGATGTACGTGCCAGATTGTCTGGGTTGGTACCACCCTCCTTTCTTCGATCGCTTTGTTTCGGTCCCAAGGATTGGAGAACTAGTATAATTCCTGCACGAGAATTTAAACATCTTTACCTCTACATGGGCAACGGTGTTCTTGGCGTTCCAAGACATCAGGGCCATCAATGTGTCAATAGGTGGCGGTATTACTTTCCATCAAGTGAACCGTTTCCTTGTTTATCCAAGACGTTGCTTAAACATTGACCTGCACTTGTTATATAGGTATTATTAGTAGTACCTAATAAACCTATTAATTCCAACCAATTGGCATTTATGTACTATTGTATTAATAAACATTAACACTCAAGTAACTGAATAAACGAGTAATTTTTGTTTATGGTGCTAGACATCGGCTATGATAGGGTTTACTCATTTCAACCCTAAAGTAAGAATAAATCTTATATATAAAATTCTCGTGTCACAATGTTCGTTCCCGTACTCCTCCGAAACGGCTTGACCGATTCTCATGAAATTTTGTGAGCATTTTGAGTAGGTCTGAGAATCGGTCTATATCTCAAAGTCAAAGTCAAAATGTCAGCTAGTAAGAGATAAAAGTTCGTATAGAATTTGTTAAATCAAAGCGAAGGCAACCAATATTGATGAAAAATATAACCTTTCACAGAATACCCACTCACGTACCAACTTGGGTGCTGCAGGCGAAGAACGAAATCTCCTACCAACCTCCCTTCTTGCTAAAACAGTTTAAATATAAGAACCTATTGGAAGAGACCATTTTAAACGATGGCGGCCATTTCCTAGCTTTTGAAATGCCGAAGGAATTTTCTGAAGACGTCCTAAAAGCTATTGGGGAATTCCGAAACTGGCATAAATCTCAGTTAAAGACTGAACTGTGAAAGAAGATATAATAGGTTTTGTATTCTTTTTGTAAATAAATCTGTTTATTATCACGTGTATTCTTTGATTTTAAGACTAACGTAAGCCTGCATTGTAAGGTTTGTAAATTTTTATGTACTTCAAAAGTACTCAACGATTGATAAGAATATTTTATAGTAACATCTTGTAACAAAAAAGTAAAAAACATGATAAAGCTAATGATGGAGAAAGTTATTTTAATATTAATAAATAAAATAAAAAAAAGTATTTTATAAAATACCAGCTCAATATCATCAATGATTAAAATAACAACAAATCATTTCATTCTAAGATTAAAGCAGGAAAGCCCTGCATTTCCCATGGGGATAAAAAAGTTACTGGACCAAAACAATCAATTAGGGTATAATAATTGTTATCTAAGCACTCGAGCGAAATTAATTCAATGATCCTTACCTAATCCTATATTGATAGGCGCGAGCGACGCCTGGGCGCGTGGCTAGTCACCCCACAGCATAATCAAAGGGGATTATACTCTACAGGACTTGAATCCGATTGAATTTTGATATGAACAGTGGTAGGAAACTCAACACTAAAGATCTAAACGCAATTTTGATTTTACAAAAAATATTTATTGATTTTGAATGTATAATTTTCGTTCTCTCTAAGGAAAAAAAAATGTGACGAAGTTATAAAATCCAAAATGATATATTATGATGACAAAACTTCATGCTCGAAAAGTAAATAAGGCAACTTATGCCATTCTGTGACAAAGCTTAAATCCCTTAATACAGACCTAAATATATATTTACGTTGTGCCTACATGTAATTTAAGTTTTACATATTTATTGTTTTATACACCAAGACCTTAACTGTGCTAAAGTATAATCTAAATTGGTTAGCCTAAATAAATTAAAAAAAAGCTACTTTGTGACGAGATTTTCATTTGCAGCATTCTTTTGTTTTAGGTATTTTTGTTGTCGGTCTGTTTTTGCTTATTGGCCTATTTACTTGATCAAGTCGTGGGCTAAAGCTCATAAAACGATAAAACTCTCCCAGTAGTAAAGCAAAAGTCGTTTTCTATTTTATAACAATTCTCAAAATATTGATTGACCACACCCACTGGAGGAGAAAAGAGATACTACTATACTCGTATGAGTATGAGTGAGACAGAGAATTTTGGGCTGGTGCAAATGTTATGATTAATTGAATATGATTATATTACCAGGTAAATAACCTTTTTCACTTCAGAGGGATTGTAACTGTTTCAAAATATTTTTATATCTTATAAAAGAACCATTCTCTGCAAGCGTTAAGACAAAAAAATGGGGGTTGCGAAATGGGAAAGTACAAGCAGGAAGGGGCCAAAACAATAACAAATTTGATTTTTTTTTCAAATTCAAACTTAAAAGGAATGTATTCTTCTTTAATTTTGCTGTTTTATAATAATCTAATGTTGTATGACTCGATATTGTATATATTTAATTTAATTGTTAATAGATAAATTAATCTTGTAAGCGCTTTGGATGTTTTTCCTGTTGCCTTGTAAGATGAAATAAATAAATGAAATTGACATTGAAATATCTCTAGCGTGAGCAAATATCATTTCAATACATTTTTATTTTCCGTTAGCGTTAACGATTACGGAAAATTGTATTTGTCTAAGTGGGATGTTACTTGTTTGTACTTTTTAAACTCAATGTACTAGTCCAAATAGATAAAGTTTTATGCAGAATTTTTTTAACTCATCCGATTTTTTTTACTTTTTGTCCACCTATTTTGAGAATGAACATTCAGAGTAGACAAAAGCGCACATACATTTTATCATAGAAGGCTCAAAATTACGAATTCTACGGAAAATAATTAATTAAAAGTTTGTCATAAACATAGTAATGGAAAAAAACAAGCTTTCTCAGAATGATGTATTTTTATAAATTATTTATTAAAATATTTACAACTTCTGAAATAATATGATCCTGAATCAATGCAGTGATAAAATATGTAACGAACTTAAAATAACAAAGGTAAAGTTAAATACAATAAAAAAATTAAATAAATATATTTCACAGAAACATCTTTGAAACACTAAGTAAAAGTTTTGGCACAAATTAATCATGGTCCAAGTCACTTTCCATCACTTTTCCTATCACTCTTATCCCCGTTTTCTTGTTTCTTATCATTTTCATCCTTTTTTGGGGGAGCTATCATCAACAAATTGTTGTTGTTCACCCCATTTTTCTCCGCCATCAGGTTCCTGAAAGGGAAATTATGCCGCCACCTGGCAGACAAATAGTACTGGTTACGCAAAATCCGAAGGTGGTCTTTCCCGTAAAACTCCAACTTGCTCCCGAACCTCTGAAAGTTCTTCTTGTAAAGATCTTCGTTCTCCTCGTTACCGTATTTCTGAATTTCTGAGTTTTCGCAGAAGTACTTCGCTTTCGGGTAATCTTCTTCGGAGTAGAAGGGTCTTTTGAGACGGATTCTTCGCGATTGAGGACTGAGTGGCGACTCGCATTTGATGGCCAAGTTTGCTGAGTTCTCCTTGTTTGTGGACAGGCCGTGGCTTTTTTGCCACTCCAAGACTTCGCAGAGTAGGCCTATGTACCTGGAAAAAAATAGATTTAGTAAAAAGTGGATTAAAATTGGATGTCCTTTAAATCGAAGGACGTTTAAGACAACTGATTGTTGGTTGTACCTTGAAGTGTTCATTATACAATTTCACTCCTATAATAATAATAATAGTAAATAAACCACACTGTCCAGCCTTGCAGTGAATATCGTTAGAACTTGTGCCACAGGAATTAAGCAACGATATAGTATAAACTACATAGATAAGAATACAACATCCAAGACCGGTAAGCGAAACAATGCGTCTTGCAAAGTTCTGCCCTCGCCGGGATTTGAAACCGTGACCTATAGCGTAGCAGTCAGCTGTTTACACCACATATTTAGCTATCATAAATTAAGTCAAGTCAAAGGGAGCAATTTCCTTATTATTCAATCAAATAAACCTTGGGTCCATAGTGTTTTACCTGATAGCACACCGGAGTATCTCGTTCTTAGACAGTTTTTTATCAGGTGGGTGTGTCGGTACTAGTCTGCGTAACTCTGCAAATGCCCCGCTCACGTTCTGCTGGCGCCATCGCTCTCGGCAGTTGGTGAACAGCTTGCGAGGAGGTCTGAGCAGGCAGATGGAGGACACGTCTTCTGGGCCCTGGAGGAAGAGAGGAAACACTAACTTACAACGAAAACTAATTGTCAAAGATCTTGGAATCATGTTTGACCACAAGCTTACATTTCGAAATCACTACGACTGTATCGTCAAGAGATGCAATAAATTACTTGGTTTTATTAGCAGATCTACAAAAAATTTAAGAATCCCAACTGTCTCATATACTTGTATTCTACTTTAGTCAGAAGCATTCTAGAGTGCAATTCAGTTATTTGGTCTCCCTTTTATAGTATTCACCTTAACCGCATAGAAAGAATTCAAAAAAGTTTTTAAAAATACTTTGTTTTAGGCAACGCAACACTCGAATGCCAAATGATTACACTTGAAGATCGCAGAAAAATTCAAGATTTTCTGGCCTTGCATAAAATTTTGCACTCTCATATAGATTCGTCTAGTTTACTGTCGCAAATAAATATTAACACCTACTATCGTTCGCGTAACCCTCCAACGTTTGCTTTAAGGGTATACTTTAATAATACATCCTTTTATAACCCTCTTGTACGTATGTGTCGTCAATATAATGAGTTTGTAAAAAATAAAGCAGATGTAGACATATTTAATTCAAAGTTTAGCTTTTTCAAACGTAAGATCGTATCCTGTTTTACTCAGATTTAAGTTTTCTTTTTGTTTTTCTTTTGTTAGTGATATTTTCTTTTCTTTCACAAATTATTTCCATGATTCCATTCTAAATTTGCCGCTCATATTACACTACTAGTCACGCGAGTTGTTGGACTACAGTACAGTCATTGACTATGAAGATACTGTCAATTTTCATTTTTTTTAACTGTAATCTGTCTCGTGTGTAAATAAATACATAAATAAATACTGAGAAGAAGATAACATTTAACTTTACTGAAATTGAATATTGTCAATTTAGATATAAGGACATATGATTGCATCCAATTCACGAATTCATATCAGTTTCAGATTAATATTTCGGACTCAGAACGCATCACAGCTTTTCTTCATTGCCACAACGGGTTCAGTCTCCCTAACTAACCTAACACCATTTGCCGCAAGCGCTTACAGAAATTAAAAATGTATGGAAATGACATTACAATGACATAACTCTAGTCGAGTGGTGTTACGTGGTGGCTCAGTTTGTTATAGGCCTTGACAGGTCGCGGGTTCGAGTTTCGGGTTACCTAAACTTATAGCTGCTATGTTCCTCATTGTGCCCGGGTAGTGGCGACAGATTCGCAACCTGTCACACTAGGACTAAACATAAACATGCAAAATGTGGTGTAAAACACCTCTGCCTACCCCTCTTGGGGGATTAATTATGGCGTGAGTTTATGTTTATGTATGTAACTCGAGTCATAATCATCAGACTGCCATTTTCATTTTTATTTTCTGTTGACGTTTACGCTTGCGGAAAATGGTATTTATATAAATGGCTGTCGAATCGAGTTGTGCCATAATAAGAATTTCGCTGTTACCATTACTACAACTTTTGCTCTATGTCTGATCTGCCACAACACCTCATCGGCCTTTTTATTAAAGCCATAACCATGAATTGCGGACTGTTTTTAGGGTTGCGTACCTCAAGAAAAAATATTAAGATCACGTCGTTGACCGTCTATCCGTCACATAGAAATAAATAAATTTTTTCGAGCCACACCCGCCACTCTATCCCACCACTGCAACTCCTGTTTATCAGGATCAACAGTGGCGTACTTTGATCGAATAATCAATGAATGATGCAGCTGTGCAATGATGCTTATTCAGAAGAAATAGGAGGTAGTAAAAAAGTGGCTTCAGACTTCCCTCCCAGCAAAGCGGAGACAACAATTGAAATGGCCCTGAGGCCCAAAAATCTAAAGGGGAGACAGTCAGGAGACGCCTGACCGTTTAAACACCACGGTATGCCACTAACTAACAGGGGAATAGATATAGATATATACGCATTTCGCTTTCACGCGAAGTTGAAATTAATACCAAATGCTAAGGTCTCTAGTCCCTTGAAACTGTGAGAAATTAAACCCTTTAAGTCCACGCAATCAAACGAAATGGCCGTTTATGTCGCATCACCTACACATTAGCATTTCCACCCCTTTCCTATACATGAGCAAAAGGGGGAAAAAATACTTCCTGTTGACCTACAATCATAAAATTGACCGGTTATGCTTAGTGAGCATTTTGTAAATTTGAACGTAACTTTTAACTGCATGTATCTTTTTTAATAGAATCAAATAACCAACAAGAAACAAACGAACATTAGTTTTAATTGTTGCCAGCAGCCGAAAGCATGCCTGTATTACATTGGAAAAGGTATTCCTTAAGAATAAGCACCTGATTACGGCCCTGCCTGTCATCATCACTGAGACAGAGCTCGTCGCTCAGCATCTCGCTGTCGGGCTCCTCCTCGGATGACTCCTGGTCTGACATGGACGCCTGACACACTGGAAAACAAACCGTCATGAGCTGACGTTGATTACGGGACAACTGCTTGCACCACATCACATTGCCTTAGCATCGTTGCCAACTTGCTAACAAGTTAAGAGCAGTTAACACAGGCTTCATTTAATGAGGCACTCAAATTCAATTCTTTACCTCCACAGGAAAATGTTTACAGTCTCATATAATATGAAAGGATGGACACCCAAGTGATCAAATAGAATTATAGGAACCTCTCCTCGGTGTCTGGCATTAAAGAGCATCCACTGGGTTCTCTCCGTTGACATTCAAAATTTTGTGAGAAGTTATAGGTTGAGGTGAAAACAAGATGGTTTAATCCAATCCGTCACCCTGTTCTATCCCCCTAGGGAGACAACGAGAAAAAAAAAGTTCGATCTGTTGTCTGTTCGATAGCGACAAGAGGACAGTTCGAGCTGACATCACTCTGTCACGGTTACATCTGTCCTTTTATGACCAACAGGAGGCAGATCGAATTTTTTACTCTGTATCCCAAAATTAATAAATAAAAAATCTATTATTTGAACCCCGTGAAGTACCGAAGAAACAGAAAGGATCTAAGGCTTTATAGGAGGTACTAAAATATCTTAACTCAATATTAGCAAATAGCCATGATACTAATGTTGGAATTAAACTACAGATGATTGTATTTGTTACTAAATAAAGCATTGTATTGCCGGATGCTTTATCAGGACGGATGTGATATTTTTAACACAATGCTGTGTTATAAACATTTCAAATCGAGGTTAACTTCATAATTGACAAAAACAAGATTTTTTTTTTGAATTTTAACTCCAATAAATCGCAAACGGCCTGCCTGTTGACGAGAAGCCTTCGAAACTATTTGATTTAAAAAAAAAACTCAAATAGAAACAAAAGAGTTTCAGGATAAATACAAACATAGGGTAGAGACAACAGCATGAAGTTCTTCAAAAAAGCTGTAAGAAGGTTTTTACAGGCTCAGCAATGAGTGCTTGATGCCCTGATGTTACCTCCAGATCTCACCATTGGCTCATAAGAGAAACACACACATAACATAACATAGCGAACTTATATCTAACTTATTATAATTAATACAGAATAAAAAACCAAATTATACGTATACTTTAGATTAAAAAACTTAAATCTATCAAAATCTTATAGAATATAATTCACTAACTAACCATTGCTCCCTGTCATATTATTTATAACTGGCATAAACACTGACAAACAACCACATACAACCACCACAATCAACACCAAGCACTTGTTCACACAACCAAAGCTAATTACAGACTGGGATGATAAAAAAACTCGAGTATTTTTATTAAACAGGGGTGCGTTTGGGGTGTCCTGATTGGTCGGTTAAACTACCTTTTGACCAATCGAGAGTTTGTGGGAGGAGTTTTGGGGTATTTTATTATTTTTATTAAGTTTCAATTGTTTCATGAATGCCTTAAAGAAGAGATGAACTGTTCTGAGTTCTATCTATCTAATGCTTTTAAACTTCCATGTGTTCTATCAGTAATATAGATTATATATATACTACTCAAAAGAAAATAAGGGCCACGAGGTATTTTTTCATTTTGGTGTAAATTATTAAACATTTACATATTGAAAGTAGTAAAATATTGAGTATACAAACTCTTTGATACCTAATCTTTTTAATATTGTAGTATTCATCTAATACTGGCAACAATTTTAAATAAAATTTGATTTAAAATTATTTCTGAAAATTTTGATTCCATTTTCTTTGTCGTTTTGCTTTCCTTAGCTTCTTGATTTATTAGAAATCATCAGAGTTCATTGATATCTCAAGTCAGAAACATCTTTTGCAATATGCCACAAGCACGCAGGCGTCATATGGACTCTCTGACAGCAACCAGAGCCGTTACAATGATTGAAGAAGGTCATTCGCAGCGATCTGTGGGTTTGCAATTGGGATTTTCTCGAAGAGCTATTCAAAATCTATGGAATCGTTTCCAAGAGACCGGCAGTGTTAGAAGAAGACCTGGTTCGGGCAGAGTTCGTATTACAAACAGCTCAAGAGGATCGTTACATTCGATTAAGTGCGCGCCGAGATCGCACAACGACGGCCCGCAAGCTGCAAAATCGTTTACGGCTCACAACGGGTACTCGTGTCAGTGACCAAACTATTCGTAATCGATTGCATGAAGACCAGCAGGCATAAAGAAGGCGAGTTGTCCGTGTTCAATTAACCAGAAATCATCGTGCAAATCGTTTAAGATTTACCCGTCAACATTTGGACTGGGACATAAACCAATGGGGCATGGTGCTCTTCACAGACGAATGCAAAGTTAAATTTTTTAACAACGATCGGCGTATTAGAGTATGGAGAAGACGCGGCGAGAGATTTTCAGAAGCCTGCATCCATGAAGTCGATCGTTTTGGTGGTCCAAATGTAGTGATTTGGGGCGGGGTAAGCTTACACGGCAAAACTGAGCTCGCTATTTTAAATGAGGGTACTGTTACTGCTCAGCGGTATATTGAGGAAGTTGTCAGACCACATGTGATCCCATTTGCCTAGCGAGCGGGTCCTGGATTCACCTGGATTCAAGACAATGCTCGTGCACACACGGCTCAAGCGACTCGGTTTTTACTGGAAGCGTCTCAAATTCAAGTCTTGCCGTGGCCTGCGAACAGTCCGGACTTATGCCAATAGAGCACTTGTGGGATCAGTTGAAACGAAGAGTTAGAGACGGTGATCAGGAAATCCACAACCATCAGCAACTCATCAATTAAAAGGGCCTGGGAAGAGATTCCAATAGAAAATGTCAGGCATTTGATTGAGAGCATGCACTCCAGGCTTCAGGAGTGCGTAGCGAAACGAGGAGGGCATACTCGTTACTAAAAGATGAGCATGGAGTATTTTCTTTTGTTTTCAGTAACTTTACATTGTTTTTATTTCTAACCTTAAATGTGATTTTTTCTTTCAAAAGCAAATAAACTTTTTAATCATTATTATTGGAATAAGTTTATTGGTCTACACGGTAAAAACAGTATTAGTTTTCATCATGGAGACAAAAAAATATATTGGTTTTATTATTTTCATGGAACAGACCAAATACCTCGTGGCCCTTATTTTGTTTTGAGTAGTATATATATGTAGTGTGTACAAGTAAGTGGAATACAATTTAGTCATAAGTAATGTTTGTAATGAAACCCTATTGATAAAACTGTTTTGCATTCTGGTACTGTACTAAATAACTATTGAAAGAAAAAAAGTAATTATCTTTATATTACATTTTTTTGTAACATTTTATACTATAAGTAACTAAGATTGTAATGAAAGATTGTATTATGATATTGAAAAGAGCAACTACGGAGGTTTCTTGCCGGGTTCTTCCCCGTAGACAGGCATTCCGAACCGGTGGTAGTTTAAAAATAATTTTGACGTTTGAAAAGTACTTATTTTATGTCCATTTGAATAAAAAAATATTTTTGATTTTGATTTTATATCAAAAAAGAAACCGTTATAGTATGACTGTTGTGCGTCCATTCATCTCTCTCTTGTTTCTCATAATTAATTAAAATGAAAACGCAAAATTAATTTTATTTTTCGAAATTTACATTTTGTGTATGTACGTAAATTTAAATAATTTTAAATGACTGTTATATGTTGTTTAGTTCAATAATGTAAAGGAGAACTATTGTATAACCAGAAGGAAGTCAGACATTATTTGAAAAGGTGTTTTTTGTGTTTGTTTATCATGCATGTCTTGCAATTAATAATTATAATTAATAAAAATAATAAGTTCAAAAGGCGGTCATTGTAATTTATAACATATATTTATAATTAAATAAATAACAATTTATAATTCACTTGTGTCGACACCTTGGCTCATTCCCATCTCCCTAGAACATGTCTTCAAGCTGGTTCAGCCGGTTCCTTTGCGGAAGAAGCCAAATGGCGCAAGTATGTATCTTTGGGTAACAATTACATATTTGAGCCGTTTGGTTTCGAGACTATGGGTTCTTGGGGTGCGAATTTCAAAAGATTATTCCAAATGTTAAATGTTAAATTAAAAAAAGAGAGTCGTGACCGTAACGCTGGTCTAAATTTCGCTCAGAGGTTGAGCATCGCTATTCAGCGTGGAAATGCAGCCAGTGCTATGGGGACACTCCATTGTTCACATAATTTTTATTAGGTTTTTAAATGTATTAATTAAGTTATTTATTATTTTCCATATAGTTGCTAAATAAATATAATTGTATTATTGAAAGTTATTTAAGCTCATGATAAGTCTAAGTCTATTCGAATAAAACATTAAATATTATAAAAATTATCCACAGTTATATTATGAAGAGGAAACATTTGATTTTTTGTTCGGTTGGATCACTTTCCATTAGGTGAAGCGTTTACTTGTTTGCCAATGAAATTTTATAAAATATTTGCCAACAAAATCATAATGTTTGTAGAACAAAGATAATGGGTATTTAAGAGTAGTAGTAGAACAAAATGGAATTTAAAAAATGAGTTTTGGTTGGTGGACTAACATTAATAACTATAATCAGTTTCAGCGAACGGTCTCATAGCGAAGAGTCTCGACCAACACCTGAAGAGATCCGCTAGATAGCTAGATCAAGGCTCAGATACAGAAGGCAGTACTCCTGGAAACGGCGCATTTTCAGGAGGTTCCTCTCTCTGCAGCCGTAACCACCGGTAGCTTGAGCATTGCCCCGCTGCCGGCGGCACTCTAGGTTAGGTTTTTACAGTGTTTTTATATTTTGTATCTGTTTTATTTTACTTTTATATCAATATTGTAAAAACCTTAACTATGAATTTAAATAAATTAAGAGAATAATAATACACCACATCACGACACACACGTTGATTCAGCCCTGCAGTAAGTATCGTAAGAACTTGTGCCACAAGAACTAAGGAACGACATGCTGTTAACTACATAGATAAGAACATAACATCCAAGACCGGTAAGCGAAACAATGCGTCTTGCAAATAACACAAAGTTCCGCCCCGTCGAGATTCTAACTCAGAACTTCTAGCGTAGCAGTCGGCTGTTTACACGCGTCGCCACTATCCGGGCACATTGAGAAGAATGGCAGCTACAACTTACGGCAATCCGAGACTCGAACCCTCGCTTGATTAAATTTTACAAAATAAGCAAAACATTCCGTCATATTTCTTTATTTAAGGAGACTAATGAAATACTGCATTGTTTTATTAATAATATGTCGATCGAGGTCTAAACTACAAATGTCTATTGAATACACATTTGTGTTACAAAGTTTTATATCAAAAAGTGTAATACAAGTTTCGACTAAAACTAAAGAACATGAAAATGCTTCATGTTCCACTGTTTTATTAGAATTAATGTCATTCTCTGTTTTTATTTGGTGGCCATATTGCATTTTTTTATTATGTTCTTCTAGCCGAGCCTTTTCATTTGATACCCACATTGAGGAGGTTGTTAAAAACATGTAGTCCGCCATTTTGTTGCGGCGGCCATCTTAGATATACAATCATACTGAATATATTACACAAATCTGATCGATCTTTCAACAGGAAGGCAGTAAAATTTTAATTACTATATTTGATCCAAACAAACTGTTCAAGCCAAGCTAAGTAAAACCGTTTCAAATTTCCATTTACTAGTTCTCCATTACAAAATCAAAATAATCTGATCAGATTTGCACACTTTTCATAAATTATTATTGATCGAAAAATGTTTTTAATTTTTTGATTACAGGTATATTCTGACATACATAAAACAAGTGATCAAAGATTTATTATTGGTAGTCACGGTACTAAGCGGAGACCAATCATTAATAATAACAATAACCACATCACGACACACACATTGACTCACCCCTCTAGTAAGTATCGTAAGAACTTGTGTCACAGGAACTAAGCAATGATATGGTATATACTAAATAGATAAGAATACAACATCCAAGACCGGTAAGCGAAACAATGCGTCTTGCAAATAACACAAAGTCCCGCCCCACGCCGGGATTCGAACCCGGAACCTCTAGCGTAGCAGTCGGCTGTTTACACCACTGCGCCACCGAGGTCATTAATGTATGACTTGTGCTGTATGTAAAGAGGTAACTATACGTACTATTTTACATGTACGGCGGCTGGCACTTGAAGGGTACGGATTTGATAGAACGGGGGTTTGCTTATGTTTGTTTCATTTAAACTTTTCAACCCCTAAGCCGCGTAATTCGTCTTACCTAAATAATTAAACATAATTTACATACGCTATACCTATGACTAAGATTCTAAAAATAAAGTTCACGATCGTAGGTAAACAAGTGAGCCAGTCCACAAAATGTTTTATTTTAATACATAAAAACAAGTAAGAGAAATATGTATTTGTTCCACGTGTACTAAAATCAATTAAACGAGTAGAGATATTTATTAATAACTAACCAACTGATTACATTCAAATCATTGATATCAATATGAAACAAGAATAGTATGTTATTTGTTTTATAAGTACTTTAAAATAATAGTTTTGCTGTGGACTTACATACATAAAACACAAGAACTTGAACTATTTTTTGTTTTATTGGATTACATTATAAATAGATATAAAATTTAATTCGATAAAGGAGCTCATAGACCGGCACTACGATATATAGCGTTTTTTTTAAGATAGAACACACTCCACTAGCGGGAATATCGGTTCACAGATGGCGCTATGTATACATGTATAAGTATAGCGGCCGTCTGTGAACGCATTTGCCGCTGTGTGTGTGTGACATCTTACGATACATTATAGTGCACTTGTGTGAATCCCCTAATTAATGATAAGCCGTCGCAGCGGAGACCAATCATTAATCTATGGTAATATTATATTATTTCTTTAAAATAAAAGTTTTATTGAACGGTAGCTTTTGCCCACGACTTCATTCGCGGAGAATTACGTTGTATTTTCAAAATCAAAATATTTCTGAAAATTCATTCTAAAATTACTTATTTCGAAGACATCTTCAATCCACCTATAAAAATTTATTCCGAATAAATATCGAAAATAACAAGTTGAAATATACCCAAAAAGAAATGCCGAACCAATATATCTTATTTAATGTAAATAATTACCGTCAAGATAATTTTATACGCGGACATTTCAACAATAATACCACTTGGTGATAACGAAAATCAGTCGTATTGTGAACTCAAACCAAAAATAACGTGCGTCGCGACTATTCACATCTTCCGATATTTACTCATATAATCTTATAACGCGAGTATTTAAGTGTAAAACATTGGATTTTCGTTAATATTTCCTCAAACATAAAGAGGAATATTAAAAAAAGAATAGACACAGTGATAATTGTGTTATTGTAATCAAAAAGTGTTCGTACGAGTTATCAAAATACAACGGAATTTAATGTGTTGCTGAGTATTTGTTTAGTTTTGTAGACTTGTGATTTTGTATTTACACGGGTAACGTATTGTATGAAACCAATAGCACGTGGAATAAACATGCTATCGAGATGTTTGTTTTGAATATTCTAAGCTTTTATTAGCTTAGTTATGTTAATTTATTAACTCTGCGAAACCGGTTGAGGAATTTTATATCGATTTGATCGTTGCAAAATTAGCTTGTGTTGTTTTTAAGTCAGACAATTTGATTTGAAAACAAATTTACATTATTCGTTTTTGAATCTATTTGTTTTTTTTACATTTTAATGTGAGTTCGCTACATAAAAATGGTTTCAATGTTTTATTTGGAAAACAGATTAGGTTAGATAATTTCTGTCTATAATGTAATGACTTCTGCCCGTGACTTCATTCACATCTTAAACTAAATTTCTTCGTTACTGAAACGGAACCAAAAATTTTGACAAAGGTATCAAATACTGGTAGTAATTTCATGTTGATCCATAATTTTGGTCAGCCATCGTGCTATTCACCATATTTTTGTACTTATTTTCTGAAACGTTTCACCATAGATTAATGATTGGTCATTACGGTCGTACGGAGACCAATCATTAATCTATGTGTTTCCCTTTAGTAAAGAATGGTCTGAGATCATAACAGGAGCTTCGAATTACCTCCAACACACACAGACAGACATTCCATCTTTATAATATTAATGTAAAAGTAAAATCAAAGTAGGACATGATTAAAAGTAATCCATAATGATTGATTAGTTCAATGAACTCTCTGCTAATATTTACGTGCTTCATACAGAATCAAAGAAAGTAAATTTATACAATTTTATTTGTTTAAACTAAACAAATATTAAATATTCAAGCACTGTCGGATCCAGGAGGGGATAGGGGGCTCGAGCCCCCTTAAAAGCATGTGAGTTCTTCTTACTTTGTTAAAATCTAACGTTGAACGTTGATTAACGTTCGAAATGTCTAGCCCCCCTCCAAAAAAAAGTATTCTGTTTGAATGGAAATTTGAATGTAATAACATTTCCATACATTTTTGTTTTCTGTTGGCGCAAACGCTTGTGGAAAACGGTATATGCCAAAAGAACAGCCTTACTCTGAAATGCCGCCACCGAAACTTCGGGTTGATTTATAAACCGACTGACAATAAAATGAACGATAACACTGCTTTCTAAGTCAATGTGTCGGTGTCTTCGGAGTGAGGTGTTTGATGCAATACATGTCAAACAGAGTTCGGTCGCAATGAATGTATCTGCGAGCCAGACTGACCTGACCGAAACACTTTCGTAGTAGGGAACACACGAACATTTGTTCTTCGTTTTTCGTCGTTTCGAAGTAGGCTCCCTGGATCCACCACTGTATTAAGTGTAGTTTAGTGGCCGTAAAGTAGGTTAAGTGTAACATTTAAAACTGGCCAAGTGCGAATCGAACTCACACACGAAGGGAAAAGTATGCATTTTGTTTAAAAAATTGTAACTATAAGAACTTTCATCCCTTATAAATGTCGTCCCCTACCCTAAATCAAGATTTTCGAAATTTTATATCAGTGTGCGAATTATTTTACTTAATACGAATAAACTTAACAAATATATGCAATTGATAATAAAAATATAGATATAAAAAAAGATGATTAATCCCCTCAATACTTACTTCTTTACTTACTTTATTAGAAAGTTGTTTGATTTTAATATTCTCTAATTAACTTTTTATTGTGTGAATCGATTGTAGAATACACATTAATTGCCTGATAAATATCACCCTTTGGGCTTTGTCGTCAATATCAAACAGCACAAACGCTAAACTAATGCTTAATGATATTGACATTGAAAATAGTGTGTACCTTATCAGTCAAACAAACCTTTGTACAAGGTCTATTCTAATTAGGTTAAGTCAGCAAAAGTAGACACTAAAAACCGACCACAACCAGGTTAAAATGTTAACTAGTGGTTCAGTCCGAACTGTGAACTCGCGACCCTCTACATCTCCGAAACTTCTAGACCTATTGAACTCATATTCAAGTTTCAAACGAATTTTTTCCTCATTAACCTGTCTACCGAATTTCAAAACGATGGAATTTACAATATACCGAGTTATCGTCGGACAAACATTTATACATACAAACGCCACTCCATTGGACTCATAGAACAACACTCGCTTCGTTCGCTCATTCAACAAACCTAAAGATAATCCGAAAGTTTTTGCGAAGTCATCAAGATCGCATACAACAACGTGATCTGAATCGAACTAATGACATTTAAAAATACCAATAAAATATTTTTTTTGTTCGCAAACCTCTGGGATGTCGTGAAAACTCTTAGTTGTTTGTGATAATTAGACATTGGCAATGATCCTGCGACTTAAAAATGACCAGTTAAAAGATTCAATTGCATTAATTTAATTTTAATAGCTTAGTTCAGACGAAGTGGAGCCGTTGAAAAAAAGTGGCACATCAAAACAGCTTCGTCCTTCGAGAGTTTTTATTATTTTAATGAACTTTATCCCCTTACTTAAGAAAAGCGTGAAATTCCTCCTTTTTTATCCTCATCGTTTTCCTTAGGAGGATTAACTTGGAAGACTTTTAAAAAGTTTTAACTACCCAAAATGTCTCATGTTAACAAATTAGGCGATCCTTTACAACAACAAAAAAGTTCATTTCTCGACCGGATAAAGTAGGGGATGAAAGTTTGATCGGATAACTTAATCTACCCTACATATGAAACTAATATGTGGCAGATAAGAATTTTACTAAGAAAAATCAGCTAAACAAGGTTTTTATTAATTCAACCCCTAATATATAAATAGGGGATGAAAGTTCGAATTAAGATTTCTACAGCGAAGCTCAGGCGAGATTTCTTATGTCGTATCTAATATACCTACTCAAATGATAGTGTATGTAAAATATATGTAAAACGTAATATGTATTCGCTTGATTACAGTAAATTGAGTACATTGTATACTCAAAGGTTTACATAATGTAACCACAAAGTGATTGTTTGTTTTGTGACTGACTTAATAAGTGTAAAGTAAATAGAAAATTGATTGTGAAAGTGTTACAAATACAATGAACATGAGTGTTATACAAATGGAGCAGGAGTTAGTGCCACTAGATGGTGAGTAAAAAATATATATATATTTTTATATAAAAGCAATATTTGACTAGTACAGACGGCCACACATAAAGCTTCATTAACAAGTGGTCCTTAAAGTGTTCCCTCACCTGGAGCATTCGCGTGTAATGTAACGTTACAGGTTCGAGCATTACACTAGTCAGGTTAGACAACTGAGCATTATAGTGCACAATCTGTAACGTTACAGGCTCGAGCATTACACTAGTGAGGGTACCGAACTGAGCATTACAGTGCACAACCTGTAATGTTACAGGTTCGAGCATTAGATTGGTAAGGGAGCTGAACCGAGCACTACAGTGCGTAATTAGTAATGTTGCAGGTTCGAGCATTTCACTAGTAAGGGTATCGAACTGAGCATTATAGTGCACAACCTGTAATGTTACAGGTTCGAGCATTACACAGGTGAGGTTAGAGAACTGAGCATTACAGTGAGGCAACTTATATTCCAGGCGAATGCTCATCAAGTCAGGGATGCAGTATTGTTATGTAATACTCAAAATCGAATGTGAAATTTTACATTACACGCGAATGCTCCAGGTCAGGGAGCACCTTTACGACTTACGAACGGCACAAAGTCCAAACAGGTTAGGTTCATCCGTGGCCATGCGTACCAACATTGTAATACATAACAAATCTTTAAAATATTAGAAGTTCAACTCGCACATTAAGGGTATCAAAACAAGACTTTTACTTGACAAGAGATACACCGATTGTGTTGGCAAATAACACTTCTTGGTTACCTTTTTGTATAGCAATTTTGAGACACACACACCTAAAATCCTTTAACTGTGTAGACTGTCACACAAAAGCACAAACGGACAGCAGGGGTTTAGTCATTCCCATTGGGTATAAAATCTTATAAAGATTCCATTTTAAGATCAACTAAAGCCCCTAGGAAAGTGTGTAATAAATTAAAGACCTTATTTTTTCTGCCTACTCGACTGCTATTTTGTGAGAAAACGATTCATTTCAGGACCCACCGACTTGGTTGTGAAGGTGCACACGCCGCGAGCCCCTCGCCTGAGTTCAGCTGCGTCCAGGTCCTGCCATAGGGGCCCGCTGAGGCTGTGCCGGCTGTTTCTACTGCTTATACTCTTGCCGAGTATCTTTGTGTTCGTCCCATTATATATGAGGTAATCTATACATTTTTTATTCAAACTCATGAGCAAACAAGCAGATGATTATCCTGATGGTAAGTGATCACCAACGCACTTTGACACTACAATGCTTTTGATATCTTAGTATGCCAAGGAGTTCCCCAATGGATTGCTCATGTACCTAGAGGTTAAAGAAGTTAAAAATACTGCATAGAATTAAAACAAAAAGCTGTTTTTTTCATACAAAATGTCAAACCCTAAGCTAGTGAAGGGATTAGGTTGGTCCCCAGATAGGCCAAAAACGGCCTTGGCGACATTACCAGCCCAAAGCAATATATCATGACAAAATTGTGTCTATAAATTCCAGACATATGTAATGTTTTATTTTATAAATAATTAATCATAATAAATTTTTGCAGGTATCGAGTGTACTCTGGTCAAATATACCCCATGAGCATGACGGATATGAGACTAATAGATGGAAAGATATCACCGACTTGGTGCCAGGTAGGTGTGTGACTGACTGGATTAGATTAACCACGATAGGGTTACCAGGCTTCGGGAATTTTCCTGACATGTCAAAACTATTAGCAATTTGTCAGGTATTCAGCCGAATGTCAAATACTTTTTCAAACATTAATTACACAAATCAAAACCCCTGTTCTTTCAATACTTCTTTTCAACACTTTGCTTAGCAATCCCACTCCCCCTCTCATCTTCGACCCAGGCGTCAGGAATTTTGTCAGGTATTTTTAAATATTTTTCTGGCAACCCTAACTCACGACCACACATGAAGCGAAATAGTTTTTAGGCTCTTTTATACAATGTTATGTGCAAACCTGCAGACGGGTTCATTTGATGGAAAGTGATACCTCGATGTCAGAACCTTATTCTGTTTTTCTTCTAATATTGGTTAATGTTAAGTCCAATGTCTAGCTTAAGGCGTGGCCGACTGTACATTATTTGAAAAAATACTACAAAATTTTATGCAAATCTATTAAACCGTTTTGCGTGATTGAATAACTAACGTACAAAAATAGCGTTTAAATAATTTAAAAAACTAAAACCCGACTACTGAAAAACTCGCTCTAAAATGTATGAAAGAAGAAAATATTCTTATCTGAATTAGTTAAGTAAACTATTTATATAGCCGTTGTCATATGCCACCTATAGTATGAGGCCAACTTACTAGTATTATTTTGTTATGTTAGGTTAGCTTTGCTATAGGCATATCATACATACCAATCAAAATCATAACCCTCCTTTTTCTTCGCCGTAGTCGAGTAAATATAAATAAGTTGCCATTTGATTAAATATAAATCGAAAGGGAAAATTCCGAAAACAATATTTATGATATAATTTGTAAATTGCAATGATAATATTTGAATTCATTTACACAATAAACTCGTTTATTAACAATAATATAATTATATAACGCCTCAGTACAATCGGAAAATTTTAAAGAGAAAATAACAATGCTTTATTTGTACATTGATACGTTATCTTGTTAATGTTATCTTCGTACAAAGACAGACAGACTGGCGTATTTAGACTAAATATGACTAGGGACTCACGTCGACTTTGTTTGCATGAAAATAACATTTTCAAACTAATCTTTTGGTACGGTAGTTCAATCTGGTATCTTTTGAACGGACGAAAAACCAAAAATGACAAGTGTTTTTAAGGTTTATTAGATAGAACCCGCCGATTGACAGACGGACAGCGGTGACATAATAATAAGGTCCCGTTTTCTCTCTTTGGGTTCCCTGATTTTTTTTTATCTATGACCGCGCATAACTTTTACAGAGTAATCCGATTTCGATCATTCTTTTTATTGTATAGAGTATACATTGAAGTTGATCGCATTTAAATGTTGGAAAAGTTCCATGAGTTTTTCGTCAGTTTTTACTTACTTTTAATTTTAGGTTTTTTTAATAGCAAACGTAAACAGAAAATCGTACCTAATCATTGCAATAAATTTCTAAAAACTTTTAAACTAGAAAAATTATTCTTCTTATTTATAAAACATTGATAATTATTACACCATGTTTATTATCAACAATTTCAGTCAGTTAATATTATTGTACTTTCTTAACTGCTTTTAAAATCTTATTCAATTGTCGTTCCTTATCTGTCGTTGGTATTGCCACAAATAAAAATGAAAGTAAATTTATAACATTTATGGCACATTACAGTTGTTGTATTTTTTTGCATTTCTTGCTTGGTCTTGACCCTCGGGGTGGCAGAAGTGTTAAACACCGCAATTAGTTTGTTTATGCTGAGTCCCAGTGTGACAGGTTGCGAATCTGTCCCCAATATTTGTGCAAAACATGGCTCATACTTACAACGACCCGAGACTCGAATTATCGACCTGTCGGTTCGTAACAAACTCAGCTACCACTTTCTAAAGACGAACAAAAATCTTAAAAAGAAGAACTTGTTTAATTTTCTACGAATGGTGTGTGAGTCGAACGTGCTCATGGTTTTTATTGAACGAACTAGCGAAGCTTGAGGTTCCCTGAGTCTATGCGGCGTTTGTTTGTATGTATGATTTGACGACTTCTGTGGCGCAGTGGTGTAAACAGCCGACTGCTACGCTAGAGGTTCTGAGTTCGAATCACCCGAGGGCGGATCTTTGTGTTATTTGCAAGACGCATTGTTTCGCTTACCGGTCTCAGATGTAGTATTTATCTACGTAGTTAATACCATATCGTTGCTTAGCACCTGCGACACAAGTTCTTACGATACTTTCTGCAGGGCTGAGTCAATGTGTGTGTCGTGTTGTGGTTTATTATTATTAAGATTATTATTATTAATGTTTGTCAGATGATAACTCTAGTATCGCTTGTCAGATCGTCATGAAATTTGGTAAGCGGTTTGATGAGGAAAAAAGGGCTTTAATGTTTTAATAAGAGCCCAATCGATAAAGGGCTTACTGATTCATACGAGGTCGCGTGTTCATAGTCCGGAGCGAACCACTTTTTTATATACAGAGACAATTTCAATAGGTAAATAAAAAACAAAAAAATGCTTTTATTTTCATAATAACTCAGTTAGTGTACCTTTTTTCTTAAACTGTTTAAGTCAGGAATAATTTAGTAGACAAAGAAAAATTATAGTTGTAAATAAGAAAATGGTTTTATAAACTTTTAGTAGTTATTTAATTAAATTAATTTAAATTTGATTTTGTCAATGGAATCCAGCAAGTTATTTAGTGTATATTTTGTTATGAACAAAAACTTAATTTGGTACTTAATATATAAAATGAATTTAGGTAAAGAAATTTATTTTAAAAGTTACAATCGGAAAATTACTAAATATATAAGCGATCATGTACTCGCACATAGATACTGTTGCACAAAGCCTATCAAATTAAGTAGGTAGATAACTAAATATTAACAACAAAAAACTAGAAGAACGTCAAAGAAATTAATAATGACGTGTTACAATTGATTAGAGTCTATTCATCATATTTGAAGATAAGGAGAACAAAAAGATAACAATATAATCAGATACCGGTGTGTAAAACTATAATAAAAAAATGTGGTCGGATTTGTGGTTACCACTCTACTTTTCGATTTTTCGGTTCTGGAATTTAAATCTACAAATATTTGTTCTATCAAGTCAGAACTTTAACAATCAGCGCCCGAAGCACGAACGTCTGTAGTAACGGTTAAATCATACAAATTTGAACGTTAAGTGTGTCCATGAGTTCGTATAGTTTTCCTACACGTCAGGTAGCATAGATTACTAATAGATCAAAATAATCAGGTTTTACTTATCTTTATAATCTTAGTTCTTACGATATATTTACGTTACGTACGTTTATTGAAATTCGGTTCAAACCAAAAATTTTTTTTAATTTTATTATTATTTGTATATTTATTAATACAATAAGTACCCAATAAAAATCTTTGAGTGAAAAAATGTTATTGAATTTAAATTAAATATTTAGAATTGATTTAAAAACGTATTTAAATAATTGTTATGTTTTTTGGGAAATGGCTATTAATAATAATAATAATATTGAGTGTTTTTTAGAGTTCGTGTAGGTTTCCCCACATGTCAGGTCACATGATACTCGCCTCTAACGGATTGATGAGGAATTAATATTGGTCATATAAAACCACTGTAGTAATATAATATATAGATTTATCATGTGACCTGACATTTGGGGAAACCTACACGAACTCGTCGTAGACACACTGAACATTTTCAAACGTTTTCAATATCACCAAAAACTTTGTAATTTGTATTAAAATAATAAAAACAATCTATTATATTATTATTATAAGCCACTTCCCAAAAACACTACAATTATTTAAATAAATTTTTAAATCAATTCTTTTTTTTATTTTAATTACTTTATTATAATTCAATGACATTATTCACTCACTGATTGTTTATTTGGTACTCATTATAGTAATAAATATACAAATAATAATAATAAAAAAATTGGTTTGAACCGAATTTCAATAAACGTACGTAACGTAAAAATATCGTAAGAACTAAGATTATAAAGATAAGTAAAACCTGATTATTTTGATCTATTACATTTAGGGTTGCCAGAAAGCTGTTAATGTCCGGGACAATTAAAGGGAGTACAGCAGTATTCTGTAAGCAATAAACTCGAAGATGAGCTCCGCCTGAGTGAAAGATCTCACTTCGAGTATCAAATTACATCGACTCAAGTGGTAAATCCGTTCATAAGTGTAGTGCTGATGGCACTTTCAAGAAGATCTTACACCGAATATTATAATCCGTGCGACTTAACTATGTACTTCGTTGGAATGAGCCCCCTCCCCCGCTTCCTCGCGCCGCACCCCATGTTCGCCTCGTGTTCAATAGCGATAGCATCACTGTACAGTACCGTTAGAGTTACGTCACCGAGGGAGGTGTACAGTTAAGTCGCACGGGTTGTACATACATACAAATTTGATATCTCACCGTGGACCGTGCAACCTTACAGAATAGAACTTCAGAACGTCATTAAAACCCCTATAGCTCCAAAGTACGAATGTCCTAATAAGATTTGATAATTTGGCTATCCTGAACAAAACAATCAAGAAATTTTAAAATATACCTCCATAACTAATGGTTATATGTGCATCAAAAATTATCTTACGAATAGTTTTGCAAAATTAGGGACAATAACTCCAATTACTGGGACACGGAACATGAAGATAAATTCCGGGACAGTTTAAGATTTCCCTGTCACCTGGCAATCCTGATTACAACAAGACTGAAAACAATCAAAAATAATCAATTTAGGGTTCCTTTGGACATTGTTTTAACAAATACATTAACAATATTCAGTTAATCTCTCAATGGCAACTTATAATCAGTTGTTATATTAGGTAATAAACCGATAGTATAAATAGATATGAAGGCACCCAAATAGCAGCTTTTATTTACCAATAATAAAAACTTCAGTTATTTCAGTCGTTATAAAACAATTGAACGCAGTAAAATAATTAAATCATATAAGAAGGATAAGAAAACGTTATTATTATTTCTCAAAAAATTGACCTTTGGATTTATAAAACTTAGATAAATTCGATGTCGGCATTTGAACTAACGATCTATTTAAAATTGTAATATATTTAATGTTTTATCGTACCGAGCTAAAACTTGTCCATGACTTTTAAATGAAAGTTACAAATCTTCCGTGTTCTATTTTTCTTTTTTCTTAATTGTTTCTATAGTAAAATGCTACTAATGTTACTGTAGGCTTCATTTAGTTATTTGGGAGATGACGAAAGGAGCAGCCAAATCGTCGTATTTCACTTTCTCCACACTTTTGACAGATCCTTCTTCTTGGTTTAATTTTTCCCTTTTTTCGGGAAAAGTAAAGGGCTTTAGCCCATACAGCACAAGAATTCCGTATTCTATTTTTCTTCTTTCTTAATTGTTTCTATAGTAACATGCTAGTAATATTACCGTAGATGACGAAAAGCGCAGCCAAATCGTCGTATTTTACTTTCTCCACACTTGTATAGCACTACAGATGTTAACTGGTTAAAACACTAGTATTTTACACATTAAACTCTGCTGATATATAAGAAAAGATAATAAAATAAGATAATTTCAACTACCACTCCCCGTTCCCGCCAAGTAACTCGGTTTGACAGATCCTGTAGCATCCAGCTGTTACATCCCTACACCAAAGACCATCAAACAAAAGAAGGAATCAAAATTGCGGGAGTACCATAACGAATTAATTTATACCTGTTACTAAAAATATGTACTTTAAATGTACTATTTTGTACCTCGCTTTAAAATATTTGTACCTACTTCAAAACAAAATAATTTCGAAATTAAGATACACCCGCCGCATTGACGTCAACATGGCGGATATCATTTAAATTTATTAAGTAACCATTACATATAAAATATAATCATACCAAAAGTTGTACCTAAAATGTGAAATAAAGGGTGGATTTTCCAACAGAAACATTTACTTGGCTCGGGTGAAATCAGTAGTACAGTGCGTTATTATTCCGTTGTATTATTTTTTTATAGGTAGAGGAAGTAATTAACTACACGAGGCAATAAATAATGCTTATTCAATTTGAAACACCAAATCTTTCATTAAATTTAATTAAATTTTTCATTTCGGTGGCTGTCTCCGTAATACCTCACAGTGTCATTATCCACGTATAGCAAAAACTTCCTTACTTATCTTGGTTTTTTGGTATCTAGGTTTTTATTATTGATTTAGTTTTTTTTATTTATATCAAGTGATATTATCATCGCAAAATAGTTTATAATTTGATTTGCTTCTATAACTGACCATATAGAGCAAATAACATTAGTCCCATATTCCTCAAAATGAGTCTTAAATAAAGACATTCTTTTTCGCTAAAACAATTCGCGCTCTGGTACGGTGTTGTCACCTTCATTATCCAATACTAACGGAAACCATTCTTTCAAACTGTCTAGACTTCGCTTATTATTGTCCTACTTTTTGTTGTGTCCAGGGACGTCCTGGATAGTTTTTAAGCACGCTTAGGTTTTGAAAACGCCCTTAAAAGGTCGTGGATATAAACGACATAGGTGATATGTTATAATATTAAATATATTTCGGTCTAACGTAGTGAAGCCATGTCAAGGACATTGGTAGGTTTGTATAAAAGTATAAAAGATAATATTATATTTGCTAACCTTATGTAAAAAAGTATGTTAAAAAGTTTAAAAAAAATGTACATATTGCTACTTTGTTATTATGTCTTTCCAGATTTTTTAAATTGTGGTTGGAAACCCTAGCTTATTGTGTTCTTCTCTAGCCGGTAGCATTGACCAATGAGCTGCGGGTTTTCTGCTCCTTAGAAGTCCGTTTCATGGAATGGCACACTACATTTTCGGTACATTATTATAAACCTCAACGTATAATCCAAATTTGATCAATTCCTCTTTTTTTGTACACAAATTATGAATTTAAGAAAATGAAGACACAACGAAAGGCGCATGCTTTTAACAAAACAAGTAATATTAACTTTTTTTCTCAAATGATTAGGTATTGAAATTACAATCTGAATCACAGATAAGCAGCTGAATAATCACTTGAAACTATAACATGTCTTACTATAGCTACAAGTACTACAAGTACTACAAGTACTAGCTACTGCTAAGCGATATTCGATACATCACATGCTAAAAAATGCTGATATGAGTTCCTTTACGCGGTTATGGCTTAGTCCCACCTCTCCAAATTGGAAGTATTACTAAATAGTATAAAAAAGTTAAATATCAAATAAATAAATAAACCACATGACGACTCAGCCCTACAGTAAATATCGTAAGAACTTGTGTCGCAGGCACTAAGCGACGATATGGTATAAACTACATATATAACAATACAACATCCAAGACCGATAAGCGAAACAATGCGTCTTGCAAATAACACAAAGTCCCGCCCCCGCCGGGATTCGAACCCGGAACCTTTAGCGTAGCAGTCAGCTGTTAATACAGAACCACAGTGTAGGTACAGTTACCGTTATAATGAGTTTCATGTATTTTTTGTTGTCACCAGAGACAAGTGGTCCGGTCCAATGCGACATTCAACGCATTCGTAGTGAAAGGCCAGCCAGAACTAACTGATGACCTGGTACCTGTCTCCATGTCTCGCCAGCTAGAATTGGAAGACGACATGAAAGAGTACTGGGGTTTCTACTTGCTTCAAGGCTCTACTGTCACGGTTTCTTCGTGTGTGAGGTATATTATATTACAACTTGGAATACATACCTAAAGCACAGAATACCAAATAGTACTAGCGTAAAGGCCGGTCATGAAACAGAAATAAATTCGTACAATAACCTTTAGCTACCCATCCTTATCTCGTTTGCACACTACCGAACCATTGAGAGTGTGCAAGCGAGACAGTTATATAATTTCACGCCTTTACCAAAATTCTCCTTTTAAGCAAGACACCCGGATTTCTTTTTTTGTTATATCCATATTTTCGTATAAATTACCTAATATCTGCTTATGCTTTTATTGAAAAACAATTTCCATTTTTACCAGATGGCCAGGGGCATCACTTATCATGATAAAAGGGTACAAACATTTGCAAGAGTGCGCCTATATCGGGGACAATTCTTCTGAAGAACTTGACGAGCTTCTAGAACTAAACAAAATGGGTCTTCTGTCCAACAATACTCTTCTGGAGAAACTGCAACAGTTGAACAAAGTTGATGGAAAAGCTAATGATCCAGGTATTACAAAGAGGGTCTTGGGTTAATAATTTTAATTTTTTTTACGATTTTTGAAAAACGCGAGGTAAAAATCGAACATTTTCAGCACTTTGACCTTTAATTACTCAAAAACCGTCCAGCAAAAACGTATGACAATTGTTTTATGACATCTTCACAAACATATAATAATTTTCGTTAAAAGCGTTACCGGTTGGTACATGATCGTCAAAAAGATCTTCAAATCCCATTCGCAAAAATCGTCGTATGTTTCGGATGACAATTTTTGTTATTAAACTATTATGAAGGAATGTATACTTGAAGGCTACCGTCTTTCCAGACGGTATTTTCGTATTTTTTCTCGGAATCAGTCCACTTTGAGGTCCTCTAACGGATAGTATTTTTATTTCAGAAACTATGAAACGTCATAAACCCGGTGTACATTTCCACGATCCGAGTCAACCAGTCAACGTGACGGCTAACGATAACGTGCCCACTGCTGATATAACTGAGCATGACCCTAAAGTAAGTGAGACACTTGTAATTCTTTCCAAGAAATAAACTTTTATGTGTGGTTTATATAGAAATGTGGTAAAAATATAAAAATTCTCCAGGCAAAGTTGCGCGAAAGGATGGTCAATAAACATAAATGAACCTAAGTTACAGAACTGGGTTGTTTGGCAGAGCGCGCTCATGCCTAAAAGGGACCCCACTGCCATCAGGTCCCAGGACACCAGGGCCTTGCCTTGCTTTCCCGGCCAAAATCGACCCACCATGTTTTGTTACTTCGGCACAATCCTTACATTTGGACACGTCTCTTCTATGCGGAGCCTTAGAGATCAAATATTCTTGCAGCTCACTGGCAACACGGTTCGAAGTACGGAAAGGTCACGCAACAGTGCAGTACGTGAAGATACCTTTCTTGGACGAGTACTTACTACAGATCTATACAACATACAAAATCAATAACAACGAAAAAAAGATTATTGTAAATGTTATAGACCAACGTTCTGATCCACAGGAACTTCGCGAGATCCTTGAACGTCTGCACGCGCTCCGCCAGGCGCAGAAAGATGAGATCCTCCGCCACTACCGACCACCTGATCACCTGATAGCGTTACCAGCTCTGCATCGGCACAGAGATACTAACGTGGACAGGGACGAGAGGAAATTTATCTCCTTTAAAGGTAACCATTAGTAGGAATAACTTAATTCATAGTAATCAGCACACAATATCATCCCCACCTTTTTTGGAGCACACCCGACACTGTTCTACCAATGCAACTCCTGTCTTGTTCAGTGGCGTCCATTGGCCCCAAGATCAACAAATAATACAGCTGTGAAATTAAGCTCAGACTACGTGTCCGGCGACCCCATCGGCTATGAACCCCCAACTATTTCCAACCAAAGCGATCCTGACCCTGGCCGACACTTTGTACATAGAGACAAACGCACACACTCACGCCTTTGTCCCAAACGGGTAGGTAGTAACAATCCTTACATACATCTCTCGCTTCTTCCACATCCATGCATCTTCTCATACACACAAACGTTAGGGGTTGGCACTTCTCTGACCTGGGTTTTTCTACAACCTTTCTGGCTTTTTTATTTACAGAATAGTTAATATCCAGAAATTAACATAAAAACCTTGAATTTTGTCTCTTTTCAATATACTTTGATTTCAACCAAAATTACTCATATTTTCTCAATACTTTCTTCGCTCAATCAACTATCACGACTGGAACTATATTTGCCTAGTTAAAATTATTTAAACTAATTCCGACGGATTATCCGAGATACAGGTGTAGTCTTGTGTAAACCCTGGTAATTTCTGTAACCTTTTTTTATTGAGGGAAACAAACAGTTACACATTAATTATCTTAATTAAAAACAATTTAATGACAAAACATGAACCAAAAACAGTTTCCACAGACTTAAAACCAACATATAGAGCGAGACAAACAAAAACTAATATATCTAAGATTGTACATGAATAAATAATAAAATAAAAAATTGAATGCGAACAAAACAAAAAATAAAAAGCTTCGCTTAAAACAATGTAGATATACGGCTCAAATTTTGAAAATATTTTGGATTAAATTTTTTACTGAACAAGCAAAAATCTTAGTGTCTTGAAACTTATAGTTATGTGTTTGAGTGACACGTTTTTTTTTTTTTTTTTGCAAAATAAACGTTATTATTATTCTTCTATGCCATATTTCCGCTATTGCAAATACTAATATTGAAGAAAATGTTTTCGCAGACCTAGATAACAATAGCAGTGAATATTCGGCTGAAGAAGTAATTCACGTAGCGACGACAACAGAGAAGTCGATAGCCACCACATCAAGAATAGATATTCTCACAACAGTTGGGTTGGAAGAAGAAAAGGAAAGTGACAAAGAAGTAAAAGTTGAATTACAAAGAGTTGAAGCTTTTTCAACAACTACAGCCAATCCTACAGATAATGTGAGTGAAGTTATGTGTAAGAAAGAAGAACAAAAGTGTGATTGGTGACTTACATCATAGACTCTAAAATGCTTTTTACACGATCAAAGTCCAAATACATATATAACCTGATTTTCATAATTGTTATTAATCTTTGATATAAATTTGGTATTGTTTACTCCTTTATTTTTGTCAAATATGATACCGCCTATTAACTCGAGTATACCCTAGATGTCTTGAACGTCAAGAGCACCGCCAATGCGTAAAGGGGTAAAGATGAATGTGTTGGTAAGCCTAGAATAACATGAAATTAAAAAAATTGTATTCAGAAAAGGTTAAATAATACATTATTGTCAGCAGAAGGTCGAAGAGAGTTCCAAAGAAGTATTCGAGGATGTGTTGAAGAAGCTTCAAGGGTTAGGTGACAGAGGGATGAAGGTCCTTCTGAAGCTGCATTCGACAATGGGCCTGACATATCGAGAACAGGTACACTCGTGAGTAGCATTATATACCGCTACAGTCTGTAATATCTTTGTTAAATAAGCTTATGATTTTTAAAATATACCTCAGAGGAAAGCGATTCCAAAATAACTTCAAGCTTCCTTAAATGGTTTAATTGGGATTTAAATCCTTTTTAGTCAAAACATGAGTCCAAAAAATCAAAGGTAACAAATATTTTAAAAAACCAAACAGATACAGATAAATAAAACAACTTTTCTAGTTAGATTAGAATTAACTCAAATTTAAAAAGTTTTTTGGTAATTGAAAATAATTATGTATAACAAAACTGAAAGATGATGAAATATTGTTTGTACCTGTATATAACCTCTTATTTCAGCCATCAAATAAACCATCAGAATTAATGTCGATGGTGAAAGGCAAAGATGAGGAGTTGGATCATCTCCAACAAGTGCTCGTGGAAGCCATTGAGGAAGAAAAAACAAAGGCTGAAGGACAAAGTAAGATTTGAACACCAAATGTTTTGTCTTGGGATTTCTCGTAAAATTTCTTTAATTGTTTCGACGCTTTGAATTTTTTATCATTTCCTACCATAGTCTAGTCCTTGTACAAATTAAACAAGCCTATTTATAATAAAATATCCTGTTTCAATATGTAAAACTTTAAGCAAAATATAAATAAATATAAATATCTAAACAAATTGCTGTATCTATGGTGGTTGGTTTAATTGCAAGAAGTGGGATACTAATTTGAAAACATTTTAGAAAAACGCCGCGAGGCCCGAGAAGAAGCCCGGTCAAAGAGAGAGCTGTTACTTGGTCAAGTAGAATTGCAGAAGCAGTTTAACGAAGACGACGAGGCCAGGGATTACGCAGCTGAAGAGGTATTGAGTAAATGATATCTAATTAAACAATAATAGCAAAAAAAATATTGAGGTGTAATTAAATAAAAGATAACCAAGAACTAGAATAATATATGGTATAATTCTACTTCCTCCTTAAATAGCATATAATAATATTATAATAGTCTTAGTTTGTATGTTTAAGAATCAACAATTCTTTGTAATGGTGTAGCAGATCTGTTGACTCCAGCTGCTGGTGACTTATTAAGTACTACAAATGGGATTAAGACTACTTTTATACAATGCCCACATCCTTTTATCCAAAGAAGAAGAATAATGGTTATTATTTGGTTTCCCTCAGGGTTTGGAGCCAGATGGCTACGCAGAGCACCATTCGCAAGTTAACGAAACCACGGCTTTCGATATGAGTAATTCCGAGTTCTGGTCTTCGTTCTCCAGCAGCGAGGAGGCTCTGTTGGAGTGCGCTGGACTCATTTTGAACTTACCACTGACACCGTCAGCTTCTTGCACCGCAGACAATGATAACTGGCTTAATGGAGCAAGGGCTAATGCACTCACATACCGGTCAGTAATATTTTGAACAAATCATATATGGCCTCTGGGCCATTTCAATTGTTGTCTCCGCTTTGCTGGGAGGGAAGTCTCAAACCGCTTTCTTACTACCTCCTATTTCTTCTGATTAAGTTCGTTGCGGGTCCCAAGACAGCCGGTAGGATGTCCGGGCACAGCCTGTGCGTCATTGCATGGCTGCATTATTCGTTGATTATTCGATCAAAGGACGCCACTGTTAATCCTGATAAACAGGAGTTGCAGTGGTGGGACTGAGTGGCGGGTGTGCCCCGAGAGATCATATATATCATCATAAAGAGGATGTCCACTGCTGGACTTTTTAAAATGTTTCCGGAATGGCGACATTTTATTATTCGGTACCTGCAATTCAAGATTGCATGCCTAATTCAATGTGTGTTTAATACCGTGAATATTTAAATTTTATAGTGTACCAGCCAACGGCTACTATTTCTTCGTGTTTAACTCCGAGAACGAGGTCCAGAGGAATTTAATCCGAGCGCGGTTCGATCTGCAAAAGACAAGATACGACGTTGCCAGGTCTGCTCTCCGTGAGTGCCGGAACAAGACTGACCGATGCGATCTGCCGCTTGACTTATTCTCCAGTCAGAAGGTAGATTGACATTTTCCATATTATGTGTATTTTTATGGATACATTATCTGTTTTGTTGTATTTTATGACAGCCTCAGAACCTTTATTTGAAACAAAATTTAGCCCATGATTTTCGTCAAGATGCAAATTTTATCACCTTGTTAAATTGGATAAATGTAATCTATTTTTTCTTTCACTATTCCGGTGATGTTGTAGAGATACCCAGAGGTTTTATAAGCCTACAAGTCTAATTTTTTAATTCAAATAAGTGGGTTGGTTGGACGGGTGTGAAAGTCCCGATTTTTTCCATGAAATAGAAAAAAATAGATATATAAACTAAATGCTAAATTCTCGCAGGTGGTGTTGGAAGTGCCTCTAAGAAACAACGATTCTTTATGGAACGAACAGTTCGTGATCATATCCGAATGTGAACCCAGGACTTCTATTTATCTGTTCTGTGTCCTGACTGTACCTGTCTTGATTATAATATTTGGTTTCCAATAAAATAGTTTATAACCTAACCTAACCTAATCCTAGGTTTGTACAAATGAAACATATCGTAAACACAAATAAAGCTGCAGCTTCTCTAATTTGGATAGCATTTGAGGTTAATAATGAACATAAAATATATTTACTCACTTTTGATTATTATACACTGAAAACAGTTCCTCGAGCATGAGTTTCTTTGTTAAGAAACGCCTCGATTGCGTTTGCGGTTCGAAGCAAAAATTGTGTAGAGAAAGTAGATTTTTTAATTCGTTGACATTTAATAGTCGATTTTTCTCAATGTTGCAAGATGTCCGCTCAATAATGTGGAGTATAGATTACAGTTCAATAAGTGTAGTTGCCATTTTACGATTTGACAAATGCATCACAATAGATTCAAATACATTAAGGGGTTCATACAGTGCTATAATATATCGTAAGATATCACACACACACAGCGAGAAATACGTTCACAGACGGCCGCTCTACTTCAACAGGTATACGTAGCGCGTGTGAACCGCTATTCTCATTGTGGTGTGTGTGATATCTTAAGAAACCGCGATATACGCTCAGCGGCAGAAAATCCGGCCCACAGATAAAAATCGCCTTATAATAATAATAAATTCTGATAAAAAATATTTTTATTTAAAGTAATAATCCTTTTTTAAGTTAATTAAAGTCAAAAGTTACACTTAAATGTCTGTAATTTGGTTAAAAAAAAAACTCAATAAAAACAAATTTTTGCCAAAATTTCTTTAATGAAAAAAGAGGAACAATTTAAATTTTAAATAAAAAATGCAACTTAATACCGTGTATTGCCGCCCCTAGCTGCAATGACTGCTTGCATGCGTTCTGGCATGCTTTGCAGTATGTTTTTGATATCTACTTGAGCAATTTCTTCCCAAACAGCCGTGAGAGCGGATTTTAATTCAAGGAGGGTCTCAGGCGGATTTGGTAGTGTTCGGATACGTCTTTTTAACATGTCCCAGACATGTTCAATTGGATTCATGTCTGGACTGCGAGCAGGCCATTGTAATCTTCGAATTACGATAGCATCCAAGTATGATTCTACGCTTCTTGCGGTGTGGGCTCTTGCATTGTCTTGCATTAGTAAAAAATCCTCTTGACCATGGATCCCACAAATGGCGTAACATGATCTTCGAGGATCTCTTCAATGTACCTGGCCGCTGTCAGGCGGTAATCTACAAAAACTAACTCCGTGCGGGCTTCTGAACACACACCTCCCCATACCATTACGGACCCACCTTGATAACTGACAGTTTGACGTGTCGTGATGGGAAGAAACCGTTCTCCTCGCCGCCGATATACTCTCTCACGACCATCTGGTGCTCGTAAAGCCACTCTGCACTCGTCTGTGAACAATACTTTGCCCCACTGATCATGAGTCCAATTCACATGCTCACGCGCAAATCTCAACCGTGCAACTCTGTGGTGTCTGTACAATTCTGGCCCTCGTGCTGGTCTCTGCGCACGTAAATCATGCTCTGCCATCCTTATCGTACGTTCACTAACAATGACCCCCCGTGCCGCCTGTAGCCGTCCTCTGATCTCGACAGCAGTTAGAAACCGATTTCTCAATACAGCCAAGATAATGAATCGGTCGTCACGAGCCGAGGTGCATCTAATTCGACCACTTCCTGGTTGCCGTGTGTACAGACCAGTCTCCCGGTACCTTGTGAGAACTCTTCTTAATGTGGTACGTGGCACGTTGAGAAGCGCAGCCACCTCACGTTGAGTTCTTCCCTGGTCAGTTAACATTACTGCCTGAGCAACCTGAGCAGCTGTAATTGGCATCTTCTAATCTTTTCTGCAGTCAAAATAAACAACAAATCAATACTACAGTTAAGAAACTAAACAAACACACACAGAATTAAAGAAAGATTAATTTAACTTACCTTCCTCGCGTACGTTCGTTAATAACACTGACACAAAATTTAACAAAAGTCAAACCCAATGCAACTTTATTTCAAATTACCCACTTCATACAACTAAACAATCCAATTGACACCTACCCTCATTAAAATTTCTCATAAAGATTGTTTACTTTGTTTACAATGTCGCGATAAGCGTCCGGGCCGCTTTTCTGCCGCTGAGTGTATTATAGCGTAGGTCTGTGAACTTCTTTATTGCGGTATTTTTAGCCTTGCTTAACACAAATTCGATCGAAGCTATATGTGATCAGTAGCTCTTAATCTTTAATGGTAATTATATACCAAATTTTCATACATAAGTAGGTAATTAATTAACCATCCATGGAAATATATTTGTACGCTATATGTAAAACAACATTGCATTTTCAATGCCAACTTTAAAAAAGGAGTTTAGGATCCATATGATTAAGCCATAAATATCAACCTAAGCATAGTTTTAACAACTAATAATAAGAAGAATAAGTGTTCTACCCTTTTGTACCCTCGACGTATAATGAGGGGTGTTATAAGTTTGTGTCTGTGCACTGTGGCATCATAACTCTCGAACAAATGAAGCGATTTTGATGTTGTTTTTTTGTTTGAAAGGTGACTTAATTTAGCTATGTTTGGTCGTTATCAGTTCCCCCATTCAAAAGATAAAGGGGGTGAAAGTGGGAATGAACAATCGAATGTACGCAAATATGTCCAATCAGGGTTTTTTTAATTTGTAATTTAATTTATAATTTCACTTTTTTGGTTGTGAAAAAGCTGATTTGCTGAATAATTAAGTATTAGATTGCAAGAAGTAAGGAAAACTAATGCAATTAATAATTAAGAAAAAGTAAATTACAGGCTATTTTGTGATACTAGTCGTTATGAGATTGTTTAGGATAAGAAATTGTTATTTTTTATGCAACGTGTTCTAATAAATACTTCTTATTAAACTTTTAATGTGTTTATTTTCCGTAAGTAGGTATTAATTATTGCTATAAGACGACAATAGCTCCTAATTGAAACCAAGTTATTATTTCCAACATAGTAATATGTTATTTTGGCGCTGGCATTTTTAAATGTGGTCTTATTTTAATGGCCAGTACCCAGTCAGCTAACAGCAAAATACCCACCAAAATCAGTTCAGATGTCTCAAATAAAACATTAACAAACATTACAAAACCTACGGACGGTACAAAAATACTAAAACAATAATTGATAACAATAACCACATCACCACACACGTTGATTTAGACCTACAGTCGGATTGATTGATTCGTTGCAAACGATAAAACAGCATTGGAAAGCATAAAACAATCGTATGAAATTACATCAAGACCTTAGTTTAATGGTCAAATCGAGCCTACGAATAGATTGTAACAAAATAAATGAATAACTTATTAATTCCTGCGAACATCTGACCTTTTATCTCAACGGGTCAGAAGATAACATACATAAAATTTCAACAACAAAAGCAGTATCGGACGTCGATTCAATTAAATCAGCCGAAATGGCGAAATTTCTATTGTTTTTTGTTTATTTGGCTGCAACAGTGTCAATTATAAGTGCGCAGTGTACTGTAGAACGAGCCAGGCCGTTCTTTAAGCGGGCAGTGTATGAATTTTCATATGAATTAGTGACAAGAGTAGCGCAAGACACGGATAACCATTTCGTTTCTTCGCCACTCTCTGTTTGGACCTTAATTACAATAGCATCATTGGCAGCCAGCGGACAAACTCTATCAGAAATCAAGAGAGTCCTAAATCATCCCCACACGTGTTTCACAAGAAAATACCTGGATATCGTCAAAGAAGTTGTCGTACAAGATCAAGATGTCGCGATAGAAAAAAGCTCTGCGATGTTTATTGACAGTCTACTAATGCAACTGGATCCTGGTTTGAGAAACACTATCATCAAAGCAGGCATCTGCGAGATCAATTCGATACCCTTCGATAATTTTGAGTCGGCGGCGGCAGCAATAAATGAATACGTAAGTTTGAACACGCATGGGAATATAGAAGAGATTGTGACTTCAGGTGATTTGGAAGGTGTATACCTTTTACTTGTAGATGCTTTATACTTCAAAGGGAACTGGAAGATTCCTTTTATAACATCCGAAACAGAAGTAAGCCCGTTCTATGATGACAAAGGAAGGCAAATAGGAGACGTTAATTCAATGTTTGTTACCGGCGATTTCCACACGCTATCAGTAGACGCAATAAAAGCAAATGTATTAGAACTACCGTACGGTAAAACAGACAGATTTTCGATGTTGATTTTCTTACCAAAAGAAAACGTGACCGTATCTTCGGTTCTGGATAATCTGAAGAAGATCTCCTTAAGCGGTATATTTATTATGTTCAGACAAGATATTGCGGAATCTGTCGCCGTCCAACTCCCCAGATTCAAGATGTCCTCCGACTTAGAGAACTTAAAGGAGCTGCTGATCGATATGGGGTTGGCGTTGATGTTTGACAGGAATAAAGCAGAATTCCCGCTTCTGTCGGATTACTCTTTGTACATATCCAATTTGATTCAGAAAGCTGAGCTGGAAGTCAATGAAGAAGGGACCACGGCTTCCGCTGTTAGTGCTGCAGAGTTCAGTTCTAGGAACATGCCGATGGAATTTACTGTGAACAAGCCATTCGTTTTCATGATCGTTGATAAGACAAATGAAGTTCCCTTATTTACAGGAGCTTATTCTAAACCAAGCGTTCATTGAATAATATATCTTCAAGCGTCGATGGTGTTAGTTGTTTTCGTTATTTATAATTTTTAATGGAAAAAACATAAGAACCTACACATTTCAATATTTTTTCACTTAAAGTATAAACTCCATTACGTTCCGGAACTGATTATGAGATGATTTTTAATATTAATTAAATTTTTACTGACAGTTGTTTTTAATAGTATTTAAAAGGTGAATTACATATTAAATTTTTATGAGTTAAAGTTGTAAGTGTTTATGAGTTTGTTTGTATAAATTAAGTTGAATACAAATACATTATTAAATTATCATATTGTTGATGAAAGTAAAAGAAAAGTAAGAAAACCTTTATCATATGAATGCTGGCAAATAAAAATATACTTACATAGACATGTAACTATATGTTTCATATTAAAATTGCTATTCAAGAATGTACGCATTAAGCATTTTTAAATTAAAAACATGATAACGTTGCACTTTATGTCCTCATAAATTTTATGCGTAGGTAAAAATGTTATTAGTCTATTTATACTTATGTAAAGTGGTAAAACATGAATTTACTTCTGAACATACTGTAGGCGTAGTGCGTAGGTATTTGTAGGCGTACTGGAGAAAAATAAAGGTAGGTTACCAAGTATCTACTCACTACGTTTACTTTTAGGGTTCCGTGCCCAAAGGGTTAAATTTGACCCTATTACTAAGACTTCGCTGTCCGTCCGTCCGTCTGTCAACGAGCTGTATCTCATGAACCATAACAGCTAGACTCTTGAAATTTTCAGAGAAGATCTATTTTTGTTGCCGCTATGACAACAAATACTAAAAACATAAACAAATCATAAATTTAAAGCGGGGTCCCATACAAGAAACGTGATATTTTTCGTATTTTGACCGGATTTATTTCATTATTGAGGTGGAAAACAAGCATAAGGCGCGCCTGATGCTAAGCATTCACTGTAGCTTATGCATCACGCACTCGTTGCCGATCTTATAAAAACCTTTTTAAGTCATTCTTAAACCCAAAGCTGTAGTCAATAGAGAAAACAATGCATACCATAGCTTGAGGGTTTAGGGGATAAAGCTCTAAGACGTAAGGATGATTTCACTGGCGATGGCGAGAGGTGTGATGGTAACAAAAAACCGTGGGCATCATCTGAAACATTTTCCTATAAATAAGCGGTAGAACAAACAAAGAGAGGCAAAGTCATTTCTCCGGCTAGGGCTCAATACCGTTTATGAGCTAGGAATCGTCAGCAATCCTCACATTCCATTTTTGAATAGAGTCCAAAGGCTTGAGCTGATATTCAAACTCAAAATTATTCTTCTTGGGTCAAAATGTTATAACTTACGGAACTTATTTAAGCATCAATTATATGGAATAAGCATATGCATTTCTTACTCCTACCAATAAGTACAACAGTACTCTTACAGTTATTCTAAATACTTAAAGTTGCGTAGGTATTTTAATAATTGTAAAAAATCTTGGCACAATTATCCATAAACGTGTGAATATCCTTTCTTTTTGCTCTTTGCAATATATTTAACAATAATTTACCCCACTACGAACTACAAGGTACATGGGCACCGGGAGGGGGTTGCAAAAGGGTGCACTTGTAACCCCATGTCAGAAAAAAAGTACATAAAAATTACACATTTTTCCCCGACAATACCAGCAGGAGGGTAATGTAACTTTATATTGGTTAGTAACATGCAGTGGGGTAGCTACTACCCCCTAGCTACACCACTGGCATGGCAGCAAAATGCCAGTGGCCAAAGCCTCCTCGTGGCCCCTTCCTCGTCCAATTCATCCAAGTTATATATCTCGCTTGAGCTGCGGACTCGTTGCTTTTCCGACAAAGCAACTATAGCAGTAACCATCTACTAGCATGCAATGTAGGGAGATTCACAATTTAAAATTATCTTTTATTTATTTACTATCATTTTACTAAGCTGTCAACGAAAACAGAACTTTTGTCAAAAATTATATTTGTGCAGCGTGTGCTATAGCTCTTTGCATTAAAAGATCAACAAAAACACTAGTGTTGAGAAAAGTTTGCATATTAGGAGAATATGCTATGCAAATAGTAATATGTATTCAAATAACATTACTGATTGTACACAGTTTTTCAAACATAAATTACTCAGAAATATTTATTGAAGCAGTTGTTAATATAGTTTAAGCATTACTAATCTTCCGTTCCCAACATTTGTTCATCAAAAATAATTGAAATCAGAAGTTTTTGTCGACAGTCTTACTAACATTATGTCAACAGCTACAGCTGTCAACTGTCATAAGTTATAATTACAAAAGTGTTGTTACGAGCTTGATGTGACTTGATTTTAATTTCAAAAACATACAAATTAAGTTGTTACTTAATTACTTTAATAATATTCTTATTAAATGTAATAAATTCTATAGCGGTGTTAAGTGTTAAATCTGTGACTTCGATGCGATTACTTTATTTACTTGTTGTTATTGAAGTTAATCGTACGTTTATAAAATCGTAAGATGGATTTATCTAACTCTTCTTTTAAAGGAGGCAAAAAGTGAGTATTTTTCTTTTTAAAGATATGTGTTTCAAATTAAAATAAACTTTATGCCTACTTACTATTCTTACAGTAAATATTTTTTACAATCTCACAGTTATCTTATCATTGTTTTCTATTTGGTTTAATAAATATTATTTTTGATAATTAGGTACTTTGCTCTGTCTATCTCCTATCCTAAATAATATGGTTCAAAAGTAATTAAAAAAAGTTGTAAACAATTTTTTGTTAAATTTATTTCCTTTGAAACAACAAAATGGAAAGGGTTTTAATGACGTTTTGTTGTTGGCAACGAAAATATCGACCTTTTGAATAAGAAAGATAATTCAAACATTTGAATAGTAACTTGCCAAACAGGGCAATTTATTTTAATACTTCTTATAATAGCACTCAATGTGTAAATGAATCTTGGGACATTTCACACTAATTAACTAAGCCCCAATCTAAAGATGCAAACAAATGTGATTTCACCAATCATCATATTAAATTTGTGCTCTGTGATGCAGCAGCAACAGCTGACTACAAGCTGCTATGCAAGAGGTTCTAGGTTTGAATTTTGGCAGGGGTGGAACTTTGTGTTATTTGCATGACACAGTGTTTCACCTTCTGGTGTCAGATGTAGTATTCTTATCTTTGTAGTTTATACAATATTGTTGCTTAGTACCTGCAATACATTATAAAGAAAAATGTATAGGGCTGAATCAGTGTGTTGTAATGTTTTAAAAAAAAACATAATTTTTATGTCATTCATAGTCAAATCCTATTTCGCTTGCTTTTGTATTTCCACTGTAAGTTACGCAGAATGGCCAACACAATTGGCTATCACCAACAATATGTCCTCTCTAAGTTCTATAACTTCCATAATGTCTGGAAATAAATAAATAATTGGTTTTCTTATAATTACAGAACACTTTTTTTCTTCATAAAGACTAACGTTATTGCTTTTTAAACTATAGGTAGTTTAAAATTTTATACAACCTTCCAATAAAACATTTTGAAGAAAATTGGTCACAGCAAAAAAAGTAATAATTGGGTGAATAATCTTTAATGTTATGATTGACTGGGCAAAGGTCTGTGACCTTAAATTTTTCCTTTGTCTGCATGTAAATAAGCTACTTATGTTAAACTAAAAATTACTTTGACTTTGTCCCCATCTTGCATAAAAATAACTATGATCCAGCTCGACTTGATCCGAAAACTAAGTGCTATACTAATTTCAAACCTCCAAACATCTTTCACGTAGATCAGCAATCTGAACTACTGGTAAATTTTGTCTTTACAAAATAACTTACAATAAGACTCATAATCTAAACAAATTTTTAATTTTACTTTCAGCATGACTTCAGAGTTACCGCTAGATTACAAGGTTTCTGCAGAACAGTTCAAGTTCTATGAGGACAATGGATTTCTTGTTATAAAGGGTCTGATTGACTTCACCACTCTCTATGCCTGCAAGTGAGTACAGTTAACTTATCTGTCTTCTTTAAAATAAAAATGAAGAGCTGTTCCTTTGTCTCACTAAGTGGCATGGCTGGCCTGAGATCAATGATTCTTTTTTTTCTTTGTTTGCTCTTACAGTGGAGGTATGAAAGGTAAAAAAATGGAAAGTTTTCACAATGGAATTATCACATCTCTATTAGGATCTAATACTAAGCTTAGTTTCACAATAGTAGAATTTCAGTGTAAAAAATATATACTTATTCATAAATCGTTGAACATAGATTTGTCTTACACAGATTCCCTTTGTATAGATTTGTTATGTTTTTGTTTGTTGTGCCCTTTTCCGTTAACTACATTTAATGTTCCGCTAGATAACGATAGTCAATTGGATTATACAAGGTTTAACTTTTTATGAAAAAGTCTAATTTATTACTGACATAATACAAGGCTATTATAGAAATGCTGAACTCATGTAATTATGAACTGTAAACCAGAAATTTGTAAGTACTATTTATTATATAGTGACTTGCAATTTGATTAAAGTTTCTTAATATTTAACACTAACTATTTTCCTGCAAAAATGTTCATGTAGAATCATTTTTTTTAAATTTATTAGTTAGTAAAATGTTGCTGTGGCCAACTTTCGAAATCCATTAAGAATAAATATATATTTTTAAACAGATAAAAGTTTTTTTCTTACATAGATTTTGTATTTTATTTTACAGGCAAAGATTTACCCAAATCTGCAAAGGTGTTATTAATAAAGGACAGATAGTAGTTGTTAAAGATCAAGCTTTAATAGATGCAGGAGCCACCGGGGAAAAAGCTGTTAATAAGGTAATCATTATGTATTTTGACCTTCCGTCTAGTAATAAATTTAAATACGAAAATTATATTTTTGCAACAGTTTTTTAAACAATATTGTTATGAATCGATTATTGTTTTCCAAAAGTCTAAAGAATTTTATCTTGTGGTAAATAATGAGTGTAAGACCTGCATTAATCTCTTGATTCATGAAACTTTTAATTATACCAAAGATGAAATATAGATTTTATAATTAGTTGTTCGGATATAAAAAGCAACACAGGATTAAAAAATAAATTAAAACATTTTTTTATTAATTAAAAAAACTATTCACCTCAGGTGCAAGAAATCCTGTTCGATGACGTGTTCTCCTGCTACACAGAGCACAGCAGGCTATTGCAACTGGTTTCGCAGTTCATAGGAGATGAGATCTCAGCCATACACGGGATGTTCATCAACAAACCGCCCAACACTTCGAGGCATCCCACGCACCAGGTAAGAGAAAGAGACAGGTAAAGAGTGGGGCAGAGGAAACAGCCTGCCCCCTCGAAAGTCGACAGTCTCTGTGGAGCATTGGTGTAAAAACGGGCTGCTACGCAAGAGGTCCTGGGTTCGAATCTCGGTTGGGGCGCAACTTTGTGTTATTTGCAAAATGGATTCTGCCGCTTTCTGGTCTTGTATGTCGTATATACCATACCGTTGCTTTGTTCCTGTGTGACAAGGTTATATCAGTGCATGAGTCGTAATGTTATTATTATAAATAAAAAAATGTAGACACCCACACATGACGCATTAAAATATTAAAATAAATATAGGCAAAATTGTGTAAATTTGGACCAGGTTCCTTCAGCTTAGAAAAGGTCACACGATGCTATTGGGGTATCATGATCTTTGTGAAGCTTTTGACTGCGTAGACCACTCTCTCTATCTTTGTCAGAAAATTAATAATTTCACTCGGCTATTTGAGTTTTATTTAAAGGACGTACTCAAAAATTCAAATCGGTAGAGCTGTAATGGGGGTGACTCAAGGGTCAATGCTGCGACTATTTTTGTTTTTAGTCTACATCCGCTTGGATTAGGTTTTTAGGTTTCCAAGTTAGCTTCATCTACAACTTTACTTCACTTATGATGTTTGATTCTTTCACTGTAAGTTTTGATGATTTATAAGAATGAAGTTTGATGATGGTGGCCTTGATGGTTTTGTAGGAATGACTATGGAGACTGTGCTGAATAATACACAGGTTGTCAGGTACACATTATATAAATCGCCAACCAGTACAATACCGGTAAGGTAAGGAGGCCGCTGTACATAAGTAGTATCTAATGCGGACTGCCTTGTAAACGACATAATCCTCTATATATATTTTAATACTGCAAGTACTACTGGGCCGCCACAGTTGTACTGAGTATAAAAATATAGACCAACTTAATCTGCAACACCTAAATTGTAGCCTTGTTACTGCCAATACATTATTTGTTATTATTATCATAGTTTATGTATGACCTTAATTGTATTGACGAATGATGATGATGGTTATTATTTTCACAGGACCTATTCTACTTCCCTTATCGTCCGGCTGAAAAGATAATAGGTGCCTGGACAGCTGTAGATGACGTCAATTTAGACAATGGATGTCTATATGTAGTACCTGGGTCACATAAAAAAGGAATTATTTACGAACATGGGAATCTAGATGTGAGTAAGACCTTTTGACTATGTTTCCATAAAAATGTATATTAAAAAAAAATAACAGCCAAGTGCGAGTCGGCAAACGAAAATATAAGATTTATTTTATTTATATTATTGTAAATCTCTCCATGTGTAACGCATAGGTGGTTACTCTTGGCGTTGTAAGACATTAAGGGCGCCATCGTGTCATTAAGCGGCGGTACCACTTACCATCGGGTGAATCGTCACAAAACGTCAGTAACCTCACAGAAACGATCACGTGGTACGAAGTTTGCTAAATTAGTTAGCAGTTCGCTGTGTTTTGGTTCGAAGGATTGGAGAGCCAGTGTAATCACCGGCACGAGAGGTATAACATCTTTACCTCTACATAGGCAACGCTTAGGGGTCTCTTGTTGTTTTACGACATCAGAGCCATCGTCGTGTTAATAGGCGCCGGTATCACTTTCCACCAGGTGAAAAGTTTGCTTGTTTGCTCATGAAATTAAAAAAAAAATACATGTATGTTTTATTTGTACCAGGACGCTACAAAGCTGTACCACGGCTTGCTCCAGGAGTCAGAGCTGTCTCCATCATCAGACCGGGTGCAGCTCATCATGAGCACCGGGGACACGGTGCTGCTGCATCCGATGCTACTGCACGGGTCCAACGCCAACACATCGCAGGTATCACATCATTTACTTACCCTTGTTGTTGTGCGGTGTGCTGTAATTACCTGCACGAGAGGTATAACATCTTTACCTCTACATGGGTAAAGCATTTGCGGTGGAGGTCCGAGGAACCGTCTGCTTATTTGCCTGTTATACAAAAAAAATCCTGTGGATCTTAAAAGGCCAGTTTGGCAGAATCGTGTCAGGAGAGAAATATGATGCAGATGTCAAATCTTTAAATGTCAAATTGTCAACTTACCTGGCAATTCAAAAAATCTGAAAATCTGCCAGTAAATTAACTGTCAGTAAATCAATACAAATAAGCTACCATCTTGCTGAAAATAAAGGAATTGTCTAAGTTCTGTCAACTTCTCCTGAAAGCTCTTTCCTATAAGGAGAAGTTGGCAGTTACGTTCATACTAAGGCATATCCATATTTTAACTTCGCAGTGCCTTTATCGTTATTGAGTATAAATATCCTTTAATTATAATACCTTCGATTACGGTTAAGGCCAATCCAAAATATAAAATATATGCTTTAACAGGTAACAGGTAAAGCTACAGGCACAGAACGAACTAACACATAACGTAAAGAACAAACAAAATGTCTTAATTTTATCATGTTTATTTTCTTGTAACAATCACAATTTACGCCAGTGCTGCCCTCCGACGCCTCTGACAACACAACTTACAGACTAACAATATTCTCTGTGTTTTTCCAATTATAGATAAACATAGCTTACACAAAATATAATTAAATAAAAAACACAAATTCTATTTGTCACAATCAGAACACTATAAAAACAAAATTAAATTAATTTGGACTATGTTATAATTTAAGTACCTATTTAAATAGTAAAATTTTAAATAACAATTTGAAAAAGTTACAAACATTAATTAAAATAGTAGAAGTTGTCAGAATAAAAATTTATACCAAAATGACGAATTGCAGAAATACTTATTTAATTTATCTGAAAAAGTAAATATGCTGTCGATATATAAGTCGATGTCGATGGTGATATGATGGTATGATGTAGTGATCTAGGAATAATGTTATAGAGCCTGATCTTTAAATTTATTGGTGTATTGAGGGATAGCTTAATCTTTATTTGACGACCTCTGTGGCGCAGTGGTGTAAACTGCCGACCGCGACGCTAGAGGCTCTGGGTTCGAATCCCGGCTGAGGCGGAACTTTTTGTTATTTGCAAGACGCATTGTTTCGCTTACCGGTCTTGGATGTTGTATTCTTTGTAGTTTATACCATATCGTTGCTTAGCACCTGCGCAACAAGTTCTTACGATACTTACTGCAGGGCTGAGTCAATGTGTGTGTCGTGATCTGGTTTATTATTATTATTTATTATTCGTATAGCTGCTAGAGAAAAGCTTATATGTGCTATGTATTAAGTCTGGTGCATGGCTGCTCTTGGTACATTGCAGTATTTTTGTATACCACTGCGTTCGCAAACAAGCATACAGCCCGCCGGATGTTAAGCAGTCACCGTAACCTATGGACGTTTGCAATACCGGGGGTATCACGAACACGTTGCCGACCCTATCAAAACCTTTTAACAACCTATTTACTATTTATTTTTTATATTTATTTACTATTATTTATAATTAGTTCCTAGTAATTTTTCTATTATATTCTAGTGACGAGTTATTTTTCTTTAGATGTACAGGAAGGCCCTCACCTGTCACTATGCGAGCACCAGCTGTCATCTAGTTGACACCTCACTGACAGTTCAAAGGGAAATGTCGAAAGAAATTGAAAGACTCGCGTCTGAAAGGGGATTCCCCGTTAGTTTTAACGTAAGTAATATTTAACATTTAAATCTATGCTAATATCAATGTTATACATATTTCGTTTCAGACATAATTATATATATATACATTTATATAAATATATGCCCTATGTATGTCCTATATATTAGCGATAGGGGGTCGCTAGACTGTAAGATTAGATTATTAGTGGCTATAATTTTTAGTATAAGAAACATGTTCATATTAACAAATTACAGAATCTCGGGTTTCTTGCCGGTATCTTCCCCGACATAAATTTTCCGTACCGGTAGTCGAGTCATTTTTAAGAAAAAATTAAATTAATTTGACGATTCTAAGTACTTTCTTATAAGTTTATGGAATTAAGTTATTTTGATTTTGATTTACATTTTTAAATGTATATTCTATTATTGAATGTTGTTACTAAAAATAACTATGCCTGTACTAAGCCTGTACTACCTGTTACTATGCCTGTCAGTGTGTCTTTCTGTTAGTACACACACTAAAGCTGGTAATTTGTTAGTAGATAAAACACAAAAACAACGTATTTCAATCCTAATATATCTCCTAAACTGAATACAAAGAAATTTTGTAATTATTAAAATTGGATGACTACATTATATCATATGCACACATTTTGCCATCATGTGAGGAACATCGTAATTTATATAATAATCACATTACAACACACATATTGACTCAGCCCTGCACTAAGATATAATCTTGTATCGCAGGCACTAAACAACGATATTAAACTACATTGAATACTTTTGGATATTAATAACGTAATTAACAAGACTTCTTAGTATTTGGACCGTTTTATTTAGGAAAAATACACACCTTTCACATATACAGACAAGTATCTTAAAAAGTTAATGACCTGGCGACGCCAAGCGTCTAAATTAGGAAACTATTCGTTTTTATTTTCTTTACATATTAAAGAGGCACAGTCAAACTGATATACAGCCTAAGTTAAAATTAACTTTAATAAATACAACATCCAAGACCGGTAAACGAAACAATGCGTCTCGCAAATAACACAAAATTCTGCTCCCGCTGGTTTTCGAACCCGGAATCTCTTGCTGCCTTGCCTCTTGCTGGAACCTCTTGTTAAAAGTGTTATAATTAGATTAGAACAATTTGCTAAATTATTTCATAGGCCATATTATAACAAACTCACGCCGTATTCTCTCGAGAGGGTTTGGCAGCGGTGTTACATACCGCATCACGCATGTTATGTTGAGTCCCAGTGTGATTCACACAAAGCAATGGTCTAAATATATATATGTTGATCCGAATGTAATCCCGATCGTTACCAAACGCATTACATGAAACGATTAGACCGATTTGCCAAATTTTGTTTATGATGGTTCAAAAAAGGTCGTCAAAATTTCGATAATCTTTTTTTTTTTTTTCGAGGGGCAAATCTTCACCAAGATACTACATTGCATGAGGGTACAGAGTAGTTATGTGAGGTTCACTGGAGTCGTGGACTCACTAAAACCCCCTCGGTAGCCATCCTCGACAAGTCGAAGGACTCTGGGTTCTCCGAAGGAATCTACATTTTTACATTAATTCACGCCGTAATCCAACTAGAGGAGTTGTCAAACACTGCATTTCGCATATTCATTTTGAGTCCCAGTGTGACAAGTTGCGAATCTTTCGCAACTATCCGGGCACAATGAGGAACATGGCAGCTATAGCTTACGGCAATCCGAGACTTGAACCCTCGGCCTATTAGGTCGGGTCGGTCGGTTGACCAAGGCACGTAACAAACTGAGCTACCACGTCCACTTAATTATTACAAAAATATAAATTAATAAGTTTTTTTTGTTTGTTTTAGGACATGTGGCGCTATAAAAGTAAAGAAGTCAAAGGAACTAAGAGTAAGCTTTAATTTTAGTTTTTTTTCTCAAACAATAGTGCAATGATAGTAATAATGAAATGTGACCATTTAAAAAAATATATGTATGACAATTCCGATTGAATTAGTTTAAAGGTAAAAAAAAACTGCACCATCCTCGGTTCATTTGTGACTATAAACTATAAAAATATGTAAATATGAGTTTTAAAAAATAATATTAAAAAAAATATCTATTTATTTTGTATTTATCATTCCCCCTGAAAGACTTACAAAATACAACATAGTGAAAATTCTAATTTAAGTTTAATGCACATTAAGAAGGTGGCTTTTCAACAGACATTATAAAATACCTTAGATATTGTAAATTATAGGTACAAGGTTTTTAAGTTGTATATTTTATTCTACATAAGATCTTTATATACTAAACGTGTTTTTAAATCGAGATTATTATTGTCCCTCAGCTGTTTATATAAAATTGTTATTATTTATTTATTAACTTTAAGTTACACGTACAAACAACTATTACATTAACTAAGAAATCAACGAAAAACATGTTTTATTTAAGTTAGCAAAATAATAAAATTAAGACACAATGAAAATACGGTCAAATTATAAATTAAAGAAGTATTACATACTGTTTATAATTGTATATACATAAAAATGTAAGATCAGTTTATGTATAATCATAATAATAACCACAACAAGACACACATATTGATTCAGCCCAGCACTAAGATATAATCTCGGCACTAAGCAACGACATGGTATAAACTACATAGATAAGAATACAAAATCCAAGACCGGTAAGCGATACAATGCGTCTTGCAAATACAAAACATTACAAATAAGTATATATTGAAATATCAATATTTTTGAACGTATGAAATTGTTAAAAAAATATTTTTTGAAATAATTTTTATAAAAATTCCAGGTGTCTGTGATATATTATAATAATAAAATTATATTTTGTATGAGGTGAAGGTATTACAATCATAATATAAAAACTAAATTTATCTACACTTGTTATGTAATTTCGTTGAATAAATCAATTACCAAACAATGAGTAGTTGCTTTGTTTTGTGTTCATTCAAAAAAAAAGAAAAAATTTAATTAGTTATTGTTTTCAAAAAAAAAAAATGTCTAATGCAGTTTCGCGTTTTGCTTGTGTTTTTATCTGTTCCGTACATATTTTGTTTCCTTTTTTCTACAAATAATCATAAACTCACGCCGTAATTAATTTGGCAGAGGTGTTACACGCCGCATTTCTCATGTTTATGTTGAGTCCAAGTGTTGATAGGTTGCGAATCTGTCGTCACGCCAGCTACAGCGTTCGGCAACCCGGGACTCTAACCCTCGACCTGTTGGGACGGGTCGGTTAACTATGGCACGTTATACTGAGCTACCACCTTTTTTCTAGTAATAGTATATAAACTAAACACAGTCAGAATTTGATGATTTGTGTTTAAGGATCTCAATTTTTTTCTGCAAGTAACGAATGTATTTTTTTTCTAATTAACGTTATGTTACTTATTAATATAAAAGGCATATTAATTTTACTTATCATTCAAATTTTGACAGCGTCACTCAAGGTATTGTTAAAATTTATAAATTTACTGCATTATTTTAATTTGAATAATTCATTACATCTTTAGAAATACAGTGTCTTTAGAGGTTTTTGAAAACAAATTAATAACAAATCTAGGTAAGTTTGACAAATTTAACTAACAAGTTTAAGGGTATAAACTGCGTTAAGCGTGCCTCTCGCGTGTCCATACAAAAACGACCCGCGCGTGCCCATGCGCGTGCACACGCTCGTGAGCCCGTCGCGTGATACTTCCGTGCAATGGGGCACGCATGCACGCGACGTGATCACGCATCACGTTGGACGGGTCCACGCGCGAAGCCCGCTAGCGGGTGCACGCGCGTGCTTGTTCAGTTGACAGCGCTATCTCGAACCGACCGCACGCGCGTGCCCGGCCCATAACAAAAAATGACAAATTTTGATACAGAAAGGGTAATTGTTGAAGTTCAGTGTCGTCCTGCCATATGGGACCAATCAAGCGAAATATTTAAAGACCGGGACGCTAAATCAAAAGCATGGCTAGACATTTGTAAAGTACTGTTTGAAAATTTTGATGACTGGAGTGAAGCAGAAAAAAACATACAAGGTAAGTACCTACACTCTTTTTTTATTTTATAATAACGTAGGTTAGGTAAACTATTCTTTGCGCCTAATTTTTATTTTTAATAATCTATGCAATTAGTTATATATAATTAGTTATTTCAATTGTATTTGTGTCAATTAAATGTTTTCAACAATTAATCCAACTATAAAATTAAAACTCGGAATATTTACAATAATTTACCTATGTAAATATAAAATCATGCTTATATTCAAAACTAGTGCAGAGATACTGCGTATTTCTGAACATTGTGAAATTCGTGTGAACAATGTCCCATAATATTGGTATGGTTTTATATAATTATTGCTCGATAAATTCCAAAGTTCTTTCTTTCGGCCACGCGGTCGCCGCCATTTTGCGCGTCACGAGACAACCAGTATGTTCACGACTGCGAGCTTCACACTACTTCACACTATCGGTGTATTTAGGGTTCAAAATCATTTTAGGGCAGAAACAGTGGATCGGTAGGTAAATAAATAAAACAATTATCAACTAAAATATTTATTATATTGGTTTTAGAATTGGGCTAGTAACTTTGTAAAATAAGCGTGCGTTTTGTAGTTTTGTAGGTTTTTCTTTGACATCTCTCAACTTTAGTTTACAACAATCTAAGTTATTTGGTTACATCCTATGATTTTATATAACTAGATTAGTTATACGCCCGCTTTCAAAGGCAAGAGCAATGGAAGGTAATTGCCTACCATGCAGTTAGTCACGCTCCAATCGGTGTCGCGTCTACATGTGTTTGAGTACCAATAATATTTTAGTAAAAAAGACACTGTACAAACTACACATCACTGGATGTGTAATGAAAGAAAAAAAGTTTCATTTTATGCGTAATTAAATGCTTCATCTCCTACAATAATATAGGGCAAAGCTGCGGTTGCAGCAATGTTGGTTGGTTTATCATTGTGTATTATGGGCAATGCTTTGGCAGGAGGAATATCTATTAAGTCATTGTTGATTTGTTCGTACAATCGGCTTTGTGTGAAAATTGCGGAGTCAGATTCTTTACCCTGCACTCCCACGTTTATATAGGTAAACTCATAGTTGGCGTTACACATTGCAAGCAGTACAATAGAATAGTAATGCTTATAGTTGTAATAGAGGGAACCACTATGTGGAGGTCTTATAATGCGTATATGTTTTCCGTCTATTGCACCTATGCAGTTAGGAAACTGGGCTTGCGTTAAAAAACCTTTTTCAGTCTCTACCCATAGCGCACGGGAAAATTTTGGTATACATTCTTCCTTTAACCTTTCAATTATAATTTGACAAACTTCTGTTACTATTTTTCTGACCGTGGTTAGTCCTGTCTGATACGCCAGATGAATATCGACGAAGGTATGTCCACTAACTAAATATCTGTAATAAAATAAAATACCTGTGTTATTGTTTCAGTGAAAAAGCTGCAGCAAAGATGGAAAACTGCAAGAGACACTTATATAAGAGTGAGGTCTACTAAAAAAAAACTTAAATCAGGCTCCGGTTCCAGGGCAAATAAAACATACGTTTACTATAACATGCTGTCATTTTTAGATTCAAACTCGAATACTCAAGGAGAAGAATCGGCAGACAATTTTAATCAGTCAGTAGAGCAAAACGCGTCACCGAGAACTTCACAAAATGATACGATTATTGAAGAAGATTTGATTAATGTACCTAGCACCAGCTCCAGCGTTACCAAAGAAACACGATCTTCCAAGAAACGTAAGTGCGAATCGCCAACTGATTTCGAATTAGAGTTGTTAAATTACGTGAAGAATAACACTGCAGATAATATGGACGAAGACTTGAATTTTTTTAAGTCATTATTACCAACTGTAAAAAAATTGAGTTGCTTTAAAAAATTATTATTTCGTACGAAAGTATTACAAGCTTTAATTGATATTGAAAAAGAAATGAGCCATATTCAGGTGTCACTGCCGAAACAATAAGAACTTCTTCTTCTTTCTTGCTTGATGTGGCTAAACAGTAATGTGACTTACATAAATTGGCAAAAAATATGAGTGTTCTAAACTTTTGTTAAATAATGACTGTTTTTTTACATGAATAAAGATGATTATTAATATCGAAATGTCTTTACTTACCGCAATGTCATTGCAAATCGTTCCATTGGTGATACGATTGACGTAGATTTCAATCGTAGATTGTTAGTCTTCAAATAGGGCTCCAGTTTTGAATATAATTCATCATAGACTTGTAATGAAACTTTAAAATATTTGAAAAAAAACCTTTCATTTTTTCTTAATATACCAAACTTCACCACGAATTCCCCGCACAGTAACCTAGATTCAACGAACGGGCTTACTGGCTGGCGTCTTTTTTTGGCAATTCGTCGTCGCCGTCGTCTTGATAAATAATACAACATTAATTTATCCATTATTACTTATTCGACTGTACACCTCCAACGTCAAAATTGTACTGAGAAAACTGCGTACGCGGATGCACGCGCCGATGCCCGCGCATAAGCACGCGAACGTGCTCACGTGCGTGCACCAGAAGCGTGGCCCGCGACGTGCTCACGTGCGTGCACACGCTTAACGCAGTTTATGCCCTAACAAATGATTACGTTTTTTTTAAGGACACACAAAATAGTGACTAGCTTTTGCCCGCTACTTTGTCCGCTTTGATTTCGTTATGTTATCCATTACCAACCTTACAATTGTTCAGCATAAAAAGCGTCCTATGTGTTGATCTATCTGTGTGCCAAATTTCACCCAAATGCCTGTTTTTTTTTAAATACAACGTCATGGAGAAACAAGCAGACAGTTCCCCTGATGGAAAGTGATACCGCCGCCTAATGACACGAAGAAGCTCTTGATATCTGGAAGACCACCGCCAATGCGTCGCATGTGATTAAGTAACGATTGCATGCAAAAAAACATATTAAATAATAAAGTAGGATATGAAATATTGATTTCTTCATCAACTACCACATCTTATCAGAAAAGAATATTCTAATTCCAGTCTTTACTGTGTCCAATGAGACTAACAAATTTTCTGAGGCGAAAGACACTTCAAGCGTTTTTGTTTAAAAAATAATAAACATTAATTATTAATGTGTAATCGTATTATTATGTGTCATAAACAGAGTTTTTTTACACGAGCCCAATATTTCGTGGTTCAAAAAGCTTATAAGCGTGTCAACGGCTCAATGCTTGTATTTTTTTATGTTGCAATGCGTGTAACCGCGAGCGTGCGCATTCAAATACGATCTTATACGCGCCGTTAAAACGCTAGTGTAAAATCTCCATTTTTATTTATTACTATAAAATCGACGCTTCCCCAAACATTTTAGAATGTTACCAACGAAGGACTTCTACAAAGTATCTCCGGATGAATTCAATTTTTATCAGGAAAATGGATATTTAATTGTCAGATCACTAGTTGATTTGGAAACCCTTGATGCTTGCAAGTAAGTGAAAAACCATTTTGTAACTTCTATACCTAATATTTATTTATATTTTATATTTGCACGAACTTTACTTTTTAGGGTTCCGTACCCAAAGGGTAAAAACGGGACCCTATTACTAAGCCACCGCTGTATCAGCGAATTATAGGTAGGCAGTAGAATTTTTCACAGAGTGTATATATTCCGCGCAATTTAAAAAAACCAAACTTTAACGAAAAAAATTTTGGCTGATTTTCGCCTCCTCAAGTGTGTACTTAAATCTTGCACGGCATAATATTTTGTTTTTAAAGACAGCACTTTTCGAATATATGCAATGGTTCAGTGGATAGAGGGATAGTTCATGTAGTGAGAGATCGCGCTTTAATACAAGCTGGGGCAACAGGCGAAAACGCTGTCAATAAGGTAAGTTTATGGTATTTTTATTATTCTTCAAGTATTACTCTCATTGACATATTAAATTTTAATATTGGTTTTGTAAAGAAATACATTTTTCATCATTTTGCATGCTACCAAATAGCGAGTCATGTGGACATTATATCATTTATTTATATAGATATAGATTTGCTATTTTCAAACAGTTTTTGTAATCACTTTTTATAACATAGTATACAATATATACTCACGATGAAAATGATACTTTTTCACACGCTGAGACATTATCGTTCGGGCGCTTATTGTGCACCGTGCAAAAATGTGGCACTTATGTCAGAACTATCGATATTCTTCCAAGATGCAAGAGATCCTGTTCGATGACGTATTCAGCTGTTACACGGAAAATCATAGGCTGCTGCAAGTAGTGTCGCAGTTCATAGGAGATGAGATCTCAGCCATACACGGGATGTTCATCAACAAACCGCCTAACACGTGTAGGCATCCCACTCATCAGGTGAAAATATCTTTCTTATTATAATATCTTAAGTCATTAACACGAACCGAGCTCTCAAAGATAATTCGTATGCGCTCATTGGGTGAGGCGTGATTTTTATTAGCCAATTCCAATGAAAACCATTCCTTAAAACTGACTGAATTCGCTTATCGTTTTTTAGGGTTCCGTACACAAAGGGTAAAAAACGGGACACTATTGGCTTTGCTGTCCGTCCGTCTGTCAGCGGGCTTAATAGCTAGAAACTTGAAATTTTCAGAGAATGTTGCCGCTACAACAATAAATACTAAAACATAAATAAATAAAAAATAAAGGTCTCCCAAACGAGAAACGTGATTTTTCCGACTATTCTTGGTTTGCTCTTGTTTCTTTTATGAAATTATCTAAAAAGTATATAATGTTTAATCTTACAAGGAAGTACGGAACCATGTGTGATTCCGACTCACACTTGACCGGTTTTTAAAAATTCCATAATAGAGCAAACGGTCAGGCAGCTCACTTGGTAAGTTATACCGACGCCCATGGACATCTGCAGGCAAAAGATGTCAGCAGAGGCGTTAAGGACCTTTTAAAAAGGAGTAAGCCTTTTCACGGACTTCTCTAAAAACTGCCTGTTAGCCAAATTTTGTACGCTCGGGCGCTAACAACGCACCGTGCAATAAGATGTCACTTAGGTCACACAAATGTATGTATTGTGTATGTGTATGTATGTCGTAATATACTATTCTAGGACGGATTCTTCTTCCCACACCGACCATCTGATATGGTTATAGGAGTTTGGACGGCTGTGGATGATGTACGATTGGACAACGGATGTTTGTATGTAATACCTGGGACACATAGGAATTACGTTATGCACGAACATGAAAATTTAGCGGTAAGTATAATTAGGTTAAATTTTAATTATCATAAATACTTGAAGAAAAAAATGTGTGGCAGACATTTTTAATGTATTCATTTAAAGTATGTAGGTAGTTAGAATGTCACACCCGCCACTCTGCCACCACTGAAACCAGGGCGTCTACTCCGAAACGACAAAAAACGAAGTATCGGCCGAATGTTCTTGTGTTTCCTACAACGAAAGTCTTTCGGTCGGGCCAGTCTGGCTCGCAGATCTATTTAATCCTCATGAACTTAGATCGGCATCTTTTGCATCAAAAACCTTACCCCGAAGACACTGACTCATTGATTTTGAAATCAGTGTTATCGTTGATTTTATGTTCGAACGGTTTTTCGGTCGGCCCGAAGTTTCGGTGGCGGCATTTCAGATCAATCGTATCGTTATTTGATCCAAGAATCAACGTAATATTATGCAGCTGTGCAATGAAGCACAGGCTTTGCCCGAACACCCTTTTACTTGATGATCTAAAAAGATCTGTAACGAATGTAATTAGAAGAAATAGGAGAGAGTAAGAAACCTGACTTCCCTCCCAGCAAAAGCGGTGACAATTGAAACTGCCCAGAGGCCAAAAAGTAAAGGGCCTAGCCAGGATACGCCTAACCGTCAATTACGACATTTAGCCACTATTTTTGGATATATTAAAGACAAAAGTAGAATTCTGAAGGCACTACAATTACTCATATAGCGAAAGGCTGTCTATTTAACCGCCTACATTTATTTATCTAGCCGACTGCTACGCTAGAGGTTCGGGGTTCGAATCCCGGCGGGGGCGGAACTTTATGTTATTTGCAAGACGCATTATTTCGCTTACCGGTCTTGGATGTTGTATTCTTATCTAGGTATGTAGTACCATATCGTTGCTTAGTTCCTGTAACACAAGTTCTTACGATACTTACTACAGGGCTGAGTCAGTGTGTGTGTCGTGATGTGGTTTATTTATAATTTATATATGTATTTATTATTATTTAGTCATTTTAACCGACTTTAAAAAGGATAAGGTCCTCAATACGGTTGCATTTTACTTTTTACTACCAGGACGCTACTAAACTGTACCAAGGAGTTCTCCGCGAATCAGAGCTGTCTCCATCATCAGACCGGGTGCAGCTAATCATGAGCCCCGGGGACACGGTGCTGCTGCATCCGATGCTGCTGCACGGGTCCAACGCTAACACATCACAGGTATTAAAACAATGAAAACATATTGAACATTAACTAATAACATCCTCATTTGAATCAAAATCTGTTCTTGTTTTTGGAGGGAAAAAACCCTACGTACTTAGTCATCAAAATTGGTACGTTTTTTGATGATTTCTTTTGGTGAGTTTTAATTTAAATATGCACTCTTAAAATGAATGAAATGAAACTATCTCTCCTGATGGTAATCGACAATGTGGCAGGATGTGGAGCATAGACAGTATCTGTTAACTGTTTAATTTAAGAGGTTCAAGTTTATGCGCAGGGACCAGAAACAGTTACCACTGCAGCGGCAAACAAGCATACGGCCCGCCTGATGGCAAGCAGTCACCGTACCTTATAGACGTTTGCTGTAGCAGGGGCATCACGCAATTTTTATACTTATTAAAAATATTTTTGTACAAAATTTGTAGACTTACAGAAAGGCCCTGACCTGCCACTACGCTAGCAGTGATTGTTATTTGCTAAATATGAAGAAAACAATACAAAAACAATTAGCGGAGCAATTTGAAAAAGACATTCTAGCGAAGAAAGGAATCGAAGCGAACATAGACGTAAGATATTTAATTATCTATTTTTTTTTATTTTTTACATAATATATTATATGCTATACTTATTTTTTAATATTTTGCCCGCAAATGTGGAGAATTAGTTTTTATACCTCAAGTAAACAAAATTTTACGGGATAAATGTATCCTTTTGTTAATCAAGGTTATAAGTAAACTGTCCGTGTGCCGAATTTAATTGAAATCGCTCCAGCGGTTTTTGCGTGATTGTGTAATAAACATAGCGATACAAGATCATCTTAATGCAGTGCTGAGTCAACGTGTGTCGTGATGTGGTTATTATTGTTGTATTTCTTTGTTCTTTTTCAAACACCTTGTACAAAATATTGACTGTTTTTAGGACGTTTGGATATTGAAAAGTAAAATAGTGCAAACAAGAAGAAATAAATGTCACCTTTGAAACCAATGTAACCCAGTTTGTATGTACATAAGGAGAAATGGAAATGAACATCATGAAGACTAAATATTCAAATTACTAAATAACTATTTGCCCAATGTGATAAAAACTACTCAAAGTCAAAGTCAAAATGTTTTTATTCGAATTGACTTAAAATATGCACTTTCAAATACTATTTCTACGTGGAAGAATCCAGAAAAAAACCTCAGTAGTAGCTTTTTCCAATATTCAGAATACAATAATTTTGTATTATAACTTTGTAAAACATAATAATTCTAGTTTTCTAATTATTGAATGTAAAGTGAAACCTGATTAAGTGGGACCTGGATAAGTGAGAAACCTTTATTATTGAGAACTACAACGAGGTCCGGCACTTTTTCATCGAATTACCTCTGTTAATCGGACTTTTCGAACCTGCTTAAATGAGACTTGATTTCTAGGATTTTTTCAATGTTGTTTATGGCCTCTGTAAACGAGGCAACTAAATTTTAACCCTGTCTAATCGGAAAACTGGATAAATGAAAACCTCTTTAAATGGTACAAAATCCTGGGTCCCTTGAGATCCCAATTAATCAGGTTTCAGTGTATTACAATGTGCTAGATAAATAAAAAGTATATACATATACTCAAGAATGAAACCCTAAGCGGGGCTAATATATGATGAATATGTCACACTGCTTGGAAATCATAACAGTCAGTGATCTATTCTAATCAGCGGGCATCTTGCAAAATTTGAGAAACACAGTTGCCAGCTTAGGGGTTTTCCCCCAAATTTAAGGATTTAGTGTGATGAGGTTTTAGGAGGTTTATTTCAGGTAACCAGTTTTTTTTTGTTTTTCCGATGACGAGACCGTTCTTAAAAAACTAGCCAATTTTTGAAAGAAGATAGGGGTTTTTAGAATAGGGTTTTAACCTTAGAACAGTTGGCAACACGAGATAAATTTTCTAAGATATGGGCAATGAATAAAAGAATTGACAACATTCTTCTTTTCTATGAAAACATTTATATTTGTTTTTAAATGAAAGTATATTTATTTTTGATACGATTATTATTTAGAAAATTATCTTCGTTTTTTGTTTACTTTTGACGATATGACAGCCATGATAAAAGGTTTAAGACGCCTAGGCAAAGGTTAGCAAAATCGTTCTGCCGCAATAATTGTATTGAGAAGTTTTCGTTTTTATTTCTCTGAAATTAAAAGGTTTAAAAATATAAATACTATTTTCCTCTGTACTGTTTTAGGAAATCTAGAAATGGTACTTTTATTTTTAGTGTTTTATTTTGGAATGTTGTCAATTGCTTTTAAGCGGCCTTTTTATCTTCTTTTTATATTTTTTTAGGAATAAGTACCTTTTATTAATGTTTTTAATTTGTTACAGTTGTACTGTATTGGTACAGGTTTCTGCTACTCTAGTACAAATCTATTTAAAAAACTGATACTAAATAAATGGAATAAAATGTCATTTTGTTGTATATAAATTTTATTGTTAAAATAATTATATTTAATGTATTTGTTTATCGTTGACATAAATAAAGCATATTTTACTTTTTTATTGTTTGGTTTTTGTTATGTTTAAATTATCGGTGTCAACACTAAATTGTTATAAAACATGTTATTTAAAGGTAGGCTTTAAATTATAATATAATTAATTAGACCAATAGGGATGAGCTAAATTAAAGTACATTTATTTATAACGTTTTACAGCTAGTTTTTTACGTTCTATATACAAAACCCGTTAAATATATTACTTGCACTACTACTACTTGTGTATAAAATGTAAAAAAAAGTTTTAAAATTAAATTAAATTTCTAAAAACAATGTATAAATATTTTAGTGATTGAAAAAATATACGATAAATTAAATTAAATATTTGATTATTATTTCGTACCTATAAGCTTGATAACTTATAATATATATTTTTTCACCATACACATTTTTGTACTGTAGTGTTAACAGAAATGAGAAATTAGTCTTTTAAAATAACACATACAAACCTATGAAAGTATAAAATAATTCATATAAATTCAAAGTCAAATACATTTATACCTCTGAATTCAAAATTATCTTAAATTAAAATTTAAACAATTTATTAAAATTATCAGTATCTTAAAATTAAAACTTGAGTAAAATATCTTTGATCAAATCTATGACAAAATTGCATAACTCTTCATCGAATTTAATGGACCTACTCTTGAAAATTGATTTACACAGAGTAATAGTCAAAGTATATCTATGTTGATCCAAATGTAATGCCGTTCGTTGCCAAACGCATTACATGAAACGGCTGGACCGATTTGGATTTCATAATAGTCAAAATTTTGATATTGAACTTTTATATATACATACATAAACTAACGCCGTAATCCCTCAAGGCAGAGGTGTTACACACTGCATTTCGCATGTTTATGTTGAGTCCCAGTGATAGGTTACGTCTGTCGCCCCTATCCGGGCACATTGAGAAACATAACAGCTACATCTTACGGCAACCCGAGACACGAACCCTCGACCAGGTCGGGTCGGTCGGTTGACCAAGCCAAAGGTTACAAAATGAACTAACAAACCTCTATTTTTCACGTCACGTCACGTTATTTTATGTCTATTTTATACTTTTTAATGTAGGTATTAATATTTTCTGTATATGGCCAAAATAATGCTAAATATTGTATTTTCAAACAATTTATCATATTTTTTCCTTCCAAACTTTTAAGGTATCGTTGTGCACATTAAAGCATTTATTTGGACAAAACAGTAAGTACAAAATATATTTCAACAATGTACAAGAATATCATAATTAAATATTCTAATAATGTATGTAATATTACTAAAGTTAATTTATTTACAAATATAATACTTAATAATTACGATTAAAGTTTTATCTGCAAAATTAACAACTATTTATCGTTTATTAAAATATATTATTATTTACACTACGCTTTGTGACAGATATATTAAGTCTGAAAATAATAACTTATTTTTATTAAAACTGTGAAGTCAGACTAGATGCAGTTAAGAAGATATTTTGGAAAACATAATTAAGTAAAAAAAACATTTGCTCCGACACAAAAAAATATTGAAAAAATTAATCTAGTTTGAGCAAACGGGCCATAATACAACTACCGATAACTTTTATATTATAAATTTTAAAATGTACATTAAGGTGCGAAATTAAAATAATCTATTGGTAACTAATAATAATAATCTTCATAATACCCGGTCAAAAATCTGTAAAGAACAAAAAAATTATTAAAACACAACTTAAAAATATACAAAACTCCCCAAAAAAAAGCGAATCATAGAGAAGCTACTACAAAGAACCGACACCAAAAAAAATTTTTACTGTATTTACCTTTTCTTTCAGCGTTTCTAATTAATATGCATTTTGTTAAAATAAGATGCAAGACATAATTTCTATTTATTTATTGTTAATACTCCATTTATTTCAAGTTACAATTGTTATGTTAATTCTAATCACTACAAGCGTTATTTTAAAGAGATATTTTAATTAAAAACATGCTAATTTTGCAAAAATTTACGAAATTCAAGAAAAAGCAACAAAATTATATTATAGCCGGAGGACGTAAAATCAAAATATATTTTATTCCCGCATTCGACTGCAAAAGAGTTATTAAAACACCTCTTTTTCACAAATATAAGGACGGTCAGAGAGCAAACAAGCAACGCCGTAACCAATCTAATACAGTCTATTTTGTAAACAAACAAAATATGGAACAAAATACGAATGTTCCATTAGAGTTTCTCATTCTTTTTCTGACAAAAAGAAATCACACGTCAATGTTATAGTATGTATTTTTTATTTCCATTTAAATTCATAGAAAATGTTTAATAATACTATTTTTTGTTTTATTTGTAAAAAAAACGTTAGTATTATGTATAAACAGTTTTTTTAATTTAAAAAACGACAAAATCTACTGGAAATTCAGTTAGAAAAAGCTTTGAGTGCGAGAAAAAAAATTGTGTCGAAAGCGATAAAGCAGATTAAGGCATTCTATGAGCGTCCCATTGTTATATTCAACTAAGGTTTTTTACAATAAATGGTGACAAAAAATATATTTCAGATAACACAAAAAAAAACTGAAATATGCCAAAAATTAATTTTGCATTGTAATTATCCCATAAAATTTATCAGCATGTAATTAAAACCTCTAAACTACTTAGCAATATCTACTCGTCATTAACTAATATTTAAAACGCATATACGTTTAAAACATTGCGTTCCGGTATTTTTCATTACTTGGATTTAGGCTTTTTACCAGAGCAGTTGGCAATGAGCTATTTTGTATACAGCAAGTTAAGTAAATGCTCAGTATGTTTACGAACAGACCGCTACTTGAAAAAAATATCTGAAATTAATAGATACATGCACCCAAATATTCGATATTTTCGATGAAAGTAACTTAAAAATAAATTCAAAAATTCCTTTTTTATAATTGCATTAATTAGCACCAATAGTTAACACTTAATAACTGGAAATTTTTTTGAGCACCAAATTTCATTACAAAATATAAAATTTTATTTACTAAGACACATTTTGGCACATTTAAATAAATTCTCTACTTAAAGCTTCTAGCCCAATTTAGTTAAATTCTGAAAAACTAAATGTCATGTTTATTTCAACTTAAAATTACCTTCTGGTACTAAAATTACATTCACGATTTAACAAAAGTATACCTTACAAAGATTTTTAAGAATTTAACATTCTCAGTACAAATCAAACGAACTATAAAACATTTTAAATCTTACAATTTAGGTTCAATTCATACTCGCTGAGAGTCGAAGCGCATCGAACCTTCAATTTGAAACTTAACATAGCAAATATGCTCATATCCCAACAATGCAGTGCACATATTTCTTCTGAAAAAAAAGACGCGCGTATTCACGTCTCAGCGCGACCAACGCTGATTGATAGCGGAAGAATAAATATGTGCTCTATACTGTCGAGATAAGGGTGATTTTGCTTTGTTTCAAAATGACACTTCGACTGTACGCTAGCATGATTCGACCCTTAGTGTCCTACTGTGTTAATTAAATCGCAAAACTTTAAGACCGTCATTTTTATTTTATTAATTAAATAAAATAATTCAATGTCAGTCGCAATTTTACATGTCTATTGCGACTCACTTTTTGTTAAGCTACACTACGGTCTTAATACCCATTTTTATTTAATGTATATATACTGTGATAGACTGTAAAATATCACTTCCATGATAGTACATAAAATAAAAAGTGTTCATAGTGTTATCCCACCTTCAGTTACCATAAATCTAAAACTACAGGTCCTCCTACAAGCAGACAAACACTTAGCAACAAAAGTTATAAATTGTTACATTCCTACTATTAATTACAAACATTTGACAAGCCTTGTTTTTAAAAGCAAAATAAAAATTTACTTCAATGTTCAACAAGGTGTACTATTTTTTTATTTTAAAGAAAAACCATGTATTGTAACATTTTATAACTTTTAATGAACACATATACTATACTACAGTTGTTCTACTGTTGTTCTTTATCGCTATAGTCTACATAAACTCTGACCACCTCACCTTCGTATTTCCTCTGCGACGGCATGAAGTAGAAGTCAGGTTGCGTTGACAGGTGTTGCGGTCTCGAACCACGAGGCAAGGAGTACGTGGAACGATCCCCGCCCATCGTGTAGCTGTAAAGAAATATAACCTTGTTAAAGGCATTGTAACGCCTTATTAAATCTTTATTGTTACTAGCTTTTGCCCACGACTTCGTCTGTGTGGATTACGTTTTTTCGTCCCTCAAGGACCTGATTATAACTAAAATTAAAACTGACGTCAAAGATATGACATATTTTAAAACGAATTATTTATAATAATTTCATTAACAATTTATTTCAAGTATATTTACAAATATTAACAAAAAAAATCTAAAAATGAATATTAACGAAAAACACGCAAAATTATATTATTCGACCGTGACAGGACTCGAACCTGCAATCTTCGGATCCGAAGTCCGACGCCTTATCCATTAGGCCACACGGTCTTATTTACGGAGCCGAAAATATGCCGTTGATTCACCAACCACCCTTATATTTCAACCCTTCAACGAAATAACAAGGAAACAACGATATTGATTAAAGCTTGTTTTGTTATAACATTATGGTATATGTTTGATTTATTCCATTCTAATACCAAAATCGAATAACTCTTGGTATACGTTTGTGTTTCATGTTGTCATATTTTTTAACAAATAATTTAGAGAAGTGTTATAATAATAATAATAACCACATCACGACACACACATTGACTCAGCCCTGCACTAAGTATCGTAAGAACTTGTATCGCAGGTGCTAAGCAACGATATGGTATATACTAAATAAATAAGAATACAACATTCAAGACCGGTAAGCGAAACAATGCGTCTTGCGAATAACACAAAGTCCCGCCCCCGCCGGAATTCGAACCCGGAACCTATAGTGTAGAAGTCGGCTGTTTACACCACTGCGCCACCGAGGTCGTCCACATCATCATGAGTTGATGAACATCAGAGTATATTATATATCTTTTTTTATTTTATTTTCTTCTAACGTAGAGGTTTTAAGAATGTCTAGTAAAAGATGTATAAAATAACAGATTTACTCATGTATAGGTTAATTTTGAAATTGTCTTTTTTTAAGTAAATGCCGATGCTTTATTTTCTCTTTAAGGTTCATTTAAATACCCATTAAATAGGAGACACTTTGCTGCAACAATTTCATTTTTTTCCGCAAAAACTATTCAGAAAAATATAACTACGAACATGGTAAAAATAACAGGAAATATGCATGAGTTTTTTACTTATTTATTATAATTCGATACCACATATATAAACAAATCCGTTAGATTGTCTTAAAGACAGTGAATTCCAATATGTACAATGACGTCAAGGTTCACTGGTATTGCCGCGAACTATATCTAAATTCATTGTTTATATTTGTAGATAGATTCAACTAATAAGTTGATAATAAAATTTCAAAATCAAAATAAATAATAATAATTTGACTTACCCATATTGCGGTTGACTTTGACCCCGGGGCCTCTGCAGCGATCGTGTCTCATGATAATACTGAGCTGCACTGTTTGGATGTTTTTTAGCCCCATTCGGTCTACTATTTGTCCCATTTCTACCATTAGTGGCCATCTTGCCGTTGCCCGCCATCTTGTGGCCTCCTGTCATATTATGCCCTGGGGCCATATGGTGCCCAGGGGCCATGTTATGCCCAGACGTCATGTTGTGAGCACTAGATGGCCTTGGGGGTGGTGGGTCGGTGGGTCTCGATGGGGGCGATTCTCGGATGGGGGCAGTGGATGCCGTGCCAGTGTATTTGTCGTCGTTTTCGAATGGCTCGAACGCGTAGTTTGTGTTTGATGAATAGTCCTTCCAACCGATCGCTGGGATTAATTGTTCCTAAAATAATAATAACCACATCACGACACTTTACGAGGCAATAATTTTAAGATAGAAGACAAAAATAGTTAAAAATTTGACACAAATCAGACAATTTAGAAGACTTTAAGGTCCTGGATAGAAATACAAAATTATTTTTGTATTTTATAAAGGTTCTATGTGGAATAGACAATCAAAAAGTATATTCACCTTAAATATATAAAAAAAATATTTTGTTTTACGGAACCCTAAAAAAAATCATGTATTTAAGCTATTCATCCAAAATAAACTTTCTATAAGTATACTAGTTGACTCACCTTTCTCCGGCCGCTCCGACTCTTAGCTAGCGTGCAGACAGCTTGCAACACGGCTACCAACACTAACGCTGCAACGCAACCGACCACCACATATAGCTTGGTTTCAGCTAAACCGAAGAACATGCGGGAATTGTTGTTCTCTTCTTCCACCGGTCGAGTTACCAGTACTGGAAAACAAAGATTTAATAATTAATTAAACATTATTACATTTTTTTTTGAATGTATGTTGTAGAGACCAAAACGCAAATTGTGTAAAAAAATATGGATTACTCTTCTCGGACAACGAATTGAGCAAAACCTTTTTTTATGATTATGACGATAAACCAAGAATGACATCAATCAACGCATAGTTAAAACCGCCATTCAATCAATCAATCAATAGAGATTGGATTATTATTATTCCTATTTGTGGACTTGGCAGCTCAGTTTGTTACGTGCCTTGGTTACCCGATCTACCCGACCATACGGGTCAAGGATTCGAGTCTCGGGTTGCCGTACATTGTAACTGCTATGTTCCTCATTGTGTCCGGATAGTGGCAACAGATTTGCAACCTGTCACACTGGGACTCAACATAAACATGCGAAATGCGCTGTTTAATGCCTCTGCCTATCCCTTTCATGGGATAAAGGTGTGAGTTTATGTTGAAACATCAATCCCTAAAGCGGAGGAATGAGGGATAAAAGTTCGAATGGAGGGTTACATAGTCAGAGATAATAAAATGAATATACTCACAGCTCTGCGGCTGGAACACCAAAAACTCCGGATCAACATTGAGGTTCCCGACTCTTCCTGAGGCCAAAGTATCTCTGACAGCTCGCTCCCATTTCATCATGTTGTTGTCTCTGTCACTCGTTATGTTGTCGAGCGAGACAGCATCTAATGATCTAGCGCTTGATCCCTCTATTAGGTTATCTTCTAGAGATTTCAGAGTTAGTTCCGCTAGAATTGATTTTGTTTCGTTCCTGTAATGAAGATGATTATGATGATTTTTTATTGTTTAATGGTTTAAAAAAAACTTGAGGACCACCCAATTTATATTTAAAAAGGTACAAGCCAAAATACATATATAGATCACAAATAAGTTCTCTTTTCAATTTAGTATTGAAAAGATAATAAAACAAACAGAATGACTTACTGAGAGAATCCATTCACTTGTAATCCGTAGAAACCTTTAGTCTTCTTCATATCTTTAGATAAAGAATCAACCAACTGGAAGATAAAAAAGGGTTATTAAAAATAAAAATAATACTATCTAAATTAAAAATTATATTCGAACCTTCTAATAAAAACTTAAATAAATAAATAATCGAATAACTGTAATATAGAAAATTCATATGTCCAGGGGCTAACCTGTTGTGTTATTTGTTCGTATTCAGGCGTTCCCGGCGCGGGAGGTCTGTAGCTATCCGCCAGGTTTGATATCTTCACCCACATGTTGTATGAAGTAACACCTGGGGCTTCCGTGGTTGTTAGCTCTTCTTCAGTTGGTTCTGTGAAATAAAAATACATTTTATGTTACTATTCTTATATATATACCTAGTCAGGTCATAAATTCTGTCACATGTTTAATATAAAATAATTGAAAGAAGTTTATTCATTATGTAACCATTTATATACCAAAATGAACTTAACAAAACATAGATTCTTATGACACTAAAGTTTATTCAAAATGACCTCCGTGATTTTGAATACAGGCCTTCAATCTGCCCGGCCAGTCGTCTATCGCAGCACGAACGAGGTCCATGACAATATCGGCGGCTGCCTTAATCAAGGATTTCTTGAGTGACAACAAATTGGGATGAGGCTTTGAGTACGCCTTTTCCTCCAAGTGTTGCCATATCTTGTAATCTAACGGATTCAAATCTGGACTGGAGGAGGGCCAGTCTTCGTGCGGGATGAAATCGATTTCACGCGCCGCCAGCCAGTCTTGTGTGCTCTACGCTCTATGAGCTGGCGCCGAATCTTGTTGGAATACCCAGTGCCTGTTATTGAACATGGTATGAGAAACAGGTTCCACAAGGTTCGTCAGGATTGTATTTTCATACACAACTGCATTCGTTTTTACACCCTTCTCACAAAAATGTACCTCTGTTAAGCCCCAATAAGAAACTCCCAACCATACCACGAGCGAGGATGGAAAATGACCTCGTTGGACACGCGGAATACGGTTGCTCGCTTCTTCACTACTGTGTGCCTACACCTTATCATTTTGTTTGTTGTAGCTCTCTTCTACGGTAAACATTTTTTCATACGAAAAAAGAATTTCCCGATATTTTTTCCTGCGTACCGCTTCAACAAAGTGCGGCATCTCTTCAGTCTCAGGTCCATTAGACGAGCATTCAAACGATGTCCTGTTTTTCTTCGATATGCCCGAAGCCCTAAGTCTTCATTTAACACCCTTTTCACCGTGATTCTGTTTAACCCCATTTGAAGGGCCAACAGTTTCTGCTTACGTTTGGGATTTCTTTGAATTTGCGCCTTCACAGCTTTTATCACTGCTGAAGTCCTAACAGACCGAGGGCGACCACTTTTTGACCTGTCATCTACACTAGAGTCTTCGTTGTATCGTTTGATGGCACGATAAACGAATCTTTTGGTTAAATTCAAATTTTTCAGTATGTCAAAAATTTGAATTGGCGCGTAACCGCAACGATGCAACGCAATAACTGCAACACGGTCTTCTTTAAGCGTCCACTCCATATTAAAAAATGAGTAAAATTCTAAAAAGTATACATTTTAATTTTCATGAACAATTCGGAATTCGAATTCAATAAACTTTCTTGTGGCCAGCATTCTAAAAGAAAAGTTTTTACTGTGTGACAATACTTATGACCTGACTGTGTATATATAGTATGTTTGTCTTATATACTCACGTACTTATTATAAACAATATTTTTATATCTCAAAAATAGAGTGTTGGTTAAATGTTAAAAAAAAACGGCCAAGTGTGAGTCGGACTCGCACATGAAGGGCTCCGTACGATGCAAAATGAAACAACAAAAGACAATTGCGAGAAAAAAACACGAAAAAAAAACATGTTTGCAATATGAGATACCATCTCATTTAAAAAAATAATATAATCATAATCCCCCATTTTTCTTTGCCGTAGTCAGGTTAAATAAATTTAAGTGCAATTTTAGTCACTTTATTTAGTCCTGTTGGAAATTAAATAACAAATAAATTAACCCACCCGGTCCACAAGGCTTGATGCAGACTCTCTCTTCAGTAACGATGGGTACTTGTGCGTGTTTACTGATCCGTTTGTTCACGGGATCGAACCCGCCACCCTGCGTTATGAACATCAGGTACAAGCACTGAGTATCCGTGAACGCTAGGTCCTGGAAGGAATATATTGTTTATTTTGAATGAATTAAGTAGACAAAATTATGTCCATATGATGAGCTAGGTTTGAAAGTACTGTATTTTTATGATTAAAAACATTAAATTTAGTTTTTTTTGTATCATAGACAAGTCTTAAAGGAAAAAAATGTTGCCGTAAAATTTATTTTTAATTGTTTTTCAAAGATATAAATTATTATATTAATTTAGAGAATACATAAATTAACAATATAATAACAAAAATATTACTTTTCAAAAAGAATATCCCACATTATAAAGATATAAAAAAGTATTGAATTTAGAAATACCATAAGCCGACATTACAAAAACCAGTTTTTAAACTATATTTTATTCCATTTCCTTACCTTACTATCACCAGTATCCCGTTTCCTGACGAAGCTCATAGTGGTATACCCGTCAGCTATGGATCCTGTGTCCTTGCTGATGTCCTGGCGCTGGTCCACCCTCGGAGCCGAGTACCCTGACACGAAGGTGTCCATCAGGAATGGACGGCCGGACCGACTGTCAACCCAACCCAGGACCGCGTCTGTTTGAGACTGTGGAAATAGAGGAAATTTTAAAACTCATTATTATTTATAATAAACATGAATAGCAGTTCGTTAGTCACGGTAAAACTCGAAGACGGCTGGACCGATTTGAATGATTTCTTCTTTTACTTTGTTCACTCTTATAGAGATGTTTTTAAAGAAAAGGTACTTGATTAATAGGGCTTAGCTAATGTAACCTTTCAAAACTGATGAATTAATTTTAATTCGTGTCTGAACCTCAAAAACCTAACATTCATCAATCATTTTATTATTTTTAAATTCATTTAAAATCATCTCATGGAATTATTAAACCTATTCACCATTTGAATACTATAAAACTCACCATCCTAGTATCATTACTGAATCCAATCCCAGTCCAGGACTTGGTCTGCTTGGTCACAATAGTAAACCTAACAGAATCTTTGCCTCTCTTCTGTCCCAGGTACTCCCAGGATGCGAAGTAGTCGCAGCTTCCATTCTTGATGGAGCAATGCTGAGGCGTCTTCCACATTCCACCGCATTTGTTGTTCTCTAGAGGTAACACGCCGCCGGCTTGAGAAGTTTTTGCTTCTTCTAAAAAAAAAACATTTCACAGGTTGATTATAGTTTTGTTGTGTGTGTGTGTGTGTGTGTGTAGAATTCTTTTCAGTCATAAGTTACTAATAAACGTAACTTGTATATATAATTGGATGTATGAAAGTATCTAAAAAGTGCATATTGTTTAATTTTGAAAGAAAGACGGAACCCCTCTTGTGCTTCGACTTACACTTAAGCGGTGTTTACTCCAAAAATAAATACTAATGTGAGAATTTTAACTATTTTCTTCTTATCTATATTAGGGTCATATGGTAATAGAACCATAAAAACAGAAACTCACCAAAGAAGTCGTCACGAAGTCGCAGACAGAAATACTAGTTTCAAAAGCCACTAACCAAAGAAGATAACTAAATGACATCTATTTGATCTCGTCCTACCCGTATCTGGTACAAATTCTACTTTAAAAAATCCATCAATTTTCAATAAACTCACCAAAGAAGTTGAGCCTTGTGACTCCCCTCTGGGCGCCATGTCCGTGGTATTTGATCTCGTCCTGCCTGTAGAAGTCCCCGACGCCGGCTGCCTCGGTCTCCAGCCCTGATGGTGGCACGTGCACGTAGCGGCGTGGCTCCTGACCTTTAGCCCAGATGAGGTGCATGGCATCGTCGATTATTGAGTGGTCGGTTGGTTCTTTCGCCTGGAGAAAATTAATATGAAGATTTTTTAATAGATCAAAAATTAACTTGATGGAAAGTTGGCCTTTAATGTCCAATACAAAGCAATTAGCACCGCCAATGCGCTGCCCATGTAGAGGTAAAATAAGTTATATCAATCACGCCGGTAATTACACTAGCTCTTCAATCATTCGTAACGAAACACAGCGCACGGAGGTTAAGTATTACTTTTATATGTATATGTGTATATGTACATATGTGGGTGCAGCAGCAGAACCAAATAAGGTTGGGGTTATTCTGAGCCGAGGATTTTTCCCTTTATAAAATAACATACTGGTAATTTTAAAAGCAAAAGCGCAAACAATTTTTTTCTCGACAAAATTTAGCAAGAAGTTAAATTGTATTCTGAAGACAGCACACGAATCTACCACAAATTACCGAAATTCGTTTGATCGAAATCACATTTGGTCGAAAATGTTACAAACACAAATGAACTACCGACCGATCGACCGAGTAACGCCGTTTGTCGTAAATCGATAAAAATAGATTTCACCGAATAAACCGGTCGAATTAATTATGCTCTATAGATCTTTTTTAGTTGATACACTGATTGCAGTGAACTGCCTCACCTGTAACTTCCTCCTGAACATGATGGTGGTGACTCCATTCTCCTCAAACCCTGACGACGCCGTGATATCGTCGTGGCCACCCCAGAATGAATCGACGCGAGGAGTTGACCTGGCATATAAGATATGTTTTGTTGTAAGTACTCTATTCTTAAAGTAATACAGTTTCTTTTGACGTTTTATCATTAACAAATAATAAGTGGTAGGAAAGATCGATGGTACCTAAAGCTTTCAATGTATGTTTCAGGTGATAGAGAACTATACAACAAAATACGAGTACATTAAATAAAAATAAACTTTCGTTTATGCGAAATACGGTGGTTAACGACTCTACTTACCCCACTCGAGGGATTAATTACGGCGTCAGTTTATGTATATAAAATTAACCTCACAAAAGTCAAATTATAAAAATTTCGAATAAGGTGGTCATGCTCTGACAGTACGTACGTTCAAAAGTATTAAATATGTACTTTTCCAAATAAGCCCGAAAACTTTTTACTCTTCTGCCACTATTAGAAATTCATTTACAATACAATTAAAAATTACATAAACCACTCACCTATCTCTGGTATAGTAATCCAAAATGCGATGGTAGTTCCCCTTGGCGGTGCCCATGACGATGTCGGTGCAGTCCATGGGGTTGAAATCGAACTTCGGTACGTATTCATGTGATGGGAAGTATCCTACAAATATTATGATGCACATGTTACACGCTTTTACTACGATAATGTCATAGTTACAAAAGATCTTTCTAAAATCAATTTTGGAGGCCACAAAGACGGTTTCTGAATTGATAGTGAGTAGACACCTCATACAAAAACTAGATACAAACAATGAATTATTGTAAAGAAAGGATGACAGTCGATATGTGTTATATTTTGAGAAAGATCAGATCAGATGTGTTGTGGCACAGCCCCGGATCTGGGGGGAGGGGGGTAAGCCAGGACCCTTACAAGGAAGCGCGAAAATATCAAAATATCTCTAAAAAAACTCATTACAAAATAGGCAACAACAGCCGCCTCTGCAATGATTTGCCACAGTTCAAAAAAATCGTAGATCCGGGGCTGATGTGACAGGCTCTTTAAAATGTTACTTCAAAAAAGGAGCAGATAAATGACGACAGGCGAAATAAAGAAAATTTAATTAGAACTACAGATGCAGAAGCCTACAAAGCTAATTAGGCAGGGAAAGCAAGAAGTCAAGTAAGAAAAACGAAAAAATAGATAACTTATTACTAAAGGAAAACAAGAAACATTTCAGTAAAGCTAAAGTACTATTGTTTTTATTTTTACATTATGCAGGTATTTGACGACAATCTCATCTGATGGTTGACGATTTGACGAAGCCTGCACTTGGAAGGAGTAATACATTTTCAAACTCAAAATGTTTTATATTTGGAAAGACTTAAAGTCCGCTAAGAATTCCAAACCTTAGCAATGCTAGTTACTTCGCATGTTAGACATGAAAAGGTAGCTGGTATTCTTAAATTAATTCACACACACAAATTTATACTATGAGTGAACAAAACAATAAGTCTTCATCATGCAATTTACACCCATACTTGGTGTTGTGGACCTAAATAAGATATATTCAATAAACTTACAATACTACATATTATTTATCTTATTTAACTAACTAAAATTGTGCAAAGTGCAAACCAGTGCATTTACCTGTGTCTTCTTTCAACCCTTTCACCAGCAACGTCTCAAGTCCCGCATCCACTTTTGGTTCTGGGGTGGGTTCTGGGTGAGGCTCGGATTTGGGTTCTGGGGCAGGTTCTGGTTCGGATTTGGGTTCTGGAGACGGTTCTGGTTCTGATTTGGGTTCTGGAGACGGTTCTGGTTCCGATTTGGGTTCTGGATTTGGTTCTGGTTCCGATTTAGGTTCAGGGGAGGGTTCTGGCTCTGATTTAGGTTCCGGCGTGGGTTCTGGCTCTGATTTAGGTTGTGGCGTGGGTGCTGGTTCTGATTTAGGTTCCGGAGTGGGCTCCGGTTCAGATTTGGGATCTGGGGTAGGCTCTGGTTCAGATTTCGGTTCTGCACTAGGCTCTGGTTCAGATTTTGGTTCTGGAGAAGGCTCTGGTTCAGATTTGGGTTCTGGGGCCGGTTCCGGTTCAGATTTAGGTTCTGGGATCGATTTCGGTTCAGATTTTGGTTCTGAGGCTGGTTCCGGTTCAGATTTAGGTTCTGGGGCCGGTTCCGGTTCTGATTTAGGTTCTGGGGTGGGCTCTGGGTTAGGTTCCGAATTGGGTTCTGGGGTTGGTTCTGGTTCCGATTTAGGTTCTGGGGTGGGCTCTGGTTCTGATTTAGGTTCTGGAGATGATTCTGGCTCAGACGTAGGCTCTGGGGTGGGTTTAATTGTGGTTTCTGGGATCGTGCTGGGTTTAGTAGTGGTTCTTAACTGCTTAGGTTTTGGTGAAAACTTTGGTTTGAATGGTCTAGAGGTAGTTTTAGGTTCTGGGCTAGATTCGGTTATAGGGACGGTTGTAATAACAGATGTCGATGTTTCCACATCTGCAAAAGATACAAATCATGCAATTATATTTACATTAGTGTCGTGTTTTTACATGTGAGTGTTAATTTTGTTTGTGTGCGTTTCGTTTTAGCGATTGCTTTGCTTATTGCGTTAATGTGCTTGGTGTTTGTGAAATTTTGGTGCAAGTTTTGTTTACTCACGTTCCGTTTCATTCAACGCTCTCTTGCCTCGACCTGTAAATGTAAGCCATTTTTTAGTTTTTGCTGCATAAAATATCCTGTGTCAATCCTGCAGCATTGTTTATTCCTGTTTTCAAGTCAAAAATAATTATATATATCTATTATATATTATATACTTAATTTTGCTTGTTATGAAAATCAAATACCTATAACACTTTTCTAATTATTGTGACTATATTTAAGACAAGACTGTACTCTCTCTCTTAAAAATATTTTCGGATTCTTCTCCGATTATCACAATTCCGTACCTGTTGTTCATTTCTATTAATTCTATTATAATGAGGTTATTTAAGACTAATTGAGTAAAAAAATGTTTTTCTTAGTTACCTTTAGAACTCGACACTTGATATGACACGCTGGTTTTAACTGTGACGTCACTGCCGAGGTTTTTGAAGTCAATTCCATCGAGCGAATGCATCGCTACTCTCTTATTTCTGTTATCATTTTCATAATTTTCCGTTGATGTTTCCCCTTTGGGTTCTGGGGTAGGTTCGGGTTCCGATTTAGGTTCCGGGGTAGGTTCGGGTTCGGATTTAGGTTCTGGGGACGGTTCTGGTTCTGATTTAGGCTCTGGAGTCGGTTCTGGTTCAGATTTCGGTTCTGGGGACGGTTCTGGTTCGGATTTGGGTTCTGGGGAAGGTTCCGGTTCGGATTTAGGTTCCGGGGTAGGCTCTGCCTCAGCCTTCGGCTCTGGTTCGGGAAGAGGCTCCGGTTTTGGTGTGCTTGCTACGAAAAACAGTTTTGGTTAATGGAATTTTTAACATCAAGTTTGAAAATGAACCAAATAGTAATTTACTGGTTTTGTTCCGTAAATAGATTTTTGTAATATGTTATTGTTTTCTGTTATTGTATATGGAACCAACAGAATCATCAAAATGTGTTCTTTGCTATGTATTTCTATTTTGTGATATTATATTATACTTTAACGTGCCTTTAAAAAGTTTTGTCACCAATGTTCCAGTAATATGTATCCATGTAAGATTTAGGTTTAAGGTTAGGATTTAATTTATTCCCTGTTAGTTAGTGGTTTGCCGTGGTGTTTTGACGGTCAGGCGTCTCCTGACCGTAGATCTCTTTAGCTTTTGGCCTCTGTGCTTTTTCCATTGCTGTCTCCGCTTTGCTGGGAGGGAAGTCTGAAACCGCTTTCTTACTACCTCCTATTTCTCCTGATTAAGTTCGTTGCGGGTCCCGCGACAGCCGGTAGGGTGTCCGAGCACAGCCTATGCGTCATTGCACAGCTGCAGTATTCTTTGATTATTCGATCAAAGGACGCCACTGTTGATCCTGGTGAACAGGAGTTGCAGTGGTGGAACAGAGTGGCGGGTGTGCCCCGAAAATTATATTATACTTACTTGATTCCATAGGAGGTCCAATAACGGGGAAGTTTTTGCATTCTTTAGTTAAACCACTCGGCCTCCAACCGATGCCTGGAAAATAAAACATATACTTTACATAACAATTATTAATGATCCGTCATAAAACTGGAACCTTATAATAATAACCACACACACACACATTGACTCAGCCCTGCATTAAGATTTAAGAATCTTGTGTCGCAGGTGCTAAGCAACGATATGGTATAAACTATATAGATAAGAATACATGGTCACCTGTTTTTCATGAAGGGCTCCATCTGATTCATATGACGACGACATTGCCTTCCAATAATTTTTATGCAGTATACAATAGCAATGGGCAAAAGCCAAAATCTTGGAAAATGCCTACTTGCTGAGATCTAAGTATAAATGCTCACGGAACACATCCGGGAAAGAGTTCCCATTACAACTAGTTGAAAGTAGGTTATTTTATGTCTATGGGAGAAATTGGATTCAAAGGTTGCATCAAATATAAGAAAAAAATACATAGTAGAAATAAAGATAAATTAAATGTTTTAAAAAGGTTGCATGTCACTATATAATCCTACCAGTATACGACGTGCCGTTGACGACCATGATGACTTCAAGTTCTTTCTCAAACTTCAAAACCTTCCAGTACAGTTTGAAGTCAGGTGACAGGGAGCGACGACTGTAAGTATCTAAGTTGACTGCCCGATCTTTCCAGGGAGATTCTGAAAAAAACATTAGTGTCATTTCGTTTGCCTGGAAGAAATCCTTACTCAGAAAGCTCGTCTGTTTGAAAGATGTAATTTTTCATACGTTTTATAATTTTCGTTTCTCGTGTCTTTTTTTAAAGGACACCCATATCTATACGCTTAAAATTAGAAGAAAAAAAAAAGGATAACAAGTGAAATATTATGTAGAACGCATTGGCGGTGTTCTTAGCTATGTAAGACATGAAATGCATTGTGTCAATAAGTGCCAGTATCACTTTCCATCAGGTGAATCGTCAGCTTGTTAATTTCATTAAATAAAACTTACTTTTGTTACACCCTTTCCCGTAGAATCCGAACGGGCAATAACAGAGTCGATTCGGGGCCTCAGTCGCATTGGTTTCCACGCATTTGCCCCTCAAACCACAGTCCGTGTCTTCAATGCACTCGTCGGAGAACTGGCAACGGGCACCCGTATACATTTTGTTGCATTTGCAGCGCCCTAGTATGTGGAAGCCGTGGCCGGAGCATGTTTCGTGGTATTCTTTGCCTGGAAAAAAATATTTTTATTACTTTATTTGGGAAACAATCAGTTATTAATTAATTAAAATCAATTTATAAACAAAAAAACATAAACTAATCAAAGTTCAACTGAAAATATACAAAATAAATAATATTCATTTTGACAAAATGTAATTGAAATAAACATGAATGAAGATTAATAATAATTATAAAATAACAAAAATAAATTACCAAATAGAAACAAACAGATCATACATAATCACTTCTTACGATTCTCCTAAAGGAAGAATACCTTAAATTGAAAATATCAACAGAAATAGATAAAATATTAAAACATAAACAGCCATGGATAACGTTAATATAGACAAAATACCTCGACCAGATTGGAAATATTCTAAAAAAACAAGAATACCCGTAATCGTCGTGTGTATGAGGAGATGTATGGATGTGGAGGAAGCGAGAGATGTATGTATGGTCGTACTCCTTCCCCTTTGAGACGAGGGCATAAGTTTGTGTATGTATTACAATAATATAACACACACATATGTATAGGTCGAAGAACCGATGAACCCTCAGTAACAAAGGTTCCACAGTCGCATGATTTTTATCATCATCAGCCAAAGAAGTCCACTGTTGGATAAAAGCCTGCGCACAATATTTTTAACTGGAGACCTAATCATTTATTTCCATGCAAAATCTCATCAAAATCCGTTCAGCTGTTTTGACGAGAAAAGTAACTAACAGACAGTAACTCTGTCTTATATGTTTATAATAATAGTTTATTTAATTTAAATTGATGTGGAATTGAACCTTCAATCCTCGTCAATAACTTTATGGATGTAGTTCATTTTTTTTATCGGCCTTAACCTTGAACATTGCTAATGGTAATAAATGACAAGTATATAAAAGGAAAGGTAAACTTCTTATGTAAATAAGGTAATTTGACCTTATTATATAAACTAGTTCAACAAAGTTATGTTATCGAAACGAGACTACATACCGTCCATTATTCTTTTTTTGTATTCTTTCAGTATGTATTTATATATATTTTTGGGAAAACCGATTAAAATTAGTTTTCATATATGCGCGAAGAGAGAACTGGAACTTTGAAAGATAATTAGACCTCGGGTATAAGAATAATTATCAAATGAATTGAAAACTGAATTACTTATTTGTGGACGGAGCATTCAATGACATATTGTGTTTGGTTTTTGGTCAAATGCTAACCAGTAAAACCGAAAATAGGCTTTAATTATTTAAATTGTCCAGACCTGTAACCTGTATTGTAAAGTTGTTCAATTAAGCATAATTTAATTGCTGCAGGTCCCACCCAAAACAGCCGGTAGGGTGTCCGGGCACAGCCTGTGCGTTATTGCACAGCTGCATTGCTCGTTGATTATTCGATCAAAGGACGCCACTGTTGATCCTGGTGAACAGGAGTTGCAGTGGTGGGACAAAAAGGCCGGTGTACCCCGAAAAAATATAATTTGTCGAAATAAAGCATAACGATTCAAAGCATTATCAAGGTAAATCGTTTAATATTCAAAGAATCTTAAACATTAAGTTATTTATGTTAACCTATTCAAACGTTCAAATTCAAACAAAGGTTTCGTAAGTGAATCAATGTTAATTCGCCTGTCAAAACAATTGTGAATATGAACGGCTGTGCTGCAATGCGGGGGATCACCTTGAAACTAATACAAGTTATTAATTTGGAATATATTAATGATTAAATATTTAAAAATGTGTGCCTTGAGTCTGAACCCTAAAAAGTAGTTAGGGTTCAGACTCAAGGCACATTCACAATGTAGGCATAAGATCTTAATTACTTGTAGTTAAAGTTAATTACAGGTAACAACGAAAAAAGAGCTACATCATTTATTTACAATGGTTCGACCCGAACACATAAAAATACTAGTTAATTTATGTAATCTTCTGTATAGTAATTTAAGATACATTTTTGATGACATTTAAAAACTAATAAAATACTACAATACTTAGTTTTCTCTATACAATGTTAATGTTGTATAGTTCGCAATGAAGCATCATTTAATTTGATGTAGGTCCCAATCAAAACAGCCGGTAAGGTATCCGGGCACAGCCTGTGCCTCTTACCTAGTTTATGTATTCGAGTTTAGTATATCTAGTCTTAACAGGCCTGAGGGTAATATGTCAGCATTAATGAATATAACATTTCAGTTAACTTGCCTTAAGGCTTAATAGTAATGGTAGATAATAATGATGTTTATACTATCTAATATGCAACTTAATATGTAATTGGAGAACAAATTACTTATATTTAAATGAGCAATTAGTTATTTTAATTACATTACATTAAGAACAAAACGGTTTTAATTTGTTATTGCGTGTCAATTTATGGAGATTTCTTACTTAAATCTAAGACCAGTAAAACGATTCATCTTGCTTACACAAAGGTCTTGTTCCGCCGGGATTCGAACCCGAAAAAATTTAGCATCTTAACACCGCACTGTACAAAACTTATAAATATCTTGTCTATTAAATGTAAATTTTTTGCATGGATTTTTTTTTTTGTTAATTTATCTTTAGTACATTATTTTTATTTATTAATAGCTAACCTTTTTTAAAAGTTTTCGAAAAAGTGAAAGAGTCCCATTTGATCTTTTGTTAATCTTAATAATATTTTGTTTCTTATTTCTCTTTATAATTTTTGTAGTACATTTTTTGTTCAAACACGTGTTTTTCTCGGGCCCAGTTTGTCTCATTTGCAACTCCCGTATCAGAGTCGACAGTGGCGTCCTTTTAAGAATTTAAGCTGTACTTACGAAAGGTACAAAGTCCAAACAGGTTCCGTTGATCCATGGCTGTGTGTACCAAAATAAATGAATAACTCACGCGGCACGATGTCAATGTCGGCGCATGACCAGAATCTGTAGTTGGAGCCCCACTCTCCAGCTTCTCTTTGGAGTTGGAGCGTGCAGTTCTCACAGGTGAAGTCACTTGGCAGGTGCACCTCGTACTTCTGGGCCCTGGCGTTAAGAACACGTTAAGAAAGTGTCGATTTTTTTATAATAAACCTTGCGACAATTACTCAAACGCCTTAGTCCTGAACTAAGCCATAGGTTTGTACTCAACAATAAATAGCATAAAAATCAATTATATTGTGGGGGAAAGGGAGATATGAAGCCGCAGGAAAGATAATCAAATTATACAAAAAATGAAATGGGACGATACAAACGAATTTCCAAAGTTCTCAAATACAATTATCTACATGACCAGAACTACAACTGAATTACATAAATGGTTACATTGGCTCCGGTAGCTCCCGTTCGTGCGATCGGTCGACCAGTCTTTTAATCGGACCAATGCAATCGGGGACCTTATTCTAATATAAATAAGGGTCACTTACTTAAATAACCTTCCCTTGGCTTAAGTCGACATAAATACGAGTATGGTTTAAAAAGTACAAAAATTAAAACACTCACGTGACGTCATCTCTTACAAACTCCGAACCGCCCGCTCTAGGCGTTAAATCTAATACTGGCCGCTCCAAATAGTCTAATATCCGCAAACTAAATCCACCCTGAAATAAAAGAAAAACTGTAATAGAATGCGCCCAACGTGGGGCTCGAACCCACGACCCTGAGATTAAGAGTCTCATGCTCTACCGACTGAGCTAGCCGGGCTTACAGGAGCTGTCAAAAATGGCGGTTACTTACTCGGTGTGCGTACGCTAAATGCCAATGTACTGTGAACGTTGATCCTGCTAAAAATGATGTTTTTAGCGTTCCTGAAACAAAAATATTGCTTTTAGTTTATTATAAATTTCAATTACAAGTCGGCCTTATCACTATATATATATATAGTATATGGAATTATGGTATTTACGGAAAAGTAATTATAGTATGTGACCGCCATCTGTTATTAAATAGCTGAACTTTTCAACCATTAGTTGTTATATAACGCCAAGAGATGTCGCAAGTACCTACAGCAAAAAAGGGACCGTGCCTATTTCGTGAGAACTTTTGTTTGCCCATTGCTAGATTTCTTTGTAAAACAATTTTATTGCATAAGAATACCAAATTCTCACAGCATGTTACCTATTTACCTACAATAGTGAGTTATTTTCTCCGTTGAAATATAATTGCTACAAGACAAAAAAAAAGACATTTGATTTAATAACAAAGATTTAATTTACTTTAATAGAGATCAATTAATAACGACCTAGTTATTTAATTAAATTTAAAATACAATCTTGTCAGTTTTTTTTTTACATTGTCACAACACCTTAAGCAGAAACTAAAAAGGCAAAAAGGATATTTCGCGACCGTGACAGGACTCGAACCTGCAATCTTCGGATCCGAAGTCCGACGCCTTATCCATTAGGCCACACGGTCTCATGACAAGGCTACCCTATAACTAATCACTTTTCACAATCACATGCGCGCGCACAACATCAACAAACAAAAATGAAGATCGTTCTTTAACAGGGAAATTCAATTATAGATATACGAAAGTTTGATTTTCTTACTAGCTTTACTGCTTTAGTTTGGGAAAACACTTCGGACTTTTCCATCTGATAGTCTGCAGCCCTACTACTGCCTTTAAAACTGTAATTCAAGATACTTTTATTTCAAGCTTAAATAATACTGCTATTTTTGCTATTAAACCAAAATAAACAAAATATCCGCCGCGCGAAATCAACTTATTTATGATGGTTAGTTAGAAGTTTAAGCAGGCTTATAATAATATTGCTGACTGACAAACGCAAGCTGCGGTACGCTTTGAGTGAATGATATTGACGACACCAAAATCGCAAATCTTTAAGCTTGTTTTGAAGTGGTAATGGTATGAAATTTGAATCGCAACATTAAAGTAATACTGCTGTAGGAGGAGGTAGGTGGTAGGCTGATGCGACTACTGAAAGGCGATCGTGCTATGTATTTGTATTTGTCAGTCCACGTCCGATTCGATTATCGGATCGTTGGTCCGGGTCGGAAACAGCGCTAAGCACGAGAGAAGAGATTTTGCGTCTCTGTGTGATCTACTATAGAATGGGGAGTGTTCTGAGGAATTGTTTGAGATGCTGCCAACGGCCACCCTTTATCATCTCGCCGTCTCCAGGGAATTTATACTCACACCTTGAACCTTGTTTATACTTAAGGAATACACCGATAATAGCTATCAAAATTTATAAAAATAATACCAGAAAATATAATAAAATTGACGTACAATAAATTTAAAAGGGCCTCATTTAATTGTCTTCTGGACCAATAATTTTATCAACTCTGATTTTAATATTTGACTTAACTTATACTGACCATATTTTGTAAACTGTACTTGACATTTATTCTGTTTAATTTAATTTTCCCAATTTATTTCATTTTTACTTGAATTTTTAATATATTTGATATTTTATTAGTCTGACTCATTTATATAATTTGTACGGCAATTATGGCAGGTTTTTAAGAGACTTTTTATTATTAATTTTAAGATCTTTGCATACCAAAACCTAACAAATAAAGATAATTCTGTTCAATAGAGCCGAAAGGGTCGCAAATCGTTCGCTTTGAAATTAGCTCACACCCGCGAAAAATCTCGCTTTGGAATGAACTCCCTTCCATTGTTTTCCCAAGTTACTACAGCATGGGGTTTATCTATATCTTATTTTACAACCGTAAAATTCTACCGTAACAGCGAATAAAACCTTATGAGATTAATACCTTCTATCTTATGAGATCCTGGCGTTAATTACATAACATTTGTCCCATAATTCTAATAATAGAATAAGCACTGCCATAAAAAATTGCCTATCCGTTATTCGTTGAAGTGAAGATGTAGAAACAGCTGATAAGGTGGCTTAGGACGTAACAGTAATTAAGAGAGTTTGTAATGCGTGCGATAATACGTAACGCGCCGGTTGCTAATATGACGTCATGGTGTTCGTAATAACTTTTCATCATCTGTCATGGTCGGAAAAATATATTAAATTGATATCCTGTTAATTAATATATGGTTTTATTAGGAAAACAAATTTAGTTTATTGGGTTTCTTTAAAATTAAGTCTTTAAAATTACGGGTCTACTTGAAAACCGCAATAAAAAACTAAACTCATTTTATGGACAGTTTGTGTGTAGTTTTATTTCGAATGCAAAAAGGTTCGCAGCCGGTAGGATTCGAACCTACGCTCCCAGAGGGAATCTGATTTCGAGTCAGACGCCTTAACCACTCGGCCACGACTGCTTACGTAGGCAACTCGAAATTACGATATTTATTTTAAAAGGATACCATTGAATAAAATGATCGAATTCATAATTCAATCCTCGATAGGAACAAACGCTTGTAGCACATGTTATTGTATTGTATCAATTACTTTATATGCTGCTTTCTGCTGCAAGAAATTTGGAGTATTACTCCCTTATTTTCTTTATAATAAGGTTCGAGTTAGCAATATTTTGCGAAAGGTCATTTATGACTGAAAAAAAGCCAAAATATGATGTCAATAACGTGAGCGTATCAAATATGCAGGTGATAGGTTAAATCTTGGTGAAATGTGTACCTGACAATTCTGACATGCAATCGCGTTATTCCGCCATCAATCATTTATAAAACAGACAAAATACAATGCAAAACGCAAAGAAAGGTATCAAGATTTCATGCTTGTTTTGTAGCAATTCGAGTTAAAACCTCCAACTTTGAAATCGTATCAATATAATAATTTTATTTGTATTTGTTATTCAAGCACATAGTTTTATATTCAATAATTTGAATGCTAGAATTACTATGTTTTACAAATAGAAAATGATTATTAATGATATATTTTGAATATTAAAAAAGGCAACTACGAAGGTTTCTTGCCGGATTCTTTCCCTTCCGAAACAGTAGTAGAAAAAAAAAAGACGTTTAGAAAGAGTTTATTTTAAGCCTATTCGAATAAAAACATTTTGACTTGATAAACATTGACTCAGCCTCAGTGAGACTCAGTAAGATAGTACAATCTTGTGTCGCAGGTGCTAAGCAACGATATGGTATAAACTACATAAACAAGAATACTACATCCAAGACCGGTAAGTGAAATGTTCTGCCCCCACCGGGATTCGAACCCGGAACCTATAGCGTAGCAGTCGGCTGTTTACACCTCTACGCCACAGAAGCCATCAATATTTAGAACGGTAAACAAAAGCTAAACTTTGTCTAAAAAGCGACTCAAAGCAGACAAAATCACGTACAAGAGCTAGTAAATAATTAACAATTCGAATAACGAATTAACCTTTGCCGACGCCGAAAATTATGCAAAAAACGTTGCCTTGATAGATAAAACTAGGCTTGGATATAATGACTGTTGGATTACTCAGGCGTCTAGCTTTAGGCTAGATAGATAGTTAATCCATCTCGGGAAGACCAGTTGACTTAGGTAGTTAGCACTGTCAGCAGTGGCGTAACTAGGGGGTGGCATAGCGGCAAAATGACAGGGGCCCCGAGCCTAAGCCCGACGCTGTATAAGGAATTGAGACATAAAAATAGGTCGCTGGGTTTTTGAATTTTTAAATGCCATGGGCAGTGGCGTGCCTAGAGTTTTAGTACAGCGCAAGCCGAGAGATTTACTTCCGTTGTGGACTTGCTAGCGTGGACGAGCTCAGCAAAACACTCAGAAGTTTGCGAACATGTCATCAAAACCACAATTTCGGTGGCTTTAAAAAAGTCCTTAGATTTGTTAATGAATTAATAAGAGCGCGAACTTATTTTAGTTTGAAAGGGCAAGCCGGGCTTTTGGCTTCTATGACAGTAGCGGCACTGGCCATGGGCTTAGTATGGTACGCTTGCGCTTTTACTTGAAATGGAGACATAAAACCAAAAAAAAACAAAATGGTCGCCAGTTTTTTAAGAGGCCCCATTCTCTTGCCAAGGGCCCCGGACGGTCTAGTTACGCCACAGGTGTGTGCATGTATTTTATTTCAGTGTGCGTAACTATGTGTTCGCTAAACACAGACAATTCATACCCTACACCAAGAACAGTGTGCAAATATGCGTCTAATCACGAATACCCTGCCACAGAGCTTCATTGCAAAGATATATGATTGTTGATTATTGAACCACAAGACGCCACGATACTGGTGAACAGGAGTTGCAGTGGCGTGTGCCCCGAAATATATATCCGAACAGTAGCGACACGAGACGTCAGCGAAGTCCGACCTTGCGCCTCATAGGGGCCTCGTTAATAATTTGAAATTTAAAGAAATTAACAACAATTAAACCAGCAGCCGGTTTACCGGTTATGTTGGAAAAAGAACTAAAAAAGGTCACCAGTTTCTCATCATCAATGACTCATTTCAATAAAGGAGGGCCTCGCGAAGTTCATGTCGCAAATACCCTCATTTTGTTTAAAGTCGCAACTGTAGCTGAACTGTCTTAGTAAAATGAAATGACTATCGGTAGCCTAGCTAGGTAGATTAGATATATAGATACAGTACATCTATAGATAGACAGCTAGCATCTGTTGCATTCTACACTCGGCCATGGAACCCGGGTCAATGATCTTTTTGTCATGTCCTCAGTCAAATGACTCAACGCTATTCTATTAAATGACTACAGGACTAAAGTGCATGGGTTTTGGTTTAACCAAAATATTCGGATCAGAGTTATCAACTCCTTTAAATGCATCAAAGTTTTTCGATTTCACAATGGCCTTTAATGAGGACAAACAATGCGATAAAATATTCTATAAAATTTAAGTTAACACAGAATTTGATTTTTTTTTTTTAAGTAATTTAAGTTTCAATTTCCAAATGAATTCATTTTAAGGATGTTTAATTTGTAACATTTTGACTGTAAAAATTTAATTATTTGTATCGTAATTTAATTGGCTATTGTAAATTTTGATTTTGACATTCTACTTTGTAATTGTCCTTAAAATATGACTTTTTATTGTAAGCAAATATTTGCACAACTTTTCAGAGGTAAATGTACGGGTTTTCTTTAACTTGTTACAACGTTTGTAACCTACATTTTCGGCAAATAAATTTTTTATTAGTATAAAAGACACCTATACAATTTCACCTGTCATCTAACAGTCCTACTTCAAATACTAAAAAAAAATGCAATTGAGTGTACGTGGTCAGCATTGCAATACGCCTTCGGAAGTATTTGTGGTCAGGTACACGCATTCTTACTTGATTACCGAGGAAATACACATTGGGACAAACACAGTCATCGACCAACAAGTAGAGTTGAAAGTGACAGTTATGTCATTAACATAACCTACAGTGTACCGCTGCTCGCACGCAAACTATACGATGTAAGGGAAACGCAAAATTGCACTAAAAGAATGTGAACCAACAGGTTATTTCAAACAGGAACCACCCCTTTTGCATTCTATTTGTAGAGCTTTAAAAATTGCATTCTGTGTGTCTACTATCAGTTCGTATTATTAATCTACTCGACAGATAGAATAGATAAATATAATGATCTGTACACGGGACTTTGCAAAGATACACAAAAAATTGTAACTGCAGTCGCTAGCGGCAATAGAATATTCATGGTACACACGAAACGCGAATAATCTTTGTTAAAAAAGTTTTTTTAAAATAACTTTCACTTTAACTCACCTTTAGGCATTCCACAGGGGGGTTTCGTTCTAGAATTATCCAGAAAGTCGAGATCGAACCTTCTCGCAGGCGGATAAGTTAGGGCTACATGCCCACTGACGCACACGACCACCGAACACACCACTACACACACAAGCGCTATACGCAACAACGCCATCTCGTATTATCTAAACGCACTATAAAGTCCACATGACACTCCCGTTTTGTGATAACTTTATAGCCGATTCTTTCGCATTTTCTTGAGGTATTTCTTCGTTACTGAATTCCTTTTAGGATCTGTAACAAAAAAAAAATGTGTGTTAGAATTAATAATACAAACACTATGTATGTAAACCGCAAGAAAGCAATGTCTTTTTTCCAGCGGCAATATGTCTACCATACCAGGAGCTATCCCTTCTATTGTCGCAAGCGACTGCAGTCATGAATTTGTATGTTACTTTGCAGAGCGCCTGTACCGGATACACGAGGAATTAAGATCGTTTGTTCAAATCTAAGTTATCTATTTTATCTGAGGTGTAGAAATATATATAATATATATATATATGGTAGACACACAGCTTAGTCAGAGGTAAAGTTGACATATCCAAGAGATAGTTACATCATTCCTTAATTAAATTGAACCTTCAAGAACTACTAGAAGTCCATAACTATATTTGTCCTAGAACTTCAGTTTTTTTCCCACGTTTTTATGCACTCACTTTCTTGTATGTTTGTTTGTTTGTCGTTCCGGTTGGATTTTTGCAAACTCAATTTTGAGACACTTCCCGATAAGCTAGCAGGCTGAAATTTTCAGGGTAGCTTCAAACCCAGTGACAATGCAATTTACAACTATAAAAACGGCTGGACCGATTTTGATCAAATTTGTATGGAGTGACTTTTGAGGAGGAAAAAAATAATAAACTAATTAATAGATTTTAAAATCTAAAAACCCACGTTTTTAAATGTCCTAAAAATAAGAATATAACCCTACGGGGCTGAAAGAGGGGCCACTCAAAACGTGGGGGCGTATCTTTGCAAGTCACACCCACGATCTATCCACGTCATGTAAATATATCCCATTAATAATCCCTTAAATAATATACGCCACTAGGTTTTGAGTGGCCCCTCTTTCAGCCCCGTAGGGTTATTTTCTTATTTTTAATACATTTAAAAACGCGGGGTTTTAGATTTTTTAAATCTATTAATTATTTATCTTGAAATGTCGTTAAAATAATGAATATAATGCTCACCTAAATTGGTAAGTAAAACATTATTAAACCGCTTTCTAAAGGGAGAGGGCCTCTAAATTGCAGTATCGGTTTCGAAGCAAGTTATTTGTTATTAAATTGTTTCGCTGACAAGGTACGAAATTGAGCCAATTTTGTACTTACAGACTCTCAATAACAGAGAACTGACATCACCCATTCTTTCCAATTCACAAAACCTATGCCTGTATCCATCTCTTTTTGTCACTACTAGATAACACAAAGTTAGAGCAGGACAGCTAAACACCACTGGTGGGCTACTGTCAGAATTGGTTGCAGATTACTCTTTGAAATTACTGCTGGACCTTTCTCTTGTTATCTTGAAAACTATAATGAGAATTTCAAAGTTATTAGACGTATTGAAGTTTCCTATTGTTTGATTTCTGGTGGGTTATATCTGATTGCAATTATGTATGGGACTTTAACCTTAGGACATATTCTATCATGGAATATCAGAGATTCTTTACTGTACTCATGAATATAGTACGGCCCCGGTGGCGCAGTGGCGTCAACAGTCGACTGCTACGCTAGAGGTTCCGGGTTCGAATCCCGGTGGGGGCGGGACTTTGTGTAATTTTCAAGACGCATTGTTTCGCTTACCGGTCTTGGATGTTGTATTCTTATCTATGTAGTATATACCATATCGTTGCTTAGTTCCAGTAACATAAATTCTTACGGTACTTACTGCAGGGCTGAGACAATGTGTGTTTCGTGATGTGGTTATTATTCTTATTATGACCATTACAAAAGTAAGAGTATGTAAGGAACCTTACATAAACCCTTGACAAACTGCAAAAAAAAATTATTAGAAGAAACATTTCAAATGCAACTAAACTTATCTATCACAATGCAAATTAACTGTACATTTGATTGAAATTATAACCTAAGAGTCAATGCTTAAATTCCACACGTCGTTCGCCCTATCATTACCGAATGATTAATAACTTTTATAAATACTGTCCATTAAGAAGTGATTGCACGTAAAAACTACTGTTAGAACACTATAGGCTATTGATACGAGATTTCTAATGTATGAAAAAATAAATAAAGTATGAGTAATTTATAAATTAAATCATAAAATTTTGGTGAGGTGCGATTCTAAGTTTAACATTATCAAAATATTGAATGGATTTTTAGAGTTGAGAACACCTTTTATCGCATGAAAAGCAAAAATACGAGTTCTAAAGTCACAACCAAAAGATACATACAATTTATTCTTGACTCAATACAATATCGAAAATATATACCACTAATGTAGCAGGGGGTAGTCACAGACAACCTTCAAGTAGCTCACTATTATTTCTAACTGTCAAAACATTTATTCCAAGCAAGATCTCCTCAATCTAAATCATGACACGTCTGACGAAAGCGGTAATTTGGAATCTGTTACAAAGGTACAAAATACATAATGAATTGTAGATAAAACGTGTATTAGGTGTAACGAAGCCGATTATGTCGGTCCGTTACAGTACGACCGCAGACTTTCACTCTCGTTGAAACAATGGGATCTCTTTTCTTATTGTTTTCGCTTTTCTTGACCGTCCGAGATCTGACCTTTTGATTGTTGCGTTTAATTATGCAACCAAATATTTCTGTTATGCTATACCGACTCTGACACTAAAATGATAAGCTTTTTCGTAATGTAGAAGTGTTTTTCAGTTGATTAATTTGGTATCGTTTAAATTGAAAGAGACAATAGTGATACCATTTCAATGCTTGTTTCATGGTTATCATATTTGACGACTACTAAGCCAATGCATTGAATAGTTTCACTATCAGTCGAAAGAGACCGAGAAACTTGTGTCTTGTCTCGGTGTCAGATCTCGGTCTCCAGAAGCAGCGCCAGATGCCACATTAAGGCAAGGATAATTTTGATCGAATTGATGCTTGAAAGGTGGCAAACCTAATAAGCAGAAGGCTATTGGGACTTCACAAGGTTTTGTCTTGGGACCAACTTGGATGTCAGTTCACTCTGCCTTTGGCATTCCCTTGTATCTTGAACCCAGGACTTTGATGGAGGTTTTGGTCAAGCGTACCTCTTTACCCTAATAACGGGGCATAGAATATCATTAGTCAGGAAAAGATTGACCTATCTTAAGTAATGTAAAAACAAGTAGTCATATTTACGGGATATAAGACCTCATTACTGAAAAAAAGGACTCAGCAATATTTAGTTAGCGACGAAGTAACCACTACTCGAATACGATCCGGTCATAAATACCACTCAACTTTTGCTTCAGGAGTAAAAAAATCAGGAAATGCTGTGACGAAATGTATTTCATATAAGGTAAGGCCGCGGTAAACCACTACATTATCAAAGAACTTAACTTTTACTGATATAATTAAATATTACCAGCAGGTGATTACGGCTGGTTTGGTGAGTCTACTATAGTGAACGGCGACCCTAATTTTCATTGATCGTTATCTTAGTGTGTTCCGTACAGAATATAGTTATTAAAAGAAATAAATTTTAAAATAATTAAAAAAATTACTTCTGATGCCAGCTATACCTTTGTGAGTGAAGAATTTATGAACAATTGCGAGACGTTAAGTTAAAATTACTATTTAATATTACTACAATTAAAAAAAAATGACACTATAGTTAAACATTTCTACGTCGGCTTTGCCTTTGTATTTTGAATGCCCATCAGCTCACGTTTTATCTGAAACGACGCACGTTAAGAAATTTTACACGACCGATCCGACGGGTATCTATGCTACCTCGATATAACAAATCGGAAGGGAACAAGTAAATATTCGTTATATCTATACATTAATTTATTCAATCGAATATTGAAACTAAATGTCTTATGATGCTGTAAGCTTGGCGGAGAGCGACGGAAAAAAAGGGAGAGGAAAAAAGGAGGGAAAGAAAAACGGGGAAAACGGGGAGGTTTTTTTTGGAGGACAATTAGTTTTGCATAAGTTTAGAATTACAATAGACTGGAATGTTGGAGGTTTAATAAGATTTGAAAAATTTAATAGTAAGTTTGGAATAAACCTTTTGAAATTATTTAGCACGAGTTTGATTTCTGGGGTATCTTATACAAGTAATTCGTTGAACTGAGGTTTGTTATGTTGAGGTTAGGTTGGGCTAAAATTCGTTATAAAGAGGTAAAAACAAAAATGATTATTTTACGAACAAAAGCGTGTCGAAACCTGTCGCGACATGAATCACATACTATGAGATTAAGAGTCATACATTAGTGGGAACTTTATATAAAGGTTTTGGGTTGACAAAAAATACGTTAAGGTATTTATATTTTTTCTTGATAGTCGAAAATTCGCTAAGAAGAGGTTGTTCTCAAAAAATGTTCGCAATGTAAAGGTTTATTTTATATTGACTCATATGGACAATTCAATTGGATTACGAAGAATTTGTTATTCGAACCTGATAACCTTTTGCATAGTCGACATCAACTACGCACGTAATAGTTATAGAGAACTATCTCGACACGCCTCGCCTGAAATGGCCCTAACCTTTTAATTGCCTCAAATCAATCCAAAAGCTTACAACACTGTAATTATGTCAGCAGACAATTTACCTGAAACATTGATAGATTTCCATATAGATTTTAATCTCGTCTAATGAATCAAAAAGCAGACCTTCACATTTACTTTACTATTACTACCATGATTTATAATAAATATGGTTATATGATATTGTTTGCATTTGTAAGTATAGTAGAAAAGTACTTGACCACAATAAGATAAGACGTTAAGTGGGGAAAAGGCCTAATCCTATATTGACACTTTCTGGATTGTTATGGTAACGTTTTGTATAAAATTCTCGTTTGTACACACGGCCATTGATCAATCTACCTGCTAGGATTTTTTACAGTTAAGTAGTACAGCACAAGGATTCATTTTCCACTGTGAAGCTCTATGTGTGGCCGTCTATACTAGTGACTCGTGAACAAAAGACAGTACAATGTTAATAATAATAACCACACACACATTGACTCAGCCCTGCACTAAGACAATCTTGTATCGCAGGCGCTTAGTGGACTCTGCCCTGCAGAAAGATTGAAAAATGTTGTATCGCAGGTGCTAAGCAAGAGAAATGGTATAAACTACATAGATAAGAATAAAACATCCAAGACTGGTAAACGAAACAATGCTTGCAAAAAACACATAATTCTGCCCCCGACGGAATTCGAACCTGGAACCACTAGCGCAGCAGTCAGCTGTTTGCCACCGAGGTCGTCAATACAATAAAAATAAGCATAAATAAGTAGCAAAGTTCTAGTGATATCGATTTTCTCGATCCACAAACACAAACAACAGTTCCTTAACAGTAAATCTTGATAAACAAAAGTCATGTGAATAGAACCAATCAATAGTTATCGATCACTCGAGTCATTCATCACGAAGACAGTTTGACTAAGATCGTTGAATTTCATCAGGCGTGTACGTACATGCACGTTGATTCAGTGTGCGTAGCCTCGCCTTATTTTTAACTTTCGACGCAAAAAGAGAGTTTGTCTGTCTGTATGGCTGTTTGTAGCATCACAACTCTCGAACAAATTAAGCGATTTTGATGTTGTTTTTTTTGTTTGATAGGTGACTTAATCGAGCGTGTTCTTAGCTATATTTCCCCCATTCAAAAGTTATGAGGTTGAAAGTGGGGATGAACAATCGAGTGTACGAAAAATGTCCAAGTGGAGTATCAAATGAAATGGCTCGACAAGGAAATTCCAAAACTGTACCTTTATGAGAAACGAACAAACTGTTTAAAATGTATTATGGGGTGTGAAATTGGGGATGAAGAATCGAATGTACACAAACATATCCCATCGGGGTTTTTTTTACCATCCACATATATGCTCACGAGCGTTCGCCACCGTTCAAGGCATGTATATGAAGGCTGTATTAATGACGACAAGCATATTAGAACGTCGTGCATGTACACGATCATCACAGCTATGGCCAAACAGTCATCGTAAGATAGAACGACACAGAAGAATACAATCATTAAAATGATTGCGTAAACAATCAAAGCAATAGTTATTTGTTATGCTTTGAACAAATTTGATTATCGTATCAAACAATCATATTTGTATGGATTTTACATTTATTACGTTGAGTACCTTGTCATGGATGTTTTCTATTAAGTATTTATACTTTTATCAATGTATAAGTCAGTATTTAGTAAGCAGTTAAAGATTAAAGCAATTAGTGTTAGAATCTTTTTTTTTTCAAAGCTAGTGATGATGTAGCCGGCAGAACAAGTTTGCCTAGAAAATAGTCTTTTAGGTAGATACTGGAGTCCATTCGAAACAAACATAACACATCAAATGATTGACAACAGACAAGTAATAAACTAATTATAATATAGTAACTAATTGTCATGACTCGCTCAACTTCGCTCGAAGTGGTATTTCAGTTTGTAAACCTAAGAAATATTTAAAAAACTAAAAACACACATACATACACTGTTGACCAAAATTTTGCGCGCTTTTATAAAGCGACTTATTGGACTATTTTAAAACAAATATAAACATCTGTAATGTACCCGCCATATTTCTAGCAAACATAAATTTCATTTCATTTCAGTATTCAATAAAGTCCTGACAGAGCTAAAGTTGGTTATTGTCCTTCTGTCGAGCAAGACTAATTAGATCGGAATAAATCTTTTTATACAACTTCATACGGAAACAAGCAAACGGTTCACCTGAAGGAAATTAATACCGCCGCCTATTGACATGACGCCGCCCCTGATGTCGTGAAACTCCAAGAGCACACAACAAGCGTTAACCATTTAGAGACAGATGTTATACCTCTCGTACCGGTAATTACACTCTCCAATCCTTCGAACCGAAACTCAGCGAACTGCTTCACGTTGTAAATAGAAAGGAGCAACCAACCCAGACGATCTCGCACGTAGGTCCACCTGCCATGTGATCCAATACTTTGGATACTTTCCGTTGAACGTTTTTATACTAATAAAAAAGGCTTACTACAAATTTAATAAATATATTGATGACAAAGACATTTGGAAGTAGCCATAGCTATAGTACCCTCGCAGGCACCGCTATTGACCGTTGAAATGGACCAGGAGTTGCAATCATGGTCTATGAAATGGAGATTCAGAATGTAAACTATTTTTCTGCTAGCTTTTATCAGTTAGGTCTTAAGGACTACTTAAGTAAGTACTTGTTTATTGCTATATTTCGTCTGTATAAAATGTTTTTATTGACATTTGTAGATTATTTTTTTTTAAATATTTTATACCATAACTAATATTGTAATGGAAGCTTATTATGATATTGAAAAGATTAACTACGGAGGTTTCTTACCGAATTCTTCCCCGTAGACAGGCATTCCGAACCGGTGGTAGTTTAAAAATAATTTTAACGATTTAAAAGTACTTATTTTAAGTCCATTTGAATAAAAATTATTTGATTTTAATTTTGACCTAAAACCATGAAATCTGGCAAGAAGTCCCATGGTACTTTGCCCATAATTTGTACTCGGTGGGCGAATCGATTCGCGTTAGTTTTTTTTATTCGCGATGGCAACGCCCTGCCGGAGGTATTCGAGTGAAAGTCAGCAAGTGTGCCGCTGACCACCTGCGAATATTTATTACAATGCCACCACGCTGCCCGCGGCCAGTTCCACTAATTTACAACCGTACCTCGATACGAAAATGCTCGACATAACAAAACACATGCCTAATCGAAAAGGGCCAAAAGCTGGAGCACACCAATTCCTGTTGCGGTGTTGTTGCCGCAAACACCATTAAATCTATTTCCAGTACTAGTTTTTGCCCGCGACTTCGCTCAGAAGTCGAAAATGATTACTTGTCATTTATCTTTGTATCTTGGAAAAATCACACAATATCTTTATGAATTATAGCCTATGTGTTATTCTGATGTATAACCTATATTATTTTAAAGTTTCATTAGAATCAATTTAGTAGTTTTGCGTGAAAGACTAACAAACATCCATTTATACATCCTTAAAACTTTTCGTTTATAATATTAGTAAGGATTATTTATTTATTAATTCGCAACATTGCAATTGATTAATTTAATTACCGGTTGGCAACACAGTAATTTTCCCATAGTAATACTAATTATAGATATTAAAACAATAGCCTGATAGTATTTGATAGCTAATTACAATTTCACAAATACCATTGTTCTAATGTGTAAACATTTCAATCTAATAATCTAATACAGTTCACATGAAAATGTTTTGTGAACATCTATAGTTAACTTGCCTATGTAACTAAATAGTTATATTTTAAACGTCCTATTTTAAACCTTTTTTTTTCGAGGACGTGGTAGCTCAGTTTGTTACGTGCCTTGGTTAACCGACCGATCCGACACGACTGGTCTCGGGTTCGTGTCTCGAGTTGCCGTATATAGTCTCGCTGCTATGTTCCTCATTGTGCCGGATAGTGGTGACAGATTCGAAACCTGTCACACTGGGACTCAACATAAAAATGCGAAATGCGGTGTGTAACACCTCTGACAACCCCTCTCGATGAAGAAAAGTTTTTATTTAATTGTTTCTAAATAATTTTTGTTTTATATTTATTTGTGAGATAAGATGCGAATGAAGCAAGTCAAAAATAGAACTTCGAGTATTATTAAGTCGAGTTTATGTTAATACTTCAATATCCGATATGGTCTAGTGGCTAGGATACCTGGCTCTCACCCAGGAGGCTCGGGTTCGATTCCCGGTATCGGAAAGTTCTTTTGGAAATGTTTTTTTTTTCAACAATATTCTCTTAATCATCTTATTAATTAACATTAACAATGACCTTATTAATCTTGTTATTAAACCAAATTATGAACTATCATAATTTAAATAAAATTAACATTCAATAACAATTAAATAACGATAAAAAGATACAAAAACAATCTGACTCATTTTCTCATCATGGAAACATCGCGAAATGAAGAAATTATTTGATTACAAAATTACGTAATAACAACGCCATCTATTTATCAGTAGCCGTACTAAAAGCTTGCATTACATTTTTATCTGCGGAACAATCGAATTCGCAAGCATGTGATTCCCTGAGCTATTGTAATGTTTTGTAACCGTATTTATTATTGTTGTAACAACTCTTTTACCTAGAAACGACGGTTACGGTAACCATTGTTATAAAATATGAAATTACGTAACTCGCAAGTGCAAAATTGACGTAGGTCAATATCTTTAATCTTTATCCGTTCAGGTGTTCGATCTGAAAAGTTAACAGGCCGCAAACTAAAAAACACCTCATACTTAAAAATCTACTTGAAGTTTGTGTGCTCAAATCAGAGGGCGTCAGCAGCACCCCTGATGCAAATCTGTCACATATTATTTAGTTAATAAAATATTAGAAAAAAAAGACAGTAGCGGCGTCAGGAGGGGTCGCCCCGGGTACCACGCATCAGGGTGCTGACAAGACAACGGACACTCACGCAGTCATACTGTCAATTTCCAAATAGTTACAAGCGGTTTGAACTGGTAACTCGCGAATCCACATATTAAAATCCGCTCCAGTTTGCTAACCTACGCTTCGTCACCAAAAAAGAAAGACTTCTCTTCATCTGATGTCAAAAACAGCTCAAATTCAAATTATTTATTTGTTAGGCTTTGGTCGATATGTACTTAGGTCTTAATATAAGTTAGTGTTCCTAAAACCTGCCACAAAATTGGTAACTTGTCTATTAGTAGAATATTTGTCCATAGACAATGTTGTTAACTGAGTTGCTGGTGCTGCTCTCGAGCGTAATAAAATTGAAAGAAACATCCTGTAAACAGCCGACTGCTAGAATCCTGGCGGGGGCGGGACTTAGTGTTATTTGCAAGACGCATTGTTTCGATTACCGGTCTTGGATGGTGTATTCTGATCTATGTAGTATGTACCATATCGTTGCTTAGTTCCTGTGACACAAGTTCTTACGATACTTACTGCAGGGCTGAGTCAATGTGTGTGTCGCGATGTGGTTATTATTATTATTATTATTCACACGAGGTCGGCGACGATCTGCACATTTCTACACAATTAAAACCAGTGACAATAGATATTAAGAAATTCAAAACGATCAAAGAATCGAGAGTTGAAAATTAAAAGACTTCACGGTGAATAAATAAAACCCATTATATTCACATAACGTCCGTAATAATAGAAATAAGTGAGAAAAGTCTAACAAACCCAACGGTATAGATAAATTTGTACCACGTAACTTTTGCAGGTGATACAATGATAAGTTTGCAGTTGTCTGTCTCCTTTGATGACTTAAGTATAATAATATTAACTTTAACTCTATTTCACGGTTAGTTAACTCAGCTTTTACTTTCAACTAGCAAACATAGCAATGGTTACGAAGTATTTGATTTGAGTTACTTCACTTACGCCTTAAAGGAAATTCTAGTTGAATAATGCATCTTAAAATAGTCCATATTTTTACTACAAAATAGACAGTACAAAAGTAAAGCTTCACACAAGTGCATTAGCAACGCACACATAGACATCATCCACGAGTCATTCACGAACACGAAATTTTGGAAGTATTGGGAAGGACGCATGCGCGATTGACACTCACCGCAAACACGCTTTTATTGTGTGACTAGTGAAATGATTCTATAATTGAATTATTTTTGGTTGAATAGGACATTACATAGTTTTATTCTTTTTTAAATTCCTGAACATTTTAAAATAATTTATTATACCTACATAATAAATCACCGTGAATTTTAGCGACAATGAAATCGTCTAAAAATTATTTCAGTAACAAATAAAAACAATAAAGATTTAAACATGAGTATAATCGCCATGTCAATTTTATTTATTGACATCCCTAGTGCAAATGTCAAGGGATGCTGTTAAAACTGAAGTACATACACAAGCTTTACTTCTGGTCAGTCTCTATATTGTGTTTAAACGTTAAAGTGTATTAAGTAACTAAAGTTTTTTGGATTGTAAATAATCATACTAGCAACTTACACAAACGAAATCAATTCACAAACAATATCCCTAACATATCTAGAAAATAACGTATTTTTTCGCATTTCTCTTGTGAGGTCTAAACACATCTTTAAACAGGTCTTTACACATTTGACCCGATCCCTAGCATTTAATTCAAAGATACTATTTATTCTGAGAACACTCGCCACTCTGCCCCATCACAGCATCTCCTGTTCAACAGGATCAACAGACGCGTCCTTTAATCGAATCAACGAATAATGCAGCTGCGCAATGACATGCCCGAATGCCCTATCGACTGTCTTAGGACACAACTGTAGTATTAGTTAATCAATTATCAAGTACAGTTTGTGTATGAAAGATATACACATTATTACAAATACGTGGTGGCTCAGTTTGTTACGTGCCTGGGTTATCCGACCGATCCGACCCGATCTTTATACAATCTTTAAATTATCCGATAGCAACTAAAGATTCGTAAAGTGGAAAGAGGCCCTCTGAGTAGTTACATTACATTTTCTACTAATAAAAAAGTGGAGAGGATGTGGTTTCTCAGTTCACCGACTGACACGTCCCGACAAGTCGAGGTTTCGAGTCTCGGGTCGCCGTAAGTTGTAGCTGCCATATTCCTCATTGTGCCCGGACAGTGGCGACAGATTCGCAACCTGCCACACTGGGACTCATCAACATGCGATATGCGGTGTGTAACACCTCTGCCTACCCCTCTCGAGGGATTAATTATAGCTTGAGTTTATGTTTATGTGTGTGAATCAATCTAGACAGTAAGAATATAATGAACAGAGCGACCTAGAGTTATGTATACAGACCTTTTGGCAAGTGCAAGGTTAAGGTAACAGTAATCACTGTTTACTGAGCATTTAAATCCTATAAATAGAATTAATTATTTTGTACCTTTATATAAAGACGTAGTTAATGACCTAATAAAGAAGGTTTCATTTTCTAAGTTATATTCCTGGTTTGGAAACAGTAATTTTATTTTATACTAGCGGTCCGCCCCGGATTCACACGGGTAGAATTTAACGTTTGTAAAAAAGTTGCCAATTTGTTTTGAAGATAAATTAGCAATCTATGTGCCTACCATGAGTTTTACCTTCGATAGCCGCTTGCGACTGAAGTTACAAATTATTATGAATCTTTGTAAAGCGCCATGTTGCCTGACGTGTAGGAAAACTATACGAACTCATGGTGACACACTAATGGTGAATGAATTATTGATATCAGTCCAGTACTTTTTATTCGAGTTCATGCATTAATACAAAGGTTTATATTATTATATCAGTAACGATATAGATTTATACAAGCTTGAACATTTACAAGTATATAACATTATCACAGAATTTAAATAGTAGTTAATTTAATAATTACTTCAATTGTATATAACCTTAAATCATATTTTTTTTATTTTTCATTCATTACAACCTCAGACCATGACTGTAACCTTTGTGGGGAAACCCTCATGGATCTCCTCAAGCCCAGCGGGACCGAAGGAGTCTACGTGAGTCCGACATACGACTCACGTAGAACCCGTGCCTAAGCCACGACCTAACCTAACCAAACCAACCAAAACAAAATAAACCTGAAGAGTAAACTTGCAACAAATTCTTTGAATGGACAGTAATTGGAAAGAATTAGGCAATGTTTATTGCGAAATAGGACAATAATCGACCGGTTATCGAACTGCGAACCCTGCGGTTGAATGCTCAACGGTCGGTGGTCAATAGAATAGTAACTTCGCCAAAGAAATTACTCAATCTCTGACGTCATAATTATATCAACTTAAATTAATTTTCTACGCACTATATATTTATGGTTTACATTTTTCTCTATCTATTCATAATATAAAGAGTGTGTTTGTATAAAATAATCTTTACAACTACATAATCTGTAGCGGAGTGATGTCAACAGCTGACTGCTACGCTAGAGGTTCCGAATTCGAATCCCGGCGGGGGCGGAACATTCTAGTCTTGGATGTTCTACGAGTATTCTTATCTATGTAGTTTATACCATATCGTTGCTTAGCACCTGCGACACAATATTCTACCATCTTACTTCAGGACTGAGTCAAAGTGTGTGTCGTGATGTGGTTATCACACTCATCAAATTTTAAAAGCTCTTACCTAGATTTACCAGTAGAATAGACTTCGGATTATTCTTCAAAAAATTACATACAAATTATATACGGACAAAGTCTTGGACAAAAGATAGTCTTACATAAAATTAAATACTATTCAGTGATTTGAGTACCTACTAAAAATATTAATGCATCTTCACTTAGCTAGTGCAATATCAAACCTTACGCAGTACAACTTAAGAACGAAGTCCAAACAAGTTAGTATGCCCCGTGGCCGCGTGCACCTACTATTAGGGTCAAAGCGGTGACAGGTTAAACGTCAGTATTGTATAATAATTTCTATTTACAGTAACAAAAGAGTGCCAAGTCCAGTCTGGACCGCATACTTTTATTTATAATGCGAAATTTTATTACAACGACCTCAGAGACGCAGTGGTGTAAACAGCCGACTGTTACGATAGAGGTTCCGGGTTCGAATCCCAGCGGGAGCGGGACTTTGTGTATTTGCAAGACGCATTGTTTCACTTACCGGTCTTGGACATTGTATTCTTATCTATGTAGTATATAACATATCGTTGCTTAGTTCCTGTGACACAAGTTCTTAAGATACTTACTGCAGGGCTGAGACAATGAGTGTCGTGATGTGGTTATTATGATTATATTTATAGCCCCGATTTCGTATGGATATTATGCATGTAATATAATGAACATCTTTAATCACTCTAATAAAAAAACCGCATCGAAATCCGTTGCGTAGTTTTAGAGATTTAAGCATACATAAGGACAGACACCGGGAAGCGGGATTCTGAAATCAATTCAATTTCATGTAGACTGTTTGAATGGCTTTGTTGTTACGTTTCGTATAACATGAAAATTGTTCAGTATATTCCTGGTTTGGGATAATTATTTGGCATGACATTTGGTAATGTGGCCGATCATATAGCAGCCTTTCGCATCGCAAATCTTGAATAAAAGGTTTCCGTAGTTTTATAATTGAAAGGTTGAGGACGTGCTCTGTTTGTTATATGCCTTGGTTAACCAACCGACCGACCCGACCCGACCCGACAGGTCGAGGGTTACCGTAAATTGTAGCTATCATGTTCCTCATTGTACCCGGATAGTCCTGACGGTTTAGCAACCTTTGACACTGGGGCTCAACATAAACATGCGAAATGCGGTGTTTAACACCTCTGCCTACCCCTCTCGAGGGATTAATTACGGCGTGAGTTTATATTTTTTGTATTATAAGAACTCGATCTCTCAGATACATAGATAGTCGATAGCATTGACGTAAGAATTCCAGATCGATTTACTACGAACCGATATCAAATGATTAATAAGGCAGGTGAAACTGCGAGCAAAAAATTGTAGCACTTGCTAATGATACATTCATATTTGTGATAGCGTTCAGAAATGGATCATGAAAGTTTATAGAGATGTCGTTCAAAACAAATGACACGTCACATTGATTTTTTAAGGTGTAAATCCTCACTTTTTTTAGGTTTCGCTATGGACGAGCTGATAGTGAGTACATAGATATTGAAGCTCACTAGAAACTGTAGAAACAGTACTGGTGTCGCGTGCAATGCCGTTTGCGCCATCAGCAAAAAAAAACCTTTTGGAAACATTTATTTAAACCTGGTCGTAAACAATACAATACTTCGTAGATAAATTGGACGTATTTATACCTACAGAAAGAAATAGATGATTCAATAATTAAAGCTCACTTCCAGATTTCGCCTTCAAACATCTTGAGAAAGATACAGTAAGTAGTTCGAATTAGGAACCTATTTAAATAAGACGTTGTTTTCAATAATATAAATTCAATTGGAATTATGATACAAAAGGAACGTGAAGGTGATTCAATAAAGAAGGCTCACTTCCGGATTTCGCCACCATACATCCTAAGTATGGATGCAGTAAGTAGATGCACGGCAGGCGACGCGACTCGCATTTTCTCGCGCACGCGCGGTTACGTCAAGCCGGCGAAAGTTTTGTTTGACGCGATGTTTAGAACGTGCCTCGTGTTAAATGATTCTTAGTTACCATTACAAAACAGCTTCTTTAGTACGACACATTTTCGCGGGTTTTATGTAAATCATTGCTAGTTGTAATCTAAGTTTGAGTGGGGAAAAGAAATTGCTTGTTACAGAATAAGTATTTTTTTTAGAATGACAAAAGTTTCTAATTCCTTCTAAAAAAAAGGGTGAAGACACGCGTCATACGTTCGGTATAACAAAAATCTATAACTTTGGCAAACTTTTTACCAAATCATAAACTTCTTTCGCACCTTAAATTATAAAAACATTAATCTCAGAACAGAAAAACAGATCACGGCTTAAACCAAATGGGGCGCGCGTTGTTAATGAAGAAATCAAATCAATTAATTAATAACTTAATTGTTATTATGAAAAGCCCAAACAGACAGGTGTTAGCTGAATCATTTATGGTGAAACTCTTCCGTGGGCAGATGAGGCAACAATCCTTGACTGTACTTACGACTGGGTCAAGTATACAAGTGTTTAGAAAGCTACAATACACTATTGATTTGTTTATCTATATTGGAATGTTATCTTACACCTATACTATCATTATAAAGAGGCAAGTGTGTAAGTTTGAACAAGGATCATTCAAAACTATCCATCTATTTATCAGATAAAGCATGGACTTTCAGCTTTTTTTTAAATAAAAATTTAATCTACGGGGAGGAAGACGCGGTCAAAAGCTTGTATTTCTTTTTACATATTACAATCTTTAAATTATCCGATACCAACTAAAGATTCGTAAAGTGGAAAGAGGCCCTCTGAGTAGTTACATTACATTTTCTACTAATAAAAAAGTGGAGAGGATGTGGTTTCTCAGTTCACCGACTGACCCGTCCCGACAAGTCGAGGGTTCGAGTCTCGGGTTGCCGTAAGTTGTAGCTGCCATGTTCCTCATTATGCTTGGATAGTGACGACAGAAGCAACCTGACACACTTGGACTCGACATGGACATGCGAAATGAGGTGTTTAACACCTCTGCCTACCCATCTCAAGGGGCTTGAGTTAGTTTTGTGTTTTTTTTGTTGTTTTTATTATGCTCTTATTAATAAAAGAGCATTTAATGAACCAATAATCCCTATTCATGATAAATAGGGGATAATTCCTATGGAAATCGCTCAAGCGAAGCTGAGAAAAATCTTCTTGTTCACTTAACTGAAGGAACCATAACTAATGATCTATTATACCAAACACCCAGTTTAACATACAATAAACAATCCACTTCAGGCCTCAGGTCGCTGGTGTGTTGTCCTATCAGAATTCCGATCCATTATTATCCAAACAATGGACCAGAACAGTTAATTACCCCGGCGGAATAGCTATGATACTCATCTAGGCTGTATTGTTGTTCTTTGATTCCAATGAGAATGCCTAGTTTTTCTAGCTTAAGTTACTTCGCGTTAATTTTCTAAGAACTATTTCTTTGCTGGTAAAATTTTTTGACGTCGAAAAAGTCTAATGTCAAAGTTCTATTGGCGTTAATTACCTAGACATAAAAGTACCGATAGAAAATATTAATAAAAGGCATATAGATTTGCCTATACTAGCTCGGTGGTTTTTAAAATAAAATATAATTAACAATAACATTACAAAATTAACTTCGTAATAATAAAAAAGATGAAGTTACGAAACATTCCGAGACGCCTTTTCTATTGAATATTGAACCACTTATTGAATGGTAACAATGTAGTAATTTGACCTTATTACAAGAGCAATAAGGGTCATAAAGCTTAGAAGAAAATTTAAGATATTTAGATGGAGAAAATGTTTAAGATTTTAATCAGAATAGAAAGTTTGTGACAATGATTACAACGTTACGTTAAAAGTGTTTTTTATTTCATTTCAAGAAGCTTTTTGTTTAAATGTAAAAACGTAGGATCTTCTCCGCTTCCCAGAGCTATGTTTGGTTTGGTTTATTTATTGGTATTTTGTTATGTTATAATGTCTATATATCTCAGTTTTAAGAAACATAAAATTAATGTCAAAAAAAATCATCGAATTATATTGTGTCTCTTAACTACGAATGAAAAGCTAATTTATTACAACTATAACTTTAAATTGGTAACTAAAAGGTGACATTTAAAAACCATTTCAAAATAATTACACTTTTATTAATTAAAAAAGGCTAATTTTTGTAATTTAGCTCACTAGCGTCAAACGCCGGGATCAAACATAATCTTAATTGAATTTAAAATCCATAATCACCGAGAACAATTTATGTAAAACATTTTAAATATACTGTCAGCTCAAACTCAAATTTATTATAAGTAAATACATAGTAAGTGCGAACTCAGAGTATTATAATTTAACAGAAATTTCTCCATAAATATTTGACACATAAAACGTGCAGTAGGCGTGCATCTCTTTCAATGCAAATGTTTGTGGACACCTCTCTCGATCTTACCATTTGTCATCCGTGTCATAAATGTCTAAATACAGGTTATTGAATGTCATATATCATGTCAAAGTTATGTGGAAAAACATGTGGAGAAAAACTTAATTTAATTCGAGCTGAGAAAGTTTCTACGAGTCTCAAAAAACGAATATTAACCGAACTTAAGTGACTTTGTCGCTTCCTGCTGTCAGTCTCTAAAACTACCCAACGGATTTTGATGCGGTTTTTTAACAGATAGACTGATTAAAGAGGAAGGTTCATATTACATGCATAATATCCGTACGAAGCCGAGGCGGGTCGCTAGTAGTGAGTATAATTATGGTGTTTTTAATTAATCGGTCCCCCCCGAGGCGAGGTGGACGGATGACCTTGTGCGGGCTGCAGGGAGCCGCTGGATCCAAGTTGCACAGGTTCGCTGGATACGGAAACATATAGAATTGGAAATGGCATACCACTCATGCATATGTAAGACATTCGACCTCTGTGGCGCAGTGGTGTAAACAGCCGACTGTTAGAGGTTCTAGAATCACGGCGCGGGCGGAACTTTGTGTTATTTGCAAGACGCATTATTTCGCTTAGTATTCTTACTTATGCAGTATATACCGTATCGTTGTTTAGTTCCTGTGACACAAGTTCTTACGATACTTACTGTAGGGCTGAGTCAATGTGTGTGTCGTGATGTGGTTTATTTATTTATTTAATTGGTATTTACATAGATCAAGAAGAAAACCTTAGAATTCACATTAAATTACGAATATCTTAATTAACCTTGCAATTTAAGCCAGTAGGTTGGGGTAAAGCGTAGGTGACCTATTGTAATTAAATTTACCACCTACTGCAGTGTTTGTGTAATGTGTCTATTGTTAATTGTTTTTAACATGTAATAAATATATTGAGACTAAATAAAGTGTATGTCAGGGTTTCTTTTTTTATTTTGCTTGTTATGTATGTTTATGCATATTATTTAAACGTATGTTTTAATTTGTTGTAACGTTTTCTGGAATCAAACTGTCACTTTCCATCAGATTAGATGTCTCCTTTTTTGCCTAAAAATATTTAGACACTTTTTTTGGTTAAGATTCCAAAACTGCATCTGCCTGTGGTTTTCTTGTATGAGAGATTTTTCAATAGTTATTAAGTATTTTTAAACGATAATCGTACAATATTCTTATCACCTGATTAAAATATGTTTTCCGAAACCTTTGACCGGACATGACCTGTATTATTTTTACAAATCCTCCTCCTAAACGAACTCGGTGGCGCAGCGTGTAAACAGCCGACTACTACGCTAGAGGTTCGGGAAGAATCCCGGCGGGAGTGGAACTTTGTGTTATTTGCAAGACGCATTGTTTCGCTTACCGGTCTTGGATGTTGTATTCTATCTATTTTTACCATATCGTTGCTTAGTGCCTACGATACAAGATTATATCTTAGTGCAGGGCTGAGTTTTATTTGAGTATTATTATTAGAGTCACGCCGTAATTAATCCCTCGAGAGGGGTAGGCAGAGATGTCAAATACCGCATTTCACATTTTCATGTTGAGTCCCAGTGTGGCAGGTTTCGAATCTATCGCCACTATCCGGGCCCAATGAGGAACATAGCAACTACAATGTACGGCAACCCGAGGCTCGAACCCTCGACTTAAGGGTCGGGTCGGTCGGTTAACCAAGGCACGTAACAAACTGAGCTACCACGTACACGACGAATATTATTTTATTTTTTAATTTAAATTCAGAACTCTCAAGATGCTATAGTACTTATCATATTTTCATAGCGGAAAATATAGTTTGTTCTAGAAAAATCTACTTAGCTAGATTTCCAGAAGTCAATCAATATATGCGTGTTTTATACATTAATTTATGCACGTCCTCATTCTAATTTCAATTTATTCGATAAGACACGACCGTGTTGTCTATTGTATTGTCATTTCATAGATTAAGAACAAACATTCTTATGCGTATGTGATTTTTTAAATCTAGTTGTAATCTAAGAATCAGGCTTAAATTGCATACCATCACGTTTCAAAGTTTAAGATACGGAATGAAAAATTTAGCTTAAAAAATTGGTATATTTAAAACAAATACAAAAAATACAGCTGGAATATAAAATAAATTGTAGCACATACAAGACAATAACATTATTATTAATATTTATAAACTAGCTTTTGCCCGCGACTTCGTCCGGTAGGTTCTAATAGGATTTTTTACTACTAATTGACATTTATCGTTAATTTTTGACAATTCACACAATACCTTTATAAATTATAGCCTATGTGTTATTGTTACGTATAATTTACATTATTGTAAAGTTTCATTAAAATCCATTAATTAGTTTTTGCGTGAATGAGTAACGAATTTCCATACATACTTACAAACTTTCGCATTTAATATTATTAAGGATTTAAATAGTACGAGCGTGTAGTCGTTTGAAAATCTCGTATATTTGAAACCAAATTTTACAACAGGGAAAACATTGTCCACTGAAAATGTTTGCATGAGCCTAGACTATGATTTCTTGTTTTACTTTAAAATAGCGTCAAATTTTTACCTGACTGCCATTATGGGTTATGTGTTTCGCTTGTATATTGTATGTTTGTTTGTTAATTCCTTTATTTAATGCTTGAATACTAATCACACACTATTATAGATGCAATACCAGAATTTTTAAACATTCAAAAGATAACCAAATTTTGGTGAAACATGCGATACTCGTACCATATCTCGACTCTCTTTCAGATTTGTTTTCAACTTATGTTTTACTATGAACAACAATAAAAATTACAAAATATCTATGACAAACTTATTCCCAGGTAACTTTAGCAATAAATCTAACCAAAGGAGGAATGTTAATTATGCAATAACACGACAGATGGTCAAGATTTTAACTTGTACGAGAATTATAAAATAAATAAGTACCTGCAATGATAATGATAAAACCGGTAACACTTGTCCGATTCCGGTAATCGAACCGGTACAACTTCTGTGTCAAGTTTTACGTAACCTGCGATCACGATGACACGAATCGCCATTGAAATTATTAATTTTCTGTTTTACGTAAAAAGTACGGAACTAAACAGAAAATAAACTAGTTTGTTCGAAACCTCGCTTGATGGTGAGTGATGATGTGGCCGAAGGTGAAGCGCCTAGGAAATGCCTTCTTACTCTTGAAGAGGTCCAACCGTCTTTACCATAAGGGAATACTGCCCAGGCCCCTCTACTTCAGGGAGCCCTCACATAGTATATGTAAAAAGGTCACCAGCTTCCAAACGAGGCTTTGAAAAGTCCTCACGATGACTGGGTTTTTTTTAAAAATGATGATGAGCTAAACAAAGAAAAAGGGTGCCAACCAGAGACGTATTTAAAGATTTGTCGCCCCGGTCCATTAAGCTTTCCTGCCCCATTGACGATAAAGTATTTTTAAGAAAAAACCTGCAAAATGCTGCCCCTCTCAGCCAACCACCCCAGGCCATGGCCCGCTTGGCCGTAGAGTAATACCGCCCCTGGTGCCAGCCAGCGAGAGATCCTCAATTCGGAGCTAACGCCAAATGGCCCCAGCTCGGCATTGGGTTCAACTTTCGATCCTTACAGAGCGAATTATAAAACATACAAAACTGATCACTATGTGCAAATTTATCTTACATTAACGACAAGGCTAGAATACCAGTTTGGGTTTAGTTCCTCTAAGATGAAAGGGGATGATAGAGTCAATCCATGCGATACAGTATGTAAAGGTAACATGCATAAACATAAACTCACGTCGAAATCCCTCGAGAGGGGTAGGCGGACGTGTTAAACACCTCATTTCGATTGTTTATGTTGAGTCCCAGTGTGACAGGTTGCGAATCTGTCGCCACTATCAGAGCACAATTAGGAACATGGCAGCCACAACTTACGGCAACCCGAGACTCGAACCCTCGACCAGTCGGATCGGGTCGGTTACTTAGCCAAGGCACGTAACATACTGAGCTACAACTTCCTCTATACTATCAAGTATTATCAATCAAAGTTTCAAATATAACAAACCTATAAATGAAATATATATCGAAACGTCATGTCGAAAATCTCATCCATCAATGTCAAACATGTCAAAAGTCCCTATGCAAGGCAAATATTGTCGTTCACACGTATCACATGTCAGATCTAGTTTATTAATCATCACCCTTGGTATTGACCAACTAAAACAAAGCCAGGTTGCCGTAATGCTCACAGACCAGACAAAAGCGTCATGTCGCAACTTGCGGTCGCCCTTTGTGTCAGGCTTGTCAAACTTGACGTTTCGTCACATGTGTCAGTTGCGGTTACATGTCAAGAGGTTTTTTTAATTTATTGGGTTGACTTCTGATCCTGGCCGCCTTCCTGAATGAATCTCTGTTCCTGATCTCTCGACGTTTTAATTAGAAATTTTCTTAGAAAAAAATTTTGACGGCCCTCTTGGCGCACCGGTCTAACCTAGCTGTGATACGCAAGGTCCTAGTTTCGAATCCCGGCTCGAACAGGCATTTGTATTATGAACACGAGCAACTGTTCTTGTCTGAGGTATTGGATGTTTTATATCCTTTAAAACATGTATTTATCGGTAGTTACGATCATAGAAGTCAGATCGACAGACAATTTGTGTGATTTCCCTCATATTATTCAATATTATACACATCTCTACCTACCACTTAAACTTTGAGATTGCTAACTAAATATTACCGTAAAGTTTTTAGTATTGAATCTATTTCAGCTTGATCATCTGGACTTTTTTTTTTGTTAATTGCCATGGACTATTGGTTGTTAACTAGATAAATTAAACATTTAAAAACGCGGTAAAATATTCAATATACAGTCCGAAACGACCTTAGAACGACCTTTATCGTTTTATTACGTCATTGTTTAAGCTTTGCCAATTTACTTTTCAGTTGCATGTTTAATTTTAGCTCTTGACATTTAAGAAATAAAGTCTAAAATAAACAATCGCATGTCCTGCACCATTGAGGTACTGGTTCCGCCCATAAATTACAGATGGATGACCTAGTACAAGATAAAGGAGGTTTTTATACAATTCGAAAATTCAAGAAAGTTACCTTATTCCCTTTGATCAGCCGTCGATTTCTTATCTGTAAAGAAAAAAAAACATTAACTAATTGACAGTTAACAGATTGACTTTTGCAATTATTACAATAACGTCTATTCCAGTACTGAAAATAGTAGTTTACGTCAACTCTCCAATAGATGGCGTAGATAATAATTTATTGGATTCCTTTCACTAGTATCACAGTTCAATTAGCATTCTTGTTCACAAATTGTACAAACAATCAATGGAACCCGATTTAGATGTAGGCTGACTTGCTAAGCATTCAATGGCATTCATTGTTCGACGATATTAACATAATACGTTACGAAACTAACACATCGTGCGTACGATGTTGTATTGCGACACGTTAAGATAACCTCGTGGGTTAGAGTTTGTGAAAATAATTAAAAACATTTAAGGAATGTTTAAAATACGGAAGAAAAAATCGAAAAAAGTATGCCCCGGGTGAGGATCGAACTCACGACCTTAAGATTATGAGACTTACGCGCTGCCTACTGCGCTACCGAGGCCTATGAAAACTGTGTTGAAATAGGTCATTAGATAAAATTTGTACGTGTTAAATCTATGGTAATTTTATTTTTGCGCGTGTCTCAACTTCTAGCAAGATAATTGAATAAGAAATTCTACAAAGATTTCAACAAAAAGGTTTATTTACGACAAAGGACTCCCATTTCACCCGATTGTGCCCGAAATAGTGTTTTTCTTTAATTTTAGACAAGATTTTATACATTTCCTTCGTCAAACATCGACTTTTCCCCACCCGGTTTTATTTTGACAACAAAAACACAACTTTTACTATATTGCGTACCTAAATACACGTATGTTTCCTACAGCACTTTCAACACAAAATGGAAACAAACAAACATACTACCGTAAATTATAAATTACAATTGCCCACGACGAAAGCAAATGAATCACAAAACAGTCAATGAACACACACATCCACATCGTGTTCGTGTGCACACAACACACGCTCACGCACGCAAAAATCTCACTTTCACTCAATTATCTCGCGAGAAGAATGTTTCGATACCAGTCCTTGTTTTAACAATACTTATGTAATTCCTTGTGTTACTAGGTATAATGCACACCGCCATTGAAAAGTGTTGGAACGCCTTCTGCGTGCAAACCTCAAACGTCCCTCGATAGTCCGGCTCCCGACTGAGTCTGTACTAAGTCAGGCTCGATGGGGATGCCGGACAGGTATAGCGATCGTACCTATGCTTTCCGTCTTGTTGTGTTGTCTTCATAAAGACGATACAGATCGGGAACGACAGCCACGGTAAAAAGTCAGGGTAAAGCTACTGAGTAAAAACGGCCATGGATCAACCTAACCTGTGACTTTATAACGTTCTTAAGTTATACAGCATGAGGATTGATGTTGCACTTGTGATGTGAAGCTTTATGTGTGGCCCCAAGTACTAGACAAGGTGTCTGGTTGAAATTCCAGAACCTATTAACTTGAGGTTATTGTCTACTTACTCTCTACTAGAGATCTCTAGCATAGATTAGAGTAACTACGTGATACATTGTAATGAGTGGAACACCCGCCACTCTGCCACTGCAACTCCTGTTAACCAGTATCAACAGTGGGGTCCTTTGTAACGTATAATGCAGCTGTACAATGAAGCAAAAACTAAACTCGGCGTCAAAAGCCCCTCCGTCAAAATTTGTTTTCAAAAAACTTGACTCAACTTTGATCAAAGGTTGTGATTGATAGGTATCATTTGAAAGTATTTATAATAAAATTATCATGGCAATCAAAGGTAAAAACACTGGGTATAAAAAGACGCAAAAAGAAGAGTGTTATGAGTTTGACGTGTCTGTCTGTGTCATCATAAATCTAATGTGAGAGAAATAAAAATAAATTAACTCTTCTCTTCCTGCCCTGCAAAAGCGAAGATGATAATGACTGGACCATGCCTGATTAACCCTGAATATTATCACATTAGTATCGCGATCTTTTATCACGTAAATATTGGCATCAAGATAATACAATAAAAACAGGTGGTAGATCTACGTACGAGATCGTCTGCGTCACCCTTTCTATTTACAACGTCAAGCAGTTCGCTGTGTTTCGGTTCGAAGGATTGGAGAGCCAGTGTAATCCCTGGCACGACAGGTAAAATCTCTATATGGGCAACGCGTTGGCGGTGCTCTTGGCGTTTCAGACATTACGGGCATCATCGTGTCGATAGGCGACGGTATAATTCTCAGGTGAACCGTCTGCTTGCTTGCTTTGCCTGTGATGTATAAAAACACCACGCACGAAACTTGTATCACGATAGTAATACCATCAATCTGAGTATATTTTTTATCTTCAGTAGACGTAAGGGTTCCGTTCATGATACAGAGGTACGTAACCCTAAATACTTTCCAATTAGAGAAACCTTCTAGAATCCAACATCCAAACCTAAACTCGTACAGCGGGCATAAAACGTAATTAAACATGGCAAATGCCTTGGTTCGAGTTTCCTTAAGCGTTAGCAGACCATCTTTGGGCATCACCATATTGAAAACTGCGTCAAATTTCAACCGAGACCGCATTTTAGCAAAGTTTTTGCTTTTACTAGAACTAGAAACGTAATTTTGTATATAACTTTATCGACTAGCTGAGCTGCCTTAATTTCGATCGAGTCATAATGTCAATCGAAAATAGCAATTTTTTTACTTCGCCGTTGTCAAATAAATTAAAGAAAATACAAAATGAAAGACAAAAAAAGCAAAATCGATCCGTTCTCAAACGCGGCGCAAACAAACAATAACATTTTTAATTTCAAAAAAAAGCCTACTTTCTATAGAACTCATTTAATATAATTCCTAAGCAAGAGAAGCCGGGGTAAAGTTACGCAATATACGTAAGAAGGGTCTAAATAACTTATTCACTATGCAATAGTTTTGTTTGCTTATGTCATTAAAATTACAACACTTGTAACTAATACATAGGAGTTATTCCGCACCTTATATACCGTTACGTATATATTTACTAATACCTACATCTTCAAGGCTGTTGGATAATTAATACGCTATTACGTGGACGTGACGCGTACGGGAAGACACCGATTACAAAGCTTTAGGTTATTTTAAAATTGTCTTTCTAATGTTGGTACCTACTCACCTAATTAATTAATACCGTCCTTATTCAAAAGGACTAATTAAGTAGGTAATTATTTATTGTTATATTTCGTCTGTATAAAATGTTAAATCAGATTTGATGCCACATTCGTAGATAAATATCTACAAAAACATTATTTTTTCTAACATTTTATACTACAACTAAGATTGTAATGAAATATTATTATGATATTGAAAAGAGCAACTACGATGGTTTCTTGCCGGATTCTTCCGAAACCGGTGGTAGTTGAAATAGAATTTTGACGATTTAAAAGTACTCATTTTAAGTCCATTTGAATAAAAAAGTTATTTGATTTATCTAATCTACTTCGAGATTTTGCCCGCAACTTTAGAAATCGTCGAATCTACTACCCGGGCATTGAATATCTATAACATGTGGGCGAAAAGTCTACATTTGAAAATGAACAACTCGAGCACGCATAGATGTTTTTATGCCCGAGGTTCCCCCTCTATTTATTCATTTTTTTATAGCTCCAAAAACAGATAACCATCGTTACATTATAAAGAAAAATAAACATTAAAAAATGCGCTAGACTGTTTATCTTTATAATTGGACACAACATTGCCATTAACAACAAAACATATGACTTAAAGTACGAAATAAAAACAAAGTAGGAACACATAAAAACCATTTTTTTAAAGAATACTTACAGCCCAACGAAGCCCAACTTCGCCTGCGTAGTCAGTATTTAAGACGAAAGCCCACCTTCCTCATGATGTTATTTATCTATCTATTTTAACGACATCGTTTAGCCATAAATCATGTACAGGTTACTGGTGGTAGATCTATGTGCGAAATAGTCTGCGGTGGTACCATCCTCCTTTCTATTTATAACGTGAAGCAGTTCGCTGTGTTTCGGTCGAAGGATTGGAGAGCCAGTATACCGGCGCGAGAGGCAGGTATAACATCTTTATCTCTACAAAGGCAACGCATTGGTGGTGCTCTTGGCGTTCCAGACATCAAGGAAATCGTCGTGTCTATAGGCGGCGGTATAATTTTCCGTCAGGTGACCCATGATGTAGTTATTAGGTAAATAAATAACAAACAGGAAAAATAGTTACTTTCTCACTATAAAAGTACGTATAGTATATTTGTCCACAATCCCATCTGATGGTATTAAGTGGCCATTCAGTTAATTTATTTTCAAATTTACATTACATCAGTTCGTATTTTCATTCATAGCATTATAACTTGCAAATGTATTCAACATAATTCTACATTTATGAGGCTGAAGGAGCATGCTTAAAAATGCCTATTTACTTGGCTTGACGAGGTTGTAATGCTCGGGGAACACATTCGTTAGTAAAACATAAACACAAAACATATTCTCACGCTGTAATTATTCCCTCGAGAGGGGTAGGCAGAGGCGGTTAACACCGCTTTTCGCATGTTTACGTTGTGTCCCATTGTGACGGGTTGCGAATCCGTCGGCACTATCCGGGCACCATGAGGAACAAGGCAGCTACAATGTACGACAACCTAAGACTCGAACTCTCAACCTGTTGGGTCGGTAAAACCAAGGCACGTAACAAACTGAGGTACCACGTCCTCCATATGTTCCACACGGTACATCCGTTAGTTTTGTACCCAAATATAATATTAATTTTTGATTTAATCCGATCTAACCAACAACTAATACCACTGGTATTCGTGTCACAGCTGTAAAGGAATTATAAATACCTGATACGTTGCTTTTTTTTATTATTATTCAAGACCAGGCAGGCATTTGACCACAAACCCGCCTGATGTTAAGCAGCGATGAGGTCTTAGGTGGATCATGCCTGCCTAGGAGAAACCTATTCACTCTTGCCTTAAAGAGGCCCAAGTTATATTGGTCAGCGTTTAGTCCGGATGGTCGGAATATCTACCGCAAAAGGATGCAGCTTCAGCCTACGTCTATTATTCCGATTATATAAGGGGGCCGGTCGAATTAAATTGTGCAATTCCTGCGCACACTCACACACACTGCTGCTTTTACTTATAACAAGAAAAAAGATATTAAAAAAGGTTTATTTATCTTATAAAAGTATAAAAGGCGTTGCGCAAACGTGTGACTTGTGTTGGACATCAGCAGGACACCTCACACCAACTATAGGAAACTGTAGTTGAGGTGTCTGGTGACTTCCATTGTACAGTCGCCGCGGTTTTTCTCTTAATTAATTTGTGTGAAAATATGGCGGTGGATAATGGCTAGTATCCCACTAAAGACAGAATCTGGGGGCAACGCAGTTGAGAAAAATAGGGCCATGGTCGTACCTTTTCTCTAAGGAGTTCAGGCCATTTTCGAACCCCTATAAATTCGTTGTGGATAAAACTAGATACCTGAATTTTCAGTAAACCAGCGGACATTGTACAAACAAGGTATATTTCAATTTGATTCAATTTGAGCCAGTAGTTAATGAATTTATTTTCTTAGAAAGATATTTCCAAAGTGACCTTAAATCAAGATGATTAAATTATTCATTAATTAAGATTTTCATCCATAACCACTTCACATAAGGTGCTATAATTATTGCTATACTATAATTGATTAGGCCTTCGTTCTATGGGTAAGATTATAAAGAATTTTCACCTTTTCTCCTTTGAAATAAGGTTTGTTTTTGAGTTAATGAAAACACTGATGAAAGATTAAAACGTCGATTTCTTTTGTGACTGAATAAGTATTAATGCATCGTGTAAAAACTATTATCGAAGATTTGACTTTTAAACTCGTGAGAAAAATTAATTGTGCTTGTTAAAAAATTAATAGCTTTGATAAATATCTTATCTATAGTCAGATTTTGTATTAATTATAATCAATAAGACTACATTATAATAACTTTGATATATATTTTTTAATTAACCAAAAACCACAGCCTTAAAAAATAAAAAGTTACATGAAAAATAAGCTTATCTTATGCCAATAAAGGTTTTTCATTATATAAAATAAAGTCAGAATTATGGTAATCCAAAAATAAACTAAAATCGCTACTATCTTGGGTGTGTGTACATGTGAGTGCATTTGTGTTTGTATGTATGAGTGTGTGTGTATGATTAAGAAATTAACACAAAGTAAAAAATTAACTACTTTAGTAATTTAAGAGCATCTTTTTTATATTTATTTATACTCATTATAAGTCATTTTTATTTTTCTTGCAGTTACTATGCAGTTTACGAGTGTTGGTCTTATGGTGTGCACACCTTTAATTGGCATACACTTTAGATTTTTATTTATAACTATAAATTGTAAACTACCCCTGTTTAATGCTGTTGTTGTGCCAATAAATAAATACAATAAAAAATTGATACAAATGTATAAAGAGGGAGGTTTTTGTAAGGTTTAATTTAGGAGGCAGTCTTTGTAACTAATTGCTAATTTTATTACTATACAGTAGAATCCGTTTATTATGACGCCGAATATATTGACCAACGCTTAATCTGACGTTATCGCAGGGTTAAGTTTGATTTCCGTTTATGATCCATTATAAAATGTTCGGATATAAACTGACATGTCACTTATTAAGACCTATTTTATGACATCGGTTACTAAAACCAGACATGAATGAAGGTGTTACAATCCAACCCTCCTTTCAAAATCGATTGGAAAGGTGCCTGCAGCGGGGTTAGAGTGAGAGACGTATATTTTTTTAGAATCATACATACCTGAAATAGTAAATAGTAGCTAGATAGTGTTCTCTTATTCATACTAAAAACTAAATAAAAATAAGGAAAATGTTATTTTCAATGCTATACTTTGTATGACGTCCGCTTAGTATGAGGTCTTCGTCAATTCCCTTCGAAGTCATTATAACCGGATTTTACTGTACCAATATTTTGAATGGACTTTCAGAGTCGATGGAGGTTGCATTTTTAGGGTATTTTGATAAAATAAAAACAAATAAAATGCAAATTCTATGCGAAATCATGGCGAAACTCTTTTAAATAAATATATAAAATAATAATAAACCACATCACGACACAAACATTGACTCAGCCTTGCACTAAGTATCGTAAGAACTTGTGTCGCAGGTGCTAAGCAACGATATGAACTACATAGTTAAGAATACAACTTCCAAGACCGGTAAGCGAAACAATGCGACTTGCAAATAACACAAGTGTCGCCCCCGCCGGGATCCGAACCCAGAACCTCTAGCGTAGCAGTCGGTTATACACCACTGCGCTACAGAGGTTGTCAAAATATATCGCACCCTTGTCTGTATATATGACATTAGTATATATATAAGTACTCAACCTTGTCAAAATGCTTTACTTTAAACTAATTAGCGGAAATTTAAATTACCGAAGATATAAATAAAACAACGATTTAGCATTTACTTCAAGGCCGAATAAGCTATTTGAAAAATACTCGATTCAAATCGAAATAAAACTAATCAAATCAATAATAAATTCTATATAATTACGAGAAAAACACGAATTTTGCTATTTTAAGGAAAGATTTCGTCACAATTTAGTTGAATGTTAAAAAAATTGTTTCGTAAACATCCATTACCCTAAAAAGGTATGTAAATTGTATAAATATTTTAATGTATTGAGGTCTGAACTCATGGTCAATAGCTATTAAGATTCATTAGGCACATTTGTTGCATTTTTATAAAGCTAGCTTTGGCCTGCGACTTCATACACGTGGTATTGTGTTTACCCTGAAAGTGTGACTCAAAAATCGGATGACTAATTGAGGGATTTTTGTTTAATACCTGCTAAATACAAACCTAAGCATTTGGTAACTTTATTTATATATAGAATTTAACTGCATAATTCATTATCATACCATAACATAAACTGACGCCGTGATCGCTAGAGATGGGTTTGCAGATGTTACACACAGATTTCGCATGTTTATGTCGAGTCCCAGTGTGGTTGCGAACCTATAGCCACTATCCGGGTACAATGAGGAACATGGCAAATACAACTTAAGTCTACCCGAGACACGAACCCTTGACCTGTCTAGTCGGTCGGTTAACGAAAAACTGAGCTACCACGACCTCCATAATCGTCATTTCATAATCATGAATCTATAACTTTTATTCAATAAATTTCTTTAAAAGAACTTTTAAAAGTTCAAGTTTGGGTTAAGTTCCGTGACTCATACCAACAGAAATGTATTAATTGCATCGTGACGTCACTCGACAAGAACAATAGTGTTACCTGTTCAAAAAACCGGCCCACACGTGGGAGTAAATCACGTAATTATTCAACTTCATAGGGAAGATACAAATCGTGACTGGCAGTTAATACTGCGTTGGTGGATCCACACTACACTTTGGCCAATATAAAAAAGTCCACTTTGGCTAAAAGGGATATCCGACACTAAACATTACAGAACAGCATAAACGGTAACCAATTTTTTTTTAAATAAGTTAGGGTATGGTTGTCAAAAGAAAGAGATTGAAAATTTTGTTACAAAGTTTTATTGTCCGATTGCCAATTTTATTTTATCAATACTTTAAATAGTACCTCTGTATAGTATTCAAGAGGCATAAAATAAAACCTACTGAAGATACATTTTTATATATTTCCGTCACAGCAATTATATTCTTTTAGTGGCTGGCTTAACCGCATCCGAAAAGGTATGAACGTTGAAAAACTTGGCTACCAATTTGTGGTTTTTGTAGGCAGGTACCCTTATCTTGTGCTGGTAATTACTAACCTCATTATTATGAATCTTAAAAAACAAACTGTGATGTCATCACTAATTATAAACTAACAACTCAACGCAGAGATCATTTATTATATAAAGCACAAAGGATATTTATTTATTTGACGAACTCTGTGGCGCAGTGGTGTAAACAGCCGACTGTTACGATAGAGGTTCCGGGTTCGAATCCCTGCGGGAGCGGGACTTGTGTATTTGCAAGACGCATTGTTTCACTTACCGGACTTGGATACTGTACTCTTATCTATGTAGTATATAACATATCGTTGCTTAGTTCCTGTGACACAAGTTCTTACGAAACTTAGTGCAGGGCTGAGTCAATGTGTGTGTCGTGATGTGGTAATTATTTATTGGTTATTATTATTTAGTTTGAGATTTACAGATACCTATTTTGTATATGATTGGCAACCATTTTGCCACAAGCTTAGCTTACAGTAAATTAATGAGCATTCAAGCATGCTGTTTTAGAACATAGCTTTTAAAACTTCATAATACGAATGTTATCTTTGCAATAAAGGTTAATGCAGCTGTGCCTATTCCGTTGTATGTATATATGATTTTATTAGGTTTTTTAATGTTGTTAAACATTTAATTTATTTTTAATAAAACCTAATAATTAATTACGATAAAAAAAAGACTCATACCTTAAACTGGTAATCTAAAGTTAAAGTCTAGCAAGAGAATACTAGGGCCCAACGTTGCGCCAACGAACTGAAACCCAATGACACAGACGTTGGTCGTCTAATTCGGAATGTGGACGACACAACACACGCACATACAAGTACATGTATAAGATCCACCAAGGCTGCCAACTTAACAACTTAAATCCCATCTAAATGGATGTTGCGGCAAATAAATTGTAATTACGACAAGTTGATCTTGAGATACCTTCATTACCTAGTAATCGGCGTGAGCTAAATTCTTTTTGGATGTTGACATTTATTTATTGGAGATATAACAGATAAAAAATACACTGAACATAAGTTTTAAATATATCGCTAGGGTACATACTTTACAAGAACAAACAAATATATAGTGTATGACCACTTAATTGTGTGACAAAAAATATATATAAACTGTTATACTATAATTTACTATAACTGATTTGATTTACCTTTAAGCTGGCAAGAGTACTATAATTTTGAAACGGTGTCATAAGTTTGTTATACTCAGGTTTTGTTGAAATCCCAGAATTTTCAAATTCACTCATTCATTTTTCCTATTCTCGGATTACAATAAACATTTCAGAAACTAGAATTTTCCGACTGAATTAAAATTTAAGGATAGATCGTAAATTGTGGTTCGCTTTAGTTAGAGCATAAATAAATCTAACTATACCTGTGTGTGTCAATCTGTTTGTGCGTCTGTATGTATGTTTGTGTGTGGCTCTTGTGAGGTCCTTACCGGCGTTTCATTTAAGGCGATGTCAATTTGAATATACTCGTATGTAATATTGACTTCATCCGGTAAACCGCTCACGACCGATTGTTGTAGATAAAAAAAAGAAACGTACTGATTTTAATAGTGAAACGCCTACGGACTATAAAAGTCGGTCATTAAGTAAGACTAAGAGGATATATCGGTCCTACAAAAACTCTGTCATGGGAGCCTTTGGCTGGGAACACATGTCAGATTTTGTTTACATCAGATTATAAGATCGTATTTACTTGATCGCTGAGAATCCGAATCTTGCATCAGACTTTCTGACCTCAGTTGATTTCTAAAAAGGAGCAGAAAGAAAAGATGGACGACGAATTACTATTGCAGATAGCTCGCGTTGACACGAAATAAGATAAAACGTCGCCTATTACCGTTCCCGACCAGGAAGTCCGATACGACTATCGAATCGGACATTTATCAAATGCTTACACAAATAAATAGCACAAACGCCTTCCTATAGTCGGATCAGACTAACGGAAAAGTCTGACGTGTAAAACAGCCTTTACTGCCTTTTCATTTAAGGCGATGCCAATGTGAATAGACTCGCATTACGTCGACTCCATCCTGCCCCTTATGTTTAAGACGTGTTTAACTTTAATGGTTTTTTAATGGTTTTCGACGGGAAATAAAATAAGTTTTCGATCTTAATAGTGTTTTGTAACTCGTTTCCTAAATGACTTATGTTTCGTTTGTATTCATGTTGAAAAATTACTAAAATCAAAATGGTCGAGTGTGTTGGTATGACTTAGTAAACCAATTTAGCCAATGATTAATAACTTAATCTTACTTGCTTTTGCCCGCGCCTTCATACACACATATAAGTCAACACAGATACGTATCTTGTAGCCGGGTAAAAATTTTACTGCATGAATGTTTCGTACTATGAGCCTTTATTAGCCAAGGCCAGGCAGTTTTACGATGACGTCAATAACCATTCACCGAAGACTTCTTGTACTGCTCTGTCTCCTTCCATTCACAATGTCGTTCATGTTGTAGGCGCTTGTAGTATTCTTTTAAGCCATTCAAAATTAGCCAGCCAGCTGACTTAAGAACTGCCTGAGAATGGGGTGGTTTGTTAAGTGATCATAGCAAGGCCAAAGATATCGTATATTTCTAATTTCTGAGTGATAATAGCCTAAGCCCATACTTAAGACTGGTGAAATCATTTTTGAAATCAAATGAGTACCTCTTAATATCTCTTAAATACAACAATTTATCTAATAAAATAGAAATAATATATTAAGTATAGGTAAAAATTATGTATGTCATCTAGATAGTACATAATGAACAGCGACCTAGACTTATATATACATACAGACCATATGGCAAGTGCAAGGTTAATGTAACAGTAATAACTGTTTAATAACAATTTAATATTTTAAAGCTATTTCCAATAATAGAATATTATTAATCAATCTAGTCATGACACGAATGTTCGTTTGTTCTGTCTGTCTATTTATTAAAAAAAATTGTAAAATATGTTTGTATTTCTGTTTGTTTGTATTTAGAGGACGTGGTAGCTCAGTTTGTTACGTGCCTTGGTTAACCGACCGATCCGACCCGTCAGGTCGAGGATTCGAGTCTTGGGCTGCCGTAAGCCATGTTTCTCAATGTGCCCGGATAGTGGCGACGGATTCTCAACGTGTCACACTGGGACTGAACAAATATGCGAAATGTGGTGTTTAACACTTCTTCCAACCCCTCTCGAGGGATAACGGCATGAGTTTATGTATGCGTGGTTGTTTTTCTTTTCACGGCTGAGTTTATACTCTTCATGAACATTAGGCTTCTGCTAGACTCTTCAAATGGAAGTAAATAGGCATTGGCTCAGTGGCGCAGTGGTGTAAAGAGCCAACTGCTACGCAAGAGGTTCCGAGTTTGAATCCCTTTGGCGTCGGAACTTTGTGTTATTTGCAAGACGCATTCTTTCGCTGGTCTTGGATGTAGTATTCTTATCTATGTAGTATGTACCATCTCATTGCTTAGTGACTGCGATACAAGATTATATCTTAGTTGCAGGGCTGAGTCAATGTTTGTGTCGTGATTTGGTTATTATTGTCTAGACCAGCTTGCTCCACCTCTCACATCTTCACTTAGCATCAGGTGATAGTGTAAACAAAAATATTTGAAATTTTTGAAGAACGAAAGTGACTCATTTGTTTATATTATCGCCTAAACGATGTCAAAATTACAACCTGACCAAGGACCTAGGGTGATCCGAAAGATAAATATTTCTATGCGGTAGAAGTAAGAGCTAAAACTAGTTAAGTTAATAAAATACATTCCAATGGAATTTAATCTCAGTAATCGGTGTCGTCCCGTATGCGCCACGTCCACGTAATAGCGTATTAATTATCCAACAGCCTTGAAGATGTAGGTATTAGTAAATATATACGTAACGGTATATAAGGTGCGGAATAACTCCTATTTATTAGTTACAACTTAACGTAATATACATTTAAAAAATACCTACTTTTGTTTTTATTTTAAAAGACAGAGCTACAGTTAAAAGTATTGCAATTACAATAATAATAACCCCATCACGACACACATATTGAGTCAGCACTGCACTTAAATAAAATCTTGTATCGCAGTAAGCAACGAAATGGTATACATTTTACTACATAGATAAGAATACAATATTAGGATGTTTTATAGATAATTAAATAGAAATAGCAGTTAATTAATTATAAAAGGTTGAACATCGCTATACAGCGTGGAAATGCAGCCAGTGCTATGAGCACACTCCACTGTACATAAAATTGTTAGGTTTTCAATGTATTAAATATTCAATTTCTATCTTGTAAACAAAATGTATAAAAGACTTTATTTTATATTTAATTTTAGTGCATAAATAAGTTCCATTTCAAAAACCACAAGCGCAATAAATGTCGCAATGAAATCCATTAGTAAATTAACCAATAAATAAAATAAAATATTATAAAAAGAACGCGACCGCAAATACTTAGCAAGCGAGAATAATTGTGCTAATTTCTGAGCGAGCTAGTTTTTTGCTTGTCCATGTATTTTTAACTGTGATTTAGGGCAGGCCTTTTTTAGTTTTAAATTGCTTATTCATACATTCACTACCTCATTTTATGTATAACGTTTGCCATCTATAGATATTTTTTTAGGTATAATGGTAAGCGCTATTTCTTATCTAAGAATAAATTTGAATCATTTTCTATTTCGATACTGTACTGTGAAAGCCTCGTATAGCGAGTAAAAAACGGGACCCTATTACTAAGCCGTCCGTCTGTCAGCGGGCTGTATCTCATAAACCATAATAGATAGACTCTTGAAATATTCAGAGAATGTCTGTTTCTACTGCCGCTGTAACAACAAATACAAAAAACATAAACAAATTCAACATTAATGGGGTCTCCGATACAAAAAACTTGATTTGATAGAAATTTTTGCTTGCTCTCGAATCTTATACGAAATTATCTTAAAGGTAGATAATATTAAATCTTTAAGATGGTATGGAACCCATCATGTTCGAGACCGACTCGCACTTGACCGGTTTTTTTAAATGTATATGTCTATCGATGTCTAAACAGCAAGTATTTGTTAAGCATAGACCTACGTTACAAAGATTTCTATCGAAAAACCTATTACCTACCTATTATACAGGTGTTGGTCAAAAATAAATTGCGAGCTTGTATGGCATGGATAAGCCACCAATATCAGAATAATTCGGTTAAATTAATATACAGTCTCGGTTTCGACTTGGTTGGAAGTCAGAAACCACATTCCTACCACCTCCTATTTCTTCTGATTAAGTTCGTTGCGTGTCCCAAGACAGCCGGTAGAGTGTTCGGGCACAGCCTGTGCATCATTGCACAGCTGCATTATTCGATCAAAGGACGCCACTTTTGATCCTGGTAAACAGGAGTTGCAGTAGTGGGAAAGAGTGGCGGTTGTGCCGCGAATTGTCCTGGTTTATATATAAATCTGAGGTTAAAGATATCATTTAACTCGACTGAGCTTATGTATAAACAAAAAAAAGTAAAAATACTTATTTAGGTAACTACATTGTAGGTAAGCAATACCTGCATGTGCATACATATAAAATATCAAATTTAAAAACGTGTAATCAAATAGATGAAACGTGTAATCACAGACCAATGACATGTAATTATAAATCTTTGATCTAAGACGCAATTTTCGACCCTTCTGGACATGGGGTAAAACATAGCTGTATCATCGGGAAAAAAGTTTTTTTATTAATTATTTAGTTTTACATAAAACATACGAATACGTAAACTCACGCCGTACGCCCTCGAGGGGGTTGGCAGAGCTTGCTACAAACCGCTTTTCGCATGTTTATGTTGAGTCTCAGTGCGACAGATTGCGAATTTGTCGCCAATATCCGGGCACATTGAGAAACAAGACAACGTAAGGCTACCTGAGACTCGAACCCTCGACCTGTCGGTTCGGGTCGGTCAGTCGGGTTATCCAAGGCACGTAACAGCTACCACATCCTCCGTTCACGTTTTTTAGTTTTATACCTAATTAATCTCTTTTAGGATTATTAAGATACAGTAATTTGTTTAAGAGATATGTTACAGTACCTAATTGGCGATAACCTTCTATCCGTAGTCGGGTAAAGCGCGTGCATTCCTTTGCAACCTGTTCATACGCATGTGTTGCATCACACAAACACCGTCATGCCGTGTACAGTAAGTTGTATTATATTTTATTATTTATATATTATTCGAATCAAGAACCTCTAGCGTAGCAGTCGGCTGTTTACACCACTGCGCCACTGAAGTCACCGAGGTCGAGTTGTATGTAAAGTACATATTTAGGTACCTTTTATATCGTAAACAATTATTTTAAACGGTATAAGGTGAGCAACTAAGCATTGACTGCAGCCTGAAGTTTCTTACAAAAATTATATAAATAGATTTTTTTCCAAGTACCAGCTTACTCAATCGTAAACAAAGTAAGGTTATTTACTTTACAAGAAAACGGTTAATCATACCATCGTCTATATTTATGGCTTTTAATTTTTTAAGAACAAAATATTCAATTCACTTGGGTTTCGAAGGCACATTTTTTTTTAAATTAAGTTTTCAAAAAAAAATAATACTGATCCATACAAAAGACATCAACGAGATTTAGTGTATTTCGGCTTAAAATTGAATACAAATTGTATTTTATAATACTTTTTTTAATTACATAAAGCAAATTTATTAATATATAAATGATATGAGCATATTATATTTTATATTTTCACGATTAAATGCCAAAAACTACAAATTTATCAATGCAAAATCAGATAAACGATCAATCAATCGCTAAACAAAAAAATGACAGACAAAAAATATTACTGTATCTTTTTCGATTGAACGCAAAAAACATGATAGCTCAGGTCGAAGGCCCTACCGTTTGAGTTGTGTATTTAATAAAAAATGGCGGACGTTGGGTTGGACATACCTTAAGTTCTCAGAATGAATTATTTGTTGAAGATATTCTCGACTTATGTATTGCCTAACCAAACATAATTAAATGTAAGTACATAACCGCTTATATAAATTATACATGTCTAAAAAATGAGCGGCCATTAATAAAATAAAATACAATCTTATTTATAATGTAATAATTTATAATATAATGTGGAAGGGAATTTTTATGAAAACTTTTCCGGTTTTTTTAGTTTTTTCACCAAAATTAAGAGACAATGACCAATCTTTAAGACTACTCGACGACTGAAATTTAGAGACTAATAAAAATTTAGAGATTAATCATTGAGATTGTAATGGATATTTATAATTATGAAAAAGTTATTACGGAGGTTTCTTACCGGATTCTTCCCTGTAGAAATAGCATTCCATGCCTTTTTTTAACTAAAAAAGACAATTTAAAGTGCCTACTTATTTTCAGTCAATTTGAATCAAATATATTTTAAGTTTGAGAATGCATACGTACTTAAAAAATACATGTACTGCACGAACGAATTCGAGTCACTTACATCCTTTTTAAAGAATTTTAATTTTAATGAAAAACCATAGAATCCAAGAAGAAAAGTAAACGCATTAGAGTTCAACATCTTCAGATATTTGACGATAATTATTGTAAATAAATAAACAGCACTTAATTGTAATTAACTGAACTCGCAGGTGGATTTTTAATTGCTTTGAAGCTGGTTTCAATAAGTGCTTGAGGATAAACAGTCTGGTTACTCATGAGGAATGAAGATAAACTTTATTCAATATTATGGTTATATTATGGTATCTTCACTGAGCGAAATATTCCAAAAATTTGATCTATTTTTTTTCAGTCAAATATTCTTTAAGTAATTTTAAGTATTTTTTTAATTTACATTAGCTTTCTTAACTTTTTTTTGACAATTCAAAGCACTATTTGAAGAAAATAGTCTTTATTGATTTTTGTTTTGTTTTAAAATCACCATAAAATTCCATAAGTCTTAGTCAGTCCAAACAACCTTACAAATTGCCCTAAACGCTCCAATTCGAATGTATATTTTGTTACAATTTCATTGTTCGTACGTCAATGTGTCTGTATAGCATGATTTATAGCGATTACTTAACATGGAAACCGCCCGTGAATTGCCGAAATAACAAAACAATGGCTTAGAACAATTTTTTATTGATTGTTTTAATATTTTATACTTATCTTAGAAACGGCCTTAACAATGATTGATAATAAGTTATATTTTCGTTGTTATTTTTTTATAAAATTAAGGCAACAGCAAGCACTTACTATGAAAAAAAGTGTCATTGGAATGTGGAAGGAAAAAAATGCAAAAAAAATTTGAAAGTGAAACCTTCCCCACTTTCATCTTTTACAATCTTAAACGTATTTTAAACACCTATAGTAATTATTTTTAAACAAGCAGAATTGTAAATACGTGAGAGACTGTCGCTACAGAAATCCGGAACAATCCCATACATAATGTTAACATGTTTTTGAGTCATGTGAAAATCTAACATGCCATTAACTGTTTTCTACTTTATCCCTATTGTAATAAGATCTAATTTCACCTAACAATGAAAGAGTGCGTGGCTGTAAGAACCAAGAACACGCATGAAATTGAGAGTTCGAATTGAGGCACGTTTTTATTTGCAATTCTAACCGTCTTCAATCTAAAATCAATGTTTATTTTTAAAGTATTAAGATTTCATTGTAAAATTTCGTGGATTCCTTACTTGTCAAATTGTTTTTTGTGAAATTAAATACGATATAGATATGAGTGAGGGAGGTCGACAGAGAAGTATTTTAAGATTTCCCGCCCTGGATCTTTTAACCTAAGTTCGCAGCCCCACATCTTTCGGACTAAATTATTAGTTTATTTTTGTCTAGATTCCTCTAGTGCTCTAATAATTTAAACGGGTCGTAAAGCACGTGGAAGAACATGATAATGTGTATTTTTTTCTTTCATTTTCTTTTTTGTATGGATTAAGAAAATTAATTTTTAAAACTTCTCACTAAGCTTAGGTTCTATTGGCAATCAAAATCTTTCTTCTTTAATCGACAAAGGATAAAACTTTTTACATCGAAAACTGTCATTTACCCACAAACAAATCACTAACAATCACACATTAACCGAACTGTTGACAGGTGTAGTTTTTTTTCATCATTTCCCAATAGGTTATTGCTTAGGTTTGTGCAACGCCGAGCGGAATGCGTGTGAATTTATACTTTATAAGATTAACAATAACTCATAAAAGTCGTTAAGCTTGGAATAAGTAGTTTTAGAGCAATCGTTGCTTTTATTAAATATTAACTTATTTGTGTAAGATTATTCAGGAGATAAAAATGGAGTGTATTTTGATGATTTTTAAAAAGAGGTTTTTAAAACTTTACTACTTAGGCCTGATTTATTTGACTATTTTATTGTTAAAGTTTGACGTTTTTATCTGTTGAAAGACTACATTTGACCTTAATTAAACACCTGTATAGATAGATCCTTCATACTAACCTTGAAGAGGCTATATAAGTAGCGTTAATCAATGAATACACTATAACCACTGCAAAAAAAAAGCCAAAATGAAGAATTTCAAAAGATACGAAAGCAAGCCACACCTCGTGGGGTGTGGCCAGTGAAAAAACTAAACACGAATTAACATAAATCTGGTGGCTTATGTAAAATGGAAAGTTGTTGGGTATATAGAAAAGAATATCGTTAAAAATTACTCAAGATGTTAGGTAAAGTCGGTACCAAGTAAGGTAAAATATTGTTGGTAAGTTGGTAAAGTTGACGTTAGTTCAGTGTTTAATTCCACCAGCAAGAACCAGTGTGAATTAACTCGGCAGTTTACAACTTTGACTAAAATTTTTCCTTGTACACTATACCAGAGACTGAACTGTGGAAAAGCAGTGTCAGAACTTGTTGCAATACTCAAGAAGTTCCAGGTTAGATTCCAAGCGGAGGGAGAACTTTGTCTTGGAAGATGCATTATTTTGCTCAATGATCTTGGTTGTTCTTATCTCCTATACTTCATACCATATATTGTGTATATATATATCCATGTCATAGTACTTGTGATATAAGATCTTAGAGTAGGGCTCAGTCAGTGTGTGTGTTGTAATATGGTTTTAATATCGAATGCTTTCGACCACTCTAAAGGCTGCGTTAGATCGTTAGCAATTACCATACCAATGGACACCTTTGACATCAGAAACATGATGAGCATTGCTGACCTAACATCATATACATTCATCAAGCAACTATTTGACCTTGCAGAAACAAAATACAGTCATTTAACTGCGGCCTTTGAAAGGCTTGTGGTGAGGAAAAGACACTTCGACTGAAATGTTACTATTTTTTCCATATTCATAGATATCTTATCCGGATTTTTTATATGTCATTTTTAATATATTTTTCTTCGGCTGCACAATGGTATGTGCGACAAAAATATCCTACTCTTATGACTAATACATGTTATACGACCCCACCCTATATATTACCTACAAATTTACGAGATCCAAAATGCGGCTCGAAAGGTAAAATACTAGTAAATAAGTAAACGGTTAAAGTTTGACTTTTGGTGGTCATAATCACATCAAAAGCTGACGTCAACTACTTAACAAAAGCCTGATCCAAATACTTCATAACGATCGTGTGCAGCTCGCATCCAGGCTCCCTGCAGCCCCCACAAGATGGTACGTCCACCTTATGGGGTTGTGATTTCTATATACTAGTCACATTATTTCTATGTACTAGTCACATTATTTCTATATACTAGTTACATTATTTCTCAATAATCGTACAAATATTATTGAAGTGAAAGCTTGTATCTGTGTTAAGATATTTGTTCACTCAATCACGCGTAAACTGTCGAAAGAATTCAGATGAAAATGCACGCACAGAAACCATTTCCTTGATAAACAAAAACGTACTTATCATTTATTAAATACTAGCGATCCGCCCCGGCTTCGCACGTATATTATGCCGGTATTATATGCATATGAACCTTCCTCTTGAATAACTATCTATTTAAAAAAAACCGCATCAAAATCCGTTGCGTAGTTTTAATGATCTAAGCATACATAGGGACGGACAGCGGGAAGCGACTTTGTTTTATACTATGTAGTGATAATACAATGTTCAATTCAATTCAATGAAACACTTAACTTGGGTTGATATTCGTTTATTGATGCGACCCAAAGAAACTTTCCCAGCTCGAAATAAATTAAGTTTTTCTCCACATTTCAAAATCAGTTAAATGATCTAACCATTCATAGGGACCGACAGCGTGAAGCGACTATGTTTTATACTATGTAGTGATAAGGGTACTTTTATCTCTTATAATATAATGATTAAGGTTAACATGACCGAAATCGCGGCCAAAAGCTAGTCATTACATAAAGGTACAATCATGTCAGTTTAATTAAAAATTGCGGCGAAACTGACGAGTGTATTTTTATTTTGTGGTACGCGATTAAGTAGGCAAGTATGTGGCATGTGGTTTTTAATTTTAAACATTGAGCAATAATAATAATTACCCGCCTACTTTTACTCATTTAGTAGTTAATTGAAGTCTTAAATCATGAACGAGGCGAAACTTTCTCATACCTTTTTTTTTACTTGATTATGTAAATTTGTAACTTAAACATTCGGATAAAGTAAAGGTGTTAAATTAATTTTTTATTAATCTAAACCATTTCAGTTTTGTTTCATCATATAGGTAAATAACTTAAATTGCCAGTGCTCTTATTTAAAAAAAAAGTTCTATAGACCACCTCGAAAATAATTTAACGTAGTTTTTAAAACAGACTTTAAATTAACATTCGCTCCCCGTCAAAGTTCGGCCCTGTAATATTCTAATAGCCTTCAAGTAACATTTTTAATATTAAATGTAACACTAATATCGAATTTAAATATTTATTTTATAATCATGATAAAGCTGATGGATGTTTTCCTTTAAACATTTAAAGATATCCTTCACACTTGAAAAACAAAAGCCTTGGAAGCTTCGCTAAGTGTTTTTGGATTGTATTAACCTTTTTTTGTTAGAAGTCGAACTTGTAATGGAATTAGTAGGCACCTATTCACAAGTTAAAGATACTTATAACAGAGGTTTGTGAGTTATTTATAGCACTTACCTAATATACTGGAATCCAATAAAAAGCTCTCTGTTGCATAAAAACCATAAAATTACCACACACGTAACGTATCTATTTAAATATTATGGAAATATGCGGGTTACAATATTCAAAGTAAACATACGGCGAAAACCTGTTTACGTGTTAAGAAATTCCTCAAAATCCACAACTTTAACTTTAATAATCACTTTAGAAAGTTTAATATCACAACAGTATTCACTTTAAACTTCCTAAGCTTTAGTTTTACACAGTTTTTGTGGGAACACAAAAGTTTTTGTTATGTTTAAAATGAGTGGCGTTGGAGCATGCGCGGTCACGTTCGCGCGTTACCTTCGTCAAGAAACGACTGCCTTCAAGCAAGCCAATCGGCGTCTAGCATTCTCCCAAGATCGAAGCTCCGTACAATTTATAAACCGGTAAATTTAAAAAGTATAACTTTTGTACTTAAGGTAAATCATTCGTCTATGTTTTTAATTTCTTCGTCTGAAGAACCAACACTTTTATTTTTTACAATAATATAGCTAATCTTAGACCAATAAGATTGAAATTTGCCAATCCAATTTGAACTGAAATTTTAAAATAATTATTGTGAAATGAATTTGACTGCACCTATGAATAAAATAAAGTTCAATTGAACAAAAGTTATGAATGAGAGTTATTGTTAAACAAAAATAGAACTTGTTTAGTCACTTTAGATATGACTTTTAAATAAATTCAAGAAAGCCGTTCTAGATTACCTTAGCTGAATGCATACAGTACGGCATTGCTAGTGGTTAACCTCCTGATGCGTGACTTGATATCTCATTATTATTATAATTAAGCTATAAATTCAGTTAATTTTAATGAATAGTAATGGAATGTGCTAAACTGCCAACTAGAACAAGAATTTACGAGCAAAGCGCCATCTATAGTTACGTGGACTGAACTAACAATAGCAAACAAAAGTGCTTGCAGTGATGTTTATTTCTAAGCACTTGCTTATTTTTCTTGTAATGTTAACTCGAGTTAAAAGGAAGTCACGTTTTCGTGTTTACGGATGTGGGATACAGTTAGCAGATGCAAATAATATAATTTCATCCGTATTTCTAAAAGCATAGATCTTATTTTAGAAAAAACAACGGAAAAACTGACGTAACTACTGTTCGGTTAAATAAATTGCAAATCTTTAGATCAACATATACCTATAATATTTTATTTGCTATTATTTATAAATACGATTAAATACATTGTATTTTTAATTAATTATCTATATTCTACTAACGTTCTACAAATCCACATAAAATTTTATCAATCCAGGGACAAAATCGAATAAGTATTAAAACTATACTATATTTCGTGCTAGAAACTAGAACTTCAGAGAGACTTTGATTATCACTTTACTAAAGTACCTTTTTATTTATTATAATTTGGAGATGGCTGGTAGTTTACCTTCTTTAGTGCAGTTCATCAAATGATAAATAAAATAAAAGCCTTTATTGCTGTTTTTGAGTTTACATAAAAAAACGTACATGAAAATGTTTATGAGGTATGCCTGAGTTTAGGTTGTATTGTAGTGTTTATTAACATGTTGATATCGGCAAACGGTAGCATCTACGTCACAGCTTATCTCCCGACATAGGCCTCCTATAAATATTCCCATTTAGTCCTGTCTTGTTATGTGAGTCCATACAGGACCAGCTATTTTCCTAAGGTCATGAAATAAAACAAAACGTTTCACTGCAAAGAGAACTCTTTTAAGTTTTTATTAATTCATACAAATAACAAATTTAAGTAACTATAAAAGTCATATAATTGAGATCCATTCCAAATAGCCAGTTCAATAATGCATATTTACCATATTTCTACAGAGTTGCAGTACAATTTAATTTGATATTATAATCGTTTTGTAATAAAGCTAAAGCATAAATTCTATTCTATATTGTAATATTTATATATTTTAATACTTCAAAATACATTTCAATAACTTAGGACTAGACCAGACATATACGTACTAAATCAAAATTTTATATCACAAAACTATAAAGTCCTATAATTTGTCTTTAGTTTTAAATACTAGAATACTCTAGGTATATTGGAATTCAGTACATATACCATATAATTATCTTATGCTAATAACCGAACCAATCATTTTCTATGTATGAATGATCATGATCGTCATGACATCAATTGTCGAATCAGCATCAACTATTTGTTGTCTCATCTAAATTTAAGTTCAAGTATAAATTCATAGATGTCGCTTATTTTAAATGTCGTTTCCCAGTGTAATTTCTTTGACTATCGCATTTCATATAATATCTGAAGTTTGTACATATATAATCCCATCAATCCGGTACTATCCAGCTATCGTATATGTACTGCCAGTCAATATGTTTGAAATACGGATGACGTTTTATTTCTTCTATTCCGTCTTTTCCAGCGCCTAAACGTTCTTCAGGATCATATGTCAAAAGCTGAAAATTATAAAAATGTGTTAAACAATAAAGACTAAGTTTAGGTAAAATTATTGCAACACTGAAAAGATAACGTGTGCGTCTCTAAAAACTTCATGCTTATTGGAATAATATATTTTATGTCGTTTAAAATCTAAAATGCATTGATATTCATTTTCAAAGATATATTAATTTTATTTTACATATTTTAAGTATAAAATATGTAGAATCCAAATACCTGCGTTAACAATGATTCGACTTCAACTGAAAGACCTTCTGGGCATTGTAATATTGTGTGGCTTGTAAATACGCTTCTATGGTAATATGATAATGGCTGAAAAATAAATGATATATACAAATATAGGTAGATATTTTATAAAATACAATTTAATAAAGTTTTAGGACTATATACGCTAAACTAAATTGACGCTTCTACTATATATGCCAGATGTGTAATAAATACGTGATTTTTTATTTATTATTATATTAACTTTTTATTTTTTTTGTAAATAAAAATTATCGACAATTTTGTCCTGTCCATTTATGTCTCTCGTGTTCAATAAAGTCAATTTATTTTATTTACATTTTTATAAATATATTATTTAAAAAGAGATTATATATTAAACACTATAAAGAGGAAAAGTTTGTGTGTGGTGATCTTCGAAAATACACACCCAATATCAAAAATTAGAATAGACTTTCGGAGTAGACAAAGGTTACATTTTGTCTCAAAAACAGTCTCCTAAGCAGACGAAATCATGGGCAAAAGCTAGTATATTAAAATAAAAAAACTCACAACTCCGCAAAGCAATTCATACATAATAGCTCCGTAACTCCAGAAATCGCATGCACTATCCAAATTTGTCTTATCCGTTTTATCCGAATCCATTATAGTTTGCGTGTACAACTCTGGCGCGACATACATGTCCACTTCGCCCGGTTTCACTCGCGTCTCAAGTTTGGATAGAGTCATATCCGTTTCTGGATAGGATAGACAATAGGTAAGAGTTATCTGTCCGTTGTTCCCGAGTAGAATATTTTTTGGGTTCAAGTCTCTAGAAAAATAAAAAACAAACTTTAATAATATTTACCTCTTTTGAGGATTAACAGATGGCTTTGATTCAAGAAGTTCTGGGTACGAAACCTGTGTCTATAATGATTTATATATAAACAGGGGCATAGCTACCGCGGTATCGACTTTTCGGAACATGTTTGTTTTTGAACCTTCCCTGTATTCAAGCGAACCAAGTAAAAAATTAACATTCAAATTGGTCCAGCCGCCTTCGATTTTTTGCGATACAAACTAACAGCTCTAAATATTTTATAAATATCTATTTATAGAAGGTAAATATACCTGCATATAACTCCATAGTTGTGCAATGATTCAATAGCCGTCAATATTTCCGCACCCCAAGTGCAGAGGGCGCCAGGTGGTAACATGTCCGCGCTAATACGTAACTGGAATATAAATATTTAATTAACATTAATTAAATCATAATGATTGGATGATTAATAATTTAACCGCCAAGTTCATTTTTTCGTACCAAATACTCATTTTGCCTTTTATTTGATAGCGCTGTATTTTATTAAAATAATGTTGAAATTTGGTAAATAGTTGATGAAGTAATCATTTACAATTGATTACACTTTAGTTTCTGAATTAGAATACCTAAAAATAATTTCTAAAGTTAAATGAATAGTTGCAGGTATTTATTTTTCATTTTACTGTGCTTGGCGCTGAGGGCACGACCACTGATATTACGTTTGGCGGTTAAACGGTTAAAATCGACGCATAATTAATCAGTTCAATCAATTCAAGAAAAGGATAGTATGCTAGTGCTTTTATGTTGCTTGACTTATGGAGCCCCAAGATCATTTAACTTAAATGTAAGTTTTTTTTCCTCATAAAATAGGCAAGTATTTTGCCACAACTTCACTTGATGGTAAATGACGATGTGGCCATGTTGAGCGCGATGCCTAGAAAATGCCTATAGATTAACTCTTGACTTGAAGATGCATTTTCACTTACTAGTCTTGGATGTTGTATTCTTATCTGTATAGTTTAAAATCGTTGCTTAGTGTCTGCGATATAAGATTATTATCTTAGTGCAGGGCTGAGTCAATGTGTGTGTCATGATGTGATTACTGCTATAAGTTTCAAATTAGCACATGACTAGACCAACTCTTGGATGATTACACTTTTTGAAACTAAAAAATTAACCTAAAACTAGTATGTAAATAAAATCTTTACCGTATGTTTCGGTTTTCGTTCCTTTATCTCTTTTTTCTCTTCGATTTTCTTTGTCTCTACTTTACTTTGTCTTTGTTCTACAATTTCAACTTCAACCACATCCTTTATCACCGTTTCTACCTTCTTAGCTTCAGCCAAATCGTTTAAAACCTTATCAACATTCTTCAATAATTTCTCTGAATTCCTCAATAATTCACTGATGGACATATCGTCATTTTTATTACCACTATCGTCATCACCTACATGACCATTTGAATCGTCATCTTTACCATCCAAATCGTCTATACCATCATCAATGAATTCGATACTGTTTTGTTTAAAAGTGTCGACGGTGATCGCCATTTTTTCATCAATGCTGTCAATATTATGATTGATATTGGCTTTTTTTGTCGGTTCTGTGAATACGTTGTTTAAATTCACTTCTCTGGCGGGTGTATTGGGTAGGGACAGGGCATAGTTTTTTATGTAGTCGAAAAGATTTTGGCCCGGAGCATATGAAAGTATGAGAAAGATCAGATTGTTGCTTTCTATGTATGCATGTATTGGTACCATATAAGGCACGTTAGTTGGTAGAATGGGAGATCTGGTTTCTTTAGTTGTTTGAAGGAAATATTCGTCGAATTCCGTAAGGTTGTATGGTACTTTTTGTATCACCTGAAAAATAAGGTTATTATAAATAGCAAGTGAAAAAAAGAGATTAAGATTAAGCTATTGACTTTTTGATCTTTTGCGTTTTCTACCGCATTGTATAAACGAGAAAAAGTATTAATTTAATACACACAAAAATCGCTACGAATCAAGAAATTAAGGCAACACTATAACAAAAAATGTACACATGAGGCAACAATCAATCACACATAAATTATTTTTAAAAAATATCTGAAACCGTTTATTCTTGTTTTCTCTTTTTTTAAAGAAATAAATAAATATCTAATCTCTAACCTTCATAGCGTAAACCTTCTGATTATGTTTGTACAACACAAGCATCATGGTAGATCCAATAACGGCTATTACTCTATACATTACCAGTTCTTCATAGGGTTGGTTCAACATTGTTATTGGCAGCGGGCAATGGATAGCGCGGGTTAGCTCTTCTGGTAGTAACTGCTATAAAACAAATAATAAATAAATAAAAAGGATAGATTTTTTAAATAAAACTCACAGCATTTTTTTTTTTCGAATAGCCTTCAAATAAGTACTTTTAAGTTATCTTTTAAAACTACCACCGGTTCGGAATGCTATTTCTACGGGGAAAAGTCCGGTAAGAAACCTCCGTAGTAGTTTTTTTTAATTCAAAATAATTACAATGATTTTTCCATAACAATCTGTCAATAAACAGTTATACTATATAAACTAAAACTTTCTATAAATTTCAATAATATAAACATAAGTAATAGAAGACATAAATTAACAAAAAAAATACATGTGTATTATGTAACCATTGCATGTGCCCGATTATTGATTTATTAATTAATTCGATTTGTTGTTGAGCGAAAAAGTTATTTCATTTGCATTAAATCAGAAATATATATTTTTAATAAATTTCATAGAAAAGAACGAACCAATTTCTACAAAGCATTAACTTAACAATCTAAACACAACATGAACACGTGTTCCTGTCTATAAAATTTGATCACAATAGATCAGAATTGGTCGATGTTACACAAGGCTTCATTAGCAGCATTAGTGCGGTGTCTGAGGGTTCCTTTGGCTTCCCTCTATCCCGTAATGCTCTGACTAACTGCTAAAGGTGTTGGTAGAGCGTGAAGTTTTAGTCGGTAGGCACTACGTGAGTCCGACATGCTCCTTCGGTTCCCCCGGGCTGGAGGAAATCCATGAGGATTTCCCCGTAAAAAAAAAGGCTTCAGTAGCCTTGAATAGACTTTCAAAAAATAATATATCTTGTTTTTACAAAGGTACTATATACAATATTATTACAAAAATTTGAAAAAATAAAACATCTAGGTGCTTACGTTTTGTTCGACGTTACTCAAATGGTTTTTATAAATCTCTTCAGCGTATGAAAGGTATTTGTTGGTTTTCTCTTTTATTAAAGCACGCCTTTGCGAGTCGGGATCAGCTAAAAAAACATAAATACTTTTACAAAACACATTTCTACGCTTGATTCAGCCCTGCACTTGTGAAAGAAAGTGAACGGAGGAAACATTTTGTTTAACAAACGAATTCTACACACACTGTGTTATAAGTTTAGCATGTGTCTGTCTGTGACATACATTCATAAACTCAAGGCGAAGTATCAGAAAAAAATTGAGACACATTTTATAAAATCTTATTATTCGATAGGTCGAGGGTTCGAGTCTCGGGTTGCAGTAAGTTATAGCTGCCATTTACCTAATTTTACCTGGATAGTAGCAAAAGATTCGCAACCTCTTAAACTGGGACTCACCATAAACATGCGATTTCGGCGTTAGTTTATGTTTACGATGATATAAATATTTAAAAGTGCTTATTTTAAGTTTATTCAAATGAAAAGTTTTGACTTTGATGTTCAACGAGCCTTGAAAAACGCATAATCTACTTTTTATCTCGAAAAATGTTTCTGAGCGATAAAAAAAAAAACGAAATCTACACCGACGAAATCGAGGCAAAAACTAAAAGAACAATATTTTTTCTACTTACATTTAATTTTACAATTCCTTTCCCTAGTATAATAAAACAAATGTATAAAATCCATATTTTAACATTCAAATTGAAAATGTTTCAAGCGTTAATGCAAACTAACAAATGATAGCTGGGCGACGGCAAATTATCATTTTCTAATCGTTAATTTAGCATTACTGTGTCCTGTTTGATTTGTTAATGATTCATATAGATAAATACTATATAAATGGAAGTTATTAAGATAAATCATTGCATTCCAGATATAATACATAGAATAGATAATGTCAAATAATTTCCCAACTTTATATGGATATCTATATCTGTATTATGTTTAATTATTGTATTTTATTATTTTATTTCATGATATTTTTTATTAATAAATTAGTATATTATTAAATTACAGAGTTCAACATATCCTTTATTTAGCGAATTACGTGCCTACATTGAATTTTATAGATGTGATTCCTTATGTTTTTTATTATTCAAATCTCTACGTACAATAGTTGAAATATTTTTAATAGTTAAAGAATGTTGATTGGATTTTTGACCTAATCATTAAGTGATTCATTTTTAATGTCCTCTTGATTACCAACCTACTCATGCATATTGGTTTCATAATGCTTACAAAACTAAAAAAGGATATTTATAATTTTAAAAAGTAACTACCAATTCCGGTAGTTTTAACGCCACCTGTCGGTTATGTCATCTTTCAAAAACTAACCATACACATTCATTAAATATCATCGAAAACGGTTGAGTGGTTTCGGTGATTAGCGTATACGAACAAAGGGACACGTAACGCTTTTTATGTTATGACAATTCTCTTTTACTACTTGTAAGAGTTTTATGGCATTTTAATATTTATTGGATTTTTAATTGAATGTTTGTTTAATTTCCTTTCTACTTTCTACATATCTTTTTTCTGTTTATTTTCGTTTCACTTAGTTGATGGTCTCTGTGATGTGTATTTTTCAACATCGTATTATACCAGCGACCCGCCCCGGCTTCGCACGGATATTATGCATGTATTATATCCATATAAAGCTTCCTTTTGAATCATTCTATCCATTAAAAAACCGCATAAAAATTCATTCAGTAGTTTTAAAGATTTAAGCATACAGAGGGAGAGACAGACAGCGGGAAGCGACTGTTGTATACTATTTAGTGATTTTTTAGATTCGATTTTTTTTTTTAACCTGCCAAAAATTAGAAACTATAATAACAAAAAAAATCACTTACTCTGTACACCAATCAGCATTTTCTCTATTCCAGATTTATAGCATTCAAAAGCTTTCTGATATTCACCGGCATCTTCGAACCTGGCTGCAGAATTCAACATATATCCAGCTTCAAACACATAACTATTGTCCGTCTTACACTCAACATTCGATACACTTTTCTTACTATAAAAAGACAACTTAGAACTGATTCTCGTATCCAAATCCTCAATAGTCGAACTGACTGAAGTAGTTTCAGAGTTAGTGGTGCTATATTTCTGTCGCATAGTGTGATAATCTTCGAACCCTGAAGTGGAAGGCGCGTCGAAATTTATCAAGTCTGGCAACACTGTTTTTTTGACAGTTGGTCTAGGCTTGTCTATGGATATCTTACTTATTTCGTCGTAATAATCGCTTTTAATACTGTCCAAGGAGGTTAGAGATTCAAAACTGTCTGCTTGTGATATTTTCTGTTGGTTTTTGGGCGATTTTCTTATTTCTACGTCTGCGGCTTCGTATATTGGTATCTGAGAGATGTGATCGGTTTCATCTTTGTCTATGGTTGTGCTGGTGTTGCCAGTTTGTGGGTGAGCTATAAAAAATCGCAAACATTTGTATTTTTGCTGGTTTTGAGCGACTGCGCTTGATGATGTATGGGGGTAGACCGCTAGCGTGATGTAAGCCGGGGTTAGCCCCAGACGGAGATGTAACGGTAGCGCGGTGGTGGGGTATTTATTTCTATTGATTTGTATCACACCTTTTGATAGCTTACAAATAGACTAGCAATGCATACAGTAATGTAAATAAATGCGTTACCCCAGTTACGTTAATGTCGGTTAATATGGAATAATATGTACATTTCTAAATCTCACTCCTCACATTTAGAAGAAAAAAAAAACACAACAAACTAATTCAAAACTTAGAACCTCTTTCTTTTTTAGATGTTGGTTGGAAAAAAAATATTTGAATTACCAGTATGTACAGGTGTTTGATCATCATCAGTGTTGTATTCTAGAGGCGGTGTGTCCTCTATGGGCAAGTGGAGGGAAGATCGAATCGCGTTTATGACTCCCTCTGTGTTACTCTCTGGTTCCGGGTAGCCAGTCTAAAAAATATGACAAGCGTTTCAAAATGGTAACATTTGAATTTGATCCAGGGAGAAAATATGTGCATCACTTTCACAACAAAACCGATTAACAAATTTTGATTAACTTTCTCAATGTTTTATCAGCATCCTGAAATATAAATACATAAATACGAACTGTATGTGGCCGAAACTGCTTAATCAAAACACATTATTTACTTTAAATCATACACATAAACTAACGCCGTAGTTAAATACCTCGAGAGGGGTAAGCCGAGGTGTTACACACCGCATTTCGCATGTTTATGTTGAGTCCCAGTGCGACAGGTTACGAATCTGTCGCCACTACCCAGGCACAATGAACATGGCAGCTAAAATGTACGGCAACCGATGTCGATGATAATGGTCTTAAAATGATACACTTTTGAAATAGACAAATAAATTGTCACCTGTAGAAAATCAACGAAATCTGTGCTTGTAAACAGCAACCTGTGTTCTGCTATAAACTCTAGTAAGCTCTTTATCACTTTGGATCTCTCTTCGATAACCTGAAACATTTAAAATTAATGACACTTCTAATTTTACATAAAATTTCAAATTGAACTTTCAAATTGGGATTTTGGCCTTATTAGGGTTACCAGATAGAGTTTTTGAACAGAATTTTGTATTTTGTATAACGAATGGGGGGTTTTAATGATAACTGAGGTTTTTATTTGTTTTTCATATAATAATTAGACTTATAATATATAACTAAAATTCCTGATATTTTTTTCCGCGACCAAATTCCTGACGAATGGCAAAAAGTTCTGACGCCTGATGCACGCCTCATGCTTTATTAATTCCTTTTTTATTATGTGCCTTCAATTGAAAAGAAACAGGAAAGGAATAAGATCACTTGTGTATAATTCCATCACCACGAACATGAAACTACTCAACCAATAAAGAATTTTAAAATCCTATACATTACAAGTGCAATCAATATCAATCTATTTTCAATATTTTTAATACAACATCATTGCCAAGCAGGTTGATGGTATGAAACTTAAAAATAGAGCAAAGTAAAAACAACCATACCTCTGTTTGAAACCGCTTGAAGAAGCTAAAGTGAGTCAGCCTAGGAAAGGTCCCTCGGAGGTGGAGACCAGCATGCAACATCTTCATGGCCTTGTGTAGTCTCTGCACGTCGCTGTACCGTTTCCATACTGACACTACTGTCACAGCTTCTGGAGAGTCTATTGGGAATAGCTGTGGGCAAATTCGATAAAAAACCTTGTTAGCAGGTTCAAGGGAAGCTAAGGGGCTCATTACCCCCCAAAAGCATTTGAGTTAGTCACAACTTTTACCCTGGGACGCCAAGGGGGACCTGGCCCAGAGCGGCAGGCTGAGAGGGGCGGCATTTTGCAGATTTTTTATTTACTTTATATGTCTCTGTACATATAGATTGTCTTTATTTCTCTTTACAAAAGGGGCATCACAGCTAAATACTGCATAGTCTACCTACAAACTACAGTTGGTAGTTAACATTATTGTTTAATTTGTTGTAATTGTTAACAATAGCTGTAGACAATTTTCAATAATATTCTACTCAAAACATGTGGTTTTTATATCTGATTCAGGCATGATAAATTATTATTATATGATTTTAAATTATAAAACTGTGGAGCTATTATAATAGCATTAGGGAAAATTGTTTATACTTACACATTATTATAATAAATAATTTACCCTGACTAGTTACCTAAAACACTAAATTAAAAATAGAATTCTTATGTAACATGATACTACCTACAACCTTATAATTATGATACATGAATGTGCAATAAGTTTTATCCTGTATAAAAGATAAATGACTCATAATTCATTTTCTAGTAAACTGGCTTGAATATAAATTGATAACATATTGATAGAGGGTATTCTGGGTTCAAATCTTGGTGGTGGCCAAACTTTATGATATTTGTAGGACTAATTGTTTTGTTTACTCATCTTAGATGTAATTTTACATCTATGTAGTTTATACCATATCACTTCTCAGTTCCTGTGACACAAGTTCTTACAATACTCACTACAGCTGAGTCAAAGTAGGTGTTGTTATGTGGATTATTTATTATATAAGAAAAATATTGTCCATTAATGGAGGTTTTGTCATAAATTTCAACATAGCTCCATGTGGGGAAGCAAATTCTTTAATCAACGCACACTTAATGCCAGTCATTAATATTACTTTTTGGTAGCCTGTAAGTAAGCCTATAAATTTTTTGTATAGAATTAGCATTTTAAATAGATTTTCAAGGTTTTTTTAAATGTATGATTATTGAAAAATGAATAAGAACTTAAGTGATATTTCTTTTCTTTGATAGCAACAAAAATGTCCAATTGTGAAACAAAATATAAATACATACATAATCTTTTGTAATTTAAACCACACACACAGAGAATATCATTAAACTGTTGAACTGTTTGTTCAGCTTTACAAAACAGTGTTATCATATTTATAATTACAGGTAATCTATTAACAAAAAGCCTTTTCAAATAGATTAGTGATAATCTAAAACACTTAAAGAGATATTTCTGCAAAGTGCAAAGTTAAAATGGTTTAAAATAAGTTTTATTATGTAAAAAACAAAATCTAAATAAAATAGTAGTCAGTTTCAGTTTCAGACTAGAGATATTTTTTTTAAATGTTGTTACAAGATTGTTAATCAACAAATGTTTCTCTGCTTATTATTTCATCATAGAATTTATTGTGTATTTGTAGTTTATATAAAATAGGATAGTAATAAATGTATCCTAGTAAAATGTAAACTATGAAAGATTATAAGATCACATTTTAAATAGATTCCAACAAACAAATTCAGATGATCTGTCTATTGGAGTAGCTGAATTAATATCTATTTCCATAACCAATACCAACTATTCTATTTTTTCATTGGTAAGGAAATAAGTCCTTTATATTTAAAAGAGCAACTACTGATGAAGAATCAGGCCAGACTCTTTCACAAAGACCAGTGGTAGAGAGATCGGTTCTAGATTTTGATTATTTGTAAAATTTTAAATAAACTTAAAGTCTCAACCCTAGATTGGCTAGAAACTTTCAAGTCTACCTTAGCCCATGCAAACAACTGAAGGTATATTTCTATGTACTTTAATCCACCTTTATGTTTAAATTATATCGCAAAAAGTGACCCACTGCAACGTAATTTTTAGTGAAAGGTACTACCTCTCTCTATTTCTAATTTATTCCAGTTAGATTTACATAAACTTCCAAGAGAACTTATTTACAATAAAATATCATAAAAACTCTTATTAAATGACGTTTATACTCACGACAGACGTTATTTTGTATATTGTAAAGCCATTTTTGTGTTTCGCAGTTTCGTCCACCGAAAACCGGCGTACCCATTTGTCTTTCGAATTCATGATTTTTAAACCTAAAAATGCAATCTATCATCGACTATATCAATCTAGATAATTTTTAATCACATGCACTGCACTTTCCATTAAATTAAGATTCATTTTTTGATTGCAGCGGCTTGCCAACAAACACGAAAGAAAACAATTATTTTCTGACATTTGTAAATTTTGACATTTCGTAAATTTAACCCTACAGTTTTATATCGAAGAGTGAAAAATGTCAAAGTCACCAAAAACATGAGCTTTTTAAATTAGTCGTTTGTTTCTTTTACATTTTACGCATTTCTTTTTGTTGATGTAGAATTTATTAAATTGATTAATCCTTCGTCAGACCCAGAAACAATTTATATACTAAAACTATGGAATGTACAAAAAACTTCCCTTTGCACTAAATTATAAATTGTATGTTGGTACACAATTTTATAAGTACATATCTAAATTTCACGCAAGGGTTAAAACGTCAAGTATTAGCATAGTATCAAGGAACTTCAAGATGGCCAGTATAGATGGTGCTGGCATCGCAGTTTTAGTTCCCACTGTAGCCTTTACAGAAATCTGAAATTCTTTATAAAAGATGGCGCTACCGTTTGTGTTTTGTTTGTTATTGGTATCATGTTGTTAAAGTTTTACTTATTTTATGCTTGAAATATAACTTGTTTTATCATTTATAAAAAGCGTTTGATTTAAAGTAACATTAGTATGTTATTCTTTAAAATATTCCACGAATTATAAGTCTAAAAATATATTGCAGAACCATTTTTAAAGGTTTCAAGTCAATAGGTCAGACGCGTAGGTTCATTACTTATCCCCACTCAGCCGCATGGCGCTCAGCGAGAGGTTCAGCTCATGTTTCGCATGTTTTCGTGTCGTACAATCGTGTTTCTCGTGTCCTCGACTTACTTGCAATTATACTTTTCTCTCCAAGACATGAACGGAACTTAGAAATGCGTGTAGCGTCATCGTTCAACAAAACAAAATGTGCTTTTAACGTGTGATAAAAAACCAAGTGGAGTGCTAAAAGTGTCGAAAAGTAAACGGATGCTAGCAAGATGGGTTCAAAAATTGAGTACGTGGACTCGTCACATTTATACGCGACTAACTATGTCCGTAATTCCAAAGCCATAGGAGTTCTGTGGGCTATATTCACTATTTGTTACGCGATTATAAGCGTTGTGGCTTTCGTGACGCCCGAGTGGATTGGCGATCTTGAGACGGAGTATCCTAGGAAGTTTGGATTGTGGCAAGTGTGCCGGGCTGATGACGCCACTGAGGACTGCCAGGGTAGACTTGATGAATTCTTCTCAATAAATGGACTTGTGTTCAAAATCGCGACCGCGCTTGTGGGAGTCGCAGTCGCTTTGGCACTGTTTACAATATGCACAATGCTATTGTTCTTCTTTTGCCGATCAACCACTGTTTTTCACATCAGCGGATGGCTGCAACTTTTATCAGGTAAATCTACGAAGTTCAAACAATGACTTGAAACTGTTCTAATTGAAACCTTAACTATACAGCCAAGTTAAATTTAAAAAAAAAACAGAAAAAATCTACAATGTCTGAGGGTCGTTAAAATAACGTGGTGATTTCAAAAATGTTTCATGAATCGTCACGAACAGGGATTACGAACTAGTAAACCAATTTGCACGCAAGAGTTACAAACAACTTTCCCTTTAGAGCTCGTCGAATCTTCAACATGACTAAACGGTGACAAATACCTACCTTTTACTTAAAGTAAAAAAGTAAATAAAATTGCAATCATCATGAAAATACATAATATTCGAAACTACATTCAAAAGCATAAAAGTTAAATTTTTGCAAATAAGTAAACTACAATCTAGATAAAGACTAATAACCAGTGATTTGAAATTGTAACTTATCAAATTTCAATTGAAAGTCTTGTGAAAATGAGAAATCATGATATTTAACTTGACAGTGGTAAAAAAAAATATTGCCAGAAGAAAAAAAAGAAAAAAGATAGGTACGTATGCCTCCTTCCTTATATACCTACATGCAGGTTGCAGGTTTATGTCCGAAACATCCGGTAAGAGGCAGGTGTGGCAACTAGTATGTACTAGTTTAGTTGATCCTCTGACACAGCTTGCTTTACGGAAGGCTAAAATGAAAGGTATACCTACCAAGCTATCTAGAATTCTACACTGAATTTCTCAAAAGGGTTTTGACTTCGAATTTTTGTCCTAACAAAGTCTTCCAAATTGTTTCACTTGTCATAGTTGTCACACTTCCAGTTGTTATATATATCGATGGATGGCAAAAATATTTTCGCAAAAAAACCCTAAAATCAATTAGGCAGATTGTCATTATTTTGTCTGTAATCCTCCTTGTTTTTTTTTAATTATCCACACACACATCATCCTGCGACAACAAAGTCCATGGGCTTTAATCGAATGATACAAATTTATTTGATTGAGATCCAATAATCATTTTTAAATCTCTTCTGATAAGTTGTTAACTCAATTTCGTAAAATAAATTAAATATTTTTCGACCTCTATGACGCAATGGTGTAAACAGCCGACTGCTACGTTAGAGGTTCTGGGTTCGAATCCCGGCGGGGGCGGAACTTTGTGTTATTTGCAAGACGCATTGTTTCGCTTACCGGTCTTGGATGTGGTATTCTTATCTACGTAGTTTATACCATGCCATTGCTTAGAACCCGCGACACAAATTCTTACAATACTTACTGCAGGGCTATGTGTGTATCGTGATGTGGTTTATTACTATTATATTGTTTTCAATTAAAACAACCTAATCAGCATTTTCAAAAGGTTTTTTTCTAGTCTAGACAAAATATCTTCCATGTTATCCTACGATCAACCTTGTTTTATTTTTAAACAGAATATTAAAATATGTAGATGCAAATAAAATATTCGAAATTGCAGTCCATTTTCCGAGAATCTATTTTGAATATTGTAGGTCAAATCAAAGGTCAATTACCGTGTAGAACTAGATTAGGGATAAATAGGGGATTTAAAAAAAATATGACATTACAAATATAGGAACTCTTATCAATATACCTAGAAATAAACCTACGGGGCTGAGAGAGGGGCACTCAAAAGTGGGGACGTATATTATTTAAGAGATTTTTAATGGAATATATTTACATGACGTGTATAGATCGTGGGTGTAACTTGCAAATATACGTTTTGAGTGGCCTCTCTTTCAGCCCCGTAGGGTTATTTTCTTATTTTTAAGACATTTAAAAACGTGGGTTTTTAGATTTTTAAATATATTTATTATTTTTATCTTCGTTGTTTGTCTGTTTGCCGATAATTTCAGCCTGCTAACTTATCGGGAACTGCCTCAAAAGTCACTCCGTACAAATTTTATCAAAATCGGTCCAGCCGATTTTATAGTTGTAAATTGCATACTCATCGGGTCATCAAGAAAAGTGAGTGTATAAAAACGTGGGGAAACAAGACATCATGGTTCTTCATTCTAAACCGATTGAGAACTACTTACAAAGAAGTCAATCGTATTTAATATTCATGTTTGTCTATCTATTGGCATTTTATACTTATAAATAAGTTAGTTATAAAAAGTTTGTAGGTACAAAGAATATTTCAAAAGATCGATATAGATAATAGGCTAGATAAATATTAATAGTATTTTGAAATACTGTGCTATGAAATCACGCAAAAAAAAAACTGAAAAAACACAACAGCAAAAAATGATAGGTACATTTACTACTCAATGTAATTTAAGAAATCTATTGCAAAACATTTCATCGCTGTTCATTATTGATTTTATTTGTCTTTTTATTGAAGTAATCATTCGTTTTTAATTAGCTAAAACAAAACTAAACTACTTACCTAATAAGAATTATGTAATATTTATAATAAAGACTTTTAATTTATGTCTTCAATTTAATAACGGGTACAAATGTAAAGATTTATTGATAAAATCTTAACAGAATTATACGGGACATTTTACGTAAGAAGTTATTTTAGAAACACGTACTTAAGATTAAATAAAATCACGTTTTCATTAGTCAGCTACTGCTTTGGTATGTATCTAAGTGAAGACCTATTCAAAATAACCTTTCAGGTGCCACAGAAATATAAATGTCTTAATTTGTCTATGGTTCATACCTTCCTATTTGAAAAATCCCCTACTTCGCCCTATTTAAACAAGAACTTCCTCCTGTAGACCTCGGTGGCGTAGTGTTGTGAACAACCAACTGCTACTTTAGAGGTTCTGGATTCGAATCCCGGTGGTGGCGAGACTTAATGTTATTTCAAGACACATTGTTTCGCTTAAAGATCTTGGATGTTGTATTTTTATCTATGTATTATGTAAAATATCGTTGCTTAGTTCCTGCGACACAAGATTATATTAGTGCAGGATTGAGTGTGTGTCGTGATGTAGTTTTCATTATTTATTACTTTGTCAAAATGGATACGCTTTCTTTGTTATAAGTGAATGCAATTGAAACCTACTTTGAGTAATATGAAAAGAATAATTTTACAAAGATTTCGGTTGGTAACTTCGCATGTAATTCCTAAGAAGGTTATCTTCCAAACTAGGTACTTATATAGTTTACAAGCCTTTTTTTTCGGGGCACACCCACCACTCTGTCCCACCACTGAAACTCCTGTTAACCAGGATCAACATTGGCGTCCTTTGATCGAAAAATCAACAAATAATGCAGCTGTGCAATGACGCACAGGCTGTGCCCGGACACCCTACCGGCTGTCTTGGGACCCGCAACAAATTTAATCTGAAAAAATAGGAGGTAGTAAGTAACCGATTTAAATTTTACAAGACATGCAAAAAAATACAAAAAACGAATTCTACGCATTCTAGGTTAAAACTAAAGTGAAACGTAATCTTTTCAAACAAAACTAAAGACAATTTGAATACATAACTTGCGTTACTTTTCGATAAACAATGTTGCAAAGCAATTCCGGAAATTATACCACAAAAGATTCAAGACATACAACACGATGTTATTGCACTCCTCTGCACTTAAGTTGTAACATTTTCATTAAATGCCAACATAGCATCAATTTGTTACGCAAGTTTCTTGTTAATGTAGGTATTGTACCTGCAGAAAAACCTACATTAAATTTAACTAGTCTTAAAATTGACACAAACTATTTTATTATTACTAATAATCAAACGGGAGACCCCAATAACTTAATTATTACAAACATAAAATTAAATACAAATTCCAAATATAGGTAAATTAATTACAAATCATATACAGCACAATCAGAAATCCAGACAAACAAATAATTATTAAACAATATCTAATACAAGCAGGCATCAATAACTTCCATCCATCCGCAAACACATCAAGTTCGGGTAGAGTTTCTATGAGAGCATTTAGTGCCGCATGCATTAAAAAAAAAGGGAATTTAAGGCATTATTATTATTTACTAGATTCGATCATGGGAAGTTTTTGTGACTTACTCGGCATTTCAACTTATGTAACATTCAGAGCAGATCTCTTAAATTTTTGTTCCGTTCTTACCTGAGCTGATACTTGTATCATTTTGCCTGATAATGTTTATAATCTCAAAAAAGTAAAGTTTACTCTTATTTAACGCAACGATTCGTAATATTTCAAAACTTAATTAGACAGAAGCCACTCATTTGATTATTGCGAATTGATTCAATTAATTAATTCAAAACTGTAGCACACATTTTGCAAAAAAAATGTTCTTGAATCATTAAAACGCTACCTAAAACTAAACTTTCAAGTCCTTCTTGCATAAAAAAGAACAAAAAATTTACTGGAGAATACTATTACAGAAAAAAAATAACTTGCATAGACAAATCAGTTTTTACAATACAATTAGTGAAACCAGCACATCTAAAACATTATCTATCAATCCCCTTTCAATAAGAATAGGTAAAGCAAAGTTAACAAATAAAAGATGAAAATGCCCAATACTCTCGGAGAGCTTTACTAGTAGTCTTTATTGACATTAAATACCTGTATATTCATCAACGACGAACTTACGATTTCGATTGCGTTGGCATCCAAGAACAAATCTACCTTTTAAATTGCTACTCGAACACACCGATCGATTGTTTCCAATTTTGGGACTTAGCTGTTTATAATCTAAATAGTCTTATTTCTTCGTAAACCGTTATAATGCTTATAAAAACTTGGTGACCTCTCTTGCAAGTTCACGCACCGCTACTTGACCGGGAAAACTCTCACACTTTACAACAGAACGCATCATACAAAGGAAAATTAGAAGATAGCAAAGTTGATAATGAATAACGGAAAAGGTTGATTTTTAATTAATATTCATTATGATAAAACAGGTTCAGAAGCGGTTTTGATTTTTTGGGGCATGATACTGACTGAATGTGGCTGCCGTTTACCAGAATTGATAATATGCAATAAATGATTTACGTACTAACTCTGACATTTCTCGTAGATTGTTCATACCGAGAAAATTTTCTAGATGTATCACACAATCATCAGCTGAAAGACGTCCACTGCTATCTCCAGGACTCAAATATTTCCAACAGGTGCAGTACTGGACACCTTCCCATCCCTGTCCACCCATCCATCCATCCATCCATCTATCTTTTGCATCCCTGTAGCCCTTGACATCGTCTGTCCACAAAAATTCGTATAATTGCCGGAAAAACTATAAAAACATTTTCCCATACAAAAGGTTTTGTTAAGGAGAATTTTTAGCCACGCCCACGATTACAAAATACGTAGGAACAAAAGACTGCCACATTACAAATCTATATGACAGGACGAAGTTTGTCGGGTCCGCTAGTATATCATAAATGTACATACATCTATAATCCAGTCTAGTCCTTACTACTATTATTCCTACCTCACATTTATGTTACCTGGTTACGGGAGGTAACTAACTAGTCTATTATTTTGGTCCAAATGAATATTTACGAAAATCTTGTGTATTTTCGCACAAAAAATAATAAAAATCATACATTACTTGATTCAAGTTATACAATATTTAAGTCGTCAGCTAATTTATTATAGACTACCACTGAATACCTAGTTTATACATTTCTGCATATCACAAACCGGTTCAAAACTTTATTCAAGTCGAACAGTTGACCTTTTTAAAGACCTTCGCAACTTTTCCTTTTGTTCTGAACGTTATTGTAAATCAATACGTTTTGTTATCAATAAAAATAATACCTTTAAAAATTTAATCTTGATTTGAATTTTCATACCAACAAAAATCATTATTTGCTCTAAATGGCATGAAAAATAACCATAAAAAGTAAAAGTTTAATGTTGTGTCTAACGGTAATTGTCTCATTTACCTTATTGTTGCGTGGCGTGAAATTTGGGTATCACGTGATAAATGTTCTGTTATGGAAATGGATTTACTAAATTAAGTATTATTTGGTACTTTAAAATTCTAGAGTGAAATAAATAAATATTAAGTTAGCAGGTAACGTGTGAGACTGAACGTTGTTAGTTATAAGTAAGATAAAACCCTAACCTGTTGCCATAAGAATATGAAAAAGTAAGATACTAAGGTACTAAGCATAAAGGTTTTATGGTAGCTACGTAGGTACTATAGCTACTCCTAATATTTTAATTCAATTTTTTAATAATGGCGACAATCGTATTAGACGACTACTAAGCTAATGTCACGTGTTGAAAATAAACAATGTTACAATGTAAAATGACCAGTATTTTAGCAAATCATCAGTTGTCAGATCTGAACCAAAACAAATAACACCATATTCATAATATAAATACAACACAAGGACATTACAAAGACATCACAATTTAATACTATTGGATTTAATAAACTAAATAAGAAACTTGAGAGACTTAGTATGTGACAAAGATAATAAATAATTTAGATTAACAGGACGGTACTACTAGTATTAAAAAAAAAAATCTTCAGGACCAGGCATTTGACCCCAAACCCGCCTGATGTTAAGCGGCGATGAGGTCTAAGGTGGATCATGCCTGCCTAGGAGAAACCTATTCACTCTTGCCTTAAAGAGGCCCAAGTTATATTCGTCAGGGAACACATCGGCAGGCAAAGAATTCCACACCCTTGCAATAATATCCATTAAACTGCGCGCACATTTTAAGACAAATTCGTATCTTCTATCAGGTATGTCTACTTGTTTTATAGACGAAATCGCTATTAAAAGCTGTTAAAATGAAACCCCTATTGTCGGATAACAATTGTAATATAACCAAACTATAAATGGCTCTAAATGATAAATTTATTACAACAACCATTAGTCATGCAAACCTTCTTGCGGACAAAATGTAATCTAACTACTCAAGTATTGAATATATAGGTATCTATTGAATTGCCTTAGAACCTATCGCTGTTTTAGAGAGTGAAAATATTGGTCATTTCAGTGAGCAGAGTAAGGCAGAGATAATTTAATAGAAAGTGGCACGGCTGGATATTTCAAGTTTCTAATACAACTTGTACATAATAAACCATTGATGACTTGATAAATCAGTATTGAACAGGCATTAAGTATCATGACCATAGTAAATATAGTAGATATTCAGAACTCAGACGAGTTTAGCTTAAGACTGAATCTTTAAGGCTGTCACAGGTCAAGTGAGTCAGGTCACCAAAACGAATTTAGAAATAAAACTTAAAAATATTTCAAAAATATTGATTATCACAATAGGGTCACAACGTGAAAAAAGGTTTTCATGTATCTGTCAAAACTCAGACGTGACATGTCAACTGAATGACAAATCTTCTCATGTTTCATAAAATTTTGTTGTAATGTTTTAGTGTATGTTTAATAAACTTTTGTTTACAAAGTATATTTTCTCGACCTAACAAAAAAAAACTATTTAAGTTACCATGACTTCATTCCCTGAAAAAGACAATTGTCCTGAGGTGTGCACAGACATTGGGGCTTTCAAAAAAGCTGCCAAGTCGCCGGAGAAAGCACAAGAAGACATTACAGCTGCTGAAGGAGAAAAAGAGGAAGCTACCAAAAAGAAAGAAGATGGGGATGCCCCAGGGATTCCTCAAGAAGAAGAATCAAGGGGGCCCCCTAAAAATACAGAATTGGCTTTATTAAAGCCAGGACCTGATGGTAAAGTAGATTGGACACCTCTAGGGAAAATGACTGGCACAAGACCAAGAGTAAGCAAATACTCCCTCAGTAGATACTCTCTAAGTGAGTGGAGAAAGCACAACCAGAATGTTTTGGATCCTGAATGTATAATTGAATCTAATATCATAGATTATAATGCCAAAACCGCCATTATGCAAGCATTTGGTAACATTGATAAACAGCAAAATGAAAACGAAAAAAGACTTAAGCAAAAAGCTAAAGATATCTTCAGATGGAAAGTAGAAGTTGAAAAAGCTTGCAAAGCTATTACAGAAGAGGTACAACAGCTTGAAATTGAAAGGCAGCGTCTAAAAGGAGCATCTAGAGTTCTGATGTTACCAGAATCCATTTCTAAGGAATGCCTTGATTTACGATCAAATAGATTCATACCAGATCTTGTAGCGGATTTAGCTGAACAGGAGTTGATTAAAGAAATGAATTTAGTAAGCGAAGTAAGAGCTACTCTAAAAACAACCTTAAACAATATTGAAGACCAAATGGCTATTAATAAAGCTGCTAAACATCGAATCGAGTATGACTTCTGCGACAAAGAGCTAGCATATACCACTGAAACGACAAACTTGGGACTCAACACCAAATCCAACACAATAATGTTTCGACCGGGAGCTACAAGGTTTGGAGATAACACAGCCCCTTTGGAATATTGGGAATACTTTTGTAGAGAGAACGTCCAAAGTTGTGAAGCTGCTAGACAAAAATCGGCCGATTTGCGAGGAAGTTTAAACGCCATATTAGTTAACAACGGTAGAAAACTACGGAATCAAGCCGATAGAACCGACATGGCGTTAGCTGAAACAGTAGCTATAACACAGGAACTGTGCATGAAATTAGAAGAAACCCTCAAAGATACTCTGCAGAGATTGGCGGACATAGAAAAGCTGATCGACGAATTGAACAACTCTATCAGAAAGATGGATGCCGCGATGAAACTAGCTCAAACGAGACTTGATAATAGAAATAATTGGAGACCTCATGGCGAATCTGTTAGGGATCAGCCTCATTTGGGTTTAATTGAAGAAGTGAAGAAAATACACGAAACGGTTACTTCTCTGTTAGGCCAGCTGCGTAATGCAGAAAGAGTAAGAAAGGATCTACTGACAAAAAGGATCGAACTTGAGAGAGATATTGCGTCAAAACGAAAGACTTTAAATATTGACAGAGACAGGTGTGGAATGGTCAGATCTCATTATCCATCTGCATCAGAACTGGCTGGTTATTAGATTAAACTTTACGAACTTAATTACCTTCACCTATGTTTGATGTTCAAAATCGTATAATGTATTAATTTTGCTTATGAAAACAAAACATACGTATTTATAACAAATTGATATTTTTAATGATGGTCAACGAAGTAAAATTTATGATATAAATGAGCTTAATTGTTTATAGTCTTTAATTTTTTTGCGAGACCACAGAATAGGTTCTAAGCAAATAGTTCTTTAAGCTAATATTAGGCCTCAGTCCTTTCACTGTTGGTATTGTTTTTGTCTCGAGTCTCGGCTATTACACAATTTTAATGCTGTATCTCTAATGGCATTTAATCTGAGCGATCACAAAGTAATGGTAATTGTATTTTGACTTCTATCAGCAACATCGTTGTGTTTCGAAATATTTATATGTAATAAATTTCCGATAACTATCTTCTTTATAAAAGTAAAATACCTCTAAACTCATTGATTAATAACGTAATCTCAAAAAGTATAATTGCTACAAACTTGAAATTTGGCAAGTAAATTTCTTAAGAGGATGTGGTAGCTCAGTTTGTTATAGGGCGAGGGTTCGAGTCTCGGATGGTCGTAAGTTGTAGCTGCCATGTTCCTCATTGTGTCTCGATAGTGGCGACAGATTAGCAGCTTGTCACACTGAGACTCAACATAAATATGCGATATGCGGTGTTTAACCTATCCTATGCCTATCCCTCTCGAGGGATTAATTACGGCGTGAGTTTATGTTTATTGTACGTGTATGTATGTGTAAATTCCTTAAAAGAAATAGATTTAAAATTCATCCGTTCAGATTTACGCTTAAATTTAACCTCTCAGGTGGAAGAAAGTTTATGTAAGATCGAGAGAAACTGAGGCGGGCAATAAGCAGTCAAAAATCAATTAACATATTCCTATAAAAACAAATCAATAGTATTATAATCGTATCGGGCTGTTCCGTTTGCGATGCAACTTTAACGATAAAGTGAAATGGTGGTTAGTAATCCTATTTGCTAAAGATACTTTTTTAATTTAAAAAACAAATTTGAAAGACAGCTTTGTCATGTGATACTTTCTGACTGTTTTGAGTCAGTTTTATATTTATTTTTAATAATTTTAGTTTTAACATCAAACTTAAAATTTGAGTAAAAATGGCTAACGAACCAAATAAGTTATCTTGCCCTTACATTTGCCCAGGAAATGAGAACAAACCTGGAGTAGAACCAGGTAGCTCAGACAGTGGTCCAAAGGGCCCCTTACCAAATCCTTTCACATCTCCTTATGTTCCGGGAAGAATAGAACCTTATCAACCAAAGGTTTATCCAGCTAATTCACCACCCATGTACTTCCCTCAACCAACTGATAGCACTAGTGGAGATGTCCTCGGTATGGGACCAATCGGGCCATGGGCTGCCGGCCATCCCGACTGGACTCCCCAAGGTGGCATGGTAGGCGTTAGACCAGTAGTAGAAAAATATTCCATGACTAGATATTCTACAAACGAATGGAGAAAGAATAACTTAAAAATACTCACTCCAAGAGCAAATGATAAAGCTAAGGAATTAGAAACTAAAAACAAACAGGATCTGGATTCAGCTATGAAAAACATCCGCCAAAAACATGACGTCACCAACGATAAGCTACAAGCCAGAGTAAAAGAATTATCGTCTTGGAAGAAGAAAGTGACGAAAACTGTTGACGAAATCACTGATGAAATTAATACTTTGGAAGAGTATCGAGTTATCATAAAAGGTGCAAGTAAGATACTTATGCTTCCAGAAGCTATTTCTAAAGAATGCTTGGAGCTCAGGACATCACGTTTAGAACCTGATTTGATTAGGGATAATGCTGAGCAGGAGCTCATTAAAGAGGTTTCAATAGTTGGTGAGATAAGACGCCTTTTTAACACCACTCTAGACGAGGTAAACGTGCAGCTTGAAGAAAACAGAGCAGCTAAAGCAGCTGTAGAAATGGATTGGAGCGACAAAATGGTCAGCTTGGAATTAGATAAGCAGAATATGAGCCTTTCACCAGACTCCAACTTGATTTTAAGTCACCCTGGTGTTGCGAGGTGGCCTGAAAACGCATCGACATATGAATATTGGAAACATTTTTGCTCAGAAAGTATACGCAACTGTAATGAGGTTAAGAAAAAATCTGAAAAGTTGAGAGAGAATTTAATGACCACAGTTGTAAAAGGAAGTCAGGATTTGAAGGTTCAAGGTGACCGAACTAATGCAGCATTGGCAGAAACAGTGGCAGCAACTGAAGCTTGTTGCGATCATCTAGAGGAAAATTTAAAAGAAAATTTACAGCATATAGCGGACATAGAAAATCAAATAGACTATCTCAAGGAAACTTTAAAGAAAATAAACGAGAGTGGGAAGACAGCTATGACAAGGCTTCACAGCAGGAATTATGACAGGCCTAATGTGGAAAATTGCCGTGATGACGCCCAGTACGCATTGATGGCTGAGCTGAAATTTATCAAAGAAACTGCTGAGTCTCTTAACGGTAAAATAAGGGAAGCTGAAACCATGAGGTCAGAATTAATGAAATACAGAGGAAATCTTGAAAAAGAGATTGCTGTGAAGCGTAAAAGTCTTCTCATAGACAAAGACAGATGCGCTAGAATCAGAGCCCATATGCCGTCCCCGGAAGAATTTGCTGGTAATGCGTAATCGGAACAAAAAATACAATAAAAATTTAAAAATCAAAAAGCCAATTTTATTTTTAACAAGTTCTCCGTGCAATTCGACCTCAATTCTTAAAACGCCTTTTTAAAGTTTGAGTTTAAACAAAGAGATGAGATTAGTAATAGTAGGTCAAAATTACGAACGGTTATGTGAAAATGATAAGACAGGTTATGTAATATCTTAACTAAATACAATATTATAAGCGGTAACATTTGATATAACTTTTTGACATAATTACTTCCATTGCCAAATCAATTCAGAGAACGACGACTGTAATGTTACTTATGCCAAATCAATTGAAATCGACCGTTATTATAACAACTTAACATCCGAGAGTATTACGTTACGTTGTAGCAACAGTTTTTTCGTTATAGTTTAAGTTATTGAGGTTAAGAGTTGTGAGTAAAAAATAAAAGCCAGGTACTTTATTTGTCCACACATTTAACATATTATGCTCAATTAACAACCGAATGTTTATAGTACAAATAAGACTGTAAACATCTATAAGTTCCCATCTTTTTATACGTTACCTAATATCTTCGTAATGATGAAAAGAACTATGATAGTTCGCTTGAAGGAAGGATAGTTTAGTGTGTAATAGCTAATAATAACACAGTTTACTGTCTTGTCGTGCGTTCAAAGCGAAAAGAAACGTCACGAAGTATACTAATTTACCGGAACTCCGATACGCTTTCCTTGTAAATGTTGTACACTTTACTTTTCAGCGACAGTCGAAAAGAACTGCATGCTCTTTGAATGAATTAAGAACTAGCTAGTCAGTTATTAAAAAAAAAACCTATCTACACTCAAGGACAAAATTTGAGTTACGTATACAGAAATTGTGGTACTTTATTCAGATGATTAATTTTTATTTTGCTTGCTATTCGTTAATTTTAAAACCAGTCCAAAAGAAGTCCACAGCATATTGTTAATAACATTCCTTCCAATTTGTCCATATTTAAGTTTATCTTAAACTAATCATTTTCCTCCAAAATTATAGCCGACAACACCAGAAACCTCTTTATAAATATAAAATAAATTTAGTTTTAAATCCTTTCGACAACAAGCTTCCGAAATACTTTTTACTCTACAAAAAACTCTTGTGAATAAATACAAAAGTGTTGTAAGAGTGTGGTAACTAATATTGATAAAAGGGAAAAGTGAATTGTCCATCAGACAGCCGCAAGGCGTGCAGGAATATTTAAGAAAGTTGCACTTGGAGCATTGGAAGCTGAACATACTGTAAACTTTCACTCCAAGACACTGCACATTAGCTTTTAATAGTAATAAAACTCATTTTATAATATGGATTGTATTTTTACTTGCGCTTTGCCCTGACTTCACCCTTATATTATAATAGACTAAATATACAAAAAAATATATAAAATGTTGGTTATGTCCAAGTACCCTGAAAGCCTGTTATTAGTATTGGTAAAAAAAATCGTATGAGTACTTTCGAGGATTTCCTTCTATAGATCCTGAGGATTTTTTTTTCTTTGAATGTTGAAAAAAATCGATAAAACTCAGTTCCAATATTATAATTTGCCTAATGAATTATTCACACATCACTAATTAGATCGCAAAACTTTTTTTTGTCCAGTCACGAACATGACTTATGATCACTTATCAGAGTTAATGAAAGATGAAGATAGCAATTATAACAAAACAAGACCAAAGAAAACTTCTTACATTCCCACAAAAGATTGTAGACCGTAACAAATGATTTAATAACTACCTTTCAGCTCATCAAATATGCGTTATTATAACGTTATTTCGTAATAACCGTCTTCGTTAATAACTACATTAGCTAATAATAGTAAATAAAGTACAATATAAGCGAACAATCAATTATTGGCATTGAATGCAATTTTTTTAAATTAAGACAAGCATTTGACCCCAATCCCGCCCGCTTTTATGCGGCAATGGAGTCTTAGGTGGAACATGCCTACCCAAGAGAAACTTATTCACTCTTGGCTTTAAAAGCCCAGGGTATATTAATCAGGGAACACATCAGCAGGCAAAGAATTCCACTCCTTTCCAGTACCTACACATAAAAGAGTTCTCTTAGCGTTTAGTCCAGATGGTTGAAATATCCACAACGAAAGAATGGAACTTCCGCCTATATCTTGAGTCCTGATGATGAAATGGTGGAATTAAATCCGCGTGCTTACGCGACGTTTAAGTACTACTTAGGTAATTTTTTCATTACACTATCGCAAAAAATCTTTCACAATTATACTTTGATTAAAATATTCATTGAGTTATTTAGAATGCACAAGGATACAGGCTGCATTTTGTAAAACAAAAAAACGACGAACATAAAACCTTTTTTATTGTCTTTTCTTGTACCTACATAAGCAAAATTAAATGTGTAAAATGCTAGTGTTTTAAAGTGTGGAGAAAGTGATATTGACGATTAGGCTGCTCTTCGTCTCCGAAGTACTCAATAAAGTCTACAGTAACAGTACTAGCATGTTACTATAGGGAGATTAATCATTCCATCTATCATTTTCACCCTTTAATCATACATCTCATCTCACCACTCATCAAAACTTGATAATAAATATAACTTGACACTGGTAAAATACTCAAAGTGCTTGCCATGATGATGGCAATGCCATAAAAAATAAAGATCACAACGGGTTAAGATTACGTAATGTAAACATTGTACAAATTTACAAGGAAACCCAGGTGTTTCTAAATAAAAACCTTGTCTTGTTCATTGTTTTACGGAGCATACATGTGAACTGCTATTTAGAATGCAACAATGTATTACTGACAACATGTTTTTTTGTTTCAAATAGGAAGATTGAGGCTTTCGTATAAAATTACAAAATAATCATATGACGTCAAATACATAGAAACCTACTTTTTTTCTTATACGACATTATGAGCAAATAAGTAAATGGTTTGCCTGATGGAAAGTGATACCATCGCCTATTGACACGAATGTGTTTCATCCTTTTGTGGTGGATATTCCGACCATCCGGACTAAACGCTTCGATAGCTCCTTCATAATGCGTACTGCAAGGGTGTGGAATTCTTTGCCTGCCGATGTGTTCGCTGACTAATGTAACTTGGGCCGCTTTAAGGCAAGAGTGAATAAGTTTCTTCTAGGCAGGCATGATCCACCTTAGACCTCATCGCCGCTTAACATCAGGCGGGTTTGTGGTCAAATGCCGGCCTGGACTTGAATTAAAAAAATGTGACCCTGATGTCTGGAACGCCAAGAAAAACGCCAATACAATACCCATGTAGAGGTTAAGATGTTATTCCTCTCGTGCGTGTACACTGGCTCTCCAATCATTCAAACCGAAACACAGCGAACTGCAGAAATAGATTTAAGAGGGTAATTTTAAATGACTTGACGTGTATATCCAGTATTTAAAACGAGTCAATATTCGACCAATATTCTTCCATGAGATATAATTTATCTCTGTGCCAAATTTTATCCAAATTCATCAATTCATACACGACAAAAGTTGAGTTGATTTTATCATATGTATTTCCTGTCTACCGAAACCGAAGAAAAAATCGATTAGTTTCCTTTCCGTCGAAATAGAATAAAAAAACAACCATGATTTAATCAACTTTCTCACATTATGGACTATTTGTTATGAAGTTGTTCGGTCCCTCACGAGGTGGACGGACGATCTTGTGTAGTCTGCTGGGAACCGCTGGATGCAAGCGGCACATTATCGCGATGGACGGAAATATGTGAGGGAGGCTCAACAGTGGACTTCTTCAGAGTAAAATAATGCCATAGTAACCTGTTACTCAACTATTACAGCACGTGGCTGTAAAATTGTGACTTGTGACATCGCAAAGATCTGTTGCTATGTAAAAAGAAATGCTATTTCAGATTTGTTTCTGATTTTACACATTTTTTTTATTCCTTGTATCACGTCGCAAAATCTTAGTTTCGCAGATTTTTGATAAAACAATAGAACACAATTATGCTCGTTTGAAAAGTGTTGGACAATCAAGAAAACCGTAGCGTAAAATTGCGGTATTATAAAATTTCCCCCAGTTTCTATGGAGTGGAAGTGAAAATTGTAATTATAAAGGCTTTCTTGAAACCGGTGTAGTGGAAACAAATTGAACATCAATGAATCTGTTTGTCATTCATTTTGATTGCGGTTTTTGTTCTAACAAGATATTTAATAGGATCTTTTGATTTACATATTAACAAGCAGCTCGTGCCCGCAACTTGTCTGCGTAGAATGAGAAATATTAAAGAATTCCGAAAACTCTGAATTTTGAATTCAGAATTGAAAATTATTTGGAGGGGCTATTTTTAAACCGTTTTTTTTGCTTTAATCATTCAGTTTTATTTTAGCGACAAAAACTCGTTTTTTGATCCATCCTAGGTCTCATTTATCTATTGCAAGCAATGAAAAGAAACACATTTTATTTAATACATTCTAAATATAAAGACGGGAAATCTCTCGCTTTGCTTATTATTTCAATACCTTTATTTTTACCTTAATTTATACCCCTTGCTGTAGCTGCCATGTTTCTAAATGTGCCCGGATAGTGGGGACAGATTCTACCTGTCACACTTGGACTCAACATAGACATGCGAAATGCGGTGTGAAACACCTAGGCCTATGTTATGTTTATGAATAACCCATAGAGATGATTTCTATCTATTGACTGGCAAACTAACATAACATACCCATCCGTCTTAAGTCAATTGCTAACGTATGTTTTGTAATTTTTCCAGCTATGTGCATGGTTGCCGGTGTGGCGGTCTACCCTGCAGGGTGGAGTGAAACAGCTGTGCAGGAAACATGTGGACCAACAGCTGACCAATATAACATAGGTAACAGATTTAACTTTCTGTAAACTACGACGATACGGCTGCGCTTTCCGTCATGTCCCAAGTAACTCCTTAGAGCCTACAGTAACCGTACTACGTATGTTACTGTAGGCAGATTCATCATTTTCATTGTTCATCTTATCATCTTCATCTCATTTATCATCTTCAAGAATGAATTATTAGGCTCAAAAGGACTCGTATCCAGAGCCGTAGAAACATTTACAAAAAAAATCGATGACTTGGAGGGTCACATATAGTATATAGACTATTAAGTTGTCATGAATGCTAAAACATCTATATGTATAAACGCTTGGCATAAAAGTAGTATGATAGCAAGCAATTGGGCACAATCTAGTTGTAAGAATTTCAAAAGAAAGGGAATCTCGATTCCGATACTAACGGTGTCCAACTTTTTAGTTCAATGCAATGTGTGTGAGCTCTCACTACGTTACTAGTGCTTAGTAACTTAATGATCACATTGCTCTATTAGGTAACTAGCTTTATGGTTCCAATTTACTTTGACAACTTAAAATTTGAAATAACTTCATATTTAAATAATCCCACAGACGGATATTCTTACTATCTTTCTAACTATTACCAAATGTGAAAGAAAACTAACAGACAAATAGAGAAACAAAATTACTTTCTCATTCATTTTATCATAAAAGGATTATTTGTCTCATTACAGGTCGCTGCCACATCCGCTGGGCTTACCTTTTAGCCGTGATCGGTTGCCTGGACGGCATAGTGCTGGCAGCATTGGCGTTCATACTTGCAACCAGACACGTCCAGTTGCAGCCTGATAGCGGCTACCCATCCCCATCCTCACTTTATAAAGGTAAACACAATAGTTTATTAAAGTCTGTACGCAAAGGGTTTCAATCCAATGGGAGGCTATTATTAATCTTTCGGTTGCCTATACGGCATTTAATAATTTTGGCCGCGAGTGGGTCGCAGTCAGTTGCAACCACGCAGGTGCAGTTTTGGCCAAATATCGGCTACCCATCCCCATCCTCACTCAATAATGTTATAGAATTTGTACTATTTGCTAACTGGATAAAAAATTTGGTAGTAGGTATTTCTGTAGTGTGTAGAGATGGTAGATTCCCTTTCTTTCGCTGTTTTTCGGTTAGAAGATTTGGAGAGCCAGTGTAATTACTGATGTGAGAGTTTTAACATCTTTAACCTCTGCATAGGCAATTTGCTGTTGGCGTTCTAAGACTTCAAGGGCATCAATGTGTCAATAAGCGGCAGTCAACACTTTCCATCAAGTGAATGCCCAAGAAGAGGAATAAAAACTTCAAATGGTTGACAGAAGTAGACCTCGACCTTTAGTTGTGGATATTCGAACAATCCGGAGTAAACGCTTCAAAAACTCATTTATTATGTGTACTGCAAAAAGGAGTGGAATTCTTTGCCTGCTAGTGTATTCCCTGATAAATATAATATGGGACTCTTTAAGGCAAGAGTGAGTAGGCTTCATCGTCGGCGGAACTGAGGTCAAATTGCCAAGTTGTAAAAAAACACCTCATCACCAATAATAGAGTTCATACAGACCACTATCAAACAGTATATTTTCACACACACCACGCTTACTTTTCGCCCCAACCAAGCGCATCGGCACAAACGGAAGGATTCGGGGCGTAACGTCCGTGCCTAATGCTCATGACACCTGCTTATGTAATCTGTGTTTATGTTTAATATATAAGTATAATAATGACCTGCCGTAAAAATCAAAAACTTAAAAAAAACGTACTTAGAATCGTCAAATGTTTTTTTTTTCTGAATGACTCGACCACTGGTTCGAATTTTTTTGTTGAGGAAGATACCGGCAAGAAACCCCAGATTCTGTAATTTGGTATATGAATATGTTTTTATAATTAGCCACTAATACATCGTTTCACACGGACAGTGCCACCTGCCGGCTATTAAATCCATTGGGGGCGCTAGACGTATATCACTTTCTATTAGATTCCATTAGTTTTCATTCGTTTGCCCATTTGTTAATTAAAGGGAAGACTTGTTAAAAGCTGGAGTTCCTCATAAATCCGTGTATGTTCGAATTTGTTTTCAGTCACTTTAGGCGCGAGGCTGCCGGCTGTCACCGACTAAATCATAAATAAACATCATCACACCATCTTTCAAAGTGTCATTGAAATTGGGTGGTTTTTGACGACCTCGGTGGCGCAGTGGTGTAAATAGCCGACTGCTCCGCTTGAGGTTCCGGGTTCGAATCCCGGCGGGGGCGGGACTTTGTGTTATTTGCATGCATTGTTTCACTTACCGGTCTTGGATTTTGTATTCTTATCTATGTAGTTTATACCATATCGTTGCTTAGTTCCTGTGACACAAGTTCTTACGATACTTACTGCAGGGCTGAGTTAATGTATGTGTCGTGATGTGGTTATTATTATTATTATACTTACATTCAGGAATTCTGATTTTTTCGATACAGTACCTGTACCTGTGTATGACGTGATCATCTCCCTACAAGCCTGGGCGTCCAGGGTTTCCAATATTCTCTATCCACATTGATTACAAATGCATTGAGCACGTTAGTAAATCAAGTCTACTACTATATCCGCCTACATTCAGTATGGGACTTAGATATATTTACTACAATTACCTTGGTTCAGTATAGGACTAAGTTAAGGCAATATGTATTAATTATGTACAACCTTTCTTAATAGACATTAAATTATTATGAAAAATTTAACTATGTACCTCATTAACATAATGAATACGCTATTTACTTACATAGCATCGTTTTGTAACTTGTGCAATAATAGTTACAGGTAATTTAAATTACATGGGCAATTAGATCCGCCTGCTAAACAGTTTGCCCATATATATATTTATTCATAACATAAAGTTATTACGCCATTTTATTGAGAGTAAAATTAACGAACCGTTTGAAAATTATTTTTTATCTTCCGCAACTAAATCAATTTGGTTCTAGTAAGCTAGTAGTTTATTTTATCAAATTGATAAAACAGCATGACTTACAGTGGTGTTACTGTAGTTGAATAGCTAGCATGAATTACAGTGGCACTATTATACCGATCGAGACACGTGGCAAAATACTGGCATCCTTTTTTAAGGTCTTCATTTTTATTATATTCCCAAAGATTTTTGGGGGTCCCCTAATATTTGTCCTCTTCTGGTAAACACTACTGCCCCTTCCAGCTGGGGGCTATACTTACTCAATAATAAAAAATTCTAAGTGCTAAGTGAGTCTGCTAGTCCCCCCTAGTTATAAATTTACAAAGCCCACAATGTCTGATAGAAAAGACATTTTGTCAGCAATGTATCCGTAAACCTTAGTGCAAGTTTAGGGTGCTGGCACATCTGTCGGAAGATCCGTCGGGCGTATCATCGACAGTATGTTAACGCTATCGGTTGAGTGTGAGATTCAATGGTTTACTATCTACTTGGCAGCAAAAGAAAAAAAAAAACTTGTTCCCGTTCAATAAATTTGTAGAAAAGTGAACAATTTTTTTCTATAAAGCTTATAAATATTTAAGGGATCTACAAGTAAATATCTTACAAATATGTCTCTTACAAATGCTGTTTTTAATAAAACTTTACAATTGTAGAAAACAGGATCACTGCATACGGAAATATTTGGGATGGCATTTGTCCAGCAGTGGCTTCAAGCTGATGATGATAATGATTGTCGTTCAAAATTCCCAACTTGTAGCGTAATTGACAATGGCTTGCAACACAAACTTTTATTTGACTGGCTTATGAATATGCTAAGTTACAATGACATACTTACGTATGGATCATATGGTGTTTACCGTTGTATGATTTGGTCAGACATTAAAGTAGGGCACAGTGATGTATGTGGAATCTTTTATTTATTTAATGAATAGAATAGGAATTGGTCTATATGCCATTAAAAACAGGTCATTGCAAATTGTACTCGCACACATTGGATTTCTAGTTGTATTTTTAGGATTTACAGGTGGTAGATCTACGTGCGAGATCGTCTGGGTTGGGTACCACCCTCCTTTCTATTTCTGCTGTGAAGCAGTTTGCTGTGTTTCGGTTAGAGCCAGTGTAATTACCGGCACAGGATTACAACTCTATCTCTACATAGGCAACGCTTAGGGGGTGTTCTTGGTGTTTCAACATCAGGTCTTCGACATAAGGGGCATTGTTGTGTCAATAGGCGGCGGTATCACTTTCCATCAGGTCAACCGTTTACTTGTTTGGCCATTAAATTAAGTTTTATTAAAAATCCGTTAAAGGCGCTATGCAAAGATCTATACAAACTTATAACGTGTATGTGTTCCTCATTATGCGCGGATATTGGCGACAGATTCGCAACCTGTCACGCTGGGACTCATCATAAACATGCACATTGCGGTGTATAAGTCTTTTGCCTATCGAGGGCTTACGGCGTGAGTTTAAGAGTATGTTATAACTGTAGTTGCAAGCGGCGATAGAAGGTGGAACTCTTGGTAGAGCCACTAAGAGACCTTCCTACCTACTTCAATTTTACCGATAAACTTGCCATCTTTTTCTCAGAGAAAAGTCCCTAAAAACTAACATTTTAATTATGTTACATTACAACACTTCCAAAAAAATTTGAAAGATTATCTTTTAAACTATTATAATATTTTTAATTTTTTCAGGTGAAGTGAACAACGCCTATGTTGCTGACGCTACGTCAGTGTCGGGATCTCGCAAGTCCCTCGCTCTCCAGCCAGTGTTGATCATGCATCCACACGCGCCAATGGACATGGATACATACTCACACTACTCCGGCAGAACCGCGCGATCCAAACACGGGATCTATGCTAACACTATGCATAATTACCAGCTGTAATGAAACACTATGGATAATTACCAGCTGTAATTAAACACTATGGATAATTACCAGCTGTAATGAAACACTATGGATAATTACCAGCTGTAATGAAACACTATGGATAATTACCAGCTGTTATGGAACACTATGGATAATAACCAGCTAAAATAAATATAAATAGGTGAAATAAAATTAAGTGGAAAAAAATATCGGTGGAAGACTACAACGAAACTGATTGGTTACGTATTTTATGATAGATTCGCTTGTGAAAGATTAATTTACAATAATTTGATAATTTGCGCTTTTTATACCGAATGTTCGCTTACCATCAAGTTAATGGCCGATTGCTTGTCAATTTTAACGTTAAAAAATGTCACAACGAATTTTCTTGGGGAATGATTGAAAAAGGTTGTAACTGATATATTATTTGATATGGGTATCCTGAGAAAGTATTAGAAAACTCGCTCCACTGTGAACTACTTATATTATTATCAAAAACAGTTTAGTATTAGTTCAATATTACCCAAAACCGCTGAAAGTTTTACAATAAAATGTTCATAATAAGTACCAACTGCAATAGAACTGATTTTTTACGTAAATTTGTTTTATATATTTACAAAAAAAACATATATGTAGATATAGTACAAAACTTTATTGTTAATAAATAAACTAACACATGCTTATAAATTATTATGAAATAACAATTAAATAAGCTTTTATTTTATATGAGAAAACTGTACCTTTTATTGTAACTTTTATAATTACTTTTTGAGCTCAAATATGTCGAGTTCATTTTTATACGTAGGAATTTTTTTACAACGAATATTATTATTAATACTGTAAAGTCAGCTTATTGAAAAGCGATTTCTTTATTTCTTTATTTGGAGATAAAACAGTGGACAGATTGCAAATAATAATACAAAAAAATAGAAAACATATCACAAACATAAATCTGACAACCATGAACATATCTCACTAAAACACAATATAAAAATACTCAAAATAACGCTACATGCATAGAAGAAAAGAACAAACATGATAACAAGGACATATTAAAACACAAAAAATAAAACAATAAATATATTAGAGCAAAAACCGTTACTGTCACTCTTCCCATCCCAATGAAAAACTGATAAAATTAAATTACATTAAACAAACCGTTATGACACCCTAGATAGTTGAAACAAAACTTCTTTCTTAAAATGAGACATGGAAATGAAATTTCAAACCAACTAATATTGCAAGATATTAAAATCGATCACCCAATAATTTAAGAGTATTTTTTCGACACGAAAACTAGCTATACTATGACTATGACTAGGTATTCTGTGACGGAACTTAAAATATGCTGACCGTAAATGGTTTTTTAATATATTTTGTAATGATGTACATATTCATAATTACCAATTTTAATGTTATAAAGTATATTGTAATTGAGTTTAACAAATAACTGCCGTCCATTTATTGATCTATTTTTTTAAATAAAGTAAAATGATTGTCTTTGTTCAGTAAAACAAAGAGTTTTGTGTAAAAGCGGGATTTATTGAAAACATGTACCTATTATGTTTAAATTCAAAATGTTGTTAAATTAGAACATAACTTAAATAAATTATGATTAAAACAATTACTCTTTTTATTTATCTATTACCGTATGAGTTAATTCGTGTAGTAGATATTAATATTGTTCAAATACATGACGGTGCTATGGTTTCGCAACGAATATTTGAAACGGAAGTGCTGCTTTCTGAACTAGAGTGAATGGTCACTCTGGCGGAATGTCAAATCGACAGCTGTCACACACTGTTACACCGAGATTGTCGAGTGTGATAGAAGCTGCATGTCATTGACGGATCGCTTAATCTTTGCTTGGTTTTAATCAATTATACATCATAGAACTTCACCTCTGCTTCTAAATAACCCTGGCCCGGGTATACGTCATGGACCCACCTGATGATGTACAGATTAGCCGGCAAACATAATACCTATCCACTTTAAAATAATTAATTTTTGTATTTATTCAGATCGATATATTCAGAAGAATAGGTAAGTAAACTTTATACCTAACTCAACAACAAAAACATTTAACAAATTTTATTTTCAAGGTCAAAATAACTTATTTTAAAAGAACAACTTTACAATAAAAAAATATTTTTTTATTTTTTAATCTGCCATAGAGTAGTTTCGGTGAATCCATGGTTTTCGATGCAACTTTCGGGAGGTAACTTGTATTTTGCCAGTAGTTTGATATACTTTTGTCTCTTCTCTGTAAGGCCATGACGACCTGGATCGCCAATTAATACCTGTAAATATTAGATTTTATACACGTAAGAAAATATATTATATTGTAGCACACCCATCACTCTGTCCCACCACTGCAACTCCTGTTAACCAGGATCAACAGTGGCGTCCTTTGTATTATGTAATGCAACTGCGCAAGAAGAAATAGGAGAAAATAAATAGAATAGGATGTGTTGAATGGATGACATAGATTTTTTTAAATAAATGTAAAAATTGTATGTCATCTTATTTCAATTTGGCTCAAATTATTTAGTTAAATTAGTCTAAGAATCCTAACTATAACAAATATGTTCTTTTCGTAACTATTTCGTAACTATTCAAAACGTCTTCGTTTCGTAACTATTCCAGATAAATATTAATATTTTTCAATAGTAAGGTCTACTTACAGTTTTCCCGTTAGCATTCAAAGATAACAGCCATTCAAATAAAGTATTAGCAAACTCTTCATCATAAAACATGTCCCCAATTAAAATTGTATCAAAATCGACACAACTATTTCCAATGAAATTTTCAGCACTTGTGCTCAAATTAACATTGTTTAATTTTGCATTAATTTGTGAAGCTAAAACAGCATCTGAAATGTTTCAATATTTTCAACCTCATTTCAACAGGGGATGTAGCTCAGTGGTAGAGCGTTCGCTTTGCATGTGAAAGGCCCCGGGTTCGATCCCCGGCATCTCCAGTTCGTTGTTTTTTTCTAATTATTTTTCTAGTTTTGAGGAAAGAAATCTTACTTGGATCAATATCATTTGCAATAACTTTCTTTGCGTTTTTCATTATAGCAGCAATGGACCCAGCTCCACAACCACAGCCAACGTCCAAAACACGTCGGTTTCTTACTATTTCTTCATTGTCTAAAATATATCTGCAACCGATAGGTACTTTTATCTATACCTATCTATTTTACATTAGGAATAAAACAATAAAGATTTATGTAAAACTACAAAAACATTTAAAAAAGTGACATCTGTAATTTATAATTAAAAACCCGCTAAAAGTTTCTGCTACTTGTCGCTAGAGAGCAACACTAAGAGTGTGTGCTACTTATCAATAGATGTAACTATTACAAATAAAATGTCACTGATACACAAACCATTTTTCATAATATTGTTAGATCAATAACCTTTGATATATTATGTACGTCCTTGACCAAACTATGAGTAACGTAACAATGAGTAACACAGCAAATACGATCGTTGGAACTTTGAGTAAGCTTTGATAGCAAATCTAGATCTGAGATTCAAGAAAAACAAAGAGGTAAGGATTGAGCAAAAAAAAATTTTTTACCTACACTTACTTATTTAAACAAATTAATATTATCTGGAACTATTGATTTTTTATATTAAGTCCATACAAATCAAATTATTTGTTTTTGACTTTTTCAACTCCTTGTTTTCATGCCCAGCAATCATTTTAGAAAACAAAAAAAATGAATATCAAACTTAACAAATAAATAATTCGACAGTATTACAAATTCACTGAATGACTCATCCAAAAAAAACGTCTTTGCTTTGCGTACTTTGCTTGTATAAGCAAAGTTCGAATTTTTGGATGATTCACGAGAGAAATTACCTTCTTTACCTTAACATTTCACTTATATTTGACAAATATTTTTTCCCTTGACAAAAACTGAGAAAGCACTCTCAACTTTGTGATAGCGTTGTCTCTTTTTACTGGACAAAAGTTGGTTAATAGAATGTTGATGGTAAAAGTTTCCTGCCTGACAATTCCTCAACTATATGTAGGTATGTTACATACCAATGTATATGTTACTAGAAACTGAAAAAAATTCTATGGATTTTCGAAGATCACCTCAAGGTCGAAACTACACAGCGATAAAAAAACACTGTAAGTGATTCTTTTTAAATCAGGGCACCCTTAGTTTAAGCCTCCCCCCAAAAATCATCTGATTTATTTGTACTTTTAGTCCTACAAGAGTTTCTAAGAAAAAGGTAGTTATTTTATAAAGGGGACTTCATTCCTGGATCTCCTGTTTTTTGTGCTTTTTACTTTTTGTTTTTGTCAATAACACAAATACGAGTTCGACGCGGACAAAGTTACTTCTACGAAAGATTCATGCAGAATACATATATACATAGCCCGATATTTATAGCATAGCATAGGTAAGTACAACACAAGGTGTCCTCGTGAAGACAAAATCAAAATAATTCCAAATGAATGCATACATACAGGAAAAGTTATGAATAGCTTGGGTTAAAAATTATGTATTGTTTACAAGGAAAACTTAGGGGAAAACCGTTTGTCTGGCTTTGTCAACAAACGTTGCGATATTTTACATAAAATTAAATTATTCCTAAGTCAAATTTTACCTGTTTAGAATCAACATTTTCCCTGCAAGTAACCTTTATTATTTATTAAAATAATCAAAAATTTAGCTGGTTCGGAAAGGAAATATTTGTATCTTTTCATGAAAATAATCGTTGAGGAAGGAAATTAAAAAAAAAAGCTTTTCTTTATCAACAAAGTTTTAAATTCACTAATATATTATTTCTCTGTTCTATAGAACTTTTAAACAATGACATGAATTTAAAAGGATTCTAATCATTATTAATTTTACGTATTTGAATTGGTCTAAGAATTTTTAATTTGGCTAAAAAGTTTCGAAGATCCCTCTACAAATATATACAAATATATGTATGAAGATATAAAATGCCCTTAAAAGGTCGTAATTACCTTGCAGTGGCTTGCCCGCCTGGCCAATAGAACGCCCAAAAGGGGTCAATAAACGGACATTCCTCAGCTGTTGCCGTCCAGAGCCCACTAGATGGCGTTATTACTCTCAACGCCAACTCCGGTGTGAGGTGCTTTCGCGAAACCACCGTATGCTTCAATATGAGAGATGCTATGTCCTTTTTCATTGTGCCTGGAATTAAAAAAAAAAATTGGTCGTCAACATTTTAATTCTTTTAAATTAGTTTTTAGTTATTAGTAAGTACCAGGGACGCAACAACCTAAAAAGTCAGGGGGTGTCCAAAATTCACCATATATATTTTACACTGCCTAAAAAAAAATTGTTTCATTTCACAAACCAGAGCACTCGTTTCACAATGTTTTTGTTAAAAAATATTCAAATCATAATAAAGTTAAAAAAATTAAAATAAAGTTTTAAATGTACACCCTGAAAGTAAAGAGGATGTCCAATGTTTTATAGAGGGGGTCTGGACAGCCTGGACACCCCCTGTTGGTGCACCCCTAGTAAGTACCGTATTTCGTAATTAGTGATAAGCTCTCATTGTTGTAATTATTTTAACTATTAAAAAAGGTTTCTTGGCGCCAGATTATAGAATATTCAGTTTATAATTAATTAAAATTGCTTTGTTTCCTATCGCTTGTGGTTTTTAACGGAAACAACCCGAAATTACGGAAGCATTGCTAAGGACGATAAACGTTTTTTTATTTAATAACTTATCAAAAAGAAATTAACACAATGTATCCATAATTTTTTGTAAATATTAATGAAATTAACAATAATAAATTGAATTAAATCGATCTGATTTATACAACATCGGTCCTCAACTTGCGGTTCGACGGGCCGGGAGATTGGCCTGAATGGTATTGATGAAATTTACTGTCAACCTTACAAAATTTGACAGAAAGAGAAACTGTGTAACTAATATACTGTTCCCTAAAAGTTTTGTCACCATAAAATGCTTTAAAATCAATAGATTTTGAAATCATAAATGTTTTAAAAATTCTGAACCCAGCTTGCGGGCCGCGCGACGCGATAAAAAGGTAACTAGCCTAAGCACGCTACTTCGTTCGCGTAGAACTCGTATTTTGTATTTTCTTAGACATTTTCTAGGTCATGTCTACTGTGAAATTCCATTCTAATCAATTTTTTATTAATTTTTTAAAACTAGATGATTTACGTTTCAGATTCACATAAAAACATTTAACCTACCTTCCTATTTATAAAAGGAGGAAAAGAAGTTGGAAAGATAAATATAGTTATTTCTTTGTTCATTAGAAAAACTGGACATAAAATGAGTAGACTAACCTCACGGTCTTCTGCTTCAATGATTATGACGTTTTAGCTTTAATACTTGTACATAACACAGACATGATATGTTATGGTAAATAATTATAGTAGGCCTGTTAACTAGCAGTTCCTTTTACATCTGGCTAAGTATATAATGTAACATTGTATTACTGACGTAGGCAGTTATCATTAACATTTTTCAATAAACGCACTAAGGAAATCAAGGCTGCTAGTTTATAGAGAAATATTATAAATATGAACGAGACATTGCATATTTATTTAGGTCTTACCATACGTCATGAAGTCAGTGTTTTCCATACAAAGAATAACAGTTGATTTATAAACACTACTCTTCTTGTTATTTGTAAAAGTATTAAAAAAGACAGTTGAAAAGTAACATGTAAAGAATTTGTGTATTCTTCCAATCATATAAAGTAAATCGCCACACATATTTACCGGCACGAGAGGTATACTATCTTTACCTCCACATGGGCAACGCTTGGAGGCTGCTCTTGGTGTTTCACTATATCAGAGGCATCGTCGTGTTAATACTCGTAGTTGCCGGCCACTTTCCATCAGGTAAACCGTTACCTTGTTTGCCTATGAAGTTGTAAATACTATAATATATATATATATTTTTTTTCGGGGCACACCCGCCACTCTGTCCCACCACTGCAACTCCTGTTTATCAGGATCAACAGTGGCGTCCTTTGATCGAATAATCAACGAATAATGCAGCTGTGCAGTGATGCACAGGCTGTGCCCGGACACCCTACCGGCTGTCTTGGGACCCGCAACGAACTTAATCAGAAGAAATAGGAGGTAGTAAGAAAGCGGTTTATAATATAGATACTAATAATGTAATATAGATACTATAATAAACAATACTTAGCTAGGGAAATTATATAGGCAATCTTATTTTATAACTACTATACATTACTAAGCAAATGCAAGATAGTAAACATACAAATATGTGTAGGAAAATACAACATTTAAATAAGTACACTGAAAATAAATATCTCAAAAATGAGGATGCATGTAAAAAAAAGAAAAATTATATCACCAACGTTTTTTTCCGAATTGTAAAGGTACACAGGCAAAAATCCCAAAAAATCTTTCATATCGTAACATAATGTTAAATAAAAACCGAATTCCAAGAACGGAACAATTATCGTTTAATTAAGTATGCGTATCATTCACTATCTAATCGAGACTTCTATTTATAATATAATTATCGAGAAATTCTCACGGAAAAACCAACGTGGTTTTTATAAATATAAGCCTATATATTGTATTAATTTGTATCTGATTTGTATAAATACTATCGACCCGCCCCGGCTTCGAACGGATATTATGCATGTATTGTATGTACATATAACCTTTCTCTTGAATCACCCTATTAATAAACCACATCAAATCCGTTATGTAGTTTTAAGACAAGCATACATAGGGACAGACAGCGGGAAGCGACTTTGTTTTATACTATGTAGTGATGATAAATTTTGGTTATTTCGTTTCTTGATGTTATTCATATAATCATTTCTATCGTGTAAATTAAATAACAACAATTAAATATTTTATATGTAAATAAAGAAAGTGTGTTGGATTGTCCTTCTTCCATTCAGTAACAGATTCACGGGTCGATTTGGTTTTTACTAGATATGATAACCGAAAGTGGCTTTTGTGTTATTCAGAAATACGTGAAATACCTATTTAAAGAGGACGCGGTAGCTCAGTTTGTTACGTGCCTTGGATAACCGACCGACCCGACCCGACAGGTCGAGTGTTCAAGTCTCGGGTTACCGTAAGTTGTAGCTGCCATGTTTCTCAACGTGGCCGGATAGTGGCGACAGACTCGCAACCTGTAACACTGGGACTCGACAGAAACATGCGAAAAGCGGTGTCACCTCTGCCAACCCCTCTCGAGGAACTACGCCGTGAGTTTATGTTTATGAGTTTATGTTACCTATATAATGAATTCGTCTAATCATTAAAAATTATTCATTAACAAATCTTAAACATCTTGAAGAACTTTTTTGTTCCGGGTACTGCAAAGGAGTGGAATTCTTTGTCAGGCGATTTGTTCCCTGATTAATATAACCTAGGATTCTTTAAGGCAAGAGTGAATAGACTTCTCCTGGGTAGTCATGTCCCACCTTAGACTGCATCGCCGCTTAACATCAGGCGGGTTTGGGGTCAAATGCTTGCCTAGTTCTAAATAATAAAACTAAAGTATCCGTATTGCTGGTTTCAATGGAAAAAATAGTTTTTTTTTCATTTACGAAACAGATCACTGGATAAATGTAACTTAATTATAAATATAATTAAATAGTTATTAAATTGGCGTTAGAATTCCGAAGCTTACAGCAATATAACTTGTTACCTTTTCCACGATAGATTTAGATTTTTTTTTAATAGATATAAATTGCATGCCGACAAAAGACCAAGGATTAAAAAAAATGCTATTACGCGGAAGAACATAATAGGGAAGCTGGCACACATTTAATATTTTAATTTTGTACATTTGTATCTACTGTTACGTGCGTTTGTTATTATGTTCAGATTGATCAAAAGTATTGGCTTAGTACATCAATTATTCTATTTAAATGATTATACATATGTAAACTTTAAAGAATGACACGGGCGGGTAAAGGACGTGGTAGCTCAGTTTGTTACTGGCCTTGGTTAACCGACCAATCCGACCCGACAGGTCGAGGGTTCGAGTCTCGAGTTTCTGTACATTGTAGCTGCCATGTTCCTCATTGTGCCCGGATAGTGGGGACAGTTTCGCAACCTGTCACACTAAGACTCGACATAAACATGCGAAATGCTGTTTGTAACACCTCCGCCAACCCCTCTCGAGGGATTACGGCGTGAGTTTAAATTATGTATGTCTAAAGAATGACAACCGCTGACATGACGGGCACGGTTACTAGGTGACCGTTTGGGAGGAGGTGTCAATGATGTTGAAAAGTAGATATATGAATCAAAGGCGATAAAGGAATGCTTTAAATATGAATCTGTTGTTTGGACTGGGCTAACGCCTACAGTATTTGTGTAACAGATTGAAAGGATGTCTAATTTCCTTGATCGTTTTAGCGATATTCACAAAGTGATCGTCTACTCAGACTTTTGTCATTATCTGGTCAATGACCTTGGTCTGGTCTAGGTGATTCAGTTAATGTAGCAAAGAATATATGTATGCATAGTTAGTATATGAGAATAACTTATTATTTCCATTAAAAAACTAACATGAATCTCTCTTAGTTTTTTCCCAACAACAGCGAAGCAAAAAATACTATTACTTATCAAAAAATAAATAAATAATATCAATAAAGAAAACATGTAAAGATTTCAAATGGTTTGTCCATAAAATTGCAGATAATCTTAATCTTTTGCTACCGTTTTGTATTATAAAAGAACCATTAAATCCAAGATCATAAAATACGCCCGCATTTTTTTGCAAAATGACGTCATGACAACGTTCGCAATGAATGGATATCAATCTATTGATACTTTTGTAGTATAAACAACTGACCATCTAGTCTAGTAATATTGACCTTGGTGGCGCAGTGGTGTAAACAGCCGACTGCTACGCTAGAGGTTCCGGGTTCGAATCCCGGCGGGGGCGGGACTTTGTGTTGTGTGAGTCAATGTCTGTGTCGTGATGTGGTTATTATTATTATTATTACATAGTATTTAACAAAGTCGCTTCTCTCTGTCTGTCCCTAGTGTATGCTTATATCTTTAAAACCACGCAACGGATTTTGATGCGGTTTTTTTTAATAGATAGAGTAATTCAAGGAAGGTTTATATGGATATAATATGTGTATATAGGTTTTGAGAACTGAATACTAAAAAAAATCTACAATAAACAATAAAATAATGTATTTATGCTTGTAATTTTTTCTTTTATTTCAATTAAATTTGAACTGTTAAATAGTTGTTGAATTGGTGTTGGTAATTTGGGGTTAACAACAAAATTATGACGAAAATCATCGTTGGGTTTTACCAAAATATTCAAGACAACGGTTTCCATTGAAACATTTCTTTGAAATCATGTTTATTTAAACTTCAAATTGGTAATCGTCGTTTAGCTACGGTCTGCCAACTTTTGTAGTTTGGTACAATTTAAATTCAACTTTATTTATAAGTGATTAAAACGTGAAATAACTTATTTTATTGCTTTATTTGATTAATTCTTCTGTTGTAAAGAATGAATATAAATAGATAGAATGTTTGTATTTAGATCAACGTATTTTTTGTATTAATAATGATCAAAATATTTTGTCACATTTATGTATATCTTTTTTTTTTGTTCTGAATTCTAAGAGGACAATGAATTTTTATACTAACTCAATTTAAAAGTATAATAAAATAAGAAAAAAAATCGTCATAGAGATAAATTTACATTTAACATGTATGTGTACGTCTTTTTGAGACGTCACAGCTACTGAACAGTTGAACCGATTTTAATGCTTTTTAAATTTAAAAACTTACTAATTGCGAATTACCTTCTAAAATCCTAATTACACATTTATAAGTCTTCAGTTTTTTCAAAAGAAGAATAACACACAAAGTATAATGTCCCAATCAAGAATCTTGCGGGATACGACCCTACAAACTAACAAAGTTGTTTTTATCAGGGGTTTTTAAATACAAACTGTACCTCCCGACATTTCATCCAACTCGCAAATTACAGAATCTGGAGTTCATTGCCGGTAACATCCTGAGCTAAAATTTTCCTGCCTGGGGCGGTAGAGTAATTTCTTTTTAAATTATTATTATCGAATAGAGTAATTTCTTTTCTAATTATATTTTCTAATATTAATATTAATAAGACTTTTCGAATACGTTTCTTAAGTTTTTAAATATTTTGCTCATTAAAATAAGGATTACGAGTTTATTGCATAATAAATTTGTTTCCTTGCAAGAGAATAACCTAAACATATGCTTGTAATATACGTATATTATAATACACACGGCCACGGATCAACCTGCCTTGGGTGTCTACTCCGAAACGACGAAAAACGAAGAATCGGCCGAATGTTAGTGTGTTTCCTACTAAGAAAGTCTTTCGGTCGGGTAAGTCCGACTCTCAGATCCATTAATTCCGATATAACTTTGTCTGACATATAGGTATGACGCCAAAAACCTTCGAAGATACCGACGCATTGATTTCGAAAGTAGTGTTCGGTCGGTTTGTCGATCGGCCCGAAGTTTCGTTGGCGGCGTTTCAGAGTAGGGGCCCTGTTTCGACGTAGCGTTCGCGCGGTGTTAAGTTGTACAGCATAAAAATTGATAATGCACTTGTTATGTGAAGCTTTATGTGTGGCCGTATCTACATGCCTGTAACCAATGAGTAATACAAGTGTTTATTATTAAATAAAGAGTCAAGTGTAGTCTTCAAGTAAGCGTCCACATGATATCTATTGTTGCCTTATCTTTTGTCGTATTTCGCAATAAATTGTTGGCATTGCTTATAAAATCTGTTACTACATCTATATTATATGTCTGTACCAAATTTTTTTTTAAACCTTTTTTTTGTTTAGGTAGTTAGAATTTTGAAAGCAACATTAACTATTAAATGATACTTTTATTTGTAGGTAAGATAAATAAAATGCCTCACAGGGAAATAAATCAAGTTTCCAAACCAATACTATTAGGTCACCTATTTTGATTTTTCATTATTTCATGTTAAATTGAAAAACAAATAATATTAAATTTAAGTTTTTAATATAATTTCATTTTATTTTATTAAATATGTATAGTGTGTGTATGTGTGAGTACTATGTACATATCGATACCATACTGTGAAAACATCGTAAATAAATACAAGATTTCGCCAACACCTGTAATAGGGGTTTGTCTATGGACAAGCCTCACAACGCAGGTCTCTATGCTGAATAGAAACTTGTTTTTTCGACCTCTATCTACTTAAGAATTTAAAATTATAAAGTTTTCCATAGGATTCCTTATTTAAAAAATGCATCTTCTGTAAAATGTATTTAACACTATGTGGTATCGATATAAACCTACTGATGTGCGCTAAGGCACTAAGATAATATTTTAGTCAGAGCTCCTTGATGTATGTTTATGTGTGTATGGGGAGGACGTGTGTAGGTCTAAATGCATCGTATTTTTCTCCAACGTGTATGTTCCAACGTGGACGGAGGTGCCAAGTTGCTATCGCGTCGATGTGGCATTAATAATTATTTATCAACATGATGCAACAACACACCGTCGCGTGCCATATCATACGATGATATATATACTACTCAAAATAAAATAAGGGCCACGAGGTATTTTTTCATTTTGGTGTAAATTATTAAACATTTACATATTGAAAGTAGTAAAATATTGAGTAGACAAACTTTTTAATATTGTAGTATCCATCTAATGCTGGCAACAATTTTAAATAAAATTTGATTTAAAATTATTTTTGAAATTTTGATTCCATTTTCTTTGTCGTTTTGCTTTCCTTAGCTTCTTGGTTTATTAGAAATTATCAGAGTTCATTGATATCTCGAGTCAGAAACAACTTTTGCAATATGCCACAAGCACGCAGGCGTCATATGGACTCGCTGACAGCAACAAGAGCCGTTACAATGATTGAAGAAGGTCATTCGCAGCGATCTGTTGGTTTGCAATTGGGATTTTCTCGAAGAGCTATTCAAAATCTATGTAATCGTTACCAAGAGACCGGCAGTGTTAGAAGAAGACCTGGTTCGGGCAGAGTTCGCATTACATCAGCTCAAGAGGATCGTTACATTCGATGAAGTGCGCGCCGAGATCGCACAACGACAGCCCGCAAGCTGCAAAATCGTTTACGGCTCACAACGGGTACTCGTGTCAGTGACCAAACTATTCGTAATCGATTGCATGAAGACCAGCAGGCATCAAGAAGGCGAGTTGTCCGTGTTCCATTAACCAGAAATCATCGTGCAAATCGTTTAAGATTTACCCGTCAACATTTGGACTGGGACATAAACCAATGGGGCATGGTGCTCTTCACAGACAAATGCAAAGTTAAATTTTTTAACGACGATCGGCGTATTAGAGTATGGAGAAGACGCGGCGAGAGATTTTCAGAAGCCTGCATCCATGAAGTCGATCGTTTTGGTGGTCCAAATGTAGTGATTTAAGGTGGTATAAGCTTACACGGCAAAACTGAGCTCGCTATTTTAAATGAGGGTACTGTTAATGCTCAGCGGTATATTGAGGAAGTTGTCAGACCACATGTGATCCCATTTGCCCAGCGAGCGGGTCCTGGATTCATCTTGATGCAAGACAATGCTCGTGCACACACGGCTCAAGCGACTCGGTTTGTACTGGAAGCGTCTCAAATTCAAGTCTTGCCGTGGCCGGCGAACAGTCCGGACTTAAATCAAATAGAGCACATATGGGATCAGTTGAAACGAAGAGTTAGAGACGGTGATCAGGAAATCCACAACCAACAGCAACTCATCAACGCTGTTAAAAGGACTTGGAAAAGATTCCAATGGAAAATGTCAGGCATTTGATTGAGAGCATGCACTCCAGGCTTCAGGAGTGCGTAGCGAAACGAGGAGGGCATACTCGTTACTAAAAGATGAGCATGGAGTATTTTCTTTTGTTTTCAGTGACTTTACATTGTTTTTATTTTTAACCTTGAATGTGATTTTTTCTTTCAAAAGCAAATCAACTTTTTAATCATAATTATTAGAATAAGTTTATTGGTCTACACGGTAAAAACAACATTATTTTTCGTTCTGGAGACAAAAAAATATATATTGGTTTTATTATTTTCATGGTACAGACAAAATACCTTGTGGCCCTTATTTTGTTTTGAGTAGTATATATATGTCGTGGAAAACATTAATTTTAGGTTGCGTTTCTGAACAATCATTTGTACGGGATTGAACGCCGTGAAGTTGGCGCTGCAACTTCACGTGAGACAGAGTCGTGGACAGCGAGAGTGCGGGAACGAGAGGGGGATATTCAGTGATTGGCGGGAATCGGCATCATTCCTCGCCCACGAAACTGTCGGTTTAATCCTTAATTCTTTGTGTAATTTGATTTTACTTAAGTTTAATTCAAGATTAAACAAGTGTACGCTCTGAAAGTGAGTTATCAATTATGAATCCTGTACTACACGACCCTACTGATGACGGCTCTGTCAGTCAGCCATCGCTGCCGCCGTCATATATATTATATATTCTGAAACCGCATACTACCTCCTATTTCTTCTGATTAAGTTCGTTGCGGGTCCCGCGACAGCCGGTAGGGTGTCCGGGCACAGCCTGTGCGTTATGCACAGCTGCATTATTAGTTGATTATTCGATCAAAGGACGCCACTTCTGATCCTGGTGAACAGTAGTTGCAGTGGTGGGACAGAGTGGGGGTCGAAAAAAAAAACATATGACGTTATTGTATTTCGAATTAAGTAACTAATTTTTCTTGTTTTTTTTTAATATTTAAGATCGGCTAATATCTTTGCTTACCGTACGGTACCATGGTAAGCAAAGATATTAAAATGATTAAAGATATGGCCGAAAGTAGACCATACTTGGTTACCGAGAATATTTCGAGCCTTTTCGAATACATCGCAAGCGACAAAAATCTTAATGTGTAATGGATTCTTATATTAATCTCTAATTCAGTTAGTTTTACGCCTCATCGCGATGACTTGTATATTTAAGTTTTATTTCACAATACTATTTAATAGTTGTCAATTTGAATATTGCCTTTTTTTTCTCTGTCCTCTGAGTTTTTAGTACAGAAACATTTCATTCAATTTATCTTGTATTAATTTAATTAGAATTGTGGAGTTGTGGCGTGTGGTATATAATAGTGGGCAATAATCAGCACACAATAGTTTTTCTCTTTCTTTTTATCCCCTAAACTTTTATTGTTTTTTATTTATTTATTTGATAATAAGAATGAAGGTAAAAAGTTCTTCCTGAAAAGGATCAATTATAGTTCAAATTAGTGCTCGGGGAACAGCCGCTGGGGTTTTTTTGTTTGACAAGTGCATATCGTATTTCAAAAACAAGGGACAACCCCTCCCACAATGTAGGCAGAGAATGGTACAGATATCTCTATTAGCACGCGACTCTGACTAATTATTATTAGATAATTAACATGAATCATTGTTATTGTAACAAATGCATTATGTATCAAGCTATTCACTTGTTCATATATAATTAATTTTTACAGTAGGAATATCCAAAATTATAATATTAAATAATTACAAATTGAAATTTCAATTCGGAAATTAAAAGTTGAGAAAACATTTTTTTTTTGAGGTTGGTTTGTTTATGAAAATAAACTAGTTTTTCGACTCTATTTTACATACAATGAAAAAAAACACATAGAAACAGTGTAAAAAAAGGATTTTGTATGTAAAAAATTGCAAGCCATTCAAAGTCACACCAAAACATTGGATTTTCCGTAAAATACTAGGTTGACGTGTGTACTTTCGAAAAAAAACGAGTGTCAGAGGTTATTTCACGGATTTTGGAAAATTTACATACACTTTTATAGTTTGGAAAAAATATAAACAAAGGCAAATTGTTGCTATGGAGACGTTGAAAAAAATTAAATTTTAGTGATGGATGCTTTAATTTATGATGAACCACCGTTTTTAAAACTATTCTAGAATTCTAGAATCTATTTCAGTAATAGCAACCATGGATACATATCGATATGGCCTAAAAGTCTTTTTTAAAATACTGGCATAACTTCTTTTCAAAATTGGAATAGACACATACTTAGTTTCTTGCTATCTATACTATGTTATATAGTTTTACATGTTATATTTAATAGTTTATTTATACACAAGCGCTGCGGAAACGTGTGTCTTGTGCCCGACACTAGCCAACCAATTTTCATACAAATCTAATAAATAAATTTCCATATGCTTTTATTTAATAATAATAATCATATAATTTTATTTATTATCTTGGCACAAAGTTATTTTACCATTAATTAAATAACAATAAATTTTCAATTCAAAATACGCTACGATCTGAGAAGTTAGATAAAAAATCGAGGCCATTCAAATGCCCGGTCAAATTCTACGTTTAATAACACACGTATATACAGTGCAACGTTTCTTGTATCACGTAGCTAGGTTCAAATTAAAAATGCATTCAAAACACATGCAAAGAGTGGCATATTTGGCATTTTTTGCATGTGTTTATTTTCACTAAACTAAGTAGGTAGCTATATTTTTTGTCAAGTACACAATGTGTACAAAATTACTAGATATTTAATTAAGTATTTTTTTCATGCTATAGCATAATAGCAAATAAAAAATTGGTTTTTGACTATCTTTTGTAAGGAAAAAACTGAAAAAGCTATTGAAAAATGGCATGAACATGGAACATAACGTGAACAAAATCATAACATGACACATTTACAACTTCAATGTGTCTGAAGTAGCCATTAAAACTATTTGTATCTAAGAAAAAAGTTTTATAACAAAATTTTGGATTACTTACAAAAGATCTACAATTATATTTGTTAAACTGTATTTGAACAAAAAAAATCCTTGCACGACAACAAAAAAAAAATTGACACAAAAAATTAGAACTTAATTTCGGTTTTCCCCAAAGGTTTCTTTACAAGGCGAATCCTTTAATCAATAACAAACACAAGATGACGACAATATTCATAGACATGCGCACGCGACGATCGCGCGGATTTAAAAATGTCCGTGACCTGAATTTAAATCAAAAACCTGTTTAAACTGAATAAAAAGTATTGCGTTTTATTGCACAAGGTAAAAGAAAGTTCCATCACACATTCCTTTCATAAGGATTTTTATATAGGTGCAGACTCAGGGTAGATGTCCATTTATTCTATTAACTATAGCATAAGTTAAGGTAAGTAAAGACTTAGAGCAGCGTTTCTTGACCTTTTTTCGTCCACGAATCGTAAGGAAGTAAAAAAAAAATCAAACATAAAGAAGGGTTAAAAATTACTTTCATGTGAACGATGGAATTGCTGTTCTCAATTTATTCGGGTTTATGTTTACTAAGTTATAATGTTAAATCAAGTTCCATTACCAATTTGTTCAAGAGATACGAACGATTGAGATGTTTTTGTGGGCTTTAAGATGTTAAAATCCAGAGATGAGCCCGCGGACCCCAAACAATATACTGGCAGACCTCTCGAGGTCAGAGGTTAAGAACCACTGGACTAGAGTCCAGCTAGCTAGGGCATTTACTTGTAACGTCTCTCAAAGTGTCACATTCGCGAACCGAACAATGAGCACGACATTTAGCTTTGTTATAACTGAACGTTAGCCAGCACTCGACCAAATTTTGTGTTTACTTACCTTAAGAAAATATGTAAGAAAACATTCATCAAAAGATTGTTCCGAATCAAATACCTAAATAAATATAGATAAATAGTAATCATTCATTGATAAAATCACATGGCTAAGTAAAAGATCAAAAGTCATAATTCTAACAAGTACCGTATCACAGTGACTTTAAACATTAGCTACATATATTTACTTATCTTTATAATACCAATAATATAAACGCCAACAATTGATTTTTAAATATTGATTAACGATTAGATATCTCTACTTTTGTTGGAGTGTTACCATGAGAGAGCAGATAATCTTTGTAAATCAATAAACATTTTATTGTTTTGTTTTCGGATATTTTTCTACCAAATCTATTTTTTGCTACCTTCTTCAGATTTTATATATTCTAATACTACTATTTATTACTACTAGCCTAAACCTTAAAAAAAAACTTATATTTATTAATATTAATTCGTGTGTTACTTTTTTAGCTAAATGTAGCGTCATTCAGGCTAAGACCTGAAAAGCCATTTTTAATTAAACCTTTTTTTTGTATCGCATGGGTTGTTACGATTTCATTACATTTTTAATTACACCTAATAGGGCTCCTACATACAAACATGCATACATACATACTTCATAGGTTACACCAAGTTAGTAGGTACACAAATGGATCATTCCGGGACTGGGTTTTCAACGTGACAAACTGTTCAAAGATTGAAATGATCAGGGGTCAAAATGTCTACATGCACTGGACCGGGCTGTCTATGTGCCAAAAAGAATGAACGTCAAAATGACCCAGTGTCAAAATGTATATATCATCATGGTCACAATGTTTTAGTGACATACCTATGAAAAAATCGGTGACATTATAAAAACCGAAACAAAGTCAAACATAGTATATATAACTCGGTATACATACCTATAAAACATATACATAATAACCCATCTTTGAACTGTCATTAATTACCCGAATGATTATCACATAATAATTAATTGATCACGCAGTGTGCCAACTATTAATTATTAAATTAACAAATCAGACACTATCGGTTTCTAACGAGATAATATATAGATAAACAACAATATTATCTAAGCTGGAACTAACCACGCGAATTTTAAAAATAATTTAAATAGGTTAAGTGGTTTTGACTTTATAAATACCGCCGGATGCCAGCAGGTCAGGATTTCCGGTTGGAGACATTTGGGGGAGGACCATGCCCAGCAGTAAACGTCTTCTGACTGATGATGATGAAGAAGTTGTTTTGGAAATAAGCGTGTATAAAACGACATATGGTTTTATGTTATATTCAATAAAACAGACTTATTTAAAATTATATATTTAAGATGAAATCTATTTAATTCATCATCTTCATCTCGAAGCCCTTCATGTGTGATTATTTTTATTTAACATAATTTATCTTTTTGTTAATTAAAAAAATCTCTAATCGATCTACTTAGGTTTGAAAAAACAACTTTGGAAGTATGTAGGTGAGTAAGTCAGCTAAATCTGTGTCAATCAATACGATAAGGTTTTATATTTATTCAAATCAGATTACAAAGCAAACAAATAAATCAATTTATCAGATGTACTGTTATGTAATACATTATCATTTTTGATATATCATAGTGAAAAAGCAATTTTTTCAAAATTAAAAATATACAAAGCTTAAAAAGACGTAAATGTTAATTATTTACTCATCAAAGAACGATATTTAAAAAAAGAAAACAGTAACTATGGTATAAATGTAACTTTTTTCATCAATTAATTTATTTCTCAAGACAATAGATGTAATAAATTTGAGGCTGTAATTAAAAATAAAGTTTCTCGAGGGATGAATAAGCCGACGCACACACTTTTAATTAGTGCAACACTTTGTAAGGATTCATTTTATTTATACATCTGACGTATATACACACAATTAATTGTAACAATAGGGAATCAAATACGTCATACGGTTTGACGACACTTAAATAAATCACAAAATGTTACATCAATATTTAACAAACCAACCAAATATTTGATCAGTTCCATGAAATCTAATGAGAAAACTATAGTGATGTGTTTTAGTAATTTGAAACATCTCTTATGGATACCAGAATAAAATAAAATTAAAAAGCAAGCAACATTACAATTTTAGAATTAATGGTTTTACCTCTAGAAAATAATGGATGGATAATACATATGGGAGTTACTTGGCGGGGACGGGAAGTGTCAGTCAGAACTTTTTTATTTTATTGTCTTTTCTTATATATCAGCCGAATTTAATGTGTAAAATGCTAGTGTTTTAACCAGTAAATATCTGTAGTGCTGTACAAGTGTGGAGAAAGTGAAATACGACGATTTGGCTGCGCTTTTCGTCATCTCCCAAGTAACTCCTTAGAGCTTTCAGTAACCGTACTAGCATGTCACTGTAGATAGATTCATCATTTCCATTGTTCATCTTATCATCTTCAAGAATGAAAAAATTACTAATGATTAGGCAGTATCGTACTAAAACCAATGCCGCTAAAGAAATACATGAAAAAAATATATATGACAACTTTATAACGATAAATCTGACAAATAAACGATTTATTACTATTACTATTATATTATTATTAATAGATTAGGTCCCGGGATATACTTGACTGATTTGACTGGTTTTTAGGGTTCCCCTCTCAAAGTGTAAAAAGGGAACACTTTTACTAAGCCTCTGCTGTGTTTCCGTCTGTCTGTTACTGAGCATTATCTTATTCACCAAAACAAAGACTGAATAAAAATTTATTCTGAATATTATTTTTGATGACCTCGGTGGCGCAGTGGTGTAAACAGCCGACTGCCACGATAGAGGTTCCGGGTTCGAATCCCGGCGGTGGTGGGACTTTGTGTTATATGCAAGACGCATTGTTTCGCTTACCGGTCTTGGATGTTGTATTCTTATCTCTGTAGTATATACCATATCGTTGCTTAGTTCCTGTGACACAAGTTCTTACAATACTTACTGCAAGGAAATTAAAAAACGCAAAATTAAAAATTAAAGGAGGCTCCCATACAACGAACGTAAGAAATTATATGAAAAGAATATATAGTTTAACCATATATGATGATACGGAACCCTTCATGTCGGAGTACGACTCACACATGACCGATTTTTTTTGTAAATCAATTTACAAAAAAATTATGAACGTTTTTACATCCGTGTGAAATTTCCCTATAAATGTATGATAATATAAATGTATAATCATATTAACAGATGCGCAGTATTAAACCGCAAATCAATAGTAACTGCGTTTTGTTTTGCTCCACTTCCAGAAAAACAAACCATTTATAGAGAGCAAGTCGCGTCAATCATTGATAAATTATTGATAAACATTTCACAACAAGACAGTTAAGAAAAAACAAAACATGAATTAAAAAGTTTTTAACCTAACCTCAAATCACAAGGAACTTGATTAAGTTCAACCAAACCATCTTGATACTTTATCATAAAAAGATATTCTTTCAAATAATCTAATTCCTTGTCTTAAAAAAAATGTTTTGTTAAACCTTTACCTTTTAAATAGACTGATTAAGAAATTTTAAATAAAACAACAGACCAAAGAGATAAGAAGCAAAAAGCAGCATAAAATTAAAAAAATATCATTTAATGGGTATATTTTCAAGTCAAAACTGAAATAGTTTTTGTCAGTGGTCCCTGTAATAATACTTAATCAAATAATGCGCAATAATTTAGCATAGAAATGTAGTCCGCAGATAAGATAGTAAAACATGACAATCGATTAGATAAAACAGACTCGAGTATCCTCCGGGTCGTACTCGTATGATTCACATTGGAATGTCTACATGGGGCTAACGGCAACTCTATATACAACTGATACATGTTGAGGATTTTGAAAAGAACCAAAAAAAAACGACCTGACGATGTGTTTTTTTTTTAGCTAGCTCAGTCATATTAAAAAACTCTAGGATAATAAATAAGAAAGTACTTTGCCAACAGTAAAAGTTAACGTTAAGTTTTGATATCAGCCAAATTATGCAAATGAACTTATTAAAAAAAAGATTTAAAAGAGAAAAAATGATAATATTGAAAATAGATCGACTTAATTTTTCAATTTAGATAAAATTACAATCAAATTGTACTGTAAAATTAAAACATCAAATATTTACATATAATTTCTGGCAATCCCTGTTGAAAACACTTAGCAGAATAGATAATAACACAGTCCGGGAAATAATAATTGTATTTAATTGAGCATACAAAAACCCGGCATAACATTATTGGTAATCAGCCAAATTAAGCAAATGAACTTACTAAAAAAAGATTTAAAAGAGGCTGGAAACAAAATTCTATATCAATTCATCTTCTACTATTGAGTATTGTCAGAAGAGGAGGGAGTATTGACATAAAATTGTATATTAAAATCTCTTACAAATTATATGTTAGAAAAATGAACACATTTACTATTTTCCAGAAACGTGATGATCACACAAACAAAATTTCATGGAACTCCCGAACGCCGATCATTTATTCAAGATGACCCAATTCTGAAAGTTGAACCTGCTACGAAACTTGTTCGATTCGATCGGTTTTACATAAATTTAAACCTTTTACCCTAAACATTAGAGTTCATAGATAGTTGGTATAAGCACATTAACTAGTCACTTATCCCTGGTATTGTTCAATCAAGTTTTTATAACTATGGCGTTTTCGAAATCACGCTTATTTGTTTCTAACGAAGATAATTTATGTTATTGTGCATTCAGTTCTGACGACAGTTTATTTTTTGGAATACATTAAAGGTGTGATGTCTGGGACATTGTAAGATAGATTTATTACATTTACGTAATTTTTCCCGTCACTTTATTTAAATGTTATTTTAAATTCAAGTCTAAGACTACACTCAATGTTTTATTGGACGCCCTGTATTTTTTATTTAGACAACAATTTTAAATTAGCAACAAAGTAAATTGTTAATTAAATAGTATTGAATTCTACTTCACTTACAACACTTAAACAATATTTTACAGCATTTTAATTCGAAAAATTATGCTCACTGTTCTGCTTGTGCGTCAAACAATAAAAAAGTTTATCTACTTTGTATTTTATTATGTAAGGAAACGATCTAACATTAATTATTATCTACTTAAGTTTATTAATTTTATGAAAACGAATACAACATGAATAGTTACATAATACGAACAGCATCTCACACAAAGAATCAACAAAAACAAAAGACGAAGCTCAAACGCGCACACAAAAACACCTGGACTACATTACAGGTTTCACATCAAAAAAATGTAGCGAAATTCACCAGTTGTACAAAATATTCCATATTTCATAGTAGAAGTCTGAGCATTAATGTCAGGGCCGAAGGTGTAGCCTTGGCGAGGTCAGTGGCTACTGAGAACGAGGATCGATAGCTGATACAATTCATCTGAACTCCCAACTAGTGGAATTTCATAAGAGTTCAAAGTAAAAGCATCGATTTCCATTTTCCTCTAACTGGATTTTTTTTTGTTCTTTTTACTATTTTTCTGTGTTTATAAACCTTTTTTTTCAAATCAATATATTTAAGGGACATTTTTAGTTAATTTTCTGTCAATTGTTAAAGTCTTATTGATTAACACCGACTACACTTTGGTCTACAAACATGTATGAGTGAGTTTATATGATAACAATTAAATTAATTAAAACTATAAAAAAATTATAATATTGAATATAGATCGACTTAATTTTTCAATTTAGATAAAATTACAATCAAATTGTACTGTAAAATCAAAACATCAAATATTTACATATAATTTCTGGCAATCCCTGTTGAAAACACTTAGCAGAATAGATAATAACACAGTCCGGGAAATAATAATTGTATTTAATTGAGCATACAAAAACCCGGCATAACATTACTGGTAGATAAGCCAATGTACACTTGTATTTATGTTCACACATGAAATTATTTATTTAAAGGAAACGGTATTTAAATTTATTTGTTTTGATGGGAATTTCATGGGAATTCAAAGTACCAATTTCAATGTAAATAATAATGATAATTCTGAAAGATTAAAAGGTACATTTTACACTAGATAATGTCACAGCTATGAACGATAATGATATGCAATTGCCAGACAATTATAATTCTGTACTTTACACTGTGAGGACAAAGTGTGAGCATTAATTCTGTGATTATTGAAACGATAAAAAACGTAAACAAATCAAACAATCTCTAGATTAAACTGAAAGCCATGTTAATAAAATAAAACAAAATCTGTCCATAAATTAATAAAAGTTCAAAACACAAGAAGTACGTTGATTAATACTCATTATTTCAAACCTTAATCCAAAACAAACATGAAACGTTGAAGATGATGTTGATAAAGGGGCGGCAATATTGCTGAAAAGCAGTGAAAAAGAAGAAACCTCAACAGGTTCTGCATATACGCAAAATAAATGGGCAGGTTTGAACATATTGCGTAATCATTAACAGTTATGTAAAAAAGAGTGAATAACTTTGAAAGTAACGGTTTTTTAATAAATAGGTCAATGTAACCTAAATCAAGTTCAGTGTGACTTTCTTCACATCGCGATAGCATATTAAAGTTTACAACACACGAAAATCGAAGCAGTATTGTAGATTAAATGTAATGAAAAGCAATTAGTTTTAAAACGAATAAAATTTTATCTGATTTACAAAATAGACATACAAAATAGGCGTGAAATCACGTAAAATACAAAATCCGCCAGACCCAATTTCGCATTTCCTCCTATCATTTCCCAATCGGCTCTTAAAACCCACTGGAAAACCCGCGGCCACGGTCAAACACAACACATACAAACTAAGATAACCTCAAATTTACGCTGACCCTTCATTTGTCAAATCAATACCCCGATATTTCCTTCAGTCGTTACAATAAAAGGGGCGGCAATAGTTCAACTTACACTGGTCGTTGTTCGAACACGTTCCTACCTGTTTCTTTGGAACTTGACTGCAAAACTATTATACGCACACATAAGCAACAGCACTAGACTTCGATTATCACGATACTATGAACTGTTAATATCAGCACATACAACAAACATTCCCACATGGAAAAATGTGAAGCGAATTCCTTGTAATCACAACAATACATAGGCGCCGCGACTACACACACATTGATAAGAAACGACCAGAGGCGCATGCGTCAAACTTCGAATATATACTGGCGCGACGTCATGCGATTATCATTCAGCTTCTATAGTTCAGAGCGATACCACGTCGGATTGTAGCAAAAAGTTGTGAAATCATTGTGACATAAAACTTTATCGGTGTTTACCAGTGCCACACATTTTTGGAGGATTTTCTGTGAAGTGACAGTGAGACCTGTGACAATTTCACCGTACGCGTTGAAATCGTCTAATATTTGTGAAAATTTTAATCTGAAGAGTGTTAAATTGTCAAGCAAGATGTACAACGAATCAGTAGTCCCCGTGAAACCTGAAACCTTCAGTGGAGTTGTTGCCAAATGGTAATTACTATAAATAATATTTAACTGAAAAGTGATTACAAAAGAAAACCATTATAAAACTTTACGTAAAACAATTTAAAATTTAAAGGAGAAAAGATTTAAAAATTAAAATGATCATAATTGAAAAGAAATTAAGAGCATTATAGTTTGATAAACTATAATTAATATGTTAAAAGTATCGAAATACTTTAATTGAAACTGGTGCGAAAATCATAAAATAATGATGTGTTCCTAAATTTCATACCCTGACTCGTAATCTTCGGTAGTATAGTGGTCAGTATCCCCGCCTGTCACGCGGGAGACCGGGGTTCGATTCCCCGCCGGAGAGATCCTTTTTGCACAATTTTAACTTTTCCTTTTTTTGTTTCAACAGCCCAATGGCACAATGTATTAAAGCGGTTCTACGACGGGCTTGTGTCGAAAAAAGGCTGACTGTTGGATTACTGCCTGCGATACAATACCTGTCGAAAAACTGCAATGGGGCACTTTTCTGCTTCACAGCGGAAGCCCCACCTGGTGACAGCGCAACACACATGCAGGAAGTCTTGCTTCAAGCTTTCTGCGATGAAAATGATATCTACGTAATTAAGGTAAGCATCGATTTTTAATGCCCATTTATCACCAAATAAAAAACCTTCAGAATGTTGTATTTATTTTTCATATTGAAGTATAATTAGTACTAATGAATCTTTTGTTTTGTCTATAGGTTGATTCAGAAGTGAAGATGAAGAAAATGCTAGGAGTCTGCTCTTCAAACAAAGACTTCAGTTGCATTTTGGTCCACTACCCATACACGGATCCGTTTAGTGACAGTCAAGAAATGGATCTTACCGCCTTAAGTGCAGCTGAGAAAATCCTTATCGATGAATGCGAGCAGAACTTCGGCTACTCTCAGATCCCAGTTATCAAGTTGCCAGAAAAGTGAAAACAGTGCTAGAAAACGGATTGAGAAAAAAAAATTACCATGTATTTGGTTTAGTGCACCGCCACCTGGTGTCCAGTAGCGGCGTTGGCGTAAAACGCCATCTGTATGTTTCGAGTATGAAACTTGTATTGTATAAAATTTGGTTGTCGTTACAATCTTGGATTTTATAGGAGATATTTCTGTGTAGTTTTGAAGGATTTGTGAATTGGAGATTGCTATTGTCTAAATTTGCCAGTTTTAGATTGTTTAAAATAAATTGAATATACCTATAGAAAGCCGTTTATGGCTGATTATTGTGAAAAATAACTAGGTATTAGAAATTTTGTCTACTTTAAAGAATCCATGAAGCTATATTTAAATGGATTGCATAAAAATATGAATAACAAATGTTGTTAAAGAAGTATTAGCATGTTATGAGCTCAAGTGTATCATAAGAGTATTTAATCGATAAATAAATAATTATATTTAACGCGAATTGGAGTAGGCGCTGTTGATAAATTATAGACTTTGTACTTTTGTAACTTGAATATGTTTAAATAAAACAAAATTATGTTGAAAATCCGCTATTTATTTTCACTAACTCCCTGTCTACATAAAAAGAATCAAATTTCATTATTTAGTCAATAACAGATCATTGAATCCTTTGATGTCTTGCTTGATTATATTCTAGATGAATGATGCAACCAATCTTCTTTGATAAGATCTGCTCCTTTTTCACCAATCATTAGAGATGGTGCATTTGTGTTACCTCTAGTCACAACAGGCATTATAGAAGCATCTATGACTCTCAGACCTGACATTCCATACACTCTAAGCCTGGGATCAACAACTGCAAATTTATCGGTCTTTGGACCCATTTTACATGTACCCACTGGATGGTAAGGAGTCGATGTGTAGGATCTAGCAAGACATTCATAGTAAACATCAGTCCCCCAAGGATAATGCTTGCAAGCTGGCAATGGTTTTCTTAGGAAGTACGCCCCTTTAGACTTAAAAGCTTTAGTATTTTCCAGGGATAAAAGAAATCGTACGCCCTTTAGAATAGGGATCAAATCACTTTCGACTCCAAAGTAATTAGGATACAGAATTGGCGGGCCGTAAGGGTCACTTGCATTCAGTAAGAGTACACCCCTGCTCTCAGGTACTAAGTTCATCGTTCTAGGTATAAGTCCGTTGTAGAAAGCTGTTGGAAAGATTGTAAGTCTATCGTAAGCTACAGGTTCTCTAACGTACTCCTTCCAGTTCACACTGTCTACTTGAATTTGTATATCTGGAGCCGGAAGGTTTGGTTCTGTTTTGATAAAAGAAATAGAACTGACAGGCCCATTACCTGACAAAGGACCTTTGTGGATATCCTGTGCTTTGTAATTGAACAATTCTTTAATAATTTGATTTTGACTTACAGTGGTTGCCGTATCGTTTGGTAGAACAACCACTACACCATTAAAGGTCACGTGATCGTGCAAATTTTCTCCAACGGGCAAGTCTTTGACTATTTTAATATTTAGTTTCTGTAAATGGTCTTTCGGACCGATACCAGATAGCATCATCAATTTAGGTGTGTTTATAGCTCCACCACTAACAATAACCTCTTTTTTAGCGTACGCCGTTTGAATTTCACCATCTTTGATATATTTGACGCCGAAGGCCCTTTTTTGTTCATCTACTAAGATCTTTACTGCTTCCGATTCTGTCTTGACAACTAAGTTCTTCCTTTTATACCTGACCGGTTGGATGAAAGCATTATTTGTTGATACTCTCTGACCATATCCAGATATAGCTTGAGCTTGCATCGTTCCATGTTGATGAGCACCATTGAAGTCAGTTAATGGGAGTCCTCTTTCGTGGAACGCTTCAGTCATCATTACTGATGGTTCATCGACGTATGGGTATCTCGATACATACTGCGGGCCGTGGACGCTGTGGTATTTGCGATTTTTCCCCTCAATGTTAAGATTGTCTTCTGATTTCTTGAAATAGGGTAACACCTAAAAAGGTTTTGTTAATTACCGTCTATTTTCTGATTACCTACATACTTTTGCTAGAACGATATTTGTTTTATTCTAAATTACAAATTTATAATAATCAATGATTATGATGATTCTATTTGTGTTGGATTTGGCTTTTCTATATAAGAAAATTTTTCTTGATTTTTAATAAGGTTGACTATTAATGAGAATAATTTGAAGATTTCAATGAGACTTACATCTTTATAACTCCATCCCTCGTTGCCCATCGCTGCCCAGTTGTCAAAGTCAAGTCTGTTCCCTCTTATATACGCTAATGAGTTAATTGTACTTGATCCTCCCATTACCTTCCCCCTAAAAGAAAAGAAATCTATGTATTTAAAATTCCTTAATACAGGAGTGAGGCTACTTATTTTATTAATTCTTTGCATGCAATTTTATCAGGCGCTTGTTATTCAACTTTAGTAGGTGATACGAATACAGTAAAAACAAACGTGTCTCTTGTTAGTGTATATTTGTATGTGTTAACGGTTCATAAGGAGATCAATAACATCTCGGTATAAGACAAAAATAAAAGTTCTCCGCGGACAGAAGTCGCGAGCAATACACATTTTAATATACGTATTTATACATTGTACATGTTTTGTATCAGCTTCTAACCAAGCATTATTTATTAAGTCATCAAATGCCTCACCTTGGCCAAACACAAGGTTCTGCCAGACAACTTTTTCCATTGGAGACCGTCATGTAATTCCAGTCAATATTGGATCCAAGAAGAGCAGTTGAGAGAGCTGGGACCAGGGTCACATCCGGCTGTTCTATGCCTGCTTCTAAAAGTAACACCTGGAATGACAAGAATTTTATTGTAGACTAGTCATCATCATCAGCTGGACGTCCACTGCTGGACATAGGCCTCTCCCATATGTCTTCAACTGAAACGATCCGAACCTGAAGACTAGTAAGTTAGTCTAATCAAATTTGTTCTTGAGTTTTTACTTCAGTAGTGCTAGTCTGTAAGATTGCTTTCGAACTACGAAAGCGGATTCCGGGGTGAGATATCAATAATAATAATAACCACAACACGACACACACATTCACTCAGCCCTGCAGTAAGTATCATAAGAACTTGTGTCACAGGAACTAAGTAACGATATGGTATAAACTACATAGATAAGAGTACTACATACAAGACTGGTAAGCGAAACAATGCGTCTTGCAAATAACACAAAGTCCTCGGCAGATACACACGTTTCTCTCAGATAACTAGTATTAAGAAAATTCATCTTGATTTCTTCTCAACCACGAAAGGAAATGAAGCTTTAAAAGTGTAGAGGCAATCACGCCAATTATTCGTTTTCATATCAATAAATAGGATAATGATTGGTTCAAAAATATGAAATCCTCACATTTACGGTATTGAGGCTTAATTACAAGATACTTTAGGAACTAAAATTATAATTGTTCCACTGACCCCGCCAACGCTTGTTAACGTATGATTTTTCACCTGCCAATTTCAAATATTACTTAATTACCAACATTTTTTTGCTATGTAATGAATTACCTATTTAGTACCTAACAATTTTTTTTGGCATTTAAAAAGATAATTTTGTACTTATTCTACATTGCTTACTTTAAATTTTAAAATTCCCTAACATTAACTGTTTTTGGTTAGCTTTGAAAAATCCTGTAGAGGAGACTGACACAAGGGCTTAGTTATTGATAGGTCCGTGTTTGAACGTCGAACGTTGTTGGGTTTTCACAATGTACTTATGTAACACATTTACACATTTTATGTTCTTTCTTATTTAATTAGCATGCTCAGAACACATCTGACGTTTAGGTTTTACTTTCAGTTTTTCTTTTTTTTCTGTACTATAATAATCATCTATATTATTATAAAAGAAAATATTTGGTTGTTTGTTTGAATTGAATAGACTCCAAAAGTACTTGACCGATTTGAAAAATTATTTGATCATTAGAATTCTGCATCATCCCTGATGAATAAAGACTTTTCAAAAAAATTAAATGTGTTGGTACCTATTTCTACCCGTGTCAAACAGGGGCGAGCCGCTAGTATATTATAAGGAAAGATTCAGGATTCATGACTAGGTTTCATACTAAATCGAGAGATACAAATTTAAGTCGATTAAGTTTGTGTTTTTTTTTTCTATGATATTTTATATTTAAAAATGTAAAACCCAACAAATACATAAATGTGTTCATCACACAAGTTTACCCGAGCCGAGATTCGAATCCTAGGTCACTGCCAATTGAGCTATCACGTTGTCCAAAAAGATGCAAATAAGTAGATACGTCAAATCTAATTTTATATTCCCAAATAAAATGTCTGCCCCCAAAATGCAATTAATATTCTTTGGATTTTGTTTTGCAAGTGATTTAGGTGTAAAAAGTTAGCTGACTTTCCCATTTACTTAGTTATAATATCGATAACCTTTAAACAATAGTAGGTGTAAAATGTAACGGACAAGGTAAAACCACTGACCTTCCAATCCTTGATTTCACTCAATCTACTTGCGACTATAGCACCGGCAGCACCAGCCCCAATCACTATGAAATCAAACTCATCATCCTTATAATCTTGGAATTGGTAGTCCTTATCTTCATGGATATAGGGATTCGTTTTCTGGAGGTACTCCTGGATTCTCTTGTCTTCTGATCCACCGAATAGTTGGACTAGGATGTGAAGGTAGAGATAGCCGAAGGAACTGCAAGCTGTTAGGTCGGTGTAGGCTGGACAGACCTCAGTCAAGTTGAGGGGTTGCCAGATCATTTTAGGGCTATAAGAATTAAAGAGTAAATATTTTATTTAACATTAAATTATCATAATATGGACCAATCAATTCGGATTAAAAATGCTCTCACAATATAAGAGATCAAACGATCCGCATTTGCTGTGCATGGGGCTCAAACTCAAAGAAAAAAAACTAAATAAAATTTATACTTTGAACTGTGTTGATCTGTGATAAAGTAGGAATATTATTGTAATTCAGTTTTATCTCTTGAAAACTATTCCTATTAAAAGATTATAAAAAGAAACACAGATTTTGTTCATTACCTAGTTGTTACTTTTTCTACCTCCATTTGCTGTTTCAAATAAATATTTAAGGAATTTTTTTTTAGCGTCAATGTAAAAGATAAAAATTACAATTACCTCGTTATTAAACTTGCCCCGTCTTGTTAATTTAGTGTTTCACGCGATACTGAGTTCATATTGAATTTGTAATGATTGAAAAAGGCAATAAATACTATTTAATTATTCCGTACCTTCCGTTGTAAGCTGTATTATTATCTGCTAAATTAAATATCTAATGAATGCATTGTTAAATGCACTTTAGGAACCCTCAAAAGGTATCACATGCGTTCTTAATTATTCTTCCATTCAAATATAAATTGAATGTAGGTTTTTTCTGAATACTGTTCGTAAACTTTTATTTACTCTTATCAGAATACTTTCATAACTTAAAGCAAAAAGTTATATTTTAATGCACCTAAAATAGTTAATGGAATGTCAAAAAGATACGCAGCCGGTAGGATTCGAACCTACGCTCCCAGAGGGAATCTGATTTCGAGTCAGACGCCTTAACCACTCGGCCACGACTGCTTGATGATAGAGTTGTGAAATAGTACAATCATTGTGGTACTAACAATTGTATTTATTTTTTTTCCGTTAAAAATAAAACTGAATTGTTCTTCTTTTGAGCAACATCGCAATCGGGTTAACTGAATAAAAAGTAAAAATATCGCATTTGCAATAATAAAAGAGGCGTTTGCCAGGGGACACCCGGGTTTGAACCGGGGACCTCTCGATCTGCAGTCGAATGCTCTACCACTGAGCTATATCCCCGATGTGTGTTTATTCTAAATTAAAATACACATGAAAAACAGCAACACCAAAATGTATTTTAGGCGAATTTTTTTTTGAAATCTAATAGTGTATTCTTTAACTAAAATAACTTTCAGGACGAAGAAACTGAAAAAAAAAAATCACGATAGACCCGGACGAAGTCGCGAGAAAATAAATTTCTAATTCTTTCCGAATATCATAGTTTAATTTATTGGTATTAGAATATTTTTGAGTAAAAAATTGAGTTTTTCGAAAAGTCAGAGTGTCTACAATAACTTTTACTTTCGATTGCCGCTTGCGACTGCAGTTACAAATTTGTAGGAATCTTTGTAAATCGCCTCTACCAGATTGATGAGGAATTATGTTAGCTCATACAAAATCAGTGTAGTAATCCATGTTACCTGTGTGTCTACCATGAGTTCGTATAGTTTTTCTACTCGTCAGGTTACATAGATTACTACAGTGATTTTGTATGACCATTCTTAATACCTCATCAATCCGTTAGAGGCACTTTACAAAGATTCAAACAAATTTGTAAATGGCAGTTGGCAATTGAAGGTAAAACTACAAATAACTACTACAACAAAATAAAGTAGTGATGACGCTTGGTTGTGGAAGTTCTTCGCCTTCTTGCAGTTGAACCTTGCACATGAGGTTTTAAACAATTATCATTTAGTTTGGATTATAGATAATATGGGATTGGCCACTTGTGAACTTTTTGCTGTTGCAACTAAAGTTTATTTGCATTGAAGATGGTTAATCATGTTGTTAGTTAAACACAAAATTAAAGTCACAAACACCTAGTTCATCACTAGTGGCATGCGAAATGGATCGGGCTCTTTCAAAAAAAAAAAATGGCGACCATTTTTAAGGTCTACATAATCGTTTACCGTTGGGGCTTTTTTGTAATTAAAACGCAAGGTAGAGCGGAACTATTGTAATTACTAGAATAAATCACTGGTTGCTACTGATCCAAGTTTCATTTACCGCTCTGATGCTTATATTTCACGAAAGATAGCTTTTTTCTCTCAGCCCTCGGGCGGGGCTCGTTTCTGAGGGGTTGGGGCCCGTGTCACTTTGCCGTCATGTCACCCTATCGTTACGCCACTACTTATCACTTCTGAAAGAGATTATGTATGTTTTGTGTATTTCTGCATATCGTGATGATATGCAAAACAGTATTTGTCGTTAGTGAAATTTACATTAAAAAAAATACAATGTATGTCGTTAGTACGTGGCATAATTATTGCATCATAGTATTTTGTGTTGTCAGTTATAAGGGTTCCATACTCAAAGGGTAAAAACGGAACCCTATTACTAGGCCTCCGCGGTCCGCCAGTCAATAGATCCGTCTGTCAGCGGGCGCGTGTCCTTCTGTCTTGAAATTTTCAGAGAATGTCTATTTCTGTTGCCGTTACAATAACAAACACTATCAAGATAAATACATTATATTATTAATGTAAAGGGATCTCACGTATGTACAAGAAACGTGTTATTTTAAAAGTCTTGTTTTCTAAAAGTAAATAAATATTAATCTAACAAGATTATTATACTTAATTACTGGTTTTGTATCAATTCAGATTGCAATGTCATTAGGTTATGTTAACAAATATAATTTATGAATTAATTTTGTGGAAAACGGTGATAAATAAAATCTTTAACATCTTTACTATGTTCTAATTATTTTTTTAATCAAAGAAACGTATGTACAGGTGCAGTGAGAAATGCGACCTCGTGTTTTGTCGGTTAAGTCCGTTTTCCATAAAGTTTAGTATGAAGTTGTCATTATATAAATACGATTATTGATTTATATCGGATAACAGCGTAATGCCAACACTAATACCTCCAATGGATTGCCCACGTAAAGATGTCTCGTGCCGTTTTAAAATTTTGTGTTAACGAAAAATTTCACAGTCAGTTTGTCAAATACATTTCATAGGCAAAAAAAATGCAAAACTCAAAAAGATACGCCCCCGGGTGGGCTCGAACCACCAACCTTTCGGTTAACAGCCGAACGCGCTAGCCAATTGCGCCACGGAGGCGATGTTAACCAAGGCCAAATTACTGTTTAGTTGATTAACGTACAAATTTTGCTCTTTCGCACACCGCACTCGATGATTACACAGATAATGGATGTGGTAATAGAATTAGATTTTTTATGTCAGCATTTTACAATTATTTACAAAGGACCATGTGGGACATTATATGAACCCCGACCCCACCCACTTACAGAAATGAATGTGTGTTTTACGTGTCACACTGAACTTGGTAAGTTGATAATTAATTTGTTTTTATAGCGACGCCGACCAAGTGGAAACCCCAAATGTCCCTCGATAGTCCGGCTCCCGCCTGACCGTACTAAGTCATGATCGATGGGGAGGCAGACAGGTATGGCGGTTGTAACTATGCTTTTCTTATTGTTGTGTTGTCTTTATAAAGACGATACAGTCTGATCGATTGTAGAGGGAACGGTAGACACGGTAAAGCCGGAGGCCTTAGCAGGTTTACCGTGACTTTTGGTAAAGCTGTTAAGGCCTCCGGGCTGCAGCACTCAGTACAAGTAGTATATATCTGTTGAGAAAAGGGCGTCTTAAAGCTGGCTATAGAGTATAAATGATGAAGATAATAATTGGTAAATAATAATTGATATTTTTACACTTTTATTTTATACATCTGAGGATATAAAACAAAACATAAACTTCTTGTTATAAATAAAAATAATAATTTTGGCTCCTTAAAGAGGCGGCATCTCTATTGCATACGACGACGATGACTTTAGTTTCTAAGCACCCGTACACAGGGCATTATTGTGCTTGTTTTTGTCATGTATACTGGTAATGCAACAGATGTTTATTATGTCGATGTGCATAATAATATATCCACATCACACACACACACACATTGACTCAGCCCTACACTAATATATAATCTTGTATCGCAGGTACTAGCAATAATATGGTATATCCTACATAAATTAGAATACAACATCCAAGAAGAAGAGAGATAATATTAAGTAACAATTTGATAAGGCTTGTGTTGGTGGTGTCAAAATAAACCCATTTTCAATCATTTTTATTATTATTTTGGTATATAGGCAATTGGAGGGCACGGCCCATAATAGCCTACTTTTTGCAGCTCCTAAAATATGGGACCATATTACAAAGCCTCAGCTGTCCGTCTGTCTGTCAGCGTACAACTCGCTGAATAAACCATAAAAGCGTGATTCTTGGGTTTTCATAGAATGTCTATTTCTGTTGTTCTATAATTTTTTTTTTGCTTGCTCTTGTATCTTAAATGAAATCTAAGAAGTAAATGATACTCAATCTTATTCGATGGTATCATGTGCGAGTTCAACTCAAACTTGACCGGTTTTAAAATTTCCTTTTTTACTTAAAACAAATAACGTTTTCGTTATTTAATTGTTATAATTAATTAATACCGCTTATCGGTTGATGATCGGGGACTCCATCTATTTGAGGGCACTTGCCGAGATCGTGTCTGGAAAGAGGTTCATGAAGGTTTTCCTCATTTTTTTTCGTCGGTTAAAGAGACAAAACACAATCCATATAAATATTGGCTCAGTGATTTAACAAACACAACATTTTATACATTAATTTAAACATATATCTCATCTCCCGTATGGTCTAGTGGCTAGGATACCTGGCTTTCACCCAGGAGGCTCGGGTTCGATTCCCGGTACGGGAAATACATTTTAGAATTTTAACGACGTAATTTCATACATATTTAAGCTAAACTACCACATCATTAAGTTTTGGCAAGACTTAGAAATAAATTCAAAATTTATTTAGAACCGTAATGTTTGTTGGGAGACTAAAAAGGTATTATTTTTAAATTACATATTGTTATATTTATGTGTATTATTGTGAAACAATATTACTATCTCACTTAATTACCTATCTAGGTATAGTTCTTTCTTATACATTATCAAGGCCAAAATAATTTAAAACACATCTTAAATAAACGTTATCAAGTGACTATATAATAAGTAGATAAATGTTGTAAGTTTTAAATTAAAAAATGTTCATCAATGAGGTTCGTTTAATCAGCGTTTTCTTTGGATCAATAGCAGAACTAAATAAGATAAATGAAGTCAGGAAACAAAAACATATTTTAGATAGAGTTATAAAGTTTTATTACAGATGGCACTGTACATAATTTTTGTAAAATTATCTGATTTTTAATTGTGATGAGTAGTATTTTATTGTGATCATATTATTTTTGATCAAACAATGAGTGTAGTGTAGTTTAATGTTATTACGAAATTAACCTGCAATCTAATAACCTAGATATTTATTTGAATACTTTATGAACCTAAACGTTTGATTTAGCGTATTGAGCGAACTTTAGTAGCTAATTAATATTTAGGAATTTGTTGTTGAGAAATCTATTTTAAAACACAAGCGACAGCTAATTCATAATTTCGACAATTCCAACAACTGTCAGGATGGCCGAGCGGTCTAAGGCGCCAGACTCAAGGTAAACCTTGCCTACACAGTAGGTATGAGCTGTTCTGGTCCTCTCTGAGGGCGTGGGTTCGAATCCCACTTCTGACAAACTTTTTATTTTTTGTAGCATTTATGTTTACTGAGATGGTGTTCGTTAATTTTCAATTGGTTGCAGTGTGCGTTGGTTGCATTTAGGAGTAGTAAAGTTTAAAACTCTGGCTTTTACACTTGATCAGCAAATGTATCCAACTAAGTTATATATGAATAATGTTATCTACAAAGCAAAAAAAACTATAAATATTTTGTTTATACATCAGATTTTATTACCTACCTCCTTAAATTACAGTCTAAAAAACTGAGTCTACCTCCTTAATATTAAACAATCAGAAACTTACACAGCACTTTAAAGAAAAAAAAACCTCAAACTGTACTTTTAAACAGGTTAATGCTTGAATACCTGATGTTTAGAATATTATTTCCTACCAATATCAATGAGTTTGATCAAAATCTGTCATTAACTTAACATTACCTTCAGATTCCAAAACTATTGTACTAGCCTCACATATATTCTAGTTGCTTCTTTACCAACATAACTCAATAATCGCAACTTACACTGTAATTAATCTCTTAAGAGGGAAAGGCAGAGGTGTTTCACACTGCCTTTTGCATGTTTATGTTGAGTCAGGCATGTGACAGGCTTGTATAACAATCTTATACATTTTCTTTCAACATAAACATGCAAAAAGCGGTGTGTAGTAAGCACTTCTGCCAACCCCTCTCATGGGACTGTGGCGTGAGTTTTTGTGTGTGTGTATGTGTATATGTTTTAGGATAGTCTATTAAGGGAAAAATTTATAGAGAAAACAATGCCCATTTACCCATTTGCTGTATTGTTAAGGAATTTATTAAAGTAAGTTAACATGGTATGAAACCAATTACATACAAACTAAAATTAGATTATAATTTATCGTAATCCATGGTACCAACTAGACATCAATCAAACATAGACTAATTCCTTCTATCCATTGGTAAATAATTCATATTCATATAAAACACTTGTAACTTTTCAACACTCTGTTTTATGGAAAGTGATACTATTTACATGACCTTGACCTTGATGTCTAAGAACCACAAGAGCACTGCCAATGTGTTGTATGCGTAGAGCTTCCTTTGATCAACATCAGTATCAACTGCTGGACATAGGTTTCCCCTAAATGACACCAATTGGATTTCTGGGGCTATTTTCTGGGATGATTTTACCTAACTATGCTGTTGGCAATCTCTGTTCCTATAGGAATTAGGGAATGAACCACTTGACATTAATTAATTGATTGATTAATCTAAAATTTGACAGTCATCATCCTCAACAACTCCACCATTTAAAGCATCATTTAAGATCTCATTCCTACTCTTTTTCAACTCATTATTAATGAAACTTCTCCTCTCTTCTCTCTTCCGTTGTTCCTCAACTCTTTCTGATGACTGCCTCTCAACTAGACCTTTAGTAAACGAGTAAATTACAGTTGTAAAATCACCTTCAATTAGAGCTAAATGTACTGTGGGACCTGTCTCAACAGTGCAAAGGTTTTCCTGCAGTTTGCTTATTGTGGCTAAGTTTAACTCGTTTTTAGTAGGTATAGGGACATAAATGTTCAGTTTCTGGTTCTTACTAGGCCTAGCGACTATGTAAAGAGTATCAACATCTTTGTTATAGCAATATTCAGTATCGTACATTAACTTTTCGTCCACTAAATATATATAAAGGTGGTATGCTAAAGCGATTTTGAGATCTGATTTGCAACCTAAAGACTTCATATCTTCTTTTATGTTGACTTCGATGTCCATTTTACTAGTTTGCTTATTTCATATAGTTTAAACTTTTGTACCAGTAAATATTTGAAAGAAAAAATCAACATAACCCAAAAAAGTTTTGTTATTGACAGTCAATGTCAAAATTGTTTGACTAAACGTTATTTGTAAATAACTAAACGTAATACTACACGTTCGGTATTAATTTAGTATAATAAATTATTTTAGTATTAAATGTTTGTTCGATTAATACGTCATGCAAAGAAATATTATTAATAAAAGAAATAAAACTAACAAAATTGATTTGTAAAAGTTCCTGTAATTGTCAACAGAGGTCACTAACAGTTGGGACAAGTTTGGGTTCAAAACCTTTTATTTTTGGTTTTTCTTTGTAATCGCATTGCTTATATAACTTTGTTTATATGTGATATAGAATGTAAAGTATCTGGAAACAATAATTGAACATAATAATGTCGTATAACCAAATATTTTAAATGGTATCCTCATTTCTACTTTTAAATAAAACCATTTTTTAAATTTTTCTCATTTTATTTTCTTTACAAATTTAATTACAAAGTAAGTAAGTACGTTTTGTTAACACATTATAAAAAGCATTAAAAACAGAACACTTGTTTCTGGCTTTGGTGGGTAAAATAGCCAAAAACATTTCATTTATATTAAGATACTTAATGAAAGAAAATGCCCTAACAGATGTGCGCTATTACATAAGCAAAAGTAAAACTAAATTAAATTAAGGAAAATAAATAAAATAAGTAGATATCCTATCAAATATTGATTACAATCGTGTTCAGTCAAATTATTTATGTCTATATCTAACTATTAATCGTAATATTTATTATAAATTATATTACATTGTAGGTTCTTGTCCACACTAGGCAAGAATCGCAAGATTTGCGTAATGCGAAGAGTACTTTGATGTGCAAAAGTATTGAAACTGTATATATTTTTTAATGACAATCTGAAGTTTATGATTAAGTGGCCACGAACCTTAACTAAAATTATTTAATTTGGTGAAACCAAGTAAAGAGGACTTATGATGTAACCTATTTACAAGATTTCACCATCATAATAAAATACAATATAAAAATATCTACCCGATGATTTCTTTAAATGAGTTAAACATTTTTCTCATAGGGTATCACTTACACGATTTTTATTATACACTTTGAACACAAGTCTTTAGCACCGGTTTTTATCCTATTATTTATAAATTAATATCTTTGCTAGTTTTGATGCATTTGCCTCTAAAGCATATTTCGGTTTCATGGGAAACTTCAGTTGACATTGAAGTACTGACTACGTTAGTGGGATCCATAAAACTGGATATTGACGATGTTTCGACTTTCACAGATTTCTCCGTCACTTGGACTTCTTCTATTTTGTTTTCAACCTTTTTGATTTCGACATCTGTACCGTTTACCTCACTAGCTTCAGTTATTTCTTCAGGGATAAAGGTAGATTCAGTAGTAAAGACTTTAGATTTGATTGGTTCTGTAGAAATTTCCAGTTCAATGTCTTTCACTTCCTTATTTTCATCGTCATCGTTTGACGTAACTCCAAATAGGTAGTCCATTAGGCTGAAGCCATCTGATCTATCTACGGTTCCACTTTCACTGGAACTTGCTTCAGTTGCAGTTGTAAAGTCATTAAAAGATGGATCAGGAGATCCCGTGCCTAAATCCATATCTCCTGGGCTATACACATTTTCAGTGGGCGTTTCTTTATCTAAAAATGATTCGGTAGTCACAACTTCAGCTTGCTTGTTAGTATTGTTTTTCTTTTCTACTTTAGATATATCTACAGTTGGTATAACGGGTAATTCTTCCTCGTCATTGAAGATGTCTTGTATGAATTGAAAGTTCGGTTTGTAGGTCGTGACTTTTGCTTTGTCATAGTGTTCCAGTTTGTCGTGAACGTTCTTTACGGTTTTGACAGGCTCTCCCAGTCTGTTTACAGTGTGGCTGTAGAATTGAGACTCGGCTGTCTCGATGGACTCTGATGCCAATGGACGGACCTTAACTTTTTTCCAGAAACCACGACGGCGATTTTTTCTATCTTCGTCCTGTAAAAAGTAAAAATATAATATAAATATTAAAAAAAAAAGTTTTTCTGCTTTTCTAGACTGTTTTTGAACTATTTAAAGATAATCTTTTATTTACATCGCTCTTGATATTGTGATGTAATATGTTTAAAATAAGTTTATATTAGTACATAAACTTCTTCATAATCATCTATCAAATCATAATAGTTTTTATTTACCTCATTTGTAATTTGAGCATCATCAATAGCTGGTGCAGCAGTCGTCACTTCCTGTTGCATTGAGGTCGTCAATTTGGAATTTTCTTCAGAGGAAACAATGCTTTCAGGAGGGATCTCACCAATTTCGCCTCCTTTGTGCTTCATAACCTTATGAGTGTATTCGTCTTCATCTTGTTCTTCTAAGCTTTTCATCACTTCTTCCAACATACTTTCAAATGTGGACATCTTGTCGGTGGTGTCAACTTTACTCTGTTCAACCAAAGCTTCTAAAGTTGGTGGTATGTCAGGCATTTTCTTTCCATTTTTTAGATTGTTAGTCGCAGGAGTGACAGCTATAAGAATTTCCTCGTAATCATTTCTCGCCGTTATAATTTTTGTTTCATCTTCCTCGCTAGATCTACGTTCAGTTGTGGCAAATTTACTGTCATCTAAGATATCGTTAGGGTTGTAAGGTTTAAAGGTATCAGACGATAGTTTTGGAGACCATTGTTCAGAATCTGGTGACACGTATCTGGGTCTATTGATAGAAAAATTGGAGTCTTGGTCCTCAGATTGCTCTTCTGGTTCTGGTTTTTTGTTGAACCTTTCAGAAAGTCTTGGGCGATGGCTGTACCTGTTATAAGGTGTGTTCCTTACAGTTGTTACGGAAACTTCGGCTGGAGCTTCAGATTTTTCAGTTGCTTTCTCAGTAGTTGGACGACGTCCTCTAAACCTGTTTTTAATTTCATAGGGTTTCCTTGTACTAGTACTTGATGATTCGGTAGAGGAAGAGGTAGTAGTATAAGTTGGACGCCTTCTTCGGAACTGGCTACGCTGTGTTGAAACTTCTTGTGAAGCTGAGGTAACGGGAGGCTCAGTTGTTGGTTCTGGTTTGTAAACTGGATGTCTAAATTCTTGGAACTCAGGACGAGTGGACACTTGCTTTGTTTTTAAATCTGCGGCGATTTCTTCAATCCTCATCGTGGTTTGCCTCCTGTTAAATGCTGGTCGATAAGTAACTGCTTGTTGAGGCCTGCGTCTTTCTATTTTAACTTTAGTCGCTTCCGTTGTTGAAGCTTGTTGGTATTTTCTGATCGCTCCTGGGCGAACGCGTACTCTATTGTATGACGGAGTAGTTTCAATAATGTTTTCTTCTGTTTCTTTCTCGTGACTGATCTCTACACTGGTTTTAGTTGGTTCAGTTTCTGGTGCGTTTGTGAAGTCTTCTTGTTTTGACGAATGTTCATTATTTGTAGAGTAATTGGGTACTGTTTCAGTGACAGGGCTTAATGATTCAGTGGCGTAAGAAACAATTTCAGGTCTTTCTACTTTTAAAGCGGGAGTTGTTTGTCTATAATGAGATTCATCTTCTTGTTCAGGTGAAAATGCGTCAAAAGATACATTTTCTACAGATGCAGAGCTTGATTTTGTTGGGTAGTTATGTTCCTCAAATCTGGTTGATGGCAATTTTGGAACATAAGGTGGATTTGTTTGAGTTTCCTCTCTAGAAATATACTCATTGGAACCTTGAAGGCTAAGGGATGCCTTTTCGTTAGTATAAGCTTTTTCTGTATCGTAAGAATCAGATGCAGTTTCCAAAACTCTTGTAGAAGAAATCCTGGGAACCGGTTCAGTTATTGCTTCAATATCGACTGTACTCATTCTTTCCATTAAAGTTACTGGGTAGTTTTGGTGCAGAACGTCGCGTTGGTAAGCAAGATCCTGCTCCTTGGTACCTTCTTTTTGTCTTTTTTCGTAAACCTCCTCAGTATCCGACGGCTTAAAGTGGACACGGCCTCTTATCCTGGTCCTTGCAGATTTCGTTGTAACTTCATGACTTTCTGATGGTTTCCTTGTTGGTTTTTCGGAAGATATCTTATTTGGTTCGTACTTAGGTCGCGGCGGCAGTGGTTTGCGTTCTCTTAGTGGTCTGCGGGTGACACTTGACTGAGATCTGGTAGAATATTCACCAGAGTCTGGTTTAGGGGTAGTGTAGCGAGGGCGACCTCTAGTTCTAAGAGGTGCTCGTCGTGTAGTCGACGTAGTTGTTGATGATGTAGTCTCTACTTTTTCTTCCGAGTCCAAAGTTTGGTAAGAGTTATGGTAGTAAGGTGATATTGTTGACTGGATATCTGAATCAGCTGAAGAAGTAGCTATATCGTTTGATCCGGTATCAGGTAAGGCAGGCGGCAAACTTTCAACATTCCTATTGTATTCAATACTCGTCTGACCTTGAGTGCTCTGGCTTGCTGGACTTGAGGTGTATTCCGTTTCAGGTTTAGAAGAATAACTGGAACTGTAAGTAGGATACCTAGTGTTTTGATTATCTGATTCGTAATGTATCTCAGGACTATAATTTTGCAAATAGCTCGGTGAGGATTGTTGATAATATTTCGGTTTTTCTGTAACGATTTCTTGTGATTTTGTTGAAGAGCTTGGCGAAGCGTTCACAGTAGTTGATGCTGGCGATGGTGATGGACTGACAGATCCTGGTGTCGCATATCCTTCATCAAAGAAACTGTGGTAATCTAATGGAGTGCTGAAGTGAAAAGCTTGGTTAATTGAATAAGGATTATGCGTCTCTAACAATTGACTTGGGTAAGTCGACGGTTTCGCAGTACTAGACGGTACGGTTGTTCTTTGAGTTGTAGAAGTTTCATTAGGGATGTAACTATTCACTTGTTCTTGGGGACGCTGAGTCGGAGAAGGAAAACTGACATATTGGGATGGATTTTCATTTTGGTTGTTTGAGAAGTAGTTACCAGGTTTAGGTGGTGTATTAAAACTATTTTGATCCTTGTTCTGTGTGTGTGGTCTGATGGAGCTTACGGTCTGTGGTTCTATCGTGTAGTAGTTTGATTGATAGTCGTTTGCTGGTTGATTGGTTTTAGGAGCACTTGTACTATAGTAGCTAAATGTTGGCTTTTGAGGCACAGGGGATTGTGATTGGAAGTTAGGTTCTTTGTATGATGGAGGTGCTGCAGAGTATGAGTTTGGTATAACATCAGCTACTGGCACTGATTGAACCGGTTTTGGAGCTTCTTTGATCTGAGAGTTGATTACAACTGATCCGACATGGGGAGATGGGAAAGGAATTTTCGCAAAACCTTCAGGAGTATTGTAACTTAGAGGCGCGACGAAGAATGGTAGTTGGCGAATCTTTTTCTCACTGTTTTCAATATTTGATAAGTAAGGTAGCTCAAACTTGACGAAGTTTTCTGGAGGGTTCAATGTGGATGGTCCGATGAATACCCTTGGAGCTGTTGCAGGGTTGACTGTGTCTAAGACAGCGATGGTTTTTGTATTCTTCAACGAGGACAGCACATCTCCAACTTTAACTTGAGTTCCTCTTTTTGATTCCTGAGTCATGAATACGGCAAGAGGTGGTTGATGAGGTTTGAGTTTCTTAGGTTTTGGTGTTGTGTTTGGTGGCAGAGTTGGGAACGGCGAAGATATTGTAGAGAATTTTGGGACTTGATCCAATTCTTTCAATGCCGTATTGAATCCAGAATAATAATCATGTCCAAAGTTTTGGAAGCCGTCGTTTGGTTTTTGGAAATCTGTTGCAAAGTTTTGCTTGATTGGGCTGGCTTTAGGTAGTCCTTGAGAGTAAATGTCTTGGCCGTTCTGGATTTGAGGGTTCTTAAAGTTGAACTGTCCGCGATTTAGGGATTCCACAGGAACATACAAAAGCTGAACTTCTTCCCTTTCAAGCTTAGACTTGTGCGGAATCAAAGTTTCCGTTTTAGGAGCTTTATCAAAGCTGTCGAATTTGATCTTTTGTAAAGATTGGGGCTTTCTTTTGAAGCTAAAATCATTGCTATTATTTTCTAGGCGATACCCATCGACAAACTTTGGCCCCTCGAGTTTCTTTGGAGATTGGTTATTAAAAGGTTTGGCTTGGGGTGATAGAGAAAGACTTTGTTTCGGGAAGTTGTCAAACTTAATAGGATTGCCGATAGATAGAGGTCTGGACTTGAGAGGAGGTGCAGCGTCAAAAGGAAACTGAGGCGCTACAAAACCTTGATTCAGTGGAAAGTTAGGTTGGGCGAGTCCAAATCTGATGGAGTTTCCGAATCCTTGGTCGTTCAGGAAATTCTGAGGAGCAGATGGAACTGCTGGAACCGATTGTAGATATAATGGTCTGCCAGGAGGGCCTTGGAAATAGTTCCTAGGTGGGAATCCATCTTGGCTAAACCCTGTAGGCCTGGTGAAGCCCGGGAAAGGTTCTGCGAGAATTCTGGGCTCCGCTACTGATTGCCTTTTCTGTGCTGGTTGGATCGTTGGCTCTCTTTCTACAGGGCCGGGGAGAGGTACCCAGTCACTTATATCTGCTGTGTAGGAGCTGATTTGTCTGGACCATCGTGATTGGTCCTTGTTCGCTGATGTCAACGCGAGGAATGAGACCAGGCAGGCAAGGCCTGACATGAGCGCCATCTGGAATACAAAGAAAAAAGTGTTTTATATCTTTTCATTTAGTTTTTCAAATAGTTGAGCACAAGCTACAGAAACCTGAAGTGACCCATGAATCGAGACCTTTCCATGTCACACACATACAGTCGGACACAATGAAAAAAGAGAGCCTCCATAACGCGATCTCTTACGCTCCTTAGTGCTAATCATACCAAAAAAATCGCCTTTATTAAGTTCTATGAAGTTGTAGGGAACTCTGAAAAACGTAATCAGATTCATTAATAACTTTGAAGACGCCTTTATTACAACAATGGTTCCACTATGCTTATGTGATACATCAATAAAGCCATAAAAATAACTATTCCCAGGTGTTTTTTCAACACAACGTAATGTTCTTCTGTTTTACGCAATCCTAGATTTTAGGTCAAGATAAAAGCATCCGTATCTGGATGGGAATATTCTAGAACTAAACGACCTAGAAAAAAAGCTAGTTTTTCTAACCACTAACGGAAATTCTTTATATTCGTAAGAGCTAAGCAATTTTGTATCTTATCGCGTTAATAATAAGGTCCATGTGGATTGTTAGACTACCTGTGGTAATGCTACAGATTTAACAAATATGATGTTGCTTGTGTAGAAACATTGAATTAGTTATTTTGTAAGTCCATCGCTATTTATTCGAGTAAAATGAATAATTTTTGAATGAACGTATATTTATTTAAAGGGAAAAATATTTATTTTGAATAAAATAAATAAATAAATAACCACATCACGACACACACATTGACTCAGCCCTGCAGTAAGTATCGTAAGAACTTGTATCGCAGGTGCTAAGCAACGATATGGTATTAAACATCAACATTAAACATAAACTTACTAACTAGATACTTAAGTTATGTAACATAACTCAGCATAACATAAACTCATGCCGCAATCCCTCGAGAGGGGTTGGCAGAGGTGTTATACACCGCATCTTGCATGTTTATGTTGAGTCTCAGTGTGACATTTTTTTTTTCGGGGCACACCCGTCACTCTGTCCCACCACTGCAACTCACTGTTCACCAGGATCAACAGTGGCGTCCTTTGATCGAATAATCAACTGTACCCGGACTTTGCCCGGACACCCTACCGGTTGTCTTGGGACCCGCAACGAACTTAATCAGAAGAAATAGGAGGTAGTAAGAAAGAAGTCATTGTGGCACAATGAAGAGCATGGCCGCTACAACTTACGGCAACCCGAACCTCGACACCAATCATCAAGGCACGTAACAAACTCAGCTACCACATCCTCACCACCACTTCCTCACCACCATGTCCTCACCACCACGTCGTCATTAGCTAGATGCTCTAACTTTCTAATCTTAGGTACCTGTCCCGTAGGTTAGAGGCTTCTTTTGTATGGCTGCTAAAATGACATAGGAAGGCCTGGCCTGGCTAAATTAGGGATAACCATAACACATAAAGGGCCCAATAAAGAGGCTAAGTGAGGGAACGCCCCCCTAAACTGACTAACTAACTATGTCTGCAAACATTTAAATGACAAAACTTTTCGTTAAATATCTTGATACTAAGCTATAAGCTTATTGCGTAAACGAAACCACTTCTTACATAAGACGTGATATGTAATTTATATAATATATCTGTATTAGTAATATATCAATTTACATGGCAATTTCCTTCACATGGCGCAAGTAACATATACCTACGGTCAGTTTAGTCTTGCTCTATAAAATGTTGGTGCAAGTGTTAAGCGGTTAACGTTATTGCAATTGTAAGTTTAAAATTCAGTTCTGAACAAGCATGCGTTTTTGATCGCCTTCAACTGATGATAAAATGTATACTTAGGTCGGATTTTTCTTGGATTTTGAATTATAATGACACGAATACAATTCTCTCCAATGTATACTTCGTATCCATTTGTGAATTCTTTTCTGACGATGATGACCGTGCCTGTATTTGGCAAACATGTTTATTTTTTCAATGTATGTAATAATGTCCATTGCCAAGTTTGCTGGTGGCGTGTCTTAATAAATAACAAAAAACAAATGTAACTAGAGCAAATCTTCCGTAATAGTCGGTCGTAATAGTTGGTCGGATTTTGTGATAATCTAAATTTTTCTATAAAAATAAAAGGATAAAAACTAGAAGATAGTACCTTAACCTTTTTGTTTTTGTTAATAGAAGATTTTAATTGGTAAAAAGAATTAAACATTTTATTAATCTTAGTTGAGTTGTAAATAGAATTTGAATGAAATTTTGTTAAAATTGTGTAAAAATCGCGCATACAAAATAACAAAGTTAATATCTTTATCAGAAAAACATCAAAAGGTTATACATAATAAGCAATTTCGACTAATTCCTTCTGGTTAATTAAGTACGTTGTAACAATCGCTAACCTTTCATGCCTTAATATAATTAACTTAATGGTTAATTGAACGAAACCAGATACTTTCTTTCGTCTCGGTCAATAAGAACCGGGTCTTGTAAATTACAGACTTGTTTCGTGTTTGGAAAATTAACTATAATTTATAAAGTCTATCTCTTAAATGACTAAAGTGAGGCCAACAAACAAAGCACTTGATCTTTGAGGCAATACACTTAGGTAAAGGGCCTTAAGATAGTACTGTTTTGATGTAATTTACATTATTTTATGTACCTACATAGTAAATAATTCGCTTTTAACTTTAAAGCGTATTTTTTGTAACAAAATAAAGCCCATGTCTTTTCTCAGGATGCAGTTTAAATTTAACTCCTCGTTTAGTTTTATATAAATTCGTCCAGCGGTTTGGCCGTGAAGAGGTAGCAGATGTATTTGATTTACTTAAGTGTTCTTTAAAGTTCCTTTCTATTGATAGTAGGCATGGATATTGGTTTATGGTTAATCGGAAATAGCTAATTCAAGCTTGGTATACCCCAAAAAAAGCTCTGCAGCTACTGTTCACCAGGATCAACATTGGCGTCCTTTGATCTATGAACTAACGAATAATGCAGCTGTACAATGAAGCGCAGGATGTGCTGTGATTATAATCTGAACAAATAGCAGGGAGTAGGTAACCAATTTCAGAATTCCTTCAGCAGAAGCGGAGACAGCAATTGAAACTGCCCAGGGACCTAAAAAACTTAAGGGCAAGCAGGTTACGCCTGACCGTCAAAACATAACGTTATGCCTCTAGCAGGTAGGTATACTCAATGCTAACCTACATTTTACACTAGTAGTATTGGTGGTTAAAATCATGGAAATTTCTCATCATCTCCACAGTTAAAAGTATTACTAATCAGGGACCATTGACTTTATGTAATACAATTACAAAAGATCACTCAACTTTCAAAAAAATTAACTACACTAATTCATATTCCACAGATGCTCTTTTTAATTGTTGCAAACCATCGCTTTCTGCTTGGCATTTTATGTTTGCAGTAAAAAAGTAATTAGTAGGTTGGTATAAGAATAATAAAATATTTACAAGAAGTTTTATCTAAATAAAACAAAATGTCAAAAACTCAAGCAAAAAATTCTAGTTATGTAGTTTAAACATAGTTTAGTTTCATTTCAGAGATGTTTTCTTTCGAAATTCAACCCCTCGTAGGAGAAACAGTGAAAATTCGAACGTAAAGCTAAGACAGATCTCTACATTGTATCTATATAATACATAATATATATGTACAAAACATTTCTAGTGTTAGTATATAAAGTCGGCAATAAGTGAAAGTTTAAATGATATTTTCTCTACACTAAGAAAGGAAAAGTTAAGCTATAACCATTTTATTACTATATAGGCGTAGAGTAGCATTTTCTTAGATGCCAGATTTCCCAGATTCAATTCCTGGGTCCGGGATTTTTATTTCAATGCTTTCAGTCGCTTCAAATTATAAGGCAGGAACAGAAACAAAAATTGAATATTTGAATGAAATTGATTGAAATTATTTCCAGAAGAACGATTACAAAACAAATATTAATTAAAGCAAGTTTTTTTTCTGGCCCCTAAGTGGTAGACGATCTTGTGCGGGCTGCAGGAAGCTGCTGAATGCAAGCGGCACAGGGTCCCCAGGACTTAGTAGAGGCATATGTCTAGCATTGGACGCCTTCCAGCTGATAATTGAGTATATTTTATTCGAATGTGTATCAAAAATAAATGTTGATTCAAATAGATATTCTTTGGACTTGGAATCTAATACAAAGTTACATAAGAGTATGTGTTACAATCAATTCTCGAGTATAATTTGATAAATTGGATTACCTGTTATCAAATTTCGTGACTGAAACTTAATTTAATCTCAACTTTCTATCTACAGTTCGTTTGATGCAACCATTCCATTGTTTGTGATATATATACAATATTGTTACGATTATCACTTTTTCTGATGTTTTGTATCGAACAGGCAAACAAGCTATTTATAATGGTTACTATAGTTACAGATATTGAATCTCACTAATAAAGTTCGCCTTCACATTGTTATAGTCTATGCAAGCTCTCCACTGAGCAAACTCGCAGTTGAAACAATGTGCATGTACACGCCAGAAAAAACGAACACAATCTAAATCGAACCATCTTCATGACATGGAATAACTATATCAGATTCTATGTTACTTTACACTGAGGTTGAAATCTCTTGAATAGTAAATGTATCATTTCCTTTCAATCTTAAAGAGATCCAGTTCTTCATGTTGTTAGTTCGTAATAAGATTTATATTACACACATACACATGCTTTAGCTACATCGTTTAGCTGTATCGTCTGGCTTCGTACCACCCTCTTTTCTATTTCTCCCGTGAAGCAGTTCGTTTTATTTCGAAGGATTGGAGAGCCAGTGTAATTAGCGGCATGAGAGGTATGACATCTTTATCTCTAGATGGGCAACGCTTAGGGGGTGCTCTTGGTGAGACATCAGGGGCATCATCGTGTTAATATGCGGCGGTATCACTTTCCATCAGGTTAACCGTTTGCTTAAGTTAGAGGCGCTTTACATAGATTCAAACAAATTTGTAACTGTAGTCGCAAGCAGCAATCGAAGGTAAAACTCATGGTGGTTTAGTAGTGGTGTTCCGCTAGCAATTTAACATAGGAAAAAGTCAAGAAATTTCCAATTAAGGTAATGAACTATGTTTACTGAGCTCAAGAAATATCATTAAACATATTTACACGAAGAAGTTTGCTCAATAGATGTAAATTGAAAGAATCCACTGGCGAGCAAAATAAATACTCGCATATTTATAATTAGAAGGTCTTACAAATGAGCTACTTCAAGACATGTTGTCTATAGAGAAGATAACGAAAAATCTTCTTTATTTTTATTTACAAGATTCTGTCCTGGACTACATAGTTGTATTATTTATTTTAGTAATTTCTGCGAAAGTTAAGAGGTATTAAAAGTTTTAAATCAGAAGTACCTACTGGTAGGTGCCTATTTGCTCATTTAGTATCCTTATATGTATATAAAAGTTCACTTATAATTAATTATCTATAACATCGAGGAGAAAAAATATTTTTATTATTTAGTTTAATTTGATTAATATGCACAAAAGATAAAAAAAAGGATTGTAAAAATTATCATCTGTGAAGAGTCATGAGATCCAATCTGGCCGGTTCAGACCGGATCGATAAAAATGCGGCCGGATTGAAAATGATACCGGATTGCAATCACTAGTGACTATTATGTACGCAAGAAACAAAAAAAAAAAACAAATACATAGGCATTTATAAAAAATTGTTGAGGAAATTACGAAGCTTCCAAAACGATTTTACAAACCAATTTGAAATACCACTTGAAGATTCATTCATGTTTAATTAAAACCCATAAATTTCCATTGTCCGCCAGTGCAATTGTGCAAGATGCGTGTGAGCTAATGAACTGTAATTATATAGAGTTGTTGCAACTGTTTCGGAGTTGAATTTACACCTATTTCGAAACAAACTACGGACGGTAGATACTATTGTATCTCGTATGTAATTATATAGAGCTCATACAAATACCTATTGTTTTGTTGCTACAAAAGGATCCGCCCAAGATTTGGTTTTTCAACGTCCTGCCATTATTAATAGGATAGGTTTTAATGAGAGTTTATTGACTTGGTACATTAGGTAAGACATCATAATTAATCTTTTAACATCTTAATTTACGCAAGATGAAAACTATTAATTGATTAAGCTGGTTTTATCCGATTACGGCTAAGCGAAAAGAGGATTATGATAAAATAAAAAAAAAACACTTTGTAGTAGCATCGCTCGAGTTAAAAATATATTTTGAAAACCTTTTTTTTGTGTGATATTATCTAAGCATTAAGACACATTTTCACTGATGGTAGAGTGATGCTGTGGCGGAAGGTGCTTGCCTAAGATACAACTAGTAATAACTTGACGAGTTCCAAGTCGTAATGCCTGGAGATAATTCTAAACCTTAGCAGTGCACATGCAATTTCATACTATTTAAAGATAAAAGAAAACAATATTTCTACGTACCGTATTTGACAAAAAAATAAACTTTTCTTATATCATAATAACACAAAAGTTCCAATAACTTCTTGTTATCTTTATTTTTAAACACACGACACAAATTAACACGTAAAAATTTTTACACACAAAAAATACTACAGACTACTATACTAGAATACTACACTAGACGACTACTACAGTAGATAAATACTACTTTAAATTCAAACAGAAGAACCCCGACTACTTCACTGTTAGTGCGATACGACAATTATCTTAAATTTCACTCGATATTTTCCTTTACAAGGAAAAGTTTGCGGACCGAATGACATGCGCGGTTGGATATCTCGGGCGGTTGTGTTGCGTGGATCGGAACGGATTCCGATTGACGGGCGGGTGGGTGGCGCGTGCGCAGGTGTAAGCAAAGCAATCAACATCAACATAAGGCTACAACTACATCACCACACACACACACACACACGATCCACACACGTCCTGGACGGACGACCTTATAAAAGTTGTAGGAAGGCGCTGGGTGCAAGCGGCACAGGAATGCTCCGGTTGGAAATGGGAAGCTTGAGGTTTAACAATGATAACCACGTCATTCATACTGTAGAGGATTGGTAAAATGACCTCCATACCAATCTATCAGTTGATAGAGAAGTGTTAGCGTTCGTGCAACCGCTGTAGTTCTTAGTCAGCACGTAATGCGCTTGACTATCAGTTGAAAGATTAATTGTATAAAACTCATAGTTATAAGCTATGAAGGTCGGAATCAATGTACAAAGTACTTGAGAAACAGTCGTTTCACTACCTTCCACCACCGCGCTAGCATAGCGTCCCTTCTGGGGTAACCTCGGTGTTATGCACGCCGTAATACGAAGGTAATGATGTCGTCATATCATCATGGATTTTGTTCACTACTGGAAGTTGGCCTCCGCAACATTTTTCCAGCCTGTGTGATCCTATACCGCTTGCATCCAACTGAAGACTACACAAGATCAACTGTTCATCTTGTGGGCATGCTTAAAATATGCTAAGACTTAAAACTAAAATTTAATTATTTTTTTGTATGGAGATAAATTGCTTTCTTAGGAGAGGATTTTTCTACTGATTGGTCGGGATTTTCTAATTTTTATTGCTTATTAAAAGGTGAGACGTGTGCGTCAGCTTGGTGTGGTTCTAGCTTAAGCATATGTGCATTGATTTGCGTAATTCTCAGGTTATTGAATCGTTGATTTTGGATATTGCTCAAGAATGTTTTTGATTGTATTATCGCTATGCTATAAAGTCATAACATGCTTCACTTATTTGTTAGTATACAAAAATACAAGTACAAATTGGTATTTAATCTAATTAAGGAAGTTGCTGTTTTTGCTCAAGAAGTATTGAATTAAAGTTAAGTTCGAGGTTTCTTGTTGATCTAGCTAAAAAAAGTTGTTAAAATCCCAAAGATTGAAGGAAACAAAAAAAATAATTTTGGAAAAATGTTTATCTTTCCTTACTTAAAATCGACTTGCGGAATCGTTATATTACTCTTAGCATATTGCGTCTCTATAAAGAAATGGATTAAATAGTATTATATTTATATGTAAAGCTATCCATACTACAAATCTATGGATTATTTAGGGACACCGGTCTATATTCGTCAACTAGCTTTAGGATGCGGCTAAACTCGCGTAAAATTAGGTCTAATCTACTTTTACCATAAACCTTTCAACTATTTTCACCCAGTTAAGGGTTTATTTTTAATTTAGTATATAGCGAGGGGAGGGAAAGATTTTTTTAACCAACTACCTTAGATTTAATACTACAACTTAGTTTAAGTGTAACTCTGTTTGTATGAGGATATTATTTAACAGGCCGTAGTTTGTCAAAGTCAGTTGTTACGCAACGCTCCGCTCATTACAATAAAGCTGCATAAAGCGTATTGTATTCAAAAATCGCTTTCTCTGCTCCTTAGCATATGAATGAAACGATGTTTGACTTTAATACTACGCTATGGATTGCTATTGTAACTTGAAGAACTTGGTACCATGGTGCTTAATACAGGTATGAAATAAGGATATATTTTTAGTACGTTATTTACTTGACTACGGCCGGCAGAACGAGGAAGGGAGATGATTTTCAGTCTATGTATGTTTTATCATTTTTAGTATTTTAAAGGTAAAAAGGAATCCCTTTAATATCAGTTGGTGATTGTATGAACCTATATGCATATACAAATTTACACGGAACCTTCGGGTGTCGACTCGCACTTAACTAATATAGTAGTTAGGATACATTTTAAAGGAAAAAAATATAGCTGATACCGAATTTATCAGTAAAAAGTTTACTTTAAATCACAGATGCTACTTTTACAATTTAAAATTTGTATAAAACATTAACAAGGAATATATTCTTAGATTCAAAGAACAATAGAATATGTAAGCTTAGCAAATTTAAACAAATTCAATGTCTACATGATTAGTATGAATTATTCAGCATTATAATTGCTTTAATTAATTAGTCCAAGGTCAAGTTCGTCATTTCTTTGTTTATATTATATTATAAGATAGTTATATAATACACGATGAGAAATGCTATTGTTTTATTACAGTCCAAAATACAATCGCTTTAGAGTACAATCGGCTTTTATAAAGAAAGAATTTAACGCATACTTGTGATACTCGATCTCTACAAAGCTAAATTAATATGCATTACTTTTTTTATTTATTTAATATAATTCGATATCAAATAGTCTAAAAAACCGTTAGATTTTCTCAAAAATCTGACTTATTAACAAAGCTATTAAGCTTCAAAGTCATTGGTTAGATAGAGAGATCCAATATGTACTGTGACGTCAAAGTACACGGGCGCCATACACCTTCCAAAGAAAAGGATGTTCTGATGAACGAGATAGACATATTTACTTTTAATTGTTTATCGTTCAATTGTAATTCTGTTTTCACTGTAAATATACTATTTCCACATACTTAACGATATATTGATTGAAAAATTGATTTAAATTTTATGCATGTTTCTTATTAAGGCGGGAAAAACATGATTGAGAGTTCGATTCCATATTGTTCAGTATCAGAAGCCCAAGTCCAAGGCTTTGCATTCGTATGAACGTCAGTAGAATTAATATAAAATATAGAAATGACATTGACAGTGATATAATTTAAGCTCGCCAATACGCTAAGGGGGCTGGATGTCGCATATAAAATGTTTCAAGTACCTTATTATATTTATAAAATCCTATAATAAAAAAATAAGTTTCTGTGCTGTCCTTGTGTTGTGTTTACATTGTTACAGATTCGGCAACTGATCACAAGCCAGAACACCGATCATTTTCTAACTTATAAAATTGTATATTCTCATCACGTGACATTGGCTTAATTGTCGTCCAATACAACAATCGCCATAAAATAAGAATTGAATTGACTGGCTTATACACTTATACCTGTCAAATTTTGATAATTTCCCGTTTGACATTTGGTACATTCTGTCTCAAAAAAGTCAAAAATATTTGTTGAAATCTAATTTAAAATTGAGTTAGTAAATCAAAGTTAAAGTGTTACAAAACGCCACCCAATACAAAAATACGACATGATACAGCTCTAAGTTGCGCTTTGTTTTGTAAACAAACACCCTGTATTCAATATCTGTTGTACAAAGGGTGTCCATTTACAAAACGACTGACACTTCCCGTTTGTTAGCACGAGCCAAAACAACTTTTCTACCTGTATGTATACCTTTAAATCAAATTTAAATTTTGAAGTACAATACCCTTTTATTACCCGACTACGGCGAAACAAAACGGAGGGTTACTTAAACCTTCTACTGATAATTTATAGAATTTATTTCTAACCACAATGAATGTCCATCGTTTGTTTTTATGAATACTTTTGAAATTGAATAGTTTACTTAACAATTTCAGATGAAAATCTTCTTGTTTCGGATCTTCAGTAATCGGATGTTAGAATTTTACAAATCCCTCAATTTTGGTGAAATAATTTACTTGGTAATATAAAGATCGATCATTTTAGTCAAAAGTAGTTTTAAAACCATTGGGGTCTGAAATGAATGCTTTTTTTCTGACAAGTTTAGATTTAACTTGAGAAAGTCTAGGTATTAAGTTGCCTAACCTATTTCTACGCCAACATTTCAAGTTGGCCGCAGTGGCGTAACCAGGGGGTGGCACGGCGGCAAAATGCCACGGGCCTTGAGCCTAATAGGCCCCCAACGCGAGCGGTATAAAGGCCCCTTAAAGGCTGGCGTTTTTACTCAATACAATAATAAACCACATCACGTCACAAACATTGATTCAGCCCTGCAGTAAGTATCGTAAGAACTTGTGTCACAGGAACTAAGTAACGATATTGTATAAACTACATAGTTAAGAATACGACATCCAAGACCGGTAAGCGAAACAATGCGGCTTGCAAATAACACAAAATTTCGCCCCCGCCGGGATTCTAACCCAGAACCTTTAGCGTCTCAGTCGGCTGTTTGCACCACTACGCCACAGACGTCATATTAGGAATAGAGACCGTCAAAAGGTCATCAGTTTTTTTTAATACCATTGGCTTAGTAAGGTACGCTGGCGCTTTTACTTGAAATGGCGACCTAGAAAAAAAGGTAGCAAATTTTTACAGGCCCCTTTCTACGAGTATTTATTGGCCAGGGGCCCCAGTCGGTCTGGTTACGGCACTGGTTGCCCGTATCTTGATTTAGTGTCTGTCTCGATGTAGGTTATAGAGGTTGATCGAAAAACAGGTTGCTAATATCTTATGATAAGTCACGAATATCCTGCTTGCAGTGTTGCCACTGCACTCACGTTTCCTAATGAATAGGCAGATATTACTTTTACATTAACATTATTTACTAAAAATTTATTGTTAAGTTAATTGTTGCGTCGCCTTGTCATTATTTTTGAGGATTTGAGTGAAAAAAATATTTCTGTAGATTTCTTTACGTAAAAATTAATAGTGAAAACAGTAATGCATTCAAATACATATCATTAATAAATAAAAATTTATTACATTGTTAACAATTTCACTGTTTGTAATTGTAATGTTATATATAATTTTGGTTACAATTTGAATCATCGTTCTAATTTTTATAAAATTTCGTAATAGCAAACCCATTATTAGTCTGTGGCGAACAAAAACTATCGGCTTCAAACAGGTGAAAGTTTTAACTACATCGGATTAGCCGTTTTCGCATGAGATGGTAATTTGCGACTTTCCTCTGGTTTAAGCTATGATATTTAGCAAAGAAAATTTTAGTTTCAGATATGTTTAATTATAAATAGATAATGAAATTTTAATATTGTATCCCATTGTTGATTTTATTTATATTTAAATCTATAAGAAGTCTACACAGCAAACGTATTTTAGCGAAAAAAAAATCGTTCCCTAACAGATTCGATTCTTAACATGATTGACAGAAAACATGTTAAAACATATCTTTACTTACGCAAACGTTACCAAATTCTTTTTTCTTCCAAAGAAAAACTTCTCACCTGTAACAAGAAAAAAGTAATACATTAGTCACACTGACCGAGCATCGAACCTGTGACCCGTGCGTGAACACTTTAGCCACTGTACCGTAGCGGCTCTAATTAATAGTTACGTGTTGTATAATTAATTTACGTGAAAATTGTTAGCGAAAACTAGGTTAGTATTCAGTCAATGATATTTCTTTTTAGGTTAATGGTAAATATATTCTGGTTTAGCGAATGATAGATTTACAATATCTATAAAGGTAACTAAAACTAAATTTCAAAAGGTAAAAACGGACTACACCCGCCACTCTGTCCCACCACTGCGGCTCCTGTTCACCAGGATCAACAGTGGCGTCCTTTGATCGAATAATGCAGCTGTGCAATGACGCACAGGCTGTGCCCGGACACCCTACCGGCTGTCTTGGGACCCGCAACGAAGTTAATCAGAAGAAAAAGTAGTAAGAAATTAATTAATTATTAAGACTTATAAAGCTTATAATGCATTAGTCTTCCTTTAATAATCAAACTATTATTTTCGGTTTTGTATTATAATCGACTGTCACTAGATTACTATGACTATATTATTAAATTATAATAACTAAACACAATTTTATCTTAGAACTTCCGAACTTAGAGGTTCCGGGTTCGAATTCCGGCGAGAGCGGAACTTTGGGTTATTTGCAAGACTGTTTCGCATTCTGCTCTTGGATGTAGTATTCTTATTAATGTAGTTTATATCTTATCGTTGCTTAGTGCCTGCGATACAACATTATATCTTAGTGCAGAGCTGAATCAATGTGTTTGTCGTGAAGTGGTTACTTAATTTTAATATTTTTAAAATTTAATTGTCTGACAAAGTTTATAAATTTATTTCTTTAAAATAATTATGATGATATGTTTTCTTTATTAGTAATTCAAATTTTTTTAGAGAATTAAACACGAAACTTAGGCTCATACAAAATAATTAATAGCTGCTTGTAAAAAAATGTATTATTAAATGGAAAAGACGAAATTTTGATAGAGTTCATATTAAAAAGGCAGTCAATCGAGTTTAAACCCTATTTACTACCCAATTAAGACGTATACGAACTGCTGATCCGATTAGAGTGCTGCGTGACTACTTGTTCTGATTCCCTGCAATTAGTAGAGCGTTGTAATACTGTTCTCTACAAAACCGACTCTACATTAATACATGTCTTGGTAGAGTGCATTACTCTCGTCCAACCAATAAATATGTATGTAAAGAATTTTTAAGTAAAAACTTGGCATATGAATTACCAAAATATAAAAAATAAAGTACAAGTAAATTTGACTGTTCAAAATAGCTTTTGACTTCGAGTTTTTAAACTTATCTGTATCGAAATTAAAAATTAAATTAAATTAAAAATTAAAATTAGTTGCCGACGGGGCTGTATTTTAAAAAATACTGTTTGTTTATTTTAAAAAAATTCATAACCAAGGTAATTAAATAAGTTATTACACAAGAATTAAACAGATGACACGCGAAGTGTTTTTCACTTGTCAACATTCAGTTAACAGATTATTGGTTTGCTCCAAATAACGCAATGCGAGCTAAGTTTTCTTAGTTTGTGATAAAATTTAACGGTAATTAAATTAGATCACATTGTTTTTTCACCAAGCTGTTAATCAATTTTATCTTGATGTTATTTAATGGATACATACACTCAGGCCATAATTAATCCCACGAGAGGGGTAGGCAGAGATGGTAACACATTTCGCCTACTTATGTTGAGTCCCAGTGTGACTGGTTCCGAGTCAAAACCTGCTACTATCCGTGCACAATCAGTAACATGGCAGCTACAACGTAAGGAGACCAGAGACTCGAACCCTCAACCTGTCGGTCGGTTCGGTCGGTTAACCAAGGAACGTAAAAAACTGAGCCACCACGTCCTAACTAACTAATGTATAACTATTTTCAATACCAATCATGTATTAAGCATGCATTAGCCCGAGGCCTACTCTGAAATGCCGCCACCGAAACTTGGGCCGACCGACAAAATGACTGAGCATAAAATCGACGATAAAACTCCTTTCGAAATCAATATGTCAGTATCTTCGGAGTAAGGGTTTTGATGCAATATATGTCAAACAAACCAAGGTTTCTTACTACCCCCTATTTCTTCTGATTAAGTTCGTTGCTGGTCCTAGGACCGGGCTGTGCCCATACACAGCCTGCGTGCGTCATTGCACAGCTGCACTATTCGTTGATTATTTGATCAAAGGTTGAACAACTGTTGTTGTTTAACTGGTGAACAGGAGTTGAAGTGGTGGGACAGAGTGACCAGTGTGCCCCGAATATGTCAAACAAAGTTCGATCGCAATTAATGTATCTGCGAGCTAGACTGACCCGACTGAAACACTTTCGTAGTAGGAAACACACGAACATTCGGCCGGTAATTGTAGAGGTCCTTGTTTACTCATCGATGGAGGGAATCTTTGTGTGATTAGAAATTATCCAAATAGTATGTCGTATCATAAGAACGATGCCTTAAGTAGGGTAAAATTTATATGCCATAAATTAAAAATATAAACACAAAAACATGTGTTATGTCTATCGCTTAATTTATAGTTTCCAAGAAAAAAATGTTTCGAACACACTTAATACGAGTCTATTTTGCAAGCACGCTAACGTTTTGTAATGTTACACGTTACACATCGTATCTTACGCTTTATATTTTTATTGGGCAATGTTCATTCGGATCGCAGGAAAAGCCGCAGGAAGTAATCAGACTTCTACGTATTAAGATTTACTTTTCTTTTCATGTTTTCACGAGAATTTAAACTTTAAGGCCTAAGCTTTAGGTTTTACTTACGTCTGTTCGGGTACAGAACGAACTGCTTCACTTTTTTTGGTGAAGTCGGTTCGAAAAAAGGGAGAAATGACAGGAAGAGTGGTCATTCTCGTTTGACAGCTAAACTGGTTTTGACAGAAGCAAGCAAGATCGTAGGCGCAAACAGTAAAAGTCATGTCGTTGAGTAACTTTTGACAGGTAAAAATTTTCTTGACAGGTATATTAATAAAAAAAACAAGATTCTGTTTTTGAATCTTCTTTGTTTTGTCTGGATATTTTTAGAAGATTTTGTGTGTCAAAAAAATCTGAAAATTGTAGAAAAGTTTTTGTACTTAGACTTTTAAAGTATACATTAAATAAACAAGCGTTAAAAATGTAGTAATCAATTTAAAAGATAAGTACATAAGTAAATTAAGTAAAAAAAGATATAAATTATCAATTAGCACCGTTCGTTTTCACCACGACCACTGATTATTCTCTCGTTTCCCAACACCATGCATACTTGACAGGATCGCTCACCTGTCAAAATTTATCGCAATCGTTTTGACAGATGACCGGCTGTACAGAGTTTGATGACCGATTTCATAACTTCTATCACCATCTATGTTTCACTGAATTGTCTCAAATAACGAAGGCTGGTAAGAAAGATAGAATACTTTAACTTAATAAATATATGTAGGCATTTAAAGAATCTTAAAACTTAAATGTTTTATTAATTGAAATCCCCAGTAAGTAATGATAAAAGGAATCCATAATAAATCTAACTATGTCCACGTTTTAAATTTTAATCTTTATATAAACATAAACTCACGCCGTAATTCGAGAGAAAGGAAGAGGTGCTACACACCGCATTTCGCATGTTTGTCGAATCCCAGTGTGACAGGTTGCGAATCGGTTGTCACTATTCGGGAACATGGCAGATAAAATGTAGACTGACACCCTCGACCTGTCGGGTCGGGTCTGTCGGTTTACAAATAATGTCTGTCTTAATAAACTGAGCTGCCAAGCCTTATTTTTAATTTAAATTTATAATAAATATTTAGTAGCAGCACACATATTTGTGTCATATGATAAGGTTGTTACAGCAATATCGTATCCTAAAACAGTGTTAAGTTCGAAAACTAAATTTGTAAGTCTGACCAATACAGGTATTGTCGTTTACCTTCATGAAACAGTACAGTACAGCAAGACTTGCAGTTCCTATGACCTTACTGTAATTTCGGAGTCAACGTTCTATAAGGTATGTTCCTTGACCATTTTTTGATCTCAGAGAATCCATTTATCATTTCATTGTTCAGTGCTGTTACTGTTTAAAATTAAAATTACTTTTACTACAGTAACGATTTGAAAATTATACAGGAATGACCCAAAAAATTATTTCTTAATTAGATTTAAGGAATTTGATTTTTTTTTCTATTAATGTGTGAAATATAATGGAAATAAGTTATACATTAAAGTTTATATTTAAAATAAAAAAAGTGGAAAGCTCCGAATGTTTAAAAATGTTAAAATTATGTAAAATTATTGTCACTATGCAATTGACTTCGATCTAAGTCAAGAATTCCAAACCACTTTTACCGGAAAGAGAGTGGTCGGAGGATGTTCTATGTATGTATGTCTGTGTGTCGGTCTGTTTGTCTATCTAGGTGTGTCACGGGCGACTGGTTGCTAATGTATCCTCTACCTTATTTCGGTTTTGCTTTCTAGGGATGTGGCTTTACTTGTAGCCTTCATAGAAAACTTCTTGTCTATTTTTAATAAGTACATAGTTGGTTTTGAACGTTTTGTGGTTAAAACTTTACGTTTAAAGGTATAATTAATAGTTCACAAGCAGACGGCTCACCTGATGGAAAGTGATACCGCTTATTGACAAGACGATGCCATCGATGTCTTAGTGTAATTGCTTGATATCGAATGAATTTGACCTGTGTCTAGTATAATGTGTTTTTTAATATACTGAGATACATTCTATATAAAATACATACATACATACTATTCCAAAAGGTTTTGGTAGCCACTTTCTATCATGTTGTGATTTTTTGACAATCACTTTCTCAGATTAAATATATAATATGTTCAAGACTAAACGGATGAAATTACTTATTAAAATGATGAACGGAACTTTCCCTACAAAAACTCAGTAAGTTACGTTTTGTGTTAAAATAATGGCCCACGTTGCAACCATTAAACAAGTTCCGTCGAAAGTGAAAACGACCGGGCGAGGCACCGCTTTTTTATTTATGACCAAACTTTTTGTGAATCGATTGGTATTATATTATAAAATAATATCGATTGGAACGGTGTGACTTTCGTGTGAACTTTATAGATTTTGTTTGATTAAGATTTGTTATTTTCTTTTGTTTTAATGCACAGCTGTATTATTCGTTTCAATGAACGCCACGTTGATCCCAGTTGACATATAGTTGTAGACAGGTGTGATCCGAAAAAAAGCCAATATAGATAAATTTACCGCAAATTCTCATCGTTGACACAATGTTTAAATAAGGCTTATTAATTTTTCCTTTTAATTTTGAATAGAAAAGTGACATTGCAAATAACTGCAAGATGTCAAAGAAGTTCAAGCATAAAACTTTACAGTTTTCAAATAATAGATGGCCATTTTCATTTCTTTCAAGTTCAAGGTCCAATAACCCCAATAATAGCCCAGTAATAAGTTAATAATATCTAATAATAATTAAATTATTATGGCATCCTTAAGCAGTTATATTATCTCATAATAACCATACAACCATCGAGTCTTTTTTTTTCTTGGAATGTCGTATTAAATTTGACAAATTATTATTAATAATCAATGATATTAAACGAGAAAAATCTGCGACGACGTCAGTGTGTCTGTTGTTTTCTCCACTTTCACAAGTTGTGTCCGAATATGGGCACGTGTTGCGAAATACTTAAATTAAAAACCGGTCCCGGACACTTTGCTATATGACTTTCCTTCTCAGTTCAGCTACGACATAGGGTTGCATCAGGTATAATGGAATTCGCCCTTTTCGAAAGGGAAAAGTTGATCGATAATTTTAGTTTTTGCGAGCTCTTTCTTTTAATAAGCTGAGCGGTAACTTTGCGGTATTTTATACGCCTCAAGGGCTAACAAGCAGATGGTTCTCCTGATGGAAAGTGATACTCTTACGAGGTCAAAAATGTGGTAACCTTAATTCGACGTCTTGTATTAAATATTGAAAAGAGCTACGCAAGATCTGTTTTTTCATCGTAGATCAGCATATTGTATTGTTAGCTGTGATTTTACGTACAAAACCGTTTCTGATGAGACAAACGCAATAAGTACATTTGACTCGGATAATCTTATCTATCAGAGGTTTTAGATTGGAGGTAGGATTGCCAGATAGTTGATATTCAATTCTAGAACATTCCAGGGGAGGGGTACAAAACGAACTTTTGCCATGCTATTTGATAACTTGTCTATTCCGGACAAATATATTAAATATTATAGTTTATAATAATAATTATAAATAAGTAATGGTTATATGTGCATCATAAAATCCGGGACAATCAATTCACGGGACAAGACGGAAAATTCCGGGACAATCCCGGATCTAACGGCTATCTGGCAAGCCAAGTTAGACGTAATCTTTAACTTTAATACTCTTTTGTTTTTATTAAGACTGGAGTATGGATGTACATATTGGCTTTACTACTCTGACTACGGCGATGATTAATGTTGGCACCGTATGTACTAATGTTCGATCATAGCGCCCAAACTACTGATCCGATTACAACAAGTAAAGTATCCTTAGATAGGTCTTAATCGTCCGGGTGAAATTGTATATTTTTTAACTTGTCTTAGAAAAAACATAATTTGGATTTTGCGGGCAAAAACTAGTTCGCAAATAAAATAGCTAACTTACAAATACATACTTTGCCTATAGTTAGTTTAGCTTTTACCTAAGTTATGTCCCGATAAATCTATTTCCCATTGCAACTTCCATACGACAAATAATTCTAATGGTCAATTTTGAATTTTAACACCTGGAAATAAGGTTTAAGCTGGTTTTTGGTTAACTGTTTCAAGCTAACCTACTTTGACTAAGAAGGCGTTCTAAGCTATTACATGTCTATGTTAAGTGTAATTGAATTAAAGAGAGATTCTATTTAAATCCCTACTATTAAATGCTAAAGTCTGTCTGTCTGTTAACATTTTTACTTAAACTGCTGAATGGATTTCTATAAGATTTGTCAAGAAAATAAAAAACTAACCCAAAACATAGACATTTATGCATTTTGTCTTAAATTCATGTTATGACATAAAACTATAAGATTAATACTACTCATCCTACTCTACTCTCTCTCTCTCTACTCTACTCTCTACGTTACTAATGACTCAGATAATTTATCTTAATGTATAAATTAAAGTTAATATTCGAATTTTGATAGGATAGGATTCGATATGAAGTAATTGTTAATATTTATTTTACCAAAGTTTCCACTCTACTTCTAAATCAATTCAAGTCTAAGAAAGCAAGCTAATGAAAGTTAAAAAGAGTCGACGCTTAATTTATTAAAAGTGAATCGAACGCGTGACCGTGAATAATGGCCACTGAGCTATAGGGGTCACAGGTCGTTGATTTGTAAATGGAAAGCGAATCTTGGCAGTGGCAATGAAAGTGAGTGGATTTTTTAAGTTTAACGTTTTTTTATTTAGTAGTCAATTGCTTTGTACATTTTTAGGTGCCTTATTTACTCTTACATTATTTATATGACTCTATATATGTTCATATATGTATTAATTTACATCATGGGCAAACAAGCAGACGGTTCACCTAATGGAAAGTGATACCGCCGCCTATTGACACGACGGTTCCCTTGATGTTTAGAACGCCAAGATAACAGACAATTCGTACAACAACAACATTGTTAAATAGTAACATAGTTTTAATAAAAATATCTACTAAAAGAGTCATAATTTTAAATCATCGTGACTGCGTATTTTTAATACTGATTAACTAAACTTAATTATGAAGAAAGCAATTTTGTTGAAACGAATTTGAATGAAGTGTGTGGAATTCTTTGCCTGCCGATGTGTTCCCTGACCAATATAACTTGGGCCTCTTTACTTGGGCCTCTTTAAGGCAAGAGTGAATAGGTTTCTCCTAGGCAGGCATGATCCACCTTAGACCTCATCGCCGCTTAACATCAGGCGGGTTTGGGGTCAAATGTCTGCCTGGTCTTGAAAAAAAAAAAAAAACAAACTAGTAAAATTAATTTAAATTGTAACGCTAAAACATTTGAATATTGAACTAGTATAGTTAATTAATGTATTACATAAGATTTATTTTAATTATATAACGCGAGTGTAGAATGTCAATATCGATTCGAAATTGATTTCAAACATGTCATTAGTACAGACGGACACACGTAAAGCTTCACATGACAAGTGCAATAACAATCCTTATGCTGTACAACTTAAGAACGGTGCAAAGTACAAACAGGTTAAGTTGATCCTACGATAATTTATTTGCGATGTAATTTATCTTATCTTTTTAATCTATTACGTGATTTGATTTAAGTGTGAGATCGTCAATTTCTCAAATTAGTATTTCAAAGAAATGTTTCAAAATTACAAAAACAAAATGTATGGTAATCTTGTAAGTGTTATTCTGTGTTATTGTTAAACTAGAAACTGGAAGAGTGCTAGAACTTATATCACAGGTCTTTTGTAAGTTCCAGCTGATAATTAACACAAATATTATACTATTTTAGATTTTACTAATGACAATTTTACTTTTCTATGCAATAATGTATTGATTACAATATTTACATTTAAATGATTTTCTACAAGAACCTTTACAAAAATCAAGCTAGAATCCTTTAAAATAACATTCGTATTCAATACATGACTTGTATCCCGATTTATATGTCAAATTATACTATGTTAAATAATTCAGTTTAAATCTTATGAGTTCCAAATTCATAAATAAAAGCATCTATCATAATTTAAGTTTAATTTTTAAATTTATTTTAGGGCGATTATTTTCAAAAAGTCCCACTGTTATCACATCTCGTCTCGTTTTGTAATTTAATAATTCCTGTGTACATATTGTTGATTCAGGTGTTATTATGTTATTTAATATTTTATGTTGTTTATTCTTAATTTTCACACACACACATTGATTAAGCCCTGCACTCAGATCTAATCTTGTATCGCAGGTGCTAAGCAACGATATGGTATAAGCAACTTAGATGTGAATACTACATCCAAGACCGGTAAGCGAAACAATGCGTCTTGAAAATAACACAAAATTCTGCCTTCGCTGGGATTCGAACCCGGAACCCGTAGCGTAGCAGTTTAATATTACGCTACTGCGCTATAGAGACCTTCAAATTAAGTTTAAGTATATACCAGGACTATTTACTCCAACTCCAAAGTTACACATACATAATTTAAGCGTATTAAAAAATAATTTAAATATCTATTAAATTGTATTGCTGTTCGTCAGTCTCCGGCAAACTCGAAAACGACTCGACCGATTCAAATGATATTTTTTAGTTTGGTCACCCTAATACAGGAAACAGGGATGGTTTAAAATAAAAAGGAAAAATCCAAAAAAAACAGTCACGTTCAAGTTCCACAAGATCCCTAAAAATACTTTTATAATAAATAAATAAAAAGGCTTGCTTTAAAATTTCTGTAGCATTTTATATCGGACAAAACAACTAGAATTATAAACACGATTTCGTAGATGGATCAACGATAAATGATAAATGGTCGAGGAAATAGTCCGAGGTGAACGAACTGTAGTAAGAGGTGATTGTGACCGAGAATGAATGAACGAAATGAGCGAGTGAAAGTTTGTTGCTTGGCCACACAGGTGTTTTATTTGATTATTGAACACGAGGCTTTTGATTGTCTACAGGTTGATGTCTCATTAATTGCAATGTAACAGTTTCGTACTGTGGAATTTTATTAATTTGACTTCCCAACTACTATGAGAATAAGAATTAAATTACTCAAAGTTATTCAATAGAATGTTAAAATTAATTAATTAATAAAAATGAATTTAACAAGAAGTCTTTAATCATAATGTTATAAATTAAATTTAATTAAATCAAAATTAATTAAATAAATATCAAACTAAACATATAAAAATAACAAAAATTCATTGATTAGATTAGTTTTTTATTTAATAAAGATGAAGAGAAATAATAAATATTAAATCACCGAAAATTTGCAGATCAGTGCTGGCCTTCGTAGAATTTTTGGCAATAAAGATGTATAATATTGAGGTGGTCGGGATGTAGTATTCTTATCTACAAAGTTTATACCATATCGTTGCTTAGTTCTTGTGACAAATTCTTACGTTACTTACTGCAGAGCTGAGTCAATGTGTTTGACGTGATGTGGTTTATTTATATTATTTACTAGCGGACCCGACAGACTTCGTCCTGTCATATAGAAAACAAAACCTTTTGTATGGGAAAGAGAAAAGGGCTGTTTTTATAGTTTTTCCGGCAATTATTCGAATTTTTGTCGCCGTAAAAACCATCCTTGAACTTCAACGAATATTTTAGAAAAAGAATTGGCCTAATCGGTCCAGGCGTTGTTAAACTATGAGCTTACCAACACATTTTGCGATTCAGTTTTTTATATTATATATTGTTCATAGTGTTGGAGGTTGTTTATTCCGTATCTAGTTATATTAAACTCAGTATAGTCAAGCGATTTCCCTTACAATTTGTATTTTTTACCAAAATGTGGCTGGACATCCATTAAAGGGGGTAAATTTTTTATTGATTCGAAATATTGGAGAAAGCATTTTTGAAATCGGATGAGAACTTTCTTGATACAAACTTTTCTTCATATTTAATTTTTTAACTAAGAAAAGCTTTTGTAGAAGTATTTTCATCAACCTATTGCAGGTTTATTTAGTTAACACTGATTTTAGCTTCTTAAACTAATGCTAGTGAATAGCATTAAAGCCTGTAATAGCTAAGATACATTACAAAACAGCTAATGGAAGAGTGAGGCATGAAAATTGTAGCAACATATAGTTTTCCCTCTTTAGAAATCTAGGATGTTCACGCACGTGGCAGTTTTCTCCAAGACTTGTATAATGCACACTCTATTAGGCTCCTAGCACACCTCGTCAACTCGTAAACGGATCAACACCGCTTCAATAAGTACGAGAAACTTGAAAATTCTGGATAATAGTCGTCATAAACTGGCTTTGGTACGAACCGACAAAATACGAAGATATTCGCTGATGCACACCGTTCAGAAACAATGTATTTAATGTCAAAATGTCTTTTGTTTGAATAGTGTTAAAATAAGCAATTTCGAATAATCATTTTATTACTACCTTTTTATTTCGGTTTGAGCCGAATTAAAAAAAAGTGCATGTGCCAAGAGTGGTTTACATCATGGTGCGAAACGGTGAAGGCACCATCAGCTCTAGCCGTTGGGTATTGTTTATGTCAGCAACACACACATGTCAGCATAGCGACGGTATCATATTGCCTCGGTTTGACAGCGAGGCGAGGCGAGGCGTTGACGTGCCGTTTGCGAGTTGATGAGTGTGCTACGACCTTAACGTCTTAATGTCCACTCGTAGTCCATTAGTCGAATTGTTTGTCATCGTGTTGTAGTTAAGTGGAATGTTGGATGTATCAAATGTTACCAGTTTTGTAAAAGTAAACATTTTCAACGACAAAGGATTTCTTTCTTTTCTTTTCTATTACTGTCAAAGGTTCGTCTCACTCTGAAAGGTTTAAGGTAACGAAAATGATTATTTTTCAAAGTGAAAATTTTATATTTAAATCTGAAATAAGAGTTTTATGAGTAAAAATAGAAATGTATTAAACATTTTAAATAACTAGAAAAACTACGTATGGTTAAATAACTATGGCTTAACATAACAAGTTCTGTACATCTCGTTTTTATAGTTTTATTAATGGTTTTGTTTTCTAAAGTTTTTAAAAAGTTGCCATTAAAAGTAAGGATTTAAAGATAGCCTTTTTATTTGTATTTATAATCCCAAAAAAAGTCAACAATCAGATTACATCTGTACATATAGATATAATATAAAATTTAAGTCAGGAAATTCGAACAATAAAACTCACTGGAATAGTCTAAAAACCAATTTTAGTTGACCAATTTGAATATTTTCTTTTTTGTATCTTCGTAACTTAAGATGCTTGATTTATGTACCTATAAAAGTTTCTCATAAGACATTTGCCTTACAATACATATGTAAATGAAGTATTCTATACCCGGTTAGCCTTGCGCCTACGCAACTAAACCCCAGGCTGTAACCACTGTACTTATTTGGGACAATCTAAATTGTCTCTTGAATTTTGTAACCACATTTGGCGAAACTTGTTTGTGATCTGCAATTTTGGGTTTTTCGCTTTACGGGAAGCTTCTTTTGGGTTGTTTTAATATATCATTTTGTGAGGTTTGGAATTTTATTAGACTTAAATTATATGGTGCCTTTTATAATTATGGTCACTTAATTATTAAATTTCTATAAATTTCACAAAAAGTGTATGAATAAAAACGATCAAGTGGTAAAGATTGGATCATTTTATATTAGATTTTAATGCAAGGATATGATATTCATAATATGACAAGACTGATTAGACTCAGATATTATTTGTGTTAGAACTAATCTAACAGCTAAACTAAATCAACCCGAAATAAAGACGGTCACACATAAAACATAACAAAACAAGTGCAATAGTAATAATAATAACCACATCACGACACACGCATTGACTCAGCCCTGCAGTAAGTATCTTAAGAACTTGTATAAATAAATCAAGCAATATTAATCCTTATGCTGTACAACTTAACATAGTTAACGATGGGAACATTTTTAAAATACAAGATACCTCTTTCATCAAAAGTTGATGATAATATGTCCATATTTTAAAACAATATTAAATATACTAGTTTTACTTACAATATGTTGTTATATTTAGTTAATTGATTTTACCTGAAAAAAAAAAACTAATAAATTAATTTTTATTTCACAAATATCACTTGTTAATTTCAACATCCTACTTAAATAATCTTAATACTATCATTATTGATAAAAAAACAATTTTTATAATAAATTATACCGTTAAAGTTATCTGCCTAAGGAACCCTAAAAAGGTATAAAAACAGAATGCACTTGCAATGCCGACAGCCCTTCCTATAAATATATTTTGCAACAGTCTCGCCTACAAACCTAGTATTTTTGAACAGGTTTTCTGTTTATACCTGTTATTTACATACCGAGTATAAAGACTAGTACATACCGATACGAGTTTGGTTCTTCCTTTAAATTTTAAGACGAATATATGAATATTTTTGTAGTGCCACTTCTATATAGAAGACGAAAAAAAACAACATTTATTTCGATTGAATTTTTTTGTTGTTAATATTAATCTACTATTAGATAGTAAATGATTTTTAATTTTGAATTTATTTGGAAAACCAACAGTTTTATATTTTAATTTGGATAAAAAATTAATACAATTACCACAATCATTATTAATTAAGTTCCCACTGATTGATAATCACATTTGAAACGGAAAAATTAAATCACAAATAAACATTATAATCACAAATTGAATAATAATAAACATTTAACGAAACATGATGAAGCAAAATAAAGAAATGGGCATATTATGAATATAGTAATTTTACGACAGTAAAAATAATTAATAATACACAAATAATTTTTAAAATAGAACAATTTTTGACTTCTATGCGGACGATGTCGAAGGCAAAAGCTAGTAATAAATATCTTAGCTAAGTTTTTTTTCGTTCATTCAAAAACCCTATGCAGTCATGCTTTAAAGATGACTAGCCAAACAACATACCGATGCGTCCTGTCACCAAGGTCACCGAAGTTACCTTCAAGGGATGGACAGGTATTCATAAGGTACAGTAATTGCATACCGACGGATAGAACATAAAAAACTGGAAATATGTCGGTTATTCATTTAAAAAGAGAAGAAAAACTCGACTTGAGTTACTTCGGTTTTTAAGTCTGTTAAAAATATCTTTATTCTGTTATTATTAAAAAGCGGCCAAGTGCGAGTTTTTCGAAGAGTTCTTTGATCAAGGTCAAATAAAAAAAACAGCGAAAAATATAACTTCCCTTATGTGTGCATCTTTTATGAAATAGTTTTTCTACTTTTAAAGTATTATAAGTCTCTAAAGTCAAAATAATTGGCTTAATTTGAACGTGGGTAATGTGAATTGTGGTTTTTGTTATTTATTACATTAGATTCGTTCACGAGAAAAGCTTTTAAAAGAATCAATAAATTTAGTTGATGCACAAACAAACTTAAAGTACTAATTATTCACATCACTATATTTTGTACCGGTACAATACTAGGTACATCATTACGGTACTTATCGAGTACCTATTCCTTTGTTAACAAATACATAAGGGCACAAAGGCCCTAATGGGTTTTCTTTGTTACCTAACAATTTCTCTTTATTTAACTTTAACTAACAGAAAGCTAATTTGTTTGCTATATACATTTGTACGCGACTGTGTTTAAATTTACGGTAAATACTTAGTATTACTTATGATTATTTTTTTTGCTTTCAATATATATATATATCTATATAGATAAAAATATCATGTAACACAACTATAAATTGAAAGCATATATATATATATATATGAGATATATAGATTTATGGGTATTTGTTTATAGTGCAAGCCTATGACTTAAAAGATCCACTAGGGAATCTTTCCAGAGTATCTTAGTGGACATCATCATATATCTGTGTGCCTGACGACCTCGGTGGCGCAGTGGTGTAAACAGCCGATTGCTACGCTGGAGGTTCCGAGTTCGAATCCCGGCGGGGGCGGGACTTTGTGTTATTTACAAGACGCATTGTTTCGCTTACCAGTCTTGGATGTTGTATTCTTATCTATTTAGTATATCCCATATCGTGGCTTAGCACCTGCGATACAAGTTCTTTCGATACTTAGTGCAGGGCTGAGTCAAAGTGTGTCGTGATGTGGTTATTTGTTTATTTATTTATCTGTGGATTGTCCCGAGAATTATTAACAAGCCGGCCATTTCTTAGGCGTAAAATTCTTTTTTATGTTACTTACTTTCACCCCATTTAGAGAGTTCTAGTTATTGGAGATTTGATGTTTTTAAAATTTTGATATCGGACTAGTAGTTACGAAGATAAAACTCACTGTGTATATCAAGATGGTGCTGTAATGGAAAACTGAGCAATTTAAGAAAAGCGATCATTTATGAGATCCATTTCAGTATGATTGGGAATCAAAAGCAATTAAAGATTAGATCAGTACGTTAGATCCAAATAAAAGATGAAACTTACTTGTAAATGTATATTTCCGTACACACACACACACACACGTATAGTTTCTGGTTGCACAATTTTTTTTAGTGTGTTTTTTACTTTACTTTTTTTTTTTGTGCCGTAATCTCATTAATTTGTTTTGATTTACTACTTAGATCACCTTTTTATTATTTTTTACTTTAAGTTAAATATAATTAACGTAATAATAATAATTGTTTAAGTTTAACACTATTAATTTTATGTCAGTATTTATTGGACATGTTTTGATATGACAAATTTTTGAGACATTGAAATCCACGTGGTTTCGAAAATTTTCTTAAACGCACGTACATATTGACATGTTGTTTTTATATATATCTAGGTGTAGGTGTTAACTTTGAAAGCTTCGACCTTCAATTGTACACAATTATACTAGTACGTAGGTTTGTACAATTAATTGTTATGTTTGTTTATGGTTATGTGCTTAAGATGCTTTGGCATTAGTAGATATTTAGGTCAAAATCGTTTGGAAATCTTCATGGTGATTCTGTAGGATTTAAATACGCCATAGTTTATACTGACAAAAAAGTTTTGTGTTATAAAGTATTATCAAGTCAATGTATTTCTTTTTGTAGTTTTTTTTAGAGTTACCAATTATTGTGTAAAAAACTGGTCATGTGTGATTCGCACATGAGGGGTTCCGACCGTCTTGAAAGATTAAACATTATATCCCTACATTTGAGTTAATTTCGCAAAGGAAACAACGAAAAATCACGTTCCCTCCTTTACTTTTTAATTTCTTTATGTTTTGAATATTTTCTGTAAGAGCGGCAACCGAAATTTACATTTTCTGAAAATTTCATGAGTCTAGCTGTTCATGAGATACAGCACGCTAACAGACGGATGGACAGCGGAGGTTTAGTAATAGGGTTCCGTTTTCTACCCATTGGATAAGGAACCCAAAAAAGGAAGTTTTTATAGTATGTGAATACACAGATTATCAAAATAGGTATTTAAGTATATACAATTATATATATGGTAATAAATCTTTTGTTTCCGCAAAAGTGAATGTTGTCGATTGAAAGTCGTGAAAGTGCGAACAGATTGCGGTTAAAAATAGAAAATAATAATAAATAAATAATATGTATGTTATTATTGTGTTTTACTTTTATTCAAATACTTGAGATTTGTAGTTTTACTGTGAAAAAAACACGAATTAATTGCAAAATTTTACGTTCTTTGAAAACCAAATTTTCATTTTCCAGTTAAAAAAAATGTTCATTCTTTTATTTTTTTTTCTTTATAATAAAAAAAGAAATCATACTCATAGGAACAATATTTTATTAATAAATAACTGGAACAGATTCTTGACCAGTGAAATATTTTAACAACTTGATATAAAAGACATCGACGGGTTCTACGAACTTGATGTGCAAAGAAAAAAAATGCCGGCATTTGCTTTGAATGCTATTTATTTAGAGATTTGTTGTAAAACACGTTTTATAAATACTTGTTAAATATTATTGAAAGAAGGAAATAAAGAGACATAGAGGATGATTTCTTTAAATAAACCTAAAAGACGTTTATGTAAAAAACAAGGCATTTCTCAAAGATAAATGTTGAATAAAAAAACAAAATGTAAATAAAAATTAAATTAAAAACAAATAAGGAACTGTATTACGAAACTTTTAATGCAATCAGCTTGTAAGATTAATAAAACATTGATAATCAAGTGATATCGCGTATAAATTGTACAAAAACTTACATAAATTATACATTATTTACAGACCTTGGCTATGTACGGATTTGAAAGGTAAATAAATTATATTGTGCACATATTATATTGTAAAGGTAAAAGTTTGTAACAAAAAGAGTATACGCAGGTGTGATATTAAAAACTCAATTTATGTTATTTGAGAAATCTATCAAAAAACCCTTATTCAAAAAACGGTTAAGTGTGAGTCGGACCTGTGCGTGATGGGTTCCATACGATCTTAAAAGATATTAAACATTACATACTTTTTCGTTGAAAAAAAACAAGAACCAGCAAAAAATTGACGAAAAATTCATGTTTCTGATCGGGTCCCCTTTAATATTTAATTTGGTTATATTTTTAGTATGTGTTGTTATAGCGGCATAAGAAATAGACAATTTCAGAAAATTCCAAGAGTCTAGCTATTATGGTTCATGGGATACAGACGGCTGACAGGTAAACGGGCGGACGGACAGCGGAGGCTTGGTAATAGGGTCCCATTTTTACCCTTTTGGGTACGGAACCCTAAAATGCTAAATAACACCTAAAGCAATCCCACATTAAAATGAAGTTAATCGCCTCAGTTATTTACTTAATGACTTTAAAAAAAAAAGTACAATTCTACAAATGTAGAGGACGTTGTAGCTTGGTTTAATATATGCCTTGGATAACCGACCGACCCAACCCGACAGGTCGAGGGTTCGAGTCTCGGGTAGCCGTAAGTTGTAGCTGCTGTAGTGTATTGTGTATTGTGTTCCTCATTGTGCTTGGATAGTGACTATAGATTCGCAACCTGTCACACTGGGACTCGACATAAACATGCGAAAAGTGGTGTGTAGCAAGCACCTCTGTCAAACCCTCTCGAAGGACTAAGACGTGAGTTTATATATAGTATATGTATATAGTATGTGTACAAATGTGTGTATATTCACTATCTAATAAAGGTGACAATTTTCACACCTTTTTTACGAGGAATATCTTTTTTTTACGACAAAACACAATAATTGCACTTAAACACTCGGCAACTTAAATCAATTAATAATGCATGAATTTCTTTTTCTCTTCAAATGCGATTGATTTATCTATATTTTTTACAAATTTACAAAGATAGTGAAGTTGTTAGTTATTTTTTGTCATAATTATGTTTCTAATTAAGATTTTTTTCTATTAAATGTTGGCATTAGAGAAGTATTAGATAATAATTAAAATAAATGAAGTTTATGTTTTGGTTACAATTATATTTTTAATTAAGATTCTTTTTTAATTTAAATAATGATTTCAAACAAGTATTAAATAAATATTAAATAAGTAGAAAGGGTTTTGGTCAACAAGAAAGTTGGTTTAAAAATAAATCTTTTATAATAATATTAATCTTATATTAATTTTAAAAAAAATCTTACATAAAAAGTTGTTTTTAAATCCTAACATTTCAAATCATTCTACGGCTGAAAAATCAAAACAAATGATCCCTTTTTTTTTACCTCAACTCTCTTATCCGTAGTCGGTTATAAATGCAAACTACTATCGGCATTCCGTCACAGAAACAGTTTTTTATTATTATTTGTTATTGAACTTTCGCTTGAAAACCGGTTCTACTTTCGACACTTGAAAGATTCCAGCGATGGAATTCCGAACTAAAATTTCTTATGTAATTCTCGTTTGAAGTTTCACAACTAGCGCTCCTAACAATTTACAATTACAATTCACACGTATTCGACGGCGGGATTCGGAACTAAAATTTTCTCTCTACATTTTACTATTTTATCTATACAACTAGCGCTGTTTGTTTAGATATTTTATGTTTGTTTAAGTTATTTTCGACTTCATTCCTATTGGTTATAGTTAATTTGTTACGTTATCAGTTAGGTAATACACTAGCTTCTGTACATGACTTTGTTTGTGATATTTGTTAACAACTTAGCATTAATTCAACATGAGATAACAAGATGAAAGTGTAGTTTTTCTTTTCTACATTTCCGTTATATATATTTATATTATATAATAGAAATGTGCAATTTTGCTAAATAGTATATAAAAAGTAAAGAGATATATAGATAAAGATATATATTGTGTATGAAATATATTAATTTCAAGTAAGGTATATCAAAAATATTGAAAATCCAATATTTTTTTCAAATTCATAAAAACAATGTCTTTTTTCTATAGATGGGTTTTGGTAATTATTACTTATTCTTTTCAAATAGTGTTCGATTTGCTTAATTAAGATTTATATATTTAAAGATCGAGTAGTAAAATGTATGGAATAACTGAATACAAAGTAAGTATTGACAAGTACTGTGCTGGTAGTTTAACAATGTAAGTGAAACCGGGTGAATGGCTTGTTGTCGAGAGGAAAAGCGGAGCGGAGTCGATACCCGGACGGGCCATTAACTGGTTTCCATGGAAACTAACCAGATGAATCATTATAAGTTGTTAAGACTTATCTATTTTAATAAGCAAAGAAGCTTTTAAAATTTATGTGCATCCTTTATGGTATAATTTTGTTCGCATTGTTGGATATTAATTTTCAAAAGAATGGAACATCGAAGATCCTATCAAAAATCCTTTATTTTAAAAATAAATTGGAAAAAAATCAATTGTATTAATTGTCGACCTCGGTGGCGCAGTGGCGTAAAGAGCCGACTGCTACGCTTGAGGTTCCGGGTCCGAATCCTGGCGGGGACGGGACTTTGAGTTATTTGCAAGACGCATTGTTTCGCTTACCGGTTTTGGATGTTGTATTCTTATCTATGTAATATATCAAATATCGTTACTTAGTTCTTGTGACACAAGTTCTTACGATACTTACTGCAGGGCTGAGACAATGAGTGTGTCGTGATGTGGTTTATTTATTTGTAAAATGTGTTAAATGTTGTTGCAGAGTCGGTAACGTGAGAGTGACGCTCCTGGTATTGCAAACGTCCATAGGCTACGGTGACTGCTTATCATCAGGCAGGCCGTATGCTTGTTTGTGTTAAAATCCTAAGTACCCGAAATAGCTTAGTTCGTCTCTGTTTTAAATATCTGACCGATTATTTGAGCTAAAAACCAAAAGCTAAAGTTCTCGAGAATTAATTAGCAAATTTATTCTGCTCTGAATTAGAATAGGTACTTGTATCTGAGAATTATGAGATAAATTTAGATTTAACACGACCTCGATAACAATATCTAATTAATCTCTCAACACTCATTAAGATAACGGCTAACAATGTTTATTAGTAGCCTTTAATTAATTAAGAAATCATTTTACAAAAACTAAATTAATAAACATAACTACACAAGAATTGAAAATTAATGGTTTTTTTTAACCTCTCAATCTGTACTAATATTTTACTGTCAAAAAGTTTTTATGTTAGAGGTAAACTTCGAAAATACTTTAAAATTTCAATTATTTACAATTCTTTTTCAAGATGGACAGACATTGGTTTTATTTCATCTCAAAAAGTACCAAATAACGAGTTTTACACACACAAGCATAAACTAATCTACTTTTTGGGTCATAGCCACTATGTCCCGCCAATGCGACTCCTGCTCACCAGGATCAACAGTGGCGTCCTTTGATCGAATAATCAACGAATAATGCAGCTGTGCAATGACGCACAGGCTGTGCCCGGACACCCTACCGGCTGTCTTGGGACCCGAAACGAACTTAATCAGAAGAAATACGAGGTAGTAATGAGTAAGTCTATAAAATGTCTACTTTTATTTCTCAATCGCAAAATTAACATGCGTTAGAAAACATAATATATTACAAAACGTTTCGCTTCACGCGTCCGCTTCGTGTAGCAATGATTGAGATTATAGCAATTGTTTTTACATATAAATTGTAATTTATGTAACCGTTACAAACATTACAGGTCAATTGTAACGTGTGTTACAAAAACGTTACATTTTAATAAATGTGTAACCGTGAGCTCGAAATTAAAATTACATTTAATTATAAAATTGTTTCTGTATTTTCTTTCCTAGTTCGATTCCCGTTTAGTACAAATTTTATTAAATAATTATGACTATTTTTAATAATCAATGTTTTCCATCCCTTCATTTATTAATATAGTTCTAATTTTTCACACCATACATACCAAAATATATTTCATTGTATGAGAATATGTTTTTGTAACTAGATTTTATACTAGCGGCTCGCCCAGCTTCACAACGGACACTAATTTTTAATGATAAAAAATAGCCTATATCTCCCGAGGATAATGTAGCCTTCTAATGGCGAAAGAATTTTTGGAATCGGTCCAGTTGATTTTGAGTTTACTCGTTACAAACATACAAAGGCCTTGTAATATTTGTATAGGTTTGTCTGTTCGTTGTCTATGGATACACATGTCCTACTAATCTAGTTATTTGTCATGGTTTACACGCGATGAAAACTGCAATAGCTTCATCCTAAATATTCAATTAATTTTCAACTTTATTTCGATAGTCATAAAAACTATTTTAACATGTTATTACCGTCCAAGTAAATCGCTCGCTTTAATTAATTTGTCAAATGATTTTACTTTGAGGAAATTAGGTTAATACAAAAAAAATGATTTTTTTATTATTAACATAACATTTAACATGAAAAGGTTAAATTATGATACTCAAAATTAATAACTAAGTAATTAATTTTTATCCCTTTTGTAGAATTCCCTTTGTGAATAATAATTTCTTTACTATTGTTGGTATTTTATTTTCATTTCGTTTTAGGTTAATTACATCATAAAATTAAATCGGATTTATCCTTATGTCATTTTAGATTTTTGCTTGAGGTTCTGGGTTCGAATCTCGGCGGATTTTTGTGTTATTTGCAAGACGCATTGTATCGCTTACCGGGCTTGGATGTAGTATTCTTATCTATGTAGTTTATACCATATCGTTGCTTAGTTCCTGTGACACAAGTTCTTACGATACTTACTGCAGGGCTGAGTCAATGAGTATGTCGTGATGTGGTTTATTATTATTTAAAATATAGTAAGATGAACAATAAAATATATCAAAAGAAAGCCTTACTCTTTTATCTTTATAATTAATGCTAATATATATATGAGAACTCGTTAATCGTAAACTAGTTTGATGTTGCGAAAATGTTGCAAAAAGGCGTATAATAAAATCTGATTCGTTTATAATTTTCAGTTCCGCGTTTCTCCTAATTTTGCATATTGCCCGCTAATCGGTCATTGACAACTTTCGTTATTGCCAGCGAAAGCCGCGGTCGGCGGCTAGCTTCTAAACTTAGGGTTGTCTCGATTGTTTAAAGTTTTTTTTTTTTTTAATAAGATCTTATTAAACCAGAAACATACGATAGGCTACGCTAAAGGTAAGATTTGACGTTTGTCCCCGTTTAAAATATTGCAAAAAAATAATCTACAAATTGGATTGTGTTTTGGTAATTTTTAATTTGTTTATATTTATATAGAAACGTCCTGCTAACATTTCACAAACATAGCGTATGAAGTGTAGGAAATTAACTGTCAATCATGAATTTTTTATATGTCTATTAGATTGATATGTTTTGAAAAGATTCATTTAAACTGCACAAGGTAGCAATGTACCATGGTATATACAAAAAAAAACACTATTTAATTTTAGTTAAAAGATCGCTACCAACCCTAATAGCTTCGTAATTAATTTGACAAACAAGTGCTAACAATAACTGTCCATTGTCAACCCTACACGACTCATTGATAATCGCAGAATATGCATGAACTTTGCACACTGTTGCATGACCGATACTCTAATAGGAAAATACTTAATAAACACATGATAAATACGAAAGTCTTGTCAATAGAACTAAAGATGTAATAAAAAATGTCTTCGGCCATAGTGAAAAAAAACAATATTTTCATAGAAAATTCATAATACGATAAACGAATTTAATTCATCTAAATTACACAGAATACAATGCTAAATGCTGCAATGGCAGGAATTTTAAAGCGCATTCACTAGTTTGGTCCCTACCATTGCAACTTTTCTTAACTAGGATCAACAGCCAAAGTCAAAATTTTTATTCGAATAGTCTTAAAATAAGCACTTTCAATTTTTAATTTTTTTGCTGCCACCAGTTCGGAATGCTATTTCTACGAGGAAGAATCTAGCAAGAAACTTCCGTAGTTGCTTTTTTCAATCTTCAAATGCAATGTTTTCTACTACACGTTACGATTTGTAAAATATAATAATTCTAGCTACCTCTAATATAATTATTGAATATAAAACAATGTGCTAATTAAATAAATACAAATAAAAATAGTGGCGTCCTTTGTAAGGTACAATGCAGCTGCGCAATGAAGCACAGGCATATTACTTGTTCCTGATTACTGCAACCGATCGCGAACGAACAAAATGATATATGACGGCCAAAATTGGAAAATTATGACTAGACTATGTTGCGAGTTAGATAAACAGGGAGCGGATGTCTTGGGATGCAACGATTTTAATCTGGAATTTAAAATAATAATAATAAACACATCACGACACACTCATTGACTCAGCCCAGCACTAAGATATAGTCTTGTATCGCAGGCACTAAGCAACAATATGGTATATACTAAACAGATAAGAATACAACATCCAAGACCGGTAAGCGAAACAATGTGTCTTGCAAATAACACAAAGTCCCGACCCCGCCGGGATTCAAACCCGGAACCTCTAGCGTAGCAGTCGGCTGGTTACACCACTCCGCTACCGAGTTCGAGGTAATAAGAAAAAGAGATTTCCAATATCCTCGAAATTACTCATCCAATTTAAATCATTCTTTCACAGGAGTTGAATTAGGTAAAAGATATAGAAAAGGAATGCAAATTTTTTTATTTGAAATTGGATCGTTTCCAATGAAATAGGATCTCGTTTAATAATAAAAGATCAGACACATATAAATGATTCATAGTTTCTAAACAGCTAATTTAAAACTGAGTCAATTTTTATTAACTTTCTAATGTAAATTAATGTCTTACATATTAGTTTTTAATAAATGAGCGGACGTCATTAATAATAATAATATAATCATCTGATATTGTAGTGAAATGTCCCGGAAGCTATTTTGTTAATTGACTTGATGAATTATTGTAATTTAAATAAAATACCAAAAAAAAAACGTCATGGGCAAATAAACAGACCGTTCGCCTGATGGAAAGTGATACCGCCGCTGGTTACGACGATGTTATTTTAAGTTTAAGCATCACTAACGCGTTGCCCGTGTATAGGTAAAAGGTATAAGAACTTTCTTCTGGTAATTATTATAGAATTGTAGATTATTGTCATAATTTATAACACACATTGACTCAGACCTGTAGTAAGATATAGTTTTGTATATGTACGTTAATAACAATATAATTATTATTTGATGACCACCGACGCCACCGACGCAGTGGTGTAAACAGCCGACTGCTACGCTAGAGGTTCCGGGATCGAATCCCGGCGGGGGCGGGACTTTGTGTTATTTGCAAGACGCATTGTTTCGCTTACCGGTCTTGGATGTTGTATTCTTATTTATTGAGTATATACCATATCGTTGCTTAGCACCTGCGATACAAGTTCTTACGATACTTAATGCGGGGCTGAGTCAATGTGTGTGTGTGGTTATTTATTTATTTAATTTATTTATATAAAGATCAATGAGTGAAACTATACATCTGGTCGAAGAAATGTCAATTTTTTTTAACTTTAATCTTGTCTTTGCTACCTTTGGCAGTTAAAACATTTTTTTTTTCTCAATTATACAAAAAAAACGAGTTCTTGGTGGATAAAGACGCGAAACAAAGCTAGTTTCACACAACAGTAATCAATGTATGGAATAAATCAAGAGTATGATTAATCTTAAATTACTTCCTTCAATTCTAAGTATAAGCTTATCTTATAAGATACGCCCTTGAACTTAACTCATGGCAAGTGAAAGTAAAAACTAATCAATGTTTAGTTTAAACAACAGCGCTAGTTGAAAAACACCATGAACTAATTCCATAGAATTTATATAACTTTTTTTAGTTCCAAAGTTTTCCACATTTTTCAAACAGTTATTAGCCAAAAACATAAATTTAATGTTAAAATTAGAGCGTTAGTTACCAAACAATAACAAATAAAGTTATCAAAAAAAATCCGTTTCTAAAAACGACGCAAGAAATTTTAACGATTGTTTTTTTCGGATTGGATATGTAATACATAATGTGCATGTAACGATTTATTTATAATAGTTATGTATTGTAAGAAATCGTTCTGTCGTGTTGTGATTAACTTTCAAACTGTTGAGTTTCTCTTACATTACTGGATTTAAAACATTTTTTTTTTAATCTAAATGAAATAACAAATTTTTAAGGAAAAATAAAAACAACTAACTATAGGATAAAACTAAAGCATCGACTAAGCAATTTTTTGTTGCAATAAAGTCTATTTTTTCATACAAAAGTATATACATCAAATACATAATAAATATACATCTATATTCATTAAAAGTAAATAACTGAAAATCTCGTTATATTTTTACATTTAATATTTTGAAAACTGACTGACTTCCACCAGATCTTTTGTAAAGTCGCATTGAAAGAGAAACGTGCAGTTATTTCGTGAATTAATACGAAAAATGTTACACCAATTTCTAAATATTTGACAAAAAAAAAAAATACAAAACTTTTAATTTAAAAATCTTACCTTATTTTAAAGAAGCACTTCCAAATGTAAACTAAAAAAAAATCCTTAACAACCAGCACTAAAGTTCACTACAACAAAAAGTTCGACTCTTCCTTAATGACTGATCACATTTTTTTCCAAAGAAAAATGTTTCATCTTTACACTTTGAATTCGAAAGTGACTAGTGACTTTGCTATAGGCACGTGTGATCCTCTCGAAGCCTTCTCTCACACTGACTTGAAGCCAGAACTTCAAACAAACGCTACCTTACCAGGGAGGCACTCAGTGAGTCATGTTACTTAATAGGCGCTTTACTTATGTAAGGTAATTAGCTAAAATTTTAATTGCTCTGCACGTTATGCGGTAGGTAAGCTCTTAGTAAGTTATAGGATTATGTGTCACGATAATTTTTTCGATGATTAAGTTAGGTCTTTAATGGTTTCAACTGGTTTAGTAAGGTTTTAATTGTTAATTGAAATTTTTAGCCAAAAATGAAAAATAAGATATTCATAAGATTTTTTTTCAAAATAGTTGTTTGTTTATAATTTTTATTAAGAGTTTATTAATTTACAATCTTGAATTTAAATCGTTTAATAGATATGAAACATTTAAAAATTTAAAGAAACTTATTAGCAATGTTTATTACCATGTTGTTAATAATATAATAAATTAAATTATATTTTTAATATACAACTAATTTCTTTTTAACCAACAGTTTTTTGTGCATTTTATGTTTGTGCTTTTTACACATACTTCCTAAATATTCCTTAGTCCGTACCTGTTAATCTTTCTTTCTTAAAAACAACCTTTTTCTTTTTTTCATAGAATACCAGATGTTAGATATTTGATAACTTTTTTTTGGAGTTTAACTTTTTACAAATTATATCCGTGGGAGGTTAATAGGGATACAGTTTTTTTTTCACAATCAATAATATTTTACTTTGAAAAATACGTTCTTTTTACAGCTTTTATTTATTTCTAAAAATAAATGTCAAATAGAGAGCTGCTGTACTTGAATCTCTCCATTTTTAAGAATAAATCCGTCATCGCTTTTATTTATGCTTTTTATAAACTTTTTAATTAAGGTTTCTCTCAATTAATGTACGAAAGAAAAATATTTTACTGGGGAAATATATATGGGGTTTTTTCTCGGATTCATATTTAATCAAATATTATCGATTATTAATAAAATAACAGTCGATTTATTAAAAATACCCTTTTCAAATTAATTTTTAAATTTAAACCAATAAATATATTAGCGTATATGGCGAACAGCTGAAATAAATTTTGTTGTATATATTATTAAAATCTAAATAAACTAAACATAAAAAGTAAAAATGTAATGTCAATACATGTTGTGGTACTAGAAATTTTCGTTTTATAATATGCCGTAATTCAAAGTTATTCGCAGACAAATCCAGTTATAACAAGTTACGTGCCTACCCACGGATTTCTTTCACAAATCCATTTGCTAACAAATACTTTGGAACTTTCTTCGCCACGCCCTGACACTGCGGGCGCGTTGCGCAACACACGCGCGCAAATCAATGTCACACATATGTGTTATTCTGTTAAATATCTCAAAAAAAGAACAAGCCGCTTATTTAGTTAGTTTATTGAATTCGAATTTCGAATTGTTCATGAAAATAAAAATACTTTTTAGAATTTTACTCATTTTAAAATATGGAGTGGACGCTTAAAGAAGACCGTGTTGCAGTTATTGCGTTGTATCGTTGTGGTTACACGCCAATTCAAATTTATGACACTGAAAAATTTGAATTTAACCAATAGATTCGTTTATCGTACCATCAAACGATACAATGAAGACTCTAGTGTAGATGACAGGTCAAGAAGTGGTCGCCCTCGCTCTGTTAGGACTCCAGCAGTGATAAAAGCTGTGAAGGCGCGAATTCAGAGAAATCCCAAACGTAAGCAGAAACTGTTGGCCCTTCAGATGGGGTTAAGCAGAACCACGGTGAAAAGAGTGTTAAATGAAGACTTAGGGCTTCGGGCATATCGAAGAATAACAGGACATCGTTTGAATGCTCGTCTAATGGACCTGAGACTGAAGAGATGCCGCGCTTTGTTGAAGCGGATCGCGGGAAAAAAATATTGGGAAATTCTTTTTTCGGGTGAAAAAATTTTTACCGTAGAAGAGAGCTACAACAAACAAAATGATAAGGTGTACGCACACAGTAGTGAAGAAGCGAGCAACCGTATTCCGCGTGTCCAACGAGGTAATTTTCCATCCTCGCTCATGGTATGGTAGGGAGTTTTTTAGTGAGGCTTAAAAGAGGTACATTTTTGTGAGAAAGGTGTAAAAACGAATGCAGGTGTGTATCAAAATACAGTCCTGACGAACCTTGTGGAACCTGTTTCTCATACCATGTTCAATAACAGGCACTGGGTATTCCAACAAGATTCGGCGCATAGAGCGAAGAGCACACAAGACTTGCTGGCGGCGCGTGAAATCGACTTCATCCGGCACGAAGACTGGCCCTCCTCCAGTCCAGATTTGAATCCGTTAGATTACAAGATATAGCAACACTTGGAGAAAAAGGCGTGCTGAAAGCGTCATCCCATTTTGGAGTCACTCAAGACATCCTTGATTAAGGCAGCCGCCGATATTGACATGGACCTCGTTCGTGCTGCGATAGACGACTGGCCGCGCAGATTGAAGGCCTGTATTCAAAATCACGGAGGTCATTTTGAATAAACTTTAGTGTCATAAGAATCTATGTTTTGTTAAGTTCATTTTGGTATATAAATGGTTTCATAATGAATAAACTTGTTTCAATTATTTTATATTAAACATGTGACAGAATTTATGACCTGACTAGGTATTAGTTTATATTCATTTATTTTATTTTCTCACATTATATGACCAAGACATATATACAATAAACAAGTTATTGTTATGAGAGACTGGCGTCCGTGCCAGGGTACCTAAATCCCGTGTTACAGATCACCAGGCCCTCACCCTAATCATACAGTACAGTGTTTTATGAATATATAAAGTATACACAGAGATAGAAATAATAACATAATATTACAACGACAAATTGATGGTAGACTTAAGATCTCATGTTATCAAAAAACGCACTGTATAGTACGACCACCATGATTCGGGACATATTTAGTTTTGTGACAATAATATTTTAAATTAGTCATTCAAAATAATATTAATAAATTTAATACAAATACATATCCTCACGCACATATACATTTTTACATATATAAATACACACATGCACAATTATACACATCTAACACATGACATTATACTATTACCAGCAATAATCTTTCTGTGTTACTGTAGTCAATCTCCATAAGCCATTTATGAATTAACGCACTATATTCATACCATCGAGCAATACAATATCTTCTATTACCAATGAGTTGAAACAAGATATACTTTAACGATATCCAAAGGCCTCGTTTGGACCACTTTACTAATAATTTTAGATGAAATTTAACAATAAAATTTTCAGTCGTTTCGGTGCTACTCACCCTGGATACTTTTACATGACATAAACATAAACTCACGCCGTAATAAATCCCTCGAGAGGGGTAAAAAGAGGTGAACACACCGCATTTCGCATGTTTATGTTGAGTCCAAGCGTGACAGGTTGCAAATCTGTCGCTACTATCCGAGCACAATGTGGAACATGGCGGCTACAACGAGCGGAATTAGAGACTCGAACCTTAGACCTGTCGGGTCGGTCGGTTAACCAAGGGACGTTACAAACTGTGCTACAACGTCTTCCAACACGTTCTCGTAGTTACTTTTGTTTCAATAATAGTACCAAAGATAGTATAGATAGAAAGGCCTACAGAATAAACAATAGAACACGAAATCGTCTCGCATTTAGCGTAGAAGTGTATTCTTACCTACAATTTAGAATACATACCGTGAAATGTCACACCGCAGATGTCACGCTGACAACCCGACACGCGGAAGGGTGTGACAGGTGATAATTTCGTGACATAAACAGTGATATGTCATACATGTCTTGTATTATATAACCTTGTTTATAACTTTCGTTACCCAATCCGTCCACTTTCCTTTGGTATCGAATGGTCACACACCAAACTACTCGGAAACGGCGTATGCCTTTTGCCTCTCTGTATATCCTACCCTTCTTTCCCTTGATCGCCGAGTGCTGTGGCCCGGAGGTCTTTACCGTGGCTTTACTGCTGTCGTTACCTATACAATCTTATACAAGTCTTTATAACGACAACACAGCAATATAGAAAGCATAGGTATATCGGCGTCCCCATCGAACCTGACCTAGTAACAGACCCGCTTCTTAGAAAAAATCAATTTACTGTAGCGTTAACGCCAACAGAAAATAAAAATGTATTTGAACGACATTTCCTAGCGCTCGAGACACGTTCAAAGTTTATTGAAATAGACTTAAAATAAGTAATTTTAAATTGTCATATTTTTCTACTACCGCCGGTTCGAAACGCTATTTCTACGGGGAGGAATTCGAGAAGAAACCTCCGTAGTTGCTTTTTTAAAAATAATTAGGTACAATAAATTAATGTTTATCAAAATTTATAAATACAATACAGTTTTCTAATACAATTTTTTCTATAAATTTTAGTTGCATAATCCAATATTTATATTATATTTCAGTAGAGGACTTTAATTCTATGTTCTAAAATAAAATAATATGAAATACAAAGGATGCAAAGAATGTTTCGTAGGAAATATATATTTGACGGCGCCAGCGATGGCTGAGCGACAGAGCCGTCATCAGTAGGGTCGTGTAGTACAGGATTCATAATTGATAACTCACTTTCAGAGCGTACACTTGTTTAATCTTGAATTAAACTTTAGTAAAATCAAATTACACAAAGAATTAAGGATTAAACCGACAGTTTCGTGGGCGAGGAGTGATGCCGATTCCCGCCAATCACTCAATATCCTCCACTCGTTCCCGCGCTCTCCCCGTCCACGACTCTGTCTCACGTGAAGTTGCAGCGCCAACTTCACGGCGTTCAATCCCGTACAAATGACTGTTCAGAAACGCAACTTAAAATTAATGTTTTCCACGACATATTAATAAAAAAAATGTCAAAAAAACAAAATTTTCATTGACAATCACTAAGGATCAATGATAGATAAGGAAGGGCTGTAGGTAAAAGCTATTAATATAACGTAGGTTAAACGAATTAGTGTCAAGTGTTCTTGTCATTTTGACAAGTATGCATTGTTATGGTGTATAGGCGAGGCAACACCTACTGACTGATACTTGTTATCCAGTACAAGCTTCAAGCTAGTAGATTCAGCCCTCTATATGTGTATAAAGAAGGTACGAATTCTACGCTGACAAATTCGAAGCTAAAACAAGTCATTTATATTACAAAATAATGTACATTCATGACATAATTTTTACGAAACACCCGCCACTCTGTCCCACCACTGCAACTCCTGTTCACCAGGATCAACAGTGGCGTCCTTTGATCGAATAATCAACGAATAGTTCAGCTGTGCAATGACGCACAGGCTGTGCCCGGACACCCTACCGCCTGACGCAGGACCTTGAACGAAATTAATCAGAAGAAATAGGAGGTAGTAAGAAACCGATTTCAGACTTTCCTCCCAGCAAAGCGGATAGTTTTTATATATTCATTATTATTTCTTTACACCGATAACAACGGTACCGATAAACACATCTATAGATAAATACATACTAAGATAGACAGAAAACAACCATGGCCTCGGAGTAAATAACAACAAATAACAACATCGCGACACACACATTGACTCAGCCCTGCAGTAAGTATCGTAAGAACTTGTGTCATTCATGAATTTCATGAATTTGTGAAGATTCATGTGCATCACAGAAATAGCTGCCAGAGCCGAAATTCGAAACTGAGACCTCACGTGTCACAGCAAACGGTTTAAACCGCTGCGCTACGGAGGCTGTCAAAATATTATATCGAGTTTTTTCAATAAGCGGAGCATTACTTAATGAAGTCCCAATTTCTTAATTAAGATTCTGAATTATTAACCTTTCGACTTAAACTAAATTGAAAGTAAGTGAATCAAGTTCCATTTGAGCTTTTTGTTTCAATTTCAGAATCCGACTGTTGACACAAATCTTTATATACGTAAACATTTTAACAATAATCTAGGAACAATCTGTTCTACTTTCCGATATCCATCGAACTAGCGACCCGCCACGGCTGCGCACGGATATTATGCATGTATTACAAATCAAATAAATTATCAAAATCCTTTGCGTAGTTTCAAAGATCTAAGCATACATAGGCACAGACAACGGGAAGCGACTTTGTTTTATACTATGCAGTAATTCACAATTTTCTTTAAATGTGAATTTAGGGTTAGGGTTTGCATTAAACCTGTAATGCGATTTTGCTAATCTCAAGGCATGTGGCCCTCGAGACTCGCGTTAAGGATCCCTGCCTTAAACGGAGTCTAAAATGTTTATTCGCTCTCACTACAGCGCATGCTTTACAGTGACTTTCATTATAGCTTTAGGCAATGAAAGCATCAGGTATTTATTTATAGAAGCCACCTGGTCGCACCTTCCATGATAGGGCCTCTTAAGGTGTTTCATAACCAAAAAGTAAAGATAACATGTTTTGACGACCTCGGCGGCACAGTGGTGTAAACAGCCGACTGCTACGCTAGAGGTTCCGGGTTCGAATCCCGGCGGGGGCGGAACTTTGTGTTATTTGCAATACGCATTGTTTCGCTTACCGGTCTTGGATGTTGTATTCTTATCTATGTAGTATTTACCATATCGTTGCTTAGTGCCTGCGATACAAGATTATCTTAGTGCAGGGCTGAGTCACTGAGTGTGTTGTGACGTGATGTGAAGATCATCGTTCGACGTAGTCTGGGGTAGTACCTCTTTTCTGTTAACGACGTGAAGCAGTTCGCTGTTTCGGTGTTAGGGATTAGAGATCCAGTGTAATTACCGGCTCGAGAGATGTAATAAATTAGGCTTCTACATGGAAGTTACTCTTGGTGTTCGAAGACCTCAGGGGCATCATCGTGCCAATAGGCGACGGTATCGCTTTCCGTCAGGCGATCCGTTTGCTTGTTTGCCTATAAGATTGAATAAAAAGTATCCCGTCAGATTCTGGGTTCAAGTCCCGACTATTTTATTCTTATTTTAAATAATAAAATAAATATTACAGTAAATACTCAATAACAATATTGGACAATGTTAATTTAAGTTTATCAATATAATTGGTCACAATATATTTGTTCAAGTGTTTATGTAAAATTTAAGTTTATTTAATATTAACATAAATAAATTAAGCTGTTCAATTATTGCATGAACATCCGCGGAATTAATTGTTGTATTTAGGTTTTATAAATATGATCAACTTACTAATGAAGTTTGTTACCATAACAATATATGTTTATTGTTATTCATTCTAGAGTTTATCTCAATTATGAAATTGACCTTCACGTTTATTGCAAATGAGTTTTTTTTTGGGTACATCCTCTACTTCGTCCGACCAGTGCAACTCCTGTTAACCAGGATCAACGAGGAGTTCTTTGCAACGTATCTGGGAGTTTTTGGGTTGACTGAAATAGGGAACAAACGGACGACACGTACAATGGCCCAATTAAGAGGCTAAGTGCGGAAAGTGCCCAGCTAAAAAAACAAACAAAACAAAGGCATCTGCGCGATGAAGCACAGGCTACGTGCACGGACATACTACCGGCTGTCTTGGGACCTGCAGGGTTATTCACAATGCTTCCGAAAGTTTTTTCTCGGAAGCAGAAGTTTTCCGACCGCCAAGTATTCACATCTCCCCTCGTTTAGGATACAACTCGGTGATTATGTAAAAAACGCACCCTTCTTCCTAATTTTCACAAAAAAAAACTGCTTTTTAAATTCAAATACGTCCTAAAACAATTGCAATTAACATGTGTTGCCTATCTTTTCCTAAAAAGATATTGTCTGTTACAATAATAACTTTTCAAGATCTCGCCATCCTGAGAGCTCTCGTAAAGTTTCCGATGCGAATTGACACATTTCCGAAAACAAATTTTTAATTTATCCGAACAGTGAATGTGAATAGTGTTCCCTTCGAGAAGTTGTCGATTCCGTGTTCAGAGACGATTGTGAATAGCCCTGTTGATGGAAATTTAATCAGAAGAAACAGGAAGAATTTTGTAACAGATTCAAAAGGCCAAACTTCTTGGTAAAAGATAATCAAGATCTGTTACATAACCTGCTTTTAAATCTATCGGTACTTACTTATGCTAGAAGCAGCGTGAACAATGGCTTTTAAATGTTTGTAATGCACGATTTCCTCGGGAATCGAACCCGGAACATGTAGCTTCACGGACACTTAGCTCCGTGCCTTTAAATCATTTTAACTTTTTTTATATATTTTATAGATTAGAATGGTGTTTATTTTAAGACTCTTAAATTTGTTTCCTGTAATCCGATGTACAATGTTCATGATTCGAAAAAGTTGAGAAGTCTAAGAACAATGTGACTGGAATGTTTAAGGGCTTTTTCTTAATAAAATCTGCCAAAGTTGAAAGTCAAAGGTGGGGCTACATTTTTAAAACTAAATGTGGTTTATGTCTAGATGGACGGACGATCTTGTTTGGGCTGCAGGGACCCGCTGGGTACGAGCTGGACATGGTCACTCCGCACGGAGACAGGACAGGGCTATATCCTGCAGTGGACGTCTTCTAGCTGATGAAGATGATGATGACCATATATTAATCCTCATACAATTGATCACATAGCCAAATTCCCTCCAGGTGTTTAGGGGCAATTCAGGTATTATTGTAATAATATTAATTTCATTGCCTAATTTAAATATTTTTATGCCTGTCAGGCAGTACATGGGGAGAGGGTTTCCCAGCAAAAATTAGGTATATGCGAAATGGCCTTCCGTCAAATGTTGTCAATTTTGAGGAAATTTTGTAAAAATTCTTCTTGTCGTACTGAACAAATGTTTCAATTGGCATGAATCTCATGACTCATGAATATGTCGTTTTCGAGGTTTTTGATATCAAAGTTCGACCTCTGGAGCGCATTGGTGTAAACAGCCGACTGCTACGCTAGAGGTTCCGGTTTCAAATCCCGGCGGGGGCAGTACTTTGTGCTATTTTCAAGACGCATTGTTTCGTTTACCGGTCCTGGATGTTGTATTCTTATCTATGTAGTTTTTATCATATCGTTGCTTAGTGTCTCTGACACAAGTTCTTATGAAATTTACTGCAGCGCTAAGTCAATGTGTGTGTCGTGATGTGTTTTTTTTTTGTTTTTAACTTTACTGCGTTACATGGATATTATCATCTATTAAATTTGACATATTATTATTTCATAACAATCTAGTACAGTATAATTTGACGAGCATGTGATAAATAGATCAATTGTTAATAGGCAAATATTAATTTATCTTGTAAGCGCCTTGGATGTATTTATCTGTTAGCTTGTAAGATCAAATTCATAATAAATCGGAAGGGGAGGGTCAACAATCTTAAAAAATTGCGTAAAATAATAACTGAACGGTACTTACCTTAGTTGTTAAAAGGTAACAAAAATCCTTTCGCAATGTTAATATGGATCTACATTAAGTATACAAACCCAGTTACTCCGTATGTTTATTTGTAATTAGCTACCTATACATTGTTTAATTAATTAGTAGACTGGAAAGTTATTACCTGCATTCCTGACGAAATATTTTGAATATTAACTAAGCGTCCTTCAATTTGACTATGTAATGTAAGTTATATAATTGATGTAATATTTGTAACTTAAATACATAATTAGCATTATAATTATAAAGAATGACTTTCGTAATTTCTCTGCGGGTCAAACATGTTTAGATAAAATGTAGGGCGGTTATAATTAAAATTTGAATTTAGTTTAATTTCGATATATTTTTGTGCTTGTGCATTTACGATTATATTTTGATTTATGCAATAAATTAACCATCATTTACGGTACGTACAAGAGTGAATAAAGAATAAGCCGTTTTTAATATCTGAAAGAAAAAAAACAGTTATTAATGATCTTCCAGAAATTACAGTTTGGTGTTTTAGAGAAGCTTACAGAACAAAAATTAGTCAATTAATCATTAAAAAGCGAAATCTTCCGGCTTCCTGTGTTACATTTGTTAGCAATATTTTTTTGTTAAAAATATCATAGATTAGGATAAGTGGGTGGGGATCGTGTTTTGATTTATCATGTAATTTATATGAAAAGAGATTTAAATAACGATAAATAATCCATGAAATTCGGTTCAGTCGTTTAGTAGTTACGAGGGAAAATACTCAGATACTCACATTCATTCATAGATAAAGGTCAAACACGTAACTGTCTACTATAAAACACAATTGATTAGGTACTCACAGAAGAAAACGTCTGCAGAGATAAAGTAAATAACTTAAGGCCACTAATTGTGATTGGTTTCTTGGCTCTTTCGACAAAAATAATGAGAGATCGACGAAATGGGACGGATCTATTTATCCAATCGCTGTCATACGCCGACGCTATCAGCTCGTGACTCTATAAATAAAAATTAAAAAAAGTATAGAATTTGTTAAATATAATGGATATCTTGTTTTAATTTGTGTTGATTATGGTGTATTTTACTAACGAAGAAGACGCCCCCACGTTTAGAGTATCCCTCTTTTAGCCCCGTAGGATTATTTTCTTATTTTTAGGACATTTAAAAACGTGGATTTTTAGATTTTAAATCTATTTATTATTTTATAATTTTTTCTGCCTCAAAAGTCACTTCATACAAATTTTATCAAAATGGGTCTAGCCGTTTTTATAGTTGTAAATTGCATTGTCATCGGGTTTGAAGCTACCCTGAAAATTTCAGCCTGCTAGCTTATCGGGAAGTGCCTCAAAATTGAGTTACAAAAATCCAACCGGAATGACAAACAAACAAACAAGAAAGTGAGTGTATAAAAACGTGGAAAAAACTAAAATAAAGCTGCGTAAAATCTAAGAAAAAGTACATTTCATAAACTTCTGTATTTTTATACAACATCATGCGCAAACAAGCAGACAGTTGACCTGATGAAAACTGATACCGCAGCCTATTGACATGCTCTTTATGTCAAGAAACATTGCGAACTTATTACGGCAGAAATAGAAAGGAGGTTGGAACCAAACCAGACGCACGCATCTCTCGCAGATCTCGCACGTAGATCTACCACCTGTAAATCATATGTTTTACAGGTGCAGATGTTCAAATGTTGGGATACTTAGATGCCACAGATACATACAGATATGCCATGGTGCCACTATCCTTTCCTGCCTTGTAACTTTAGGCGAATATCACCTAAATCCAAAAAATTTATATACCATCTAAATTATCGAATTTATTGAATAACTTACTTCGATATAAAGTGTGGTTCCCAACCAACCAGGGACAAAGATCTGCAGGCTCATGGCCATCAGGTAAGCGATCATTGAGATAATGATCTCCGTCGATACCGGCTTAAACAGAGTTTACCATGGTTACTTGTTAGATCTTATAAAAAGTTAAGTAAGAACTAGCCTATTTAATTTGAGATCAGACAATAATTCCATTCAAACAGATTTTTTTCTTTACAACGTAATTGACAAACAAATAGAAGGATCATCTTATTGACACCTATTGACACTACGATGCCCTTAATGACGATATATATACACAGTCAGGTCATAAGATTGTCACACAGTAAAACTTTTCTTTTAGAATGCTGGCCACAAAAATAAAAATGTACACTTTTTAGAATTTTATTCATTTTTAAATATGGAGTGGACGCTTAAAGAAGGCCGTGTTGCAGTTATTGCGTTGCATCGTTGCGGTTACGCGCCAATTCAAATTTTTGACATACTGAAAATTTTGAATTTAACCAAAAGATTCGTTTATCGTACCATCAAACGACACAATGAAGACTCTAGTGTAGATGACAGGTCAAGAAGTGGTCGCCCTCGGTCTGTTAGGACTCCAGCAGTGATAAAAGCTGTGAAGGCACGAATTCAGAGAAATCCCAAACGTAAGCAGAAACTGTTGGCCCTTCAGATGGGGTTAAGCAGAACCACGGTGAAAAGGGTGTTCAATGAAAACTTAGGGCTTCGGGCATATCGAAGAAAAACAGGACATCGTTTGAATGCTCGTCTAATGGACCTGAGACTGAAGAGATGCCGCGCTTTGTTGAAGCGGATCGCGGGAAAAAATATCGGGAAATTCTTTTTTCGGATGATTTTTTTTTAGATCTACAACAAACAAGATGATATGGTGTACGCACACAGTAGTGAAGAAGCGAGCAACCGTATTCCGCGTGTCCAACGAGGTCATTTTCCATTCTCGCTCATGGTATGGTTGGGAGTTTCTTATTGGGGCTTAAAAGAGGTACATTTTTGTGAGAAAGATGTAAAAACGAATGCAGTTGTGTGTCAAAATACAGTCCTGACGAATCTTGTGGAACCTGTTTCTCATACCATGTTCAATAACAGGCACTGGGTATTCCAACAAGATTCGGCGCCAGTTCATAGAGCGAAGAGCACACAAGACTGGCTGGCGGCGCGTGAAATCAACTTTATCCCGCACGAAGACTGGCCCTCCTCCAGTCCAGATTTGAATTCGTTAGATTACAAGATATGGCAACACTTGGAGGAAAAGGCGTGCTCAAAGCCTAATCCCAATTTGGAGTCACTAAAGAAATCCTTGATTAAGGCAGCCGCCGATATTGACATGGACCTCGTTCGTGCTGCGATAGACGACTGGCCGCGCAGATTGAAGGCCTGTATTCAAAATCACGGAGGTCATTTTGAATAAACTTTAGTGTCATAAGAATCTATGTTTTGTTAAGTTCATTTTGGTATATAAATGGTTACATAATGAATAAACTTGTTTCAATTATTTTATATTAAACGTGACAGAATTTATGACCTTACTAGGTATACATAAACTATACTCAACGAATTTCTCTTAAAGTAGAAGAAAAAATCATCTCCATCTGTGATGTTCGTTTAACCAGGTATAAAGTATGGCAGGCAATTTGCACAAAATCTTAATGGATGATAGAATGTGTAGATAAATAAATATACTTACCAAAAGACATCCACACATAGTGATGCAAATTATAAGCGAAGAGAAACCAAACTGAGTGAAAATAATAAAATTAAAAATATCCTGCACTTCTGAACAGTATCTGAAAATAGGTCAAGAAAAGTTAATAATTTACAATATAGGTATTAGAAGAAATGAATGCATGATCATGGAAGTTTGTAATAAACGAGGAGGATAGACGATAGGGAATATGCATGAAATTTAATTTTTATTACTTAATGTATTTCTTGTAAAGTAAAACAATATATTTACAGTGAAAACAGAATTGAATTGCACGATAAACCAGGGAGATATAACCATTTAAAGTAAATATATCTATGTCACTCATTAGAACAATATTTTCTATCGAAGTTGTATGGCGCCCGTGTACTTTGACGTCATTGTACATATCGGATCTCTCTGTCTTACCAACTACTTTGAAGCTTTGTAACTCAGTTAATAGGTTATATATTTGAGAAAATGTAACGGATTTGTATATATGCCATATTGTAATAAATAAATAATAAATAAATAAAAAAGTCATGCATATTAACTTTTAGGGAAATTATGTGTAATTAAAAGAACAAAAAGGATACCCTCAGGGTATGATACAGAAAGGTTTTAGTCTTACTTTAACGTGAAGTCATAACATTTCAAGCACTCCTTCAGCTTGTTCATCTGCACTTCTTCTACCAAACTTGCATCTGACACTTCTTTCTTAGGATCTTCTTTCAGAGCTGTCAAATTTCCTTGTAGCACCTTTACTTGCGCTATAGCCATTAGCAGCACCCCGGCAAAGAAAGAGTCAGTACTGACATTGTAAATCAGGTGCCCATACATGCCCACTGATTGGTAAATATATATGATTGCGAAAAATCGCTGTCTCACTTCATCACTCAAGAAATAATACTGGCATATGGGCAGCTCCAATTCCTGATTAGAAACAAAATGGAGAAACAAAGGTGCCAGAACATGGGAACAGTAAGATACATTCGATATCGTGAAATAGAACTTTAGGTAGTTTATATAGTAGCTGTAGTACTGAAGAATAATAGCTTTGTCCTTATCATTTCGACTGGGGATATCATCATCAAGTTTGTTCAAAAGACAGCAGATTTTTTCCTTCATCAGCAGGATCGTCAGAGCCTTGCTGATGACGACGACTTCCGTGAAGAGAAAAATAACTTCTTTGATGATGAATTCCAGTTGTCTTGGTGTGAAGATGAGGTTAACAGTCAAAAGAATGTTATAGATCAACAGAGTGAAGACCACGTATGCATTTGAGTAGTATTTATAATACTTATTGAAAGTGTCACCGGGCCATATCCCGAAAATTTTCCAAAGTAACTGGTTGTATTTGAAACTTGTCCAAACGATGTTAGACGACATTTTTGCAAAGAGTTTCTTGCTTGTGTGGCGTATCGGTTTCTACGTTTTCTTTCACCATAGAATTCTATTAATTCATTATTCAAATATGGATATTTAAGTAGGATTTGTGCTAAAGAGTTCCGTGTGGAAAACTGTTCAGTTATTATCTTTGTATATTTACTATCAGAGTGTATTTATTAGTTGGTAAACATCCAATAAATTAAATTAAGTAAGTAAAATTTATTGACTATTCATACACACACATAAGTTTGTTGTGACATTATGTGCAGTACATATATATACATAGTTTTGCTAAACCTTGTGCTGGATTTTGACTAGGACAAAGGCTAATTAATAAAAATAGCATTTTTTTCATTGGTAGTTGAATTTGGCTGAAAACAATGTCGGAAAAAACCTTACTTATATATTAAAGGTCAAAGTTCAAATTTAGGGTAAACTCCGAGACTGATAATAATATTTCCAGAACTATTACACCAATATTTAGAATGGATTTTTAGGGCAGACGGTCATGGGTTACATTTACCTCAAAAATTAGGAAATACCAATTCTACACGGACGAAATTTCGAATCAAAATACACCCTTGTATAAATAAATACCAATGCCTAGTAATAGTTATGGGTTTAACTTTTAATTGAACCCTAAAAAGATTATATCAATCGCTGTCATTACGTATTTTTTCTTTAAACGATATCGTGGGAACTAGTTATTACAATGTTCCGGAAAATTTGCTATGCTGATATAATTACATGTTAACACCCCCATTAAGTCCTTTACAAATATATATAAAAGATTTTTTTTTAAATTGCAGCTTATTGTAATGGAGTTTTATTGAAAAGCCAATAAGCTAATGCAAAAAATCATAAAAAAAGAGAATCGTTATGCACTAAATTGGTACTAGGTTCATTGTAATGCACAATTTACCCAACTGAAAGAAAAATGCCGAAATCAATGGAGTTTAGGAGCTGGCTGTCAGGGTAGGAAAAAATGTTGGGGAAATCCAATCCCAGCAAAATGAATACTTTTGCTAACATGTTATTTTCTATAATTATCAACTAATAAATGGTTGAAATAAATTAAGTCAAAACTAATCATTTCCTGTTTTATTATCGATGGTTTAATTTTTGATGTTGTTTATCCAATGTAATACGTGTCAAAATCCATTTTAGTCATGATTATTTCATAAATCTTTTCAACTTTTTATTGAAAATTTCATTGTATTTTGAATTTTTATAATATTTAACTTTAATTGTATTGTAAATTTACAATATTTATTTAATTTTAACATTGTTTTGCTATTATATGAATGTTGTGAACACCAATAAGTGGCACACATATCAGGAGAGCACCTTTTATTATTTTTGTCTATTAATGCATGTATCATATGCGTGCTGTCGGTGTACCTTGACCAATAAATAAATAAATAAACTTTAACAGCTCCTCGACCCCATTGTTTTCGGCATTTTTCTTTCGGTGGGGTAATTTGTGCATTACAATATGATTACAATGAATTAACCAATTTGTACCCATTTAATTCATATCGATTCTGGCCTTTTTGGTTCATATATTTTTGGACCATCTCCTTTATTGATGTATTAAAATTTGTAGTAGCTGTTTTTGTGAAATAATTTTTATTGACGTTTTATTTTTTTAATCGCTTACCGACAAAGCCCTTATAGTAAATTTTAAAAAAAGCATGTTACATCAGACTCTCGACCAGTAAAGATTTGTAAACAAAAAAAATATATAATACAGAAGACCGAATCTTTTGAATTAGTTAAATGAAGTAACAACACCTACTTCTATTTCAGATCGTGATAAAAATATTTGAACAGAGTTATTTTCACACAAAAATGATCCTTACTGTCCAGACTTTAAGGTTAATGGTTTTATTTAAGTATTTAATATTCCAACCACATTTGAAATGTAAGTGAGAAAGAGTTTAAGTACCGAGACGTGATGTGTTTAAGTCAAGTGTTTGTTATGTCAGGTTTATGACAAGCTTTTTAAAGTTTCGTGCTTGTAACTTGACCCAAAATGGCGGCAAGGGTTTTTATTGTAGATGGCATTGCCATCATCATGGCAATAACTTTGAGTATTATGGCGGTGTCAAGTAATATTTACTACCAAGTATTGATGAGGGATGAAATGACAAATGGTTATGCGATGAATATTGGAAGGAAGAAAATTATAGATGGATGGATGAATCTGCCTACAGTGACAGGCTAGCACTGTTACTGTAGGCTTTATTGAGTTATTTGGGAGATGACGAAAAGAACAGCCAAATCGTCGTATTTCTCGTTCTCCACACTTGTATAGCACTACAGATATTCAATGGTTAAAATACTAACATTTTACACGTTAAATTCTGCTGTTAAATGAGAAAATAAAATAAGACAATTTTACCACCACTTCCGACAAGTAACTCCCCTGGCAAGGGTGACATGAGACATAAACTGACAGTTAAAATTTTCTTACAATTATGCCTTTTGTTTTATATCAGCAGAATGCAGTGGGAAAAGCTGATAGTGTATTAAACAGTGAATACCTGTTGTACTGTAAAGTGTGGGGAAGGTAAATTACGATGTTTTGGGTACACTTTGTATCATATTTCATTCAGCCTGCAGTAACCGTTTGATTGCATTTTACTGCAGACAGATTCAATCATTCACGTGTGTGTGTTTGTACATTAATTATCTCATCAAACATTTCTTTACCCAATTCACCCATCATCAAAGAAAATCATCAATGAAGAAATTGTTTTATTATCGAAAATGAGCCAAATCGGTTTAGGGGTTCCCAAGATATGTGAGGTCGTTATAGTTCGAAGCGAACCTTTAGTTATAAACCAATTGTACTGCAGAGGCAAATACCTAAACATCTGTTTTAGGCATCCCACCTTGACACGGAAAGATCTGGTTTACATTAGTCTTTAACTGGATGTGTAATGCGTATATTGTTAGTTTATCTGTTTACCTTTTTGGAATTGTACTCAGTAATAATATAGAGCGTGAGAAGATCTGTATTGTAAGGTAAAGCAATTGGACTTGCAAATAAAGCCTATTAGGCAAGGAAATTACTCGCATTAGGTACCTACATAAATACTTAGGTATATATAACTTTTAGAGCGCTTTAGCAATGTTTTTATTTTCTATGACCAAGCGCATTTCGTTCCATAAGGCCGTTGTTTTAGGAATATTTTACTATTGTTTGATCTTTATTAGACTTTAACAAGCAAAAAATAAGAATCATTTCACTCGGTCCCACCACTCTTCGAGTTTTTTGAGTTTTAGCGAGATTAACAAACAGGTCTTTTTTGTGTTTTATTTTATACAACATCATAGGCAAACAAGCAAACGGTTCACCTGATGGAAAGTAATACCGCCACCTATTAACTCCAAGATGGCTTTGATTTCAGAACTACCAATGCGTTGCTCATGTAGAGGTAAAGATGTCTAAACCCTCTCGTCGGTAATTACACTGGCTCTCCAATCCTTCGTACCGAAACACAGCGAACTGCTTCTCGGCAGTAATAGCAAAGGTGGTACCAACCCAGACGATCTTACACGTATAGATCTACGATCTTAATACAATATTATTTTAATAATATATTATCTAATAAATGAGGGCTCAGAGTATCTTTTGCTCGCGATGATAATTTTATGTCAGATGTGTAGTTTTGAAGATTATCTCGCACATATACGAATTCAATATTATTACCATATATATATTTACCTTTTAATAACATTCGTCTACATTATTTTATATATTTGTGCAATATGAAATGGTTACTTTGGTATTTCACAAAATCACGCTACGACGTCGCAACGCCAGGAAGATAAAGCGCCTATAAAAAAAGCATCTGCAAACAGTCTTAAAGAACAAATTGTTTACGTTAGAATAAAAGGAAAATGAGTTTCCTTCAAAAAAGGAGGTTCTCTGTTCCTCCGGATATTTTGGTGTTTTTTTCCGATGACTTGAAGTGAGTTTGCCCGATATTTTTTTTGTTTTTCAGTATGAAATTGGGTTTGCATTTTTTAGTGACATCTGTTGAAAACTAGAAAAGACTGTTTCTTGTGTTGCAGTTTGATATGACTTTTGTAAAAGTTCTAGAGTAAAACTGTAGATGTCGTTGTAAAGTTCTAAATGTAAACAACAGATGGCAGTTATAGTTTTAAACCGCTCGCTAATGTAGATCTTTATAAATATTTTTTTTTGCTTTTGAATTAATGTTTATTTTGCTTCAAAGTAGAAAATTGATGATTCCATAATGTCCTTTAAAAATATTAATAAAAGTGAGATGGTTCTATGTATGTAGTTTCAACGCGACTTGCAATCATTAGTCCATCTATATCTATGCTTCTTTCTACTTAATAAAAATGTAAGTAACATAAATATATTATTATTGAATATGATTTTGTCAAGTTAAATATTTTAATACTTGAAGCTATTTATTTCAGAACGTTTTGACTTTAAGTAAAATACCTTCTTAAATACGAGTATTTCTTAGATAGGGAAGTAAACAAAAAATAATTATCCCCGCTAAAAAATCTGTACGCATACTCGTAATTGCCATTATAGAGCATAAGTAATATCCTATGTATTTGATAAAACGCATTAATGGTGTATTCATGTAGTTTTCCTCAGTGGATATCTCCTTAGGGACTTGGGATGACTTGCGGCGGGAATTGAATACGTTATTTGCATTAAGTAGAAGAATGATTGAGATTTTGTTTATTTTCATTTACAGGTAGCTTCTACACTGTCAATATTATACGATACGCGGTATCGCGATCCAGTATCACGTAAATATTGATAATATTGACAGTATCGTCATACTATTTGAACGTAATATAATATCACGGTGCTAGGATCATAATATGGTAATGATAGTGTGACAATGTTTGATAAAATGTTTTGAGTGATTTTAGCATAGCCTTAACTAGGTAGATAAGTCTAGAAATTTTAAATTTGGTAAATTCATTCTGGAATGCAAGCGTTCGCTAAAAAGAAAATTCCAAATGATAAAAGGCTTAGAAATTTTATGTGAGGAATGCTAAGTTCGTGTTATATTATAATTATTTATAAATATATAGAGTCTTACTTATAGAGACTCGACTAACACCTGAAGAGACTCTCGCTAGATGGCTGGATCAAGACTCAGATGCAAAAGACAGTTCTTCTGGACAGGGCGCGCATTGTCAGGAGGTTTCTCTCTCTGCATTCCTAACCACCGGTAGCTTGAGCATTGCCCGCTGCTGGCGGCACTCTAGCTTAGGTTTTATAGTGTTTGTATATTTTGAATGTACTTTTTTACTTTTATATAAATATTGTAGAAGCTGCTTAATAATAATAAAAACCAAATCACGACACACACATCGACACAGCCCCGTAGTAAGTAATCTTTTCTCGCTGGTTCTATGCAACGTTCTATAAACTACATCCAATTCAACCCCATAGCGGGTTCTTCAATCTTTTTTAAACAAATATTGGATCAATATTGTATTTAAACAACACAAGTTCTACCCCGTCCTGGGATTTGAACCCTGAACCTCTTAGCGATGCATCCAGCTGTTACACCGTTGCGTCATATAGACAATACATTTCTTCGGATCCGGTTAAAGGTGTCAATGACTTGTTAAAAGTGAGACCTCTCTATGACAAACAAAGTTCCAATTTTGAACAAACAATATAGATGGCGCTAAAATCAGTTGACAAGTGAACCGCTAAGTGCTTCGCTGAACCATATTTGGTGAACTGTCCAATTAAGACGTTCATTTTTAACTATTCGTACCAGAATTATATTTTTACTAGCTTTAAAAGAGGGATTGACCACTCTTTTTCAAAGCTAAATCGATAATTAACATGAAAATATCTTACAAACATGTTTGGTGCATTTGTTATAATGTTCAGATTGATTCATATTGTTGGCTTAGTAGAATAATTTATTCTATTAAAATTATTATAAGGAAACTGTAAAGGATTAACTTTTTAAAAACATCTCGACTTCCGCTGACATGACGGTGAGATGTCCGTTTGGAGATGTTGTGGATTTATCTTGAAAAGTAAATTATATTTGAATTAAAGGCAATAAACCCTAGGAATGCTTAAAATATGAACCTGGTATTTGGACTGGGCTTTAACGCCTTAATTTTAACTTTAAATTTTTTGACTGAAATCAAAAAGTTGAAAATTATAAGAAGATTAAATAGTTATGCCACATGGGACAGTTAAAAACTTTTGAAGGTACGTCCAAACACAAGTATTTTTCAATTGATTCAGTTTTTGTCGTGAAATACGTTCAGAAAGAATAATTCATATTTTTATAAGTTATGTCTTCGACCGTCAGCAACAAATAACAAAAACCATACCGTTCTTAGAACAAAACGGAATCAAACTAGATTTCAAACGTACTGAATTTCGTAATGACTGAAGACTTTATTTAAAACCCTATCCGTTTGTATTAGAGTCGAAAATATGACGTTAAAAGTGGTAAAGGCGTACCGTTCTGCTTTTAGCACCATCGAGCTGATCACGCGTTCTGTGAAGTGTTAATGATTCAGTCAACAATTGTATTTGCTATTGAGAGAAACCGGAGCAAAATGAAAAGTATTTGTATCACTAGCTCTTGTATCCAACTTTACTTGTACTCCAGTACTCATTTAGCGGCCTTAAGTATCACGACAACAGTAGTACTGCATGTTACGTCAGAGAGTAGTATTAGCGTAAATTGTTTGATAAATTTTAAAAAAAGTGCATTAGTCAGCGATATTTTACACTTGTGCTTCGTTATTCTTTCCTACAATAGAAGGACTTAACATTTAGTTAAGTAAAGTCCCGGAACTATTTTTTGTTAAATATCTCGAAAATTTAAAGTCGAAGAGAAAAATGTTGTTTAAAATCCCATGAGATTTTCATAAATATTCTGATTCCAGAAAATAGAAAAAAAAGGCATGAAATTTCAGTGATAATAATAATAATAATAATCGACGCTGATACACTCCATTCCAAGACTCGAATTTGAATTGATTCGAACTCCAAGGAACAGAATAGGCAACTCATCTATCTACCTGCGATGAGATATAAGCAACAAAATAAGCGAAGCTTTCAGAAAAGTACAGCATTAGCTATTGAAAGTCAAGTGAATCATATGGAATATTCTCTTTGGGAGTTAGTTTCGTCAAAAGAAGAATACTTCTTAAGAGAGTAAGCTTGTAGCCATAGAAACTTGATATCCATATGTAACATGGTATTCATATGTCATTGAAATATTGTTATTAAATTAAACGCCTGATTAAACATGAATTACAACGTTAACATTCATATTTAACCTGATTTGTCAAATTTAACATTCTTAAACCATATTAAAAAAGCAATAAGCCAAAACGATCGACTTGATCTGATGTTATAGCACAAGTTAATTCATTTGTAAAGATATTGTATTTCTGGCTTTTTACTTAACAAAGCTTCAAATAATAATCATCTACAAATTTAACATTAAAATGACTCTTTTTGTTTTTTATACATCATGGGCAAACGAGTAGACGTCTCACCTTATGGAAAGTGATACCGGCGCATATTGATACGACGATGCTCTTGATGTCTGGAAGGCCAAGAGCGCCGCCCATTGCCCATGTAGAGGTAAAGATGTTTAACTCTCGTGCCGTTAATAACACTGGCTCTACAATCCTTCGAACCGATACACAGCACATTTTTTCATGGCAGAAGTATGAACAGACGACAGACGATCTACCTTTGTTTTGAAAGAAATTGGAGTTTTCGAATAAATCTAACAGCTAAGGAAAACTAACCATAGCTAAACTTTAATAAATATAAATAAACGTACCGCAATCGGTTTAATGGTTAAACCAAAACTAAATAACGTCAACCCCTATTGCATGTACCGGGGGTCAAAAGTGCATAATCTCGGCAATATGCAGTTACTGAGGTTCGTTCGTAAAGTCAGAGGGCGCCACCGCCCCCGCTTATAAATCACAAAGCTAATCATTTAATATTAATGATGTTTTAACGACTGATTTATTTTGCTTTGCAAGTTATAGGCGAAAGCGATTTCGTCGCATTGCTTTTTTGATCTGTTTTTGGAAAATAGTAAACTTTAATCATGAAATTAGCTAACCGAACGACCTGACCCGACAGTTCTAGGGTTCGAGTCTCAGGTAGCCGTAAGGTGCAGCTGTCATGTTCCTCATTGTGCCAGGATAGTGGCGTCAGATCCGCAACCTGTCACACTGGGACTCAACATGAACATGTGAAATGGGGAGTGTAACACTTCAGCTAACCACTGTCGATGGATTACGGCGTGAGTTTATGTTGTGTTATTTGTCTTTTAGATATTTAGATTCATATTTCATATTTCTGAAATAATTGATCGATCTACGTGGTGCAGCAATGTAGCAGCTGGTTATTACCCGAGAGGTTCCAGGCTCAACGGAACTTTATGTTGCAAAAGCCTCACAGGTTTAGGATGTAATATCTATGTTGTGTAAAGGTACCAAATCTCTCTTTAGTGCCGGCAATACTGAAATATATGAGTATTCAAAAGATTAATTTCAAAACCGCTACATCTTTTCAATTGGACCAAACATTTGTAAGAATAGGAAGGTGCCCTCCTTGTTCATTGCAAATAACAAGTCACAGGCTACCAACGACATTTAAGATTGATCTCTTTTTTTCACAAAACTATATCAATACGATATTCAAAAATATGAATTCAAATATTGTAAAAGTAAAGTTTTTTTTGTGTGTTTACTTTATGATGTTATTATATATATATATTTAATACTAATAAATACTAGACATTCTCAGCAGAACATATTTTATACTAAATACAGAGAAGCGCTAAATAAACATAGTTAATAAATTCTTATTTAAAGCTATGTCGAACATGAATTAAAAAAATTACACTTGAAAAATACATTTAATTCGAGGTATATAAGCTGTACTGTAAGTTAGGGTTTCTTATGTGGTCGTAGTATGTACAAAGTATAGTATAAGTACAATATATTGCAATCAGTAGATAGGTATCTAGTAGGTAAAGTTTCCCTTACAGCGCGTGAGTTGAGGCCGACGTGTGAAAACATCGGCGTGCGCGCCTCATTTACACCTACAGGGTGCTACACTTAATATTTTATTACATAAAACATAAACTCACGCCGTAATCGCTCGAGACGGGTCGGCAGAGGTGCTTGCTACACGCTTTTCGCATGTTTATGTTGAGTCCCAGTGTGATAGGTTGCGAATCTGTCGCCACTATCCGGGCGCAATGAGGAACATGGCAGCTACAACTTACGGCAACCCGAGACTCAAACCCACGTATTGTCGAGTCGGGTCGCTCGGTTATCAAAGCCACGTAACAAACTGAGCTACCACGTGCTCGTTATTATATAATATAATATTAATTTATAAGTAAACGAGTAGATCGTAGAGTTGTTTTTTTTTTGTACAAACCCGGAGGGATTGCACGTAGATCTACCACCTGTCCTGTACTGCAGTATTTTTATGGTTGATATAATGGCTATGTCTCAAAAAGGGGTAATAAGGTACTAAGATGTTAAATGGAATCAGCCAAGAGGGTAGAAATTAGAGATACAGTTAATTTGTTTATGATATTAATCATGTGGCGTGTATTGAAACATAGGCCGAAGTAAAACGTAGGGTCAGTTCAAACACCCTGTAGATATAAAGTGTAGTTCACATGGAATTCTAACGTGGACCCGCTAATTGTAGTATCAGCCGCGCTACCGTGCGCCTTCGCTTGCGCGCTTCCGCCCAATGGCAGATTACAACGTTTTATTTATTTATACATTCAAATTTTTGAATTCGGAACTATCGAACGCTTGGGAGGTCGGGACGTTTTCTTCCTAAGAATTAATGAATGAATAGTCTTGTTATTATTTTAGTTTAGTTTTAGTAAAACCTACCTGACAGATTTAAATAAAATATAAAAAAGTCTAATAACTGTATAATTATTATTTTAGAATAGGAAGTAAAAAATGAGACATTAAAGATCATAAATAATCCACAAGTAAAATTCTGGATAGATATTTTTTTTTTTAACAATAATAACATAATATAAAATAATAATATTGTAGATTATGGCAAAATGTGCGAATGAGGTTTATTAACGTTGTCAGTTCGTCTTCCATGGGTACAAGTTCTCTCTTTGAATTCACATTTTGTTTTAGAAACAATTGAATGCATTGGTCGGGGTGGGGTTATTTAATTAGTTGATATTGTTAATGCGGGACTTTTCATGCTTTAGTAGGTAAATCATGGAAGTGAGGTTGCCAGTTATAAGTATTGCTTCAAGTTTACGGATATGATAGCTTACTGTATATAATGTTGGCCACGAAAGAAAATCTGCACCTATTAACCAAAATGATTATATCTTTTGTATGTTCAAAAACCTGGTATAGCATCTATGATTGTTTTGTGTGTTTCGAATTAACATATAAAAAAATAGTTTAAAACACTCCAAAAACACGCTTGGAATGCCAGTGTCTATCTTCCGGCTTCATCATCAGACCTTGAAACTTAATAACGTGGTCAATGTTCATTACAAGACTTTTCTAAGAAATCCAAAACAGCTATGATACGATTTTCCATATTGAAGTTCCAGTTTACTTCCGGTTCCATCATCAGATCAGTTCGACAGTACCATATTATTGTATTGTCATCAGAACTACATACAGCTGCCAATTTTCATAACCCTTGGAAGATGGTTAAATTGGTTACCTTAGATTCCATAACATTTTCAAGGGACTAAGCTTTATCTCCCATGACATTTAGTTTTGGGCATACGAGGTTGTCACTCGTTGTCAACGATATTTGGAGTTCTAAGCTTTTGTGGATCATGTTCACAGCTTTTAAACCAGCAATACAAAACCCCTACTTTTCTTATGGTTCGGGCAGATAATGTTGTGACGCTTTTCTAAAAGATTTTTAGTTCCTATTGGACGTTTTGTTTTATAAAATAAATCTTTAATTTCAATATCTGTACATACACAATACATAATTTATCAAATATATTAATGATATTTTCATAGGTTCATTTTTATACAAACTGCCCATCTTATCTTGTGGGAGTGCAGCCTCTGGCATGACGAACGGTCAATCATGTTAGATTGTAGTGTAGTCCTTTTTATTACCTAGATCTTGTGGAATCGAAGGGAAACTTCCGTGCCTTTAAAAAGTTTTGTCACCAATATTACTGGTGTATGATTTAGGTTAGTGTCTAATGAATCCCCTGTTAATTCCGGCGGTCGGGCGTCTCCTGACTGTCTCCCCCCTTAGTTAGTTAGTTTCTGGCCTCTGGGCCATTTCGATCGCTTCTCCGCTTTGCTGGGAGGGAAGTCTGAAATCAGTTTCTTACTACCTCCTATTTCTTCTGATTAAGTTCGTTGCGGATCCCAAGAAAGCCGGTAGGGTGTCCGGGCACAGCCAGTACTTGATTGCACAGCAGCATTATTAGTTGATTATTCGATCAAAGGACGCCACTGTTGATCCTGGTGAACAGGAGTTGGTTGGACAGAGTGGCGGGTCTACCCCGAAAAAAAAAGGTTCATCTTAGCACAAGGTTCCTTATTATAAAATAAGAATTGAAATCAAAAAACGTCTATATCTACTCAAAATCGCGTCTACCTGGCAATGGCGTTCCCTAAAACCAAGTTTTAGCGACAATACTCTACCTTTGAAGTACCATAGAGCTTTGACAGTCGAGAGCCTCTACTGTAGAGACGGGAATACCTTAAATGAAAATATACAGGGGTACATTGCAGCGTTAATCGCGCGAGATGCCTCTGGTATTGCAAGCGTTCAGGCTTGATACTGCATAGGTAAGTGGCCTTTGAACTCGCCTCGTTTGTGGTGTAAAATAAAATATGGTGAGGGCAATCAAATGCTACTTTTATTTGGTCTGTTCCTCGCATTAGTGATCTGGAATTTTCACTTCACTTTCCCCTGCACGGCGAGGTATTCTATTGAGTCATGTCCACGTCGATTCAAATTACCATATGTGAGGATTCGCCTTTGCATACCACGGCAAAGAATAATAAAAACTTTGTATATAAGCGAGATGTATGGGTTCTGTTTGTTTGCGTGTTTATTTTTGTTATTTAGGTATCAAATTAAGTATACCAGATGATCGTTTGTACACAAATCAGTACTAAATTATATTAAAAATTTTGCCACAGGTAAACTAATCACATTTTTCATTGTTTTTTTTTGCGAATACAATTTTTTTACTGAAATGTATTTTTAACCGACGAAAAACAAAACACTGAGGAGGTTCTCTCTAGTCGACCCGCAATTTTTTTTCATTATTATTACAATTTATGTATGACCGCGCATAACTTTTTACAGACTAGTCCGATTTCCATAATTCTTTTTTATTGTAAAGAGTAAACATTGAAGTTGGTCTTTTTAAATTAAAAAAAATATCACCTTATGGTTGATTTTTTTTTTCAAATTGGGAAAATTTGGGCTGATTGATGCATCACCTACATTTAATGCCATTTTTTTTTGTAATTTTATGTGAATTGACTAACCGTATGTTTACAGTTTTTGATTAAGGTTTAATTTGTCGAGTTCTGGATTCCGAGCCTAATTGTTATTGCATTGCTTATTTCTTTTACATCGCCGGCTGCATATTGCTTTGTAAAATCATATTTAGATTAACAAGCTTTTACCATGACTTTGTCGCACGTAGTTTGTATTTTGACAAGATGTTTCTTATTCTTATTCTTTCATCAGATTAATATATTCTTAAGGATTAAAGAAACCAAAATTTTAAGAATTTAAAGTCTTTATTAAATGAATAAAATATATATTTATAACAATAGTAATTAGTATTTGCTTTGCTAAAACTAATTTTAGATTTTGACAACAATAAATGTAGGTGTATTTGGTACCTATCGGTTCCAAAAATCTTATCTTTTAGCCTGAGGAACCAAGGGCGTCGCAAGCTTTTAGGCTTTTAGTTGAAAAGCATATGACCTAGGGGGGCAGTTGAAAAGCATATGCTTAGGGGGGGCAGTTAGGAAGCATTTGCCAAGGGGGCAGTCGAAAAGGACATGTCCAGGGGGGCAGTTGAAAAGCATATGACTAGCGGGGCATCTGGAGTATGGTAAAGGTATCAATTGTAGTTGAAATATTTGTAGCTCAAGTATTTTTTGAGTAATCTTTTCTGGGCAATCTCATGTCCTTGTCCAAGGCATAAAGCTTCAAAAACACTATCTCTAGGGGGCAGCTGCTAGTAAAGAGCTAAACACATAACAACATAAACCTAGGCTATACTAGGTGCGGGTTCCTGTAGACGCCGCAGAAACCGCACCAACCGCGACGGCTTCGACTAAAAACCGGCCCTGAAATCTAATTCATAATATATAAATCAGCATTCTACAAAAGCTGCGGCGCCGGAACCGTTGTAGATGCGGTTTAAAACCTCGGCGTGAGTTCTTTGTGGCGACCACGGGTGGAGGACGTAGTGTTGGACGGAGGTGGACGAAAGATCTTACGGGGGCTGCAAGGAGTCGCTGGATGAGATCGGCACAGGTTTTGTTAGGGAAGGCCTTTCTTCATAGAGGACGTCTGTAATGACAAAACTCTTCCGCTGCGAGAAAATAGTCAGAAAGGGGATGCGCTGACCTTTATTTAAAAAGTCAAACTTTCTCACGTGACCTAGCAGTTACCTTTCAATACACCTTTGTGAACTGTGCAAATAGAAATTCATAAAGGGGCGTGCAGGCTGGTGTAACTGCGCGAGCGTGCCGGTCACGTGCCGGACACGCGGCACGCCCGTGCCCCGATGTTTGTGTTAATCCGCTAATATCTATTTATTATTGTAGCAACCAGCATGCGAGCTTGTCAGCGCAGTAAAAGGTGACGAAGCTTTAATGTGAAAGATCTTAATTCACCGTTTGGAAGTTAATGATTTTTTTGCGCGAGTATTGCTTTCTACTGCTTCTTGTCTAGTTGTTCTTGTTTTAAATTAAATATCTGATAAGAAATACAGTTTTAGTTGACCATCCAAAATATCCTTTAATTTAACATGCATCGATATTTTTTTATTATGTAGAACTTCAAGAAACAAAATTTTCAACGGAAGATCAGAAGAGACAGCTACTTTGAAAAAATAGGTAACAAAAAGAAACACACAGTTGAATCTGTACTCTGCAGTGAATGAATTAACGACAATTTATCTGTCACTCACAGATTCTGTTACATAAAAATTTAAATCAATATGAAAAATTTAGTTTAATATATTTAACACAGCACGAACACCGCTTTAGGCACGTCTCCGCGTTACAAATAATTCGGGCACTTTCATAGGTATAAGAAAATTTCGAAGCGGCAGTCAAAATAAATCGTATAATACTTTCCGAATAATACCGTATATTTTCTTAGTTTCTATACAACATAGTTTAGATTTACGGATAAACTAGTAAATACAGATAATTCTAATCTATTTCTCAGTTCTCCAAATAACTACCCAATGCTTTTTCAAAGACGTCGTAGCTCAGTTTGTAATACAGGTTAACTGACCGACCGAATCCAGTGTTTGGGTCTCGGGTTGCCGTTATATTTAGGCTGTTTTTTATTTTATTTTATTCAAGGCCAGGCAGGCATATGACCTCAAACCCGCCTGATGTTAAGCGGTGATGAGGTATAAAGTGGATCAGGCCTGCCGAGAAGAAACCTATTCACTCTTGCCTTAAAGAGGCCCAAGTTGTATTGGTACGCATTATGAAGGAGCTATCGAAGCGTTTAATCCGGATGGTCGGAATATCTACCACAAAAGGATGCAACTTCAGTTGTACTTATTTATTTTATTTATTATTAGTTGTAGCAGCCATGTTCCTCATTGTGCCCGGATAGTGGGGACAGTTTCGCAACCTGTCACACTGGGACTCTACATGAACATGCAAAACGCGCTTTGTAACATCTCAGCCAACCCCTTTCAAGGGATTACGGCGTGAGTGAATGTTGCTATGTGTATTTTTATCAATTTAAAAGTAAAAATAGCAATAACATATGTAACTTACTAGCAAAGCCATTTAAATTTTAAAATAATTAGTTATAATGCAATTCTGCGTAACGGACACGACGTTAGACGTTAAAGTACAAAAAAAACAAAAATCATTTTCACAATGATTACTAAATTTATTTTTATTCGCTCGTGGAAAAATAATGAATATTGTCTTCTGTCTAGTTTCGCGGCATAACATGTACACCACAAAAAGTTGAGTGCGCTGTCTATTCACAAAACATTATTTGGTCTACCTACCCTGATGCCCCTGTTGCTATAGTCTTATAAATAAATAGTCCTGTCTCCGGCAAGCCATTGATTAATCACTGGCATGTAATTATTGCATTTACTTGCTGATTATCGGAGGTGGGATGATTCCCCCTTACTTGATATACAATTAAGGGATGGTTTGAGTAATTTTGTTCACAGGGTTTGGATGTTTGAAAAAAAATTATATTGGTAGGAATCATTTATACAGCAATAAGACCAAAAATATTATGTTTCCAAATTCAGTAAATTCATATAAATAATAATTTATCTAAAAAAACCGAGTTATCTTGTTTGATGAAAACAGATTAAAATCGACTTTGGAAAGACTAACTTTTAATCTAATATTTAAAAAAAATGTATTTTGCCATCCCAACAGTAAATATGTGTATATTTAACAATTTTTAAAAAGAAATTAATTCTTGAATGATATGTGTATAAAAATCTTATATTTCTACCATTTCTAGGCATTTACAACATTTAATATAGAGAACCAGTGATAACAATTACAAACAGTATTATTATAAGTTAAAAAAAAAAACAAGCAAAAAAAAGACTAAACTAAACTGAAGTAGGTACGTTAGTCCAAAAAAATTTAAAAATTGGAAAGCAAAATTTCTCTCCAAGAGTCAAACCCGATACCTTACAGTCGGCATGCAATATAAAACTACTTAACCAATCTCTTAAACAATTATTGAAATTATAATGAAAATGATATCTGAACAATTAATTTATTGACATCAAAGTTAATAGAAGATCACAAATATCAAATTAAAAACAATTTAACTTGAGAGCAATATTACAAATGGTAATTCTAATTACGACGAAATCATTTCTATTTCGGAATCCTTTATCCTTAGGCCTTATGGTAATAGACATAGTGATTTAATTAGAATAATAGAAGTGAATTAATTAATAATAAAAATGAAATTGATTTTCTCTTTCTAGTAACATCTAAATGCACCTTTGCTTTTTGAAAAGTTATGTTTCACTAAGTAACATTTGTACATTTTTAGAAATTAGTATACATTTTTCAAGCCGTTTCGGAGGAGTACGGGAACGAACATTGTGACACGAGAATTTTATATATAAGATATATAATATCACTAAGATTATAATGAATGATTGTATTATGATATTGAAAAGAGCAACTACGGGAGTTACTTGCCGGTATCTTCCCAGTAGGCACGCATTCCGAACCGGTGGTAGTTTAAAAAGAATTTAAAAGTACTTATTTTAAGTAAGCAGGGTTAGATTTATAAAAATTAAATGTGTGAACTTACTTAAATTGAATTGAAATGCATATTTTTGTGTGTATTTTGCCTTCGGTCGCTCATTTTGGGAATATTTGTGATAAGTTTTTGTAAAGGACATCTTCTGACAGATGATGATAGCTTTGGCTACTGTTCAATTACAATAATAGTAAAATTGATTGTAAGTTGAAAGTGGAACTCACTACCCCACACATGGCCTGCTTTAGCCGTGTGTGAATACGCTTGCGTGAATCACTCGCATCACCTGCTATGTCTGCCACGTGCTTTACCCAACCCTTTTCTGACAATACTTAATATAAACCTTAAACTCAATAAAATTAAGTTTAAATTACAATTTCCCGAGTTATATCCCTGGATTATCCTGTAAATGATATATGGTTGTAGGAAGTCTTCAATATTATTGTTTTTAATAAAATGCAGTTCACTTTTGATTCATTTAGACAGGTATTGTTTGGGGATGATATTGAATTTGATTTGGCAATTTTATGAATTTGATTGAAGATTTGAATTATTATTTATCTCGTTTTCTTTCGAACACTTTACCCAAGAATATGAAAAATAGTTTTGGCAATGAATACGGTTTCCAAACCTCTTTAAGTGTATAGGCAGCGTCCGTATCACGCACCTTATGTTTCAAGTTCTCTGGGAATGCAACGTCGCAATTTAGTGTGCAGTGGATTTAATTATATCACGATGGAGGAGATGCATCTAGATTGGTTTAGCCTCAGACTAATCAAAAGCATGTCCCTTGATTGCTTCTCAAACTGATGAATAAGTGGTGTGCAGTAAAACGAGCAATGTAAATGAACTGGAAATTAGAAATTTAATTACATTATGAAAATTAATATTTTGATGATCAAAGTATACGTCGATTTTCTGCAACAAAAATACATGTAACTTCGGTTAGGTAGTAAATAAAGAAACGGTCAAGTGTGAATCTGAGACTCGCACATAATGGGTTCTGTACATTCTTAGAAAAATTCGTAAAAGTAACGAGTAAGATTTTTTTCTCTAATTTATACGTTTACGTTTCTTGTATTGAAACCCACTTTATTTGGTATTTTTTGTTATAGCGGCAATGAAAATAAACATTCTCTGAAAATTTCATATGATTATGAGATACAACCCGCTGACAGACAGACATACAGATGGACAGTGGGGGCTTAGCATTAGGGTCCCATTTTTACCCTTTGGGTACGGAACCCAAAAAATGTAGTACTACCTACACATCCATACAAAACTCTGAGTTAAAATAATGTAATTTATCTTTGCAATACATATTTTTGATTGCCATTTTATTTCAAATTGCTTGACAAAGTAGTCTTAATACATATTATAAGTGAAAAGATTATAAGACTAATAAAGGATTCCTTGTTACTGAAGAGAACTGACAAAGTTTCTACTAACGACCTTTTAATGTACACTTCATAGCAATAAATCCGTTCACACAAATTGTAAAAATTCCCTCGGAATCCCGGCCCCGGTAATCCCGCGGACATTAGTGTCGGGCGAAAAAAGTTTTGAGGGAATATTTTCCTTATTTTTTCCCCGTTTTTCGCGTTGAAGCCATTTTATAAATCAGTAGTTAATACGGTTTGAAATATGCCTTGTTTTGAGGGCAGTCTGTATGCAGGGCTGTTTACAACCGGGATCACAGGCTTTGCACGAAATATGGCCTTCGCAGGGAGAGATCGGCGGGAAACATCTTTTTTGAGTTTTTGATTTGGATCAGTTTTGTGTAAAGGTTTTTTTCCTTTATATTTCAAACTTTTGTCGTTGACTGTAATAACTTATTTGTCGTTTATAATAACTAATAATAATTCTACAAAAAATCCAACTAATTAAAAACAGTATTATAATAATTAACTCAATTCAAGGACAAAAGTATTTCTTAATTTCAAAAGATGCTTAAACTTTACTCTGTTCCACTAAACTACAATTCCTCAGTAAGTAACAGCTAATCGCCAAGGGGGGACGGGCACGGCGGGGCAGCTGTCCTCCCAACTACTGAAAAAAATGGTGCAGTCAAGTATTTAACCCGCCTTTCACATTTATCTTGGACACAAGACTGTAATTAAACATAACGAAACACCCAATAAAGTATAAATCTAAAGTATTTAAAGTTTCATTTGCTTCTTGCAGTACCTACAATTCATACATTTCGGTCCAACATATATCAACTGCCACCCCCTTTAAGCTATAGGCTACCACCCTTAGGCCGAAGGCTGGCAACGCACTTGTCATCAAACTTGTTTATCATAAAAAGAAGTAAGCCTCTTCGTCCCCAATTAAATGATTTAAAAACTAAAACTCAGCTACTGAAAACCGCGGTCTAAAAAGTATGATACAAGAAAATAATTTCATCTGAAATTGTTAATAATTAAACTATATAATTAAGCCTTTGTCATATGCCTACACCAAAACCAACCTAAGATAACAAAATAAACAAGTGAGTAAGTTTGCCTCGTACTGTAGATGGTAAATAGATAATTTGAAAAATTAAATACCTCTAATGCTTTATACTATGTATATATTTAAAACAGTGACTGAAGTAAAATGTTTTTCGTATCCATGGAACGCGGTTACAATACAATAGCAATATATTGTCCCTCCAGGGACGGGGGATGGAAACAGAACTTAGCTCTTACACTACCATTAGTGATGGGATTATGAGGATTGTCGATGAAATTTTCACTCATTTTTTAAAAGTGTTGCAATGTTCGTACGTGAGTTGTTTGCTTCGAATTTTTCAAATTATTTTTCGATCACTTTGTAGTTGACTGAATTTAAAAAAGGGAAATAAAGTAGTAGAAAATAAATGGATGAATAGTATTTTAAATCGTTTTAGTTTTTATTTTAAGGGGTACAGCTATATTATCCATTACAATGGTTAATGTGCTAACTGCTAATGTAATTATATACATTCACAGGAGTTTGTTGAATACTTGTTAAAATAATTACTAAAATTTTAATGTAGATTTTAGGTATCATTTTGCTGCATATTTTAGTATCTAAACATCAATCTGTGGTGTATTTAATACAATTTATTTAAATTAACTAATTTTAATTCTTGTCCCTCAAGATTAACTTTTTTTAATGTTTTTGTAAAATATATATATTAATTTTTGTTTTTATTTTTGAGGCGATTATTGTTAGAAATAAAAAATGGATATTAAGTATCGATAATTGTTTAAAACATCGCACATCACTACGTCTATCGGGAAAGTTTACGTGGGGCGACAATTTATAACATCTATAGTAAGAATAAGTTTTGAATATTTTTTGTTAATAAACAATTAAATTGTATTAAAACAGTTAAATTAAATTAACCCTTAATGTGTCTTTAGTTCTAAATTACATTAGGAATATGCATGGAATTTAATCTGATTATTCAATCAATTTATCAAATATGTGGAAACAATATATTTACAGTGAAAACAGAATTACAATTGTACGATAAATCAGTTAGATGTAACCATTAAAAGTAAATATATCTATCTCGCTCATCAGAACGACCTTTCATATAGAAGTTGTATGGCGCCCGTGTCCTTTAACGTCATTGTACATATCGGATCTCCCTGTCTAACCAACGACTTTGAAGCTTTATAACTAAGTTAATAAGTCAGATATATGAGAAAATCTAACGGATTTGCTTATACATGTGGTATCGAATTATAATCAATACATTAAAAAGTCGCATATATTCCCTATTATCAAATGAAATGTACATTCATTTCATCTAGTAAGCAATTATACGTTTTCGTCATCGAAAAAAAGTGTAATCTGAATCAACTGTGACATAATCCTCAAGAACAACCTATAAATAGATTATAGATATAATCCGTTGAACAATAGATTTTTTTTACTGTGCCTGATGATCCTGGTATAGTTGTCCATAGGCTAGTACCATCAGGCCTAGTGTTGACTACTTACTTGTCACCTGAGTGGTTTAAAAATTTTACAAAAAAAAAATGCAATACGTTCCTTGCCGAAATCGTCTTCTTAGATAAGCATTCCGAGTTTAGAGATCTAGAAGAAAGTCTATTAAAAAAAAATCTTGAAGGTATCAGACTAAGGTTGTGATGTACCAACTTTTTTAGCCGATTACGGAAATGTAGCTTCATATGTATTTATTTTAGGGCAGTGCCCACGCCGCGTCGCGTCGGGACAGCGAAGTTAAAAACCGTGTTAGTTTATTACGATACCGTGACTAAACGGAGGGTGCGAAATTGTACACATCCTGGCAAATACACTATCCGATTTTTCGACAAACAAAGATTGGCACTGTACTTTCAACTGTAGATAACACAGAAATTACTTCGCACTGTACCTATATTTTTACTTTTAATTCACCTACATAATACCTGTTGCAGTTAAAGAGTCACATTAAATGGTTATTAGGCTATGAGTCTCGTATGGTATTTTCGAAATCGACGAAAAATAACCAAACTCAAAAATGAAATGAACTGAAATACCTTCATTAAAAACATTAGTTTAAATTTTTTGGACCCTTTATTATGTCCGAAAGTGTAGAACAAGCTATCTGTGGAGTTAAGGCGGGTGCGAGCGTATTAACTTATAATAAACTACGGGCGGTTTTAATGCCGCGATGTGTAGTCCTAAACGATTTGTGTATTCGCCTTAACTACCTAACTAGTTCATTCAAAATTGTACCATAACTAAAAGCAATAAGGGGTGTTTTGTAATGGCGTGCTTACTTTGAATTCTGGTACTTAGATTTTTATTATTTTCGATTTTAAAGAAATCCAAATAAGGTTCTATTTTGTTTGAAAGATTTAATCTTACATCTTTCATAAAATAAGGTTTAGGGACAGATACCCTTAGGCATAACCGATATTAAAATAAGGGTGGATTTTTTATTAAAAATCATCGCTTAACCTCAGCTTGGTGTTAATAGGATATCTTTTTTGTTATTTTTATTGTTTGTTTGCGATTGGTTAAGTTGGTTGTTTTATTTGATGTTATAATTAAAGTTACTGTTAAAATTGACTAGTATTTCTCGTGAGAACAAAATAATCCTCTTGAGTGGACTGGTCTTTGAGGCCAAATTTGATAGTTTTTCCCTCTGGGACATAAGCGGCATCATTGTGTCAATAGGCGGCGGTATCACTTTACATTAGGTGAACCGTTGTTTTTGGCTCATCTTAAAAAAACTAATACAACTGAGTATTTCGACCCACCCAATTTTTATTTTATTTCGACTGACAAATGAATTCAACTGCAACTAATTACTTGCATGCTTATTCCAACTAGTTAATTAATTGTCCGTGACATTCAATAAGAAAATACGATCTACTAATAAATATAAATAAATTGAAAAAGTTTCTAACGTCTATTGAAGTGAATTATTTAGTTTCGGTTCATTGATCCCCGTTTGGTGCTAATGCGTCTTTACTTAATGATAATTAAATTAAGTGCGAGATCGATCTCGACCGCAGCTGACTGTTGGATAAACAGGCGAACGATTTATAAGGGATTCCAATTCTCTTTGAACAATATAAGACTTTTTTTTGTCAATATAGATAATGTATGGCCGTGTACGGTGAGCGCATACATTTGCACGCGTATGTCCATACTTATGTTATGTAAAAGCTTTCAGCTACGCTTATACTCTTGCAAAATGCAGGCCTCGAGCCACCGTCTGTCGGTGACTGATCGCGCGTCAAAGAGAACGCGCATGTCTGACAGCTCGTAAATTTGTACGCGTTGTCATTACCGCGTATCCTGGAACGCCATGTCCGTACTTTTGGCTACGTTTATACTTTTGGAAAATTCCTGACTCACCATTTCTGGCTATCTGTTGGATTTTGGTCGCGCTTCAAAGAAATGTTTCTTGGAGCCATGGCGGATGACTGACCGAGCTCGCGCAGCGCTTTAGGTAGCTTCTCCTTGCATACAGGTTCGCGGCGGTCCATACAGGTACTGTATCCGTGTTTAACGTATTCGTACTAGCCTGTACAGCACAACCGGAAACCTGTGCGAGGTGAAGCTATCTGTAGCTCTGCTTGAAATCGGCCAGTCATCCGCCAAAGCTCCGAGAAACTTTTCTTTGACTCGCGATGAAAATCTGACAAACGATGACTTGCTGGTGAGCTGGCTCATGAGACACGCATCCCCGAATAGTATACGTGAAGCTAAAAGTGTGGACATTGCGTTCCAAGTTATGATTACGCGCTGTCAATACGCGGCTTAAAATAACCACACACACCACATCACGACAACACATTGACTCAGCCCTGCAGTATCGTAAGAACTTGTGTCACAGGAACTAAGCAACGATATGGTATATACTATATAGATAAGAATACAACATCCAAAACCGGTAAGCGAAACAATGCGTCTTGCAAATAACACAAAGTCCTGCTGCCGCCGGAATTCGAACCCGGAACCTCTAGCGTAGCAGTCGGCTGTTTACACCACTGCGCCACCGAGGTCGTCAAATAAAAAATATACATGTGATTATGATTATCTATTATTGTTTTTATTTAATGTAAAATAGCTTAACATAATTTTTACCGAATTGTCCTAGACCCAAACTAAGTTTAATTCTCGTTTTGTTTGTAAAAAACAAAAACTTAAACCTTTGAAGTAATCGAAAGCAGTTATTTGAAAAAAAGAGTTTTTAAAGAGGTTTTGCTATATGAACCTAATTACACTTACTATAAAAATTAATCCTTCTTATTTTATTCCACAGCATAAAACCCTTTTATCTCACAAACATTCCCAAACCAGGAATCGTATCTGCACTACCCTCGTTGTCACTGTCAAAATAATTGTATCACTTGACATGTAAAGAACATATTAAAAAGGGATCGTCTTATATGTCCCTATGCCTACCCCACTACAGGTAAGCGTAAAGCAATAAAGTATTAATGTGATCGCCATTGTACACGTGCCTGATATACTGCTGGCCAAATAAATTGTGACAGTGATTCTGATGAAATAGTAATTGATTTTTGTATGAAATAAATGCATTTTTTCCGAGATTTTCTGGATTGATAAGTTGAGTTTCACATTTTATTTAGTCAATAAAAGCGTTTGTACATTTTATCAAAAAAGCCGACACTAATTTATATTAAGAAATTTCGTGAATAAAGTTTCCTTTTCTGGACAAAAATAAATAAAATCAAAATACCTTTAGATATAGTAACTTTTTATTTAATTGTAATTAAAATATTTGACAATTGTAACAAACCAAGGACTCTGCCGTATCATTATTTAACAATTAGGAATTTACGCTTTTTTTAAAACATATAATAAAAAGTACATGCTTTTAATTTTAGATCTCAAAACGCACAGGCGGCTTACCTAATGGTAAGCGATACCGACAACTGCAGGCAAAAGATTGTTGCCCCTGTGTTGTGTAAGTTGTGTATACAACTTTAGAAGAAAGAAAAATTTAATATTAAAAATATATGTTAATAATACTCACTAACCCCTATAAGTAAAAAAATAACCATTGACAATTATAACTAACGGAAACTGAGATTTAATTATTATTTTCTCAGTTCTTGTAAACGTTTCTATATTGCGTAGGCCTCGTAGTACGTTGCCATGACAACGCTACGCCATAGCCCTTGACGTAGCAAGCCGTAGCCTGCTACGATGCCTGGTAGACTGTTAAATTAAATTCGTCTGAACTTGCAATATTAAATCTTGATACTTTTGTGGCATATTTAAGATTAATAAAAATATAAAATAAAACATTTCAGTTGAATTATTTACTTGTTTATGGTTTTGGTCATATGTGTACTAAAAAATATTTCAAATAGTTTAGTTAGTCATTTTATTAGATATCATTTTGAATGGACGATTCAAAATATTTTTTGAATTTATTTGAGAAGGTAGTTATCATCAAATATTAAACAATATCTACAAAGCGTCAACCTGTAGGTAAGAGATAATAAATCGGCAAAAACACCAGTCTACATTTCTGGTTGCCTAGCGACCTATTACATTGCAATTACACAGCACTTCAACCCCCTCTCGCCCCCCAAATCTCCCTTCGCCCCCACAGAACAGCCACTCGCCCCCTCTTAAACTATGCTTTGTTCTCGCAACTGAGGAATGCAATTTTGGGACAGGCAATACTCATGTACTGGTAGTACATATATAATATTTTGCTTTAAAACATACAGGTATATATATGCCATCGTCAAAATATGTTTTTTATTGCAGGGTTGGAATTAATTTTTGATGCACCCAATTAAAAAAGGACAGATGGTAAAAAATACCATAAATAAAAGTAAATGCTTATTTTTAAGATCTATATTGTTATCACCATGTTTAATGCAAATAAATAAATATTCTATTTACTGCCCCATAAAGCTCAAAATAAATTTGTTCTTGTTAATTTAAATGGACTTCGAATTAATTTTTGGAAGTGTTAAATTCTTTTGATTTTGCCACTAAAGGATTAGGTAAGGCTTTATCTACAAAAAAAAGTAAAGATTTCTCTATTAGTGGCTTGCAACGATCGAAGCGATACGCAGTTAATGTAATAGGTAACTTAATCTGCAACTTTTTGACTCTATTTAATGCTTGAAACATATTGTTCACGTTGATTTATTAGAGTAAACTATGTTTTTGTTAAGTTTTATAGGTAGGTACATATGTAGGTATGTATTCTCTTAAAAAAACACCCATTATTACTAGGTGAAGACCTATTGTATTGTGACCTATTGTAAATGTTCTAAAAAAAAAGAAGAAAAAAATAATACCTGGAAGGCACAAATTAAGAATGGCAAATTCAAAAATAAAATATTAAATTACACGAGAAAAATGAATAAAAGAAACAACTCATCTCGAAATAAAGTTTCCAAGAAAACGGATTTCCATCGATCAATGTCCTTTTTATTTAATTAACAATTCAATAACCTCAAAAGTGATAGGAAAAGAAAATGGCGGATTCTATATTTGGTGCCGACCCCTCATTCCTTTTTCAACGGTCGTCCAAAAACTGAAGGTGCTTACAAGAAATCGCACTCGGACCACGACATTTTCGAACTGAAATATTTCCATCGGATTTCATTCTAAGTACTCTTATTTATCTCCGAAGAACACAAGTATAAAGCTGTATAGTTCGAAGCCACTGCCTGTATTTGTTTTTTCCATTACAAAAGAAAGGAACGCCCTGTTACGTTTCACGGATAATAATTCAATATTTCGACGTAAGTGCCAACCCTGGGCGCTATCAAAGTGATTTCCCTTAACTCCTATTGGTCGGCGAGAAGCTTTCGGAATGCGTTCAATATTCAAAAGCGATGAGGGAGCGAGATAGACATGACTAACCCCAACGTGCGTAGCAAGTGTTAGAGCGAGATCAGCGTAGGATTCGAATACTCTGAATTTTGTATGAAGGCGAAAGGCCCGTATCAATAATACGCGCACGAATGAAATAATAGATTATTCGTTTGTTCAAATCGAACGTAAACAAAATGTAAGCGTCCATTACTGATATACGCACGTGGGAAGCGGGATGGGTTTATAGGTTTTGCGTGTGTCTGAACGGGATAGCTATATTTAGTTCGGTCCAACTTTTGTCCCAGGGTTGGCAACAACATGAACACTACTGTTTTTCTACCAGTCGACCGCCGGTTTCCACATTAAACGATCACTCTAAAGGACGAACCAATCAAACAGCAAATTTATACAAATTGATACTAAACGAGTTATATTAATTTTATAACAAAAATTAAGTGTGTAAATAAGTTTGAACCGAGTCATAATTAAAACTAATTGGTTTTAATAAAGCGCTAATTATTTTGTATTAAGGCGGATTTCGCTCGGTTTTCGAAGGATTTTTTATATTTGTATGAAAATTAAAAAACAATCGAGTGTCTTTTGAACTAACAGTTAAAGTTAAGATACTTTCGAATTTAGAACGTGTACTGTGTTGCTTTAATTAAAATTAGTAATTCGTAAAGTTTCTGTGTTGCCAGTATAACAATGGTTTGTGTGGAGGTGTTGGGTAAAATGCAGACATAGGGGGTGGCCAGGGGTGGCCTTTTGAGGCCATGCTTAACAATCTGACTGCTACAGCTCTTGGAGGTAAGTTATTCACAATTATTCAACCAATGAAACCGTACTGTAAAAAGCTTGTGACCATTGCATAGGGTTCTTCAAAAGGGTATTAAAAGGTTTTACTGGGTCGGCAACGCGTGCGTGATTCTCTGTTTTGGAGTTAAATGTCTGCTTACGGCAGGGTTGGGTGCCGGGTCGCTCACTTCCCTCTTATATGGTTGAGGTGGGCGATGGCTGAAATCCACGTTATACTGACTAGAGACTGGCTCACTTGGTCTTAATATTTTATAACTATATTTTTTCTATCCATTATTAAATTCGTTGCGTTCCCTATGTTTCTTCCTATTAAATAAAATCTTAGTTAAAATATTACGAATTGTAAAATGCTTATAAAAGTAAGTTATAGTAGCTTTAAATTGTATAAAATAAATATAAAACTAAAATGTTCCAACATGTAATGAAAAACTATTGTAAATCTTTGAAAAAAGCAATTGCGGAGGTTTCTTGCCGGCTTCTTCCCGGTAGATTTCGAACCGGTGGTAAATAAAAAAATTAGCACTTATTTTAAGTATATTTAAATACAAAACAATCTGAATAAGTCATAGACTACGGTGACTGCTTACCATCAGGCAGGACGTATGCTTGTTCAATCCATTCAGTTCAAAATCCCAAGTGAGTTACAAACCAAGAAAATAGGGATATTTTCAAATACAATTCCTTATTACATTTGATAATCCGTTACCAAAAACTTTGTTAAACGTTAAGCTATATTTTGGATATTTAACGAAGGTTAACTATAATCGTGTGAGCGTTAAATCTAGGTTTGGAATTGCATTTTAATGTAAAAAAAATTATGAAATAGACTAGTAAAAACCGGCGGAATGCATGTTGGACTTCCACGTTCCATGCTATAATGTAAAAAAACTGCGAGCTATACAAAGATTTTTATGGTCAAACAAAAAATCTAATTTCAAAAATCTATTCAAACATTTGTTAATTTTACTTTTATCTAATTATTTTTATTAAAGCGAAAATAGATTTTACTTTGTTAAACTAATTTAAACTGTGTACCTATAACTGTTCATGACATAAAGCTTACTAAAAATCAGATGGATAGAGAGAAACAGCGAAGAGGACTGCTTAAAGAAATTATTTTAAAAGCTTTTCATAATTAGTATGGATCGCTGACAGTTCAAATCCCGAGCAGTTAATGGTAATTTTTATGACTTAACTTAATTTTTATCATATTTAGATTCAAATACAATATTGCCAAAGCCGCCACTTTAGCGCTACATTCAAGGAATCCAAAAGACTTGAAGACAGCAAATTTCTCAGCCTCGCTTCACTTCGCTTGGAGAATTAGAACGATACTAACGGTAATTTTTGAAAAAAGCAACTACCGAGGTTTCGTGCCGGTCTCTTCCTCGTAGATGGCATTCCCAACCGGTGGTAGATAAAAATGACGATATGAAAACACCTATTTTAAGTCTATTTAAATAAAAAACATTTTGAATTTGAATTTGATATATTTAAGATTTGAAATAACTAGTATATTTATTTATTAATCTAACTTTAGTTATTGTTTTATTTTTAAAATTCCTCCGACGGCCGACGATCATTATGAAATGTTTAACGTGTATTATCACTAAATAGATAAAAGAAAGTCGCTTCCCGCTGTCTGTCCCTATGTATGCTTACATCTCTAAAACTACGCAACGGATTTCGATGCGGTTTTTTTAATAGAGTGATTCAAGATGAAGATTTATTTAATACATGCATAATATCCGTGCAAAGCCGGGGCAGGTAGCTAGTATATGTATAATGTCTGTTAATTAATTTGAAGGTATGCCACCAGTCGATAAAGCGGTAGAAAGTTTTTCTTCTATGTTTCTTTTACGTCTGTAAGTTTATCTCGAATAAAATGTTAGAAGATCATTGTGAGATAATTGTTACAGACAATTTTAAAAATTTAGGTTTGACAACATTAATCGTCTTTAAATTTTCAATCCATTTGATAGTCCCATTCCGCCTAACTAACTATAGACAACAGTGTACCATGAGTTTTACCTTCGATCGCCGCTTGCGACTGCAGTTACAAATTTGTATGAATGTTTGTAAAGCGCCTCTAACGGATTGATGAGAAATTAAGATTGGTCATACAAAATCACTGCAGTAATCTATGTTACCTGACGTGTAGACAAACTATGCGATTTCGTGGTAGACACACTGGATTTACAACAACAAAAAAAACTAACGATTCTTATATCATTAACAGTCATTTCCCAATTATTATTTTATTGTTCTACTGGTAGTTACGCGAAGTTGCAGTATCACCGATATTAAAAAAAATATTGTCTATTGCAATAACAGCTGATAATTAAGGTATTGTAAAAACCACAGAGGTTTGTACCCAATGCTTAATGAGTATTAATACGATATTTTTAACGGTTACATTAAAGAAGTAGGTACAATATACATTAAAGCTGTATAATTTAATTAATGGAAATTATGAAAATCTTAAATACATGATTTTCTAATTACACAAGTTGAAAAACTTTTGACTTTTTACGGTTTGAATTTTATTATTACAAAATGTAATCCACCATGTAGGCAGGCTGAATGCTTTATTTTACTTTAGAGTAAAATAATGGCAGTTTAGAAGTCAGCTGACTTTTGAATTTTTAAAATCATACTACAAGCGCCTAAAACATGAATGATGGTGAATGGAAGAGAGATAAAACTATACAAAAAATCTTCGGTGAATGGTTATTGATGTCATTGTAAAACGGCCTGGCCCGGTTAATAAAGGCTCATAGTACGAACATTCTTGCCGTAAAACTTTTGCCCTTATAAGAGGTAACCCTTCTGCTGTGAGATAAAAATCAGTCTTGAATGATTATTAAAATTAATTAACTTTTTATTTGTAAATCGTTTGAACCCTTAAACTAATATGGGATTTGTTTGTCACGGGAATCAATCCTGTGACTCGGGCAAGATCCGGCTCGTAATCCGGACAAATCAAAGGGGGCGTTTGGAATAACTTAGGGCCCGGCACAAACGGTTGATTAATACAAAATATAGAGTAATTTGTTTTGGCTGTAAAAGCATATCTCAAATGAGGAGATCCGTAGACCTGAGGTGCCAATGACCCACAGGATGAGCAAGTTAAATAAGCTTTTTTTAGTTAGCATCACGGGCTTACAAGCAGCCGGAAATCCTGATGGAAAGTGATACCTGTCTGGAACGCCATTGCGTTGCTCATGTAGAGGTAAAGATGTTATCATGCCGGTGATTACACTGGATCTTCAATCCTTCGAACGGAAACACAGCGAATTGCTTCACGTTGTAAATAGAAAATATTTGGTACCAATTTGGACGACCTCGCACGTAGATCTGCCACTAATTAATATCTACTACCGCCAAACTTGCTAGGCTCAAAGAACCGGTCTATACTTTGTAGTGAGTTTAAAAATACCTTTAGTCGGGGTTTAAGGCAGCTGCTGAATGAGCAGCATAGCATCGCTCTGATTAGAACTATTTGAGGAAGGTCTTTATTCAGTAGTGGGTGTCTTTCGGCTGATTATGGTGTTGATGAATATTAGCTTACTGGTCTAGTGACCATTAAGTTGGCGCAGTATCTGTGGATAATTTAGAGTATATTTTTGTAAAAGTCTAGTCCATACAATTACGAATACAAAAATAAAAACGCATTCATAACGATTGAGCCGTTCTCATACTTCTAGCAAGATAATATATAATCATTGTTTACATAGGCTATGGAGTGGCTAGCGTCCATGTTACATGCTACGATAACTTTAACTATCTGAAAACTTATTGCAAATACAAAAGAAAAGCACTTGCCACCAAAAAAAGGTGTTCAAAAAACTAGTTTTCCGAGGATGTGATAGCTCATTTTGTTACGGGACTTAGTTAACCGACGACCCGAGTCACAAAGGTCTAGGGTTCGAGTCTCCGTATGTTGAAGCTGCCATGTTTCTCATTGTGCCTGGGCACAACCCGGATAGTGGCGACAGATTCGCAACCATAAACATGCGAAATGCTGTATGTAACAGATCTGCTTACCCCTTTCGAGGGATTAATTACGGCGTGAGTTTATGTTTTTAAAGTAGTTTTCCCAATCTGCTTATTAGTTTGATTGTTTTAAATTTGATATTCTAAACATAGACAAAAGCGTATCTTCCTGGACCAGAAATTACAATAATAACCACCTAGACAGTGCACGTAAATTCACTATAAAGTTTTGTCTGAAAAGAATAGAAACTGGGAGGTCCCATAAAAGCGATTGTGGCTCCCTCTTTACGGGTATCGAACAAACTTTAGCAGTTTCGCTCAAAGCAAACCCGTAAAAGAAACATTACTTCGGCTTATTTTCAATATCTACAGGGTTTAATGTTAGACCACGAGGAATAAAGCTTTTCGACAAAGTTCTTTTCAGAAACGTTACGCTGCAGGGATTCAAACTGAATATCTTTTTTTTTTGTTTATAAAAGGACATGGGCAACGCAGACGGTTCACCTCAAGAAAAGTTATACCGCCTATTTATACGACGATTGAGCTGTACCTAAAGCTGTACATAATGATGCATGGTGTCTGCGATACAAGATTATATCTTAGTGCAGGGCTGAGTCAATGTTTGTCGTGTTGTGGTTATTTTTATTTGTCTTGCCACATAAAAATATTTGGCAATTACAATATTCCACCAAATAGTATGAAATTTTTTAGTCAGACATTATGTTATTTTAAATTGCTAATCAACATGGATTTCCATAGTTTTGATTTATAGTAAAAATAAATAAAACTATTATGCCTTTTCCATTTGATCTGCGACCAAACTGATACGAGAAAAACTTATCATAGTTCAGATTGTTTTTGTTGAGTTTTACTTGCAATTAATTTTATCAGAAGAAATATGACGACCTCGGTGGCGCAGTGGTGTAAACAGCCGACCGCTACGCTGTAGGTTCAAGGTTCGAATCACCGGTGGGGGCGGAACTTTGTGTTGTTTGCATGACACATTGTTACGCTTACCGGTCTTGGATGTTGTAATTTTATCTATGTAGTTTATAACAAATCGTTGCTTAGTGCCCGCGATACAAGATTATATCTTATTGAAGGACTGAGTCAATGTGTGTGTCTTGATGTGGTTATAAATAAGGTACAGTATGGTACTAGTTCCAGTACCTTGTCAGGCACCTTAGTTGTGTAAAAAAGAGCACACTCCCCACTCTATCCCACCACTGCTGTTCACCAGGATCAGCAGTGGAGTTCTTTGATCGAATAATCAACTAACAGTGCATCTGTGCAACGACGCACAGGCTGTGTCCGGACACCCTACTGGCTGTCCTGGGACCAGCAACGAACTTATTCAGAGGAAATGAGAGTAAGAAAGCGGTTTCAGACTTTCCTCCCAGCACTGCGGATGTGACTAATGGAAACGGCCCAGAGGCTTCTGCTAGTATGAAATACACTTTAAAACTCTTCACACGGCATACGTTGTAATACCTATTGCCCATGTTCCCTTATTGTAAACCTTTTTTAAATTTAGCAGAAAGAGTTTTGTCTTAATAAAAATGCGAAATTAAAGCTTTTTAGCTGCCGTTTTGAGTATAGACTCGACATAGGAGATGTTTATGTTAAAAATACTAAACATTGCTTGCGGCCCGCGGCGATATAAGGTTGAATATCGCTGAGTTAGTGTATGTTTAAATATACTAATTTTTGTCTATGCTTGTTCTAGGTCACAAGGACTCGTGTCCAGAGGACAAGCAACTGGAAGTGAAGCCCAGCATCGACCGCTCGCACCATGCGCTCGGCGCCAGGCTGCACATCGCGCCCAACATACGACACGAACATTTGCAAGGTAAAGACGGCCCCACAATTACCTTCTCATTATAAGTGCGATAACAACCCTTACGCTCCACGCCAAGTCCCACAATCGATAGTCTGTGACTGATTTTTTTGCGTGAAAAATTGAATGTAGGTACAGATTGTAACAGTGAAACGTTTATGTTCAATAAAAAATCGGTTGTGGGCGGAGATTCTTGTGTTGTACAACTGAAGGTACAAAGTCCAAACAGGTTAGGTTCATCTGTTGCTGTGTAGGTACATCTTTTCTCTTCAATAAAACATTCTGATAGATAATGAATAAAGTACATTTCGCTCAGTATAAAGCTTATAAATTGTGTTATTGTAATAAAACATTTAAATTTTACCACACATTTTAAATAAATGTTTTCAGGTTTTTTCTCGTGAATCAGTAAATAAATGCAAAGCAAAAGTGTTTAATATATTCCCTATCATTCTCATACATTCAACATCTATTACAACTTTCTTACAGTTTTCTTTCACATGGTAATTAAAATTAAAATATATGACAAACAAGTGTCAGACCATGAGATTTATTATACAAATGAAATACACACGATATCAATTATATAAAACCTCTTCAAGTCGAGAGAAAAGGTGTCTTACCATCAGTAGAGATCTTGGAGTATTCTATCACAATTCACCGAAATCCGATTTTCCAAGATGGAAATCAACGAATCACATCACCGAATAAACTATTGAATGAATCATCACAATTTGTTGAAGTTACGGTTCATCGCACATTTTCACATTTTATGAATCGTTATTTTGGCTAATCGATTTTGAATAATTGTGGTAGAAACAACAACGTTTTCCTGACGTCTCCTCATCAGGACCATCGGACCATCGTCCGAGACCATTTCTTTCAACGTGAAGAGGTTTTATTTAATTTATGAAAAACTCTTTCTTAAGCCTCGTATCCTCTAGGCAACAATTGATGCGCAACATGATAAGCAATGTTATCGAGAGCCTTGTATCCATTAAGCAACATTTGAAGCCAACATGTATCACAACATGTTGCTCATCATGTCTCGCTTCAAACGTTGTACAAGGCCTGACAAACGCGCGTTATTTTGGTAACGTCCTGCTATAGATTAATGATTGGTAGTCGCGTGTTTGAGTGCAGGGGAGACCAATCATTAACCAATGCGTCCCGCATTGTTTAGCAACGTTGCTGATCATGTTGAGCGTCACGTTGACGTGTTAAACAACTTATGCGCAAACTTGAAGCGTTTTGCATCTGCAAGTTGTTCATAATGTTGCGAAAATGGTTGGATTTACCTTACCTTACCTTTACCTTCTATATTCAACATGAGGATATGTTCCAGGTGGCATTCACCAGCAGCACGGTGGTCACATGGCGACGGTGCCGGTCAGCATGTCGTCATCAGCGTCTGACAGCGACAAGCCAGCTAAGCAGAAGAGGCATAGAACTAGGTAGCCCATTCTATCTTATCATGCATCTTATGACAGTTTACGTGAAGAACGTGAGAGATCGTCTGTGTTGGTACCATCCTTCTTTCTGACTCTGACGAGTAACAGATCGCTATGTTGGTTCGAAGGATTGGAGAGCCAGTGTAATTTTCCAAGTCGTTCAAATCAACGCAGATTTAAAAGTGTAAAGAACAACCTTAGGTATTTTATCCTAGTTGTTGCCTTAGTTTAGATTCAAACTAAAACAGCAGGTTACTAACTTTAAAAAGAGAGGATAGTTTCCAGGCCAAAAGAAAATAAATAAATAAAATTATTTATTTTTATTTAACAATGAATTAAGAGGCTAAGAAAGATGACGTTGTGTCTAAATATTGTTTCATGACTTCATATAGAGTTGTCTCTTTCTTACTCAGGTTTACTCCAGCACAACTGAACGAGTTAGAGAGATGTTTCTCCAAAACGCACTACCCTGACATCTTCATGAGAGAAGAGATAGCCATGAGGATTGGACTTACGGAGAGTAGAGTACAGGTACATGATCTTTTTATTTATTAAAATAAAATAGATACAGGAAACCGTGACAGATTGATCTACCAACGCACAGATGCACAATGATGTCAATGCCCAAAGCATTGAACAAATGAAGTTGAAACCTGAGCCTACGAATAAAAAATAACACTCAAAATAAATAGGAAAGAAAAATAACTTATAAAATTTCGTAAGAATATTCTATCAAGAGAAGCCGTGGCGTGAATGAGGCGTTTGGTCACAATCTGACCTGATGAAAAGTTAAGAGTAAGGGGCCCGAGGGCATGCTTGCCTAGAAAATACCTATATTATTGCACCGGTCCTAGTTGTATAGCGTGAAGTGTGTTTAAAATCTTATTAACAAGAAGGGTGTGTCTTGCTTGGGATGAACTATAATATAATTATAGGACCGGTGCAAAAGATCTTTTAAACTTATTCTCTCAAAAAAACTAAACCTATTGAACAATTGTTATTTTAAATCATCTAAGCTGGTCCTAATCCATTGATTATAATATTAAAAAGTGCTTAAGGTTTTATAGCGATGGTGGAATTAAAACTGAGACCTAAAAATTTGAAGTGCTTAAGTCTAATTATTTGGTTGGGTGTTTCGCATTTTTTAATAACAAAAATCTTATTAATATCTCATAAAGAGTAAGCCAATGCGATATCTTAAAATAATCCCAAAAACTGTTTGCTAAAAAATGTTATCTTTACTACATAATATGTCGTAACTCACACGTAATAAATTCAAAATTGATCGTAAAGTTCTCCATAAACTTTGTGCTTGAATTGACCGAAGCGTTTAACTTTACTCACAACGTTATATGATTCATAAATTCGCAACGTGTAATTTATTTAATAGTTTTATGAAGTGTTTGGTAATCAAGAAATAATTAATATAAAACAAGAGCAGAAGCAAAAGTTTTATTACATTTGTCAGTTTAATGTTTATATCAAAATTATCTCTATGTTCCTTTACAAATGGAATTGAAATCATTCAAGAGGGTTTTTCATATGATTTGTAAGCAAAACATCAGCCTTAAAAGGCCAGCGCGATCGTGAAGGTTGAATCAGGTAAAATATGATGTGAAAAGTATCAGAGTAGTGCAACTTTTGTAATGGACGTGCGAAGAGGGATACCGCAAGGCGATGTGTTAGGCCCCAATCTTTTTAGTCTATTTCAAAATGAACACAAAAGGATCCGTGATGTAACGGAAATTAGGATGTTTGATTAACAATACGTTTGTTTAATAAAAACTATTAAAACGATATTTTTACTATTTCAAACTAACCTGTAGATAAAATTGGCCAAATTCGAAACAGCTGATGTTCAGAAAAAATATGTCAATGTTAAAGATCCATTCGATAAAATCAATATTGGCTATGCTAGAAAAAATAGTTTACATTTCATACTTATACTAATTGTAGATGAATAAAACAGTAGTTAACAGAAGTTTGGTGCTAGTCACTAACTCTATCTGCTAACTGTTGTAGTGATCTGCTAAACGATGCTTTATCTTATCACTTAGTTTCAAGTTAAACTCGACTTTGCATTAAGTATTAGTCTTAATTTGTGTCTCTGTGGCCTAATATTTGTATTTCGTTAACGCAAGTGACTTACGACCGGTCAGGATGGAAAGCTTCTTTGCTAGTTCGTATTAGGAGCATAATGCATAAAGAATACAAAAAAAATTTTAATCATTATTTAGACTGTAATAAAAATATAAATTAATATTTACTTTGTAATGCAATCATTTTTATTATAATTTTAATCATCTTTTAAATAAGATCTAAAATTGTTTTTTGTTTAAGAATGCTTTTTTTTTGTACCTCTCATTATGGTTATTATTTAATTTTGTGGAAACTTAACAGGTTTAAGTGTTAATTTTTAAATGTAAGTTTTGACTTATATAATTAAAACTACATGTTTCCCAAATATCAATAAAATAATAAATGAAATTATGTTTGATGTACTTCTCAAGTTTACTTTGTATGGAGCAAAATTTACAAAAAAAAAACCTAGAAATCGAAGTCAATTAAGACAGTGTGTAGTTTTGCATATTACACATCAATCAATCAATCATAACGTTTTCTGCAACAAAAAATCAAAAAACTCTTTTCGTATCATAAAATTAATACAAATACAAATCCACATTTTTTCTTGGTCTGTGTGTCCCGTACATACAGTAGTAATCTATCTACTGTCAGGTCATAAACGACTATTGATTTGTTTTACTATCGTTTCGTGCTCAGCCACCGGAGTTACTGAGAAAAGTTCTTTTATATTTACATTTAATAGGTTCATTTTTTGTTTATAGTTTAACTTCGTCATCTGTTTCTTCTTTTTTCTTTATTGCTTCATCGTAATATATTGTAAACAACACCCACTTGGCTGAAGTCAGTTCTCTTATCCTTTATAATTCGATTTTCACCATAAAGTTCTAATACTTATAAATTAATAATGAAAACAACATCATGATACACGCATTGACAACTCAACCAACGATTGGTATAAACCGCATGTAAGAATATAACATCCAAGACCGGTAAGCGAAACAATGCGTCTTGCAAATAGCACTAAGTTCCGGCCATGCCGGGATTCGAACCCTGGACTTGTTGCGTCTTAGGTTCGAATCCCGTCAAATCCTTGGCCACAGAGGCTGTCAATTAAAGCTCTGCTTATTTGACTAAATCTTTGAATTTCAGGCCAACATTTTTGCAAAGCGGTAGTTAAATGTTTCTTTTGAGTTTTTTCAATTTGACAGGTATTCCAGGCATTCTAGGTATTTTCAAAAGCTTATTAAAATAATGATTTTGACACATAATTTGAAAAGAAACATCAGCAATGTATTACAATCTACACAATACTATAAGGTGGACACACCATAAATGCATCAATTACAGCATTCATACCTATGTCATCTGGTAATATTAGGTATATTAACAACAATTGAAGTTGCAACATATTGGTTCAGTCTTTTCAAAGGTAGCTAGGTGTTTCAATATCAGTATATGCTTTCTGTAAATAATGTACTGCACTGTTTGCTTGCGATACTTTCGCTCACTGACCGACACGAACGAAAAAAAAACACGAACATTCCCATTCAAAACCAAACACTAACCTTTTACACCTTCGAGAAATTCCTAAAAAGTCACATCGACAAAAACGTTCCACACCAAGCGATCCTCTTTCTGTTACCTCTTAAACTTAAACTCTATTTCCATTAGCCTAGAGTTAAGATTCCTTCGGCTTTTCTGAAACGGTTTCCTTAGTAAAAAAATCAAAATCTCGCAGTGTGGCGCGAAGAGCCTTTTTAAAAAAGCGAACAAAAATTCTGTTTGTAAGGTTGTAAGCCCGTACCTGCGTTTGTGTGGTCACCATGGTAACGAATTAAGTTGTAAGTTGCTACTGGATGTAATTAACATAGGAATGAATAGGTTCCATTGATACACACAAACAGCAATTGTACCTACCGTAAACATTTATCTATGTGGGCCCGTAAAACCGCAACAATTGATTGTTTGATAATTCTGATTCAAACTGTATTTTTCCGTAATATTATATGATTGTATTTTTTTTTGTTAAACAAAAAAACATAATACTACATACTATACAACAAAGTCGCTTTCCTCTGTCTGTCCCTATGTATGCTTAGATCTCCAAAACTACGCAACGGATTTTGATGCGGTTTTTTAAATAGATACACTGATTCAAGAGGAAGGTTTATGTATATAGTACATGCATAATATCCGTGCAAAGCCGGGGCGCGTCGCTAGTAAATAGTAAAAAATTATAATTTCATGAAAATTGTAATTTATAATGTGGAAAAAAGCAACTATCTTTCTTGTCAGATTCTTCTCCGTAGATCGCCTTTCCGACCCGGTGGTAGTTACAAAATTACTATTTAAAAGCACTTACTTGCCACAATTCAATTTGAATAAAACATTTTCATTTCTATTATAGCATTCACCTGATATCATGAGCTTAGACAATTTTTTTAGAAGCGTCGATACAACTTTTTTGGCGTCCAAAAGCTATAATAATAATAACCACATCACGCCCACCACTCAACCCTGTAGTAAGTATCGTAAGAACTTGTGTCTCAGGAATTAAGCAACGATATGGTATATACTACATAGATAAGATTACAACATTCAAGACCAAGCTCCTACTTAATACTAGCACTACATTATTCCTCTTGTGAAAATATAGTTAAAATGTTTTGAGCCTTTGCCATTTTTTATCAGAAAACTGACTTGAATGAGTAGCAAGACTTAGTTTTTCAAAATGTTTTAAAAACGGACTTAAAACATCTGTGTACATGAAATCATAAGAACGGTAAATATTCTTTACATCACTGATGTTTGTCTAAATGAGTTTTGAATTAATATTTTCAAATAAAATAAGTAACAAGTAATTAAAAAATTGTATCATTGGATTTTTTCCGGTGGCAACGCGAATGCTTTTTATATGGAAAATTTGAATTTTCTATTCCTTCAAAAGAAGCTTTACAAATACTTACATTCTTAATCAATACTGCAAACATCTGTTCACATTTTGACTTCCTACTCATGTATATATTATTTATCTTCAAAATCGCCTTACTTTAAAAATGTTTTAGCACAACCATAAAGATAACAGTCAGGTGTTTCTGTTAAATCTGTGATCACCGAATCGACTTTCAATTTCGTCCACTAGTATAGCTTCGGGAGATTTTGTTGTTATAAATATAGCCTTATATAATTGGTTTTAGGCCACAATTTTACGTGTTGAAGGCAACGTGTCCTGTATCTTTATTAATACCTAGTACGAGAATGTTATGTGTGCTTTGGACTAGAAAAAGTTCGTATCGCAAAGCTCGAGTCCTTGATTATCATTTTAATTTCCCAAACGAAATCCAAAGTAAAGGAGTTTAAAAAAAGAACTATCTTCCCCTACTTTAAACACTCATTAAAATTTCACACTTACTCGCGTCCGTTAGTTTCGGTTCGCCAATAAAAAATACCGCCACACCCTCCCCGGCCCGTGATTCGCATTTTGTTTACCAAATCCTTTCATTATTAAAAAGATATATTGCGTTAGTGGTGTGCCGTCGATACGGACGCCGACATCGATAAAAATAAACTGAACGCGCTTTTATCTCATTTCGGAGGCCTGACGTTTCAGACAGCTAAAATTGTCGACCAGCGGTGGTAGACATGGAAAATCTTTTTCTATCGAATGAATAATTCCGATTTTAAAGCGCTGTCTTTTACGGGCGATGCGAATGCGGATTTGCGTTAATTGTTTAATAGATGAATCCGATGGACGTCAGTGACTGATCGTGTATTTTCTGCTTTTTCTTTTAGTAAATAAACATTGAAATGTTTTTATTTTGGATAAAATACCCGTGAGACATTTCTGAATGAAAATTTTTGCGCTCCTAGGTTGCTGCGGTATCGTAACGTTAAAGTATCTCCTTTAATGTTTTAAACAGAACAACTCCTGTGAAAAATTATCCTTACTTAATCTCAAGTTTGTTTACTATCATTGCTATATTGCTATATTTCAAGATAAATCGACATTTGCATGTAAAATCATTTGTTGGAATTCACAACAGGAAAAACCCAGATTTTTTATAAGTTAAAGTTATTGGAGAAGTTAAAACAAATCTCCTGTTTAGTTAATTTTATTATAGTTAAAAATATTTTTTGAAACTTGATTATTTATTGTTATCTTTTCGATATTTTTCTATCGATGTGTTCTGGCATTTGGTACAACACTAAACATTAGGGACATTACCATGCGCTCAGTGCCCGGCGGTATTAAGATTTATTAACCCAATAATTTAGATTCTAATACCAACAGTGGAGATGGCACGTTTATTATATTTTCAGTACAAATCTTTGGCATTATTTCGGAAGACAGAAATCTAATTACTTTTGTTTTTATCTATTTTTCTATATTTTTTTAAGAATACTTTTAAATTGTAGAAAATCATAAACAAGCATGTTTGTCGTAATTTGGTACTCAAGACAGCTTCCTAGCTAGTTATATTGGAGATGAGAATCTTCCTTTTTGAAGTGGACTTCCAGAATAAGTTATTCGACTGAAATTAAAATCGATTTTAATTCTATAAGGAAAATGAAAATGTCCACAAAACAACGTAAAATAAGTTTGTTAATTCAAAATTATTAGGCTTACTATAAAATTCAAAATTATGTTGAGAATAAAGATATATGGAAGCAATTTAATTAGCTGAACAGGTTTATCTTATTGACAGTTGGGAGTGTAGCTAGAATTATTATGTTGAAAAGTTGTTGTAGAAAATATTGTATTTGAATATTGAAAAAAACAACTACGGAGGTTTCTTGCCGGATTCTTCCCCGTAGAAATAGCATTCCGAACCGGTGGTTGTAAAAAAATGATGATTTGAAACTGCTTATTTTAAGTCTATTGGAATAAAAAACATTTTGACTTTGACTTTGACTTTATATAATATATCACGTATCATTCATTATTTTTATTATCTTAGCTTCAATTTTCAACACCTGGCTAACCAAGTTTTTTAGTTTTATCGATCGACAGGTGATAAAAGCCCTTACTGTAATGTTAGTTGTAACGCACCCTTCAATACAATATGGATAATGTTTCGTTATTAATTTACTATACATTGTATTAAAATTAGTTATATTACAAAGCTTTAAATTTCATAGGTATAACAGCATATTTTGTAATACCTTAGTGCTTTTAGGGTTCCGGTCCAAAAGGCGAAAAATGGACCCTATTACTAAGCCTGCGGGCTATACTCACTACTTTTATCATCGCACCTGTCATAATGACAAAAAAAAACTAAACTTAAATGTTATGAAATTTGTAGTCAAAAGATTTTTTTGATACAAAAAGCAAAGTAAGAAAAGAAATATAAAAGATAACTAAAACCCCAAATGGCAACACCTTTCCATAAAAACACTTTTCCTAATATATGATAATGCTGCCATTCCGAAAAAAATACAGCGAAAATTGCTTCATACCCCATATTGGGGGATCCCGGAGTGATTTAGCATTATTTGTTGCCATTTGCAATAAAATCGTATTGAGGATCAACTAGCGAGTTAATTTTGCTGGCAACACTAGGGGTCGGTTTAATAATACCTCGGCTTAGGTCACTTAGGTAGCAGGTTCGTATCCCATGAGGTTTTATGAGGTTGTTAATAGTGGGGTGTTCATTTTTCTTGCTACAATATTAACTGTAATGGTTACCTTCGTTTACATTAAAGGTCTTTTACCTGATATGCAAAAGAATTATACAAAAATTTCATACTTACACTTACTCTTAAAATATCGACGTTTTTGGAGTTCTTTTTTTAAATAAAATCAATGTTTAAGATAATTCTACCATCGGACAAATTTTACTAACTGTCAGTTGAGATTGTGGCATGAAAATTATTTATTAATTAATTACATTAGACAGTTAATTATACGACTAGGTATCTTTCTTTAATCTGCATTTTATCAAAAAAAGGGTAGAAAGGTAAAAAACAATAGTAGAATAGAATGATAGTATGCTATTTTAATGTTTTGTATTTTGCGTTTGTTGCAAAAAAGCATAACGTTTGCGCTGACACTTTTAGATTTAAGACAATTTTTTTTAACCACATCATGAACAAACGAGCAGACGGTTCACCTAATGGAAAATGACACCGCCGCCTGTTGATAAAACTGTGCCCTTGATGTCTAGAATGCCAAGAGCACAAACTAACAATTTCCCTTTAAATATATCGATGAATGATGCATTAATAATAAAATCACGCCTTATAAAAAGGATAGTACATTATAATATAAAAACAAACACAGTGCCCCACCACGTATCTAATTGTGCATTGTAATCTCTTGTTAATAATAAAACAGATGTCCATACTGGTCAGGGTCATCAACGATCAGTTTAATAACACTACTATACATTACAGACGTTTTGAATGACGAAAAGTTGTTTATGCGTATTAAAATAATAATTTTATGTTAATTATTGTAATTCACAATTACATTTTAACAAAATTAATGTAAACTTACCGCAAATATCATCTCAATTGATTTATGAAATAATTCAAATTGAAGAATAAGTATGTGAATTTAATGACTGCGTAAATAGAAACGTTAGTTGATCTAATCCGATTTTTATTTTATTTGCAACAAATATGAAATACTGAGTTATTATTTAACGATCTGTAAAATAGAAACAAGAATCATTGAGTGATTGTTAAAAGTGTATGTGTTTGAATTTTTGGATTTGTTAAAGAGGGCAATGCTGACTTGTGACGTCACATGCCAGTAGTGTCGTAGATTTGGCGTGAATAAAAACGTTTTAGAAAAAGAAAGAACAAAAATTTTCTGCCCGATTTTAAGTTTTCTTTCACAGATTGATTTACAAAAATGTACCTATATTTTAATTAATATAAAAGAAAGTCAAACAGTCAATAACCCTATAGTAGTTGTTTATCTTTTTATCATTAGAATCATTTAAGTTTCTTACGCATTAAATACCTTCAATAGAAGTTTTAAATTTTAATAATTCAATATTTAAATAATATTTTTAAGATCATACGATTATTCTTATTTTATTTTATTTTAATTTGTTACTGATATTTTCTTTTCTTGATGTTAGCAACCCTACCCTCCCCAAGTGATGGTTGATTTAAAAGTCAATAAGGCAACACCGATCCGGGTATTAAATATTAGGGGAATTAAATGACGCCACTGGATGATCCCCGCTGTTTTGCTTTACTCTAAAATTCATTACCTTTTATAAGGAAAATAGCTTTAATAAGGTTTTTGCTAAACTTTATATGTTAAAGAAAAAAATGCGTTTAAGATAAATAAATAAACCACATCACGACACAAACATTGACTCAGCCCTGCAGTAAGTATCGCAATAACTTGTGCCACAGGAACGATACGGTAAAAACTACAAAGATAAGAATACTACATCCAAAATCGGTAAGCAAAACAAAGCGTCTTGCAAACAACACAAAGTTGCCGACCCGCCGGGATTCAAACGGTCGTCAATTAAATATATATAAATCCTATAGTACTTCTTACAGTTATTCAGTATTTTTATTAGTAAAAATACTTCTATTTTTAGAGATGGTTCGTGATAATGAACCAAAATGAGAACACACGTAAATAAAGATATGATTTTATATTCCGTTAGTAACTTAGCTTTGCTATATTATACAAGCATCCTTAATCATGAGTCAAGCGAGCTTATACATGATTGCATATATGTATATGTATGTCATCAAACGAATCATAATGCCTTTGCTTATTTCATCATTCATATTAATGGAACTCTCTCCCGTCGGACATTTTCCGAATACTACCACAACAATGGTACAGGTGGTAGATCTAGTAATGATCGTCTGGGTTGGTACCATCCTCCTTTCTATTTACAACGTGAAGCAGTACGGTCTGTTTTGGTTCGAAGGATTTGAGAGCCATTGTAATTACCGGCATGAGAGATATATCGTATTCACCTCTACATGAGTCACATTGGCGGTGATCTTCGTTCGAAGACAACGTGTTAAACGGCGGCGGATTCAGTTTCCATCAGGTGAAACGTCTGCTTGTTTGCCCCTGGCTTCTTCACTTAGCGTAAAAAGACATTTTCTTGTCAAGCTTGCTACCCTATCGGTATGATCGCCTACTGTCGGCTTTTACGGAAGTGATGAAAAATGTATATTAACATTCTAAGTTCTAATTAAGGTGGTAATCGTCCGAGTAAAATAAAGTAAACAGCATCTTTTCCGTTATAAAAGACATTGACAATAAAATAACTATTTAATAATACTTAACTATAGAAAAACTACTTTTTAAACCATAAAATATATTTTTACACATATATTGGTTTCGTCTGAAAAAAAAATGATTTTATTTATGTATAAATACAGTTTATTGTATAAAAATATAATTTTAAAAAGTTTAGAATTATTAACTGTTCCATACTAACTATTGTTTTAACAAAAACCTAAAGTCCGAGCTATCTAAAAGCTGCATTAAAATGGCAGATGTAACAATAACAAAGGAAGCATTTCCCGCGGGAAGTTTAATTCTCTTTCCATGTAGCTGTTCGTTTTACCCCCCTCTCCCCTATAGCAGGGGAAGTCGGGGTTGAACGAACACCGCTACTTCAAGCAAATGTAGCGAATATCAAGCGCTGTAGCGGATGACCGCTGACTGCAACTATATAATAGAATTAGATTTTTTTTTGTTGAAATTAAATTTGTTAAAGTAAAAATATAATCCAATCTTATCGGTAAATTCTTTCAGAGATTTTCATTTATATGACAATAACGAAGATGATCAGTTAAAAAAAACTCTTAATGCTTTTTGCGTATGTTTAGGATCAAAGAAACAAAGACATTTTTTTTTGTACAATACAAAAAGAAAAATAAATGCATTTAAAGATAAACTTTTTGTTTAAATATAATATACAAATAACTCAACATTTTTACATATATTTATGGCAGCATACAATGATTTAATTTATTCCGCCGTTTTCAGCGACACAAAGCTCTGTATACGATATGGTAATTTACACAGATCGCGAAATGATACGAAGATATAAATATTAAATAGATAACTCCATTTCGTATGTGTAATTTCTGTCTATGTAAAAATAGACTACATGTTGAATACTAATACACCTGAATAAACCATGCAATACATTATGTAGAATTGATATTTTTGTCGATAGTAAAAAACACTGATGAAGAAGTATTTCTCTTATTTATATAAAAAAAATGTTTATTTATTACATAGGTCTTTGCCCGCCGCTTTTTTTGTATATAACCCGTTTTTTTATTAGCATTTAGGCTTACAACTGAAAAATATTGTTGAAAACTAGCAAACCGATTTTGAAAATACTTAGGACCATTATTTTGTCAAAAAAAAAAAATCTAAGCCGACAAATTCGGAGGTCGGATTTAAATAAAATATATTTCACTTTTATTTAAAGCTTGTTTCTGTTTTGCAAGCTGTACCTTTTCTGCTGACTCTACATTTAATTTGCTGGCAACTTTAAATCCTCAGATTAAGAGGGTTCGAAGTTAGGCAATGTAAGACTCACTTCGTCTTATTGTTTCAAAACAAGATATTAATTTTGTTAACGTTAAATGAATTCCATAGAGCCTTACCTATTTTATGAATATATATAAATCTTTATTTCAGGCATTTCTTACATACATAATTCATTAGGTTAGTTACATTATTAAACTTTAAAATTATGATAGCACTAGCTTCTGCCCGCGACTTCGTCCGAGTACATGTTGAAAATGGTTCTAATAGAATTTTTAATTACATGACACTTATTGTTAAATTTGGAAAATTTTACAAAAAAAAATATTAATTATAGCGTATGTGTTATTCTGATGAATCAGTTATACTCGTATTATTGTGAAGTTTCATTCAAATCCATTCAGTAGTTTTTGTGTGTGAAAGTGTAATAAAATAAAAATTAGCTTCTATAATATAATTAGAGATTGTTAGTTAGCAACATACGAGTAGTACAGTCAAATAATATCACAATATTTAGATATGACCAAACCTATACAGTGTTTCTGGAAACGGCAGGAAATCATTGCAGCTATCCTTTTAAGAATATTGTTGGTAATGATGTCATCACGAAAAAGTATTTTATATAACATAAAGTCAAAGTCAAAATGTTTTTTATTCGAATAGACTTAAAATAAGCACTTTCAAATCGTATTTTTTTTAAATCAAAATATGCATACATTTGCAAACATACTCTTTTGTAAGTGTAAATAATATAATTAAAAAAAGAGAGTCGTGACCGTAACGCTGGTCTGCATTTCGCTCAGAGGTTGAGCATCGCTATACAGCGTGAAAATGCAGCCACGGCTATGGGCACACTCCATTGTGCACATGATTTTTATTAGGTTTTTAAATGTATTAATTAAGTTATTTATTATTTTCCATATAATTGATTAAAATTCAAAACTAACTTAGACTAAAATAATGTATTCTATGTTAAAAGATTTGAAGTTACCATTGGTATTAAATTTTTGATTTTTTAATTGCCAAAAAGTGTTTATCCTAAATTAAAAAGGTTAGTAAGCAAAATAATTTAAAAAATTAAATATAAATTCATTAAAATAATTACCAGCGCGAAAATATAATATCAAGAACTAATTATAAAATAATAAATACATAAACTCCTTGGAAAAGTTGAAAGCATTCAACGTGTAGCATTAAACATATAACCACGTACATAGGAAAACGGAAGCGATATAATATATAAGGGGAGGTTTAGAGATTATAAAAATATATATATCGATGTATATTTTTTTCTTTTGTTTTCGCGGTGAAAATAAATAAAAATCATACTGTAAAATGTTCTTCTATAATCATTATCATTAATTGCACAATTAAAATTATAATATCTATTCGAAATATTGTTGTAGGAAGAAAATATATCATGCTTCAATACCTAGTAATCCCATTTCAAAACGTATAATTAAAAAAACGTTCGATCTCGACTCGACTCAAACACACCGTATTCTTTCTAACAATTTTAATTAATTTTATAACAAACAATTATGATTAAACAAAATGACTAAAACACATAAAAACAACTAGTCATTTCGTAGCTGGATTAATTCTCGTAGATCAACATTGCAAACTGGTACATTTCATTATTCATTTTTAATGAGTATATTGTTAAAATGACTGACACACTCTAATATTTTTATCGACATTTTTTATCGACTGTCCCCCATCACTAGTCACAGGTTTCATTTGCGCATGCTCCCAGTTATGTATTGAACGATTCCTGGGGCACTTCCCTACGCTATTTATCGTCGTATTAATACCTACTTTATATTTAGGATAGATGATAATATCATTCGGGGTTTTACGTCGCTTTCTGCATTATTTAATATTACTTAATGTATCGGAAATAAATGTTTTGCTTGCAAACTTTAAATAAATTAAAATATCATTATTTTAACTTGATTAATATAAAAAGACAATATATAATTGTTTGTAAAATTATTTATTTTATTTACAGGCATAGCTCAAACAATCAGTATAAATCGAAATTAAAATGAAAATAACGTTATTTCGTAAACTTATAAAAGTACTCAGAATCTTCAAATGAATTTAAAAAATAAATAAATTACTAGACCACTATACTATATACGAGTACCTACACTATATCACTACACTATACTATGTACATACCTGCCTGATAACATAATAAAATGAAATAATTGCGATTGTCTACTCTGAAAAGACATTCCAAATTTTGATAAAATCAATTTTGAAATTGAATCAGTAATTTTGATTAATTGCTGAAAGCAAAAGGTCAAGTAAATTACGAGTCAACTTCATACATATTTCATAATGTTAACTCTGAAATTGTAGCTATAATTATGTTTTCTAATTACTATAATTACCTATGTACAAGCTTTTATTCATAATGTTGATGGAACTTTACCGAAACTTTTTGTGCATAAACATTTACTAACCTTTTTAAATTGTAAGTATCGAAAAAGCCGAAAATGAAAAAAAAAAGAGTTTAAGTTAGGTGTTAGGACTGTTTTATTTTTCAGACTTTTACTGTGTTTAATATATAAACTTGAATTAATTTAAGTACGTTCTAACAAATTGATTTTATTTTTATTGACAAAAACTTTATGTATGTGATTTTCATATAAAGATTACATTGATAGTTAGGCTGAATGTGAAAAGCGGCAATAGCGAGATAAGAAACTTTAAAGTTAAAAAAAAATCCAAGGGTCACGTTTATAAATGCCACAAACCGTATTGGACCGACAACTAAATTGTTATTTATTGTTCAAACGGTACCCGAATAGGGATGTGGATTTAAGATTTTTTCCGACATTTTTCCCGTGATTTTCCGATAAGTTTTATAGACACTTGAGCTGATACTTTTACAGTTTTGAGGATTTGTAAGTTTTTTTATCGTAATTTTATCCTAAAGCTAAAAAGTTTTAGCTTTGTCATAAGGTTTTAAAGATCATAAAATTATGGGTGGTTGAGGAATAAATCGGCTACAGTTTATAAAAATGCTACTTATCGGGAACGTGATGAGACAGTTAACATATTTTCTACTTTAACTAGCCTAGCTAGACTTTAACTAGTATAAGTCTGAAACCGCGTTATTGTAGTCTTAAACCGCTTTCTTACTACCTCCTATTTCTTCTGATTAAGTTCTTTTCGGGTCCCAAGGCAGCCGGTAGGGTGTCCAGGCACAGCCTGTGCGTCATTGCATAGATGCATTATTCTTTGATTATTCGATCAAAGGACGCCACTGTTTATCCTGGAGAACAGGAGTCGCAGTAGTGGGATAGAGTGGCGGGTGTACCCTCAACAGCTAGTGTATTAACAAGTGAATGTAGTGTTGTACAAGCGCGGGAAAAATAAAATACTTTTGGGCTTCTCTGCATCATCTCTAAAGAAACTCATGACAGCCTGCAGATATGTTCTTCTTATCATCATCATATTTACTATTCCACTCATTTAAAAAAAAAACAAAAAATCTAGTTACTGATACTAAAACAAACAAAGAAGTTCCAAAAGGTTTAAAAAAAAGGTTTTAAAAGTTCACTAGTCCAAATAACTAAATCTTGCGATACATTTTATTGATTGTGCCCAGTTAAATAGCTAAGTCTCTTAAATTGGACAGTGATATTCTTAAATTAGAGCAGCTTTACCAAAAAAACAATGCTTTTATTCTTTCTATTTACGAAAGAAAACAGAATTCTTTGCTATAATAATGAAAAAAGATCAAAAATATAAAATAAAACATTTCAGTATAAGCCTGAAATTGCATGTTTTAAAGTAGGCAGCAACTACTGAACCGACACTCATTGGTTTACACTAACAATTAACACCTCGCTACGTCACTTCGCGTTTGGTACAAATTTTAAGCTTACCAGTAAAACTGATGTTTTTACATTTTTCAAAGTCTTGGACAAACAAGCAAACGGTTTATCTGTTATACTGCCGCCTATTGGATTTAATAACACTTATTTTAAGTTTTTTTCATTAAAACTATTTTGACTATGACACGACGAAGTATAACATATTTATCTCTAAATGGGCAACGCATTGGCGGTGCTCTTGGCGTTCTTGACATCAAGGGCATTGTCGTGTGAATAGGCGTTATCACTTTCCATCAGATGAACCCTGAGCTTGCTTGCCTATGATATGGTATAAAAATGCAATCGAGATAGTTTGTTAAACTGTCAGTCCATGAATTGAATGGAAGTTAATGTAGGTTAGTTTATAGACGCTTGCAACGTCAGAGGTAAATCTTAAGTTGCTAATCTCGTACATAATTAGTGTTTTTTTTTTTAAATCTAAATGGAACTTTTCCTACCGTATTAAAAAACTTACCTTTTTTTAACTTCTCCACAGAAGTTTTAAATACTACAATTGTTTCTTATGAATTACACAAGATACCAAACATATTTTCACAGAAAATGTAACAGAATGAGTCAAATGTGTATTTACCAAAACATTTTGAAATGCTTTTAACTTAAACTGATATCGAATTAGGCTTTATTTGCATAGAACCAAAGCCCATTTTTAAACAAACCTAGGTTTCTAGTTTCGAGGATTGCTAAGCACGACTTCTAAACAAAGTTATCGCTAACATTGTGCTCACGATGTTGGCATATGCCGTCTGTGAAAGTTGAAAAAATATTGCAAAAAAAATCTAGGAGCTGGCGTTTTCAAATATCATTTTTCATGTAAGAGATAGGCCACGTGATATAAGCGAGTAAGTGGTCACCATCACACCTTATAGTTAGATCCTGCCAAAGGTGGAGCATGTTTGCCTAAAATGTCTATTCACAATGTTGCCAAAGGCAGAAGCATTCTTAAAATACCCATTTAATATCGACTAAGAGACTCAAAAGAGTCAAATTTCTAAATCAATCTATCCAAATTGCAAAGGTTAAGAAACACGGGCACCTAAATTGTGTTGCGGCAATACTAAGGCTGGTGTAGCTGAAAGGAATGTTAATGATTTCTTCATTTTATTTAAGTATGTTTGTTCTGAAAGAAATTTGAAATGAAAGGTTGCGTACATTTACAGAATAAAACATAAACTCACGCCGTAATTAATCCCTCGAGAGCCGTAGGCGTAGAGGTTCTTAACACCGGATTTCGTAATTTTTTTAAGTCCCAGTGTAACAGGTTGGGAATCTGTCGCGACTATCCGGGCACAATGCGGAATATGCACGGCAAACTGAGACTCGAACCCTCGAGCTGTCGGGTCGGGTCGGTCGGTTAATCAAGGCACGTAACAAACTGAGCTACCAAGTCATCGACTTAATGAATAGTTTACTGAAAAGACTTACTCATTTATATTTCTCGGGGTACACATCTAGGAGACAGTTCATAGTTGGTAGATCTACGTGCGAGATTATCTGGGTTGGTACCACCCTCTTTCTATTTCTGCCGTATAGCAGTTCGCTGTGTTTCGGTTGGAAGGATCGGAGAGCCAGTGTTATTACTGGTGCAAGAGTTATAACAACATTACCTGTAACATGGGCAACGCATAGAGGCGGTGGTCTTGGCGTTCCAAGGCATTAAGCGCATTGTCGTGTCATTAGGTAACGGTATCAATTTTCATCAGGTGAACGGTTTGCCTATGACGTTATGACATTACATAGCAATTATTCATGCTCAAGCAAGTCTTCAATAAAATTAGATTACACATCCGCTGGTGATTTTTTATCCATTCTTGACCCTTCTTCGAAGGTTGGTAAATCCCGTGGGCCCTGAATCCCGGGTAAACCCGCGTTTGAAATCTATTTCCCGGCTGATGACAGACGATTACAGGTTCATCCCTGATCATTTGTCAAGATCCGGGAACACTTTACCCTTTTTTAACTTTTGTCCCCTCACTATTTATACCTATGTGGTTGTTGATAGCTTGAAAACGATAATATTTTTTCGATTTTCTTTTACTACTAAAGTTTTTTTTTTGTATTACGGTTGTTGCACACCTACCGACCCGGAAACAGAACGTCAATGTTTTGCCTTGCTACCAAACCGAATCGATACGACGACAAAACAACGACGATAAGTGTGTGTTAAAGTATATTTCATACAAAGAATATCGTAAAGCTCGATAAGTGTCTTTCGATTTTAGTTGAGCACAACTTACCTACCTAAAAATTGCAACGTTGCCTAAGATGAAGCGATTGCCTAGAAAAAGCCTATTGACTTTCGACTAATGTATTGTAATGTTCGGGGCAGACTGTGAATTCCAATCCTTACAGTTCTATACTTTACAGCGAATAATGAAACATTAAGCAAAGCTTTTCATTAGAATTCGTGGACAATTTAACTACATAAGGACGTCGCACACATTTTCTAGCTCATTTTCTAACTGTAAGTTTTACCTTATCAACTCGTAAACGGATCGACACCGCATCAACTCGAGTTGATATTGCATGAAATACCATACTGCACATTAATCAGCGAATCGGAACGATATCGTATCGTCAGGCAAGACGTTGCATCGTTTTGTTTGCGAATTAATAATTGTCACGAAAACGACTCGATTGCGTTTTTGTTTAAAAAACCATCTGGCATCGAAAAACGCCTTTAATGTTTAAAGTACATTTTCTAGTGGATTAAGCTATTCAGTTTATTCAAAGGCTTCATGTATACACTACTGACATCATTTTTTTCCTCGAACCTACAAAGTTTTCTGTTATTTTTTATTCACTTGAGTTGGGCGGAGAAAAACACACCTACACATACTTAAAATACATTTTCGTCCACCGAGCGGCTTGACACACAATAAATTATGTACAACACCTGACTGTGACAGATGCCAAATGAGTTCATCCCTCTCTTTCTAACCTCCCCTCTCACTCTAACGCACGGAAAGTCCTGAATATTTAAAATGTACGCCGATTTTTGCGTAGTCTTTTTTTAGATTTTCTGTACAGGAGTTTGTGAAAACAGTTTTGAATTAAAATTGTATTTTAACAAACAATTTTTTTGTGTGTTCATTTAAATAAGAGTTTTTAACTTGAAATGTTACTGGATAAGTTCATTAATGTTTTAATTCATGAGAGAAGTTTCGCTTTTGTTTTCTACATACGAATTCGCCCGATTAGTTGTTGAATTTCCAATCATATTTTTAAACATTAAAATCAATTTTAATCTAAAATTCAGCTTTCTAAGAACGTTTCAGCAGTGCATTCATAGATTTAGTAAAAACGAAACGATTTTATAATTAAGTATTGAGTTCTTACCTGCTTTTTATGCTGGTTTGCTTTATTAAAGAATATATATCTTACAAATCTTAAAAAATGGGACAAATCAAGAAACAACATAAAATTTTGCAGGTTCATTAAAAGACAAGATCACAACTCAACAAAAACAGAACATCTTAGAAAAAGGTCCACCATCATTCCCAGATGGTTTGGAAACAACGAAAATTACTTCACAAATAATTACGATATGACATTGAAATAGTAACCCTATCTTCAAACCGCGCGATAAAACAAAACGTCAAAAGTAAGTAAACAGTCGTAAATAACAATCAGCGTACCCCCAGGGAATGCAGCGAGCGATCTCTGTAATATATCGTACGCGTGAGCGAGACACAAAATAGTCTGTGGATCTTAGATTTTAAATATTTAATCCAAAATTCTGTATTTTTTTATACAAGATAATAAAAATCTAAGCCTACATAATAACGAATAATCAGTTATGCAATTTTCTTGACGTATTCTTCTGGATAGATAAGTTTTTCGAAATAGTGGTAGATTTAAAAGAATGAAGACGACTCTAAAACTAATTTTCCGTTAAATTTGACTTTCTAATTCGTTTTTTAAGTCCTCAGCGCGTAATAGAGGGTGAAAGGTAGTGTAATATTATGCGTAAAATCGATATAGAGTCGTTCATGAATTGAATTGTTGTTACATAAGTAATTGATTTATTCTGTGGTTCAACGCCTACAATACCTACCAGGGGCATTTTGGATGCAATACCGACTTGAAATCAGCATGAATTGAAACAATAAGTTCTTAGTAAATGCTTTATGAAAGATAAGCACACACATGCCTCAATTCGCTTCGTTTTAGTCGAAAAAAAGGAAAAAAAAACCAGATACAATGACTAAATTTTTTTGGAAGTAAGTTTTCAATCAGTGGCCATACGATTTCACACTATTCATCACTTTATAGATGGGGGATCGTGAAAAATGACGTGCGATTTGAAAATGATCTCCAGAGATTATGTTAACCTTCAGCGAGTAGATGGAAGTGATTATGATAAATCGCGTATCCAGTGAAAAATAAGGTTTAGTGTTTTTATAAAACCTTTGTCAAGAAATAATAGGATACCTTTTTTATTCAAAATAACTCAAGGTGCATCTAATGGAGAATGATACAAACGCTTACTTACACGATAGCGCACTCAATTTCTTAGAACGCCAAAAGCATCGCAATTCCATGGCCCATGTAGAGGTAAAAGTTATTTCTATTGTGGAGGCAATCACACTAGCTCTTCAATCCTTCGAACCGAACCACGGCGAACTGCTGCACGGCATAATAGAAAGGAGGGTGGTACCAACCCAGATGATCTCGCATGTAAATCTGCCAGCTGTAAACCTGTGGTTTTATTAGTTTTTTTTTCTTGGGTTACCTTTTATGCTAGACATGCCATTCATATGCCAGATTCCTATGAATTTGGCCAAAAGATAAATTGCTTTTTACGAAAAGATGTAATAATATGTTATACCTAGTAATCGTTTCTTTAGCAAAATCATGTTTTATTTATGACATGAGTTGAATATATTGTTATCAAATACATCTCTTTTTTCATAGAAACTAACCCTTCTTCCATTTTCAGGTGTGGTTTCAAAACCGTCGCGCTAAATGGAAGAAACGCAAGAAGAGCACCAACGTGTTCCGGTCTCCAGGGTCTTTGCTCCCCTCTCACGGTCTCCCGCCCTTCGGAGCTGGTGATGTATGCAGCCCAGGGGTGTTTGGAGACAGACCCTGGTCTATGCCTGCTGGTGGGTATCTGTTTTTGTCGTAATAGAGGTAAATGAGCAGGGTGCCGCAGGATACAAGTGGTCAAGGGGGAAGCGTTTGAAAACCTTAATTTGTATAAAAATTACTCGTTTTATAAGTTGGTCAGTTATTTATGTATTTATAATTAATCGGGCCTAAATCCGATTACAGAATACAAGTATTTACAAATTTGAAAACAAAAGACAAAAAAAAAACAAAAACCGAACATGCTATAAATACCTTTAATCTGTACAGGATGTGGAATTGTGGATGTTACTAAGTTTATTATCATCGTCAGCCTACAGACGTTCACTGTTGGGCAAAGCCTTCGCTAAATAGTTCCAACTAGAGCAATCCTACCTGCTTGCTGGATAGCGGCTCTCCGTGTCGCTTGCACGAGGTCGTCCATTGACCTAATGTGGGAGACGTCAAATATTACACCTAAACTTTTTTATGGTCATCAAGTGCAAAAGTCGTAATTAATGGTTTCTCCCAGGTCTAGGCCAGCTGTCTCAAGGAGGGGTCTCCATGGGGGGTTTTGGGGCTGGTGGACTACCGCAGCTGGCTGCAGACCTCAACTCATCACTACCCATCAGCTCTGTCGCCTCTTCACAGACTTACCAGGGTCATTACCCTCTCAACTCACTTGGTAAGTACTTTTGGGATCTTTAATGTCTGTAACCATCTTAAACCATCAAGACTTAGAATAAAGAAATTCATAAATAAAACAAACCGACAATCTTATGTCTTGCAAACCCATTCGTTGCCCATATAGAGGTAAAGGTTATTTCTATCGTGAAGGTAAAAACACTGGCTCAACAATCTTTTGAACCGAAACACGGCGAACTGCTTCACGGCATAGTAGAAAAGAGAGTGGCACCAATCCACACAATCTCGCACGTAGACATATCACCTGTATATCTGTGGTTCTATAAGTTTTTTTAATTATTTGAAGCCATCAAAGAATAGAATAAAGGAATTCAAATATGAAACAAACCGGCCATCTTATACAATAGCGTCTATATACAAATCAAACAAAAATATTTACACATAAGGATTTAATTTAAATATATATTGAGACTGAAATTAACGACTATAAATACATTAAATTATCCCGAGACAAAAGCACACAAAAATAAAAGCAACTAAGCAATGATTAAACACCAATGCAGTAATGCTGTCAAGCACACTAATGTGTGCTATGCCCCACATGCCAAAAAGCCCAAAAGTCATTATTTATTCTGTTCTAGGAGACACTATGATGTCGTATTGCAACAACATTGGACAACAGCAGTCGTTGGAGGGCTCGCCGACACCACCACTCATGTCTCACTGCGCTAACAATAACACTTCTCCAAACGCTAGCGGCTCATGTAAGTTTACTGGCATCGAATTTTAGTCAAATTATTGCAAGGTAAAATTTTTGTATAACTTATTACCTATTTTTTGAAAACATTGTGGGAGAGTATAAAATGTTTCTAGTTAGCGTCTCTTAACACTCATTAGCCTCTTTTGGTGCTTCTCGTCTCCTTTGATTTTAATTGCCAATGCACCCCTTATTCCCTTATATAAGTATAAAAACATGTTCATCGCTAACAAATTACAGAATCTGGGGTTTCTTGCCGGTATCTTCCCCGACATAAATATTCCGAACCGGTGGTCGAGTCATTTATAAGAAAAAGTAAATTCATTTGACGGTCCTAAGTAGTTTCTTATGGAATAAAGTTATTTTGATTTTTGATTCCAGGCAACAACGAGTCAGTGGAGGAGGAGACGTGGCGCGGGCACAGCATCGCGGCGCTGCGACGGCGCGCGTCCGAGCTCGCCGCGCCGCCGTATCTCGCGCTCAACTACGACACGCACTCGCCCGTCTACTGACGCTCGTACTCGTAAGCAAGCGCCCGTTGGCCCCAGTGAGCGCAAAACCAGCGCTACTAATTGCTAAACAGTACTAAAAAGCGCTACAGTGCTAAAAAGAGCGCTACCCCTGATTTTTTTCTGTGCTGCATTAGAAACAGAACCGAAAACCGCGCTAACTAGCGCCGTTCTGAAATCATTCTTTCATTAGGTGGCCAACTACGTAACTGTTATATTCATGAAATCAAACATAGAACAATCACTAATATATTTTCTTCTAATCGTACATTTTAATTTAAAAAACTTCGCCCGGGCAATTTAAGACAAATCATCATAAATATGTTAATACATTTTTATCCTAGCGGTACAAAATTATATTACACATGGTTTCTATTGAAAAAAGTGGACAGATGCATGATAACAGGCAAAAAAGTAGTTTCCAATATTAATAATACATATTGAATTTAGCAAATTTAAATGGGTCAACATCCCTTGGACATGGCAATACCGATAACGCGAAAAGATGATAACTAATTACATGAAAATATTTTATCGTAGGCTAAATGCATTTGAACTCTCAGTAAGGCATTTAATTTTTAAAAAACGAGCTGTATTCAAAAAATAACGTATACGCATTCGTACAATAATAAATACATAATTAATAATAAATATATTTATCTATGTTTAAGGTCATTTATTAAGTACGAAGTATTATATAGTGTTAAGTAGACGTTTACATGTAATATTGATGTATTTATGTATAAGATAGATGTAATATTAATTAGATATTATATCTGAACATTCCAAAAAAAAAATCCTTTTTACATTTCAGTAACGACTTTATTTTGGACAAAATTAGTTTTTTTTTTTTTTAAATAAAACGTTACCCAAATAATACTAGATGCGAATGAATAGATAGAATGTATTTCCTTAAAATAAATAAATATGTAGATAATAATTAAATTTCTGGAATATCGACACCACTCATCTTATTTCTTACTTTTTGTTACAAGTGGTTGATAGTTCCTATTTGTTTTAAATTTAATCATTTTTGTTTATTTAAATCTTTTACCTCACTTCACTAGAAACGGAATAGAAAAAAAACATGAGCTTAAATACTTCTTTGCTGTTTTACCGGTTATTTTTGTCTATTTTTATTCATCTTCTTAATTTATTTATTTTATTATAAGTAAGTTTTGTTTGTTTGTCCGTCCGTGTACATATATTTTTTTCTATAAGTTTATTTATTAAAATAACATGAGTCGAGTAATTTTAAAGGAACTAAAACAGATGTATACTGATTCCAAATTAATGACTGAAAATATTATTAGCATATAGGAAATTAAAAAAAAACTTCAAAACTATAAAATTTCGACTTAACATTTAAGTACTTAATGAGTCTTGTTTACACGTTACAAGTAGAGGGGCAAGTTCAAAAATTTGTTTTCACACATTAGTTGTGCCATGAAATAAAATGTTTGGGCATACAGAGTAAATAAAAAATACACTATTTAGTGTTTTAAATTTCTGAATAGAAAAAAAAAATCAAGGACATTGTCTCTCTGATTTAAAATTTTCTATTTATTTTTATTGAGTTTTAAATCCAAAAGCAGAATTGAATAATCTCGTTTTAGATTCAATTGATCAGGGATTTCCCCCTACTATAGAATCAACAGGAATTTACATTGTCAGTAAAAATATGTTACTGAGAAAAATTCACTACGTCAAGTACTGACCGACTTGCGTTAGTACTTGTTACGTGTAAACACGACTTTTATGAAATGGGATGATGTTTTTTGTTTCTGTTAACATCTTACAATAAAATGCTTTGAATATCAATAGTTACTATTATTTGCGACTTACCTTAAACTGCTTTCACATAAACAATGTCACTGTATTAGAATTCTCATAGGAAATAAGTTATTAATAATATTAGCGTTTTAAGTATTGATATTAATAAATACAATAAAATAGACAATGTTCATGAAATCGCTTTTTTTTAATTCCTGTGTCTTGATTTCCTTTACGCGGGCAACGCATTGGCGGTGCTCTCGGCGTGATAAAACATCAAGGGCATAGTCGTTTCAATAGGCGGTATCACTAACCTTTAGGTAAACTGTCTGCTTGTTTGCCTATCCAAGACGTCAAAAAAAAATCTAGTTATCAAGACGCCAGAAGATTGACTATAAGAGAGACTACATGAAGCGAAAGGAAGTAATTGACGAGAAAGACCGCGCCGACCAGTGGTCGCGTAGCACTCGGGGCGGATTTAATTTTTATCAAGCACTCCCCCCCCCGCGCCCGGAATTACATCAAATCGGTCGAAGATTCCTGAGATATGTGGGGTATCGTGAGTTATCAGTTCAAAGGTAGTAATTACTTGGAAAATGATATTATGCCTTCGCGGGTCACGCGTCCGTTAATGCCTTTTACCGGGGCGGACCGTCCCTTCAACAAATCCTTCGCCATTAAAAAAACTTACAATGCTATTAATTTTAAATTGTAAAAAAGTCTACAAGTTTTTAAAATAAAAACTACAAGTTTACTATAGTGGGAAAACTTACAAATTTGTAGAATGGCAGCAAAATTCTACATATTTCTGTTAAATAAACATTTTAACTTTATATGTGACTTTTTACAATTGTAGTTATATGTGTACAATTCTACAAATTTGTAGGATAAGCCTACAGACAGTCAGTCTCACCCTGTGTAGAGAAATGACATACATCCGGTTTCTGAATTGAGAAATTCATAAGAAAAATATGTTTTTAAACCAAAATCAACTAAATTATTGTCGAATTCTGATTAAGTATTTCGGAAATGTTTCATTTCAACAAAAAATACCAGTATTTAACAACGAAAATAATTTTAAATAAAATGTAATTACAAATTCCATCTTAAAATATGTCCAAAACTATAAAATCCATTACACACTACTAATATGTAGTTTATTAATAATGCAAAGATAATTTAATAATATCTGTTTATTACACTTTTATGTTAATTGTAAATTACTAGTACAAATTTGTAAATACTTAATATTCCCTTGTAGATTTCTTACATATTTGTAGGCTTTATTAAACAACACTTGTAGAAAAAATTTACAACTTTGTCACTATTTTGAAACAATTTTAAAATTGTAAGTTTTATTGAACAGGGCCCGGGTCCAACGAAGGCAATGGTCGCTCAGATTATATAACCTTAGGGTTATTGGTGTATTTTGGCTTTAATATTTTTAAAGATTTTAATTTTAGAACACGTCATGACATCTATAAACTTATATGCATAACAGTAGTCACGAATACAACTACTGAAATCAACCCTTCAGTTACAAAAGTTCTTCATAACAAACAAGATGGCGCTGATTATATAAAACGTTTCTAGGGAAAGTCTCTGGAATATTGAACTAACACTGTCCTCATCCGAAGTTAAGAGGGGATTAGTTTGTATTTTTAACCAAAATGTCTATTAAATCACAAAAGTCATTGAACGACGAATGTTCGGAAATATTTGAAAGGAGTTACTCAGTGAAAAGTGTTTCGGACGAATCTCTTTCTGGGTAAGTAAAGAGTTTTAAAATCTTAATTGTTACTGTTCCTACTGACTACTGTGTAAACTGTGAGTTCGTGAGTTCCAGCTTATATAATGCGCAGAATATATATATAATCAAGCAAAATATTTGTGACAATGTTTACAAACTGTGATTCTACTATCGTCAAATTACGTTAAATAAAAGTATGTAATTATATTTTAGGGAAGAAGAAGAGGACACCTTAGCCCGTATTCTATTGAACAAAATGAAGCCTTCAGTTTTAAGTAAACTCAGAAAATGTTTTAAGAAAGGAAAAGATAAATCAGCCAAAGATTTAGATCGGTAAGTTTATATAGAGGCGGGGGGCCGAGTTGTCCATGCCCATCCAAGTAGACCCCAGTTTACTATAATTTAGAATTTAGAAATTAATTTATTGTACCTAATTATTTTGAAAAAAGCAACTACGAAGGTTTCTTGCTGGATTCTTCCCCGTAGAAATAGCGTTTCGAACCGGTGGTAGTATAAAAAGATGACGATTTAAAAGCACTTATTCAAAGTCTATTTGAATAAAAATATTTTGACTTTGACTTTGATTGGCTACCGATTCAGAAATCTAGGATGTACGGCAAAATACTGATAATTCATTGTCACTACAAAAACATAATACGTGTAAAGTTATTTTTGAGTTATGAAAATAATCGCACCTCCTCAATAACTGTACTTTGAGTGTCGACTCCGGTTTATCGCATCAGGCAGGACACATCAGGGGCTCCCTGAAAAATAAACCTAAATACGCCAATGTTTTTTGAATAGCCAAGAACTCAAAATTTATCTTACTTGGTCTACTTTTGGGAGATTCTAAGTTCTATGTTAAGTATCCCCAAACTTTTATTTTTGATGATAATATTATTGTCATGTCATTAAATTTTTGCAAGATGGCCGCTCGTTGTAATGGATGTCTCTCTTCACAAGCAGTTAATTCTTATACAGAAAGGTGGAAGAAGTGATGCGTTTGGCGGCGGCGGAGGAGGGAATCGAATTCGCGACCGCAACAGTCCCTTGCGATGATCCATTGTGGTTAGATGTGAAGAGTTTTGTGCGGGCCATCGAGAGAATATTTGGTAAGAGATCTCTCTTTTAAACTTTTAAAAAGAAGGTCTGAAAACTGTGATATTCTAATGGCCTGTTTAAAATTCTTAAAGGAAACTAAATGTGGGTGTTTATTTTATAAATCGCGGTTTATTGTCCATTGTTTCTTACATTCTTTGAGCGATTCCTTAACTTAGCTGGTAATAAACGATTTGAATGTTGTAATGAAAAATTTATCTTTGAAACTAATATGCCTTAAAAAATCTTATATCCATCTGGATTGTTACACCAGGTAACCACAAGTACACTCCCCACGCTCACGCACTCTTCACACAGCTGGACAAGTGGAGCGTTGGTCGAGTGTGGTGGGGACAGGTGGTCGGCAGGCTAGAGACCGGGCTTGAAGCCAGGGTTAACACTTGGGCTGAGGCGCCGGCGAGGGCTGGAGGGGTTTTTAAATTAAGGTAAGGTGCGAAAGGTTCTTACAGTTTCTGCATTGCGTACTCTACGAAGCCAAGCGTCAGGGCGTTGAGATGTTTTCCTTCGTCTTGCAGTGACCTGACAGTAAAATTTCACCGTTTTACCGCAGAAAGTTAGTTTTTGTAGTTGGGCCATCAAAAGCTTAGTCAGTTGGTTTCTCTTATCTTTCCGACGCCTCCTGGACTCAGACAGAACATATGAGTACATTTTGTAACGAAAAAAAACTGTGTCTCATTCCATCAGGCTAGTAGCTAATAAGCATATGGCCCGTTAACAGCTGCATAATTTTTTCAAAGGGCACCTCTTTTCACTGTTTATCGTTGTTGGTTGTAGTTGAAGAAGTGGGTGCCCCTCGATAACTTGGGTTAAGGACTGGGTTAACTTGGACCTTTGAGTAATTTAGCTGGACATGGTTTAAATAAGACTATAGTGAGATTATTTATGAACATTGATTTAGAGAATTAATGTTCTAATTGAAGTTGATACAAAAACTATGAATAGAAGTTTGAATTGAAGTTGGTTTCTTAAATTTCCAGTTTGTTCAAAAGAGAAGTGATAGTAAAAGTGGTGTGCATTGAGACGGACGATACTTTTTGCTATGTTGCCATATCAAGAGGTGGCAAAGTTGGGATATACGATGGACATCTAAAATTATTGCACTCCTATGAGGTAAGCTTAAGTTATTTTTTGATTTTTTGTTGCTGTAAATTTGAGATAAAGGAAAAAAAGCTTCAGGATAAGCTAAAGTTATTTATTAGAAACGCATGTCTGTGTGTGTTTATTCTTATTTATTAAGAGAGGTTGGTAATAGTAAAATACATTTTTTGTTTACAGATATTTTTCCATAGAACTGGTGTGAAGCGTCGAGTTAAAAACTGTTGGATTACCGACGCTGTAAATTTGAATGTAAGTATACCCTGTATAAAAATAATTAAACTTAAAAATAAACAAGCGCGATATTACATAAACATAAACTCACGTGGTAATTAATCCCTCGAGAGGGTTAGGCAGAGATGTTAAACACCCCCTTTTTTTGAGCATGTTTATGTTTAGTCCTAGTGGTTAGGTTGCGAATTTGTCGCTAATATACGCGCACAGTGAGGAACTCGGCAGTCTTTAGTTTTCTATCGTTTTTTGAACTACAAATAATATTGGTGTTCCATTCCTCCAGGACGCCAAGTCTCTCATCATGTCAGCATCAGACCGCAGCCTGACTGTGTATGACGTATCGACACTCACACACACACCCGTCTACTGTATCACTGGTCTACCCAACATTCCTACTGTAAGTGTGAATCATATCAAATGTTTGTTTTTCTATACAAGGTCATAGGCAAATAAGCAGACGGTTCACATGATAGAAAGAGATACCGCGGCCTATTGATATGATCACCACCTACCGACTCCACCACCAGGGACCTCCCATTCTGGTTCTTATTCGGTAACCCTTGCTGTTAGATTTCTCTTGCTCCTTAGTCACGCCGGACGAGTAAGAGCCGGTAGAGGCACCCATGGGTGATTTATAGTCTTGGTCTCTCTTTGCATTTATAACATTTGGATCGCCTTCTACGTCTATGTACCCCATAGTTCGGTTGTCCGGCCCAACCGGGTGTATTACTAGGTCAGGCTCGATGGGAAAGCAGTAGACAGACTGATCGATTGCATGGAGACAGCCATAAAACTACGGCAAATCTGATAAGGCCTCTAAGCTGCAGCACTCCTCAAACAGGAAAAAAATGACCTGCAGGGCTTACACACATAGGAGTAAAAGGTGACAGCGATATATAACGCTTTTTTCAAACTCTCCTTTGATAACATGGAGCGAAATATCACAGGAGGGTTTTCGGAAGGTATATTGCACACACATTAAACTTCAGGTAGAAAGAGAATATCAATCGTAAACAATACAACTTAAGAACGGTACAAAGTAAGGTTAGGTTGATCTATTGCCATGTTTACATTAGATCTATAATGTTATGTCTTATTACAGGACTTAATCAATGTGTGATGTAATTTGTGTGGATATTATTATTGACTCTCCAATACCTTCTTACAGTGTTTAGCCTACAGTCCCTTGGAAGTCGGTGGAACGTCATCTTTAGTGTTAGGAACTGAAAGGGGAGACCTCATACAAATAACTTTCCATCAACCAAGAGTGGCTCTATTCTATAACAAGACTCCTGAAAACATAAATTTCTACTTCTGGATGGTCAGTATGATCTTCATCATTATTCTTCTAATTTAATGCTTTTTGACCAAACACTCACCAACAGACTTAATTATAAATCGAGTAAAATCAAAATCTTAAAATCCTGAAAATCTTTAATTTAAAAAAGTTTTTTTTTAGAAGGTTGTCGCAATAGGCTCAAGCTCTAGTTTCTGTAATTTGAATATAAAACTTTTTAATACTGGCATTTATAAATCTACTTGAAGGTATAATATTTCGAACCCTCGCTCTTTTAACAACTCAAACATAAAAACCAATCGGAAACTATTTTCCTAGTCATTTACTTTGTGATAACGTAGGTAAATAAGGGATATAAATTGAAGCTTTTAGCTTGAAATTAAATATATAAGATGTATTGATTTTAGTTATAGTTCTTTTATGGTTTGTGACTTGTATATCCATCAGAATAATGTTAATGCTGCTATGTATTTATTTGCCTGTCTCAGGAACTGTCATCATTCCCTCACCCACACTACTGCAGTATCACGCAATTACGTGCCCATAAACAGGCAGTACGTCGCGTGTCGTGGAGCGGAGAGGTCCTGTATTCATGCTCTCATGATCAGAAATCCAGTCTTAGAGCTAAATGTTCTAAGGCATCGCTTGCAGATTACGTTTATAATGTTCAAAGGGTAATTCAATTACAATATTAAAACTTGTCTCATTCTAAATGCCGATGAAATGTATGTTAGCAATTAGACACTGAATATACTATGATAATTGCCTAACCCCTAGTTGTCGATAGTCATTTTGATAGTCACTGCATGTTACATAAGGAATTTGTTTTTCTTGTTTTCAAAGTAAAAATAACTGAGTTAAACTGAGTTTTTAAAACTCTTTAAATATTCGATTCTTTACGTAGTACGATTGAATTAGAATTGTCATTCAGGGTATTACCTGCTTCCACTGGGTATCCTCACTGCAGACAGGAGTATCAGGTTCATTGGATGGAGGAATAAGGATCTGGACCTCAGGAGTACTGGTTCATACTGCTTGCTTAACATCACCAAGACCGGCTCCGATTGTGGATGTGATGATGATCCCGAGTAGAAGTATCATCGTTGGTTTGGATACTTATTGTGTGAGTCTTTGACTTCTCTAGTTGTCTTAAGCTTTGATGCCTCAGCTTTATTTGAGGAACCTCTACACACACAACACAACACTTTTTCTTTCTTGATCTAACCAATGAACTATCTCGGACGACCTTGGTGGCGCAGTGGTGTAAACAGCCGACTGTGATACTAGAGGTCCGGAGGGGGCAGAACTTTGTATTGTTTGCAAGACGCATTGTTTCCTTATCGGTCTTGGATGTTATATTCTTATCTATGTAGTTTATACCATATCGTTGCTTAGTGGCTCTGACACAAGGCTGAATCTTAGTGTAGGGCTAAGTCAATAAGTGTGTCGTGATGTGGTTATTATTATTATCCACCTACCATTGTCAAAGTTAAGCTTTCTAGAATAATTCAGGATTTAAGATAATTTCTTACCTGTAGATAGATAACAGTCACCAAAAGTCAATGCGATTTGATCTTGTTTTATAACTAGCTACTTTGCCTTTCCTGTATTATCATGTCAGAACTATGTCTTGAACTTTTAATGTCTTACGCATTTGCTTCAGTGCCTTCACTTATGGGATCTCTACGAGGAATGTCTGCTACAAACTATAAAACTGGAGTTTCCTTTTCTCGGGGTTCTTGGAAAGAAAGCTGAATTTGGCACATATTCCATATTTCCTGGTAACGTACCATACATTTTAGATAACCGATTGGTCTTCGTTGCATCGCGACTACTAATACATTTATCTAAATTATTTACCTAGTAACTGTGTTTTCATTTTTACGAGCCATGGTGTATCTTTATATTTTTATTAATTTGCAATATCCTTTCTGCTTTTACTTGCTTACTAATAATTGAATGATTTCAAGTAAATTAGATGTTGATTTTCAATGCATTTAACAGTTTTTGAGATTGCTATTATAGAGTGTTAACAATTAATATGGCACGCGAACTTTATGAAATATGTATTAGACCATTATATGAAGGACCTAATAAAAATCCAATATTAATACATTATTTTATTTTTAATGAAACAATATCATAGTTTAACAGATAATGAACCTGAAACACTATGATACTTAAATCTAATACATTTATAGTTACAATTGTAATTAAACACATATGCTTGAGGGCCTATCATCAATCACGTCACAATATCTCTCACACTCGACATATACATTCGTCCATCGCCATGCAAACACATCGCACTCCGGTACCGATGTCAGAAATGCATTCAGTAGGGTCAGTCCTAGAATCAGAGTCGACTTTCTCCGTGACATAGTCCGTGACGCAGGCACCGCCAGCAACTCAGGCTCATAATAAAAACCTATTAGACGACGACGACGACGCGGATGAGATAGTGGTAGTTCAGTTTGTTACATGGCTTCGTCAATCGACCGTCCAGACCCGACAGGTCGATAGTTCGAGTCTCGGGTGGCCGTATGTTGTGGCGATATGTTCGCAACCTACTCGTATTACAGTAGGACTCAACATAAACATGCGAAATGCGGTGATTTATTTGATTGTTTTCTAAACCATGCCACAATTTTAAACCCAAAGGTCCAGCTCGCTATCCAATTGAAAACCAAGACTCTGACGATGAAGACGGTCTTAAAGAACTAGAAAAGGAATACAAAGAACCTAGTAAACTAGAACAAGACCTGTAAGTATAAAACTTTGCTTTATTTGATTTGGCTCACTTACTCGTAGCTTGTACCTATACTAAAATTAAATAATACTATTCGGAAACTTCAAACTTGTAATACGTATTTTCTTTTGGAGGTTAAAATACGTAAAATAAATGTTTGCAATCATGTGTCATTGTAATTGTATTAAATTCTGTTTATGTGTATAGTTCCTATTGGTTCCAGTTTGAAAGAAAGGATAGTAGACTAGAACTTCATATGGGAAGCATGTTATTTAAATCTAAACATGCTCAAGTTAAGTTAAAGCAGATTACTAGAGGGGATCTCGTATTCCGGTTCTCATTCACTATCCCTTGCTGATAGATTCCTCTTGCTCCACAGTCCCCAATAGTCCAATAGTCCCGACCGGGTCCGTTACTAGGTCAGGCTCGATGGGAAGGCGGTCGTAATTATGCTTTCCGTCTTGTGTCGTTTTTAAAAAGACGATACGCCTGATCAATTGCATAGGGATCGTTAGCCTTAAGTAAAGCTGCTAAGGCCTCCGGGCCGCAGCAATCGTCGATTAGAACAACTACTTCTGAGTAACTAAGTACTGTAGACCTTGGACAATAATAACATCTTTGGTTAGTTATTATTAAATTTAGAATTTAATTTAATTAACGTAACGTAGTGTGTGTGTGTAGATCTGTGATTGGAATATCAAAGAGATTAGTTCCGAAATTTTTCCAGTGAGTATATACGCACAAATCGTCCAGATATCCTTGTAACCTGCTGTTCCTATGTCTGTCGAGTGGTTCTGTCTCCTTCAGAAGACAGTAGACCAATCCTACCAGCCCCAGCAGACACCCTGGCTGCTAGAAGACCATCCATGTGGGAACTACCTACACCCAGCGTAGGTTTGTACTCCTTGGTTTTATGAAAGTATTATTCTTTATTCACCCCTCCCCTTTTACTGAAATGATATTTTCTATTTTCTGATCTTGTTTTGTTTCTTCTTTCCTGTAAGGTTCCTGACTTACATGTATCGTTAAACGTTATTTTTATCGCGAAAAAATTCTTATCAAAGTCTTAATGTCGCTATGGAAAAATGTAAGGAAAGAAGTAACTATTCATGTATGTAACGACTCCATCATAGCTCACCGAAATTAGATTCACCAGAACTCTTGTCATCGAACTAACGATTCATCTTTTAATCATAATAATAATCACAATAAACCACATCACGACACACATTGACTCAACCCTGCAGGAAGTATCGTAAGAACTTGTGTCGCAGGTGCTAAGCAACGATATGGTATAAACTACATAGATAAGAATACTACATCCAAGACCGGTAAGCGAAAAGTTGCGTCTTGCAAATAACACAAATGTCTACCCTCGCCGGGATTCGAACCTAGAACCTCTAGCGTAGCAGTCGGCTGATAACACCACTGCGAATAGAGGTCGTCAGCTCTTGAATTTGTTTTAAACAGAACAAATCATCATGTTACTATTTGCTTTGTTGATTTTCAAGTTAAGGTCTTAGATCTTCTTTTTTCTTCACAGGCACTCCAATGACTATGACTCCGTCTTCAGGCAGAAGCGAAAAGAAAGTCTTTCAACCAGTCATACCGAAATTACAAACTAATACAGAAGAATTGGACGCTCTACTGGAAAACGCTGGTATGTCAAAAAAAATCATTGCGAGGTTGATTTAGCTAGTATTTTGATGTAGACTTTATCTGATCTTGGTCTTGCTTACGAACCTTCTTACTTTCTCTTAACGGTCTTGGATGTAGTATTCTTATTTATGTAGTTTACAAAGTATCGTTGTTTAGTATCTGCGACACAAGATGGTACAATCTTACTGCAGGGCTACGTCCATGTTTATGTCGTAATGTGGCTATTATTGTCATATCCATGAATACATTTCCGAAAAAGATCTGAGATTTTTTTGTTTTCAGGACTTCAGGGCATATTGGAGAAAGATTTTGTCTTGATGCAAGGTTTAAAACACGATTTGAATAGGAAACTTGCTGATATGGAGGCAAATATGGATTCGGTATGAGTTTACCTATTTTTCTATAAGTCTAAGTAGATTCTAAGTTGTTAATTTGTACTTGTATTAGTAAAACTTTGTTGTTGTTAGTTTTAAGGTCTTTATGTGTTTTTTTAGAATTCCGTACCCAAGAGGTAAAAAACGGGACCCTATAACTAACTAATCCGCTGTCCGTCCGTCCGTCTGTCAGTAGGATTTATCTCATGAACCATAAAAGCTAGACTCATAAATTAGAGAATGCCTATTTCTGTTGCCGCTATAAGAATAAATACTAAAACATTGATAAATTAAAAATTAAATGGGGATCTCACATATAAAGAACAATGACTCTAAAACTTTTTGCTTTTTCTTGTTTCTTTTAACAATTATCTAAAAAGTTCATAGGTATGTATGTACACCTTATAAGATGGTACGGAACCAATCATGTGCGAGTCTGACTCACACTTCACCGATTTTATTTGTTAATGTAATGGATTTTTTTTCCTAGATTTTAATTATTTAGTTTTAATAGTCAAAAGTTTGTAAGAAAGTCATGGCAGGTTTTTAAGAAATGGAAAGTTTATCTGAAAGAAAATGTATACCAAAACCTAACAAAAAAAAACTTATGCTTTGTTTGAGTAGGTGATATCTACAAATTATAGTAGATTAGGCAGAGTTAAGACAAATTAAAGCTCCAGTAGCGATTTCGAACATCATATTAGCAATCTACGGATGACGGTAGCTCAGTTTGTTAAGTGCCTTGATCAACTGAAAGACCCGACCCTTCAGGTCGAGTGTTTGAGTCTCGAGTTTCCATTGTGCCCGGATAGTGTTGTTCCACACCTCTGCTAACCCCTAGCGAGATATTACGGCAGCAGTTTATGTTTAGTTATTAGCTTAGCAATCTAATCTCTTTTTTTTGTTAATATGTTCTGCAGTTAACCGAGGCCATATCCATGGGAGCTCCGTATCTTGGACTGAAGACGTACGAACCAGACCCTTTGCTACCAGGAGATTACAAGATGGAAGAGTATCACAGAGTTATGAAGTGAGTAAATTTTGTCACTCTTTTTTAACCCCCGATCGAAAAAGAGGGGTATTATAAGTTTAACGTGTTTATCTGTGTGTCTCTCTGTGGCATCGTAGCGTCCAAACGGATGCACCGATTTTGATGCAGTTTTTATTTGAAAGCTGGCGTGATCGAGGTGGTTCTTAGATACAATTTGTACAGATCTGATCACCAGCTCATTTACCAGTTGATGGTGAGAATTTACTAACATTCACAGGTCCCATTGATTTGAAATTTGGTGTATCTGATGTTATTTGGTATTCCCTTGGTATGATCACAATAACCTGGTGCTGTAGCACCAAGCAGTCTGCGAGATACCCAACTACTCAATAACTTACACCAGATAAAGCATGTTTGGGATCACAATAATGGTCTTAACGAGTAAAGTCAGATATATGGCCATCATTATCATCAGCTATTGCTTTATTGATAAAAGATTTTACTAACATTACCAATGTTCAATTTATTAGAAATTCGGTGTACCTACCTACTACTAATTCTTCCTTAACCTGGTAGTAACGATTTTATGCTGCAGCACCAAGCAGGATACCACCCGAACGCGACGCTTACGTAAAAGTATTACTAGGTAAGAATATAAAAGTTGTAGGGCCAACAATAATAATAATAATTACCACATCACGACACACACATTGACCAGCCCTGCATAAGTGTCGTAAGAACTTGTGTCACAGAAACTAAGCAACGATATGGTTTATACTACATAGATAATAATGCAACATCCAAGACCGGTAAGCGAAACAATGCGTCTTGCAAATAACACAAAGTTTCGCCCCCGCCGGGATTCGAACCCGGAACCTATAGCGTAGCAGTCAGCTGTTTACACCACTGCGCCACCGAGGTCGTCACAAACAAACACACTTTATTTGTTAATTTTTGAAGGTTTTTTTTCCGGGGGTTTTTAATTTAAAATTTTAGTTTTTCTTAGTTACTACAAAATATTTCAAAAAGTGTGTTTATAAGGTACCTAGTTAATCTTTTAGGGTCAGCAACGTGTTCATGATGAATCCTGGTATTGCAAACCATAGGCTACAATGTCTGCTTACCATCAGGCAAGTCGCCGTTTGCCATCTTAGTGGTATAAAAATAAGAGTTGGTTGCAATTGGATGTTAAATCATTGTACATGTGTTTTCCCTAAGGTTGTTTCCTGGAGCCAGCGTGAGTGGAACTCCATCTGGTAGCAATCATTCAACGCCAAGAAGAAGAAAGGGTTCCAAATTATGAGGTTTGTAGAATATTGTAGTAGAAACATATCTATATATTTATTGCTTGTAATAAAACAACACAGTATATATTTATTAAGTACAAAACAATAATCTTGCGTCGTACCGTTAAAAATTACGGTAGTATGTACAATGTCCAAATAATAATAACCAAACCACGTCATGCACATCGACTCAGCCCTGCAGTAAGATTGAAGAATCTTGTGTTGCGGGTGCTAAGCAACGATATAGTAAACACTACATAGATAAGAATACTACATCCAAAACCGGTGAGCAAAACAATGGGTTTTGCAAATAACACAAACTTCCGCCCTCGCCGGGATTCGAACCCGGGACCTGTTGCGTAACAGTCAGCTGGTACATCACTGCGCCACAGAGGAATGTTATATAAGAATATAACATTCAAGTTTTATTTTCTCCAAGTTAAGGTTACGTCTCAGAACAAAGTAAATTATTAAAATGTAAAATTAAAACATCACCATGCTTTGTTTTATCAACAGACTTTATTTTTAAAAAGATGATAACATTTGCGTTCCCTTCTGTGAAAACAATGTACAAACACTGATTAATTTTTTTATTAATTAATTGTAATGTACATATCTTTAATTGCTTTGTCTAAACTAAATATTTGGCTTATTTTTCTTTCAATACTAAACAACTACACACATACATACGAGTATGGTGAAATTTTCGACTCAGCGGCGTTACAGTTAGCTGCTAAGCAAGGGGTTCCAGGTTCGAATCCCGGCGGGAGTGAACACTGTGTTATTTGCAAGACGCATTGTTTCGTTTTCTGGTCTTGGATGTAGTATTCTTGTTTATGCAGTAGATAACATCGTTGATTAACAAGAGTCTTTATACTTAATGCACGACTATATACTGTTTGTGTTGTATAGTTTTATTAAAACCTTAAGAATTATTTTTGTCATGCCTTTACAGGTTGTCACATGTATACCTTATTTATATTAACATCTTTTGTACCCATTGTAATGTGACAAGCAATTAAGAATTTGAATTTGACTGTATCAATGTCTTGTTAAAAAGAGATAAATTATCCAAGACTCCTAAGAAAATTTTCATTGACATTGTGTTACCATCGAATCCCAGATACCATGGATTCCTTGGCGTGTGACGTGGTCTTTATAAATATTACGTGTACACGCTCAGGCTCGAAAAACGTTAAGGAAATAGTTTATTGACAGATAAGAAATATGCATATGTATAACGTGAACACTTTTTTGCCAAGCTGTAAGTGACGGGGAAATTATTTCTTTTATATACATAGTTAAGTCATTAAATATGAAATATTTGAAACAATGATAAGCTGTGTAACATCGGTTTGTTCTGATTCTTATTGAAGAAACTAATTTCAATAGTTCCACAGCATAGCAAAAATCCTTCTACATCACCATCGTGGTTTTAATAACGTCGCGCACAGCAGGGCGGGACCCAGTTTCTTATGAATAAGCAATTTTGCAAAGCGATTAAATTCCATTAAATTCTTATTTTATGGCGACTATTGTATTGGACGACAACTAAGCCAATGTCACGTGATAAGGACATACAATGGTTTAAGTTAGAAAATGATCTGACTTGTGATCAGTTGCCGAATCTGTAACAATATAAACAACAATTATTTTGCTAAGCGATGCGTTGCAGCAGTAGTATGCAAGAGCCTTAAACTGAGAGGTACTTGACAGGAACGGGTATTGTCAGAATTTTCTTATTTTATTGTTAATGTGTAAAATGCTAGTGTTTTAACCAGTGAGTATAAGTGTGGAGAAAGTGAAATACGACGATTTGGCTGCTCTTGTCGTCATCTCCTAAGTGACTCGTTACAGCCAACAGTAACCGTAGTAGCATGTTGTTGCAGGCATATTCAACATTTTCATTTTTCATCCTATCATCATCATCATCTCATCATCTTCAAGAATGAAGAAATTATTATTACTAATGATTTGGCAGAATGGTACTAAAACCAATGCCGTTAAATAAATACATTAAATGTAAAATGGGAAAATTTACGTGGTTTTGTCTATGAACTCATGCGAAGCTGACATACATTCGTCCATCGCTATGCAAACACATTGCACTCCGGTACCGGGTCAGTCCTCGGACCAGAGGTGACTTTCTCCGCAACATAGTCCATGACGCAGGCACCGCCACACGGTGGGGAGAAACTGCTATATGAGGGAAATTCGGATTTATCGAAAGATCTCATTATCCTGATGAATAATTGTTACAAACGTTTTGATCTAAAACTTATAGTTTGCCAAGAAAAAATCAACGTTAAAAAAGTTGACGCGCCATCGAATGCATAATTTTATACTCCTGTCAAGCTGTCACTGCCCTGGGCCAATGAAAAGTAGGGGTATGACAGCGCCTTTTTTTTCGGGGCACACACGCCACTCTGTCCCACCACTGCAACTCCTGTTTATCAGTCAACAGTGGCGTCCTTTGATCGAATAATCAACGAATAATGCAGCTGTGCAATGATGCACAGGCTGTGCCCGGACACCCTACCGGCTGTCTTGGGACCCGCAACGAACTTCATCAGGAGAAATAGGAGGTAGCAAGAAAGCGGTAGGACAGCGCCTCTTACACTGTTGCTTTTAAAGGCATTATGGAACGTAGTGATGCACCTGTGCAGTGTATTCAAGAGATATAAAATTAACGATAAAGACAAATTTAAATATACAGTTTATGAGTAAGTATCGCACCGCACGTGTCACGTGTGTTCGGATGATTTATGGCACCACGGGTAACGTGAATTTAACACGAGTAAAGTAAGCATTACTATTTTTATAGTATTTTTTTAGAAGCCATTGCAATTGCTGTCATCAATCCATAATAGATATAGCGATCAGTTTTTTTTTCTAATTTACAAAACTATCCAGTAATTTAGTTCTCGAAAATGTGCGATTTTTTATTTTGGTTAAAAAATTGTTCGATTATGATTAATTTTCGTATTGCGATCAGATGAAGAACATGATATGTACAGAAAAGCTTTGATAACATATGAATGTATTTACGTTTGTTTTGCGTTTATTCCGTTTATATATAAAAGTCCAAAATTGCAAATAACAATTCCGAGAATTAGAACGCTTTAAACTGACTATGACGCGCAACGTTATCAAATTTATAAATGTTTACAATAAAAAAACAATATATGAAAATATTTTTTTGCATCAGTACCCATAGCGGAGTGATCGAGGCAAGTTGTAAAAATGGCTGTCGCAGGATCTAAAAATTCGAAAATTTTGAAAAAAATATTTCAAATTCGTCCCCTAATTTTAGTGGCCAAGAGATTTGCGCACGACCAGGACATTTTCAAGTTCTATAGTGATGATTCTGGTGAATTCAGCAAGAGGTTCAGACCTTTATCCGAAGGGGATTATGGAAGATTTATCAGTCGCAGGTCTTTGAGCAGAGAACCAGCCTTAACCAGATTATTGAGTGAGTAAAGTTTTTTTTTTGGAAGAAACAAAAAAAACATTAAAAAATCAATTGACCGTGTTTTTTTTCTGTTATTTAGAAATGCACGTAACTTTTAAATCTGAGGTCTGATTGTTTTTTTTAACACATTGACTCCCATTTTTTTGGGGTCCAAAAATACTAAAACAAAATCATCGACATCGCATTACGTAAATCTTGATTCCATTGATCATATATAAATTTTGAATACCTGCAACAAAGTACGTGTAAATTATCTTGAGATTTATGTATTTGTACATTGCATTTGTTTCAACGCTATTTTTGAAGAATTTACTAGATAATATGCTGATACAAGATTACTGAAACTATTTTGTAAATACTCTAAACTAAGGCGATCCTACTCACCTAATGTTTATTTTATCTTTATCGAGTTAAATCCTAAATTATTCATATTCATACTTCTTTAAAAAACATTATTAATTTTAAGGTATTTAGGTTCAAGTGTATGAAATAGAAATCCTCAATTTATTATCGAATTAATTTAAATCATAATTTATAATTCTGTGAAACCATAATACCTATGTAATTGTTGCATTATGCAATTACTTGAAGTTTTAAATTCATGTTTTAATTATAAAACAAGCGTGAGGTATATCTAGTAATCACAAGCATTATTACTAATCAACAAAGTACTTTTATAATTTAAATATAGCGATAAAATAGAAAAAAACATAAAATATATAAAATGCTTGAGAATAGAAAAAAAGTTGTGCCTTTGGGGATCCCAGCCAGGAACGAACTTGGGGTCCAACTGCACAACATTTATATTTCTACATTTTTTACTTCATATCATAGATTTATTTATTTTATTTTATTTTATAACATTCGTTCCATTAGGAGCTTTTCGATGTTACTCTCATTTTTTTAAATATAACTTCCCTTGGCCCCCTGAAACCGCCAGTGTCCCATAACGTTCGTTTATGAAATGGTTTTATTATTATTTTGATAAATTTGTCACCAAACAGAATCTCACTATTATTATTTTTATTGAAATCACACTATTTATTTTTAGTGATTACACTGTAGGTAGAGCCAGATTATATTTTTATTTGTCAATACTTATAATATACCTAACATCAAGGGCACCTCGTGTTAATAGGTGGCTTATTCACTTTCCTTCAGGTCAATTCCGTAGGTTTGGCCATGAGCTTTATTAAAAATTACTAAAACACGTTTGAATTAATAATAACAAATCGATTGCAAATAGGTTTACTTTTATAGCATTGGCATTTTAAATCTGCATTTTAATTTTGGTATATTTACACGTATGTTTAACTATACAAAGTAGAAATTACTTTGAATGAAATTATTTTTGAAACATGAATGGTTTAGGATATAATCTCCTACTAAGTACCTTTTAACAATATTATGATGTCTTAGTAAAAATTATGTTTCTCAAAAACCAGATAAACCAGTTCAAAGAAAAGTATTTTTGATTATTTTAACCAAAAAAAAAGAAGATTATTTAATGTTATTGCACAATGCTCATGCGATAAGCCGTGGTATCAAATGTTTAGCAGTTCTATGACCCTTGTTAATTTAAACATAAAATTACATACGTTTGATAATGATTACATATTATTATATCCTTAACATGGTTATGTACGTGGCTTTACTTACTCTAAAAAAATCCAATAAATTGTTTTAGAATCAATTGAAGTCAGCAAAACATAAATGTGCTATGGATGGACCAACGACAAACAGATTTTGTGTGAAAAACACCGCATGCAAATATAATATTATTTACCAATATTAGAATAGATTCTACCATTATATTGTTTCGCTTTCTGGTCTTGGATGTAGTATTCTTGTCTATGTAGTTTTGCCAAATCGTTGCTTAGCGCCTGCGTCACGAGAGACTTTAATCTTACTGTAGGGCTGAGTCAATGTGTGTGTCGTGATGTTGTTATTATTATTAAATACATAAAGCTTTAAGCGTATGTGAGAGGTAAGTTAAGAAAGTACTCGTCCAGTTTAATACATTATGATAAAAACTTCAAGGATAAAATTTAATTAATTATATAAAACACGAAAAATTTAAATGTTTGCATTTACCTGTTTTTATTAGTAGATATTTTATTAAACGTGAATTGCTGTGAACTTTTGTCAAACAATAAATACACAAAAGTTGATAAAATATTCAGTTATCGTCAATTTGTGACGTTTTTAACCTTGACTTTAACATTTGATGATTGTGTGTATTAATTAATTTATATTTTATAATGCTTTTTCTATTTAACATACATTAATAAACTCACGCCCTAATCCCTCGAGAAAGATTGGCATAGGTACAACACACCGCATTCCGCATGTTTATCTTGAGCCCCAGTGTGACAGCTCGCGAATGTATCGCCACTATCCGGGTGTAATGAAGATAGCAGCTACATCTTACGGCAACACGAGACTCGAACTTTCGACCTGTCGGGTCGGGTCTGTCGGTTAAGCTAGGCACGTAACAATCTAAGCTACCATGTCCTAATATTAACGTCTTAATTTTTATTTATTCTTTATTTAATGCTGACCTATTGATTATTTTCTTATCTAGCAGATATGAAAACCTACCTGTGTGTCTGAGTTAGCTTAACTTGACCTATCCATTCTTTTGCGCTAACTGTAGTTACATAGAATATTTGCATATCGCTTCTACCGGTGTGCTTACCATGAGTTTTACCTTCGATTGTCGTTTGCGACTACAGTTACAAATTTGTATGAAAAATGAAAATTACTATAGTAATCTATGTTGCGTGACGTGTAGAAAAACTATGCGAACTCATGGTAGACACACGGAAGCCTCAACAATTTTTAAGCTCATAGAACAAATATCAGTTTTATGATAAATAGGAATATCTTGTTATTTTTGTAACTGAATAAAAATAGTTATTGTATATTATAGAAAAAAGCTTTTGAACAACAAGAGTCTTCAGCCTCATAAATCTGTTTAATTGAAGTTATCACTAAAAGTATGACAACATTATCTGTTTATAACCAGTTATAACTTGTACCTATATATTGATAAGTAAATATTTCAAGTTACATAGGAGTCGCATTCATTTGTGTCATAAATAAGCCATTTTCGCCATTTATCACAAAAAACGGAAGAATAAAAAAGATAAGAGGAAAAGCGGAATATAAATGGAATCGGAACGAGGTAGGTTACGAAGTTTTTGAAAAAAATCTTCGAACAAAAATAATAGTAGCCACTATAATAATAGATGCGGACACTACATCCAAGGTGAAACAATGGGTCTCGTAAATAAACGCTGGGATGGATGCTGGGATTAATTCAAATAATTTTGAAGTAGTTTTTTGCGCAATGCTGATTTACAACTCGGACTTTTGTCCAAGTAGTTTTGTTTTTTTTTTCGGCAAATTGTAGCCTATGTCGATATATTCTTCCTTGGCAATCTAAATCCGATCAGTGGCTTAGTCTGCAAAAACCAACAGACACACTGTTATTTACATTCATAATAATGTATCCTTTAACGCTATTTGTTTACTCAAATCTAAATAGTTTGGAAGCGGACCAGGATAGCTAAATAAATCACTTGGGAATCTTTTGAGGGGCCATTGTCCAGCGTTAGACGGCTTATGATTATGATGAAAAAGTTCAATGTTGAAACCAAATCATTTTTAATTTACATTCTGCAGATGTCTTGGCACAAATATTTGTCAAATCATTTTTTTTGATATTGGTATACGAAAGTCAATTAAACGATGTCAAAATACATGAAAAATAAATATTGATTCTCGTTTTCATTCCAGCTTCCCTGTCCTACAAGGTGGGGAAGCAAATGCTCTCGCTCGCCGAGGGTATGCCAAATGAAGACATCTTCCCCATCAAGAAACTACAAATGGAACTAACCAATGGGGACCGTTTGCTGATGGAAGGAGCTGAATTGAAGACCGCTTTGCAATATGTACCTTCACAAGGGTGGGCTTAAAATTATTGTTTTAAAGATAATTTAGTTTAGTAAACGGGAATTGGAATAGTATAGTATATTTAATAGTTTAATTAATATAACTGGTTGAATAACTAACGAAACAAACTGGATTTATACCTTTTTCTTGGGTTACCTTTCATGTCATAGGATTATTTCTTTTACCAATACCTTGACTCTGTTGTTATTAATTTAGTAAATATGTTTAAATTTGAATTAACAAGAAGTAATTGCGATAAGGTGTAAAACTGTAAAATTTTACGATTTTCGTCAATTACGAATGTTTTTACAAAACATTGAGAGAGATTGCTGAGGCTTTCTGGTTCTTACTAAAGAAATTTCCCATCTCCAGTCTACCAGGTCTCCTTTCGGAGCTGAGAAAGTACCAGCAGGAGCTCCACCGTCCCCCGCCGCTAACCAGAGAGGTGCTGGTCACCAACGGCGCGCAGCACGGCATCTACAAGTGCTTCGAACTCCTCGTGGATGAAGGGGATCCGGTGCTGATCAACGAATTTGCTTATACTGGCGCGCATATTGCTGTGAGTTTAAACGCAAACACGTTACTTTCACATATTAAAAACTAATAATTGGGGAACTTTTTTTAAAACAATAAAGTGGCAATCAAACTTACGGCCATTTGGTAAGCAAACACCGTAGCCTATGGACTTTTGCAGTACCTATATTTTCATTAAAACACACCTATCCAAATTTCTAAATAACTTTTAAATTAGGTGTCCTTATTCGAAAGACAGTAATTTAAATAGGTAACAGAAAAAAAAAATAATTCGGAAAATTACTTCACCACAAACGGTTTGGAAAGTTTTTCGTTGGGAAAGATAAATAGAAGAAGCAAAAGATTAAGTAATTCTCTGATGTCTTGTGGCTCTGTTAACTTCTCTTCAGGGTAAATCAACTAACATCATATACTTAAATACGTGTTCCCTTAAATTCGTACTGGGTCCTGCGTCAGCCACTATTCCGGACTCGTAGCCTGTGCTTCATTTCTTAGTTGCATGCTTCCTTTCAAACTATGTTTATCCTGGTTAACAGGAGCTGCATTGGTGGGACAGAGTGGCGTGTTTGCCCCAAAGCAATTTGACTATGTGAGCTTTATGAAGCCGACAACAAATTTAAGGAAATGGCGAAGTTGCATACTTTCCTTCAAAGGATGTTACTGTTGATTCTGGTCAATAGGATTTGCATTGGGTGGACAGAGTGTCGTGATTGCCTCAAACCAATACATGTTTAAAGCCATTTTTCTAATATAATATTTTTAGTTTTGATATTTCAAGTTAAATTTTTATTATTTCAGCTTAAACCATACAACCCGGAAATCCTAAGCATACCAGAGGACGACAAAGGCCTTATGCCTGAGATGTTAGAGTCAATTTTATCTGAACGCCTATCCCGCGGTGCCAAAATGCCCAAAGTGCTGTATCTAGTGGCTAACGGCTCAAATCCCACAGGAACAGTCATCCCAGAAGAAAGAAGGAAAAAGATCTACGAACTGGCCTGTACTTATGACTTTTTGATAATCGAAGATGATCCTTACATGTTTTTGAATTATGAAGGGGTGAGTTAAATGCATAACTGTGTAAAATCTATTAGCACTAATTTTAATCTATACATTATGGAAAACAACTCAACGTTAAAAATAAGTAATATATTATTCTCCAAGTTGTGTTTTAAGATGTCTGTAGCATTTGCGACAAAGTATGAATCGATTATAAAGAGTAAATATTACGAGTAATCGATTGCTATTGATGTATTTGAAGATAGTACAAACTTATAGTAGACACAAAGGACTTAATTTAAACATCATCATTAGCCGTTAAGTGCTGGACAAAAAAGCTCCTCCAAATATTTGTCGATCTCGGTGGCGCAGTGGTGTAAACAGCTGACTGCTACTGGTAAACAGCTGGTGCTAGGTTCGAATCCTGGCGGGGCGGAACTTTGTGTGATTTGCAAAACGCATTGTTTTGCTTACCGGCCTTGGATGATGTATTCTTATCTATGTAGTATATACCATATCGTTGCTTGGTACTATAAACCTATGTAACTAGGTACATATCGTTGCCTAGCATTAGCACCTACCTACATATATATCACAAGTATGTCTTAAAGTGGGCCTGAAGCTTCGGAGAATTTGTGTGAATCTGAATTAATTATAATAATCAACATGGTGTTTCATCTTCTCAGCCATCGCCACCTTCGTTTTTGTCATTGGACAGCGCTGGTCGCGTCATCAGGCTGGACTCTCTGTCCAAGGTCTTAGCAGCCGGTCTTCGAGCAGGTTGGACCACGGCACCACTGCCATTACACCAAAGGTGAGATGGTCTCTCATTGATAAAAACATTCAAAAAAGGTGAAAGATCTACATGCGATATCCTCTGGGTTGGCAGTACCCTCACTTTTGTCTGCAGTGAAGTGAAGCAGATATCTGTATTCCATCTTGAACGATTGGATAAGTAATGTTATTATCGGCACGAGAGGTTTAACTTTTATAACCTCTACATGGGCAACGCGTTGCAAGACATCAAGGGCATCTTCGTTTCAATAGGCGGTGGTAATCATTTTCTATCAAAAGAACCATCTGTTTGCTCGTCACATAGAATAATGGTAGAGGTTCTTAATAAGACAACAGAACGCCTATAGATTTATTTTTAAAACTTATATGGCAAACAAGCAGTTAAAACGATGATACACCTGATGGAAACCATAGTTTCAACGCTAAAATCTTTGTATAAAATCAAGAGGTTTATATTACCATAAAATAATTTTATCCGTTCTTTAAATTACAGGTTGGAATTACATTCTCAAGCCGATACTCTTCATTCATGCACATTATCACAGGTAGGTAAAACATTACTTAAATAATTGTATCTAGTTTTTATATAGATGGAAATTGGTAACTTTATGTAGGTGCCTACTTCATTAGGCTCACATGTTAAATATCATCTAAAGAAAATATAGTATTTTGATCCATTTTAAATGTAACTTTGCTGCTTTTTATGTAACCTAAAGTAACTTTAAAAGCAGTCACAATTAAAGCTTTCAAAGTATTTATTCAACCAATTTAATAAATAAGCGTATTAGGTAAATATATTATCGATAGGTATTCTTCTATTAAAAATGCTACTCTTTGAAGACTATTAAAGCCAAAGAAACATTTTTTTCTATTATATATTTCAGTCGATCGTCCTCCGATTGATTTCCGAACGTGGGCGTTTAGCGCGCCATCTCGCGGCGACGCGTGAAGTTTACAAGTCTCGGCGTGACGCGTTACAGAGGGCGCTTGAACCTGTGCGGCATCTAGCGGAGTGGCAACTACCTAAAGCGGGGTTGTTCTTTTGGTTGAAAGTCAACGGGATCGAAGATGTTTATAATATGGTAAGTAGCTAAATAAATATGTTTAAATTACAACAAATTTGATTGAATGAACTTTAAGTTCGAAGTTCAAACCTCAGTCGCGTTCCAAATCTTATCGAGATCTTAATGTTGTCTTAATCGTTTCTCAAGGTATTTCACACTGCATTTGAACGAGGGTTAATGTTAGTGCCGGGACAAGCATTCGTATGGGACAGCCGAGCACAGAGCCGCCATCTACGCTTGGCTTTTAGTAAAATAAAAGTGCAAGATATGCCTCAAGCAGCGCGCCAACTAGCAGAAATAATACGACACGAGCAAAACACATGCCAAATGAAACAACCGCAAAGACTCGCTACTCAACACTAGATGGCGTTAGCAGTAGTTTGTAGTTAATTTATTTCGTCTAAAATGGAAAATAGAAATTTAATTTATTAAGAATAGCCGTAACGTATTTTACTATTTAGTTATTGTATTCAATAAAATTATAATGTATGTTTAAATATAGTTTTTTAGTTAAGTCAAGTTCTGAATAAGATAAGATAAAATTTGAATAAACATTTTACGCAGATGTCTTGTTTTGTAGTTTAAAAAAAAAAATCCCTACATTTGACATGCCTACTATAATTTGACAGTGACATACCTATGTATTTGTCTTCATATGTTCTATTTACATTACGTAGGTAAAACACAAATTATTCCATTACAGCAGGTACTAACTTTAAATCCGAAGCAGTGCTAGTCGTAGATTTATAAGTTCTGGTTTCAACCTAAAATAGTCTAGTCTTATAATAATAGGCGGTATAGGTTTAGTCATGTCACTAACATGAGTATCCCCGTTCATATATTTTGAGTCGCCTTTGACTATCGACAGTGCGTGTAGGCTCTTACAAGTATATTATAGCTCTGCTGGAGTGTATGTGTAAATGTTTACCTACAGTAAATTTAAAAATAATTTTCTAATTGAAATGAAATAAATCATGTTATTTCTTAAGTTGCTACACAGTAAAGTAAGTAAGAAGTAGTAGTTTGTTACCGACCGACCCGACAGGTCGAACTGTAGTTGCCATGTTCCTCATTATGCCCGGATAGTGGCGACAGATTCGCAACCTGTCACTCTGGGAGTCAGCATAAACATGCGAAATGCGATGTGTAACATCTCTGCCTACCTCTCTTTTTAATTACGGCGTGAGTTTATGTTTGTGTTTATGTTATGCTACACAGTAAAGCACCCTTAAATTTTAATTAATAATTTTCATAACATACAATTTATTTTGCAGTTGCATTATATATAAACCTTATAAATTATATTTATTCTGTGGCACAACAAAAGAACTGAACTCTTCATTTACAAATAGGTTAATCGAATCTATCGACAGAATTTCGCTACTTACGTCAGTAACATTAATTTCTAACTGTTGTTTGTTTTTAGAAAAAATAATTAAAAGAGAGAAATTAGGTGCCTTGTTCCATTACGGCAGGTGACGAAAAAACACAAATTTAACATTTAAACAGTGGAAGTCTATCATGAAACTGCAAATTCAGTCTCATTAACACTGCAAAAGACTTGTTTTATTTCTTCGCTCCACAGTTAGCTTACAATTTCCCATTTACTTTACATTCCCATTCAAAAAATAACCTTAACACCCACCAATACGAACTAAACTCGCACATTCGAAACCAAAAGGAAGATTTCACCGACCATTCAAGGCTGGAGCTAAGAAAATTGAGATTTATGCCTTTTGAGTTAAGGTTGTTTTTTTGTTGGATTCTAAATCGAAGAAATGCTTCCAGTACTTTAGTATCTCGATTGCCGTGAATGAGGGAAATAAGCTGTTTTAATTACAGGCAGACGATTATGAAACGATTTTCTATCTGAGCGATGTTTTTGTCTCGTCTGCGAATCGAGTGTCGGTAATTATCTGTTGATTTGATGGAGAAAGTGGAATGTTTGTGTACGGGATTTGTTTTTGAATGAGTTAGAAAACAGCCAATCAGGTCAACGGGATCGAATCAGAAGTGATGGGATCCCGTAAACCAAGAACCAATATGGGAATATGATTTATACGGGTCCCTAGATAGCTGAAAGAAAAGATATAGAAGAAGTGCTGGCCTGGCGCAGTTCTTCTTTTTATGTGCAATGCCACCGCAATAGGAAATACGCATGAAATTTAATTTGATTATTCAATCAATTTATCGTTAGTATGTGGTATTGGAAATAGTATATTTACAATGAAAAAAGAATTAGAATAGTGTAATAAACCAGGGAGATACCATTAAAAGTGATTATAGTAAATAAAGTAATGCATATTCCCTATTGCCACTAGGTCCAAGGCCATCAGCTCCTTGTTTTCTGTATCTAAATGGCACAGTGCTTCGTAACTTGAGTGTACTTTACATTTTTTTTCCATTCGTCCGTGTCACGTCGGCAGGATACGTGTCTTCTGTACAAGCCTAAGAGCTTTTTCTTAAGACCATGATATGATATTTGTTAGCAACGACTGATACAAACTCGAGATCGGCTTCAAAACCTTTCATAGTAAAGCCTCTTGTTTACGTTAAAAAAACCTAAACCTCTCAATTTCTTAATAATCACTCAAACATCTAAAAACCCGCAACGCAAACCATTGTACAACAGATCTTGCGTAATACTTCAGAATACAACAAAAACTATTGTGTTGAAAATAACACCTCCAAACAATGAGGGAAAAAAACTAAAAATCTGATTTTCGATCCTATTTTCTAAGGCTTAAAGGTGGAATTGTGTTTGTAATAAATTAATTTTGAGGTTAAATCCGTCGGTTTTGAACAAAACTATTATTTTCAGGGATTACTTTCGGTTCGTTTGTTAGATTGAATATCTTTGATGAGACGTTTTCGTCACCTGCAGTGCTTATGAGATGTTATTCTGTTATATTGATAAAAATTTGTCGCTACTTACTAACTATCAACGCACAGTCAAAGCTACAGTGTCTAGAAACTAAAAGTTACAGAACTTAATTGGAAAGGCTAAGAAATTTAGCCCGTTTTTTTTACCACTACACAATGAGAAGGCAAACAAGCTGATTGTAAGCCACCGTAGCCTGCGACCGCTAGGTTTTTATATAAGACAAAATATTTTATAAATGCAGTCAAATACAATTTTCCAGGATATCAACTGTAAGGTAAGCGTCTCACTAATTGTAATTGAAATAGCAATTACATCTCCGGCACTGTCTAGGGAAATGGAAAACATAATGTTATTAACGACATTCATTCATTGTTTATGACGCGGTCCAAGATACAAGCGAAGCTTCGTTACATTATTCGTGAAGTTCTTTGAATGACAATTTTGTGCAGTAACTGCCGATCGCCAAATAGCGTCTGTTTGAAGCTATTGACACTGCCTGCTTTAAGCAGTTCGTCAATACCTAAAGCCTCAATTACACTATTCAAGAAGTTGGTCGAGAAACCTCAAGAATAAAAAGTTTTTAAAATATATTAAAACAATAAATAGGTAGGGATATTCCGTAGACGGTGATAAAAAAACAGAAATAACTTCGAAAACATGTAAATTGAACTATTTTCAAATGTTTCTAGGTGCTAATTTTCTCTTTATTCATGAGTTATTTTATAGAAATCGTTTCTTTTAGTTTAAGCTTATTGTATTTTTCATCTTTGTTTGTTTCCTTTTTTATAATACCAGTCACAGTAAAAATATAAGATTAGGCTGGCACCCCTAAATGTTTAATAATACAAGCCGCCTATGTTTTATGAAGTTAATTTCCATGTAAAAGTTTAATGATAGAAATAAAATGTGATTTCAAATACTTAGAGTTTAATTAAAACCAGTCGAAAGACCTGCAAATAGTCAAAGGCCTCCAATTAATTTCCGTAAGGAATCCTTTGCCGCTTGGATTCAGCGAGTCCCTGCTGCCTGCACAATATCATTTGTCTACCTTAATCCTATAACCTTTAAGTAATGGTCCAAAACACGTAAAATGGTCTACTCTCTCTTTCTCTTTCAAATTGCACCACACGCCACCTGCATAGGACGCGGAATGCATTTCTTTATTACTTCCGTAATAATGCATTTCGAATTTCAACTTTCTTCGTAATATCTTCGAAATCTGTCAATTTGCAACGAAGCTTCGGAAATGGATTTGCAAGGATTTTATTAGAACGCTTGGTTAAGCTCCAATAATAGTTAATAATTTTGTTACCTGTCATTTCGTTACAAATGTAAAACGGTTGGTAACTTTATTTAAATTAAAATTAGTAATAATAAAAGTAAAATAAAAACAATTTAAAGACGACAAAATATTTTGATTTTTTGAAAAGCTTTGTCTTTTTCCATCTTATTTCTTTTACTTATTTTATCTATTTATCAACCTACTTATTTCAAAAACAGGGCTAATTCATCTTTTGCCCGCAGATGTCCATGGGCGTCGGTATCACTTTCCATCAGTCTCCCGTTTGCCCTCTTAAAAAAAACTTACCTAAAAATAGTACTTTAGTTATACATTAAATAAATAAATACTAACCTACTCAAATAGCAGACATATTTAATTCAGCTTCTCATAAACCCTTTCTATTTGACAAAAATGATGAAATTCGATGCACTGTGGTGCGAAAACAAAAAAAAAACCTGGACAAAAATTTTAAACCGCACTTCCTCAGTTCTTTTACAGCGCCCCCTATGGCTAAGCCTCATTATTCCATATTTACTATCCGCTTATATCTACCTAATATACGGTAATAATGCATAATAGGTGATTATTATATTTCACCGCGTCAAATGATTATGCTATAAGTGTCACGGGCTGATGGGTCGACGAAATATGCTGTTGATTTTGCTTTATAGGGAGTGAGCATTTTACAGTGTATGTAATGAATATTTATCTGGTTTCTATACTTATTACTACATATATTACAAAAAGTCACTTCCTGCTGTCCGTCTGTCCCTATGTATGCTTAGATCTTCAAAATTACGGAACGGATTTTGATGCATTTTTTTTATAGAAACAGTGATTAAAGAGGAAGGTTGATATGTATGTAATACATACATAAAAGCCGTGCGAAGCCGGGGCGGATCGCTAGTAATGTTATAAAGAGAAAGTTTTATGAGTAAGAGGTAAACAGCGAAACTGGAATACAAATTTAATAAAATATTTATATTATATTTTAACGTGGTTTTTCAACGTAGATACTATAATGTTGGCATACGCCCAGTTCAAATAACAGCTAAAGCATTAATTTATCGTCTTTCAATATTAAATACAATTATTTTTTACCAAACGGTCGCCTAGTATCCATGTCAGTCATCTCACTATATTTTACCACATAAAATAAAGTTACATGTTATAACAGATACAAAGGAAAATATCGTTTCAAACATTGCACGACTATAAATGTAAATTTACTCAGAAACAAAAATTAACAGATTTTGTCGTATTAAGAATAAAATATTTAAAACAATTTTTGAACACCCCCTAAACTAAATGTTACTGGCGTAAAGGATGGTATACAATAGAGAGCGTGTCGCAGCGTGTAATTGCGACGTTCCCTCTCGTGTGAAACAGCCTTATGGTGGATTATTTCGCGCATTAACACCTTTTTTTGGATCACACTTATTTAGATGGTCATGGTTCATTTGGTGTTTTGAGTACAACGGTTACTGAACGGTTCCGTATGTAAAATTGAATATTTAAATAAATCCAAGAAGTTTTTTGTAAGAATTTAGTTATTTTTAATTGAAATTTTCTCTTGTATGTTGTCAATACAGATCATAATTATTGTGTATTATGTTTTAAACGCGCTTTTATTAGGTCGACCTAACTATGTAATGGAATCTATGGTAACCAATTAAAACATCTTTCAGGGGTCGTAGCGTAATAAAAATTGGCAGCTGTATATAGTTCTGATGACAATACAATAATATGGTACCTACTGTCGAACTGATCTGATGATGGAGCCGGAAAAAATTAACTGGAACTTCATGATGGAAAATCGTATAATAGCTGTTTTGGATTTCTTAGAAAAGTCTTGTAATGAACTTTGACCACGATATTAAGTTTCAAGGTCTAATGACAGAGACGGAAGATAGACACTGGCATTCCAAGCGTGTTTTTCTAGTGTTTTTAAAACTATTAATGTTTTTTAAAAGATAGTACTCGTACAACTTATTTTCGTAACCGTGTAAATAGTCTAACTTTCTTAATATTTTCATTTATGTGGATCAGTTTCAATTTGGATCGACGTCGTAAAAAAAAATCCCTTGCTCTATTATATCGAGATAGGAATAATTAAATGAAAAAGTAATCAAAACAAAGTGAACACTGACAAAGTTTAATTTAAAGGAAAAATAAAATTGTATCGTTAAAAGAAAATAGAATTAGATTTTCTGCTTCGTTAAATCAAATTTAAACTTCAGAATTGCTTTCGAAATGAAATATAACGAAGTCAAGTTTGTAGATAAAACAATTTCTTACTTAACGTCTTTGAAAACGAAGTTTGATTGCACCACTGTGCATTCATAGTGCACATAAATAATCAAAGTGCACATTGCATTGAATTTATACGTTATTGATTACCTGGGAGACGCAGTAGTGTACCACCACCATTGGTGTGGTGTGCAGCCGATTACTACGCTTAAGGTATAGGGTTTGTACCCCGGTGGGAGGGGCACTTTGTGTTATTTGCAGAGGCATTGTTTCGCTTACCGGTCTTAGATGTAGTATTCTTATCTATGTAGTTTATACCATATCGTTGCTTAGTGCCTGCGATACCAGATTATATCTAAGTGCAGGGTTGAGTAATGTGTGTAGTGATGTGGTTATTATTAGTATTCATAAAAAAAATGTGTTGTTAAGTTAAGCTAGAGTTAAAAAGAGTTAAGCTTTTTTCATAATTATTGTATATAAATTGGATATTCTATATAAACATAGGCTGCATCTCTCTCCTTGATAAGATAAAGTCGACAAAGAACTGTCGCATTCAACATTTGCTTTAAAATTTGTTTATTTATTAATGCACCAGCAAATAAGCTAGGCAATATATTATAATTGCAGGTGCATCTACTTTTGCCAGAAAATAATGCACAAAAATTTGCATACAAAAAACCAACATTCGTTTTATACTTTCTCGTTTAAGTCTCAGTTGTAGCTGGAGTTAATCTCCATTCCACTCTCTACTCCAACTTTCTAGATCCAAGGGTTTGGGCTGAGCGATGATAAGCCAGTCAGGTCTTTCCTTTAGGACTTCTCAATTTGTGTAGATATTGGGCTTGAATATTGGCTATCATTGGACTGGAAGCTTTAAACATTAATCAATTTGTTTGAAAATATTATTGAAAATAGCATAATTCAAATCAGGCAAACCGTCTCCGAATAATCTATAATAAATTAAGAACCTCCTCCTTTCTTGGAGTCGGTTAAAAATTCAGCCTTTTGGATCTTTTAGGAAATCTTTCTTTTTTCATTTCAAACCCTTTTATATTAAGGTTTTTTAAATAAAATATTATAACTAAAAAGACACGAATTTAACTCAAGAGGCAATAGAATTACTACAGAGTTAAAGACAAGGAATTATTTTCTTCAGCCCCCGTGAGTAACTGAAACATGGAATATGAAGCTAATTTAAATAGGTTTGCCTATTTACCGGGGTGTCTTTGTAAATGCGGGCCAATTGAATTTGGTCGTGTAATAGCTAAGGAGTTATCCCTCGATATATCCGCATCTCCTGAAAAAATACTTCACTGTTTAAACGCTAGTGATGTGCTGAAGTCGATAGTTTTATCGAACCTTATCCTTTTTACCGTTTTAAGAAACCCAATATATTTATACAGATGGACAGATACAAAGGAAAATGTAATTCATGCACGATACTATATTTTCCATTTGAACATTATATTTAAAACAAATTGTTACAATGGTTTTGAGATCATTCTTTGATCTCTATAATAGCAAAATATTCCGTATTTTGCTGGATTTACAGAAAATCTAATTCAAATCTCTTAGCTATGAAATATCTTTAAAACCTCATTCGTTTCCGAGTTAAATAAATTATTAAATAAATAATTATACATTTGTCTGTCTGTGTATGTTTGTTTGTCATATACGACAATTCCCGATACTCGTATAGTAGATAAATCTATTATACCTTTGGTCATATTTTCGTTTTACAGATGTGGCCAAATGCCCGCTTATCTACATTTAAAATCCTTAAAAATTCTAAACAAATTTGAGGTTCATTTTTGAGTTTCTTCATACATTCACTAGTAAGAGATGTATAACATCTTTAACCTCTGCATGGGCAACGCATTGGCGTTTGACGGTGCTCTTGGCGTTCTTAGACATTAAAGGCATCGTCTTCTCATTGAATTTATCCCCTATTAGTTATTGGCGTACCGTGGTGTTTAGACGGTCAGGAGTCTCCTGACTATCTCCCCTTAAGTTTTTTTGGCTTATGGGCTATTTCAATTCTTATCACCGCTTTGCTGGGAGGGAAGTCTGAAACCGCTTTCTTATTATTTCCTATTTCTTCTGATTAAGTTCGTTGCGGCTCCCAAGACAGCTGGTAGGGTGTCCGGGCACAGCTTATGCGTTATTGCACAGCTGCATTATTCGTCGATTATTCGATCAAAGGACGCCACAGTTGATCCTGATAAAAAGGAGTTGTAGTGGTGAGAGAATGGCGGGTGTGCCCCGAAAAAAAATCGTCTCCTCAATAGGTGGTATCACTTTCCGTGAAGCGAATCGTCTGCTGTTTGCCAATATCGTTGTATAAAAAAGGGTAGTAGATAAATATCGATAGAACGGGAACGACTCTAGATGGGCGGGGGCAAGCGCGCGAAATTGGAAGAAAACTTTCGTAAGGGGAAATGAAATGGGATTGATAAAAATTGGAACCAAGCCGCCTTAGCAGGGTTGTATTTGGGTAAAATAAATAAAAAATATATACACTTTATACTTTGTCAAGAAAGCGAGCTACATAGAAAACTAGAAAACTGAACAGTAATACAGAAAAGGCAGGTATTACAAGTGATCTACTTGCGAGATCGTCTGGGTTGCTATTATTCTCTTTTTTTTTCTGCCGTGATGCAGTTCGCTGTGTTTCGATTCGAAGGATCAGAGAGCCAGTTTAATTACCGGATGAGAAGTATAACATCTTTACCTCTACATGTTCAACACTTAGAGTTGGTGTTTTACGATATCAGGGACATTGTCATGTTAATAGGCAGCGGTATCACTTCCCAAAAGGTGAACCGTTTGCTTGTTCGCACATGAAGTTAATATAAAACTAGGTACTACATCAGTAATATTAGATTGACTGCAACAATTATAACAAGATATTTCGTGGAAAACGACAAGCTTGCAAATGAGTTTAACTTTAAAGAGGCACAAATCAAGAAGTTTATTAAATACTTTTTGATACTATCTACCTGGGATTACAAATGCGAGGTTGTAAGTCGTATCGCCTCACTGCAAGTCAGTAAATAACATGATAAACGAGGAATACTCAGTCGGAGGGCGACTTTGCTGAGGGAAGGTTTTTAATCTGTCAATGAATTCTTAAATCGTAAATTTTGAAAATGAAGAGTGATTTTTTTTTCTCCTCTTTGAAATTGATCTTATTAAAAGCTACTTTGAAGTCAAAATTATCACCAGTTTACGTGGCTGATCGACGGGGAAGAATCCGACAAAAAACCTCAAGAAGCCTTTCAAAATGAACTACAATCAATTGAGCTGAATTTTCACAGCCATCTGAATCCATCCCTATGTTTTCTGAGGGCTCGAAATTCACTTAGCTTCGTTTGTCGAAGCTTTTCGCCTCTTGAAACTTTTCAATAGCCCGGAATCGAATTCAGGCGTCCCCCCTTTTTGGTCCCTCCGGCCCCCCTCGCCCTCTCCCACCCCCCCAAACACCTGCCGACGCGGGCCTGTAACATATGTGTGTGTCTGTAAGGTAATGTATTGCATATCTTTTGAACATTTTTCTCATGTAAATTCGTACTCTACGTAACACCGCGTTTGAAGTACATATTTTAAATGCATATGTATTATGTATGTACATTTTAAATGTTTTGTGTGGAATTTGAAAATTTAGGTAAATTAGTTTTGAAAACTACATCAAGCATACCTACGGTATCTAAAAATTTGTTTGTATGAAGCTAGAAAAAAATGAAGATACTTTAAAAGCAACTGAATATCAACAGTTTTTTTGTACACAATGGAATATTATACGAAAACCCAAACAGTCTAGTAACAACGAACAAACAATCTCCATTGACAAACTGACATACAACAATAAAGTCCGAAAATCCTCTTAATCTCCATGGCGGTTCAAGCTTGTAATGGTCATTTTATGGTCCAAGTTTTTACATCACACGACCCACTGTGCATCACACTTTCCTATAGTAATCCAAGATGCTTGAAATTCGACACAATACCGCTTTGCAGTTTAACTCAATTCAATAACAAATTAAATGTAGTTACATTTAAAATCAATAGCAGCTCTTATTCTATTAGTAAAGAATTGAAAATCGTGTGAATTTATTCGAATAAAACGCTACTGACTGAAACATTCGATTTTTTCATGATCGCTCATTGTGTTGCACAGTGGTCAACTACTCGATGTCGTGGACAAAAAAAAAAAGTATTCCAAGAAGTTTTGCGGCTATATTAGTGGTATTAGGATTGTTAATATGGATTTTGCACAAAGAAAATTGGGATAGGAGCCCTTGAATGTTTGAGAAAAAACTTTTGTTCGGAGGTGTTAGCGGTGAGCTTTGGTTAGTGAAGTGTGTAGCTAACAGAACTACGATTAATAAGGATTCTAATTTTATTTAATTTTGAAAGTAAATAGAATTGGGACATTACAATAAAACCAATAGTTTTTTTTGTTTTATTTATTGGATAAACAGCATTAATTTGAAAAAGCTAGTATGATTTATTAATTAACTAGCGACCCGCCCCGGCTTCGCATTTTTTGCATTTGCATGTCCTATATACAAGTGTTTATATATTATTGGTGGCCTCGGTGGCGCATTGGTGTAAACAGCCGACTGCTACTTTAGAGGTTTCGGGTTCGTATCCCGGCGGGGGCTGAAATTTGTGTTATTTGCATGACGCATTATTTCGCTTATCGGTCTTGGATGTATTATTCTTATCTATGTAGTTTATACCATGTCGTTGCTTAGCACCTGCGACACAAGATTAAATCTTAGTGCAGGGCTGAGTCAATGTGAGTGTCGTGATGTGTTTATTATTATTATCAAAAAACCTTCCTCTCGTATTAATCTTATATACTTAAAAAACCGCACCAAAATCCGTCGCATACATAGGGACAGACTGACAGCGGGAAGCGACTTTGTTTTATATTATGCAGTGATTTAATTTTTTTAGGTATCTAGATTTAAAATACACTATATACTTTTAACTAAGTAACAACATACTTACAAAATATACATATTAGTAGCAATTATAACAAAAAACTAAAAAACACCACCCTTATTTCGCTAACAAAGTAGGTTAAACGCAGCATTGTTGAAACATCTGCTATAAACTTAAATAAAGCTGATAGCGGTTGGCCACATTATTATATATTGTTAATAAAGCTGATAGCGGTTGGCCACATTATTATATATTGTTAATAAAGCTGATAGCGGTTGGCCACATTATTATATATTGTTAATAAAGCTGATAGCGGTTGGCCACATTATTATATATTGTTAATAAAGCTGATAGCGGTTGGCCACATTATTATATATTGTTAATAAAGCTGATAGCGGTTGGCCACATTATTATATATTGTTAATAAAGCTGATAGCGGTTGGCCACATTATTATATATTGTTAATAAAGCTGATAGCGGTTGGCCACATTATTATATATTGTTAAGCTTTCTGTACGTAATTACTGCCTTTGCAATCGAAATTGTACTTAAAAATACTTAATCTTTGCATAAGATCTTCTAAACAGATCTTTAAATATAATATAATGTTACACAGAGTATGCGTTTTTCAAAATAACGACATAAAGTTTGAGTGTCCATAAATAAACAATATTTTTAATAATCTTTTACCTTCTTATATTTAGTTCAAAGTCATCTAAATACCCCATTAAAATATTAAATACTAAAAAAACGTTTTTTCTTTATAATAGATTCCTTTTTTTCTTCATAAAATACTTAATTGTAACAAATTTCCTTCTGGTGATTTCTAAATTTTCAATTGTTTTTTTTTGGGTTGTATACAAGTAATAGAGCTCAATTTTCCTTTATTTGTATTGTAAGAACAGTGTAAAAATCTCCAATGGACGACATACATACACACAAGCATTCATGCATTACGCATACCATCCATTTCATTATTTTTGGATACATGTATTGTTGTCATAATTAAATGAAAGATCTCGTTTAAAAAGTAATTCACTTTCAACCCTCGATGACGAATTTGTTACAATCAGCATCACAAAAATTGTATTCATACCTACGCCATATTGCGAGACCGCCTTAGACAAATGTTGCTTTTTTATCCTCTTAGTTGGAAAATTTGCATTGCATTTTGCACTTTGTTCTGTATGACATAAGATTTCGTTTCTCCTGTACGTTTTTATTTTATTTGTATTGTATTAGGAACGTTTATCCTTAACTAATGAGCCTGTGGGGAGCCGACAGAAAGAGATGGAACGATTTTTTTTCCGTTCTCGAGTTACAATTTGATTGTTTGAAACTTTTAACTCTAGTTCGGGGTTTTCGGACCACTTTGCTTTTTTTCTCGTTTAATTTATAATTACAATCATGGAACAATGTTAATTTGATGATATACTTACACACAGTTGGTATATCTACGTGCGAGATCATCTGGATTGGTACCACCCTCCTTTCTATTTACAATGTGAAGCAGTTCGCTGTATTTGGTTAGAAGGATTGTAAAGCCAGTATCATTATCGGCACAAGAGGTATAACATCCTTACCTCTAGACTGGGAACATATTGGTAGTGCTCTTGGTGTTCCAGATTTCAAGGGCATCTTCAATAGGCGGCGGTATCACTTTCCATCAGGTCAGACATCTGCTTGTTTGCCCGTGATGTTGAATAAAAATAAAATACATACATATTTTAATCATACGTTTATTTAAAACACTAGGTGGCTATTTCTTATAGTATTCCCTAGAGTAAATTGAATTATTTACTTAACTGATTTAATTATTGAACATATTAATGTATATTCTGATGCACTCTATTTGACCTGGATCACTCAAATTGGAAGTATTTGTTAAATACCTTTGTCCCTTTCGCCTGCTGATGATAATGATGACGATCGCAAACTCTTTGATAATTCTCTTTTTTCAGTGAATAGTCAGACAAACGTATAAATATCTATACGTAGGTGACTTTAACAACGCTGACTTTGTGAGTCGGCAAAGTGAAAGTCAGTTTATTTGGAGGGGTTCTAAAGTGAATAATACTTGTAATTTGCAATTTAATCAGTCTATCTTTGAACGTGAAACAGTTTTTTCGCCTGAAGCGACTATCACAATAACAATGTTAGCCCAAAGCATAACACTTGGAGAACGCCCCTAAAGGAATAGAACCCGCGACACGCCACCCGCTGGCCGACAAATGTAATAGCATGATCAAAAATGTAAGGGTAGAGTTAAGATACATCTTTAACTTTTGTTTCGTGTTCCGTATTATTAAAAACAAGTACGAAAGACTGCTTCGATGAGATGTTATCTTCACTTCAGATTTTTTATGTTAAAATTTTCTGTTTGCGGTCTCTTGACTTTAATAGTGGAAATATTGTTTAAGTATGGCAAAGCAAAATAGCTTAGGTACTTTATAGATTATTAAAAGGAATGCCAATTCAATATTTTAGTGTGGATATATTTGCTATTTTTAAATAGATTACCTTGAGGAAATTGTCTAGTATCCTATTTAGGTATGTAATCTAATGGTGATATATTGTGTATAAATAGAATACTACTCACAACAAACATACTATTTTATTTAATGTACGAAGTTTACGGTAGCGACAAATATCTATGAAATCTGTTTACTTTGTATGCAGTTTTGGTACGTGTCATGCGGGACCCTAAATCTTGAATACAGAATCGTGATACGACTTTGTCGCATCGGCGTCCCGCGGAGATAAATACATTTTACTCTTATATTTAGTTGTAGTCGACTCAATTTCGGTTTAGCGTACACATGTCTAATTATAAGTTTAGTTGCAATGTTCAATCGACGTGAAACATGGGCATTTTGTTAACAACATGGCGGAATATTTTTTATCAACATCCGTTGCTTTGCTTGGTCTATCTTTATTATTGATTTATCTTTTTTTTTCTCACGTATCTTGTTATCCATGATGGCGAATCCGTTGCAAATTAATCGTTACAATAAATATAAGATTTCAGATCAGAGACTTCAATTTTGAGGTGGGAGATCAGACAAGACAAGCGTTGTCATTGAGATGCTTGAAGTTAAAACATAGACGAATTATATGATAATTAACAAACAAACCTGAATCAATGGAATTGGCGTTTTCGAGCATGTATTTTTACATAAGTTCAAGAAACAGTTAAAGCGGACGAAGTCGCAAGTTGAAGCAAGTTCTTCGGACCGTCTCTTTGGATGGTTTCACTAAATCATGAATTAACCTTTAGCGAATTTTGATAAAGATTGGCACATAGAAACAGTCACTATATCTTAAATTATTGTATATTTTAAGATTAAAATTAGATGCTCCTTATGTAAAAAACGCATTTGTTTAGTGAATCATGTATACAAGTGTCTCAACTAGAAAACCATTGCTAAAACGTGTTTTTTTTCTATAATCATAGGTACAGTCTTCACATAAAGTTTAACAAGTGCAATATTAATCCTTATGCTGTACAACTTACGGTACAAAGTCCAAAGAAGTTAGGTTGATCTATGGCCGTGTGTACTCAAAGTAGGTGCTACAATCGAATTTATATATTCTAATTTTATAATCTATGAATTCAAAGAATTAACCAAATGGTAGTGAAGGATTAAACGTCGTTCATTCACTCAATTCATTCATTCAATAGATCCCATTCACCAGTTAAGCCTTTCATTTATTCCTTTTTTTTTCTTCTGTCTATTTGTTAACATTTTGTTACTTTTGAGTGAACCAATTTAGGTAACTTTTATATGTTTGCTTTATTGCTTAAGTCGTAGTTTCGTTTTAATGTGTTATTTTATCCAAGTACCTAAGAAAAAATCTAACCTACCAAATTCTAAGTCGTTGAATGTCAGGATATTTTTTTTTCATCAGAATGGATGAGTTAGCTGTGGTTCGAGATTGTACTGCTGAGCAATTTGGTGTGTTCACTACATAGTATAATACAAAGTCGCTGCCCGTTGTTTGTTCCTAAATGTGCTTAGATCTTTACAACTACACAACGGATTTTGATGCAGTTTTTTAATAGATAGAGCGATTCAAGAGAAATGTTGATATGTGTTTTTTGGGGCTAACCCGCCACTCTGTCCCACCACTGCAACTCCTGTTCACCAGGATCAACAGAGGCGTCCTTTGATCGGATAATGCAGCTGTGCAATGACGCACAGGGTGTGCACGGACACTGTCTAGGACGACTGTCTAGGAACCCGCAACGAACTTAATCAGGAGAAATAGGATTTAGGAAGAAAGCGGTTAATATTTATATAATACATGCATAACAGCCGCGTGAAGTCGAGGCGGGTCGCTAGTACTAATATAAACAATAAAATGCCAGTTAGTCGAGAAATATACACAGCGTCCCCCCAGCGTCCATCTTGGGTCAGGAGTGGGGATAATTTCCGACACCTTTCAAACTATAGAGTTTCAGCGATATTAGAAGTCCCAGATTCATTGAAAAGGAATATTTATAAAAAACAATAAAATACAAAGACAGTGAAGCTGGCATTGAAGGGATTAAAAATATTTTCGCTATATCCGATAGTCATCAAAGTTTGTTTTAAAAATAACTTGATGTACATTACAGCTTAAAGACTTACACTAGGTTTTTGTTAAACACGATTTTGGTCGTTATAACCTGTATTGCTTCTTATGTATTTACATGGGATTCAACCGGGAACCGTGCTATTAAGTCTCTATATCCGATCCGTTGTTGTAACCGGAGTCGTTATTTTTTACTGTAATAATATAGTATTTACTGGTTTTGTCTGTCATAATGTAGTAGTAAATGGATACATTGTATTTTATTGACATTGTAATATTTGCACGCCGAGACAATTGGCAAAACATGCACAGAAAGCTTGAAATGTAATTGAACACCAATTTTACTAATGTTTTGGCAAATAAACATATTATTATTATTATTTAATGTTGTCAACTATTATTGGTTGCATCAAACGGATTTTTGTAGTTTTTTGCAAAAAGGTATCAAACAAAACATTTCTTCATTAGGTCGACTTTAAAAGGCATGGTCTGTATCGGTTGCTGCAAGTATCTCTAATAAACTAGAGCTGTGCCTGTGCGTAGCTGTAGCTGTGTGTGTGTGATGTTTCTTAACAATATTAGGTAGTACTACTGCGACTACTTTCTTTTAAATTTATTGTGTATTTTATTTTAATTGACAAATTTAATTAAAATATATAGTTTTGTACGCCCTCAGTAGCAGGTTTTCAGAAACTTTTAAGTTATTAAATTAAGACCTTATGTACCTAAAAACCTCACAAGTAAAGAATTTGAATTGGAATAAAGATAGAAAAATATTTCATGTAGAAATTCATAATCACCATCTCACATCAAAGTACGCTCGGCGTCAAAAATATCGCCCCTTTGCAAAAAATGTTTTCAACCAACTTTATTTCACTTTAATATTGGGTCAAGTATTGACTTAAAGGTATCATTTGAAAGGTAATTTAATGGTTTTTATGGTTATAAAGAAAAAAATAAAGATTTCCTCATTTGTCAAAAAATATTGAAAAGACATTGTAAACAGTAAAAAAAAAACATTTGTTTCATCATACAAAACAATAACAAAAAAAAAAAAATACAAAAAATTACAAAATAAAACAAAACTAATTTAAAACCTAGTGTTCCCCCCCCTTGCCCTTATTACCGCCTCTAAACGGTCTTTCATCGATCGCACCAACTTTACAACCGATTCCTGCGGAATTCTGTCCCATTCCTCGATGACGGCATCTTCAAGTTCCTGCAGGGTGGTAGGGGCGACATCTCGTGACCGAACTTGTCTTTTTACCTCGTCCCAAAGATGCCATGGCCACGACAAAATAGGGATCCCAACCTCCTCCAGATATTCTCGCACAATTAAAGCTGTGTGGGATCGCGCGTTGTCATGCATTAATTTGAAGTCAGAGCCGACAAAACCCACATATGGGACCACATGCTGCTCCAGTATTTCATTAATGTTGCGACCAGCAGTCAGAGACCCCTGGCCGCAAGTCCCTCTGGTCGATGAAACGCAGACAAGGTCGGTCTAGCCATCTATAGAGATGCCTCCCCAGAACATGCACGAGCCACCTCCGTAACCCACTGTTTCTTCAATGCAGGCCTGAGCGAATCGTTCGCCCGACCTCCTATACACCCTTGCACGCCTGTCGTTGCAATAAAGGCAGACTCTTGTCTCGTCGGTGAAGAGAACCTGCCTCCATTGCTCAAACGTCCAATCGACGTGATCTCGGGCAAATTGTAAGCGGTCTCTACGATGTGCTGCAGTCAACTTAGGGCCAGTAGCAGCCCTGTGAGCCCTAATTTCTTTCTCCCGCAGTCTCCTTCTAATCGTAGAGACGCTAACTGAAGTCCTGCGAGCTTCTCGAAGACGTTGTTGCACCTCGTTAGCGCTAGAGAAGCGACTGCGCAGGGACGACGTCACAATGAAGCGGTCATCCCGCTCAGATGAGCAGCGTCCCCGACCAGCTCCACGTCTTCTAACGAAGGCTCCAGTCTCCTGGAACCGCTGGAACACTCGTCGGACAGCATGGCGGCTCAAATTCAATTGTCGAGCGACATCACACTGTCGAACTCCTGCTTGCAGTAAAGCAACAACTTGAGCAGATTCAGCCGCGTTGGTCTCCATGTTTGAGGGTTGATTTCTTGCTTGAGCGTCTGAGGTGTGTAGTCTTCAAAGTCTGGATAGCGAATGACTGACATTTTACCCTGTCCAGGCATTTTATAGCTCTGGAACTGAGCTCAAGTCGCGACCCTTGAAACGAGTGTTTTGGTACATTTTCTTACAACTTCTTCGACATGGAAATTATGACGTTTAATTAAAAAAAAACATGTTAATTGAAGGGATATTAAACAAGGTTTAATTTGACACTATTATCTATTAGCCAGAGTTCTTATTATAAAAGTTAGATGAGCTTGATGCTGAATTTCAACGAGGGGCGATATTTTTGACGCCGAGTGTATTTCGAAGACTCTGTTATTTAATCAAAATAAGTTTTATGTTGACTTTTTGATGTTCTTTCTACAAAATTTTATTTCTTTGGTCTTGCTTCGGATCCACTTAAAAATAAACCATTTTGTTGAACACAGATTGAGTGGCGCTAGGTGTCATATTTTTGTACAGAATAACTAAAAAATAAAGGGAAGTGGTCTAGTTCCAATTTTAACCGTTGCAAAATAGAAGTCGGTAATTCCTCAGCTGTTAAAGCTCCTTTTAGTGTAATTTATTTTGTCTTTGTTTATTTACAAAATAATTATTTTCGTATTAAAATTTAACTTCGTTTATGATTTTAATTGGAATATAAATTGCGTTGATAATATTAGTGAGAGAGTTTTGGCATCTGCTTAGATTGAAATCTGGTAATTTTTCAATTTGTTCAATATATATTTTTTTATTTCACCTGTGAGTACCTAACTTGTGTCTGCCCATATAGCCATTATATATGTGGTGTAGGTAGGTCCGTTATTGTAGGACTTACTGTATTAAAAGCTTTTTTTAATATATTGGTAACCTATTGAAAATTTTGTCGTGTTGTTTTCTAACAGCCTGAAAAGTCACTTTAAAATCGATTTCTAAGCCCCCAACAAGGATTCGAACCTAGACCTCTAGAATTTGAAACCTTTGTTGTTCATTTCTAACCCAGTCTTCAATTAAAAGCCAAACTCCTGCATAACTGCAGTGACTTACTTTCTCTCTTTAACCCATAGCCCCGTCTCTTTCCCTCTAATAGCATTACGCATCCATTTTTGTAAGCGTTCCGAGCTCTATTCAATTCCAAACTCATTTGTTACAGTATAAAACAATTATTAAAAAACGCCAGTGATTCAAAGAGCAATTTTAGCTGTTTTATCCACAGTTAGCGCAGGACAAAAATGTGTGGAGTGGGTTGTTTTAATATTTCATCCAGCACCTATGAAATCCTTCAATATATCAATCCGAAATCTGGTAATTTATTCGGTATCTCCATTAAAATATTTTTAGAGTTTATTATTTACTAACTAAACTTTGAACGCGTAAATAGCTTATCACCTATCATTATTTCTGGTAAATCTGCGTCAAAATCGAAGGCATCGAAGATCTTATAAAGATTATAGATATAGATATATTATTATGGACTAATAAATCAAAAGACAAGATCGAATCAGAAAAATTAGAGAGAATGACCAAAAAAGGAAATTTTAAACGAATAAAATCTAATACTTTAATGTTAAAACGAATTTTTGCTACTGGATCTTTATTGGTATTAGTGTATAGGAAAATGATTTTGACAATACTTTTTTTTATGACACCCGCTCAAAAGTAAAACTGTTAAAGAAACAAAAATATAGTATGTCAAAGAAACTCTACTCCATGCCACTCCTGTTCCATGTGTGTACATTTTTTCACTCTATAATTCAATGACTCGTCCTCCTACAACAATATAACCTTTATTGTCAAGGATAGTTTCAAACAATTAAGCTTTATCAGAAGCTATCTAGCAGTTTTATAATTACGGTGGCGCACAAGCGGGTCGCCTGAAAGTAGATCTTCATGGGCTTGAAAGAACAAAAGCATCATGCGAGCTTTACTTTCTTAGTAACTTAGTAAATACTAGTTAAATACACATAATTAATTTAAGTTACCTATTCAGGTGGAGAGTTAAATTAGCATTTTCAAATTAACTATCAAACACTTTTGACGACCTCGGTGGCGCAGTGGTGTAAACAGCCGACTGCTACGCTAGAGGTTCCGGGTTCGAATCCCGGCGGGGGCGGGACTTTGTGTTATTTGCAAGACGCATTGTTTCGCTTACCGGTCTTGGATGTTGTATTCTTATTTATTTAGTATATACCATATCGTTGCTTAGCACCTGCAATACAAGTTCTTACGACACTTAGTGCAGGGCTGAGGCAATGTGTGTGTCGTGTTGTGGTTATTTATTTAAAAAAAGAAAACTTTATTCATTCTTTTTAATAGTACTGTGAATCGTAAAAGTAAACAAAATACAAAAAAGTAAACTTTATAATTAAAAATATATTATTCTACCACCGGTCTACCAAAACTTTGTCCGGGAATACCGGCAGCACAACATATATTCTGTAATTTATATAAATAAGTACATTAGAGATTATATTATGATTTATTTGCTAAAATAAGGTAATACAGGTTGGTAATTTATTACAAATGGTTTCACTTATTATATGCAAATGCTTAAAACAATTATTTCAATTACTATTTCAATTATACAAACATTATGAAATGAAATGATATTTTGATATTTGATATATCTTTTTAATTCGTTACATCTTCGGTCACATAGTCACTTGCTTTCATCAGTTTCAGGTGAGATCTTAGCCAAATCCTCGCGTGTATTCATTCTATACTAGAAGTTAAACCATCATGTTTCTCATTTTTACCGAAACATAATTTTCTTTTCTAAAATTAAAAATGCTGCCACACATCTTTGATTGTATTGTAAGTGCCGGATTTAGATACGAGAAATTAAACGCAAATTAAAAATAAAAACTAGATAAATCATAAAGGCTTGGGCTATACAATTATTAATAGGGGACAATATTTTTCCTCCTGTAAAATTTAGTTTTAGACATACGAGGTTTTGGGCCTGATTCACTGATTATGTCTCATCTACGCCCAGCCCCTGACCCCCTAATCCTTGGACCCAGAAAGTTGATTTTTATATGATGGGGGCAAACGAGCCGACTAATCACCTGATGGAAAGTGAATACTGCCGCCCATGAACATTTGTAACACCAGAGGAGCTACAAAATGCGTTGCCGGCATGTTGTTTTGTATGCATAGACAAGGAATAAGAAATGATTTTTTCAAATTTAACTCTTAAGTGGGAGAATAAGGGAGGAAGTTTGTATTGATTTAGTTTATCTCAGAAACTATATAAAAGAAAAAAATCCACTCAAGAATACTATGGACCAGTGTATAAGAATAAATAAAAAATAACAGTTAATAGAATATAAGCACCATGATTTGATGGCACTTAACTCGACTTACAGTGTTGGTTATTGGTCTGATTGTAGTTTAACATCGTCTTTTATATGGTTAATAAATATACGTTAAAATAGGTGAAGGTTACTTTGAAATACAATGCTGCGCACGAGTATTCTTTGAATAAATTCTCGTATTAAATAGCTTTTTATAATAAATAATAAAAATAACCACATCGCGACACACACAACTGACCCAGTCCTGCACTAAGATAATCTTGTATCGCAGCCACTAAGCAACTATATGGTATAAATTACATAGATAAGAATACAACATCCAAGACCGCAAATTTAAAAAGGAATACTGTCTTTTGGTTAAACAACAACTGATTTCTGAATTAAGAATACTTAGGCTTTGTTTCACAATGTCCAAGTAAGGTCCTGAATAAGTTACTGGCAACTTATACTCGTTGGTATTTTTTCACATCTTCAAAGAAGCTTAACTAGCAAGTAAAGTGCTAAGTAAATTATAGTTTTCATCATCTGCCGATCAAGGCCGTTACTTGTTGGGTAAGCTACTTGACATATTGTGAAATTCTCTCAATTAAATTTAATTTGGTTTTTAAATTAAGTTTGTGAACTGTTTTATCTACGAATAAATAAATATAAACTAGGTACTTTAACACTTTACAATGATGGTTCTACCGAGAAAAATCAAAGCTTACCCGTCAATGTAATTCAAAATGCCTTTTATCATTTCGATCATAAACCAAAAACCATATTATTGGTATGATTGATTGCATGAGTGCTCTTTTAATTTAATTTTCAATTATTTTGTTGCTTTTTTATTCTTTGAGTGCTTTCGTGTTTGACAAAGTTATTTGTGGTCTTTATTATTTTATCTTGTTCTTTTAAAATGAAGAACGATTTAAATTCGTTCATTGTTTGTTTTCTTGCAAGAAAATAATATTGTTACGAGTTTTTTATAAATGCGAATATTTTTTGCAAAAATAAAAGTACCTGGCTTCAGCGTTTATTTATGTACTACAAAAATGAACCAAAGCGCTACCAAACAATTTCAGTAAAAAAGAAAGTGAAACATCCATATAAGAAAAAAAACTCTTTCTTAGCAATTTATCCCTACGTTAGATAAGTAGGTTGTCAAAAAAAAATTAAATCATAGTAATTAACGAGGTTTATTCGTAAATATATCGATGGCCAAGTTGAAAGCACTCTAAATGCCTTTAGGGAAACTTTTTTCACTCAAATAACATTAAAATTAACATTCCTAATAAGGACTGTTTGTTGACCCACCAAAATAACAAGACCCCTGTTTCTTTGAGAGAAGAAACTGAACTATTTTGAAAATCCTAAGATCCTTTCTATACTATGACGTGAACAGTACTTAAACTTCACTTTTATACTTTAATTTATGGTTTATGAAATGTTTTAGTTTGATAGAATATTATTTAATTTGTCATTAAAAAGATAACATACAGCCCGTTATATTTAATTTACAGTCCACAATAATTAATAATAATGAATATTAAAATGGTATCAAATCTTCACGTAGAAGGTTTTTAAAACTCATTTGGTTATATTCAAAACAAACTTTCTAGATGAACAGAAACTACATTTTGTCAAAAACTAATCATACGCGGTTAAAGTCGTAAGCAAAAGCTAGAATTATTAAAGAGAAGAAATTAAATCGTTTTTTATTTTATAACTTTTAGAAACACTTATCTACGACAGATTTTTTATGTTTGTATTGCAATATAATTTAATGCATAGATCTTGTAACACTGGTCGACTATTGCCAGCAGATCTATTATAACTGGGCAGGTACAAATTTGAGTGGGACTTATTACAATTTATGTGATGGATGGGATGAGTCAGCGAATATTTAGAGTATGTTACAACCAAGTTATGTGTTGAGTTGGGCACAGAACACCGCTTCGAGTGAATGAGTAATAAAATTACGTGGTCGCAATTTAATACTCAAATATTGTTTCACTGTTTCATGCGTATTGAAGATTTTTTTGTTTTCAAACCTAATTATTTTTTTCCGCCATCGCTTTGTACAGTAATTGTTTTAAGAAACAGTTTTTTCATGAAACGAGACAGCTTAAGCCGGATAATAACGGAAATAAAAAAATCTAGCTCTTAAATAACATTTAAATATAGGCTATTACCCAATTTTACTAAAAATCCTTAAGTACAATCTCTAACTGTTGTTTTCAATATAAATCATAGATTAGGGATTGTTTTTTTATCTTGGTTTGCCCTTCGATAGATAGACGTGGTTATGGAAATGGTTATCGAAAAAGTATTTAATAGAGACCACATCAAGGAATTACTTGGCGGGAACGGGAAGTGGCGGTTAAAATGTTCTTATTTCATTGTCTTTTCTTATATGTCAGCAGAATTTAATGTAAAAAATGCTTTTGTTTTAACCAGTCAACATACATAGTGCTGTAAAAGTGTGGAGAAAGTGAAATACAAGGATTAGGTCGCTATTTCGTCATCTCCCAAGTAACTCAGTAACAGCACTACAGAAACAGTACTAGCATGTTTTATCATATTCATCCATTCATTATTCATCTTATTATAATTTCATCCCTCATCAAACCTTGATTTCAAATATTAAAAAAAAAAGAAGTAAAATATTCAAAGTTATTGCGATCATGATGGCAATGACATTAGAAAAAAAAAACACATCACGACACACATACTTACTCAGTAACGATATGGTATAAACTACGAGGTAAGAATACTACATCCAAGACCGGTAATCGAAACAATGCGTCTTGCAAATAACACCCCCCGCGAGCACCGGGATCCGAACCCGTACCACCTTGCGTAGCAGTCAGCTGCACCAGAGGCCGTCATTTGCATTACTTTAGAAAATAAACTTTTGAAATACTCATAAGAGATTGAATAAAATATTGTATTTGAATATTGAAAAAAGCAACTACGGAGGTTTCTTGCCGGATTCTTCCCCGTAGAAATAGCATTCCGAACCGGTGGTTGTAAAAAATGATGATTTGAAAGTGCTATATTAAGTGTATTCGAATAAAAACATTTTGTCTTTGAACAATCTAAGCACAGATATAGTGTGAAATCAATTTTTTTAAGTCTTTGTTTTAGCTAAAACCATTCAGTACAAGTTGAAAATTTTGGCCAAAACTATGAGTGTTTGTTATTATATATTAGTATAATTTATAAATTTGTTCTCGAAGTGTTTTTTTTTGACATCAATTTTCAAAATTGGGGGCAATTTGCCAAAAACTGTTGGGCGGCACGAGCCAAGCTTTTTTTAGGTTTCTGCCAAGTCATTGAAGCTATAAGCAAGGTTAACTATATAATTTAGTTTTCAAACTACTTCCCTAATATTGTTTAAAACATTTGATTTGATACTTGAGTACTAGACTTATTTAATTCTAATTCTTGTTCTATAATTCTACACGTGGTATAGTTGAATTCTATTATGTAGTGTATACCTACACTATAATGCTATATAATATAAAGGCAAAACATTTCCACTTTGAGACGTGTTAATACTTTGGAACTCTGTTAAGTAAACAAGAGGTTAATCAAACTTGATAACACTGAAACTTATTGACGAGCGAAGCGGAAATATATCTACACTCGGTCATTGGTCAACGTAACTTGTTTTGATTTTGTGACGTTCTGAAGTTGTACAGTCTGACGATTGATATTGCAATTGTTATGTGAGGCTTTATTTCTGGCCGCCTGTACGTCATTAACTTGACATTTAAAATTGAACACGCATGGATATTGATGTCTAGTTCCTCATCTACATCAGACAGAAGAAAAACTATTTTCAACTGGAGCCATCCCATGCATCTTGCATCCAGCGGCTCCCTGCCTTTACAAGATCGTCCGTCCACCTCGTGGGGGGACGTCAGTAGGCCATTTGTCAGTTTAAGAGTTACTTTATGAGGCAAGAACAATGAATACCTGTACTAACTATTACTTAGATAATGATATAGGGCATACAAGTCTGAAATCAGTTTTTTATTACCTACGATTTCTTTTGATTACTTTCGTTGCGGGTTAATAGACAGCCGGGCACAGCCTATGCGTCATTGCACAGCTGCATTATTCGATCAAAGGACCCCACTGTTGATCCTGGTGAACAGGAGTTGCGGTGGTGGGACAGAGTTACGCGTTTGCCCCGAATAGGGCATATTGAAAACTGCTACTCCTGTTAAGGGATTGGCAGAGGCAAATAACGCAGTTGTCTAGTGAAGCACGACTGCAATGGGTCTCATGGTTACTTTAATCAGACGAATTAAGTAAAACAATAACTTTCTAGTCTAATTAATATATTATTTGCAGGTGGTAGATGTACGTGCTAGGTCTGAGTTAATACTACCATTTTTATTTCAGCCGTGTGGCATTTAGCTCCGTTTCGATTTGAAAGATGTGATAGCCAGTGTATTTACCGAAACGGTAGCTATAACGTATCTCAACCATACATGAGCAACATATTGGCGGTGTCGGCGCTATGAGACATCAAGAGCATCATCTCGAGTCCCTAGCCAGTGGTGTCATTTTACTTAAGCTGAACCATCTGCTTGTTTGCCCATGACAATCTTGACATTTTAGGTGAAACTATACTAGTGTAAATCTCCGCTTCTCTTGTCAATAAGTAAGAGGGGTTAGTAGAAGCGGTCACTACAGTATGAATGCAGTTACGTTGCACTTACTGGACTACTGGTTTGTATAGCGTAGACTATAAAACAGTGAAAAAGTAAAGTGCAACTAACTTTGTATAGAGAATGAAATAAATCTTATTAGGTTGTTTATCCATTTGCAAAATTTGCGTCATAAAATAACAATAGCTTAGTTTTAAAATTACATCTTTTAAATTTACAATTTGATTTCGTGTCCTGTCCTCCGTTCTGTTTCTGCCGTGAAGCAGTTCACTGTGTTTCGGTTCAAAGGATTGGAGAGCCAGTGTAATTACCGGCACGAGAGAACATCTTTAATAATACATTGGCAACGCATTGGCGTTGCTTTTGGCGTTCCAGACATCGTCGTGTCAATAGGCGGCTGAAATCTTTTTCCATCAGGTGATAACCGTTGCTCAGATACGATTTTGGATACCGCTTAGATATGGATCTTTTGTCTTCATCGGCAAAAGTTGCCACTCCTACCTTTTGAATTTATTCAGGTATCAAAATATAAACAAAAGTCAAAATCAAAATGTTTTATTCCAATAGAGAATAAAGTTTATATGAACACTTTTAAATCAATATTTTTACTACCACCGGAACGGAATGCTATTTCTATGGGCAAGAACCTGGCAAGAGGAGGTCTCTTTAGTTGCATTTCAATACTCAAAATATTTTCTATAAAACCTACAATTTGTTAAACATAATTATACAAAAGTGGACGTGGTAGCTCAGTTCGTTACGTGCTTTGGTTAACCTACCGACCTGACCAGACATGTCGATGTTCGAGTCTCGGGTTGCCGTACATTGCAGCTGCCATGTTTCTTATCCTGCCCGGATAGTGGCAACAGATTCGCGACCTGTCACACTGGAACTCAACATAAACATGCGAAATGGGGTTTTTAACACCTGTTGAGGGATATATTACGGCGTGAGTTTGAGTGTTTTATTTAAAAATACATATTAAGGAAATACTGTTTTCATATAAACTGTGCCAGGTTGTGTATAGTTGAACAAGCGGTGACTAACTGACCGCTCGAATACCATCTTACAAACCTCGCCTAAATTACTTTGCACGCGGACAAAACAATAACTAAAGCCTTCCATACAAAACCCAATACAATCTCCTGAATCACCTAAGCAACTAGCGCCCCAATAAAGTTGGAATATCGTTTGCTATATCTGTAATAGTCTTGTAGTTGTAGACATTGCTAATGAACCTGTTATTGTTTTAAATAACCTGTTATGAAATTAATAATAACAGACGGTAAAAATTTATAATTACTTAAACCATTATCATCGTTTAACAAGGTGGTAAGTTCTACTTATTTTACCGTTTATAAGTTATCTATTAGATAGTTATTTATTGGATATTCCCTCGTTTAAAAATACATATAAGTGTCTCAAGACTAACAGAAAAACCAAAAACTGTTAAAGAACTTAACAAAAATAAATATAATTTATATGAGAAATAAATAAATTTTCCAAGCTTTTTTAGGTAAACTACAAACATTTTTTTGTTAATCACTCAAAATAAGTAAGGCGACATTAAGCTGTTTTTATTAGTCAGTTATTTGCCACGTACCTATTTAACGACTTGGAAACATGACCATAGATTCAAGTTCTCAAATCAATTAGGCCAAATTAATCTTAAACTGATCATCTCATTTTGATCGACATTTTAACAATCTTTGAGGAATAAATTAATAACCAAATTAGACATAATAATTAAAAGTTTACCTTAATAACGAGCTTACAATGAAATCCCTTATTTTCAGTTTATGAACAAAATAGTTCTTAATACAACGCAGCAAGGTTCGATTTCGTGGGTATTTGTTTAAGAGAAAGGATAATTCAAGAGATCAAAGTGTGACAACTACAGGTGTGTAGGGTGACCAGTCGTTTTAAAGATTAAAGGGATCGACTTTTCATAAACTTTATAGGGCATTTTTGAAAATTTGTCTCAATTTAGGAATGTCAACTGAGAATGCAATTTTGTATCATCGAAGATTACAGTGAAACAAATTACTTTCTGTTTCGGGTTAGCTGATCGATTTTTAAAAGTGACGAGTGTTCCTTGGTTAGTAGGTATCTTTTTATATTAAAAAAAAACTACCAAACGTCTGGATCTTTCACATGTGGAATTTGACAAAATTATATTTATTTTTTCTAAAATGTAGGCTACTACACTAAACGTTTTCAGAATTTTTTGAGCAAAAAAAACTAATCTTAGCAAGTACATAAATTTATCCCAACCTGTATTTAAATTTACATATATTTTTTTTACACAAAAAGTTTTCTTCCTCGATGTTTTAACCTTACCTAAGTTCCTTTAAAATCCTCAAATATTTTGGTTACGTGAAACGGCGTAGAGATGACTCCATAGAAAGCCTCGTCGTGCAAGGGAAGGGGGAGGGAAAAGGCCGCGGGGACGATCACCAATGCGAGGGACAGAGCAAATAAAAGCGGCTTTTGGTGACCCTCTATATAAGTACATCCGTATAACTGAGAGCAGGTAGAGAAAGTGAGGCAAATCTTAACGGTTGCTGACGATGTCATTACAATCAAACAGAAAAAGAAGAGAAATTCCTTTAAAATATTCTTTTCTAGGATATCCAGAAACTTTAACATTACATGGCGACCCCAGCATCCCTACTGAGCCCATTACGTAAGTACTGGCTGGCGGTTAGTTATTAATTTATGTACTAAATGCTACGACCCTATATTTATTTTTAATTATATACCTTTACCTTTGTACTAGTGAAGTTTAATTAACTCACTCGATCAGATTTTCTTTGTACTCTTTAGAATCTGATGGAGAAACCTATTTATAGAGTTAATCGGTTCTTTCTACTTAAGATAGCTGGTCCGCTGAAGTTTGAATGAAAAATAAATAAAGTACAGTAAATATATATCGTCTTCTAGGTACAGAAAAGTGATTATTATCTAATAACCTACTTAATACCTACCTACTTAGGTATTTGAAAAATGTATATAGGTCTTTAAATGTAGAAAACCAATGATTAAGAGTTTAAGGTATTTGCTTAAAACAAATTGAATTTTCGTGCTTCTAATTCAAATTCTGTATTAATTCAAAGAATGTATAAAATAGGAGAACTTACCCAACCTATAGGTATATAAACGCATCTCTGCCAAAACACACGTCGCCCCAAGTATCTCGAGCCATTTAATTCAATATTACTTCTTAAACAAACGACCTGGGGCCCTAAAAGGGGGCCTGAGGTGAGTGGGAGGGGGCCTCACGGGGGGAGGGGTTAAAACCAATCAATGTTGGATAATTGGTGCTTTAATGCTGCCTCATTCAACAATTACAGTGGTCGTTGTCAACTGAAGCTAGTGATGTTCTTCGCATGATATATTACTTGAATAATAATATTTTATTATTGTGTACTATGCAACAAACTTACAAATAGTTGAAATGAAATCTAAATACGAAGTAATAGAGTTAAAATTTAAGTCAGGCAAATTTTCAAACATGAGTTTTTCCTCTTTTGAAATTCAGGTTGGCCTCTGCAATTGGATTTCACGCATCCGCGGGGATCGCTCAATGCGAGTTGTTTTGGATGGTTTCTTGTTAGAACAACGAGCAGTTGTCGCTGGTGTTCCCCAGGGGTCAGTTCTGTCCGACACTCTTTTCCTGCTACACATTAATGATACGCTAGTTGCTGGGGCAGTTCGGTATGCAGATGACAATACTGTTATGGACAGATACTTCACGAGTTCTTGGGCTAATAGGAAACTCAGTCTTGTAGTGAGACTTAGTTACTTAGTATGTATGTAGTAGTCTCTGTATGGGGCGAAGCCAATCTTGTTGTATTCAATACATTCAAAACGCAGGTGTGTCTGTTTTCCGCTAAACGGAGTCTCGTCCCTTCTTTTTGACTTCAACTTACTGAAAAAAGTCATGCAGCTTCTTGCCATAGAAATATTGTCAAAACCAAAATCAAAATAACTTTATTCCGTTAACTTTAAAAAATGACTCGATCACCGTTTTAGATAATTTATGTTGGGGAATATACCGGCAAGAATCCACAGATTGTGTAATCTAGCATATGAACAAGTTATTTATACTGAGCCACTAATAGATATTACAGTCTAGAGAGAATGCGATAAAGCTCATGTCACAACATATGAATTAAAATGATATTATTTATAAATTACGTTTTGTAGTGACCAAACAATATGAATCATACTAACCCGTAACATACATGCTACTGACATATAACAAGTAGTTATATAAGCAGCATGCATGCACCGCCAACAGTTCGGATGTTGTTCTAAACTAATTTATTGTTCATTATGTTTTAGTCTGAGTATACAAAAAAAAATTAAGTCACTGGCTAGTAGGGATAGAGCGAAATCACAGCAAACAATTGAGTCAAACATGAACACAGTCTAAAGCTAAAAGGGCAGCTAAAAGCTTGGTGTACTTTCCAGAGTTAGGCGATACTTCACATCCAAGCAACGACTTGTGCTTTAGAGCTCAAAATTGGCCATGTTTGGATTATTGCTATTACTTAAGAAATGGTTCCGTCAAGTATCAGCTAGCAGCTTTAGATTCTATTGGAAAGCGAGCTCGAAGACTCGGGCTTGATGATTATACGGCTAACATTCCAGACCTCAACCATCGCCTTTATAAAATACATGTAGAACATTGTGGGCAGGAATTGCATGACATCATCTGATTCCCAATCAGTATAACCTGGGGCTCTTTAAGACAAGAGTGAAAAGGCTTCTCATGTGTACAGATGTTCCAACTTTTTCATCGCCTTTTTCTTCTTTCTGGTTGGATTGGGTCAAAAGTTTGCTTGGTCTTAAATAGGCACGAAAGGCACGGCACATCTTTTCCTCTACATGGGTAACGCATTGGCGGTGCTCTTGGCGTTTTAGACATCAATGGCACCGCCGTGTCAACAGGCAACTTTCCATAAGGTGAACCGTCTGTTTGTTTGGCCATGATATTTTATCACATAAACTCACGCCGTTATCCCTCGAGAGGGTAGGCAGAGGTGCTAAACACCGCTTTTCGCACGTTTATGTTGAACCCCAGGCTGCGAATCTATCGCCACTATCCGGGCACATTGAGAAGCATGGCAGCTACAACTTACGGCAACCCGAGACTCGAACCCTCGACCTGTCGGCATAGATGATGTTTTATAAAAATATAAAATAAATTAGTTTGATGTGTCCAAAGTTTTTCCTATATTTTTCGAACATAATTAAATAGTATCGATAAATCTTCGGACAGCATTATCGATAATTCATTATGGCCGCCATATTATTCCCCCATCACTTATTTGAATCAATCTCCAACGCAAACTCGCTTAATTTCACGACCAATTCGCTATTTACATCCGTTACAGTTATTATATTAACGTTATTAATTCAAAGTTTCGTTATTGGTACATTATTTGTTATTAACTGCTGGTTTTACAAAACGTCATAACTCCTAAACGAATGGATCAATTTTTTTGTGTGTTTTTAAGCTGACGTGGTAGATATGGTTTTTAATGTAATATATAATAATAATAAAATTGACGAAGGGCAGTCCAATTGTTTTGAAACCTGGTGTACCTACTGTTATTTATTTGGTATTTTCATGACGTGAAAATCTTGACGTGATGCTGCAGCATCAAGAAGACTGCGGGATACCCAACTCCTCAGAAATTAACAGTACATATAGCGTGTTTGGGATCATTAGAATGTCATCAATGAGTAGTTGTTTGAAGGACAATGATGGGAGCCACATGATGGAGAAAAATTTAACTGCAAACCAAGCAGGCATTGTATAAACAAGGTATATTTTAAATTTCATTCAATTTGAACCAGTAGTTTATGAATTATAACTAGGCAAAGTTTTTTAATTTTGTCACTCACTCACTGGCACTTCTAGCAGACAAACAAGCTTCAATTTTAGAAGACAATTAGTGTTTAGTTTATAATTCAAGATAAACTAAAAAAAATACAATTACCGTCCAGTTTTTTCAAACACCGACTGTATACATTACTATATTTTTTATAAGTTTTTTTAGGGCTAAATTTTGTATTTTTTCTTAAAGATTCTGACAGTTAATTTAAAAAAAGTTCCCGACAGTTAAAACAACTGTCACAGAAAAGTGTCACGCGATTTAAGTTTGATCAACCAAAAGTGCCAAAAGCAATTTTAACTTGTACAATCAATCGTTCATTAGTTTAAAAGTCTAGATTGTTCTTTATTAACTAAGTGCATTTCACTATTTCACCCCTAAATTAGTGTATTCCATTGAAATATTCGTGTTTTTCTTAGTAATTAAGGTAGGTAGATGTATTAACCTATAAGTAATCAAGTTTTTATGTGTGTTGTATAAATGTTAAACCTTTGTAATAGTAGCCATAATGATAAATAATGATAACCACACCACGACACACACATTGACTCAGCCCTGCATTAAGTATCGTAAGAACTTGTGTCACAGGAACTAAGCAACGATATGGTGTATACTACATATAACATATAGTCCCGCCCCCGCCGGGATTCGAACCCGGAACTTCTAGCGTAGCAGTCAGCTGTTTACTGAATGAGAGATGTTGGTTTTTACGCGAAAGAAAGGCTAAAGACATAGTTATAAGAAGTTATGATATTTATATTTATGTAAGAACCAATTTATCTTAAAATTAAAGACAACCACTTTTTTTATTTTTTATTCAACATAGGGCTCGTCTTATGGAAAGTGATACCGCTGCTTATTGACACGACGATGCCCTTCATGTTTGGACCCCAAGATGCGTTGCCCATGTAGAGGTAAAGATGTAATATCTCTCATGTCAGTGATTACACCAGCTCTCCAATCCTCCGAACTGAAGCTCAGCGAACTGCTTCACGTCAGAAATAGAAAGGAGGATATACATAGACCCACCATCAAAAATACGTTTTACTGCATTTAATTGAATTAGATTACTTTTACATTTTTTTTTACTTTTACTGTTTTATTTGAAATCAAGTAGCGTAAAATTAAAACTTTACTAGATTTGATTCAAACCTATGTGACCTATGTTATTGTAACTACCTTAAATAAGTATATTTTTGAAATAAGTTTTTGATGTTTAATTTAAACAAAAATTAAAAAACAATTGATGTATATGAACGTTTTTAACATTGATTGCTTTGTAAGTTTGAATTCGCTGTCATCTCAATAAAAAGGACAGTCAGCAAAAAAGTTTGGTGAAAATTTTTGGGCTGGCTCGACCATAGTAAATATAAAAAAAACAAAAATAAGATCAGCCAAAAAGTGAACCAATTTACCCTTAAAAAGCTTCCACTGGATAGTTATTTGTTAAGTTAACTCTAACTTGCGACGCCAACAATCACGGAGCGAACAAAAGAAATGCATCGACAAAAGAACTCGGGAAAAGAAAAAAAAACTCCAATAGGATCTCTGATTGGTCGGGCGGATTGTGACGTCACCCAAAGCCCCGCCCCCTAGCAACGGTCTCTACACCTGAGATGAGATGCTTCGACAGACGGGCGAGTGCGAAAGAGACAGGTATACGCTTGCGATTTTGATTTCAGTTTCAAAATGAGGTATCTCGTGACTCCCTCTCTTCAGGAACTGAATCTTAACTGTTTCCAAAAAGGTTGTTTTTTAATTGTTTTGGTATGGTTATACAGTAAAAATATTTATGTTAGTGGTCAGTTGAATAAGCTGTTATTGTTTGGTTACAGGTTAACCGATTTGGTTAAATTTGTGTGCTAACAGGCAGATGTCCGGGGGTTTCCTTCTCTTTCTTACACAATTAAATAGACAAAGAAAGCTGTGGTTACTAATTATTGGCCTTGTATTGATTAGTAATAGTATGATTAGTTTGTTCTTAGGTCATTAGCAATTCAGTAGCAGTTTAAAATGTATTCCATTCCATGTATTATATACCCGATATGTAAGTGTTTCGAATATATGAGAAAGTTATATCTAGACAAATAATAAAAATACAGTTATATTACCTCTCAAGTATTCAGAAAATGAAAAAAAACGATACATATAACTACAAAGTATTCCTTTATTAATAATATTTTCAAATAAAGTTAAGTTCTTTTTCCTTTTTGAAATATAGGACGATACTCAAACCTCTAAACTTCCTGGAACGAAATGAACCCCTAGAGGCAAACTGCAAACAAATTTTACCATAAGAATCGTCTCAGCAAGAACTCAAACTATTACCCTTAACAGCCCATAAACGTCTTCAACCCTCAAAGAAAGCGCTAACTAACTCGCACCAACACCTCACACAATCGACCCAATCAAACAGGAAAAAAAAAACTATTCAACTCAATAAGAAACTCCGGGCGAATGGTAATAGCCGAAAACGAAATCACTCCGCGACCCGAAAATTCGCACTTACATCGGGCAATTTTACCCCCACTCTTTCAAGCCACGCCTCTTTGGACTGCCCGTGCTGATGCGAACCGTCCGCGCGTTAGTATAGCTCGCGCCTTCATCCGAGATGGACGTCCCGGAAGACCGTTACTATGGCAACCAGACGCCTGATCGCTCCGAGTCCAACAGCCCGCGCTCCCACATGAGCAGCCCAAACTCGACCTCCTCGATAAACGTCACTGATCAATCGTTATCGCTGAGCCAGCACCAAAAAAATTTAGAGACTTTAAATAGGATGGGGATGTTCTTCCATGCTCAACAGATGCATCTGAATCAGAGTTTCGACGCGGTCAAGTCAAGGTTAGGGTTGACCCAAGTGCCGACTAGTGTTAGTCAGGGACCTAGGCATACTATTGATGCTATACTAGGCCTGGACGCCGGCAGGCAAGTTAATAGAGTGCAGAGTGAGTTTGAACAGAGAAGAGAAGAGAGGGAGTGCGAAGGAGTTTCCGTATCGCCCGGTGCTGTCGAAAGTGCAGGTGAGTAATTTTTAATTATTAAAATAACATTAGACCTTTTTTTGCAATCCGTGTGTAACTGCTACGAGCTAGATTGCGCCGTCGTCACGTAGCCCGTAGTCCGTAGTATACCTACTACGGATGTTTAATCTTTGTTTTCTTCTTCTGGCTTTAATTTCTTTATTAGTATTTATTCTTATTGTATCATTGATTTTTTTATTTGTTAGAAAGAATAATCAAAAACTAGCTTGCTAAGTCGGGATAACGCCTATTTTTCACCTGGCGGTTTCAACTTGGATGCAATGTTATTTTAGGCATAAAATTTTTATAAGTCATGGCGTCTACCTGAAAAAAAACTGCTTAATATGATTAATCCATAATTATAATTATTAACTATGCCAACACAGTCAATTGATCAATTGTCAAATCTTTAAAAAAATATTTAGATATATTAAGTGTGTACATTTGTTATGAAACCGTAAAATATATTTTTAAATTATCAATGTAGGTAAATAACATAAATAATGTAATAAGACAAATTATTTTATTATCAGTTGAAATAAAAAAACGATTACACAAAAATTCCCATTCAGTACAAACTATCTTATTAATTACAGAAGAAAATAAGCAGAGAAATATAGTTTAGTTATATTTATATTTTAATGTCGCCGACGGCAAATGTATTTAAAATATATAAGGCCTATTTCGATATAAAGAAATGAGGTACCGAATGGAAATACTTTTCTTATTATAACTTGATTGTTTATTATTTAATATAATTATTTAATTTGTATTACATCATACAAACATACAAAATATCAAAACAAAATATTGGGTAGGTAATGGAGATGTTACTGTTTGCTCCTCTTAAAAAAATAATCATACATGTTACAGCAATTACCTTCGTGCTACAAGCTTTGAAAATAAACTCACTGTACGTGATGCTTCCATACATAATAAATAATGTGTGTATTACTGGTGAATTAATTTTAGCCTGAACATGACAAAGCTAAGGGGGTCTAACCTGTTTCCTATAAAATCTAATTATAAAGTAGAAGTAGTAAATTTATGTTGTTGTCATGGGGATTCAATCAAGTTGTATCCTCCTCCCACTAGCGCTGTCCAAAGCGGATAATTTTTAAACTTTCAGCAGAAAAAGGGCACAAAATATGAAAGAGGATTGTCTTTTATACTATGAGCAAACTAACAGAGGCGGTTCTCCTGACGGAAAGTGATACCGCCGCCGCCTATTCACACGTCGATGCCCTTGATGTTTTTGAACGCCAACTCTGGTCTCTAATCCTTCGGAGCGAAATGCTTATAGGCAGAAATAAAAAGGAGGATAAATAAAGTAAATAAATAACCACATCACGACACACAAATTGACTCAGCCCTGCACTAAGTTGAAGTTTTAGATATTAATTATATTTTTTATTATTGTTGATGTTGTATTCTACTCTATGTAGTTTATACCGTATCGTTGCTTAGTGCCTGCGATACAAGATATCTTAGTGCTGGGCTGAGTCAATGAGTGTGTCATGGTGTGTTTATTACCATTATTTTATCTATTAAACACATCATCCAACATTCTACATTTCGAAATTTCGTTCACAATTTTTTCTGTTAATAAAGGGGTTAAATTTAAAAAAACCTCTCTAGTTGACATTTTTCTCCCGTATAGAGCCAAATAACCAGCTGCCAAATTTAAGCTTCTCATAAATTTGTGTGTACTAGCCGTGAGTTATTTCTTTTATATGCCTTTGATATATGGCCAGTTTAAACGAATAATAATAAAAATAATAATAACCACATCACGACACACACATTGACTCAGCCCTGCAATATGTTTCGTAAGAACTTGTATCGCAGGTGCTAAGCAACGATATGGTATATACTAAATAAATAAGAGTACAATATCTTAGACCGGTAAACGAAACAATGCGTCTTGCAAAAAACACAAAGTCCCGCCCCCGCCGGGATTCGAACTCGGAACCTCTAGCGTAGCAGTCGGCTGTTTACACCACTGCGCCACCGAGGTCGTCAAACCCAACCAGAGGATGGTACCAACCCACATGATCTCGCTAGTAGATTTAACCTGAGTGTGTTGTCTATTTTCGTAATTGTCTTATGCTACTAATAATACCTATTAGATCTTAAGCCGTTTCCTGATTTGTCGGAACGGTGTCGATGCGGTTTCGGTATGCTTGATATCCAGGGTTCGTAAAATACTACAGGATAAGCGCCATGTTTCTATGAAGCATTCTAGATTGGTACATTAAGCGCGGTACAGAGTCGGTACCGCACAAATCAGGAACGCTCCAAGAAATTCAGGGGCTCAACTTCTAGCTTTTTAGATAGCTTTTGTCTCCGTGTATATCTAAAAGCACTGATAATACAACGATAAATGAGAAAATAGGCTTATTAAAACCTTTACATTTGTAGAAACTCTTCAGCAATATTCAATGTTGGAACCCCAAAAAAAATATGTGACCATGCATCAGTAGCTTTTCATCTTCACGAAATACTTTACCGACACATGTTTATTCAAACCTACTCTCAGATTTGTAATGGTTCTTCAGCAATAATCACTGTCACTGAGACCAAGAATACATATTGCCTGAGTAAACTAATTTGTACTAGGTCCATGGAGTCAATTAACTCAAAATGTTTCTCATTTAAATATACATAAAATAAATTATTTAAATTGTATTTTTTAAGCGGTTCGGAATTTTTAAGTGAATAATGATTCTGCATTCCAACTTGTAAAACATATTTAGGCTAAATTAAAATATATTATTCTAATTATGAATGTTAGCCCAATTCATTGTAATAAATCATACATTTTAGTTAAATTTAAATACTTAAATAGATAGGACACTCTAAGATCTGACAGGTAGTTGTGTTTAAAAATTTTCTACTATCAAACGTCTTCTTTTACCGCTCAGAAGCTAAACTTTTTTAATACTTTAAGATTACTCCAAAGTCAAATATCTACCTACCAAAATCAGCTTCCTAGGACTTCTAGTATTGCCTATTCGTTTTGGTCAGAAAGAACCTGTAACCAAAACTATTAAGTTGAAATTTGTCATTCCATCTTACGGAGGCCGTATCAGTTGCAATGAGAGCCGCATATGCACATTGTTGCAATGTATGTTACTGAGAGAAATCGAAGTAACACACAATATATTTCAATTCAATTGTTTAAATGATCAAATACATGGGATGTACAGTCCTTTACGAGAAGTCTGAAACCGCTCTATTACTACTTCATATTTCTTCTGATTAATTTTATTAAGATATATTAAGATTGGTAGGGTGTCTGGGCACAGCCTGTGCGTCATTGCACAGCTGCATTATTTGTTGAATATTCGATCAAAAGACGCCACTGTTGATCCTGGTGAACAGGAGTTGCAGTGGCGGATGTTATCGGAAAAGAAAAGTTCTTTACAATAAATAAATACTGATCATGTTTGGCCTTTCTCATTAGACATGCAAATTTTCATAATAGGGAACGGTCAATCATCAATAATACATTTATAAAATAATAATAAAACAACTACTAAAGGTTGGTTCACACCAACGCGATAGCGGCAGCCTTCAGCCGAAATCACGCCGGTTTGGCTGAACGTTAATAGTGTTATCTAAAAGAAAAAAAAATGCAATATACAATAGGGAATGTGCATGAATTTTAATTTTATTATTCAGTCATTTTATCGTAAAGCATGTAGTATATTTACAGAGAAAACAGAATTTGAATTGTACGATAAACCAGGAAGATAAAACCATTAAAAGTAAATATGTATATCAGAACAACCTTTTCTGTGGAAGTTATATGGCGCCCGTGTACTATGACGTCATTGTACATATCGGATCTCTCTGTCGAACCGATGACTGAAGCTTTATAACTTAGTTAATAAGTCAGATACTTGAGAAAATCTAACGGATTTGTGTATACATATATGTGGTACCGAATTAATATAAATAAATAATAAAAAGTTTTGCATATTTCCTATTGTACATGTACACACCTAACAAAACTAACAACAGTTTAATCCAAACCGTCTTCATGAGATGACATTACTGTAAACGGATAGTTCATACGAGGCTCAATTTTTAATCAAGTTGGCTGATTTAGGCTTAAAAAATTGTAAAGTGTTTGTTTTAGTATCTGCTTTTGTATTCCTTGCCTTTACAGGGCGATATTGTCACTTAGCGACAAAGCCCTTATATATTTTTTCTCATTTATTCAAAAAAAATAAGTAGGTTAGTTATGTTTTTTGTTACTTCAACCCCTAATTGGGATGTTTATTGGATGAATGTTTGTATAATGTAGTTGCTGATCATCTTTTCTTATCATACATGCAAATTTGTCGTCTACTTTCCAATTTTCTGATCATCATCTATCAATATAAAAAATATTATTTTCTTTGTGTCTTTGTGACGGCCTTTTGCTTGGGTTTTTTTTCGAATAGAACTCATATTTTATATTTTCTGTGTCAAAATGTAGCCTATACCTTTTTAACTTCTGGTGAAAGAATCTTAAAGAAAGTAAAAGATACATGCAAACTTAAATAACAATATACCTTCCAAACAGAAAAACAATTTTTGGTTACTGATATAGTAGATATTTATCAAAATAGGTGCAAAATTCCTACAACTGAAATAGAATTGCAATCGAATCAATTAATCTGAAATATACTTTTATTTCAAAACCGGATGCCCGATCTCAATCTATCGATTATTCGATAAATCGATAAAGAACTATCGAATGTTACACAACACTATTCACGATCCATTGAACACTTTAAATTATTGTGATGTTGCTTTCTTAATAATAATACTCAAATCTAATGATGACAGGGAAAAATATTTAAATTACGTTTGTACAAGTAATGTGAATTGGATTTTCTATTTCAGAACTAGAATTAAATATATTGAAGTAACTGTATTTATTTCTGTTATTTCGAAACTTCCTCTTGTGCCATTGAAACAAAGACAAATTATTTATGAACCGTTTTTAATGTATTAATGCCTTCAAATAAAAGAACTGGTCAAGTGCGAGTCGGAGTCGCACACGATGTGTTCCATATAATCAACGTATTAGGGTTCAACAGATTTAATATTTGAAAGTTTAGCAAAACCGACGAAAAATCTAATTTCTTGTACTCTTTATATTTGATTTAAATTTATTTTTATTCGTTTGTAGATATAACAGCAATAGAAATACACAATATGTTCAAATCTCGATTCTTTACCTATCGCGGTTCATGAGATAAAGCCCGCTGACATACCGACCGACGGACGGACAGGGGTGGCTTAGTAATAAGGCACCTTTGGGTTCAGAACCCTAAACAGAAACTCTATTTGAAGTTACTTATTAATAGCATTGAATTTAATTATTTTATTTTATTTTGTTATTTAATTACTATTGTTATTATTATTATTTTTCTCTTTCTTTCGCATAAGTTTAATATAATGATTTCACAAATGTTAGTATCTGTTTCTGTAAATTATATATTTGAATTATAGCTATGGAAGAGCGAGACCTTCTGACACTGGTATTATTTATATAATTAAAAGAAGGCCTCCAATAACGGAAAATGGAAAAATTTATATTTTTTTACTGAAATAAAATAAATTATTATTAATAGCAACTGCTGAAGATATCAAAATTTTCATAAACTCTAAAATGAAACCCACTTTTTTAAAGTTACTTTACAAATAGCAAGTGCTGAAACTATTTAACTTTTCATAATTTCTTTTTCTTTTTTTTAAATTATTGATTTCATTCGAGTGATTTTAATAAACTACTTCCTTGCAATTATTCATTTGCGAGTTGTAAGTTAAATATAGACTTAAAGATCTAATCTTTAAAAAAGATCAAATAACATATACTCGTATATTATATACTCGTACCTATTATTTGGAATGAGTGTGGTTTAAAAAGAAGAGTAAGGCACATACATGTGTGTTATGTGTGTGTTTTTAAAAACTGATTTTCTGTTTTTAACTTAATTTCTAGATTTGACCATCGTAGTACGATTCTACCATTGAAATAAAATATACATAAAATATTCTTATTCAAATCCAAAATTTTATACAATTATATATAGCAGAGGCTTTCAAGCTAGGCTTGTATTTTGGGAAACTGGGATTCAATAAGTTATACAATTTAATAACTAGGGCTGAAAACTGGATACAGAGAATAAACAAATGGAAATTGAGACTATGTGTGTGTACATTTGCTTTTTATGTAAGACTTAGATATGTCAAAGTCAAGTCAAAGTCAAAATGTTTTTTATTCGAATAGACCTTTAATAAGCAGTTTCAAATCGTCATTTTTTTTACAGCCACCGGTTCGGAATGCTATTTCTACGGGGAAGAATCCGGCAAGAAACCTCCGTAGTTGCTTTTTTCAATATTCAATTACAATATTTTCTACTACAAATTACAATTTTTCAATATAATAATTCTAGCTACACTCTATCTGTCAATAAGATAAACCTGTGAACCTAAAATGATATAATATACAAGCTTTTGCCCGCGATTTCTGCCGCGTAGAAGTAAAAAATGGTTTGAATAAGATTTTTAATTGCTTAACATTTTTTGTTGTCACACACAATTTTGACAATTCACACAATATCTTAGTTAATTAATCCATTTTTATAAATTATAGCTTATATGTAATTCTGATGTATAAGCTTTATTATTATAAAGTTTCATTAAAATCCATTCAGTAGTTTTTAGGTGAAAGAGAAACATCATCCATTTATCCATTATTTTATTATTTAACTTTCGCGTTTATGTTAGTATGGATATAAATATTTTATGATTCCAGCTACATTTTATTCTACGTAATTAAAGAATACCTATTCTAATTTTGATCAGTATAAAAATTAATTGCCATTTTTAACGACAACTTTTCGCATCTACTGTTTCGATGGAGCAGTTTCTAGAACAAAGGCCATTTAGAAGGTCCAAACAGTAATTTGTGTGAAATTATTAATTAGTTAATCAGGCTATCGCGTTGACATCTACAACGTTATGCGTGCTTTCACAATGAAATTGGGTTATTCAAACCTGTTATACAGGGTGTTTTTACTCGACTGCGGTAAAAAAAGTTGGGTTATGTTTTATTTTTACACACACATAAACTCACGCCGTAATCCCTCGAAAGCAGTAGGCAGAGGTGTAACACCACCGTATTTCGCATGTTTACGTTGAGTTCCATTATGTCGGTTGCGAATCTGTCGCCACTATCTGGGCACATATCAGCTACAACTTACGGCAACCCGAGACTCGAACTTTTGAGCTGTTAGGTCGGTTTGGTCGGATAACCAAGACACGTAACAAACTGAGCTACCACGTCCCCTGCACCCGTTTTAAGGGTTTATTATATTAAGGGTTTGCCTTGTGTTTGTATGTCTATTCCTTTGTTCACTTGTAACTACTAAACGGATGAACCGATTTCGATGGATACATATGTCGTTAGATTGGTCTATATTGTGAGAGTGTTAAGTGTGAATTGTGTGTGTTAAATCTTTATAAGTCGGGTTCGGGGTCAGGCAGTTTTGAGATGATAGTAATAACCATTGACCGAAGAATTATTTGTCTAACTTGTCTCTCAAATAATAAATATAAATCAAATCAGTCATGTTTCAGGCGCTTGTAGTATGCTTTTAAACCATTCAAAAGAGGACTAACTTAAGAACTGGCTGGGAATGGGATGGCTTTTAAAAGGTCATAACAAGCCCGCAGATGTAATTTTTAAATTGTTTTCTTCAGTGTCTGTCTTTAGAGATTTGTCTCACAAGACTGTACAGTCGGCCCCATATAAAGCTCTCCTTAACGAGTCCAATATTAATCCTTATGCTGTACAACTTAAGAACGGTACAAAATCCAAACAGGTTAGGTTGATCCATAGCCATTGATCCATCCATTATTATTTGCTTTTATTACTTATAGATATTGTATGTGAGAAAACAACCTTAAACTTGTCTTAGATATATAGTAAAAGACTTAACTATTACATAAACACGTTTTACAAGCACCTATTAAATTTGTTTGAATCAATATAAATAATATTTTAAATTCAGACAAAGATGAAACTAACCGTATTTATCTTAAGTTTAAATTATAAAGTTTTAAGTGTGTATAATATGTAACTTGTTTAAAAAAAATTTTTTATCGTCGTTTTTTATTTTAATTACAACACCCTGTAGATTTCGATACGCGACTGTTATGATTGCGTGAGTCAAAACTAAAAAGTAAGTTGCCTCGTTATTTGTTAATGGCGTCTCAGAGACGCCGGATATTATAAAAATTACTATATACCTATTACCTATGAAGATTTACCAATGTAAGGATTTACAAATAGAGTAACAAAATTAACTTAAATTTTTAAATAATTATAACTAAAACCCGACTACTAAAAACCGCGCTCTGAAAAGTATGAAAGAAGAAAATATTGTCATCTGAAATTGTTCAAAGAACTGTTCAATTTCAATTTAGCCGTGGTCACATGCCACCTACAGTAATAGGCAAACTTACTCACTGACGACCTCACTTTGACGACCTCGTTGGCGCAGTGGTGTAAACAGCCGACTGCTATGCTAGAGGTTCCGGGTTCGAATCACGGCGGGCGCGGGACTTTGTGTTATATGCAAGACGCATTGTTTCGCTTACCGGTCTTGGATGTTGTATTCTTATCTATTTAGTATATACCATAGCGTTGCTTAGTTCCTGTGACACAAGTTCTTACGATACTTACTACAGGGCTGAGTCAATGTGTGTGTCGTGATTTGGTTACTCACTTGTATGATATGTTGTTATGTTAGGTTTGGTATAGGTTTCCTTCAGGAACAAATTTCGTGGAGTTTCTCACGCCCTGCTTATAAAACATATCTATATAAATCTTGTATTAAAATATATTTGCAATTTCAAAATTTTGCATCCTTATAATGGTGACATCAAAACTATTTCCTTATGTGACGTTTTCAAATTTCGTCTTGCAAAAGACACAAATTTCCGCTCCCGCCGGGATTCAAACCCAAAACCTGTAGCGTAGCAGTCGCTGAGGTCATCAAATAAATAATCATAATAAATTAATAGTTTATTCGTGATTGTATCTCTATTGTGAGAATAAACTCAACTCAAGCAGTTAATACTACTATGAAATGATGTCCCCAACATGACTGACAATCAAGTTTCAATCAACCCCATAGTGATGTGCGTATGTCGATGAGGCGGTCAAACAGTCGATAATCGAATATCTGCGTAATTGCGATTGTGGTGCCATCTAGACCGGTTGTAATTTGCGCCCAATTCCAGAACTTGTGATGGAAGGTTATTGGCGTTTATGGAGTGGATTGTTATGTCTATGATTGTTGTGATTTGAACAGTTTGTTTGTAAGGGTTTCAGTAATTTTACATTCAATGTATTTTATTAATTATAAACTTCTAAATACTACGTTCGGATCTTGTTTGCCACATTAGTGGTAAAAAGTTAATGTACGTTGAAAAATTCTTATTGACATCTTTTTTCTCTGAATATCACTACATAGTATAAAACAAAGTCGCTTCCCGCTGTCTGTCTGTCCCTATGTATTATTAGATCATTAAAACTACGCAACGGATTTTGATGCGGTTTTTATAGATAGAGTGCTTCAAGAGGAAGGTTTATATGGATATAAAACATGCATAATATCCGTGTGAAGCCGGGGTGGGTCGCTAGATTTATATAAACGATTGTAATACAAGGTTATTGTAGGTTATTATTCATGTTAATTATACAACTACAGTTTTTTTTGTCAGATTTTTCTCTGCAGTTACAAAAGCATTCCGAACTATGGTGGTAGATGTAAAGAATTATGACGATTAAAATATTTTTTCATGAAATCCATCGACTATTGAAATTCATACATAACGTTAGAATCAAAATAAATTAATGTCATGCCAAATTGAAACAAAGATGCGTTAAGATTAAAATTTTATTTAATTTTGAAATTATCTTTCTTATTAACTTAAATACTTTACAATCTGTAATAATATAATTATTACTGTAATTATTATTATAACCTACTTATCTACGAAACTACTGATCTAATTCTAAATAATAAAACGTTAATTTGCCCAAAAAAAAAATCCATATAAAGTATATACATTACAATGTCTTGGCGTGCAAATATTAGACACAATGTTTATTTATTTAGTTCAATTTGTATAAATTTTATATCTAATAAATGTTAAATTAGTCATAAAGTAAATTACATCTATTCAAAATAAAGGTAACAAATTTTTTTTGTTTAATGTCAAAACTTCATCTCAGTGGTCATTGACAGCTTAGAGACTCCATCTAAGAGTCAGCTAAGGATCTATAAGCATTTATCAAAGATATTTATTGTTTAATATATTCAAGGTAGGTAATGCTTTTCATATCTACTGGTAATTAATTGAATTCTTAAAGTTATAATTGCGGCATTATTCGGAAACGGACGAGACCGTTCTTACTATTCAACTAAGCAAGTGCTTATATATATAAGATTATATAACTGTGTCAGTGATAATAATATTGACAACAATAAATTTTTAAACTTAAATACGAAACTAAGGCTTAGTTTGGGACGAAATCGACAATACGGCTAACATCTTTAATTGAATCACCAAGTAAATAAATTATCCAACATAACTTCGCTTGAGAAATTAACGACCTCATAAAAAAGATAATTAGTTACTAAATATATAAAGCGCCTAGTTATAACTCTAATTTAATTCAGCACTCAACGCTAAAAAACTATCTCAAATTACTCCACAATTACCTTCTATCATATAAGAGAATGTTATAATTACGATCTCGCTGTAGTCATTAATCTGTCATAATCATTATGATACAAAGATACCGAGCAAAAACAAAATCGACTTAATCACAAGTAATTAACAATCAAAATCCTACTGAGCTGTGTTAAAAAAATCAATCATTAAACAGCGTCCATTTTAAAAATCATTAAAGCGGGAACACGCCAAATCTGACACGTGATTAGGGTTGCCACATTTAAAAAACAACAAGACAAGCCATTATGGCCGCAAGTGTTGCCAGATTATCGATAATTATTACGAAAAAAATAAAAAAGGACCCGATCGCATGATAAGTGTAACATCTTAATGCGTTGGCTATAATGTTTTTATTTATTTTGTTCTGACCGTGTGTAATCTTCTTTCCGATCTTAATGCGACAAACTATCTCTTTCTTTAATCAAATAAGCCTATAAGAGTGAGTGGGATGGAATTATAAGTAGTTAGTCTGTTTTGACTTTTGACGTTTTAATTCGAGGAACATGAGGAATGTTTTGTCAGTCGATTTTGTGTTTTTTGATTTTATAATCGTCAACCGAAAAGGTTTTTGTCGATGTCGATAGATTGAGTTAAGAGATTCACTTAATCCGGTTTGTTGGTTTTGTGATTATTAAATTAAATACAAGTACATATAAATAGTCATGTAAGCTTGAACATAAGCCGGTCTGTTGTCATTTAAAAGTATGTAATGTAAGTTTCGTTTAGTTCCCTATTTAATATTCATTTTCTAAATGTACTGTTATATATTTATAATTAACACCACATAAACTCAACTCAATAATATTGTGTGAAAACATATTTATATTATAAACTATTAATCATTGTTAAACATTTATATCATAACGATTATAGCTAACCCACTGCTTCTAAAACACGATGCCCTAGGTTCATTTCCCAATTGTCTAATTAATACAAACATAGTCAAGCTTAATACATGTATTGAAATTTGTAAGAAAAATACACGAGTCCTGAAGAAAACAATAAATCACATGAAATCATATGTTACCGCACAGTGGTACCACTTCATCATGCACTCGGACACAAAACGAGTATAATAACTGATAAATATGCCATTTCCGCAAACAATGCCTTCCCCATTGCATGCCAGTTAGAATGCAATTTATTAAGTGCAATTTGAGTTGATTACACCAGTTGCAGTTGCTTGTTTGATTTAAATTTTTAATTTTGGCCCAATGTTTTTATCGTCACTACTTTTAAATTTAGGTTAACTATATTTCTGGGTTAGCAAAGTTTTGTTATCGTAACATACACAAATGGATATTAAGACAGTATGGTGTGCTTAGAAATAAAAGCAATGCATACTTCTTTTAAAAGAACTTAATTCGATTATTATTTCAATTCACTAAACGCAAAGAAAGTAGATCAAAAAAGTATTCTGGATAAATCTATTTATAGGAAAATAAGTATCGAAAATCATTTATCTGCAATATGAAAAGGAAAAACATTAAGGAAGTATACATTTTATAGAATTTCTCCCCCATTTACGTAAACAGGGAGGCTAAACCAATAATGGTGAGAGCGTAAAATAATAACCACGGAAGTCCGGCGTTGTTTTTCACCGACGATGGTGGAGCGATACGGAATGATGTATGATACAAATTATGTTTGATATTTATTTGTTCAGCATTGAGTACGCGAGTACCACTGTGCGATTTTATCAAACTCGCGTGTTATGGGATTGCTTGTTAAATTTTGACTTTGTTTTCTTTATGAAATTTACTTTTCATTGTTTAAATTGGGTTAGCTAGTGTTTTCGAAACCCTTTTACCACTTAGAAAAGGTTATTTTGCAACAATTTATAATTTTATAATGGATCTTAAGTAAATTACTGTTTAAGTAAATAATGTAATGAATTAATTTGTTTAATTCTTTACCTGAAAAAATTTGGAAGACATTTGAAATAAATTTTTAAGGTGAATTTATAATTTTCTTTAATGTTTCAAAGTTACAAATACTTTTTCAATGTAATAACATTGTTGAGAGTCACTATTGTTGAGAGGTACTATTCAAATTGAATGATACATACATAATTACACATAGGTAATTGATTTCCATACAGTCTTATAAGGGTAAATAGGTAGATATGTGAAGTGTACTTTGTATCAAATTACATAGAAAATCCATCTACCTAACACATCTCCGAACCGCAATTAGAGCAAACAAACACAATTAGTGTATCTCTTCATACATATATGTTGCAAATTATTATATACCTATAAGTATATAGGTATCAGTTATGATTTAAGAACAAGACAACTTCATAGGTAATTAGAATGGATTTATAATCTTAGTTAAATATGCCAATTGAAAAACTGAGAAATGTAGGTATCTATCAAATGTGTTATTAAACTAGTTACTATTTCTATACATAATTATATAAACCTACATTCCTAATTACAATATAACTTATATATCTTTACTAATCATCCAGATTGCTGATTGCAAAGCACTGCGAAAACTAGTGTCTTGTATCGGATTTATTTTTGTTACCAGCAATCCATATAAAACCGTAGTGCCTGTTTTTGGTAGCGGTAACAGGATACAGTCGCTGGTTGCTTCTCTTGGTAACTGGTCACAATTCTTTCTATCAGATTTTTCCATGTATGTTGATGAATATTAGTGTACATCTCCTTTTACGCAACGCCTTTATTGCGCACATAAAATATATATACATACAATATATCTAGAATATGATTCAATCTCATCCTATTTCTTCGGATTAAATAAGTTCCGAGTCCCAAAACAACAGGTATTATAGTCGATAAGTCCTTGCACGTAGACTCTGCTTCATTGAACTGCTGTATCCGATTCAAAGGACACCACTGTTGTTCCTGGTTAACAGGAGTGGCAGTGGTCAGACAGAAAGGCCAGCATGCCTGAAACCAAACAATACATTTAGAATTTGCTCATTTAAAAAAAATCTCACGCTTATACAATGGTAAGTTGAACTAACGAAAAGAATTTCTTCACCCAGGTGAAGGCTCCTGTAACAGCAATGATGGGTATCACCGCACACCAGAGAAGTCGCCACAATCCCCACACTCGGATGACGAAACTAACAGACCAGACAGTGCTGACAACAAAAAGAAACATAGGAGAAACCGAACCACCTTCACGACATACCAACTACACGAACTTGAGCGGGCTTTCGAGAAGAGCCACTACCCAGATGTCTATTCCAGGGAAGAGTTGGCAATGAAGGTTAATCTACCAGAAGTAAGAGTACAGGTATGTTGAAATTGATTCATTTGTAATTATGTTTTTCAGGCAGAAACTTATTATAAATAGCGCCATCTATTGGGTATTTCTTGGTACCTGGAAAATTCCCAAATCATTACAAACGAATATGAATACACAAAAAAACTTAAAATAAATGTTAATTATAAATAAATAGATAGAGAACAGTTGTAGAAAAATTTCAAAAGGAACTCTCCGGCGGGGAATCGAACCCCGGTCTCCCGCGTGACAGGCGGGGATACTTACCACTATACTACCGAAGATGTGATAGTTTCATTGAAATTTTAATTTAAAAATCATTTTAAAACAATTTGAGACTTACTTTTAAATTTAGTACTGAGCTTTTCTCTGCCTCGTCGTGATATCGGTCGCTCAGGGGCGGATCCAGGATTATTAATTGGAGGTCTCTAGCCCGAAAAGGCTCCATCATATAGGTTCCCTATGCACTTATTAATTCCAAGAAACTCTTAACTAAGCTATTGATGACTAACCAATCCCAGTTTTACTATAAAGGGTTGAGAAAACAGCAAACATTATATAAAAGGGCTAGGGTTGAAAGAGCTAATAATGAACTCAAAGGGCTTGAACCTCTCACGAAGTACCCTTTCATGAACAGAACATATGTCAAGCAACGATAAACCGCTTTATAAGACCTCTAAACACATAATATCGTATAATTTATATGTATGTTACAAAATAAAAAACCATTTTAAATAATGTTTTAAAAAGTGTTTCGAAACTTTATCACTACAGATTAGATAAATACAAAAAATCTTCAATAATAAAAACAAAAAGATCTCTCCGGCGGGGAATCGAACCCCGGTCTCCCGCGTGACAGGCGGGGATACTTACCACTATACTACCGAAGATATGATTGTTAGAGTGAAAATATGTTTTACGTTTAAAATTTTAAAAGTTTCCATGATATAGTTTCTTTTTTCAAGACAAAAATAATATTTTAATTCAAAAGTCATTACACGTATTATGATAAGTTTTATTCAAACGAATTTAAAACTAGGAACAAGTCGTCTTCCTCAAATAAAACACCTAAACCTATCTAGATAGGTAGCTACTATTGGGCTATCTGTAACTAGACGTTAATCCGCGAGGTGTCAGGAGTGTCGTTTAAGCGAATTACCGGTATTTTCCGGTGCAGACGGCTACCGGTATATCGGAACTATGTTCGTAGTTTACCTATACTACCTCCAAGTGATCTTATGTGATGTGAGGTAGTCATTTTGCTATCTTCTTTAGCTATTACGCAATTAAGTTTTTTAGATTTATTTTTTATTTATGGCCATTATGGAGTGTGTATATTTAGAAAGGTAATTATTTATAATAAAATGGTAATAATGGACACAGAAAATTCTCTTCTAATAATAATAATAATATTTATAATAATAATTTCACTTTTATATAAATATTGTAAAAGCCTAAACTATGAACTGAAATAAATAAAGAGAATAATAATAATATTTATTGAATTTCTGAGGTCTAAATTTACAATCTATGTTTTAAATAATTTACAAAAGGAAGGTATAATAATAAATAACAATTAAGTTGTATTTCTAATGACTCAAAACATTAACAAAACACTTTAATTAAAGAGATTATAAATGAATTATGCCCGAACTAGGAAATCCTGTGTTGGGTATAATATAATTTTAAGTTATGAAAGCTCGTGAAATGTCTAAACAACATCCAAGACATCAGAACTCAGAACGAATTCTCTTATTCCTCAAACAAGGAAGTAAAACCTTTTTTATTTCAGTGAGGGACTCTAAAATCGGGACACGAAAACCATTCTAAAAAGACCTCTAACCCCTTTACAGTTGTTCTTATAGAGAGATCTGCTGATCTATTTCACAGCAATTCATTACAAGCGAATGATTTTGTAAAGATACATACAATGGAGTAACATTACATTGTAATTGCTTTTTAAACTGGCGAGATTGCAGCGAGATAACTTTGAGAGTGTATGAACTCCAAGAGGATAAGTGCGATAAATAAATAGATAAAAATAGTATAGGGGCAATATAACTAATAATAATCCATTTCCAAATAGTGTTTCCGTCTTCATGTATAAATATTTTTTTTAAGAATTAGAATTCTATTTTTGGAATTTGTTTTGTATAAATTTTTCGCAAATTATAATTTCAAGAACTGTTTCATGTAAAGGATATGTGTGCGTGATTTTTGTGTGTGTTAGTCAACCAGGTTAAATTCAAACCCACCGTGGACCGAAAGAATGAAGAATCTAGACTAACTCTAAGACGAATAATAAAACTTTACTGCATTTTTTAGGTTTTCATCTAAAGTAAAAGCTCCAAGCCCATTTACCTATGATTCCAAGACGATCTCGATTCGAAAATGCTGAGCGGGCCGCCTGAGGCCCGCGGGCCACATGTTTGATATAGCTGGTGTGATATATTCTATGAGTCAAACACACAAGTAGATATAAAAAGTTAAATTTTTGTAGTTCCGTTTGTATTTCTTTAATTCGTACAAACTTTAGCATGGTTAACATGTCCCCAACCCTTAACTAGTTAACCGTTTATCCCTCAACAATAAGTGAGTTATTAGTACTGTATTATGTTTGCCGAACAATACTAAAAGTCCATTAACAGACAGACGGACACAATGAAAGATGTAATCAAATTCGCTACGATGTTCGCCTCCTGCGCTATTGATTAGGGTGACTATGCTTTTCAATTTTCATAGACTTTTGAAATAGATGATAGAAAAAAAAAATGTTTAAGAGGTTTTGTTTTTTGTCAGGATCTTTTATTTCCATTTCTAAATTAGATTTTAATATTAAAAATAATGTATTTATTTATTTGGATAGCCAACGAATAATACACATGCATGCAATACAACTTAGAGACTAATAACATTCCCTATGTTTATCCAATTAAAGGTAAACACAGCTTACATAAAATAAAATCGAACAAAACACAATTTCTAGTAGTCTTATTTTCACTACATAAAACAAAATTATTTCATTTGGTTTGCCAGTTAACCTTGGAATTTTAGTAGTTTTTTTATTAGCGTTACTAGAAACCTTGATAGGACTGTTAAAAATGAAAGAACATCACTAAAGAATTTTTAAATAATTTTACCTATTCAAATATGTTTTAAAATTAAACAAGAAAAACGTCAAACAACAAAACATTTCAAAGTCCTACAGCTTCCATTCAGTGTTGTCACCCTATCGATCTCAACGTGTCACTTATCACCAGTACGCTCGACTTGCGACACAAAATGTGTTAATAAACGTTTTTATACTGAATACACCCTTAAATATATCCCCCATTTGAATCCCAACCTTCTTTCTGCAACACTAAAGTTCAATGTCGAGTGGTTTTACTTAAAAGTACTTTTAAAGGGTCGTTGAAAACGAATTAGTCGAGCTTAATATGTTTGTTTAACAGTGCAATATGCTTTGTTGAAAGCGTTCAGTGTGTCTACCATGAGTTCGTATAGTTTTTCTACACGTCAGGTAACATAGATCACTACAGTGATTTTGTATGACCATTCTTAATACCTCATCAATCCGTTAGGGGCGCTTTACAAAGATCCATACAAATTTGTAACTGCAGTCGCAAGCGACAATCGAAGGTAAAACTCATGGTAGGCACACAGACCTATTTCGTAGTTTTTTAAGATAAACTATCTAACATTTTTTGCTTGCGAATTTGTTTCCGCACCTTCAACCAGTGGATGCTAAGCAACAACAAGCATCTAATTGTCGTAATTATCAGCCGAACATAGGAGGCATCCACTGCTGGACATAGGCCTCCTCCTAATATTCCCAATCGCAGCTATCCTGTGCCTCTTTTCACCAGCAGCTCCCGATAGTTCTTATTAGATCACCTTGTGCTAAGTTGTAGTAGGTCAAGCTCGATGGGGAGACGGACAGGTATGGCAGTCGTGCCTCTGCTTTTTGACTTGGTGCATTGTATTTATGAAGGCGATATAGTCTGATTAATTGTGTAGGGAATGATTGCTAAGGCAAAGTCACGGTAAAGCTGCTAAGGCTTCCGGGCCGTAACACTCGTCGTTTAAGCAAAAAAAAAACGTTTTTTAAAACCCTACCAAGTGTAAATGCTATGTTTATTTAGCGGCCCGCCCCAACTTCACACGGGTATTCAACTTTTTAATAGAAATATTCTATCGCCTATGTTCTAGGGATAATAGAGGATTCTAATAGTGAAACAGTTTTTTCAATCGATCTAGAAGTTTCGGAGCTTATTCACACAAATAAATTGTTAATTATTTCATTTTTATAATATAAGTGTATGTATATATGTAGATAAGATTTGCACTGAGGACCTTATATTACTAGGTATATAACATAATGCTGTTTAGCTGAGGTATTATATGGTAAATGAGAGTACTTTAATTTTTCAATATCAAATTCAAAACAATATAAGCGTAACAATGTCTACTAACTTATATAAAAGTCTTATTAACATGAGTCTTATGTTATCTTAAAATGCATTTTAAAGACTACTAACTTTGTTTACAAAACAAATGTATTTTTTCTTAAAAGTATTAACTAAAAGCAATTAGCTGTAAGAATACCCTTGATTTTTTACTACTATCGTTTACAAATAATTGCTTCCTGCAAGAAAGGGTTACTTGTTCATTTAGCGCCGTCATTTAGTTAACTAAATTGTTACTTTACTGTAATTATAGGTTTTTGTCAGTGAAAGAGGTCTTGTTAGTTGATTTTGGAAATAGAGAAAGAGTAATTAGTTTGTTTTCTTCAAGAAGGTTAAGGAAGAGCTTTTAAAGGAGAATTTTAAAGGTAGGAAAATTTACTATGATGTTATCATTATGAAGAGATGTTTGTGGGATAAAGTTAAAAAAAAAATAGTGTGAATTATCAAGCACGTATTGTATCTGTTAATAAAAAAAAAAAACAAAGAGAAATTCTATTCAAACGAAGTCTCAAGCAAAAGCTTTGTTACTTGCTTTTGCAATGCTTTAGCAGTAACTAAATAAATAAATAAAAATTATTTTTAAAAAGTTACTTCAGAAAAAGGCCTCACAAACAAAAGACAGTTTTCAAAACATACCATTTAATGTTTTATAATAAGTAGTGTTTTTGGTTATAAATATTTTATTTGCAATGATCCATAAACCATTCCATTCCCCACAATTTGGCGATCAACAAATTGAGAATGTACGAATGAATAGATCATAAAAACGTTTACATTTGTTCTAAATCATTAATCCTTATTCATATCATAAACATAATGGTTAAACGTATAAACCGGGGTGAATCGGGTCATTATCCACAAATTTTCCGGATCACAGTCACCCTACACTAGGATTGCTTATTGTAAATTCAACCGTATTTGTTTGGCGACAGTTGTCATTTTAGAATGGTCAGTGACATGAGATGTGCAGAAACATCTGTAATGTCACACGGTGTGCTTTTTTCGCTATTAGTTAGAGGGGTTTTTTGTGCTGTATTGAGAAAACCTATTTTTGTAGGCTTTGGATTTCGCAGCAAGATGTATGTAGATTTTGTTCATAGATTAATGATTGGTCTCCGCTGCGTTCCCAACCATTAACCTATTTACATTCATGGAAAGTGATATCGCCGGTGATAATCCAATGCCACGTAACTACCGGGCCCTATATATCGCGGAACAAAAAAAAATCACTGTAAAAGAAATAAGATTCCTTAATAACGCGGTATTTTCTATTGTAAGTTTGTACATGTAAAGTTGTTTTGCTAATGAAATGAGATCCAATGAGAACAAAATGCATTAACTGTTGTAACATTAGAATTACATATCAATATTACTTACCAAGGAATGTAACTCATAAAAAATGCTTATGGTAATATTTAAAAAAACATAAACTAACGCTGTAATCCCTCGAGAGGTTGCCAGAGGTTAAACACCGCATTTCGCATGTTTATGTTAAGACCCAGTGTGACAGGTTGCGAATCTGTCGCTGCTATACGGGCACAATGAGGAACATGGCTGCTACAATTTACGGCAATGCGAGACTCGAACCCTCGACCTGTCGGGTCGGGTCGGTCGGTTAACCAAGGCACATTACAAACTGAGCTACCACGTCCACTGCGTTATAGTAATATAATAAATATAAAAGTTAGTAAGTTACTGAAAAAACATTTTGAAACATCAATATTGTTAAATCTCCGATTTCACTTAGCTAAAATGCCTACAAATATATCTTAGTTATGGCTTTTATCGGCGTTTTATATTTATTTCACCATTTAATTACCCCCTCCCCCCCTATCTATCCAGCGAACTAACACGTAGCACTAATAGCTTAACTAAGCCCTGAACATCGAGTTAGCAAGCAGCGCCGCCTATCTGATTACTGCGGAATTAATTACTATTATAACTTCATTACCAGACCTTAGATTGTACGTACAGACACACATAAAGCTTCACATAACAAGTGCAATATCAGTCTTTATGCTGTACAAAATAAGAACTGTACAAAGTCCAAACAGGTTAGGTTCATGGCCGTGTGTTCTAAGATTTAAGTAGAATGGAAAGTTTGAGATGACGCAATGGTTTTTAATATTTTTATGACAAAACTAGTCAAAATCTTACAAGTAACATAAAAATATAAACTCATGCCGTAATTAATCCCTCTAGAGGGGTAGGCAGAGGTGTTAAACACCGCATTTCGCATGTTAATGTTGAGCCCCAGTGTGACAGGTTGCGAATCTGTCGCCACTATCCGGCCACAACGAATAACATGGTAGTTACAACGGAAATCGGTCGGTTGGTTTTAAGTAAATTAGATATTAAGTATGTTTAATTCATTATATAAAAGATTTTGTCTGCGACTTTGTCGTAAATCTCTACAAATTTATTCTGAGATAAAATGCATGTCTGCCATGAATGTAGGTGAAAAAAAAATCAGGATCCAATATCTAATATTTATTATCGATTTTTTTTTCACCTCTGAAGCTATAGATTATTAGATTATTTATAATTAAGTATTTATTAAGGTCCAACGCTAAAGCTTGAGTAATAATTTTAGAGTGGAACCTTCGTGGATAACGAGGTTAGCTTGCTACTAGTTTAGGTGTTAACTTAACTATAACTTTACCAAAATCTAACTTAAATAACTAACCTAACTTTTGGTTAAATTTTACATGAATTTCGCCGAAATTCTCCCGTGCAACCAACGTTTTTATTTTTAAATATTGATTATAAAGTATATAATTTTTGATAGTTTTTTAAAAACCATCTTAATTGCAATTAATACCAATAGCTTGAGTTACTAAAAATGTATTAATAAGTAGGTTACAGAATTTTAAAATGTTACAAATTATAGAAAAATTCAGGTTAAAATTAAACTGCTACATAGTTTTTAGGGTTCCGTACCCAAAGCGTGAAAAAAGGAAACCTATTACAAAGCCTCCGCTGTCCATCTGTCTATCTGTAAGCGGGCTGTATATCATTAACCATAATAGCTAGACTCTTAAAATTTTCAGAGAATGTCCATTTCTGTTTCGGCTATAAAAACAAATCCTAAAAACAAAAAAAAAATGAGATCTCATAGATTTTTTACTTGTACTTTGTATAATACGAAATTATCTAAAAAGTGAATAATAATCTTAATAAGAATGAATAAGATGTTACGGAACCAATCATGTGTGAGCAAAACTCACAATTGACCATTTTTTTTATTGGTAACCAGGCAAGCATTTTACTCCAATCCCGTCTGATTATAAGCGACAATGATGAGGTTTCAAATTTAAACCATTTCCGACCAACTCTTTAAATTAAAACAAAAAAAAAAACACATATTAATTAGGGCCAAACCGTCAATCTTTACGAAACTGCATCATAGAAAGAATGTTCGTTGTCTGTTTAAATCCCATACTGTAGTAGCTCTAGCATTAAACCTTTATACAATCACTATCGACTCGCCCCGACTTCGCACGGGTGCAATGCTGATACTAAATACATTACAGAAAAACTCTGAACGTTGTATATAAAACATAGCGGCCCGCTATGGCTTCGCAAGGGTATAAAATATATAGCCTATGTCACTCACTGAAAAAATGATTAAAATCGGTCCAGTAGTTTGGATAAACTACTAACCGGGACCGGGGACGGGCAGTAATGAATAAGGATAAGGGCGTTATATTTGGAGTAAAACAATCCCCCTTTACCTTTACTATGAAGATTTCCTGCTATCTTTGGAATATCTAAATTCACACACTACATTTTTACTTTTTACCTATTTATTTTATTTTTACAAAATGTCTTTATATACAACGTTCACAGCTTTCTTGTCAAACATGTTTTCTCTAGAGGTTACTCTTGAAAGAGCGACATACAGTTGGCCATGTGAAAAACAGTCGACGCTCAAATCTAAGCCTGCAACGTTGAAGGTTTGACCCTGCGTACCGCCGCAAACGCTACGTCCCGCAATTTTTAAATCTGTAATATCTTCAAAAATATTCATTTAAATCATATGCTGTAAAGATATATAGATAGAGATAGATATATAGCTACATAGATCTATATTAAATCAATAATGTATTTAAGGTATTTAATTGGATAAGGATTAATGCTGTAACGGTTAAAACCGCTTCGAAAATTAGCCATTATTTGTCGTAATGATAAAATCTTATTGTGGGATATCCATAAGAGAATGTCATATAACATCGCGGAGTTTTCTGTAGACCTTTTCAATGTGTACAATACTTAGTACATTATTTTGATAAATCTCGTAGGGCAGCCTGCGTTTGCGATGTAAGCGGAAAAAATGTAATTATTTAAGACATCACATTAGAAACCTCAAAAATAACAGTATTTATCCACTATTTAATGGATTTAATTTTATATAAAAACCTTCCTCTTCAAGCACTCTTTCTATTTAAAAAAACCGCGTCAAAATCCGTTGGGTAGTTTTAAAGATTTAGGCATACAAAGGGACATAGGGATATAGGGACCGAGAAAGCGACTTTGTTTTGTACTATGTACATACAATCATAAATACGAGTAAGTTATCCATTGTTTACGTCTGAGAGAACAGATATGAAGAAACCAAATTATTTTATTTTATATTTTTAACAAATGTTTGGGAAATATACAATTTTTAATTCTTTTACAAATAACATTATTTTAATTAATACATAAATCAACAAAGTTTCCACTATTCAATCAAACTTATAAAAATTGGTACTGTAGTATGACTATTTTAGAAGAGAGAAAAAAAATGTATTTACAAAAAAAAAAGAATACAACACTAGAAACTTTACAAAAAACAATAAACAATACTGTATTAGTAATTAAGTAAAAACTTTATTCATAAAAAACAAAATATTTTATATATTTAAATATATATCTATTCTATATATATATTTATGTATTTATATATTGTAACGTAATTATTGTATTAATATTGTTGTTACATTTTTGTATATTTTTTTTTTGTTAACAAATTATGACGTGAAGTTTTAAATTATTAATTCATTTTTTTATTTGAAAGTACCTACATAATCTAACCTTTTTTAAGCAATAAAAGCCCCTAGAAGTAGTAACAAGGATCATGTCGTTGCAAACTTGGTTGATACTTGTAAAGAAAACGATGTAGCAGTCTATAGGCCTATTACCTGCATTTCTACAAATTGCCAGCCAGCCGTTTGTTCGCACACTCGTTTGTTTCTTTTCTTATATACACCGACAAAACATCACGTGTGGGTATGATTAAGTAAGAAAGGGCCAAATAAATACTCGGGCTTGAAATTATAATCTAATCATAACCTCTTTTTACAATTTTTCGTATTTAGGTAAAAATAAGGAATGCGGAATTAACTATGAATTTCATCAGTAATATTTATAGCTATTACTAATAAAATTAATTTTTGCACATCGACAAATGAAAACCTAGTGATTCTAAACCTAAACATTGTTTCCTGAAAATGTATGTATGGGCCAAGTCTTTGATTTCTCATGTTTAAATGTATGTATGGGCCAAGTATTTGATTTCTCATGTTTAAATGTATGTATGGGCCAAGTATTTGATTTCTCATGTTTAAATGTATGTATGGGCCAAGTCTTTGATTTCTCATGTTTAAATGTATGTATGGGCCAAGTCTTTGATTTCTCATAATTAAATGTATGTATGGGCCAAGTATTTGATTTCTCGTCTTAATTTTCAATAAGAGTATACTTTTAAATGTCTAAATCCGATGAATACAATACAATAACAGATGCGATACTAGGTTTTCTAACTACTTATAAAAAATCTGTTTCGAAGGTAAATTCTAGTTACATATAAATTAAAGAATCGCAAAACCTTTATTTTTAATCATTTTAAATTTTTAGTCATGTTTTTTTTGGCGAATGCATATAAAGTCCAACAAACGGAAATATCAAGTTCAGAGTTCCGGTGGCCAATATTGAAATCCACACCGCCATGATACCAACAGAACCCTCAATTAGCTTTACAATGCACTATTCTATTATATTATTATAAATTTCTATACAAAAACGGCCATTTTAAAAAGATCTTTACAACTTTTAATTCGCTGTAACGCAATAGTTCTTTACGGATCAAGATTGATTGGTCGCAGTATAGCAGTGCAAAGTTAAGTGAGAAGTTGCAATGAGCGCTAGTTTCACTTCCATTCTGTATTCAGTTATGATCAAGTATGAAATATATTAGTTCTATTTTTCACCACCGAACTCAACTTAGCCTTGTTATATATTTTTCTTTATAATCGAATTACCCTCATGTTTCCTGTGTTTTTTGGAACAGGAAGGACCCGTCAAATTTTAATCAAATTATTTTAATAAAAGCTCGAAGTTATGATTAAGTTTTTATTGAATTATTTATTGATTTTACGATGAATACACAATTCACAATACGGTATTAATAAGCTAATGATCAATTCTATAGATCTAAAAGAGATTTTGCCTTTGACTTTGTCCGTGTAAAAAAATGTCTGCCTATAAACAGTTTTAGATAAAAAGCGCTTAAACCACTATTTAGCAAATAATTTTTAAACGAGACCAAAAATACAGACATACAGACAAGGCGTGCGCGTTTTACCTCTAACGTTGCAAACATCCCCAAACTATATTAACCTAAATAGACTCTTAAAGTAAAGCAACAAATGAAGATCGTCTTCACGCCCTATTAAACTTTATCTTTGCACAATGGGGTCGGAATCTTGCGCAATATGATTCCTCCCTACCTGCAGTGCCTATTGTGTAATGATACGTTATCTATCGTTCTGGATATCGTAGACTGCTTTGCACCTTTGAAAGGGCTCCGAAGTAAAATAGCTTATACTGAACACGTTTATCACTTTTATTTTAACGAGATTCTTGTTGTGACTTCGCCCGTGTTGTTATATGGACTTATAATGGTCTGAATTAAATGAGTTTTATTTTTTTATTTTAACATTTGTTCTAGTTGGAACCTTAATTAATTGCTTGGTAAATATATCCTATGTGTTTATTAAAGGTAAGAAACTATCTGTGAACCGAATTTCATGCGAAACTGTTCTGTTGAACCGCTTATGTATGATTAAGTAGTAATATTGCATACCTATTTGCAAAGCAGAATGTGTAGGATTACATACTTTTGACTGCGTCTGCGTTAATTCATCTTAATTTTTATTTGCGACTTCTAACTCTATACATACAATGGGACATCCTTCGCCTTTCAAAGATGGGTCGAAGCCACTATGCCTACTTCCACATGATGGCCCATGGCTCGGATGTTACATCGTGTGGTACTGCTCCAAGTAATGTAAGTGTGACAAAAATATTTTGAGTAATATTTTGCGTTCTGAAGTTCCAAATGGTTATTTGTAAAATCATTCAAAATGTAAGCTTTCCCTTTATTTCTAGCTCCCATACATTAGATAATACATTAATTTTCCAAGAAAATACTCAATTAAAACATGTTTGACACAAAATTAGCTCTGAACAATGACATTTCACTTTCTTTTTGGCGCCAAAAGGGCCGACATCTTGTTAAACGCCGTCTCGTTTCAGGGGATTACTTGGATTTGAAAACACAGATCTAAAATCGAACAAAACTCAATTCAAAAGCCATTCAATTCGGTTCTATTTGGCGGCTATAACAAAACGGTTTTGCCAATTTAAATTAAGCGTAAAATCATTCAAATTTAGACTCTATCACAAAGGGAAAAGGTTTGTGTTATTGCTTGTTATAATGCAGGGCTGTTATACGATATAGCTACTGAACCTCAGGGATATTTTACTAAGTAGGCAATGGAATTCGATACTTCGTAGAATCTTGTAATGAATGTTGGATTAAACATCTTTATTTGTCAAGTTTTTTCAAGTGGGTGCTGGCTTACTGAGAATATTAAGCTCGTATTAGTAAACCATTTCGAAAATAAAAACATACCTACATGAACTAGATTTGTCCGTGACTTCGTCTGCCTAGATTTAGTTTTTATCCCTCATACACATTTAAAGTAAATAAAAAGCAATTTATAGCAGAGCGTCGATTATCCGAACGATCGCTAAATCGAACACCCCATTCGCGCGAATATTCTCCTGAAAAAAGTCAATGACCAAACTAGTAAGATTTATAATAATGAACCGAGTACTTGTTTAGTACATTAAATACACTCGCCTGTAGATTAATATACGGTAGCGGTATATGACAGGTCAACAGGATCTACTCGCATGTGCAAGATTGTCTGAGTTGCTTCCACCCTCAAAGATGGTAAAGATGCTCTATGCGTTCTCCACATCGAGGGCATTGTCGTATCAATAGGCGGCCGTATCACATTCTACTTCCAGGTAAATTGTCTGCTTGTTTGCTTGTCATGTTGTATAAAAAATGCAAATGAATGCTATTCGATTATACGAAAAAAACGCAATACCGAACAACCATGTCCCCATATATTTCGACGCTCTGCTATACTTACAACTATAAATAATGTTCGATCGATGGAAAATGATAACACATAGGGTAAATACGCCAATTCACAGCCCATTTGGTTGAATGCCTAAACAGGCCAAGGGGTATACTAAAGCAATAATAGACAGTGTTTATACAGTCGCTTTTACCCTATTTGAACCTATAATGTATACAATACAATGTACCTATGTAACATGAAGGTAATTATTATAAATATCTCCATACCTTTTGTTAAATAATTAAGTATATTTATCAAAAAAGTCCAAAAATCCTCTTTTTTCCAAATTACAACGTAACATTGAGTAGAGGCTAATTCATAGCTATATTTTTTTTTCAGCCTTTTCAACATAATTTTTCCGGTTTATTTATACTCTTTATGTCTTCTAGATATTTAAGAAAGAAATCTACGAAAAATCTACGAGAATCTTAGTTCTACTTTAGAACACCAACATTTTAATTAAATTTCGCAGTGACGCGGCGACCGGGCGCTGAGCTTTCGCTCAAGAACGCTTAATTAGTATTTGTCAGCTAAAACCAATTAATCCTTAATGCCTTAACTCACAAGCCACACGAGTAAAAACGGACCTTAAACCTTAACACTAAAGATTAAAGCTCCAATGGCACCCAACGCTAATTTAATTTTGTTTCTAATTACACTTTGAATACCAAAACGACTTAACAACCAATTTATAAACAACCTAAATGCTACGTTAATTGTAAAGAGATTGAACTAAATTCGGAATGGTAGGGTTGACGTTTATTGTAATTAGGATTTTAATTAGTTAACACAAGAAGGTTTCGCAAAGTTTGCTGGAATCTTTTATTTATTTATTCTAAAAGATGGTAATAAAATATGTTAAGCGACATTAATTAATTCTGAAGGTTTTACGTGATTAAATTAGTTCATTCGTTGGTTTGACGTTTTGCTTTTCCCGAAGTAAGTTTACTTTTCTGACAGATGATGATAAAGTTTTAAGTAGACAGAATAGGTATGGTTAGTCAATGTGTCGCCAAAGGTAAATCATTTTTTTTTAATAACTGATTAAATAGTTTTACAAACTTTTGAATGTGAAAAAATTGTTATCCAATAGCTACAAAACAAAAAGTATGAATTATAAAAACTGATGCGAAACGCAACTATTGAAAAAAAGTAATTAAATGAGGGTTACGAAACGGGAAAATGTAAAAACGGAAAGGGGCCTAAAAACATTGAAAAGTTAACATCTCACTGAATTACATTAATGATTTAGATGTTTTTTTTTGTTTCGCCAGTTATTTTGTGTACGCAAACTTTAACAATAACACAATTAGTTAACAGTTCTTAGGTAAATATAAAAGATTTGGTTAAATAATTTCTTTAACTGCCAATTATTTCACATCGAAAACTAGTGTTACTCGATAGTTTTTTTCACAGGGCAAAAGTTTCAAATAGCCCGATGCGTGTGACGCGGATTAGGGTGACGGTCACAATGTTCTGCCGTAATTAGCCGATGGCTCGTGGCTCGCACGTGGCGCCCTCTGTCTCGCATATGATACTTTGTTTCGCACAAAGCTGGCTTCCAAATAAAAGAAACAAACAAATCTTTGCATACGTTAATTTTAGGTGTTTCTGCCTTTTTGTATTGAAGACGAGCATGGATTGGACGTTGTTGGTAGTGGTTTCGTATTGATGTATGTACAGTTGGATTATTATATAATGTATCACTCGCGTAGCTTTCAGATCCTAGGTCCAGAGGTAGTAAAAGCAAGGCACTAACATATTAGTACTATTTTATTAAAAACATGGCAACCAGTGAAAAGCTATTTAAATTAATGAAGGTTATACAATTTTACGTTTCCCTAACAAAATCTGTTTTATGAGAGTACTTTACTGGAAAAATAAATTATATTTATCTAAATCTAACATCTGTCAAAACCGAAAGCAATTCTTAATTAAACAAAAAAAAAAACAGTCTTACTAAAATTTTATGAAAGGATATAATTTGTAATAGAAACGCTATGGATGTGGTGTAAGTAAATTAGTTGGTTGAACGTCAACTAAATAGAATCATATTATAGACACGCTTTTCGACTAGAATTACATTTTAATTTTGGCTTCATTCAATTTTATATGTTAACAACTAATACATTATTATCAGATTACATAGAAATTCTAAAAGTTCTCATCAATCAACTGTATCAAAAACAACAAAGCAACTTAATATGTCTGGATAATAAATTGAAAAAGTCACTAATAAAGCAACAGTGTTCAAACATTCAATTTGAAAAAGCAATATACTCAGCTTTCCATATAAAAATATACATGACAACGTGCCGGCCACACAGTAATTAATTTCCCTTTTACAAAGTTGATTCGATTGAGTTGACTAAATGTTTTTTTACTACAATGTTGCTAGTTAACGATTCAATTTCAACCGGCCCTGTAAGTAATTTGTTTTTAATTGATTCACCTTTTATTGAAAATTCGATGCGACGTCGCGATTCATTCAATAATGGCGGTTAGTCATTTAACCGTTGTTTTGTTATAGCTTAATCCAATCGAAACATTTGAAAGCCTCTACGTTGATAAAAGTTATTGATTTTTAAAACTTAAACTGTATAATCACAATGAAACTTAAACTGTAAACTAAATTATAGGCAACGTATATTAACCAAACTCTGATAACTTAAAAAAAAAACAGCAACTACCTTTACAATCACAACATAGTATAAAACAAAGTCGCTCCCCGCTGTCTGTCCCTATGAATGCATAGATCTTTAAAACTACGCAACGGATTTTTGATGCGGTTTTGTTTAATAGATAAAGTAATTCACGAGGAAGGTTTATGTGTTACATAATACATGCATAATACCATATATAATCATGCAACTACGAACTCTGTCAGATTCTTCCCCGTTGATACATAAGCATTCCGAACTATGGTGGTAGATTTAAAGAACTATGACGATTGAAATATTTTTTCAAAAAACTTTGAAAATTTGAGTAGGTTCTGTAAGTGACTTCATTGAAATATCCGTCTGAATATATTACCGATGGATTAATGCAAAGATATGTTTACCGAAAATAGCTGACGATCCCATGTTGACGGGTCCGCAAACATCAGGCCACGTGGCCGAGTTAATAGTTCTCATATTATCCGCCACGCAATTACTAGTTCCGAGCCTTTGTGCAAATAAATATAAGTCGTTATTAAGTAGTCTAGCGCACTCGGGATCGCAGAGGGCGCCACCCTCGAAACTGGGGGACCGCAATTGGCGCGTTTACCCTAACTTTGGTCCCGTGATGCAATACTAAGTTGTTTGTTTAAGCTTTTATTGAATTTGTACCATTTGATCTGTGTGATTTTCATCTTGATATTTATTGACTTCTGGAGGCTTTTTTTCTATTTCATATTAGATTTTTGTAGAGAAACTTGTTTGAATTTTTTGTTTAATAAATCAATACAACCATACCAAGGAAAAGCATTTTTGTAAAATAGTACGAACTATATGTATTTTGAGTTTATTAAGCCTATTTGCTTTTGAAGTTTATTCGCTTTAGAGTTGATTAAGATACAGTAAAAACTTGAAATAATATTTCCATTACAAAATAATGGATTTTTCTTCTTACGCAACTAATGAAAATATAAAATACTTTTACAAAAGCTTAATAGAATACTAGCACCTAATGCAATCATCAATTTATCGCTTGTAAGTGCTAAAGAAAAGCTTATTAACGCTTCGAAGCGCTTAAATGTGTCTCTGATGAGACAAAAAAACTCCTACCCAAGCTCAGCCTACTTTACCCTAATCACATTATCCCAAGCCAATATTACCCACGACTCTTAGTCATTAAAGTTCAATTTAGGTTGCGTCCAATATTAAGTTACGTCTTTCTATCTCGCCCGTCATCTAAATGATGCGAAGATAGAATTAAATCAAGAGACAAATACTATTTTCTATTCTAATATGGAACGTATCTGAAAGGCATAGAGTTGAATTTGGATTGATTTTATATAAAAGGGTACAGAGAAAATTGAGTTTTATTTGTAGTGTGATAAAGGCAGGTTTTCATTGTTTTTGTAGTTTGTTAAGGGTAGGTCGTTTGCGGAGAGTTAATTTAGTTTTGGATTAACTCAGTTTGAGTGATTGATGTTTTTGGGCGATTTAAAGGCGTTTCGCGGTATTTTGCCCTTTAGCTGACTATACTGTAACGTATTTTGAGGTTTAATTGGTTTGAACAGTTCAATTTAATTCAGAGAACCATATAGTATTTGATATCTATGCCTACTTTAACATTTCGTATTATGTTTCTCCTACGTAATACCATTCACAAAAATCAATTTCTTTATTTCTTTCAAAATGTTGTTTTTTCTATTGAATATGAATTCTAAAATTATTTACATACCATAAAAACGGTCACGCAGTTTTTCAAGGAAAAAATATGTTTAAAATTACTCAATAATTTACGTACAAATATTAAAGTAATAAAAAATCCAAATTAATAAAAAGTTTTAAAGTAACAAAATAACAAGGTAATTATTATTACGTGTTTAACTTTTGAAATCAGAACTGGTTCTGAGAGCCAATTACTTGAGTTCCTTTTGTAGTCAGCAGGCGGCCATGTCACCATACAACAAAACATGTTAAGAATACAATTTCAAACTCCACTAATAGGCCTTATTATATTAAAGGGCTTCAAAACCAGACCTCGTCACAATACAGTATCTTTATTAGAAGCACCACCCTCCCTTACATCCAAAAACATTATTAATTTCATATCGAACTATCACAAAGAAAAAACAACTCAAATTTGCTACATCCAAAGTCTGATTTGGTTCGACAATCTTTTAACACTTACGCTGTTACGATCCTAACAAAGCCAGTTATTGGCTAACTTTCTGGTCCATGGACTGCATCTAAGATGGCGAATCTTTCTGTCTTTTTCCCCCGCGTGGTTGTTTCTATAGCTGTCCCTTTCTTTTTCTTGGTTAATAGAAAGAAAGCGGGGTACTTTTGTTGGTGTTTGTATAGGGTGAGAGAGGGAGGGATGTCAAAAGTCAATTTCGTTCTGGAAGGTAAATAAAGGTACCTATTGGGACCGATCGATGGAAAACGCGTCTTGTTGAGAGGAGGTGTTCGAACCAAAATGTAGGTAACTGTTTGTTGTTTGAAACTAAGTAATGTTATCTCAAAAGTACCTTAACAGTTCAATGAACGAAAACGTAATTTAAAACAATATCTGGAAAAAAGACAGTAACTGTCGATTTGAGCCTTCAAATTGGATTTTGAGTATTTTAAAAATAACAAATGAAAAATTGCAAACACGCAATAAAACACGTCATATTCAAACGACGCGCTGTTTTTTTAAATATGGAACGCTCGCGACGTTCGATATTTCAAAATTCTGCAGCGTAGAGTTTTGTTTTTTCTTTTCGGCTAGTATTTTCGGCCAGTTCTTTTTTCTGTCCTGCATGTCAACATGTTATTGATTGTGACGTTGCTGAGGTTGCGGTGGTGGCTGCCAAAAATAAAAAAAACGATATTCAGTTGCAAGAGCGAACTGGCTATTAAGTTTGGTTCAATGAAGATTTTATATTATATATACAACAGGAAAGATTGATTAAAACCTTCAATCTAGCTGGAATAATACAAAACTCATATTTAAATTGACAAGATCATCTGCCTCGGCATCGTTCTCTTTCATCTCTTTATTTTCTCTCCTACTTTCCACTAAGGCGTTGAAAAAAAAAAAGTAAGGTGATGTCTTTTGCCTTAATACCTAGTAATTGTTATAATACGAACAATCTAAAGATAAAACTTAGTGCTCTGTTGTTCTTTGAACCTAGGCCTTTTAGGGATCGTGATGGACTTTTTCTAGGCTTAATTACTCGATAAAGCTGTAATTTATTTAACTTCATGAAATTAAGTAAATTTAAGGACCAACGCCTACCTTATATTGAATAATAATATTTAATAAAATAAATAAAAACACTTATATACCTACGTAGATACTTAAAAATATTAAATATATTTCTTATATAATATTCGCAGACATAAGACATCCACACAGTAGTACATAAGTCAGTGGATAGGTACAATATGAAAAGCTTCTTTCATTTCATATGCAGAATTGTATTTGCTTTTTCACCTCAAATATAATTTTGGTGATTTATCGCCCCCTAGCGGTTTTAACACGCAACCTCTGTTAGTACTAAAATTCTAAAGCGTTGTAGAGCGGTTTAAAAAAACACATATATATTTAATAATATTTTTTTAATAGCAAAGAGTGTATATTTTTTAATTGTTTGTAGTAGCAAGATATGTAAGTACTTTGTAATGTGCTTATGTGCTGAACTTTAATTCACAAAGTTATTTACTAAACAAGTGTTTTTCATTGGTTTTATTATTGTAAATCAATATTAGGGACAAATCTTTATTTATTATGATCTCAGCATATTTTAATGATTGGTCTCCGGCTGCGGTAGGAGAACTGTGACTGCCAATAATTAATCTATGGACCTCATCTTATTTTACGGTGTTTTATCGATTCGAATGAATTTCTATTACAAAAAAAAATACAACAACCGAAAATTTACAACCTACTTGAGTGTTTTTAACGAATCCAATAAAAACGATTCAAAATTTGTCTCGAAGCATAAATATTAATAGCAAATTTAAAAAAAAAACTACTTTCTTCAACGGCTGTATTTTCTGAGACAAAATACAGCCTATCACACTGTACGTCCGTTTAAACAAAATGGCAGAGGCAAAGAAAATTGATTAGTTTCGAAGTTAAAAACCAACGAGGTACCTGAGTAGAAAATATATATTCAGTAAAAATTATTCACAATGAAACAAGTTTATTAAAAATGAGTAGCAAAATATAGAAAGCTAATTCATTAAAAACAAAAGCATATTTGATTAAAGCTAAAGTTTCAGTCACACTAGTAACAAATTGAACAGCTAAGTAGGTAAGCTATAGTATAGGCATCGCAGTCACGGAAGCCAATTAGCCAAACAATTCTGAACACGGAATGTTTAACCACTCTAATTTCACCCCAATAACACGTTAATTCTTTTAAGGTAGCGGTCGACTTGGAAGCTATAAAATCTTGCTATTAATTTCTTATAGTAATAAATTTGGCGAGCTTGATATAAGCTGCTAGTATATACGTAGCAATAATAGTATGTGCGACCATTGACAGTTTTTTATTTATCTTTATGAATCTGACAAAAAAAAAAAAGAAGGAAATTAATAATCATAGTTTTTTATGTATTTGATACAATTACTTTTCAACATTACAAGTTACATTTAGGTTTGAAAAGAAAATGTATTGCGATTAAAAGCTTCTACTTGACGTTCTGAATCTGAGACAGAATTCTTCGTTCTGATATGATGTGATATTTATTTGCAAGAATTATGGTACATTGCATATCTTTACATTCGTTTATATACAAATAAGCAGCATACAAAATTTTGGTCAAGTACAAGTGGGTCATCAGGACTAATAAAATAAAAAAAGAAAACAATTTTCATGACAAATATTACAAAATGTACGCAATTCTAATGTCAAATAATAAATTGAATAACGTAGGTACATATCAAATAACCGTTTTTTTTTCTCCAAGTATACCTTCACTGAATAGTTCTGGAAACTAGATTCTTTCAAATGTTATTTTTACTACAGCCGGATTCTGAATTGACAATATAATTTGATAAGGCATCGATTTTACCTAAATTAGACTTGAGTAACCAAAATTTAACAGAACACAGTGCAGCATAAATAGTTGAGACGTATCTACTCTTCTAGGGTTACCAGATAATTTTTTTGAAAAATAAAACAAAATTAAAACTAAAATTGCTGTACAAAATTAAAGTACCAACAGAAGAACGATTTTTAAGAGTTTCTGATTAATGTAAATATACTCAGATATAACATATCCTTCAAAATTCCTGAATTTTTCGTTTTCCGACCGAATTCCAGACTAATATCCAGAAGTCCTGTCAGGACATGTCAGGGAAATTCCTGACGTCTGGTAACCCTATATCTATATTTATTGCCTTACCATTTTCAATTCGCAAACCGGCTAAGAAATAGTATATTAGAGTCGTGATACTGTTAATTAAGATGGAGCTAGAAAACTACTCGCTCTAAGTCGCAAAATCAATTCCAAAGAAGCTTTTCCTTCGCTTATTATACCGACTGCAGCCTTAACCGCGATAAGAAAATAGTATAAAAATTAAATTAAAATTTGTTTATCCGTGACGGGCGCATTAACGATCACGTGATTTTGGAAACAAAAATAATCAATGACATTTACCTTTGATTAATATACGCCATTTTGTTTACATTGTTTGTGGCTTTTTGCTGCAGAAGTTTACTGAACTTAAATATAAATTGTGATTATCTAAAATGGAATATAAAAATGTATAAGAAAATTGGTACATTTGAAGTGATTGACATTAAGTTGTAAAGAAAATAGTTTAATCCAGTAAAATAGTTTCCTAAACTTAAAAGAAATGAACTTTAAGCATGTTAAGTTCAAAAGCTTTCATTTTTTTGTACAAATCAAGTTCGATGAAAAAAAGACTAGACACTTCAGACGCAAAACAATCGAATATTCAATCCAAAGCCACGGGCGGCCAATCACGGAGCTTCCCTCCGAAACCTACGCGTAAATTTGACATCTGTCATATTTACCCGCCATTGTTTTGACGTTTCATTTTTGTTGGTACACACAAAAACAACTGCATGATGGACTATCGCCAACATGTGTTGGTCCGTTATAAGAACTTCATGAGACTTATTTACTGTTGGTGCTTTAATAATTTAAAATAAGGTAACATAGAATCATTTTTCCTACGGTTTTGAGATATACACCGTATTCCAATCAATAAAAAAAATACATCGTATTCCTATATTATATAAACGTAAAATTTATACCATCTAATAAAACTGAACTTTTATAAAAATACACTCCATAAACATTTCAATTAAATTGGCCTTGACAGCAATTTTTCTTACATAAAATAAATTAACAAGTACAATCAATAAAAGAAACCAAAATTAAATTATATATTTCATCACGCGGTGTGTAACTAACATTTATGAACGTAGCAGACCATTTGGCACGGGGCGTTTTGTTATTCAGTTTTTATTATTTGATTTTTATTGAATCAGTCTCGAGCCCAAGTCACATTTGCAGTAAAACAGTTAAACATCCCTTCATATTAACGAATGAGTCAGTAATTGTATTTAGAATAATTAGTTTTGCAATTTAAGCAAAGTATAAAACCATTAGCATCGTTTAAGTATATAAAAGTATCCAGAGATGTAAACTGCGTTTTGTTTCGTCTGTCTCAACACCTAACAACATTCAATTACTAACTAAACCCTAAAACAAACAATCAGACTGTTCCGCTACAACTGACAAAAGCATTCGTGTTTTTAATTGAATAATTCCGAATATGACTAAGTTTTCCGATAGTTTGATTCGTTTTGGCGCGAAAACGTGTGGTTCACGGTACTCTGGTACCAAGTGACACCATAGTTCAAATCTTTTTGTACAGGGTTGCCACTAGATTTTTCTTTTTTTTCAACCGAAAACTTTCGGAACGGATTTTATTCGATAGGTTTTTGTTAGGGAAGACAACGCTATTTTTAATATTATTTGTTTTATTTTTAATACAAGGTTTAAAATTTGCCTGTAGGTACACAATATTTCGGTATTTAGATAGCTGAACACACATTGAACACACATTTGAGACTGGAAAAATGGAATCTTAAAGGAAGTTTAACACCCACAAGTCAAAGACAAGCAATAAAATAATCCAAACAGATCCACTTGTAACAATTTATGTATGTCCAACCCTATTTCTAGGGTTGTAACTGTAAATAAATTGCGCAATCAACGTGACAGGAGTAGTTGCGACGACAGAAGCGCGCTGGGACAGCAATTTTACAATTACCCCACCCCTACCTTCCCCTACTTAGTCACGAATCACGAATAATCACGATACTTCCTTGTCGCACTTCATTAGCATGTACTCTTACAATAACCGTTCTATTTCTTGCCACTTTGGTTATTGCATTGCTATTATGCTTGTTTGGAATGTTTCACAGTTTTGACTCCAGATTTTGAAGTGATCTTGTCATCAGCTTTTATCGAAGTGTCTGTGAAAATTTACTTTATTTAAATAGTATTTTGCTGAACGATACCTGCTAAACTTATCGTTTTTGATGAGAAGCTCTTCGCTTACCGTTTTATAGTCACCGAAATCTTATGGTTTAACATATTTAATACATTTGACAGGTATGCCATCAAACCTTGCATGCCTGTAACCTTCTGTCTCCTCAGAAATCGAATCGGTCACGCAACCTCTATAGGTCCACGTATTTTTACCGTTTCACCGCCCTCAGAATATATCATTTCACACTACAATCCGACACCACATTTCAGGCATACATCGCCGCTAAAGTCGACCTAATACCAACTCTATGTCTTTCAGCTTAAAATCTCTTTTGCTTCGAGTGTTCTCATCATATACGCTGTCTTCCCCAACATCGGCACACCATTATATGATTGAAGTTGTGTTCTTTGCTTTATGGAAACTTGGTTTTGTTATGTCTGGCTTCCAAAACTGTTTTGAAGTGACGTGTTCGGTGTCTGATTTATCGTCTAAGCGCTTTCTAGGGGGCTGCTCATGTGACTTGGGGCAATAAAATTTGATGCTCTAATAAATGGTGGCACATCAATTATGGTAAATATGTACGACAGTATATTTGAATTCGTTAAAGTTGTTAATTCTTTGTTTATTGTTTGAAACTTCGACTGCTGTTGATGGCGGATCTAGTGAAATGCTTTTATTGTCATTGGTAATGATGATGAGCTTGAATAAGGACAGCACTTAGTGCGTGTAGTAAGAGAGGTTAGGTTATAGGTTTTACTTAGTCGCTTAGTCGTGTAAACCTGTATTTTTTTCAGTCTTTTGATCTTTGACATGTTGGTGGAAAAAATTTAGTGGAAACACAGTATTCTTTCTTATTATGCCTTCGGTATTTTTCACAGCCTGTATTAGGAGTTCAGGTCTAAACTTCTTAATCTCATCTGAGCTTCGTTAACGTACAATAATTAGCAGGACGTATTTTTAAATCATTTCAGCCCAATAATTTTTGATTTTGTGTTTTAAACACATTACATTCTCTGTTTACTTTAAACTTATTTGTTTAAGTTCCTTCTCTATACATATCAATAAAGTTTTAAGCAAAATTATACCATCTTACCAAAATTGATGACAGTGTTTTTACTAATATATATATTTTAATCTTCAATTCAAGTTTTAAGCTGACCAAGATCTTTCATGTTTGGATGATGGTCATCCACATAACTTTATTTTAACAATTCAAAACTCCAATCGAAGTCTTCACAAAATAACTCCCAAATCTTTTTTCTAGGTGTGGTTCCAGAATCGTCGGGCCAAGTGGCGTCGGCAGGAGAAGATGGAAGCTGCAAGGCTCGGTCTTTCGGAGTATGGCTGCGGTGGCGGTGGTGGTATACCACGACTTAGCGGACTTGGACTCCCAGTAGACCCTTGGCTGGCTCCACCCCTCCTCACTGCCTTACCTGGTAATTTTAATAATACAAAGCAGATTAAGTTTCATAGTTTTGATGGCTTTGATGAATTATTCGAAAGCGAAAATGTAGCTTCTTCAATTGATTCTTAGTTAAATTAAACTTTGAATTAATAATCTAATTTACTACCTCTTTTATTTTGCCTTCCATTTTCAATGCTCCAGGCGTTTTATAAATCAGTGCATATTAAAAAGAAGTATCTTAGAATAAAAAATAACTTACAATTGAAATATTTACATTAATGCACGCGGACAAACAAGGCCTCATTTAAAAATGAAAAATTATAGCATGATGAGGACCTTTACCTCAATATACCCTTCTTTTTATTTCCAGGTTTCTTGAGCCACCCACCCTCAGGCTACCCGAGCTACCTGACGCCGCCGGCACCAGCTCCGGCTCCTCCAGCACCTCCTGACCCTCGATCCTCGTCCATAGCAGCTCTTCGGATGAAGGCAAAGGAGCACGTGGAAAGCCTGAGCAAAGGAATGCAGATGGTGTAGTCATAGAATATTTAGATGTAAAACAAAACCATATAGAGGTACAGTGCGGTCACATTTTTTCTGCACCTGGTGTAATGACGTCATATTGTTTATTTAAGAGGTGGTAGGGGACAATTTCTATCAAGGTGCAAAAAAAAATTGACTGAGTAGTAGTATTTTTCAATCCCTAAACCTTGTAATTGTCTTCTTACTGACAGAAAGAAAGTTGATAAGTACTCCATGCCCTGAACTTTTGGCAAATTTTGTAATGGTAATTATTTGGTGACGCTGTGAGATGAGAGTCTTTAGGAGATGAGATCAACTTCTAAAACGTCACTCACTCACTCACTTGAAGATTTTGGGAATTTCAATACTAAATTTAATCCGTAGACATTATGTTTTAACATTAACTGTTTTTACACAAAAAATACAACAGAACTTCAAAATATACTAAATGATGGAGCTTTATTTTTTATTAAGCATTTAAAAAGTTAAAAAAACTGGCAATTCCATGTATCTTAGACAACCCTTTGTCCTAATTTTTCAAATTGTGTTGAATAGAAATTTGTACCTAATTGTAAATTAATGTAAGTTTTACATAAGCAATAATAAATTTATTGGGACAACTTTAAAATGTATAAAATTTTATATTTCTTGCACAAATTTCAAGCTGTGTTTAATAAATTTCATTGTATTTCTTTGAAGCTAAAAAATATACGTATCACTTGGTGATTACTGCCTAACTATTGAAATATTTGAGTTATTGTAGAACGCTCGCAACATCAAACGAGTCACTCAAAAGTTGCAGACCCTGCAACATCTTACTCTTCGCTCTAATTTTTGTAAATATTGTATAGGGATTTGTAATTACTGTATTTATGTTAGTTATAATTAGGTATGTTTAAATAGAAACGTCAAAAATCTGAGTGTAACTGTTAAAAAAAATATTTAAAATGCATGTGTTTAGTTTACTTAAAACTAATTTAGTGTTTTATATCAATTAATTACGTATTTTTAAATTTAAAAACTGAAGTCATTATAACAATAATTTATTTAAATTATTCGCATTATTTTTATTTCTTTCCAGTATTATATTACATACTTGTTGTAAATAAGTAATTAATTATCTAAAAAATAAACAGTAAGTAGTATTTAGGTTAAATATGTAAATAAATCAGTGTCCGTAGATACGTATATAAATAAATAGATTAAAAATATAAACGTCTTAAAATAACTGAGAGATAAATAAATAATTGTGTTCTTTTATGTTATGGTTTTTTGATTTATTAATTATATTAAATTAGTAATTAATACATGGGTTCGAAACAATTAAAAATTATTCAGCTTTCCCAGCTTACTGCCAGGGTCTGATTTCCTGCTCACTCTTCTCCCCTTTGTCCAATATCTCTTTCTAGAGGCTCTTTTCCACCATGTCCGCTTTCACGATGTTCAGCCAACTTTTCGTGGTCCAACCATGAGATCTCGGGCCTTGCACACTTAAGTCTACGTATGACGACCTCTGTGGCGCAGTGTTGTAAATAGCCAACTGCTACGCTAGATGTTCCGGGTTCGAAGCCAAGGACCGGTCATGGATGTATTCTTATCTATGTAGTTTATATCGTTGCTTAGTGCCTGCAATAAAAGATTATACCTTAGTGCAGGACTGATTAAATGTGTGTGTCGTGATGTAGTTATTATTATTATCTATTTCTGATGTAGTCTGGAAACCTGAGTTTAATGAGGCCATATTTTTTTAATATTTAGAACTAGGCAAGCATTTGACCCAATCCCGCCTGATGTTAAGCGGCGATGGAGTCTATGATGGAACATGCCTACCCAGGAGAAGCCTATTCACTCTTGCCTTAAAGAGCCCCAGGTTGTAATAATTCAGCAGTGAAGGAATTCCACTTCTTTGCAGTACGCATTATAAAAGAGTTTTCGAAGTATTCAGTCCTATTGGTTGGAATATCTACAACGAAAGAATGGAACACCTACGTCCCACTGATGAAATGGGGCCGGTGGAATTAAATCGTGCAATTCCTGCACACTCCACCATCAGACCATAGCATCGGAGCCGGCTTACCTACAGCTTGTCTGCTATGTCACGGACTACAAGCCTGCCCGGATATGTTGGTTTCGGTTCGATCAAATTTTATCAAGGAACAAAAAAACCCCTCGTAATTATTTATTAATAGACACTAATGAAATACTTCATTAATCATATGTCCATCAAGGTTTAGACTGTAAATTTCTTTTGAAAAACACCCGTGGTACCCGTGATGCAGGTGTTCAATAGGTTTTTCGATCCACTACGATTATCGATCTACACGGGTAAAAAAAGACCGATATATGAAATAGAATAGGTAATTTTTAACTCTTCGTACTCTTGATTGGGTACATATTTTTTGTTCTGTGGTTTTTTTGTAATGTATGTATCTATTTATATGTATATCTTATATATTACTTACATACATATATTGAAAACTTTAGGCCTAAAGCAATATTTTTAATAGTTCATTTTATATAAGTAAATAATTAGAACTGTCTCCCAGCAATTTCCCCAAGAACTATAGTTGGAGCTATTCAAGTCAAAATTTGTTGATGAAATTGATATTTTCCAGGCGTGGTAAATCTTCTGCCACATTGTTGCTTGGATATTATACAATAACAGGGCTCAGGCTGAATCATTTTAAAATGAATTGCCTTCATAACAGGCGTAAATATTCCGATCTTCTTTTTCTATACAAAGTCATTAACCAACAAATATCGTGTAACCATGTAACCGTCTCGTCCAACCTTGGTCACAACTCTCCATATTCAAGAATATGTAAACAATACAACTCACTGCCAAAAACAAATAACTTAGATATTTTCGGTGACCATTTTAACATGTTCAAGTGCAAGTTGCTGGGAATACTATGAATGTCTATTAGATTTTAATTTTGTTTGTTTTCCTTTAATTGTTATATATTTGTTTTCTTTCATGTCATTGTTAATTTTCTCTCAATTTTATTTCATTTTATTTACTAAATTTTAATTCAATTATGTAGCTTATAATTTTGTAAATGTTGTATAAGTCCTTAATTGGGACACACATATGTACCTTAGGCGTTTAATTATAAGTTATTTTCTGTGTCTGATGTGTGTCCTGTGGATTTATTAAAAAAAAAAAAAACATATAAAAATTAAAAAAAATCCCCAATATTTTTAAAGTCTTACAAAACAATTTAAAAATTAACTTAAACCTCTATGATGTTAAGTAGTAAATAGCAAATTTGCAATTTAAATAATCATAATTATTCAAATGCAAACCCTACTTATTCATAACTTGGACAAACAAATCATCGTCAAAGTTTGACTGTGATAACACTGACTTACGAATGCACTTTAAAGCATTAGGACTTGTGCACATTAAGAGGACAAAAGTTTTACAACCTACTTTCGTTAGCATTTATATAAAATGACTATAATAGTGGCACCCTCTCAAAATGCTTTACCAATCCACGCAAAAATAGAAAAAAATATACAATACAGCCAATTAATAGTACACCTTTTAATAGAACAAGATAAAACTGAAAGTGCTTCCTTTTTCCAACAAGAAAACACTCTTCCTCTATATGCACACACGCACACATAAACTCACACCGAAATCCCTCGAGAGGGGTCGGCAGAGGTGTTGCACACCACATTTCGCATGTTTATGTTGAGTCCCAGTGTGACAGGTTGTGAATCTGTCGCCACTATTCAGGCACTGTCGAGTCGGAACGGTCGGTTAACCAAGGCACGTAACAAACTAAGTTACCACTTCCTCAAACGTCCTCTCTATTCAGCGTTCTTAGAAAAAGCCGTAATATTGAAAAAGTATCATAGCTGCAATGATGCAACTATGTCGCTTACATCCAGCGGCTCCCTCCAGCCAGTGCAAGATCGTCCGTCCAACGCTACGCCTTCCGACTGGTCGCCACTCACCTTTCATCCCCGAAGGTCTTCGGTTCTGCAAACTTTATGGCCAGCCCGAAGCCAAAATTTGTGTGTCAATAATACAGCATCGCTGCAAAAAGTCGCTATATGTGATTCAGGCCTTATTTGATTATTTTAATAAAATGTTATTAAATAAAAATAGAACCACTTTGTTCAGTGAATGACCAAAAAAAATCACTTTAATAAAAGCATGAATAATCACAATAAAAGTAACAAATTCGTCGTAATTAACCGTTAATGGCTGTAAGTTTGTTAATTTATTTGTTGAATTCTGATTTACATGAATTATAAACATGAAGCGGGCTGGGATTAATGAAAACTGTAATAACAATTAAAACTTTTAGTCTAGGAGCTAGTGCCACCTCAGTTAATGTTGTTTCTCAGTACGGTCCGAGTGATCTCTTGCCATTTTTTTCAGCAGCAATTAGCCACTTAGCCTAGAAATTATGCTTATTGCTTTGATATATGATATATTTGCGTAACCACAGTGATCAAATTTTCAGACAGACAGAATTTTAATGACAAGCTGTAACCATGTGTATTTATTTCTATTTTTTTTAATTCCCTTGGAACTTCAAACCAGTAAAAATTAAAATAATCAACTAATAGGCTTCTCCCGGGTAAATATGTTCAATCTTAGACTCTATTGCCACTTAAAATCAGGCGGGATAAAAATCTAGGGACTAAAATTTGACAAATATCAAATTAATCAAATAATTAATTAATTATCAAAAATCGAATTTTAATCAAAAGAGACACAAAAAACTTTTTTAAACTTTTGTAATAAAACCCTCACTTTTTTTACTACTCCACTGTTGGGTAAAAAATCTTTGAGATGGACTGAGAAAACAGTTCCCTGGCTCCTAGGCTACATTGAGGCGGGACCTCGATAGTTAACGTAAGTTAATTAGCGCAAACTAAGCGTTGTGCGCACGCCACTCGCGTATTAACGCGCATGACAGCTATGCGTACATTTGCTTGGCACAATACTTTTCATATTAATTACAAGACTTTGAATTCAATTAGATATTTTGAAGGTTAAATGATTTTTTTTACTTTTCATTAAGGTTCCGTACCCGAAAGGTGAAAACGGGACCCTGTTAATGTGCCTCCGTCTATCTGTCTGTCAGCGGGCTGTATCTCATAATTATGTTTTAGGTCTGGACTAAAAACATTATGGTGTACCTAATAGAAAGTGATACCGCCTATTGAGATGGCGATGCCGTCGATTTCTTAGAACGTCTGCAAAACTAATATTAAAATATTATGAGGCAAACAATGAAATTAGGTGTTATATATATATCTAAAAAAAAACAAACATTGTATTGTGTTTTATTCATACTAACTATAGTTAATTAACGGAATCTTTACTACGGCAACTACGGTTTCTAGATGTGGCTACGGCGTAGCCCATGGATGTTTATTGCAAATAGGTAAATCAAAAGTTTGATTAGTATGCATTGAAAATTTCGGTTTATTCAGTCCTATCACTGTACAGTACAATGATTTACAATTATTTTTGAAAAAGCATCTACGGAGGTTTCTGTAGATCGTCCCTATAGATAGCATTCTGAAGTAGTTTTTATAAGGTTGGTGCTTAAAAAGGGGATGATATAAAAGTACACACTTATTATAAGAATATTTGATGTTTTTTTATTTTTAATGAAAAATATCTTGTTACATTGGAAAAGGTTTCTCGACTAGCGCCATCTATTGTCGAGTAGCACGACATGCACCAATTAATGAAATGAAATATATCTTCAAATTTTTTGCTTAACGTGGTTATAAGCATTCAGTGAATTTTTATAGTAAAAATAAGATTTTTATCAATTAATAGTAAAAATAAGATTTCTGTTACAAAATATGAAACTTCAGTAAAACAGTTCCACTATCCGACGCTGTAGCGCTAGCGTTGCGCCTGATTTTTAATTACGCCGCCATGCCTGAGGCGCGTCGACAATTTGCAATTCAAAGCCGCTGAAAAAACCCTAAAACACCCGACACATAGCCCTTTGGCATTCAATGTGGAACAGATAAAACCATTGAGAATGTGCATTCACATTTTTTTTGTCTTTAAGAAACGAAATAGGTAAAAGATGATATAAATAAATAGGACATGGAAAAGTAATATAACTAACATAAAACATTAACACATTATTATTTCTAAAAAAGTAATATATTTTTAAAATGGTTAAGTATTAAATTTTATTGATCTCCACAAAAACACATAAGTTCTCAATTTGACATGTTTTATGTTAAGTAGATGTGTGTGTGTGTGTGTTACTTTTCCAAGTATCTCGTAATAGTGGTTCAGTTTTCTGGTAACAGTTATGAGTGACTTAAATCTTTCAAAGCTCTTCATTATTTAACTGGTATCAGAAAACTTTGTGGAAAACGATGTTTTGAAAGATGATCATGAAAGTGACATAAATAAGTACATTTATTAATTAGATTCTCAACTTTTACTCAACCGTTCAACCACTGAACTAATGTCAGTATTGCCTTCTATTGGGAATAAGAAGAAATTATTAATTGCAGTCAATTAAACATAACCTTACCTAATCCACAAAGAATCAAAACACTGTTCTCATATTGTTAGAATGGTTTCTCACACAATTAAACGAAGAAAATGATGGTGAATTAAAATCAACTTTAAATTCCTAAATAACTTTTTAAAAGGGATGAAAGGGGGATTACAAATAATCATTAAAAGATTCCATACTGCTTAACTGAAATAACATTAAATTAAGTTACATCGTTTGGTATAATTTTTAATTTGCAACAAATGTGTCAAACTACCTTGTAACTGTGTGTGTCAATTAGTAACTCCAAGATATGATTAAAACATAATTAAAATAATTTAACGTTAACTGAAAAATCCTTCTATCTCAAAAAAATCTATGCAGCATAGTTTTAAAAAGCAATAAAATTGTTTTCATTCCTGGTTTTTTAATATAAAATCTAAAATCTCAAAATCCTCTCCATTCTGTTGTCACTCCCCCGTAGGTACCTCGGAGGTGAATTTCGTTAGCTCTCATTTGTTTTGTCGTAATTGCTCTAGAGATATGAGGGCTTGTCCTCTTTGCCCCCTGTTGGCTCCCCCGGGCCGGCCCCTCAGTTTATTGGCAACTTTATTGGCCCTTTATGAGGAGAAATTTACTTAACCGCGCCGTTCGAATTAGTTTGTTTTTAAATTGATTTGTTTATTCGGAGAAGACGCTCTGTTTACCGAAAGCTTAATTTACTTTCACTAAAGAGCTTGGAGACAAAGTGTGTTTATTCATTTAGATCAATTTTAAATAGGTTTCTTCCTTCTGATCTGTCGTTTAATACTTCGCTACAACAAATTAATTATTGAACATTATTTGGTAGGCACTTATTTTATCATTATTCTTATTTATTAAACCCATATACAAAATACTAAACTGACTCAAATTTAAACGACTGCAAAACAATTTTTGGAATAATGTAAGTTAACCTTTTATTTTGTTTTAGAAAAAAACAAACAGCGTCACCTGGTTATTAATATTGTGACTAAATCATTTAACCACATGCTTTTTGCAAGCACTGTGAACAGTGACATCTACAACGAGTTTAAGGAACTAATTATAGTTCGCATTTATTCAACAGGTGGCGCTACGTACTCCAAATAAATACAGCACTGACATAATAATATGAACTTTAATCTGCTTTGAATAATGTTTGATACATAGTTTTGAGAATTACACTGTTGTAAATATGAGTATTTTAATTTTTTCTTACACATATTTGACAAATCTTGCCATGACATATGTATCGTATGTGATTTGATTAGAATTTATAAATGCTTTCTTGTTCCCCTTTATAGAGACAGACCATTTTGTAAAGACCGCAGGGAACCGGTGGATGCAAACAGCACAGAATAGCTCTGGTTGGAACTTTTTGCGAGAGGCTTAAGTCCAGCTGTAGACTTTTCCCTACCGGCTGCGATCATGAAGCTGATGATGCCTCTCTTTCTTTAATTTGTTATCAGACTTAGTTATAGTAAATTTTTCCTATTAACTTTACTAAGAATAGGTACCGAAACAGTAAACTCAAAGATATTGTTTACCATAAAATTATTTCATAGAAATAAATAGAAAGAGAACTATTTTTAAATACATAATAATAATACCAATTCTTTCAATATAAACACAATTAATTGAATATTATTTTTAAATTTCTACATTTTTTTTTTTCATTCTAAAACCATTAACAGTGATCAATATGACGAATGAGTGTATTGCAAAGGTCTAAAGGCTACGGTGACAGCTTACCATCAGGCGGGCCGTATGCTTGTTTGCCATCTTACGGTAGCATCACACTAATCAGTATCGATCAGCTTTTTATATACCAAAAATCGCTATTTAGTAGCTGTCCGCTGCTTACGCATCTTTTTTATTACAATGTCATGAGCAAAATAGCAGATGGAAAGAGATATCGCCACCTAATGACACTATTAGGGCCTTGATATCCGATGCCCATGTAGAGATAAAAGTGCTATATCTTAATACTAAGCAGCGATTTTCCTTTAATAACATACATTAAATAGATAAATTGTTTTTTAGTATTAACATAAACATGTTTAAGATGCGTCGATTTTGCTTTCCGTTGCTTACACTATTTAATTTCAAACATAATTGCGATGTTCCATACATTTCATGCTGATCGTTATATTTTCCCCCCTTAGGCTCCCTCATGACCGACTTTATGTAGGACCGATTTTTTCTCTGAGACTTATCGACCGGTTTTTGTCCTACAATATAAGGACGAGGGTCGTTTACTAACAATTATTTTTCACCAACAAAAAATCGGTCACCAAAATTGCCTTTATCGGCCTCTTTAACAGTACTGAACAGTAGTAGTGTAATTTGTACTGAACAGTAACAATAATGGCTTAAGACGAAGATCTTAAGATGAAGAAAGATGAAAAAGTATAGGATTACTACCTACTATCATTTCAATTGTTCCTATTACTGCAAATTACTATAGACATTTATACATGCATAAATACCAATATTAATATGTAATCGGACAGATTATATAATGTCTTAGTCCGAAAGCTCCAAGCTTGTCATATCTAATAGTATCTACTAATAAATCTGCGATATACCTACTGAATAGTCATAATAAATTAAACTTTAAATAGTACAAAAACAGCCGATGGCAAATTGTCATGTTTATTTCATACCTGAGCCGGGAATCGAATTCGGGACACCGAACTTCGCAGGCAATCGCCACCTCAACCTTAGAACCATGCATATAACCTTACTTAAACTACCTACACTTTAAAAAACAATAAAATCAAATCAAGCTTGGTTTTATTTAAAAACTAATTAAAGATCTTACTCGCGACTTCTGTAGATACATAATGTAATTCAGGCAGATTCGCTTCCAGGGGGGGAGGGGGTGAAGGTGCACGGGGCCCCTCCCTCGGGCCCCCCCTTTTAGAATTTAATATTGGAAGCGAGCGGGTTAAGGCGACGCGCAAATAAAACGAAGCGAAACCGCACCTACTGTTAAGATGACGCACGCTGTTAAATAAAATTTTGATTAATTAAAAATTAAATGTTTCACCATACTGTTAAATTATTAAATAACATTTTTATAGAGTCGTCGGTTCTTAATTGGTCAATTTTTTGTAAAACTTCGGGGGAAACAAGCAAACGATTAACCTGTTGGAAAGTGATACCGCTGCCTATTGACACTACAACGGTGCCCTAGATGTCTAAGAAATTCGAGAGCATTGGTCATCGCATTGGCAAATATGTTATACCTCTCGTGCCTTCGAACCGAAACACAGCTTCCTTTTTTGTACTGTAAATTTGTGTGCTTCGAAAATTTAACCTCTATTTTTTACTCAAAATTGAATTGATTCCCATAGGTTTCGCCTTAACACCGTGTCTGTGGATATTTTTACAAACGTTATTACTGGTTGGTGTGCTCGGCGCTTAGCTTTCTTTATTAAATTGACGTCGGGACCCGCTTGGGGGCGCCACCATAGCAAACAAAGTTCAGCCGTGGTCATAATGGAGCAAATTTTAAATTTTCGCATTATTTTTCAGTAAAGTAACTAAAATAAAAAACTTAACCACTACAACAAACGTAACTAAGTTATCTAAATTTGTGTAGGTAAAATTTTACTAAACTGATATAAATATTTAACATAAATTGTTTTTTAAGCCTCCAAAATGGTAAATACGTAGATGCAGTTACGGGGCACGTTTGCTAAAAACAAAATTAAAACCAAAGACAAACGCGTTTCCAGCACCAAAATCAAATAATTGGATAAATATATCCATGAAATAAATGTTAACCACTATTAAATAACATAAAAATGTATTTTTTCCACAGAATTTATGCTTTAAAGCAGCGATCCTCAACCTACAGCCCGCCATGCCTTTAAGGCCGAATTGCGTTAAAAATTTATTGTAAACCTTTATTGAATTTTGAGGAAAGAGTAAAAGTAAAAAGAGGTAAGGTACCTACAAGTTTTCTAACTATAAAATGCCCTAAATATAGGTGTTTTTGAAACCAAAAAAAAACTTTGCATGTGGCCCGCGTTTAAAAAAGGTTGAATTTGCTTTAAACAACTTAAACATCTCCGAGTCGAAAATAAATAGGTATTTTCATGTTTATTAACACCTTCAGCCTTCATCGTCTCTTAAAGTCAAGCGAGATTGTGGCCAACTGCTTGCAAATCTTACATTAAAAATAGTTTCCGTGGATTATGTGACAAAACTTTATTGATTTCTATACTTATTGTTAAATCTTACTAGTTTTTCTTTTTAATTTTATGACATAAAACTGTATGGGTTAATGCTCTTTGCCTATCCCGATTAAAATAAGTAGAGCCAGCTAAATATGTCACGATAGGTAAATGCAAAAACGGAGGTATCGAAACGGTTTTTTCGACTTGACTATTTAGATTTTTCATCTGTTAAAAACATCACGTGACATTGGCATAATAGTCGTCTAACACGATTGTTGCCATAAAACAAAAAAAAAAAGATTTAACTCTTAAGAAATCAGTAAAAGAAGTAGTGTGTAAAAAAAATCATCAAAAATCAAAGTTCCGAAAAAGAAATACATTGCAATATAGACAGAGCTTTACCCGAAATCCGAATGTCTGTTTGCGGCGCATCTCAAACGTTGCTCTTTACTTAATAACCGCAACGTTTTTGATTTGATACTTTACTTGATTCACACGAACTGCATTCTGTATTGAATTTAAGCCGAGTTTATTTTGGTGTTTCTATTTGACGTCTGCTCAGTGAAAAGTTTAATAATTTGTTGAAAATGTGAATCTAAAAAGCTTAAGCGATTTTTCTGAAAGCTTTAATTTTTTAATTCATTAAAGATCAATTTTTTTTTTTGGTTTTTGTAGGTACGTAAGGTCTTATCTAATTAGTTAATAATTCCAAAAAACCTGCCACTGAGGGCGTACAAAACAATAAATTAAATAAAATTTGTATTTTATTGTCCATAAAAATAAAAACATACAATAAATTTAATATAACAAAAATTTAAAAGAAAGTAGTTGCGTAAAAATCAAATCTAATGTCATTTTTAATCGGTTATTGTTATTGTAATTGCCGCCATGTTAAATATTCCTTAATACTAGAGGCCTTTCTGTAGAAGCCAGTTGTGCAGTCTGGACTTAAACAGGGGCATGTTTAAGTCCATTGGTAACATATTAAATATTCTAATGCACATACAATAACGATTGTTTTTGTATAGAGCATTAAATTTTGGCATCCATAACAGATTTATGCCTCGTTTGCCTTTCTCGTGCTTGCCCATGTGTTCTAAATTAGTTTGGGTGTTGTTTTACAAAAACAAACAAAATAATAACAGTAACCACATCACGACACACCATGACTCAGCCCTCCAGTAAGATCCATATTTAAATTCATTTTATTCAATACAATACACTAGGTACATACAGCAGACGCTGAGGCAAGGTAAGACAGGTATGTGCAGAAAATTGGCATACGAAAGTCATTTCACAAAAATATCAAAAATACCCTCAAAATAATAAAATTGTAGAATGTTGTGTCGTAGGACAATATCACAGACAACTTCTATATTTTTTGCAAGATGGCAACTCATTTGTATCTCTGATAGGTCAATTATAAAGCATTATTTGGCCATTTACGGTTAAATTCAACTAAGCATGGCATTAAGATTAATTGAATTTTGTCTTTTTAGCCCCATCCGTGCACTGGCTTAAGTGAAACTGGAAAGATTTTTTGCACCCATTCTGGTTTCATTCGGACATGTAAATTTCAAAATTTAAAATACTTTATTGACAAATATGTGTA